>WOAB01000025.1:925000-2239166 GCA_027886185.1 Rheum nobile | reverse complement strand
AAATTTTTTTAAAAAAAACAAGTCGCATTTCAAAAAAAAAAAAAGAACGCGACATTAAAAAAAAAAGAAGTAAAGCCAAAATAAGGCAACCTTCTTCCCTCAACGGCTAGGCGTGTCTTGTGTGTATGCGTTGTTACGCAAGAGATTAGGCCTTCATTCTTTTGGTTTCGTTTGCTTTTGTGCTTGCATATCACACTTGCTTTGCTTGCCTCAAGCTGCCCTCACGGCCAAAAGAACGCGCCCTCCTACGTGAACAATTGTTACTTGCTAGTTGCTTGCTTGTTCTTTGGTTCTGTATTATCTTTTGTTCGTTTTTACTCGCGATGTCTGGTCACATTGTGATAGGTACCCTTACGACACCCACCGATGGGAATGTCCAAGGAGATGGCAACAACCACCCACCACCACAAAACATCGCGCAACATGAAGTGGCACCACTTGCCAACCCTCCCCAACAAGATCCCATTCTGGAGCTCTCCGAGGAACAATGCGAGATCCAAGAACTTAGGTGCCAAGTTGCCGAATTTCAAGCCATGCAACGCGCCTCGACGGCCCAACCCACACCAACTTTGATGGTCCCAATGGACACTCTGGGCGCGCCGCGTCAAACTGAAGCCGGACGAAGTAAACAACGCGTTGACAAGGGCAAAGGAGTGATGCCATCTACCTCCAACTTGCAACCGCACCTTAATAGGATCCAATCAATGATCGAGAGTCTCCAAGGCTACGTGTCGCATCGCGAACGCTATGCACCGCGAGCAACACCAGCCGGCTACAACAGCGACTCCGACCGCGATGATGACTCCCATGGTGAGTACTCTGAACCTTTTGACTTCAATGACATGTATGAAGCTAGAGGAACAAGACGCCGCCGCGAGAATGCTTCAACCCCTCTTGCCGGCCGCGCCAGACGAGATGAACGCGACTCAGGTTTGCCGCATCGATCCAAACGCATCACAGACAATGAGTCGCGTCAACATCGGCATGGTCCCACACCAATACCTTTCGACGTCAATGATCACCTTGGCCATCAAAGTGCGCATACTCCCCATTATGGCTCCGATGGCTATGGATCGACGAGTCCGATTGTCGATGATGATTTCCACGAGTTCGATGACGAAGAGATGGAGGACGCAGGACTAATCAATCCAGGTTCCTTCCATCCTCCCCTTGGTGATCCCATTGAACTCCAAGATAGGCCAGCGGATTGGATTCCACCTCCACTCCAACCAGTAGGACCACAGCATCGCGTTCCAAGCGACATTAGACGGGACTCTCGCGGCCACCACCATAGAGACATGCCGCGTGACTTTCGTCGCCAACACGATGTCCCTGTTCCTAGAAGAAGACAAGGACGCGCTGACTACAACGCGATTCCTAGGGACTTTGTCACTAACGATGTCCCGGATCGCCAAGCTCGCCGTCATCAACATCGCGCTCAGGAAGCTGACCAGCGTGCTTACGCGCCACCCCCTGCTCAACATACACCACGGCTTAGCCGCCACGAGGTAAAGGTTCAAATTGAGCATTTCTTTGGCGAATATGATCCCGATGTGTTTCTTGAGTGGTTGCAGGCTACAGAGTTTACTTTGCGATATTGCAAAGTCCCCTCCAGAAGAGCATGTTGACGCGGCAATGCTACATTTCAGAGGAGCTGCACGCGTTTGGTACCACAGGTTCGTGGACGATCACGTTCATCGACACCTTTTCCCCCTCACGGATTGGCACCAGCTCGTGTATGTCATGACACAGAAGTACATGCTACCGGACTACAGAAATCAAATGCGAATGGAGATCACCATGGCGCGTCAAGGCTCCAAAACACCTATGGAGTTCTTCTCTCAACTGGAGGACATGTACTACAAAGCCAGCATCAGTGTCGCCCCGCCACATTGCGAACGAAATTTCTCAGTGGCTTGAATGTCTCCATCTGTGACCAACTCGAGATATTGCCAATCAAGGATCTGAATACCTTGACTCACACCGCGATGCAACTCCACAACCAACAAACGCGTCGTCGGCAATCCTCTTGGTAAATTCCGGGGCAAAGAAGGTATGATTCTAACTCTGGTCGATCCCCTTCTACTAATGTGCGCGGTCCACCCACATGCACCAGTGCGTCAACTCAAAGCAGACAGGGGAAGGTCGCGACAACACCCACCAATGCTCCTCGCGCATCGCCAACAAGGGGCCAGTCAACAACTATAGAGCGCGCGCGTGACTTGGAGTGTTTCAAGTGTGGAGGAAGAGGGCACTACATGAGAGATTGCCCAAACAACAAGAAAGTTATCTTCTCTAGCATCGCCGCTGGCTATGAGTCTTATGAGGAGGAGGATACACCCCTTGAGACTATCGAGGAGGGATTCGAAGATGACGAGGAGGCTTACACATGTGAAGCCACCGCGCTACATGAAGGCACACCACTGAGCCTTGTCACGCGACGCATCCTCACTGTCAAGGAAGCCACCCTTGTCGACCAACGCGAGAATCTATTCCACACGCGTTGCTTGGTCAAGACCGCATCCTTGAATGTCATCATCGATGAAGGCAGCTGTTGCAATATCATCAATGAAAAGGTGGTCAACCATTTCAATCTGCCAACCACTCCTCACCCACAACCATATGGGCTACAATGGATTTCATCGAGTTCTGATAACACTGTAACTCGTCAATGTCTTATTTCTTTCTCCATTGGTCAATATACAGATTCAGTGCTTAGTGATGTCATTGCAATGGACGCCACACATCTTTTGTTGGGGCACCGATGGCAATTTGACAGGCGCGTTCTCCACGATGGCTATTTAAACACTTATGTGTTTACTTACCACGGGAAACGCATCACGCTCTTACCTATGTCCCCCTATGAGATTTTACAGGACCAGGTTGAGCATGATCGACAGAAGGCAATGAAAGCAGCAAAGACCCAGAGTACAAGTTGCACGCGTTCTTCGATTGGACACGAAGTCGCTACCACCGACAATGCGCCCACTGATCGAACGCGTTCAAATGAAGGGCCAAAGACCACATCAAAAACCACCAAGTTGAAAGGCACTTGTGAGCACAGACTGCTTTTGGCGTGGCCAAGCGACCTCACTGCCCCCTTGAGTGGCAAGGCACCATGTTTCCTTTTAGTGCCCACGCGTTGCAACCCAGAGAGCCCAATCATGGACGCGCTGCCAAGCGCGATCTCCGAGCTACTCGATGAGTTCAAGGACTTGTTCCCAGAGGAACTACCCCAAGGCCTTCCACCGTTACGAGGCATCGAGAACCAAATTGATTTGATGCCTGGTGCCTCCCTCCCAAATCGCGCTGCCTATCGCGCTGGCCCAGATGAAACAAAGGAGCTCCAGCGCCAAGTGCAAGAACTTCTGGAATGCGGCTACATAAGGGAATCCCTAATCCCTTGAGCGATCCCAGTGATCCTAGTGCCAAAAAAAGATGGCTCATGACGAATGTGTATCGATTGCCGCGCCATTAATCAGATCACAGTCAAGTACAGACATCCAATACCGCGCCTCGACGACATGCTCGATGAGTTGCATGGCGCGACCCACTTCACCAAGATTGACTTGAAAATCACCAGATTCGCATGAAAGAGGATGATGAATGGAAGACCGCGTTCAAGACCAAATATGGGCTTTATGAATGACTAGTTATGCCGTTTGGTCTCACCAACATGCCGAGCACCTTCTTGAGGCTCATGAACCATGTGTTGAGGGAATTTCTGGGGAAATTTGTTGTAGTGTACTTTGATGATATTCTGGTATACTCGCGTAGTCTAGAAAATCATGTAAAGCACCTTAGGCTTGTGTTAGAGTGCTTGAGATACGAACACCTGTATGCCAACCTTGACAAGTGTTGTTTTGCATCCGACACTACAAACTTTCTGGGCTACGTGGTCTCCAAAGATGGACTCCGCATAGATGAAGACAAGGTGAAGGCCATCCGAGATTGGCCAACACCCATAACACCAACAATGGTTAGAAGCTTACTTGGCTTGGCAGGCTTTTACAGGATATTTGTTCGCAACTTCATCTCCATCGTCGCGCCACTACATGAGCTCACAAAGAAAGGGGCCACGGTGAATTGAAGGACAACCACAATAACGCGTTCAACGCGTTGAAAGAGGCCTTGTGCAACGCGCCACTACTACAACTTCTAGACTTCACCAAGCACTTTGAAGTGGAATGTGACGCGTCCAATGTGGGGATTGGTGGGGTCCTTCACCAAGAGAAGAAGCCCATCACGTTCTTCAACGTGAAGCTTACTGAGGCAACTTTGAATTACCCCACCTACGACAAGGAGCTCTACGCTCTTGTTCGCGTTCTCAAGACATGGCAGCACTATCTCTGGCCACGTGAGTTCGTGATCCACTCCGACCACGCGGCCATCAGCTATCTAAAAGTCAAGCCCACCTAAGTCGCCGCCATGCTCGTTGGGTAGAATTTATGGAGACGTTTCCTTACGTCGTGGTGCATAAAAAAGGTAAGGAGAATGTGGTAGCCGACGCCCTTTCTCGGAGGTATGTTCTCCTTACTGATCTTCAATCTAAACTTCTTGGCTTCGTGTTGATTAAGGATTTATACTTGATTGACCCATTCTTTAAGCCTATTGTAGAACACTGCCTTAGGGACCGCGAGTTCGAAACATATTTCTTTCATGAGGGGTACCTTTACAAAGTCGGGCGCTTGTGCATTCCTAGCTCACCAATTAGGAAACTCCTCATCCAAGAAGCCCATGAAGGACGCGGTCATTTTGGGGTAACCAAGACTCTAGGTGCTCTTCGCGAGCATTTCTTTTGGCCGCGCATGACCACTCAGGTGACGCGATATTGCACAAGTTGTGTCACATGTCAACGCGCAAAATCTACTTCCCACCCCTATGGTCTCTACATGCCATTGCCCATCCCATTAGGCCCTTGGGAAGATTTTTCTATGGACTTCATCACAGGTTTGCCTCTCTCTCGAAAGGGTAAAGATTCAATCTTTGTAGTTGTGGACAAGTTTTCAAAAATGGCCCATTTTATCGCGTGTAAGACAACACACACTGCTAGTGAAATCGCCGCGTTGTTCTTTGACAACGTGGTCCATTTACATGGGATACCAAGGTCTGTCGTGAGTGATCGCGATACCAAATTTGTCGGCCTTTTCTGGAGAACACTTTGGGGGAAGCTGGGTACCAACCTTTTGTATTCCACTAGCTACCACCCACAAACTGATGGTCAAACTGAGGTGACCAATCGAACCCTAGGAGCCCTCCTTAGGACCAAGCTCAAATCCAACCCAAAACGTTAGGAGGACTTACTTGCAATTGTTGAGTTTTCTTACAACAGGTCCAGGCACTCCGCGACAAAGCTCACTCCGTTCGAGGTGGTGTATGACAAAAACCCACTAACTCCGCTGGACATGCTGTCGCGTCCTCTGAAGGATAATGAGTACCCTAGCGCGGCCAACCGCGCCGCGATGATCCAGGATCTGCATCAGCGAATGCGGGAGCAACTAGAACGCCGCGCTGATCAATATGCCAAACAGCACAACCGTGGGAGCCGCCGCGTTACATTTGCCCCAGGGGACTTGGTATGGGTGCACCTTCGCAAAGGCCATTTTCCAGCTAAACGCAAATCCAAGCTGGCCCAACGTGGTGATGGCCCTTTCCGTGTTGTGAAGGCAATTGGAGACAACGCATACGAGATCGCGCTTCCACCAGACTACGGTGTCCACGTGACCTTCAACGTCGCCGACTTGGAACCATATGTGGAGCTCGATTTCGATGATGGTGAAGCAGGGACGCTTCACATCCAAGTGGAGGAGGGTGATAAGCCCCTGCCCACCATGACTGCTACAGAGGAAGAGAAAGCTATGAGCATTCGCTCAGAAGGGCCAATAACATGAGCGCGTGCCAAATCAATTGCCGACGCGACACAATCAATGATTGCCCGCGTCGTCGCAAGCCAAGGAACACAAGAGACCGCGTTCTCCCTCAGAAACCTTCAACACAGTCTAGAGAACGCGTTCTCTATTGTCATTCTCTCAACCATTAGTTGAACGCGATCTTTGTATTGTTTGATTTCAGAACATTATTATTTTAGTTATTTATTTTAGGGTGTGTGTTCCACGCGTGTCGCATGGGCCGGCCCATTAAGCGAGACTCGGCCCATCCGAGTCTCGCTATCTCTTATAAAAGGTCAACTCGACCTTCTGTATTAGGTTACGCATCATTTTAATCTAAGATTACTTGTCAAGAGCTTTTGCCTCCATTCTCTTAGATCTGCGTCACCCCAAACTTTGTCTTCTCATCTCTTTCACTCCGCCGCCGACGCTACGGCCACCACTCGATCTTGTTCGAGTCTATCCCCTCCATTGCCGATGCTATGGCCCTCACTCGATCTTTCGAGTCTATCTCCTCCGCTGCCGATGCTACGGCTTCGCTCTCCATCTCGAGCCACAATTCCAACAACGCGTTCTACCTCCTCAACCCCACTTTCGACGCATGCGACTTCCCACCAAGATCATAGATCCGGCATCACAAGCAGGAACGCATCAATATAGCTATACGATTTAACCATAATATATAACTAAAGAATATAACCATAGTATATAGCTATAGGATATAACCATAAGATATAATCAAATTGGATATAACTATCAGATATAACCATAGTATATAACTATAGGATATAACCATAAGATATAACCAAATTGGATATAACTATAAGATATAACCATAGTATATAACTATATGATATAACCATAGTCTATAACCAAATTGGATATAACTGAACGATATAACCATAATATATAACTATAAGATATAACCAAAAGATATAACCAAATTGGATATAACTAAAAGATATAATCATAATATATAATTATAGGATATAACGATATGATATAACCAAATTGGATATAACTATAAGATATAAACATAGTATATAACTATAGGATATAATCATAATATATAACCAAATTGGATATAACTATAAGATATAACCATATTGGATATAACTATAAGATATAACCATAGTATATAACTATAGGATATAACCATAAGATATAAACAAATTGGATATAACTATAAGATATAACCATAGTATATAACCAAATCGGATATAACTTAAGGATATAACCATAATATATAACTATAATATATAACCAAAAGATATAACCAAATTGGATATAACTAAAAGATATAATTATAACATATAACTATAGGATATAACGATAAGATATAACCAAATTGGATATAACTATAAGATATAACTATAGGATATAACCATAAGATATAACCAAATTGGATATAACTATAGGATATGACCAAATTGGATATAACTATAAGATATAACCATAGTTATATGTGATTTTTGAGAATAATAATAACAAACAGTTAATATCAAACAAATTGGTGGAGAAACGTACATGAATAAAAGTATATTGAAACCAAATTGGATATAACTATAAGAATATTGCGTAGAAGATATAACTATAAGATATAATCATAGTATAACTATAAGATATAACCAAATTGGATATCACTATAAGATATAATATAATCATAATATATAACTATATGATACAACCATAGTATATAACTTATATACTATGATTATATCTTATAGTTATATCCAATTTGGTTATATCCTTATAGTTATATCCAATTTGGTTATATCATATAGTTATATAACTATAAGATATATGATATAACCATACTATATAACTATAGAATATAACCAAATTGGATATAACTATAAAATATAATATATGATATAGCCATAATATATAACTATAAGATATAACCATAGTATATAACTATGAAATATAACCATAAGATATAACCAAATTGGATATAACTATAAGATATAACTATAGTTATATGTGATTTTCGAGAATAATAATAACAAACAGATAATATCAAACAAATTGGTGGAGAAATATACATGAATAAAAGTATATTGAAATCTCATGATACAAACAAATTTATTACCATATAACCTTGATTACTTGATAACGTCTATTACTAGAGTCAAATGCAGATTTAAAAAAATATATTGTTCACTTGGTTGTGTCCAGATTTTTTTTTTCTGCACCAGGATCTGGCGTACGCCAGATCCTTGCGTAGGAGGCAAATTTCAAAAAATCCCCCAACTCCCTATCTCCAACAATTTTATTCTAGCTCTACGCAGGTATCTGACGTACGCCAGATGCCTGCGTAGAGAAATTTGGTCTTCTACGCAGAAACCTGGCGTACGCCAGGTTTCTGCGTAGAGTTTTGTAGTGCGAAAGACAAATAATGTATTGCATATAGTAGCAGCCTATTATTATTTCTTTGACCAAAAAATTAAACCCTTGCCTATAACTAAAATACGCAGCTTGTGGCGATGGGGTTGCTTCCTAAAAACTAGGTTTTTTTATGCTCTGAAATTCGAAGGAGACCTCATGATATGCGATATATTGTATAGCGCATCTAGTGGTTATTAGCATGCTTTAGATGATGTTTGGATATGATTTGATGGTGATTCTGTAATCCGGAAGAGAAGACTAGAAGTGAAGAAATCATGGGATTTACAGAGGTTTGAAGTGCATTGAAGAGTAGAAGAACAGTGTGCTGAATTCAATTGGTTCGTTCTCTTTAATCAGATGTCCAAATGGAGTGATTCCAATTCTAGGAGTTAGATCTTGACGTCTACTGCAAGTACTCAAAATATGAGCGCAATCCGAGTTGGGAATCAAAAGTTATGGCGTTTTTACGGAAGTGTCGCAGAAGCTGCTGGAGCCTCTGGAGACCCACCGCACCCCGCGGTGGGTATTGCCGCACCCAGCGGTGACGATGCGCTGAAGACTTTCCCGGATTTATTTTCGGAATTTCTATTTCCTTTTTATTTTATTTCTGAAACTTTGTTTCCAAGTTTGTTATTTCCTTTTATTTATTTTCTGAATTATTTGCCCTAGTATTTAAGGTTATTTCTAAGACTTTGTTTAGAAAAACCCTAGTTGTCACCTATCTTAGTTTTTCTCTCACAAACCCTATGAAGAACTAAGCTTCCATTGTTGCACTTGACATTTTGAAGCCTTCAATTGATTGGTTGTGAGTTCTCTACTCTTGTTCGATTTCCTATCTAGTTGGATTAATTCTCTTGTGCTTGAATGTTTATTGGTTTATGTTGATTTATCTAGAGTAGCTACCTAGGTCTATTGATATCTTCCTAATTGTTAGGACTTGTGATTCCGGGTTCGCGTTGCATATGTAGTAGCAAACACGATTTACATAAGCGGGTTGCGAGTGTTCATCGTGAGAGAGAGTTAATTGCATGTTATAGTAACGGATTGTTTCTATTGCATGTATCTTGTTGAATCCTTGGTTGAATGCTATTGCTTTATTGAGCTTGAAGGTTTTCGGATTTGATTTGGTAATAAGTACTATTAGGGCTGGTAGAACTAATAGTTACCTAAGATCGGGATAAGGACAACTATAGGAAAGATAAGAACTTGAGACTAATAGAATTCAGTGATCAACCATATCTCTTGTTGTGTGGATCTTTGTCAGGTGTAGCGCTTTTCCCAACCATATTCACAACCTTTACTTGCGAACTTGTTTACTTGTTACTTGGTCACTAAGAAACCGATACAAAGCCCCCCCTAGTTCCTAGTTGGTGACTTGAGAAACACAAGAATAGATAACCTGATTCTCTTGGGTTCGACCCTGACTTGCTTGCTATACTCTGTTTAGTAGGTATATTAGGATTTCTTTGATTAGGCACGACGACTTTAAGCCTGTCAAATTTGGCGCCGTTGCCGGGGAATCAAAATTTCTGTTTTTGTGGTTTTGTTTGTGACCAACTTTCGTGTGGACCTATCTTACGGTCCACACTCGTGCTACTGATTTCTTTTTCTTTGTTACAGATATGGAGTTGTAGGGAGAGCCGCGATATGACCCATACTCCTACGCATACACTCCAGGGTGGAGAGATTATCCCAATTCGAGTTATGGGTACCAGCAATACCCTCCATATGGTCATGACTACCAGGAGTTCTACCCGGAGCCATAATCATTCTACCAGCAGGGTCCTCCACGGTAGTACAATCCGACCTATGAGCATAGCCCGCCAGTGTCCAATCCAAGTTCGTCCATGTCAACTGAAGATATGCTCCAAGCTGTGACTAAACATTTCAGCACTAGTGTTGAAACTAGGGAGTCAAGCATCAAGAATCTAGAGAAGCAGATGAGACAAATGGCTGAGGCTATCACTACGATTGATGCAAGAACTTCGGGAAATCTACCGTCTCAAACGGTAGTAAACCCGAGGGAAAATATTAGTGCCGTGACGCTTAGAAGTGGTAGGAAGCTGAATGTCGCTCCTAGTGCTGAAAAGGATGACACAGAAAACAAGAGCCCTCTGGAGAACCAACCGCACCCGTGGCCAGCCATCGCACCCCGCGGTGAGAGCACAAAGGAGCAATAGGGGTCTCTGGAGAAGTCACCGCACCCGGGGTGGGATGACCGCACCCGCGGTGACGGTGTTGAGATTTCTCGAGAATTCTCTGCTGAGTCGACCGCACCCAGCGGTGATCATTGCCGCACCCGCGGTGAACCTTTAGGAGCTGTTAAAGAGCCCTACGTGGATACCTATGTTCGTCCATACTTTCCCCCTCTCGGTTCTGAGAAGCCATCCACCCCATTCCCAGAGGTGCCTTTGGAAGAGGAGTACTTTTTGAGACTGGACGAATTCAGCGACCATGAGGAGGAGGGCCGTGACCGCGAAAATACTCCAGAGACGCCCGTTCCCCTCGAAAACACCCATGAAGCTCCCGATCCTCTCGAGGCTGCATATGATGAGTATGTGCGTCTAAACTCCTCCCCGCTTGTTGCGCTGCACCCCGTCACACCCTTCCCTGAGGCATTACATGTTACTCGAAGGGTGAAGAACAACAATGAAATCTTTGAGGCCTTCAGTAACTGCGCAGAAACCGTTCCTTTGGTCACACTGGCCAACAGCATCCCTCGCTGCACAGAATTTTTAAGGGCGCTGAGCAATATAAAAAAAAAACCGAAGGGGAAGCACAAGAAGGCGGCCTTGGTACAAATGGCGGATTTCTACACGCTGGATACGGGACAGGACAAACATGCAGCCCCTAAGATGTTGGGTAGGCCATTTCTGAAGATGGCAAGTGCATTCATGGGTATGACCAGCGGTCCAACCAACAGTAAGTGCACAAGCATGGGGGAAAGGCTAAACATGGAGTATACAAAGAGACACCCTCCAGATGGGAACCCCGAGTGCTCAGTGGAGGTGAGTGAACCAGGTTGAGAGGAATAATATCATGTCAAACCATGACAATAACTAAGGCGCTATCCGGGAGGCAACCCGAGGTATGTTTTTCTTTCTTTGCTTTTCCTTCTTTGTTTTTGTATTTTTTTTAGTGTATTCTTGCTTTGTTTTTGTTTTTCTTTGTTTCCGACTAACCTGCAGGGAGGAGACCCTATGCGAATTGAAGAAGGTGTTTCCCACACCATTGTAAGTCTCCTTGTCCCTGTACTAAATAAAATCCCCGAAAAAAACCTTAAACGGGGATAAAAAAAAACAACAAAAAAAACAACAAAAAAGAGTTCTACCGTAGGCCAGCTGTCTAGAGTTCCCCATAGAGAAGGTGCGCATCATGTTGTCAAGGAGGATACATTCGCCCCACACATTATTTGGCAACGATGATGGCCCTACAGTCGACAGTCGAAGAGGAGGAACACCAGGGCCCACACCACGAACACATCTGGGCCCATTTTTTGTGTTCATTGAAGGCCGTGTAGCCCCGAATTCTTTGATATACCACTATTCACCAAAGTGGTTTCCTTTTGGTTAAACGGTAGGAGAAGATTATTGATTAAGAAGATCCTGCGCAACACCAGAGACCTGAGCGTTCATTGTTTTACTGCCAGCAACAACGTACGTCTCCAAGCCAACTCAGCGGCGTTTGTGAGTTATTTTTTGCTCTTCCCTGTGCTTCTATTCTGTTGTCTTTCATTACATTGAGGACAATGCAATGTTTAAGTATGGGGGAGGGTTCTATACTTGCTAAGTCGTTGAGAAGAAGAAAAAAATGAAAAGAGCCAAAAATTTGAAAAAAGGCTAAAATAGAAATCCTGAGATAGGTCGAAAACCCGAAAGGGCGGCCTAGGTAATAAGCAGGTGGCTTGGACCAACATTAGGCTGGGGTAATAATTGGTCAAGAGTGATGTGAGTATATTGTGAGCCCATCTATTGAAAAATGAAATGAGTGGCTTGGTGAAAACCCAAAAGGGCGCCTTGGCAAAATGAGTGAAAAGAATAAGAGTGATTTTTAGGATTCCTCATTTTTCCTGGCGTGGCGACATAAGAAGGGGAGTTATAAGGAGGATTCGGGTAGGCCACCATGGAGGAATAAGGTGATTAGATGGAGTTCGGTTTGGATTTGTTTTGCATCACTTGTTTTGGTTGTCTTGGAGCTTATTGTTGATGTGTTGTAACTACTAGTGTCATATGTTATAGTAACGGGTTGTTTCTATTGCATGTATCTTGTTGAATCCTTGGTTGAATGCTATTGCTTTATTGAGTCTTGAAGGTTTTCAGATTTGATTTGGTAATAAGTACTATTAGGGCTGGTAGAACTAATAGTTACCTAAGATCGGGATAAGGACAACTATAGGAAATATAAGAACTTGAGACTAATAGAATCCAGTGATCAATCATATCTCTTGTTGTGTGGATCTTTTTCAGGTGTAGCGCTTTTCCCAACCATATTCACAACCTTTACTTGCGAACTTGTTTACTTGTTACTTGGTCACTAAGAAACCGATACAAAGCCCCCCCTAGTTCCTAGTTGGTGACTTGAGAAACACAAGAATAGATAACCTGATTCCCTTGGGTCCAACCCTGACTTGCTTGCTATACTCTGTTTAGTAGGTATATTAGGATTTCTTTGATTAGGCACGACGACTTTAAGCCTGTCACCTCAATCGATTTGGTTTCTTGTTTCTCAAATTCGTAGAAGAAGGTTCATTTGAATGGCCAGTTAGGACTTCTGCTCATGTGGTGCTGATTTAATTCGAAGGAGAATCCCCGATTTGGTGCTCAAGTCGACTTGAATCGATAGCTTACAAGGTATTATTTGCCATTAACTTTGTTTTTGTTGCCTCCTTCTCGTTTGTTATTTGTTTTCTCTTTCACTCCATTGCTTTCAACTTCCAGTACAACAATGGGCAAATTAGATTATGTTTAACAAAATTTTAGGTTAAGAAGACTAATTCTTAATAGTTGAAATCAAATTTGACAGTTAATAAAAACTTCTCAACTCTTGACCAAAATACCACTTCGCATTTGATATATCAGAAGTGTATGTAGTATATCTGAGATCCCTTTTTGTGTGTTGTTGTTCAGGCTTCTTGGGACTATATTTAGAGGGTTGTGTGCATGTTAAGTAGTCTGTGTGCAACTAGTTTTAGTTTGCTTACTGAATATATGCTTATCTTTTCATTGTTAAGTATTCTGTGCAGTGTTCTAAAAATCCCCGCCTAGGGCCTCCTAGGCCCCGTCTAGGCGCTAGGCGGTCATCCACCGCCTAGGACCCCGCCTAGGACCGCCCAGGCGAGAAGAAGTCTCAGATGTTGTGGAAGCAGTAACATCTTAGTAGATGACGAATGCATAGAACATACTTTTGGGTGAGGCTTTGTAAAATAAGACTTATTATTCTAAATCAAACCTCATCCCAACATAGTTTTATAAACATTAATGGATTTGGAAGAACATAGTCAAATAATCACATGGAACATGCATTAATTTTGAATCCGCCTAAACCCCGCCTAGGCCCCCGTCTAGGCGCTAGCCCCCCCCCTCACCGCCAAGCTTCCGCCTAGCGACTTTTAGAACATTGATTCTCTGTGCAACTAAACAGAGGAATACTTCAGAAGAGAGTTAGTTATCTGAAGCTTCATAAATTAGTTTTATGGGCCTTTCTTATAAATGAATGTTTCCCAATTAGCAATGAAATTTGGTAGCAAATGGAGCTGTCAACATTGTCTCATGTGATCCCCTCTCTAGAGAACAAGAAGAAAGTAGTGGTGGATGAGGAGATGATGTGACTAGAAATGATCTAGACAAAACTATCCTAGTTATAACATATAGTAAAAGTACTAATACAGTAATTAATACTGGTATATCCTATTTGACAAGCTAAGTCTGAAAACTTAAAATAGTATTTTCACTAGAGGATATGATGTGAGCTAGAAATGAATTAGTATTGTACGTATATCATCTCCATGATCATGCCGCTGAAGATTTCAAACCATCTCATCTAATATTTCAGAGGTTGATTATCATCAGAAACTGCAAGAAAATAAGGTAGAGAACAAGATTAATATCTTGAATATGAATTTAACTTGTTCTATGCGGATAATCCACTTCTTGCAGAGTTGGTCTTTGCTTTGAGATGATTAGCTATTCAATGATATCATATTAAAATCCATCTTCGGATATCGACATTGGCATCTATATGAGGGGAACTCTTTCCCCTTCTCTAGGGAATCTTCCCTTCCTAGAGGTGCTTGTGATCAGTGGGATGAAGCACATCACATGAGTCATCTCCAGTAGCCTTTCCAACTTGAAGCATCTGTCACAGTTGATCTGATGCATCCCGAGGTGGCTCGAAACATGTTTGTTGCCCGATCTAGGCAGGAAGCGGCATATGTTCCTTCTCGTGGGTAATCAGGATAGATACGAACCACCGAAGTGATGGTTTACGGCTCTCTTGTGCTCGCTTTGGGAGAGGGCACGGCGAGAGTGCTCGAAGCGACGAGCTACGAGAGGCAGTAGCGTCTGCAGCGGAGAAGGTGATGAGAGGATAGAGAGGGTTGGCGTCCGGACCCAAGAAGGAGGATAAACTCGACTCTGACTTTACTTGGATTAAACTAGACGTGAGAAACAAATGAATACAACGAAGACTATTTAAAGTCAAAGGACACGGCCAAGAACCCTAATGGGGTTGGGCCGTGGACATACTAGTGGGCTAGCTTCCTCTAGCAAGAGAAAGACACACGCCCGAAATAGAATGTGTGGAAATAGAAATACTAAAAAGGGAAACTTGCTAAATGGGGAAATAACATAAAATAGGCTAAATAAGACTAAGTCCGATGCCACGGGGGACGCCACGGCCTTGGGCTTGCCGTAGCCCGGCTTGGGTCGATGTTGTGATGCATCATTCTCCCTCCCTTAGATTCAAAGCGTCCTCGCTTCGTGTTGGATGGGGCAAGAAAAGACAAACGTTCGGCAGCCCGCGTGATCGATGCATCGGCGTGGGGTGTGGGACCGACTCTTGGCACCTCAAAGATGAGCAAGTATGGCTTGGGTGCAGGGGCGGTCTTGGCGTCGGGTGCCTTGGTAATCATCATTGTGCGGAAGCCCGGATCTGGAGTCGACAACCTCGAAAGGGCCGGCGTAGGCACGTTGGGCACATCGGGCTTGCGCGCGGGCATGGAAGCATTGGGCACGGATGTGGGTGCGTTGGGGCACAAACTCGCAGCATTGGGCACGGGTGCGGGTGTGCTGGGGCACGGACTCGCAACGATGGGCACAGTTGCGGGTGCGACTGGGCACGCGGGCAGGCATGCGGCAAGGACCGCATTTGGTGCCTCTCGTGGGCGGGTTGGCACGCGCGCTGGAGCCCAGGTTGGAGGCATGGGTGTGTGGAGGCGCTGAGGCGGCGACGCGGGGGCGTTGTCAAAGCACGTAGTTTGGTGACGTCGATGCCGCGGAGGGGAGTCGTAGGCATAGTCGAAGTCGTAGTCATGGGCGTGATGTCAGGCTGGGGAGGCATGGGCGCGGTGCCGGGGTGGCGGAATCCAGTCCGGATCGACATCGTGGTCGTGGGCGCGACGCTAGGGCGGCGACGCGTAGCGTTGTGGTGCCTTGTCATAGGTGCGGCGCGGTGGTACTTCCACTCGTCGTCCCCGGAGTAGTGGTCGGCGAAGGACTGCGTGGGGCACCGATAGGCCATGGGGCCGGCTTGGCTAGGCTAGGGGCGGGCCAGTTTTATGGATGGATAAGGATGGATAGTGGTGGGCTGGATAAGGAAGGTAATCGGGATTAGATTGGGTGGTTAAGGAGAGAGAGGGAAATCCGAGATTTGGAGAGAGAAGATCTCGAATTTGGTGGGATCTTGGCTGATTTTGTGGATGGGTCTGAAATTCGAATTTTGAATTTGGAGAGAGAAGATCTTGGGAGATTTGGGAATGATATTGCCTAAAATCTAGGGATTTGGTGGGGTCGGTTTAGGAAGGCAATACTCTGAGATTTGGCAAGGGTTGAGGGGATTGGATTTTGGGGGATTAGTTTAGGAAGGTGTGGATTTTATGGGATTGGTTGGTCTCGGGTAAGGCAAGGGCAGCGGACGGATCGTCGGGTTGGGATGGTGCTGAAGTAGGCTTGTTGTGCGCGTTGCTGGCTGGTCTTCAGGCGCGCGCGCGAGCGAGGGCGAGAGGCACCCGCTGAGTCGCTCGCGGGCACGTGGATGGTGTCAAAGTCGCGCACGGGTGCGGAAGACGCTGTTGGGGATGGGCGATCCGCGCGCGGTGAAGGCGATATCGTCGGAGAAGGAGAGACACGTTGCGTGCCCTTGGCTGCTCTGATACTAGTTGATGCGTCCCGAGGTGGCTCGGAACACGTTTGTTGCCCGATCTAGGCAGAAAGCGGCCTATGTTCCTTCTTGTGGGTAACCGGGATAGATACGAACCATCGAAGTGATGGTTCACGGCTCTCTTGTGCTCGCTTTGGGAGAGGGCAGGGTGAGAGTGCTCGAAGAGACAAGCTACGGGAGGCAATAGCGTCTGCAGCGAAGAAGTTGATGAGAGGATAGAGAGGGTTGACGTCCGGACCCAAGAAGGAGGATAAACTCAACTCTGACTTTACTTGGATTAAACGGAACGTGAGAAATAAATGAGCACAACGAAGGCTATTTAAAGCCAAAGGACACGGCCAAGAACCCTAATGGGGGTGGGCCGTGGGCATACTAGTCCGCTAGCTTCATCTAGCAAGAGAAAGACACACACCCGAAATAGAAAGTGCGGAAATAGAAATACTAAAAAGGGAAACTTGCTAAATGGGAAAATAACATAAAATAGGCTAAATAAGACTAAGTCTTATGCCACGGGAATGCTACGGTCTTGATCGCCTTGGGTTCACCGTAGCCCGGCTTGGGTCGATGCCGGAACGCATCATCATAGAGGAAAATGCCGTCACTGGGGGTCATACCTTCAGGAATTGGCCACATCAATTCTCTCAAGACTCTTTCGTAAATAATCCTAATTTCATAAGGCAGTTTCATAATCTTACTTATATTGACCTTGGCAGTCTCAGTGGCCTTCTCCAGCTCAATAATGTTTAACAAGCTATCATATATGTAAATAAGTATCTGAAGCACCATGTTTATTTTAACATGTGAAACAAAACATTTTATTCCCTAGTATAATTGATCCCCCTTTCAGGTACACATGACTGGTCTGACATGTATATGCCAAGTTATGAATTTTGCTATTCTCATTTTCTTGCTTTATCCCCAGGTTCAATAGGTACATGTTCTCTGTTTTGTGTAGCCAAGAGTTGATTAATTGGAATCTATCTAGTATTGCGTATTCCCCCATTTGATTTCTGCTTCTGTTTGTCCTTGATTTGTGCTTATTGATTGAATCAGCACTCTATCAAAATTGGCAAAAGCCACTGCACTTGTTGATTGAGTATTTCCAGGCTATTGTATTTATGGCCTTCTTTAGATGTTTGAGGAAACAGCTTGTCATCCACGTCTAGTTCAATTATCTAACTGGAGAGTCAATGATTCATAATTACCTAGTAACTAACCAAACGTTCATTTATGTTCATCTAGTTAACTCCAATCAAATACTAACCCCATTTCGGTGATGAAAGGGATATTGAGAGGTCTTAAGTTTAATCTCTGTCTTCATTCAGTCTTCACCCCTTTACTTGGATGAATGACCAAAGATTTCTACCATCTTTTCATTCAAACTCTTATCCATTGGGTCACAAACTATTAGTTGGATTTTGTGTGTGAAGGAAACCATGGTGGATTTGTGATCAGGATGTTGGATTAAAAAGGGCCGTTGCTGCACACTGCTCTCAGATGTGCTCTTTGTATTTGAATGTGTTTGTATGCAAAAAACTTACTTTGTTAACTAAAAGGTGGTCTCCATTTATAGTAGGAGTATACCACAACTTACAAGAATTCCAGCAAACAACCAAAACAGTAAATGCTACTTAGAGTCCCAAAGTTCCTACTCAGAACTTGGACAAGAAGAAAACATACACATGCATCTAATTAAGACTTACATTGGAAAACAAGTTTATACTTCAACATCCCCTCTTAAACTTGTTTTATCAGGCCTAAAGCATTTCTCAATCTTGCAAAGTCCTCGAACTTGAGTGGCTTGGTAAAGATGTCTGTGAGCTGATCTTGAGACTTCACATACTCCATTCGCACATCCTTCCTTGCAACACATTCCCGTATGTAGTGATAACGGGTGTCAATGTGTTTGGTTCGATCATCAAAGACCGGGTTCTTTGCTAGGGCAATAGCTGACTTGTTATCAACACAGACTTTTGTCGACTCTTCTTGTTCCAAATTAAGCTCCTTTAGCAAATTCCTTAGCCAGATTGCGTGACACACACATGTAGTAGCAGCCACATATTCCGCCTCACACGTAGACAGTGTAACGATCTGCTGCTTCTTTAACAGCCAGGTGAAAGCCGTGTTCCCCATGAAGAAGACAAACCCAGTTGTACTCTTGCGATCATCAACATCTCCACCCCAATCGTTGTCGCTATATCCCACAAGCTTGTACTCATTAGAAACTGAATAAAACAGGCCAATTTTAATTGTACCTCTGAGATACCGAAGAATTTATTTCGCAGCCTGAAAGTGAGTTGTTGTAGGAGCTTCCATGTAGCGACTAACAAGCCCAACTGCATACAGAATATCCGGCCTCGTACAAGTCAGATACCTTAGACTCCCTACCCGACTTTTGAATAGGGTTGGATCGACTTTTCCTCCATCTTCATACTTGGATAGCTTTGCACTATACTCGGATGGGGTGCTAATTGGCTTGCAATTTTCCATTTTGAACTTCTTGAGTATCTCCTTGGCATAGCTTTCTTGGGAGATAAAGATGCCTTCCTTCTCCTTCTTCACTTCAATTCTGAGATAGTAAGCCATGAGCCCAATGTCTGTCATCTCAAACTCCTTCATCATTGCATCTTTGAATTCCTGAAACATGTTTGGGTTATGATGAGGCTAAAGTCGTATCGCCTAATCAAAATAATCCTAACAAACCTAACTCAGTAGAATAGGCAAGTAATGGTTGAATCCCACAGGGAGGAGTTTTTATCTTTATATAGATTGCATGCAATAGTAACAATGAGGGGTTTTGGTTGGTTGGTTGTAAACAAAGTAAACAAAACAAACAGAAGCAAAGGGTTTTATCAATTTGGGAAAAACACTCAGCCAAACAAATATCCACCATTCATTAGATAGATTGGTACTAGGTTATCTCTATTCCTTCCTTTGATTATTCCTGTCCCTATTCTAAAATAGTCACCAGTCCAACTCGGCCTGGCAGCCCTTACTATTGAACGCACTCGAAACTATCAAGATTTAGAACAACAGTAGCATAGAGCATAGGAATTAACCAGGATACATACAACACCGATGTTTCGTAGCATTTAGCACATAATCAATTCTCTTTCATAATAAACTAGACCAACTAGTCCTAGAATATCATGGTTGCTACACAAGATAAGGGATTTCAACTCGAAATATCCAAACCCTAGCAATAGACAATTACCAATAACAACTAGTTGCGTCCAACAAGCGAAATCAATAAGATTCAATGGGAATAAGCTCAAGAGAAAAGATATAATCCAAAGGAATAAGAAATAGAGTTATAACCTCACAATCATGAATCAAATGAAGGCTTCAATTGTCGGACTAAGCAAAGGGTGCTTAGTTCTTCATAACTCAAAGGGAAAACAATACTGAATGGAAAACTGAAAAATAGTCTAGCTCCTGAATGGAGGCTATGGAACTAGGTTTAAATAACCTAAACCTAAAACCAATGATCACAAACATAATCTAAAAAGGAAATAAACTAAATAAACGAAATAAAGAAGTTAAAAGAAAAACGGAAAAGTAAAATAAAATATCTTCGGAGAATTCTCGCGCCTCGCTGCCGTTTGGTTCCGCGATCGCGGATGGAATTCCGCCGTCGCGAAAATATCGACTTCCAGACTTGTGCTCTCGACTTGGCCGCTTCGTTGAGGGATATTTCCGCGATCATGGATGGAATTCCGCGGTCGCGGAAAATGCAGTTTTCTTCTCGTTGTTCTCGAATTTGCCGCGATCGACCTCCGTGCTCATTCGCGGTCGCGGCAGCTCTTCGCTTCTTCGCCTTCTTTCTTTGACTCTTCTCAGTCTCCTCAAGTTATATTCTCCTCATCTTCTAGATGTCTTCATTTTAAGCTTCTCCAAACCACTAAAGTCACACTTCTACTTCTAAACTCCAATCTCTACAATACGCTCTAAACATCTCCAAATGATACCCAAAACACCGGTAACAACTCCTAGATATGCACTACAAAGTAGCGCTGATCAAATTCCCCCATGCTTAAACCTTGCTCGTCCTCGAGTAAGCTAAAAGAAACCTACTCCTTCAATCAAATCCCAAGGTTTCAGGAAGCATAGCAAAATCATCTCCACTAAGAATTGCACCTAATCATGAGACTCCAAGGTACCAACACAATAAGCTCAACAAAACACAACACATGACCACAACACCAACCAAGCTAAAAGGAAATCATAGTACTTCCCCCAAGCTTATCCCGAACACCATAGAGTGAGTAACAATCTAATCCTAGCCTCCATCTATCATCTTATACCTCCCAGAGTGAACTACCCGAATCCTCCTTATATCACCTCTTCTTATGTCGCCACGCTAGGTAAAATGATGATTCCTAATAATCACTCTTCTTCTTTTCACTCATTTTGCCAAGGCGCCCTTTCGGGTTTTCACCAAGCCACTCATTTCATTTTTCAATAGATGGGCTCACATATAACTCACATCACTCTTGACCAATTATTACCCCAGCCTAATGCTAGTCCAAGCCACCTGCTTATTACCTAAGCCGCCCTTTCGGGTTTTCGACTTATCCCAGGATTTCTATTTTTGCCTTTTTTTCAATTTTTGGCTTTTTCTTTTTCTTTTCTCCTCAACGACATAGCAAGTATAGAACACTCCCCCATGCTTAAACATTGCATTGTCCTCAATGTAATGAAAGACGACAAAAAAGAATGACGCACATGGAAAGGCAAAAAAATAACTCACATACGTTGTTGAGTTGGCTTAGACACTGAAATTATTGCTGGCGGTAACTCAATAAGGCTCATGTCTCTGGTGTTGCGCGGGCGTCTTCAAACTCAAACTCCACCGTGCAACTAAAAGGGATCCACTGGAAAGTGTAGTGGCATATCAAAGAATTCGGGGCTGCACGACCTTCAATGAACACAAAAAATGGGCCCAGATGTAATCGTGTTATGGGCCCTGGTGTTCCTCCTCCTCAGCTGTCGACTGTAGGACTATCATCGTCGCCAAATAAAATTGTAGGGCGAATGTCTCCTCCTTGGCAGCATGATGCGTACCTCCTCCCATATGGCTCGGGTCTCCTCCCTGCAGGTTAGTCGAAATGCAAAAACAAAACAAAAGCAAAAACACAAACAAAAAGCACTAACACAAAAACAATTAAAGACATGCAATAGAAGAAATAAGAAACGAAATACATACCACGGGTTGCCTCCCGGACAGCGCCTTAGTTATTTTCGTGGCTCGACCTACTACTTTTTCACATCAACTTGGTTCGCTCACATCAATTGAGCGCTCGGGATCCATCCGGAGGGTGTCGCTTTGCATCATCTATGCTGAATCCGACCCTTACCCCGTCGAATTCCATTGTGAGCGAACCGCTGCTCACATCAATCTTGGTACAAGCCGTGTTCATAAATGGCCTTCCTAGCATTACCGGGGTTGCATCCTTGTCCTGCCCCGTGTCCATCACAAAGAAGTCTGCAGGGAACACCAACTTGTCCACTTCTACCAGCACGTCCTGCACCACTCCTTTGGGGTAGACGTAGGAATTATCCGCCAGCTGGATCACAATCCCCGTCTTCTCTAATGGCCCCACCTCCATTGATTCGTATAGTGAGAGAGGCAACACATTTATAGAGGCACCTAAATCAAGTAATGCCTTGTCGAACAAGGTACCCCCAATTTTGCATGGAATCGTGAACATCCCCGGATCACTTGCCTTCTTGGGTATCCGCTTTTGCAGCATATCGGATACATTCTCACTAACTTGGACCTTTTTCTTTTCCTTGACCGCCTTCTTCCTCTTAAGCGTGCAGAGCTCCTTCAAGAATTTAGCATAGCGAGGAATACTATTGACCAGCTTGAGTAAAGGAATGTTTACCTTGCAATTGTTGAATGTCTCGAACAATTGCTTATCATTCGCTGGTCTTCTTGTGTCCTTCAGAGCCTCAGGAAAGGGTACGAGAGGCTTTACTGATTGGAGCAGAGGGAAATTGGGGCGCACGTACCCATCATGGTTGTCGTCGAGAGGAACGGACACTGCTGGGGTGTTTCCGTGATCCCGGTTTGGTGTTCGCGGTCGCGGAATACTTTCGAACAGCTCCCCTTCTTCAGCGCTTTTTCTGCGATCGCGGAATTCAGGCCGCGGTCACGGAAAACTCTCGACTTTGTCCTCTTCGTGGTGGATTTTTCCGCGATCGCGGAATTCTGGCCGCGGTCGCGGAATAGCGCCGATTTCTTCCTTCTCCTCGCCAGTGGTCAAGCCGCGGTCGTGGCTCTCGTCTCCGCGGTCGCGGAAATCTCTCTGTCATGATCGACTGGCTTCCACCTCAGCTCCTCTCCTTAGCGTCATGGTGCACACATTCTCCCTCGGGTTGACTACCGTTTGGGATGGTAGTTTTCCTGACTACCGAGTTTCCAACCTGCTCACCGCTATAGAGATCTGCCCCACTTGTTTTTCCAGGGTCTGAATGCTGGACTTTATTTCTTGTTGGTGTTGGGCCATAGTGTTAGTCAACTGGTGAATTTGTGTCCCCATCGAGTTCACCGTGTTGGCCATGTTTGTCATGCCCTGGACAAGGGCATTGATCTTGTCCTC
Source organism: Rheum nobile (assembly GCA_027886185.1). Taxonomy (NCBI): domain Eukaryota; kingdom Viridiplantae; phylum Streptophyta; class Magnoliopsida; order Caryophyllales; family Polygonaceae; genus Rheum; species Rheum nobile. The sequence continues at coordinate 2,215,909 of WOAB01000025.1, read as the reverse complement.
ACTGGACGTAGGGGCACTGGAACTCTGGCCTTGGGGTCTTTGGTCGTAAGGAGCTCGAAATTGTTGTTGACCCCCAGGCTGTTGGTACTGTTGTGGGCGGGGAAGGAATTGTGGCGGTCTCTGTTGATATTATTGGTTCTCCTGGCCATGATAAGTGTTCTGCTGGTTCTCATACCTCAGATTGGGGTGATCTCTCCACCCTAGATTGTATGTGTTGGAGTACGTGTCATATCTTGGCTTTTGAGGGCCATATTCTCCTATTGCATTCACCAGTGGGCTCCTGCAGCGTGGGACATGCATCAGTTGGATGCATCGTGTCTTGGCATATCCCACATGATTTGACCTGCTGCTGGCCACCCTTCATCATGTACCGCCTCATCATCTCCTTCATCTCAGCCATCTCAGAGAGTAGAGTGGAATTAGGCTAAGATTCTGCAGCTCTCACGGATTGGGCGCCCGCCCTCCTGCTGAACTGTCTTGAGCCTTCAGATAGCTCAAAGAAAATTTCATATGCCTGCTCTGGAGTCTTGTTCAGGATGTGCCCTCCACAGGTAGCGTTCACAATCCGACGCTCGTCATCAAGTAAACCTCCGTACAAATAAAGTACGAGGTCCTGGTCGGAGTAGCCATGGTAGGGGCAACTAGAAATCAGCCTCTTGAACCGCTCGTAGTACTCATATAGCGACTCAGTAGCCTGATGTTCAATGTTGTTGATGCTCCTCTTTAGGCTGTTGGGCTTGGTCGCCGGAAAGTACTTCTCCAAGAAAGCCTTCTTCATCTTGGCCCACGTGTCAATGCTCCCTGTGGTCAAGTAGTAGAACCAATCATTGGCCGAATCCTTTAGAGAGAAAGGAAAGGCCCTCAGCTTGATCTGGTCTTCAGTCACACCCTTGGGCTTCATGCTGGTGCAGACTGCATGGAACTCCGACATATGCTTATTGGGGTCTTCCCCACTCATCCCATGGAAGTGTGGCAGCAAGTGGATCAACTCTGACTTGAGCTCAAAATTGACTCCATCAGCAAGCTCAGGAAAATGCACAGCCAGCGGTTACTGCTGCAGGTTTGGGGTAGTCAGCTGCCTCAGCGTCTGTTGTTCGTCACCCATCTCAAAAGTTGGGTTGTCAAAGACTAAAGATTTGTTTACTCTGCGGTTCTGGGAGAGCGTTCTCTCAATTTCTGAATCCAAAACCAAAAGTGGGGAGTCAGTAGTACGGGTGTGGACCATAAGATAGGTCCACACAAGAATTTGCACACAACCACACACAAAGAAAAAAAACAAAACTTGCCTCCCCGGCAACGGCGCCAATTTTGATGAGGCTAAAGTCGTATCGCCTAATCAAAATAATCCTAACACTAGTGGAAAAAAGGCTTTTTACCATGGTTATTTTGCAAAGGTTACCACGGTTTTTGAACCGTGGTAAACTTGGCCGTGGTAAACATGTTTACCACGGTTCGTGAACCGTGGTAAATGAGACAACCGTGGTAAACGTGTAATGAAATAATAGTAGAAACAACCGTAGTAAAAATTGCAAAACCGCAGTAAACTTGAATCGCATTAATTTTTCTGAACCGCGGTAAAATTCAATCGTAGTAAATTTGATCGAACTGTGGTAAATCATTACAAACGTATAAACCAAGGTAAATGTGATTTATAATATATATATATATTACCATACACATAATCGTCAATTATTAAAATGGATCTAATAATGTGAAAATATCATACATCAATGTATGTCATATATTCAAAGGGTGAAGTCTCACAAGCATTATTTGAAAAACTTAATAATATATTCTACTAAATTAAGTGAAAAATGTTGCAAAAGAAGTATGAAACGTTACACAAGTGTTTTACGTACTAAGTAATCTATGAAGCTCTGCACAAAGTCACAAACGTTGTCCATTGATCTCGAATCTCATCTATCTTCTCCTCTGAAAATGGTATGGACCCACCGAACTCTGGATAACATCCAATGTCTCCTACATGATAAGAAGATATTTACATCAAACTAATTTATGATAAACATATTATCCAATCAAATAAGAAAATGAATAAGTTTAACTTGGAATTATATTGAGCAAAAAAAATCTGATTTCTCTTTGCAATTCCCATTGCCATTGCAATATATCGTGCTCGTTCTGTTGCACGCTCTTCTTTAAGTACCCAGCACTCAGTCGCCCCGAACTCTGGATAACATCCAATGTCTCGTCGCCGGTCGAAAGAATAATCTACAAGTATGACATACTATTAATCAGTTTACCCGATCAATCAGGCATAATGCCAATGGCTTGACATGAAGGAAAGAACCAGGGTAAACAGGTTCCTGCGAAGTAGCAACCATGTCATTAGCGGATGATTAATTGATAAATTCCCTCACGACTTCTTTTGCATCAAGAAAGTGGTAATTTCGTATGCATGATAAGAAACTATATTCTAAGCTTATGAAGACAAAATACCTGCATCAGAACAAGAACATCCATGGGATCGCTATCTTCACAAAGAGTCCTTGGGATGAAACCATAGTTGTGTGGGTAAACAATAGACGAGTAAAGGACCCGATCAACCTATGTACCAAAATGTCCATTAGACTGATATGTAAGTATTAGATGCATGTAGGCCCTATACTGACATAAAAATACAAGCATAAGAGAGTAACTTCCACACTGGCACCTTGAGGGTTGAGACTTACTGGGAACAACTTCATCTACTAACAAGATTTAAGATGGCATACAAAAACAACAATTTGTCCAGTGACTAGTATCAAAGAAACAGCTCATTGACTACAACATGATGCATTTGGAAGTCTAGACATGAGCTGAGAAATTGGAAATTTAAGATAAGGTAGAATTGTCAAGCAAACAAGAAAGAGATGTACTTTGATCAAACCACTGGTCTTGTCCAGCTCATACTTGACTTTGCTTCCGTTGCTGATCTCCACCACCTGTTACATCAGTAATAATTTTGCACAACTGAGCTCCAATAAGTGTTTTCATGGGTTCAAGAAAACAACAGTACAGTGAAGCAAATGGCAAGAAATCAGAAAGTCCAATGATATTTCCCAAAAGAACATACTCCCCCCAAACAGAAACAAAGTCTCATATCAAACTTTAACACCTTGACTTTGCTATTTTGAATACAAAGTAAATTAAGTAATGACTGAAAAATCCAATCACATAATCATAGACATGTAATCTTCTTACAAAATTCAGACATGACGTCTTTGGGGAAAAAGAAAGTTTATGAATCAGTTACAATGTGAAACAAGAAAGCACCAATTCAAGTTGGTATCCGCTAAGGTGTTGTATTTCCTAAGAAACTTATGGCACATCGATGTCATCCGGATTGAAATATGAGACTATCTAACACTGATAATTTCACATGCTATACTCCAAAGCTCCTTTCACAACATAAGCATTAGGAATACATTTGATGAGTAACAAAACTTACACAGTTGAAAACAGTTGGAGCTCTAGGTCCTGCAAGGAGCCGAATGAAAAGTATTACGAATAAACATAATCAAAGACAAAGGATTAGCAATGCAAAAGCAGAAAGGACAAAGTAACCAGGGTCAGGCGCAAGGACAATCCAGAAATACTTGCAAATTTCAAAACAATTTCAAGTAGATGGAAATGGTATGGACTCACCGAACTTTGGATAACATCCAATGTCTCGTCGCCGGTTGCCCCGCGGCCCCCGCACTCAGTTGCCCCGTCGTGGAGTCGTCACGGGTTGTGCAGCAGGTTAGTAGCATCGGCTGGACCTAGAAGAAGGAGCCGAGATGGTTTGGGAAGATGGTCCTTTGGGAAGATGAAGAGAGATCTGGAGTCTGGAGAGGTGAGACTGCGAGAGGAAGATGAAAAAAATTAGGGCCGGCTGTGTTTGAGAAAAAAGGATTATTTCAGCGGGAGCTATAACTTTTGGGCCTCAAGAACCGAGGTAAAAATGCCAAGCATTCTTATTTACCACGAAAAACACGAAACCGTGGTAAAAGCAATAATAACAATTACCACGGTTGTTTCTAGAACGAAGTAATAATGCCAAGCATGCTCATTTACCACGAAAAACACGAAACCGTGGTAAACATAGTCATAGGCAATTACCACGGTTGTCTCAAAACCGAGGTAAAAATGCCAAGCATTCTCATTTACCACAAAAAAACACTCAACCATGGTAAAAACAATTATAGACAATTACCACGGTTGTTTCTATAACCGAGGTAATAATGCTGAGCATGCTCATTTACCACGAAAAAACACGGAACCGTGGTAAAACAACCATAGGATATTACCACGGTTGTCTCAAAACCGAGGTAATAATGCCAAACATTCTCATTTACCACGAAAAAACATGCAACCGTGGTAAACGCAACCGTAGCCAATGACCCTTGTTCTACTAGTGTAACAAACCTAACTCAATAGAATAGGCAAATAAGGGTCGAATTCCACAGGGAGGAGTTGTTTATCTTTATATAGATTGCATGCAATAGTAACAATGGGGGGTTTTGGTTGGTTGGTTGTAAACAAAGTAAACAAAACAAACAGAAGCAAAGGGTTTTATCAATTTGGGAAAAACACTCAGCCAAACAAATATCCACCATTGATTAGATAGATTGGTCCTAGGTTATCTCTATTCCTTCCTTTGATTATTCCTGTCCCTATTCTAAAATAGTCACCAGTCCAACTCGGCCTGGCAGCCCTTACTATTGAACGCACGAGAAACTATCAAGATTTAGAACAACAGTAGCATAGAGCATATGAATTAACCAGGATACATACAACACCGATGTTTCGCAGCATTTAGCACATAATCAATTCTCTTTCATAATAAACTAGTCCAACTAGTCCTAGAATATCATGGTTGCTACACAAGATAAGGGATTTCAACTCGAAATATCAAAACCCTAGCAATAGACAATTACCAATAAAAACTAGTTGCGTCCAACAAGCGAAATCAATAAGAATCAATGGGAATAAGCTCAAGAGAAAAGATATAATCCAAAGGAATAAGAAATAGAGTTATAACCTCACAATCATGAATCAAATGAAGGCTTCAATTGTCGGACTAAGCAAAGGGTGCTTAGTTCTTCATAACTCAAAGGAAAAACAATACTGAATGGAAAACTGAATAATAGTCTAGCTCCTGAATGGAGGCTATGGAACTAGGTTTAAATAACCTAAACCTAAAACCAAAGATCACAAACATAATCTAAAAAGGAAATAAACTAAATAAACGAAATAAAGAAATTAAAAGAAAAATGGAAAAGTAAAATAAAATATCTTTGGAGAATTCTCGCGCCTCGCTGCCGTGTGGTTCCGCGATCGCGGATGGAATTCCGCGGTCGCGGAAAATTCAACTTCCAGACTTGTGCTCTCGACTTGGCCGCTTCGTTGAGGGATATTTCCGCGATCGCGGATGGAATTCCGCGGTCGCGGAAAATGCTATTTTCTTCTCGTTGTTCTCGAATTTGCCGCGATCGACCTCCGTGCTCATCCGCGGTCGCTGCAGCTTTCTTCTTCGCTTCTTCGCCTTCTTTCTTCGACTCTTCTCAGTCTCCTCAAGTGGTCTTCTCCTCATCTTCTGGATGTCTTCATTTTAAGCTTCTCCAAAACACTAATGTCACACTTCTACTTCTCAACTCCAATCTCTACAATACGCTCTAAACATCTCCAAATGATACCCAAAACACTGGTAACAACTCCTAGATACGCACTACAAAGTAGCACTAATCAGGTTGCTTCCGGTGAAGATCAGATTGTCGACATACAAACAGACTGCCAAGATATCTCCATCCTTGACCTTCATATAGAGAACATGCTCATATGGACACTTAACAAACCCATTGTTCTGGAAATAACTGTCAATCCGACTGTTCCATGCTCTTGGTGCTTGCTTTAGGCCGTAGAGGGCTTTTCTCAGCTTTAGAACTTTGTCTTCTCGCCCTTTAGTCTCATATCCTGCTGGCTGCTGAATATACACCTCCTCTTCAAGGATAACATTCAAGAAAGCGGATTTGACATCCATCTGATGAATTTTCCACTTGTGTTGGGCTGCCATTGAGATGATGAGTCTGATGGTATCCAACTGAGCAACCGGAGCAAACACTTCATCATAGTCGATTCCAGCTTTCTGACTATAGCCCTTCACGACTAATCTCGCCTTATATTTTTCAATTTCACCCTTTGCATTCTTCTTTGCCTTGTATACCCATTTGACTCCAATCGCCTTGTGCCCTTTTGGAAGTGATGTCAGCTCCCAGGTATCATTTTTCACAATGGAATTTATTTCTTCATCCATTGCAATTCTCCATTTTTCTCCAGCTACATCTTCTTCAAAGTGTACTGGTTCACAATCAGAAAATAGGCAAAACAGAGTAAGATTCTCTACCTGTTTAGTAGTCTTATAAATCACCTCCAAACTTCTCATTCGCGGCGTTCCTTCACTTGAGCTTCTGCTTGAGGGCGATGTAGCATTACTGGTGCTTGTCACAGGCGAAAGAAGAGGAGTTTCAGGTTCAACTGACGAACTTTCAGGGTGCCCTGAAAGAGGTCGTTCTTCCAATTCATAGAAGTTGTAGTCAGCCTTGCAAGAATTGAAGTCCCAATCTCCTTCTTCATCAAAGAGCACATCCCTGCTGATTACAATTTTCTTGTTGTCTGGATTGTATAGCTTGTACCCCTTAGAACTGGCTTCATAGCCAATGAAGATGAAGCTCTGACTCTTGTCATCAAGCTTTGTTCTCCTCTCGTCTGGAACATGGACATGGGCTATGCTTCCGAAAACACGCAGATGAGAGATTCCGGGTCTTCTTCCGCCCCAAGATTCCTGTGGTGTCATTCCCCACACACTTTTTGTTGGAGATCGATTCATTAGATACACTGCACACTCTACTGCTTCAGCCCAAAATTGTTTAGGCAGCTTCTTGCTCTTGATCATACTTCGAGTCATGTTAAGGATTGTCCGATTCTTCCTTTCAGCGACTCCGTTCTGCTGTGGAGATCTTGGAACAGTCAAGGATCGACGAATTCCATTTGCTTCACAAAACTCCATGAATTCCTTGGAGGTGAACTCTCCTCCTCTGTCTGATCTCATTCCCTTTATCGGAAGACCACTTTCTTTCTCTACACAAGCTTTGAACTTCTTGAATACTTCAAACACCTCCGATTTCTGCTTCAAGAAATATACCCAGGTTTTTCTTGAAAAATCATCAATGAACAGTAGGAAATAGTTTCTCTTACCTAGAGAGCTTGGCTTAATTGGACCACACACATTTGTATGGATGAGTTCGAGTGGCTTCCTTGCTCTTGAATCTGTCTCCTTAGGAAAACATTTCCTGAATTGCTTTCCAATTAAGCATCCCTCACATAGTTGCTCTGGATGTTTTATGCTTGGGAGCCCTCTCACCATCTCCTTCTTGGACAACAGCTCCAGGCTTCCAAAATTCAAATGCCCAAAACGGAGATGCCACAACCATGATTCATCTCTGTAACACGTTTTGAGGCACTTTGCAACATCATTGTGAATGTTCAGCGGAAACATCCTGTTCTTCGTCATCTTTACTTTGGCAATCAAATCTCCCTTCTGATCTCTTATAAAAAGATTGCTATAATCCTTTATGTGGATATCATAGCCCTTTTCTAAGAGTTGCCCCAAGCTCAGAATGTTACTAGTCATTTTTGGAACATAATAGACACTGAGATTACCTGGTGGATTCCATCTTTGGCTCGAAACAGTATGTCACCTTTTCCTTTCACAGAGATCTGTGAGTCATCACCAAAGGCAACATTCCCACTTACTGTTTCATTAAGCTCCACGAACATGTCTCTTCTCCCACACATGTGATTGCTTGCACCAGTGTCCAGATACCATGAATCTTGTTCTTCTCCCTTCTTGTCTTTGTATGCCAACAACAACGTAGCATTCTCTTCATCCTTCACCTCTGCATAATTCATTTTCTCTTCTATTCTGTTTATTTGGAGCCCAACAGTCTGCACCACAGTGTCCATACTTCGGGCAGTTATAGCATTGGACTTGGGACTTGTCATTCCTTGATTGTCGTCCCCTTCCACGGCCTCGTGACGACCCGTCTCCTTTCTCGTAGTTGTTGTTGGAATTCTGATTTCCATAATTCCATCCTCGTCCACGTCCACGGCCGCGACCTCTTCATCCTCGTCCTCGACCTCTTCCATAGCCGTCCTGGCTTCTCTCTTGGCCTCTGTTTTCTTCTCTCTCCTTGAGTTGTAACTTGAGAAGTTGCTCAGTGGTCTCTTGCTTCTTCACATGTCTTTCTTCATATGCTTGCAACGATCCTTCTAATTGTTCGATTGTCATCTCCGTTAGGTCCTTGGTCTCTTCTATGGTCACCACGATGAGCTCGAACTTGGAATCCAATGAGCGAAGAATTTTCTCCATGACTCTTACATCTTCTAATTCTTCACCATTTCTTCTTAATTGATTTGAGACAGCTTGGACCCTCGAAACATAATCCGAAACCGATTCGGAAGATTTCATACGCAGTGATTCAAACTCACCTCTCAAAGTTTTAAGGCAGATTTTCTTTACCCTCAGCCCCTTTGTAGGAGGTTTTGAGCTTCTCCCATGCCTCCTTGGCTGAAACTGCACTTGACACCTTCTCAAAACCATCATCATCTAGTGCCTGATAGATAAGAAACAGAGCCTTCTTGTCCCTCTTTCTTGAGTCCTTCAAGCTCTCTCTTTCGGCGGTGGTCAGAGAAGCTTCATCTTCAACTTCTCTCAGCCCTTTCTCAACGACCTCCCAGACATCGTGTGCTCCCAGTAGAGCCTTCATCTTTATGCCCCAGTTGTCATAGAGGCCGTGTTTGAGAGATTGAGGGTACTTGAAACGAGGATAAGCTGGTGGCCATGTTTGTAACCTCCGATAGCTACTGGCGGCGCGTCTCCCACACACCAAAGACTCAGCTCTGATACCACTTTGCTGGATTAAAAAGGGCCGTTGCTGCACACTGCTCTCAGATGTGCTCTCTGTATTTGAATGTGTTTGTATGCAAAAGACTTACATTGTTAACTAAAAGGTGGTCTCCATTTATAGTAGGAGTATACCACAACTTACAAGAATTCCAGCAAACAACCAAAACAGTAAATGCTACTTAGAGTTCCAAAGTTCCTACTCAGAACTTGGACAAGAAGAAAACATACGCATGCATTTAATTAAGACTTACATTGGAAAACAAGTTTATACTTCAACACAGGATGCCATATGAACTAAAACTAGTTAAACCCCTTGAATTCAGAATGTTTAATGATCATATAGGTAAATAAGTATCTGAAGCACCATGTATGATTGGCTTCTTCAGTCTCTTGTTAGAATGATGTCATTAAAGTTCCTGGATGAATTGGTTGAATCTAAATATGCCTTTTTTTTAATGCTTTTGATTACAGTTCAATTTTGCTGAACCTTTTTGGCCTATAAGGAAAGTCCCTTAAACGAGTTGAAGTTGCTACTGAGGCGGACTCGCCGGGATCCGGCAGCAGAAAGCAGAGGCAAGGTGTTGGTAAGAGGAAGAAGGGTACTTCTTGGACTGAAGAAGAGCACATGTGATTTTAGTTTTCCATAATTTTATGAGTTCAATCCTCTTTTTACTCTGCCACATTGTTTTTTTTTTGAAAATACAATAGTATATGGTTAGTGGTGAAATTAATTTAGTGCATCTCCCAGGGAAGAGATTAATTGTTGATTACGTACTGATATGTGTTCCTCATTCTTCACAAACAGCTTGTTGGGAGAATTTTACTTATCATACGATCCGGTCTTGAGGATTTTAATTTGTCCTATAACGTTCTAGTGTCCTGAAATTGCTTTTGAAGCATTTTTTAGCACCTTTTAATTTGCTGAGGATCAGTTTAAATTCTTGTATTGTGTTAATTCTTGTTTAGGGGAACCTCTCTCTAATCGAATCCTAAAAAAAGACCTCAAATTGAATGCTAAGATCATGCAATGCCTCGAGTTGCAGATTCCATTTTCCATAACTGTTTAATTTTGCCTCAAATAGCACCTATATTTTTATCAATTATTTCATACTTCCCACATTTGCCTTAATGCATACGCTACTTCATTTAACCATATACAAGGGAGCCCTCATAATGCAAAGAATCCTTCGTAAGATAATGTCCACTCCCATATAAAATTGTTGGTGGGATTGTGATTATAAGCCCTCAACATGAAAGCAGTACAAGGCCAATTAAAAAGAGAAAAGGATAATTTTGAATATACCTGGGATGAAGTATTTTGGTTAGATCATTATTGTAATTGTTACTTTTCACTATGCACCAGAGAAGAGTCCAACTATCCTTGTGAGTATTAATCCTTGTTTTTATGAGAGTTTTTGACCTGTAGATTAGCAAAGCTTTCCAGAGAGAACTGCAAAAACTTCAAAGATTTCCAATGGTAACTTTTGATATAGTGCATCAGAATGAAATAAAGGGAGTTCTCATGGCTGTTGGGCAATACAACAATAATCCAACTATATCATTTATAATTGTTGACATAGTGCAAGAGAGAGTAAGCCCTGCTCCATAGTATGATCAATAGCAGGTAGAGGTTCAAGAGGTTAATGTAAGATTTCGTACTAGCCCACTTGACACCGAATGCCATGGGTAGATAAGTTTGAAAATACCAATAGTATTTAAAGATAACAAATAGATCAATTTTACAGTAGATGCAAAAAATTATACAAGTTAGGCATAGTTAAGTTGTCTTTGATAGTGAAGATATTAGGGTTTAATACCTTGGTTAAGAGTAACCAAAGTAAATAGGTAGAAGTGTGTTGAAAGTGGAACCAGCAAGATAATGTCCACTCCCTTATAGTGTAATGGGGTTTTTTAGTGAGTTGATGTTGAAGCTGTCTCAGCAGAACTACTACACAAAGCCAATTACCAAATTAAATTGACTTATATCACCATCCAATCTAATCTATATAGTGGGATACATTTTGGAATTAGTCCTTTTTTACTGTCAATATTGTCTCTTGTGATTCCCTCTTTCATTTCTCTGATTTTTAGTTGTCAATCAAAGTGAAACTATGTGTGCTTGTCAGGAAATGTTAGCTCTTCAGTAATCAAACAGCTACATTCATATAGACCTGATAAAAAATTACCAAATTAAATTGACTTCTTTTTTTCAAGTTTAATTATCTTGCAAAAAAAAAATTAGTAGTGAGCCTTAGTATGTTACTATGATACAATATGGAGTTGTCTAGTATGTTACTATGACACAAAAAAATAAGATGATTCTACCTCTGAACTTTCTCTTCTTCTTAGCTCTCCTCCTCTTCCTCTCCTCTTGTGTCAGCTTAGCTTCTTCCTTAACGTCCCCTACACCAGCAAATACCTCTTCAGGTCCCCTACGTCAGCAAATACCTCCTCAGGTCCCCTGTCACGAAGTCAAGTTTGAAGAGCAAGGATCCCAAGACCCCATACAAGATTCTTTTAGTGTGTTAAGTATTTATGTCTTAAGTATTTAAGTTTGTTATTTGCCTAATTAACTAGCCTATAATGTCGGGCTTAGTTAGAGTCTTGAGTGTTTGAATTTATCTAAGCAGTTACTTAGGAAGTGGTCTTGCAGTCCGTCATTTCAGTAAGAGTCAGTTACTTTTGTAAGCCTAATATAAGGCAATTGGAACTACTTAATTAAGTACTGAGTTTTTCCAGAAACTTTAATTCTCTAAACCTCAATCTCACATTTGGTATCAGAGCTTGTGATCCGAGAGAGAAAACAAATCATGAGTGACGAGAGATTAACGAAAATACCTCAATTCGATGGTCACTACGACCATTGGAGCGAGTTGATGGAGAATCTTTTGCGAGCAAAGGGGCATTGGCACTTGGTGTCTGAAGGATTTACAGAGATCGCAGATGGAGTCGAGGCAACAAATGCTCAACGACGGGCTGTGGAGGAACTCAGGCAGAAAGATCATCAGGTAAAGCATTACTTGTTTCAAGCAATTGATCGAACGGTTTTCGAGCAGATTCTGGATAGGAGTACATCCAAAATCATCTGGAATTCTTTGAAGTCAAAGTTTGGGGGAAATGAGAAGGTGAAGAAATTGCTGCTCAATACTCTGAGGAGAGAGTTTGAGGTGCTGACCATGAAATCTGATGAGAAGGTTGATGATTACTTTGCAAGAGTAATGGCAGTTTGTAACAAGATGAGGAGCAATGGCGAAGTCTTGTCAGATACTAAGGTTGTGGAGAAGATCTTGCGCACCTTGACAGATAAGTTTACATATGTGGTAATTTCTATTGAGGAATCTAAGGATACCTCACGCATGACCATTGACGAACTGCAAAGCTCCTTGGCAGTTCATGAGCAGAAGTTCAGAAGAACGGTTTCTGAGGAAGACGACCAGGCTTTGAATGTTCGAGGTAGAGGAAGGGGTTATTTCAGAGGTCGAGGGAGAGGCAGATGATGACCCTTCAATAAGGTGCTTGTTGAGTGTTACAAATGTCACAGGTTAGGACATTTTCAGTATGAGTGCCCTAGTGGAGAAGCACGATATGCTGAAATACCAGAAGAAGATGACGTTCTCCTGATGGCTCAAGTAGAATTCCTTGGAGCTAAGAGAAGTGATTCTTGGTTTGTAGATTCTGGGTGCTCAAACCATATGTGCGGAGATGAGAGTATGTTCACAAGCTTAGACACCACCTTTTCACACACAGTCAAGCTTGGGAACAATCATAGCCTCATGGTGAATGGCAAGGGTGTGGTAAAAATATTGGTTAAAGGAGTAACTTATGTGATGAATGAGGTTTACTATGTTCCTGAACTGAGAAACAACTTGTTGAGTGTAGGACAGCTTCAGGAACGGGGCTTGGATATCTTATTTAAGGGAGGATCGAATCTAACAGCAAAGAAAGTGAGGAGAAGTGCTTTCAAACTGATGTCACTGACAAGGCGGAACTGTGGCACCATCGATATGGTCATATAAGCTACAAAGGCTTGCACACTCTCCACAACAAAGATATGGTGACCGGGCTGCCAAAATTCAGCCAAGTCAAAGATACATGTGAAATTTGTATGAAGGGGAAGCAACATCGGGCACCTTTTCCCTCACAGAGTACATGGAGAGCAACATAAAAATTGCAGCTGATACACTCTGATTTGTGTAGGCCGATTACTCCTCAATCCAATGGCAATAAGAGATATCTGATCAGTTTTATTGACGATTTTTCGAGGAAGATGTGGATAGTCTTTGCAGCAGAGAAGCCTGAGACCTTCACTCATTTCAAAGTGTTTAAATCTAGTGTGGAGAAAGAAGCTGGTATGTCCATCAAACGTTTAAGAACGGATAGGGGAGGAGAATACAACTCTACTGAATTTAAAGAGTTTTGCAGTGATCATGGGATCAAAAGGCAGTTAACTACAGCCTATACGCCTCAACAAAACAGGGTTGTGGAGCGCAAAAATTGGACTATCATGAACATGGTTAGATCTGTCTTGGCTGAAAGAAATGTTCCAAGATGTTTTTGGCCAGAGGCTGTACAGTGTTCAGTGCATATTCTCAATCGCTCTCCCACTTTAGCTGTCAAAGATAAGACACCAGAGGAGCAATGGAGCAACAAGAAGCCATCAGTTGAGCACTTTCGAGTTTTTGGCTGCATAGGTCATGTTCACATTCCAGATGTGAAAAAGACCAAACTTGATGATAAGAGTGTGAAATGTGTTTTCTTAGGCTTCAGCAGTGAGTCAAAGGGTTTCAGAATGTATGACCCAATGGAGAAGAAAATTCATACAAGTAGAGATGTTGTTTTTGAAGAAAGCAAGCTGTGGAATTGGGAAAAAGGGCATTCAGATGGACAGTTCAGGGAACTTGAGTGGATTGATGATTATGACAGTGTTGATCATGTAGGTGGAGAAGTGCCTGAGGATGGGAACACTGATGTGCTTGATCAAGATGTAATACAAGAAGACGTGGGTAATGCTCATAATCAGGGGGAGACGAATGACGGGGGAAACACACGAAGTGTAAGAATCAGGCGACCGCCAAGGTGGGCTGATGATTATGAATCAGGGGAAGGCCTATCTGAGGATGAAGTGTTCTTGGCCAGAATTAATAGCAGTCTTGCATTCATGATATCTGAAGATGAAGAGAACTTGGCCAGAATTAATAGCAGTCTTGCATTCTAGAGTATTGCAGATCCCACAAATTTTCAAGAGGCTGTCAAGCACTTGAAATGGAGACAAGCAATGGATGCTGAAATGCAGTCCATTGAGAAAAATCAAACATGGTTCTTGACTTCACTGCCCGAGGGAGCAAAAACCATTGGAGTTAAGTGGATCTATAAAACCAAACTCAATGAATTGGGAGAGGTAGATAAATTCAAAGCTAGACTCGTGGTAAAGGGGTACTCACAGCAATATGGAGTGGATTATATAGAAGTGTTCGCTCCTGTGGCAAGGATGGATACTGTCAGATTGATTATTGCACTAGCTGCACAGAAAGGGTGAAGACTCTATCAGCTTGATGTAAAGTCGGCCTTTTTACATGGTAAATTGGAGGAAGCTGTGTTTGTAGATCAACCTCAGGGCTATGAGATTCCAGGGAAGAAGAACATGGTCTACAAACTCCACAAGGCACTTTATGGATTGAAGCAAGCGCCCAGGGCTTGGTTCAGTCGCATAGAATCATATTTCGTCAGGGAAGGATTCAAGAGTAGCTCTAGTGAGCAAACCTTATTTGTCAAGCAGAGAGGAGGTAACATCTTGATTGTTAGTATCTATGTTGACGACCTTCTGTTTACTAGCAATGATGAAGGGATGTTAAATGAGTTTAAGTGCTCTATGAAGAGCGAATTTGAGATGACAGATTTAGGGAGGATGAAATATTTCCTTGGAATTGAGGTGATACAGGGAGATGATGGGATTTTCATATGTCAGAAGAAGTATGCTATTGATTTGATTCAGAGATTTGAGATGAAGGATTACAATGCTGTTTGTAATCCAATTGTGCCTGGACAAAAGGTAGATCGAGATAAAGCTGGAGTAGCCATAGACTCAACTCTGTTCAAACAGATAGTTGGCAGCCTAATGTACTTGACAGCAACTCGTCCTGATTTGATGTTTGCAGTGTCTCTGATCAGTATATTTATGGCAAATCCAACTCAGCTGCACTATACTTCAGCAAAGAGGATTATGAGGTACTTGAAGGGCACTGTTGGCTATGTAATCTGGTATAAACAAGGAGGACAAGAGGACCTCGTAGCCTATACAGATAGTGAATATGCAGGGTCTGTTGATGACAACAAAAGCACGTCTGGATATGTGTTTTTAATGAGCAGAGGAGCTGTTGCCTGGTCGTCGCGAAAGCAGCCAATTGTAACACTCTCTACAACAGAGGCAGAATATGTGGCAGTTGCCACTTGTGCTTGTCAGGCTATTTGGATGAGGAGGATTCTTAAGGAGATTAATCATGTTCAAGGCGCTGAGATGATACTCTTGTGTGATAACACATCCACCATTAAGCTGTCCAAAAATCCGGTGCTACATGGGAGGTCCAAACACATCAGAGTTCGTTATCATTTTCTGAGAGACTTAAGCAAGGAAGGAATCATCAACCTGGTCTATTGCAGTACTGAGAGGTAGCTGGCAGACATCATGACAAAACCACTTAAGCTGGCCTCATTTCAGAAAATCAGGACTGCACTTGGAATGAAGATGAATTGAACTTAACCTTGTTGATGGTTAAGTTCAAGGGAGGAATTGTTAAGTATTTATGTCTTAAGTATTTATGTCTGTTATTTGCCTAATTAACTAGCCTATAATGTCGGGCTTAGTTAGAGTCTTGAGTGTTTGAATTTATCTAAGCAGTTACTTAGGAAGTGGTCTTGCAGTCCGTCATTTCAGTAAGAGTCAGTTACTTTTGTAAGCCTAATATAAGGCAATTGGAACTACTTAATTAAGTACTGAGTTTTTCCAGAAATTGTAATTCTCTAAACCTCAATCTCACATAGTGTTCCTCGATAGCATCACACAGAAAGTGGAAAAAACAGTAGCTGAACAAGTGGAGCAAAAACTCTCTTATATCATATCAAAGATACGAGAAGCCAATCAAGGAAGGCATGTTCTTATATCTGACTTCCCTACAAGCCAATAAAATGCATCTAGTTTTAATGCTAATTCAATTAGGTGAGTTAGATTAATAATTTAAAGTCAAACCATAAGTATGTCTGAGTTTCTTATCTGTTTGTGTTGATTTTTAGGGACCTGTCGATGAATTTGACGGGACAGAAGCTATGTGAGTTGCTCAGTGGATTGATCGGCACTATTTTATAGTGTATTTCTCGGGGTTGTTACCAGTTTTGAGATGCCATTTGGATGGATTTAGAGCACAATTGTGGAGTTGAGAGTTAGAGACTAGAAGTGAAGAAATCATGGGATTTACAGAGGTTTGAAGTGCATTGAAGAGTAGAAGAACAGTGGGCTGAATTCAAATGGTTCGTTATGTTTACTCAGATGTCCAAATGGAGTGATTCCAATTCGAGGAGTTAGATCTTGAAGTCTACTACAAGTCCCCAAAATATAAGCGCAATCCGAGTTGGGAATCAAAATATATGGCATTTTTACGGAAGTGTCACAGAAGCTGGAGAAGTCGTCGCCACCGCACCCCGCGGTGGCTTCTGACCCACCCGCGGCGAATCTTCTGGAGCTGTTCACGAGCCTTATGTGGACACCTACGTTCGTCCATACTTTCCTCCTCTCGGTTCCGAAAAGCCACCCGCCCCATTCCCAGAGGCGCTCAAGGAGAGAAGGGTCATCGACGACAAGGACCTTTTCGAAACATTCAGCAAGTGCGAGGTAAACATCCCTTTACTCAAACTTGTTAAAAGTATTCCCAAATATGATCGCTTCTTGAAGGAACTTTGCACAATCAAGAGGAAACAGAAGCAGAAGAAAAAGAAGCAGGTCCAGGTGAGCGAGCAAGTATCCGCTGTGTTTCAAAGGCGTATGCCCAAGAAGTGCAGTGATCCAGGTATGTTCTCTATCCCTTGCATCATTGGTGAGACAAAAATTGATAAAGCTATGCTAGATCTTGGTGCAGCTATTAATGTCTTACCATTGTCATTTTATGAGTCTCTTGGTCTGCCACCACTACAGGACACTAGGCTAGTTATTCAATTAGCTGATGGAACCAATGTCTACCCGAAAGGGGTTGTTGAAGATGTCCTCGTTATGGTAGATAAGCTGATTTTTCCCACTCATTTTTATGTTCTTGATATGGGTGGCGGTACAGGTGCACATATGCTGTTAGGTATACCGTTCATGAAAACTGCAAATACCACAATTGATGTCAGAAGTGGGAAATTAACTATGGAATTTGATGGGGATAAAGTTAAATATAACATATATGATGTGAAACCTGTCATGAATGCCTCTTTAAACTTTGTTGATGTAATGAGTCCGAACCCTTTGGATGAATTGCAACCTATAATAGAGAATTCCATAGTTGACTTGCCTGTTGGTATTACTGTATCTTCTAACCTACAGGAAGTCACGACTTCATTGGATGAGAAGGGTGAGTCTCATACTTCTCTTTTGGGCATTGGCCCCACTGTGCTAACTCCGAGCGAGAAGCTCGTCCCCTCTATGGTGCAGGCCCCTGAAGTTGAGGCTAAACGCCCCCCTGATCGATCTAAGTATGGGGGGAGGCGACTAAGAAGGTCAAGGTGGAGGAGCCGCTGAAGAAGAAGAATGGTCTAAGGTTCAAACCTTTCCATGATTGGTTCAGGAAGGAGGTGCTAAATCAGAGGGTTCCTAAGGAACCTGATGCTATGGATTGAGGTTGTTCGAAGCGGTATGTCATGCCATGACAATAACTAAGGCGCTGTCCGGGAGGCAACCCGAGTTATGTATTATTTTCGTTGCTTTTCCTTCTTTATTTTTGCATTAGTTTTGTTTGTTTTTGCCTTGTTTTTGTTATTGTTTCCAACTAACCTACAGGGAAGAGACCCATGCCTATTGAAGAAGGTGTTTACCACCAATGTAAGTCTTCTTTCCCTGCACTAATAAACTCCCCGAAAAAACCTTAAACGGGGAGCAAAAAAAAAAATCGAAAAAACAACAAAAAAGAGTTCTACCGTAGGCCAGCTGTCCGGAGTTCCCCATGGAGAAGGTGCGCATCATGTTGTCAAAGAGGAGACATTCGCCCCACACATTATTTGGCAACGATGATGGCCCTACAATCGACAGCTGGAGAGGAGGAACACCAGGGCCCACACCACGAACACATCTGGGCCCATTTTTTGTGTTCATTGAAGGCCGTGCAGCCCCAAATTCTTTGATATACCACTATTCACCAAAGTGGTTTCCTTTTGGTTGCACGGTAGGAGAAGATTATTGATTAAGAAGATCCCGCGCAACACCAGAGACCTGTGCATATAGTGTCTACCGCCAGCAACAACGAAGTGTCCAAGCCAACTTAGCGACGTTTGTGAGTTATTTTTTGCTTTTCCCTATGCTCCCATTCTTTTTGTCTTTCATTACATTGAGGACAATGCAATGTTTAAGCATGGGGGAGGTTTCTATACTTGCTGTGTCGTTGAGGAGAAAGAAAAAGAAAAGAGCCAAAAATTCGAAAAAAGACTAAAATAGAAATCCTGGGATAGGTCGAAAACCCGAAAGGGCAGCCTAGGCAATAAGCAGGTGGCTTGGACCAACATTAGGCTGGGGTAATATGAGGTCAAGAGTGACGTGAGTTTATGTGAGCACATCTATTGAAAAATGAAATGAGTGGCTTGGTGAAAACCCGAAAGGGCGCTTTGGCAAAATGAGTGAAAAGAAGAAGAGTGATTTTTAGGAATCCTCATTTTACTTGGCGTGGTGACATAAGAAGAGGTGATATAAGGAGGATTCGGGTAGGTCACTCTGGGAGGCATAAGAAGATAGATGGGAGATTAGGATTAGATTTTATTCACTCTATGGTGTTCGGGATAAGCTTGGGGGAAGTACTCTACTTTCCTTTTAGCTTTGGTGTGTGGTGTTATATTATTGTATGTTGTGTTGTGCTGTGCTTATTGTGTTGGTACCTGGAGTTTATTGTTAGGTGAAATTCTTGGAGGGATTGAGTTTTCTATGCTTCCTGAAACCTTGGGGATTGATTGAAGGAGTAGGTTGACTTTAGCTTACTCGAGGACGAGCAAGGTTTAAGCATGGGGGATTTGATCAGCACTATTTTATAGTGTATTTCTACGGGTTATTACCAGTTTTGAGGTGCCATTTGGATGGATTTAGAGCACAATTGTGGAGTTGAGAGTTAGAGACTAGAAGTGAAGAAATCATGGGATTTACAGAGGTTTGAAGTGCATTGAAGAGTAGAAGAACAGTGGGCTGAATTCAAATGGTTCGTTCTCTTTACTCAGATGTCCAAATGGAGTGATTCAAATTCGAGGAGTTATATCTTGAAGTCTAATACAAGTCCTCAAAATATAAGCGTAATCCGAGTTGAGAATCAAAAGTTATGGCGTTTTTACGGAAGTGTCGCAGAAGCTGGAGAAGTCGTCTCCACCGCACCCCGCGGTGGGATGGCCGCACCCGCGGCGAGCACAACAGAAGCGAGGATCTAGATTCTGGAAGACCACCGCACCCCGCGGTGGGTATCACCGCACCCGCGGTGGGTATCACCGCACCCGCGGTGGAGACGTGCTGAAGACCTTTGTTTCCAAGTTTGTTATTTTCTTTTCTTTATTTCCTTATTATTTCCTTAGTATTTAAGTTAAGTTTAAGACTCTTTTAGAGAGAATCTATTCTTTAACCCTAGTTGCCACCTTTCTACGTTTTTGCTCTCACAAACCCTATGGAGAACTAAACCTCCATTGTTGCACTTGACAGTTTGAAGCCAACAATTGATTGGTTGTGAGTTTTCTACTCTTGTTCTATTTCCTATCTAGTTGCTTGAATGTTTATTGGTTTATGTTGATTTATCTAGACTGATCACCTAGGTTTATTGATATCTTCCTAATAGCTAGGACTTGTGATTCCGGGTTCGGGTTGCATATCTAGTAGCAAACACGATTTACATAAGCGGGTTGCGAGTGTTCATCGTGAGAGAGAGAGTTAATTGCATGCTTATAGTAACGGGTTGTTTCTATTGCATGTATCTTGTTGAATCATTGGTTGAATGCTATTGCTTTGTTGAGTCTTGAAGGTTTTCGAATTTGATTTAGTAATAAGTACTATTAGGGCTGGTAGAACTAATAGTTACATATGATCGGGATAAGAACAACTAAAGGAAAGATAAGAACTTGAGATTGATAGAATTCAGTGATCAACCATATCTCTTATTGTGTGGATCTTTGTCAGGTGTGGCGCTTTTTCCCATTATATTCACAACCTTTACTTGCAAACTTGTTTACTTACTTACTTGTTACTTGATTTCCAAGAAAACACTACAAACCCCCCCTTAGTTCCTTGTTGGTGATTCGTGAATTGCAAGAATAGATAACCTGACTCTCTGTGGGATCGACCCTGACATGCTTGCTATACTCTTTAGTAAGTATTTTAGGATTTATTTGATAGGCATACGACTTTAGCCCTGTCATGGATGTATAAAGAGGGACGACGTTACATGAAGGTATGTTTTCTAGTATTTCTTGAGGCTGTGCGTAGCTATATTTAGAATATGTCTCCATGATTCTCTTCTATGTTCGCTTGAGGGATTGTTGGTGTTACTGGTTAGCGAAATCTAGTTTCATGTAAAGCTGAATGTCAAGATGTATTAGTGTCTAAGAATATGTAATGATTTAAAGGGGAAAAACAATAATAAGAGGTGGTTTTAGCAAAAAACAACATTTCAATTTTCTTTTGAATTGCACTTATCAGTTGTTAGTGTTACTGTTGAGTGAAATCTATTTGTAGATTCATTCGTATAGCTAGTATATTGTTGTTGAGTAGAAGTAATTTAAGGTCCCTAGGTAGGAGGGATTAATCTTACATTGGTTATTTTATTTTATTTTGCACGTTTTTGATTTTATTGGACAAGCAAGAAAACATGGATATTAGCTGTATAGGATTAACGTGTCTACTTTTAGGGTAATGATACTTTGATTTTGGTCCATAATTTTGGTATATTAGCACCTCTAACTAACACTTGGTATGTTAATTAGCACAAGCCAACTATATATACATACATGGACTTGATTTTTTGTATAGTAGGTACACTTGGGTAAGATATGCAATATAATAAAAGAAATTTTAGTATAAAATAACATTTTTTAAACATGAAAAATATGTATATATAATTAGTATAAATATTGTATATAATGCACAAAGATTCACAACCGCTGCAAATACGTTGCAAAAACATGAAGCATACAACCGCTACAATAGGTTTTAAACCCGTGGAAAAAAAATCGGACAACTACTGCAATAGGTAACCAACCGCTGCAATAGGTAACCCAAATGTTGCAATAGGTAACCAAACCGCTGCAATAGGTAACCAACTGCTGCAATAGGTAGTCATGTCCACTACAATAGGTAACCAAAATGCCCAGATTCGCTACAAGAGGTAACCACACCGCTGTAATAGGTAACCATATGCGCCGCAATAGGCAACCATCCGCTGCAATAGGTTACCATATTTGCACAATCCGCGGCAATAGGTAACCATCCGTAGCAATAGGTGTTGTAGCAACCGCTGCATTTGATACTATGCTATCGGCTTTCTTATCAAATGAAGCGGTTGTTGAATTGCTACCTAATCCGCTGCATTAGCTTATAAAAATCGCTTAATTAGGTCTAATGCAGCGTGAGCAGATGAAGCAGTTAGCAACCGCTACATTAGATGTAAGGTAGCGGTTGTGATACCTATTGTAGCGTTTTTTGACTGCTTCCTTAGGTCTTCATTGTAGTAGTGTGCCCCCCCCCCCCAATGACAAGGGTACTCACTAGAAAGTTTTCAAATGGACCACAGGGAAAAGAACGAGATAAGACAACTACCAACTGAAGCTATATAGCATGTGACAAATTGAATTTTTATTTGTGTAGGGGTCAGGGGCATGCCATTAGGATATAAACTTATAGAGCAAGTGTGATGGAAATGCACCAAGGTAACTTCTTTTTCACAACCTATGGTAAAATAAAACAAGAACAAGTTGATATTTTTAATTTACTATGAGCCTGATTGTAATTATAGGACGAAACAAGATAATGTATACAACGACATACAAACGATTGTACCTATAGGCCTAACTAACAAAACTAATTAAGCTCAAAGCACAAATATTCTTATACTATATTAAGCATAAAATAAACAACCAATAAACTAGAAAATAAAACGTTGTCTTAGATAAGTAGAAGTCATTAACATAGGAGTAAAAATGCAGGACTACTGAGAGACAAGTCTAGCAAAGCAAATACATTCCTGTATGTTTAGATAACAACAAGTATCTGAGCATGAAAGACCAAGAACTTCACAAAGATTGTATTAATTCTGCAATAATACTTACAGTGTGGTTGATATAGCACACCAACAATAAGTCTTCCTAACCTGCTGATTATCCAATCACTTTTAAGGAATTCGTGAGATTCTAGGAAACAAAAAGATTATCATAGTGAGACTTTGATCATTTTAAGTGCAATAATACAGTAATCACTAACTTGATATGCAAGATCTAGCCAACAATGTGTAGGAGCAACCAAAAATCTAGAAACAGAGTAAAGACATCAGAATAGGAAAACAGGTGGAAAGAGAGACATAGGTAGTAAACAAGCAGAGCAAAGACATCAGAATAACAGAGATATCATAAAGAAATACTTAGGGAACTACTCATGAAACATGAATAGCAGAGATTGAGTACCAATATTACCTAAAACCCTAATCAAAATTTTCAATTTCAAAAAATGTAGAGACAAAGAAGAAGAGATCGAGTGAGTGTACCTTGAGGGGACCGAGAGCCAAGCAACTAGTAGAGAAGACAAACAACAAACAAAACAAACATTCCAAAGCATCGATTCAGCAGACGGGAAACCAAGAAAAAAGAGGGGACACTTGCAAAATTAATGAGCAAAGTGATGAAGAGAAGGAAGTAAACGATCGATTGAGGGCTTGAGCAAATCAGCCATGACGATCGGAAGGATAGATAAGAAGGGTGAGAGAAAGCGAGAGCTCAACAACCATGGCAATCAGAAGGATAGAGAAGGGAAAGAGAAAGCGATCTATTTTAGGGCCCGTTTGGTACGATTCCGATGGGAATGAGGAATCGGAATCGGAATCGTTCATTCCGATATTTTTGTTTGGTTAGGTAAATATTAGGAATGACTTTCATTACCTGGAATGACTCATTAGAAATTTTGTGAAGGACTTGATTCCTCCAAAAAACCTAGGAGATCACCCATTCCCAAATTAAAAAAAAATCGTTCTTCTTTTTTCTGAAAGTTTGTCCGCCTCCTTCCTTCCTCCTTCCTCCACTGCTAGCGAGACCCACCAGCATCAGAACTCTTCCCGCCGGTCGTCCTTCATCGACTGGTCGTCATCCTCCGCTGCTTCCCGCCGGTCGCCCTTCGTCCGCTGATCGTCGTCCTCCGCCGCTTCCCGCCGATCTCCCTTCATCGCCCTTCGTCCGCTGATTGGTGCTGGAGTCTGGACAAAACAAACAGACTCCTCCATCTTTCTTCTCCGATTACAGGTATCTCTATATCTTGTCTCCGTCACTTTGCTTTTGTTCAATCTTCTCGATTCATCAATTCATGTGATTTCAAGTAACTTCAATTTTTTAATCCGTCAGTTTCTGGTTCGTCAAATTGGTGTTTGTCCTTCAATTTTAAGCTTTACCATTCCTGTGTTGACCTAAATCTGGCAGGACTTTGCTAAATCTTTGACATTCATTATATAATTTAGAGCTACAATACTTGTTCATATATGGTGATAGTCTTGTAAGTTTTGTGGTGATAGTCTTGTAAGTTTTTGGGTAGTTTCATACTAGTTATGATGAGATATTTTGGTTGCGAACATATAATATTACAAGACACTCGGATAATTAGATCATGTTAATTATGTTTTTTTTCTTTCATATTTAGTTTCACATATAAATCATATCAGATTCAAAATTCATATTTAGTTTCATATATAAAGCATATCAGATTCCAAAGATATATATATAGTTGTGAAAACATGAAAATCAAATTTATAATATAAAACATGATTTAATTTCTAATATAAGATTCCAATTAACATTTTTCAGGATTGTTCATTCCAACAGCATACCAAACAACAAATTTACAGGAATGGTTCATTCCGACAGCATACCAAACACCAAGATACAAGAATGATTTATTCTGATTCCTGATTCCATTCCGATTTCTCATTCCATTCCGATTCCAGACAGCATACCAAACGGGGCCTTAAGGGTTTGAGAAAAATATGGGTTTTCTTTTCAGTCGAATATTTAACCTTTTTTTTTCATTTTCCACGAAATTTTTCGCTCCCCTGTGTATCCAATGGGTGATGAAATAGAAAAAATTGTCTCCAAATTTTAACAAAGTTATTTAGATGTATAAATAATGTTAACTTGTGGCGATGAAGAAAAAAATTCACATATGAATATACATAATGCGACAAATATTAATTTTTGCCGCCAAATATTAACAATATTATTTATTTGTATAATTATTGTTAGCTTGGGGCGACGAAATATAACTTTTGTCGTCGTAAATATAAATAGAAAATAATATATTAAATATAAGGGCGACAAAAGAAGTTATTTGTCGCCCATACAAACTTTAGGCGTCAAAAAATATTATTAGTCGCCCAAGGTCTACTTTGGGCGACAAAACTAGTTTTTTGTCACCCATATGAAATTTTAGGGGAAGAATATTTGTTTTATCGCCAAAAGCTATATATGGGCGATGAAAAAAAATTTGGGGATCAATCAATGACTATTGTATTCAGGTAAGATTTGGATCATGATGAAAACTTTGCGAAATCAGAATTATGCCCCTTATAAGCCATTAGGGAATACACAAAATCTGAAATGAGATATGACAAATCCACTAGTTTTGATCAAGGCTTCTGATGGGAACTAAACTATTATATAATATACTTTCTTAGCCATGACACCAACTCCCAATAATCCTTGATATAGGCATTAGGAAAAACTTCCAATATCAGTTGTAGGAAGTTAAGGGAAGTTACAGTGTCAGTTACCAATAGTTACTAACGGTTCCCAACCGTTCTCAATGGTTCCCAATGATTATTATTTATTACAAGACAGTTACAACGATTATGGCGGTTAAGTCGTTGGTTCCACCAAACAGTTA
Source organism: Rheum nobile (assembly GCA_027886185.1). Lineage (NCBI taxonomy): Eukaryota > Viridiplantae > Streptophyta > Magnoliopsida > Caryophyllales > Polygonaceae > Rheum > Rheum nobile. Next base: position 2,190,626 of record WOAB01000025.1, on the reverse strand, counting down.
CAAGCACATGAAACATGTGCTAAACATATCAACCAGTCATAAAGATGTTTTCAGTTCCAATGGAACTAAAGTTCAATTCCCCTTTTACAGAAACTTACAAAGTTATTTCAAGCGAATTTGAGATTTACATGCAACATATCCTTTTTTTTCCCTCTGAAACTCAAATCCTCTTGCAAAAGCGTGTACTCTATACACCCGAACTTGTGTTATAGAAAAATGAGTTCCTATAGTGTCGCATGAATCCAAATCACATTAAATGAAAATGATTTCTTTAAAAATACCAACATGGAGATCGTGCATTATCATGACAATCTTATAGTCAACCACATCACTACTACTACCACCCTTATGAATGCTAAGGAAACCATAGTGATGTTTAACCTCAAAGACATGCTCTACATAGCTTATCGACAAAACTATCCAAGGGCTCGTAAGCTTGAACACGTCGGGAGGACCCGAGGACTAATGAGATTGAAATGTCGTGTTGCATGGTTGCAAATCGCAACATTGGAATAGTCGTAAGTCAGATAGTTACTTGTCCTTGCATACACTCTGTGAACCACACAGTAAATTCTACTGCTCAAGGGACCAAGCACGATTGTATTATGCTCCAAAACTTCAGCAATCATCTCATGAGGTAGATCGATTTCGAAACCGCTCAGCGTAGCCCGAATTTCGACAGGGGTATCCGATTTAACCACTTTCATCAAACTTCCAATATCAAACAGTGAGCGGGCTGAGAATAAGAGGGATCCCTAGTATAAACTAGGAATTATCATCTTCCACATCGAAGAACACCATATCCTGGTAGTTGCCTTGCTCGTATAAAAACAGTTGATCCCCAGGGGCGGAGCTACGTTGGGCCCGGGGGGCTATAGCCCCCTCTGAAGAATTTTTTTTTTTTTTTTTTTCAAAAAACAAATAAAAATTTTACATTTTTTTTACCCTTATTGAATCTGAAAATGTAATTGTAATTTCAGTCAGCCCTAACAAATTTAATTCATAAAAATAAAATTACCTTAAATTTCCCCCCTCATCTCATCTAAAAATGCAATTTCAGTCAATTCTAACAGATTTAAGTCAAAAAAATAAAATTACTTAGGTTTTTTTCCCCTCATCTCATGTGAAAATTACCTTAAGGTTCATAAAAAAATTAAAATTGATTTTTGCGAAATAAGATTTAAGTCACATTGGATTTAAGTCACAAAAAAAATCGCACAGGATTTTAGCCCCCTCTGGGGTAAAATCCTGGCTCCGCCCCTGTTGATCACGGTGGTCGTCATGGAGGCAAAATCGATGGTACGAATCAACGAAGGAACAAGATTTATCAGTGCGTACCAGGTTTAAACAGGTGGATTTGAATCGGAGGATGGATTTGATTTGTAACTTCACGAGAATCAACTCAATCACGTCTTCTGGAAAACAAATTGCTCCTAAAATTCTCTTCGTCAAGCTTTTCCGCTTTCAGATAAGGGGATGCCATTGGTGTATGGTACCACAAAATATCATCAATTTGTAGCCAAGTTTTCATCTATTTATTACCGTAGTTGGAAATTCCATTTCCTTATCAATATTTATATACATATTTCATTTAGGAATAAAACATTTTATATTATCTGGCAAAATTGTAGAAGACCACCCGTTAAATGAAGCACTTTACCTACAACCACCCGTTATCGACGATATTATTTTGAACACCCAAAAGTTTTGTTCCGTTAGCAATCAACCACCTTTGACTCAAATCCGTCAACTTTGGCCATTAGGGGGTGTAAAATTACCAAAATACCCCCATTTTAGCGGTTTTGTCAGTTTAAAAGTGGGTGGCATTTTATTAACGAAATGGGGTTACGAACCGGGTTAAGTGGGTTTGGGTAATAGTAAAATCCCGATTTACCTTATTTGAGCCATTTGTGTGTTAATCAAATTAGGGTTTGCGAGAGAGGGCGATTTGGGGATGAAATTGGGGGTGATTCCGTTTTGTGATCCAAGGGGGAAATTGAAGCTAAAAATCAAAAGCAGTGGTTGCAAAATCGAGCAAGAAGGTATATCTGGGTGTGAATCTTCTTTTTGTTTTTAATAAGGTAAGAATTAGACAGGTATCAAGATCTACTTGAAAACTAGCTTATTGTGGGTGGAATCTTCAATCGTATGTGAATAAGTGGTTGCGAAAAAATCTCATCTTGCGATTAGGGTTCTGCGAATGAAGAAGGGCGAAAATCTCAACTTTTTGTTGGAGTCGATTTTGGGGCACGAGGATAAGAAGGAAAAGCTTAAGTTGTTGTTACAACAATAAGATTCTTCTTCCAATTATACTTGTTTAGGGTTCATTTCAATGTTAGTGGTCTTGTATTTTTATTTTGCAATATCCTTTTAAACGACTGTATGTGTGTATGTGGTCCCAAAGTTGATGGGAATATTCTGTGCTTTTTGTCTCTTTCACCCTTTCTCTAAATTATGTCTTTGTGTGTTATGTTGGTAGGCAACTATTTTCCTTAATCCACTTTATTTAATTTGGCTTTCGTGAGAATATTGTGTGTGTAATATTGTGCAATCCCTTTGTGGATAAAACTTTGTGTTTGTAAACATTGTGGACTCCCTATGTTCATAAAGCATGGTAATATGGTATGTTTTTGGTTTTTCCCAGATGGGTGTATCCATAAGAAATCTTTATGGTGGAACATTTTACAAGGGTCACGGGGGCCATCGTTTCTATAGGAAAAAGGAAGTTTATTGCAAAAAAAACTTGATCTTGATTTGTTGTCTAAGATGGAATTGGAAATTTTTGTACAAAAGGGAGCGAAACTTGAAAAGTCAAGGAGCTTTGGAACCTAAAGTCTGGGTTGACTTTGCATAAAGGTTTGAAGCAAGTATTGTGGGATAATGACATAAGGGAAATGATTGACTGTGTGTGTTGTGATAAAACTATTCATATCTATGTTGTACAAGAAAATGAGCCAAGTCAAAATACAATTCGTCCTTTGTCTAGTGGGTCAAGATAAGAGCCCATTTCCTAGTGAAAAGAGATTAATTGGGGAGTCATCTGGCATTATTCAAGGCCCACAACCAACCACTAAAATCTAGAGTGAATTAAATGCTAGAGGAAATCCTAGGAAAGGACCACCTACAAAAAAAATAATTGAACAAGTTTCTGATGAAGATGGGGAGGTGAATTAGGAGAAGAAGATGATGATCTTTCATTAGGCCCATACTTGGATTCCTCTAATAATGATGATGATGATCTAGTACTGATAGATTCTTAGTCCTGTAATGGTGGTGATATTTTAGGGGAAAAATCATCTTCCTCTGATGGTGATCCATTGTTCAATTAAAATGTTCTTGGTGAAGAAAAAGATGATGATGACATTTTCATACAAAAATGTGGACTTGGATGTAGATAAATAAGTAACTGTAGAGGGGGTTGAAAAAGCCCAAATTCCTAAAGAAGTTGATGGTGAAGATGTATTCAAAATAGTAATTAAGTCTGATGGTTTCTTGAGCTACTCAGGGTGATAGGATCACGCCTCTTTTCGTCTAGTTCAAGGTAAGATTGTGGATTTTGGATGGATCAAAGATCCGTTTTTGGAGTTGTGATTTTTTGGAAATTTAAGGGGATAGGTATCCTACTCTCTTGTGGATATAACTCACCACTCAAGGATAAGATAAAGATCTAAGGATCTTGAGATATAACACACTCAAGAGGCTTCGATCGACACTCGATATGACACACGAGCAAGGATAGAATTTTTGGAAATTCTTGAGACTCAAACTGAGTTGTTCTTCTGGTTTTTTATTAAGTTGGAAGTGTCATCTTAAATAGGAACAAAATTGCAAGAGTTACAACTCTTGCGCTAGCCTATTCAAGACAAGGAAAATCCTTAAACGTAGTCGACTAATTAAATCATTTAAATGACTTCAAATCTAATTAAACTCGTTCATTGAACTTGTATAGGAGGAGGTCACACGTGTTATCCTTGAATTTGAAGCAAAAGGCCCAAGTGGATTTGAAATGGGCCTCGTTTTATGCCAACATATCAAATCTGTGGTGGAGGCGCCGAAGCTGGATTTACTTGGAGAAGAACCACCGAGTCAAGTACAAATTGGCTCGGTGCTTCTAAGCTCGAAAGACCCTCCATAAGCTTAGTCTTGAGTCTAAAAGCTTGGGCCCTAGTGATCACGCCATGAGGGGGCTCATAGCCTTGCTTTGGTGTAGAAACCCTAGCGGTGGCGCACGCTTGTGAACGAGTGATGCGTGGCTCGAGCGCCTTAGGAGAGCTTAGTATAACCATGGGCACGTCTTCTTGATTGAACTTAGGCAGGGTCACATCATCCTTCCTCCCTTGAAAGGGATTCGACCTCGAATCCAAGTTCCCTACAAGTAAAATAATAAAAGTGAGGCATTTGTACTTTACCAAGAAAATGTGATAACATAAGAATGAAATTTCCAAGTTGTATACGGTATGCAAGAATGCATGCAGAAGCTATTCCACTCTTCTTCCTAGTCCTATGCATATGCTTAATAATGAACCAATCAATGCAACAAAGATGGTTCGACATAAAGGTAACAACATTGTCTAGATGTAACCTATGTTACACGTGTTGCAAAAGATAGTTATTATGCAAGCAAGAATGCATAATCTTAGATGCAAATGAAACATGCAACAAGTAGGAAATGCTAATGCTAGATTCTTGTGCAATAGCTAGGATGCAGGGAAAAAAATATAAAGGAGTGAAAAATTCTTCCCTGAAATATGAACTCTCATTACTCCTTTTGCACGAAATGGGAGGTAGTGCTAGAAGCTCCATTTGTGTGAAATGTTCTTGGACAACGGCACTATTCCTGATCTCAATAAGGACGGGCATGGTGATCTTCTTTTGCACACAACTGGATGGCAAGAACATGGGTAGATCGGGGTGTGCATTGATAAAACCTAATTTATACATATTTTACGAGTCTAGTTGCATATTAGATTAGATCAGTTTCATACATATTTTATATTTTTATAATTAATTTTACTATATTTTGTATTCAGAGTCTACACTCATGTTTTTATTATTTCATGTATTTTAGGTCTAAATTTAGGGACGGTACGAGACTTTTATTGTTGAGGACACCAGACAAGTGGAGTATAAGATGGTCCAAGGACCAAACACAAGCCAAAGCTCAAAAGTGGGCCACGGCCCAACATGGCAGCGATGGGACAAAAGGGAAGACGGATTTGAGATGGGGGATATATTAGGTTTAGGAGATAAATTGAAGGTACTTATGTAACTTTAGTTCGAGATTATTTAAGCTTTTGGTTTTCTTGTTTTTTTTGTTGGGAACACAACCGTACGTACAAGACATTGAAATTCAAGAGGGATCTTGGCTTTAGCATATTGGAGATTTGGTATTACTCTTCTAGTTTGTCAATTTGGATTAATTTTATATCGAGATTCAGTTTTCTTATTTCCCACTTTTATTGAATAATTCATATATATTGATGGCTAGTTTAAATATATTGAATATTTCTTCAATTATGCTTGGCTAAATTCTTAGTTCTAAGGTTGGGATGATCTCGGCGATGCGTATGTAATTAGAATTATTTCTTTGCCATGATTGATATAGTATTTGATTCATACATATTGTGCTTTATGTCCATAGAAACTTATGCGAATTGGATCCTATTAGGGTTTGAGACTGAGAGGTGATAACGTTAATAGGTAGTCAGATGGGGTTTGAGACCGAGATGTAATAACTTCTATTGGATTCCTATGAATTGAACCTGAGATTATATTATTGCGAGAGCATCTTAATTTCTCTTGTGAATTAATAACTATCATAAAAACCTTAAGATTAGATTGGATTTAGCAAGTCACGAGAGTGGATGTTAGTTCAATTTGACCTTAGATTCTAAGTGCCCAAAGGGTCTAGACCTTGATTAGCAAGCCGCGACAGAGTGGATGTTAATTAAATCTAGGCACATTTACTATCATTCGAGAAGAATTAGTAATTACCTTAGATAGTTACCTTCAAATAATTTGGACTAGATTCAAGTGAAGTGTAATTTTATTTACATAGGCATTGTTACGGTGATACTTAACCTTAGACACATTTATCCCATAGATTTCTATATGTTTTCTTTATTATTATTTGCTAGATTAGTTATAGTTCTTCCCAATTTCTTATTTTACAGTCTAGTTCATTGGTAGAGTTTCAACTGATATTACATTGGTCTATGTGGGATCGACACTTGACTACTACAATTGATCCCGTACACTTGCGGGTAGATTTTATCCACATCATACATCCAATGTTCGAGTGACATGGAATTCATGAAGCTAGGAACAACCATTGGATCTTCAAGAGGCTTTAGTGTTAGCCATTTCGGAATGGTGACACAATGGTGAGAACTTGAAGATGTGGAGGAAACTGATGATGGTTCCAAGAATTCTTGCACCTGAGGTGTAATCAAAGTGACTACCTCAAAATCACTCTTTCGATCAACTTCATTAATGGAAGAATACTTGGCTTGAGCTTGAACTTTTCCCATATTTCTTGAAAAGCTTTTTTGGAACTTTCAAGTTATCTTTTCTTGTTGATTTGAGCTTTAGCTTCAAACACCTCTTCTTTACTCATGGGATGAAAAATGAGGTTCTTGCATGCATAGTTCAAGGTGTACCTCATAGTTTTAGGGTGATATTTTGCATTTTCCGCTTGTGCCCAAGGTTTTCCCAAAATCAAACGAATGTCTCGTAGGGGCACAACATCACAAATGACGATAGCCTTATATGCATGAAGTGAAAACATTACCACAACTTCCTTCGTCACTTTCAAGTTATTTTTTCCATCTATGAGACTCAACTTGTATGGAGTAAGATGTGTGAAAGTGATCAACCCTAACATTTCAACCATGCTCTCTCCAACAACATTGTATGCCAACTCATGGTTGATCATAATAAGCAAAGTCTTTCCTTGAACAATAACCTTGGTGTTGTGAGAATGTGTCACATGTTGTTTCTCCAAGAAAGAGAGTGTTGTTGGTATCTCTAGCCTCTTAGCCTCGGTCACTCTCTTTAAGAATGAATGCCCTCTTCTCTTGAAGGGTTGCCTTTTGATGCGTTCCTACAAGCGATGAAAGGATCGAGATCTTGTAACGGCAGCCGCTGCGACGAATTGGTACATTCTGGACAAAGAACGCGTTGATTTGGGAGGATGGAATGCGAGGAATTGTGATGATGAGTGGTGTTTGAGTGGATAAGGTGGAGTTGTGTTTGGTAGCAGCGGATGGGGAAGTGTAGCGAAGAAGTGTAGGCAATGGAGCGGTGGTGGTAAGGTAGGCTCGACGTGGTCGAGTGGTGCCGGAGCGCGAGCAACGGCGGTGAAAGGAAGAGAAGTAGACGGTGAAGGAGGTGAGAAGCAGAGATTGTGACGCCCAAATACTCAAAGGGAGGAAGCAATGCTTTCAACTCAAGCTCTGAATTTGAATTAGACGTAAAACCCTTTACAATGGCCAAAGGGCCCTATTTATACAAGGCTAATCAGGGTCTTAATGACACAAATCTATGAAGTAAATGCAAAGATAAGGATAAGATTACATTAATTACACAGATCACGTTTGAATTCAAAAATGGATTCAGCCATTAATGCCGAATATTCTTAATTAATGCTCATCAATGCTGAAGATCGTGATCTGGTTTGAAATGATCGCGTTCATTCAATGGTTGAAAGAAGACGCACTCTGAACGCGATCTCTGTGTTCTCTTGGAGCCTTTGAAGGGAGAACGCGTTCTCTTGATTGGGCTCCTTGTTGCCTTGGATTGCTTGAACGCGTTGAATTATAGAATTCACCGCGTTTGCAATGGACTTAGCGCGTGCCCTTGTGATTGGTCCTTCTTGTGGCGCGCGCAAGGCTGTGTCCTCCTCTTCGGCACTTACGCTTGGTGGGATCGCATCACCTTTTGTTGCTCTAATTGCTCTCGGATTATTTGTTGAATGGTAGCCACCGTTAGAGGTGCTTCGCCCTCGAAGTGACTAGTGGCCACATCCGTGCCTCGATTGTCTTGCATGTTTCTCACCTACGTATGATTAGAAAGACACAAACAAAAAAACCAATACTTTGCAGATTATAGGGCTAACTTCAATGGTACCTTAAGCCACACAAGGAACCCACACAAGTAGTTTGAAGTTTACCCCTATTCTGATTTGTAGAGCTCGAAAAAGGTAGGACTAGGTATTTCTGTTTGACAAAAGATGACATCCCAAATCAACAAGTTCTTATGCACTTTAAGTTCATGCAAACGCAAGTCAAAAAACACAAGAAGCTACTAGGCACCTCAGTTTTACAACAATTAAAACACAAATGAAACTTTTAACAACTTTTCTAGCCTTGCTCGAAGCCTTTTTCTGGTTGGACTTGTTGTTTATATGGTCATCTCTTTTGTTTTTGGCCGAGTATTTCTGAGTCTCAACCCCTATTCTCTTCAAGATAGAATGTTTTTAAGGCTCAAAACTAAATTGCAACTTTGACAATTTGGATAGCAATTTTTTTTTCTTACAAGAGTTCACTCGTTACACTTTCAATATCACAATTTTCTTTGTCAAACTTTCGGTACTTTTCCCGTATCTTGTGTCCTCGACTTTTAGTATGCAAACAACATAAAATGAACAATAAAATGTGTATTTAAGCCGAGTTAATGTTCCATTTGAATGAAGTGGGTTTTTATTTTCATATTGGGATTCAATGAAACTGAGTTATTTCTTGGAGTTTAGACATATGAAAGGTTGTCTTCACCCTTGGAATTTCGTGGAAAATCATATCAAAAAGTTTGTGAAAATTCAGAGAAAAGCAAGGCAGACACAAACCAAGAGATCGAGCAATACAAACTGAATTTCGGTTTTAACTTTCAAACCACTTGAGATGAAGGTCTTACCTTGAAAAGCTCTACTACCACTTGATAGGATCGCACCTCTTTTCGTCCAGTTCAAGGTAAGATTGGCTCGTCACTTGTTTGATGCGACCCTGCCATCCATGAAAGCCATAGAAGAAGAAGCCATGACCATGAGCTCAGAAGGGCCAAATACGAAGACCTTGATCTTCCACACGCTACTCGCATCGAGTACAGAGATCTCGCTCTTCGTCATAATTCTCGCGTCTGGAATAGAGACCGCGATCCCCTTCAAGCGTCTCCATCCAAATTCGCAGATCGCGTGCATAAATGCGTTTTCCTTCCAGTGACTCAACGTTGAACGCGATCTCCTTCAAGCGACTCAATCTCCTTCAATGCTGATCACGTTCTATCTGAAAATTCTCGCATTCAATGTTGAACGCGTTCTTTGAATATCTTTGTAAATGTCTGGACATTATTTATTTCCAGTTTTTTCTTTTGGGGTGTGTGTTCCACGCGTGTCGCGTGGGCCAGCCCATTAAGCAAGACTTGACCCATCCGAGTCTCGCTATAAAAGGCCAACTCAGCCTTCTGTTTTAGGTTACGTTCATTTTTAATCAAATCCTGAGTATTGAGAGCTAATTGCCTCATCCCCTTTGATCGAGCGTCAAACCCTAAATCTTCCTTCTCATCTCCATTCCTCTGCTGTCGACGCTACGGCCTCCACTCGATCTTCATCGAGATTATCGAACCCGCTGCCGACGCTACGGCCAAGTACTCGATCTCTTTCGAGTCGATCTCCTCCGCTGTCGTCTTCTAAACATCGCGTTCCACCTTATCACCCTCAACCACGACGCGTGCGACTTCCCACCAAGATCAGAGATCCGGCATCACAAGCAGGAACGCATCAACTGGTATCAGAGCCTTTGATCTTGTAAGTCGCTTGTCAAGATTGTCATTTGTTCACAATTTTTTTTTTCTTTACATCATCCTTGCTTCCGCCATTGTTACTTGAAATTATTTTCTTCACAACTTCCTTGTCCATTCGGTGTTCCAAGAGAATCTTTTGCCGAATTAATTGTTTGCTCCTATCCGAGATTAGTGTGATTTGTTAGCATTTAATTTCCGAAATTGCATGCTTAATTGGTGTAATTAATTGCGTGATTTGTGCTAGCATATCTTACCAAATCTGGAAGTTGTTGACCATATTAAATCTGCATATCTTTTCTCTCTTCAATCATGCAAATCTCGTGATTTTCTTTCTCTTAGTTACTTAGCCGATTTTATTTTATTTGTTATATCTTATCCGATCCATCTAAAGTCAAAAGGATCTCGGATTTTAATTTGAATTTCAAAAAAAAAAGAAGTCGAAGTCGCATTTCAAAAAAAAAAAAAAAAAAGAACACGATAATTCAAAAAACAAACAAAAGAGAAGTAAAGCCAAAATAAGGCAACCTTCTTCCCTCTCGGCTAGGCTCATCTTCTTCACCCCTCCACCGTCTAGGTTCACGCTTAAAGTTTTGGTTTGTGTGCTTGGTTGCGTAGTTGGTTCACAATTAATCAATTGATTTCGCTTGGTTTCGTGCTTGCATATCACACTAATTTTGTGCATGCCTTAGCCGCCCTCACAGCCATAAGCCTTAGCCTACCTACGTGAACTTTGCTTTCTTGTTAAGTGCTTGCTTGTTCTTTGGTTTTTGGTGTCTTTGTTCGTTTTTAGTAGCGATGTCTGGTTACATTGTCTTAGGAACTGAGAACGAGACAAACCCACCCTTGGTGCCACAACAAAATCAACAAAATGAAGCCTCTAGTCTGGAGCTCTCCGTGCCACAATGCGAGATACAGGAGTTACGACGCCAACTGGCTCAACTCCAAACCATACAGGAGTTACGGCGCCAAGCTGCCCAACTCCAAATTGTTCAACGCGATGAACCACCCTTCGTGCCACGAGACAAAAGATTGCGCCACAACGCGCGAGAAGCTACTACACCGCGACGATCACTTCGACTGCCACAGCACGACGAACATCGCGTGAGATCACCTGCCACAACACCCATCCCGTTCGTCGTCCGTGAAAACCTGGGCCAACGGAGTACGCGCACACAGCGCTATGGCTCCTATGGCTTTGCCTACACGACGCTGACGATCCATGATGTCCTTAAGGAGTTCGACGACGAGGAAATCGAAGACTCATGTATGATACATTTCGGCTCTTCTCACCCCTATCTTGGAGATCCAATTGCATTGCAGGACCATCCCTCGGATTGGATCCCTCCACCGCGTCTCCAGCCCCAAGGAGATCGTGATCGTGACATTGGTGGCAAGCACCGCGATGTGATGCACATATATGTTTGCCTAGCCGACTACGAAGCCCAGCCGCGAAGACGCCGACACGACGACGCCTATGCGCCCAGGGACGGGTTTGCTCGCGGCGCAGACCAACCAGCCTGCGCAAGTCGCCAGCTTAGACACGACAAAACCCATGGTGTGCGCGCCAACGAGAACCCTCTCTACGACACCGCGCCACACTACACGACCAATCTAGCACCTGCCCAGCCTCGATACCAACGCCAAGAAGTAGAGTTCCACCACCAGCACAATCGCAACACGCACTCATCTTGGCAACATCAAGGACAAAGCAGGTATGATCATCACACTAGTCCCTCCTTTACTCCTGATGTGCGTGTACCAGTCTCAGGGTTCACCGCGTACAACCAAGGCCGTGACGCCACAATCGCGACGCCCACTTCTACGGCGTCTCGCACAACCGCGTCCAAGGCCCAAGGCCAGGGCAATGACCCCGCACATGACAGTGAATGCATCACGTGTGGAGGACGCGATCACTCCCAATGGGATTGTCCAAAAAAGAAGCAGGTCCTCTTCTCCACTGTTGCCAAGGAAGTTGAGTCTTACGAGGAGAAGACACAGCTTGAGACAATTGAAGGACTCAACGATGACACCGAGAAAGGCAACCTTGTCTACCAGCGCCAGAATCTCTCCTAAATGCGTTGCTTGGTTACTACCACGTCGTTTAGTGTCATCATTGATGGTGGCAGCAGCTTAAACATCAACAAAGAGAACGTGGTCAACCCTCTCAGTTTGCCGACCACACTTCATCCACCACCACATGACCAACGAGGGATATCTTCCAGATCAGGTAACACTGTCTCACGGCAGTGTCTTATACCCTTTTCCATTGGTCGCTATCATGACCCCATTTTATGTGATGTGATTGCAATGGACACCACCTATCGCTTGCTTGGGCGTCCATGGCAGTCCGATCGTCGCGTACTTCACGATGCGTATCTAAACACCTATGTGTTTACCTACCACGGGAGGTACGTGACTTTCTTACATCTGTCTCTCCATGAGATTTCCCAGGATCAGGTCGAGCGTGATCGAGAAAAGACTGTGGCAGCAGCAAAGCCCGCATCAACATCAATGCGGCCCCACTCAGATCATGGAGTTGCCTCCAACACCCCAGACCCAATTAGCACGACAACGCGTTCCTCCACAAGGCACGACGTCGTTTCCAAAAACAACGCGCCCAAGGATGACACGCGCTAGAGAGACAATGGGAGTACCGCGCCACCGAGCACTGCGTTGTAAGGCAGTTGTGACCACCATGTGCTTCTCGCCTGACCAAGGGACTTCACAGCCCGTTTGAATAGCAAGGTGCCTTCTTGCCTATTCGTGCCAACTCAAAGCATGCACTGCGCACACATCGACGAGCCTTTGCCATAAGCTTTCACCGCGTTGCAAGCAGAGTTCACCGTGGATTTAACAGAGGCGCCTCCAAACACACTACAACCCTTTTGTAGCCTTCCACAGACAATCCAGTGGGTGACTGGTGCCTATCTGCCACATCGCGGCCGCCGTCGATTAGTGTTCAACACCGGAGACTTCCATTGGGTACACTTGCAAACTGACCAATTCAAATCGTGGCACAAGCACCAGTTGGCTCCACGCGGAAAGGATCCATGCCGCGTCGTCAATGGCATTGGAGATAAAGCTTACCAGATTGAGGTGCCCAGAGGACATGGCGTGCATGCGACCTCCGACGTCGCGAATTTCCACGAGTATGGGGAGCTCAAGTTCGATGATGGTGAAGCGGGGACGCTTCATAGCCAAGTGGGGGAGGGTGATGTGACCCTGCCATCCATGAAAGCCATAGAAGAAGAATCCATGACCGTGAGCTCAGAAGGGCCAAATACGAAGACCGTGATCTTCCACACGCTACTCGCATCGAGTACAAAGACCGCGCTCTTCGTCATAATTCTCGTGTTTGGAACAGCGACCGCGATCCCCTTCAAGCGTCTCCATCCAAATTCGCAGATCGCGTGCCTGAACGCGTTTTCCTTCCAGCGACTCAACGTTGAACGCGATCTCCTTCAAGCGACTCAATCTCCTTTAATGCTGATCATGTTCTATCTGAAGATTATTGCATTCAATGTTGAATGCGTTCTTTGAATATCTTTGTAAATGTCTGGACATTATTTATTGCCAGTGTTTTCTTTTGGGGTATGTGTTCCACGCGTGTCGCGTGGGCTAGCCCATTAAGCAAGACTCGGCCCATCCAAGTCTCGCTATAAAAGGCCAACTCAGCCTTCTGTTTTAGGTTACGTTCATTTTTAATCAAAGCCTGAGTATTGATAGCTAATTGCCTTCTCCCCTTTGATCGAGCGTCAAACCCTAAATCTTCCTTCTCATCTCTATTCCTTCGCTGCCGACGCTACGCCCTCCACTCGATCTTCATCGAGATTATCCAACCCCGCTGCCGACGCTATGGCCTCCACTCGATCTTCATCGAGATTATCCAACCCGCTGCCGACGCTACGGCCAAGTACTCGATCTCTTTCGAGTCGATCTCCTCTGCTGTCGTCTTCTAAACATCGTGTTCCACCTTATCACCCTCAACCACGACGCGTGCGACTTCCCACCAAGATCAGAGATCTGGCATCACAAGCAGGAACGCATCATTGTTGCTCCAAGGAGGATCTAATCGGCTTTGCAAGAGATGATTCCTCGATGGATTTGGGATGTGTTTTTGAATGGATCGGATATCTGTTTTTGGAGTTGTGATTTTCTGGAAATTTAAGGGGATATGTATCCTACTCTATTGTAGATATAACTCACCACTCAAGGATAAGATACAGATCTAAGAATCTTAAGATCTAACACACTCAAGAGGCTTCGATCGACACTCGATATAACACACGAGAAATGATAGAATTTCGGAAATTCTTAAGACTCAAACTGAGTTGTTCTTCTGTTTTTTTTTATATTAAGTTGTAAGTGTGTAGAAAAACCAACAAGGCCATCTTAAATAGGAACAAAATTACAAGAGCTACAACTCTTGAGCCAACCTATTCAAGACAAGGAAAACCCTTCACTTAGCCAACTAATTACATCATTTAAATGACTTCAAATATAATTAAACCATTCATTGAACTTATAGAGGAGGAGGTCCCATGAGTCCTCCTTGAATTTGAAGTAGAAGGCCCAAGTAGATTTGAAATGGGCCTCGTTTTACGCCAATATGTCAAATCTGTGGTGGAGGCGTCGGCGCTGGATTTACTTGGAGAAGAACCACTGAGTCCAGTACAAATTGGCTTGGCGCTCCTAAGCTCAAAAGACCCTCCATAAGCTTATTCTTGAGTCTAAAAGCTTTGTCCCTTGTGATCACGCCATGAGGTGTCTCACAGCCTAGCTTTGCTGTAGAAACCCTAGTGGTGACGCGCGCTTGTGAACGAGTGACTCGAGCATCTTGCTTTAGACAATGGATTTGACTACTACTGCTTGCATCACAGGTTCTAAAGGTGAAGGACATGTGAGGTATCCAGAATTTAACCCCTTAGTTCACTTTAATAGTCGTATTTCTCTTAAGATTGTGATGAGATTTGGATATTGATATGCTTAGAAAAGCTTTGTGGCATCTTGCTTTAGACAATGGATTTGACTACTACTGCTTGCATAATGAAAAAAAGTCTTACTTAGTGTAAAAAGAAGGGTGGATGTCCCTTTAAACATGGAAGGATAGTATGTATGTGTAAAAATCAAAGTGTGGTTTCAAAGCTTGTGCTAGGAGAATGGAGTCTGATGATAGTTTTCAGCTTAAAAATTTTCAGGCTAACCATGACCGTGGGTCGTAAGATGTGAACTCAAAAGTGACTTCCATATTGCTGTTTGAGCAATGCCTTGAACATTGTAGAGATGATTCACATTAGAGGATTAAGACATTCATTCAAGCAGTTAAGTGGGAACATGGTTTGAATATAACATACCATCAAGAATGGAGGGATATATTAACGGATATTTTTCATACACAAGGTCATGCACCAGAGCAGTATGCTAAGATTCCGGATTATGCAGGCACAATGATCAAGTGGAATACAAGCAACTCTGCATATGTCAAGGTCTCTGAAGAACATTCTGGAAGATCTTTATTTCAAAGATTTTATGTCTGCTTAAGTGCTTGCAAACAAGGTTTTTTGTTGGGGTGTATGGAAATTATTATCCTTGATGGGTGTCACTTGAAAGGAGCCTACACTAGACAGATTTTGAGTGCAATTGCAAAGGATGGGAATGAAACATCTTTCCTCTAGCTTATGTTGTTGTTGAGGCAGAGAAAAAAGAGACTTGGTGTTGGTTCTTAGAAAATTTGATCCATGATATTAGGACACAAAACTTGAGATTTTTTTTTTGATATGCAGAAGGTATGTTTGTGACCAAGAGTAATGAAATGAAAGCATACAACATACATATCACACCAAAATTGGTTAACAAATTAGAAGTGGCTAAGAAGATAGGCTTGCAGAAATGAAAATGCTTTGGTCATGATGACATGTATGAAGTTAACCAAGGGAGCAACACATATGTGGTTGATTTGGCTGCAAGGAGTTCTAGATGTAACATATGGGATCTGTCTAAAATTCCATGCTCCCGTGTAATTTGTTGCATTTTGAGAAGAATGTTAAGGGTGGACTCATTTGTAGATGATTATTTCACTAAGAAGATATATTTGAGGGCTTATAGTGGGACTGTTCATCCTATGCTCGGGGGAGGGGCAGTGGGAGAGAACACCTCAAATACCTCCACTACCACCCCATTTCATCATTCAACCAAGAAGGCCTAGGAAGGCTCGCATGAAGGAAAAAGGAAAAGCCAAGTCTTCCAAACAAACTCGATTAAGGCAAGGGAAGAGCAAGTGTTCTCACTATGGAGAGGAGGGGCATTACAAAAACAAGTGGAAGAATCCTCCAAAGCAACCTCAACCACCCCAACCAACCCTAACAAAGGATAAGACCACCGAAGTAGAACATTGTACATTTCAATTCCAAGCAGATAAAATATACTAGTAAGGTAAAAAAAATTCCCCAATAATTGTTAGTTATAGCTTGATTTGTTAGTCATAACTTGATTTCCCTCGTTTGTTGCTCATTAGGTGAGTGAAGATCAAGCTGGAACTGAAGGTAGAGCATCCAATTATGGTTTTATCTAGACAGAAATAGAAGGAGCAAGTTTTGACATACCTACCTTGTTAGAAAATGTGGTACCATTTAAATATCTCTTCACCTCATTACCAAGAGCTTGAGATTCATCTTTCTCAATATTAAACCATCTTCCAAAAGAAATGCCTAACTTTGTAATCATTTGTGCTGAATTTCACATGGAGTAGGTAGACAACAAAGTGAGAATGATGAGCATTTAATGCCTTACACTAATCCAACTCATGATCCATTGATTGGAACACAAGGTTCTACTACAGGTTTGTGGCTGAACAAGTGCATGATACACATGCTTCAACCATGGTAAGATTTTGTAATTATTCTTAGGATCTGCCATCTCAGTTCATTATGTTTCCTAATGGTTTTTTATTATGATTCTTGAATTGCATGATGAGGCTAAAGTCGTTATGCCTATCAAAGAATCCCTAAAAACCTAACTAAGTATAGCAGGCAAGTAAGGGTCAAACCCAAGAGAATTAAATGATCTATTTCTATGCGAGAAAGCAAGTTACCAACTAGGATGTTGTGGGATGAAAGAGAGACACCCACTAGCGATGTCGAGGTGGTCTGCGTCTCGGATGTCGTGGCAGTGGAAAGTCATGGAGACAAGAGTCGCTGGTGTAATGGCGGGAGGCAAAGAAATTAAGCCCATTGGTTATCGACCCCCTAGATGCCTCCCATCTGTGTGAAGCAGAGGCGTCCCACTGCTTGATGTGAAAGTACTACACCAGCGACTGATCCCGGAGCATCCGTATGTCCTCATCAACCGCAGCTATCCACTCCCCATATTGTCTTTCGGGGTCTGCAGGATCACTCGAAGTGCCTGCTGCACTGTGTTGTTTATCAGCAGAAAATGCATAATCAACGAAAGTAGTATCAACCGGCATATCCGCAAAGTACTCTTACTGCTCCTCCTCATCATCATCAGCTGTATCATGTCTCATGAGGTACCAAATAGAATTCTCAAGCTAATCTTCTCCTCCTCAGCAGCAGAAATAAAGTTGGGCAATGGGGCCGCGATCGCGGTTTTCACCCGCGCTCGCATTTTTTTTTTTTAGGATAGGGGGACTTACAGTGGTAAAACCGCGGTCGCGGTTTTTGGGCCGCGATCGCGGTTTCGCGTCTGTTGTGAGGCAAACTCCGTCTTCGAACTCCCACATGCGTTTTAGTCTAAAACGAAACAACAATAATCAAAACTTGAAAAGAAAAGACATAAAAAGAATTACATACCTCGGGTTGCCTCCCGAGCAGTGCCTTGGTTAATATCGTGGCTCGACATAGTGCTATTCAGATCAACTTGGGTTACTCACATCAACTGAACACTTTGGATCAAAATCAGGAGGGTGTCTCTTCGCATCATTAATGTTGTATTCAACCCTCAACCCATCAAATTCCATAGTGAGTGAACCACTACTCACATCAATTTTTGTGTTTTCCGTTTTCAGAAACGGTTTACCCAGCATCACAGGGGATGCATGTTTGTCATGTCCCATATCCATCACAAAGAAGTCAGTAGGAAAAATCAGATTATCCACCTTTACTAGAACATCCTTTACTACTCCCTTTGGATACACATTAGACATGTCCGCCAATTGAATCATTGTCCCAGTCTCATGCAATGGTCCAAGCCCCAAAGATTCAAAAAGCGAGAGAGGTAACACATTAATAGATGCACCCAAATCTAGCATGGCTCTATCGAAATTGGTGTCACCTATCGTACAAGGAATGCTAAACATGCTAGGGTCGTTACACTTCTTAGGCATTCGCTTCTGAAGCATAGCGGACACATTTTCACTAACCTGAACTTTTTTCTTTACCTTCAACTTCTGATTCCTCTTGATCGTACATAGTGCCTTAAGAAATTTAGGATAACAAGGAACACTTTTAATCAATTTTATCAAAGGAATGTTTACCTCACAGTTACTGAAGGTCTTGAAAATCTCCTTGTCGTTCTCCAGCCTTCTAGTGTCCTTCAAAGCCTCAGGGAATGGTGCAACGGGCTTGTATGAACCGAGGGGAGGAAAATATGGTCGAACGTAGTCGTCCTGCACATCAGCAGGGAAACCGCGGTCGCGGTTTGAGACCCGCGGTCACGGATCGGCTTCTGGACAATCTGGACTTCCAGTGGCAGAATCGTGGGCGTGGTTTTCCATCCGCGGTCGCGGATTTGCTTTTGGAATTTCTGGCGTTTCAGGGAGAAAACCGCGGTCGCGGAAATTGACGTTGTTCATCCTCCGAAATTTCGTCATTCTACAGTGTGTCCTCTGTAAACAAACCGCGGTCACGGTTTTGCTCCCTCGATCGCGGTTTTGCGTCTGCAGCTTCCGACACTTCATCCAATTGCGTTCCACTCCTCAGCATAATGACACTCACATTCTCTCTCGGATTCAACTCTGTTTGTGATGGGAGTTTACGCGCATCCCTAGCCTCCAGTTTGCTCACTGCCAGAGAGATCTGCCCCACTTGATTTTCCAAGTTTTGAATGCTAGACTTAGTCTCATGCTGAAATTGCACCATATTGCTCTACATTGTAGACACAGTCTGAGTTATGGTGGTCATGCTCTGAGCAAGAGATTTAATCATGTCGTCAGTAGACATTGATGAACTCAGACTCTGCCCCTGAGGCCTAGGATCATATGGTGCTCGGAATTGTTGTTGTGGACCTCTAGGCTGCTGAAATTGCTGCTACCGCTGCAGAAACTGTTGTCGCCTCGGATGGAACTCTTGGTTGTCACGGCCTTATAGAGGGTCTTGTTGACTCCCGTATCTCATATTGGGGTGATCTCTCCACCCTGGATTGTAAGTATTGGAGTACGGGTCATATCTTGGCCTCTGTGGAACAAAACCACCTATAGCATTCACTTCAGCGATAGGCTCTTGTAGTGTTGGACACACATCAGTAGGGTGCATCGTGTCATAGGAGATGCCACAGGCCTTGACTTGCTGCTGGTTGCCTTTCGCCATGAAACGCCTCATCATCTCCTTCAACTCATTCACTTCAGATTGTAGTGAAGATGATGGATGAGAATTTGCGGCCTTCACTGCTTGAGAGCTTGCTCCCTTGCTAAACTGTCTTGAGCCCTCAAATAGCTCAAAGAATATCTCGAATGCTGCAGCTGGCCTCTTGTTGAGAATGTTACCACCACAGGCTGCGTTCACCATTATGCGCTCATCATCAAGAAGTCCACCATACAGATATAGAACGAGGTCTTAGTCAGAATAACCGTGGTATGCACAGCTGAATATCAATCTCTTGAATCTCTCATAGTACTCGTACAACGTCTCGGTAGCGTGTTGTTCAATGTTGCTAATGTTCATCTTCAAGCTATTGAGTTTCATTGCAGGGAAGTACTTCTCCAGGAAGGCTTTCTTCATCTTTGCCCAAGTATCTATGCTTCCTGGAGCCAAATAATAGAACCAATCATTGGCCGCGTCCTTCAGAGAGAAAGGAAATGCCATCAGCTTGATTTGGTCCTTAGTGATGTTCCTCGGTTTCATGCTGCTGCAGACAACGTGAAATTCATAAAGATGCTTGTTGGGGTCCTCTCCACTCATCCCATGGAAGTGGGGTAGTAAATGAATCAGCCCAGATTTTAGCTCAAAATTCACACCATCAGCCAACTCCGAAAACTGCACAGCAAGCGGCTGCTGCTCTAGATTTGGTGCAGTCAACTGCCTCAAAGTTTGTTCTTCGTCAGCCATCTCGAGTTGCTCACAAACTTCTGGATCAAGATCTAAAGTAGGAGAGTCAGTAGCACGGGTGTGGACCATAAGACATGTCCACACAACAGTTGGTAAACAAAGAAACAAAGAAAGAGATAGAAAATTGATTCCCCGGCAACGGCGCCAAATTTGATGAGGCTAAAGTCGTTATGCCTATCAAAGAATCCCTAAAAACCTAACTAAGTATAGCAGGCAAGTAAGGGTTGAACCCAAGGGAATCAAAGGATCTATTTTTATGCGAGAAAGCTAGTTACCAACTAGGAACAAAGGGGGGAATTGTTGGTTGATTTCTATAACTAATGAAATAAAGCAGGAATTGATTAAGATTGTTGTAAATATGATTGTGAGGGTATTTCACCTAACAGATATCCACACTTCAGTATGATAGGTTGATCATTGATTATCTCAAGTTCATTCAATCCTATGATTCTTCTTATTCCGATCTTAAGTATATTAACAGGTCAACCAACCCTGAAAATACTAACTACTAAACAATCAAAAAACTATCAAGATTCAATTTAACAGCAACAGTAAGTATAGGAATTAAGCAGGATACATGCAACACTTAACAACTCGTCAGTATTCAGCATGTAATCAATTCTCTTCACAATAAACATTCACAACCAGTTCCTGTAAATTATGGTTGCTACCCTAGATAAGGAATTTCAACCAGAAATAACCAAATCCTAGCAATAGAAAATTACTAACATCAACTGATCAGACTAATCAAATCAGCAAAACTCAATAAAGATAAGTTCAAAGAGAATTAACTCAACCCAAAGGAAATAGAACAAGATTTATAACCTCATAACCAAATCAACTGAAGGATTCAATCGTCAGGCGAAACAATGGAAATTAGTTCTTCATAGTCTTCTAAAACACAAAACTCTAGGGAAAATTGAACGATGATAAAGTGATTTGCTCTAAAAGAAAGATAAATAACCTACTTAGCAAAACATAATTCCTCAAAGATAACGATAACAATCTTCTAAAATTAAAACAAACGAACTAAAAGGAAATAAAATAAAAGGAAGAAAAATAAACTAAAGATCTCGGACGAATCATCGACCCGCTCCGCGCCTGGGAAGGATCCGTGACTGCGGGTGTATTACCGCGACCGCGGTTTGGCACTTCTCCGCATCTTGCTTTTGTTGTCAATCCGCGCCCGCAGAAATATTTTTACACTCGCGGTTTTGGCTCTACCGCGACTCCATCTGTCTTCCGCGCTCGCGGCCTTCACTCGGTGGCTTCATACTCCTAATGCTTCATTACTTCACCAAAATCCTCCATTAAGCCAGTTCTTCTCTACAACTCCATTCTCATAAATTGTCTTCTAAACCCACACAAATGGTACCTAATATCCAGTAACAGCTCCTAGTTATGCACTACAAAGTAGAGCGTATCATTGCACAAGATGAACTTCTAGCCACATAACTGCCTCTATTTCCAATTAAGTGCATGCTACCACATCATTTGCTCCAAGAAAGAAAGCAAGGAAGTTGTACCATATACGAGGACAGACTCATGGGAGCATGATTTTAACAAGGTCTTAGGTTTCTACTATATTGAAAATGTCAAGCCAGAGATTGAGAGATAGAGCATAGAATGATGATTCCTCAGCTTTATGTCAGACATTGTGTACTATGTAGTATCTTGATGTATTTTGGCACATATATGTACACTAAACTTTCTTGATGTATTTTGGCACATGGATGGAGGTGCACTAAATCCTGATCAGTGTATTTTGGCACACGGATGTGCACTAAACTTTGTGTCTATAAGGTTTCCTAGTAATGTATCTATGCATGGGCTAATGGCTCTTTATTCAAGATTTAATGTCTAGTTTTGATGTCTAAATTTGGATTTTCAAACCTTCTACATTGTGCACTAAATGGTATATAGGGTATGTTGTGTGACCGGAAAAATGGATGTCCACATTTTTATGCACATCGATGTGCATTAAATGGTATGTTGTGTGTCCAGTTTTGATGCACATAGTTGTGCCATAAATCCTAATTAGGAACATGTACAAATTCTACATGATCCTTTTTTACCAAGTTCATTTTATGTTGTGTGTCCAATTTTTTAAACGCTTCTTCACATTTCAAGCAGTGTTGATGTTATGATCATGCACAAACTCTACATAGAATGATGGTCAACTTAATGGTGAGTAACCAGCGAACTAAAACAATATCAATGATTAACAATCCTAAATCCAAAATGCTTTGTTTTTGTGATACAATTTACCAATGTCTACATGAGCAACTGCAACAGCCAGTTTGATTTCCCAAAATCTAATAATTAACAACACTAACACTAATAAACCACATAGAAAAAACAAAAACACCAAGAACAAGTGCGGTATTCAAGGTTGAAGAGCAATGTTCTTTGCTTCCAAATCCTTTTTTTTTGGTTGACAAGTTTCTTGATGGTTTTTTTATGTCTGGCTCTCAAAAGGTCCATCAATCCAGTTGAAGAATCCACAATCTTTCTCAACACTGGCTTCATTCCTTGGGCAGCCATAGACTCTTCTTCCATAATTTTTATGAGTGTGAGCTGTGGATATCCTTTCCCCACAACATCTCTCATGTTGCATTGGAAAAGAGTTTCAGTGTTGTACGTTTGACACATAACTAAAAGATGCACCACTGCATTCACATAAGCAAGTACGAAAGGCTAAATCTACCAAAATATAAGGAACATATATGTTCATCACAGCTTCTGCCAAGTGAACCAATGCACAGATAAATGAATAGAAATAACCAAACCGAGCCAGACTAACTAAAATCACAAAAATTATGCCACTCAAACATTATAGAAAGTTGAATCAAGACATTGAGCCTAATCGATCGACTTCAGAAATTGAACCAGAAA
Source organism: Rheum nobile (assembly GCA_027886185.1). Taxonomy (NCBI): domain Eukaryota; kingdom Viridiplantae; phylum Streptophyta; class Magnoliopsida; order Caryophyllales; family Polygonaceae; genus Rheum; species Rheum nobile. The sequence continues at coordinate 2,167,656 of WOAB01000025.1, read as the reverse complement.
TTGAACCTACTTGAATCCAGAAATTCAACCCAAAATATAGATTAGCACAACGTCATTTAACCTAATCAATCAACTTCAGCATATAGATATCCTAAACATAACCTTACAAACTTCCAAATCGGACTTAACCTAATCGATATATATATGGAGAACCCTAAACCCCCAAATAGGTAATTATGAAATTACTAACCTTCAACAATTTCATACAACAAGATACACTAGACTAATCAAAACACAGTCTTGCAGCACGAACCACCGCCAATCGACCCTAAGCAGTAAACACCACCAAAACGCTCGCTTTACCTCTCAAACCCCAAGTTGTCCATGTAATACATCGACAACTTAGCAGCCCGGCCCATCACAGGGCTGCAGCCCATACACCCCAACCCATCACTAGTAGCTCCAAGCCCAAGGCCCAGCTATTTCTAGCAGGTTGTTGGTGAGTCTCGAACATGAGACCTCATCCTTTAACAAGCTGCCAAAGCATCACTTGTCACCAATTGCGCTACAACGTAATTGGTGACAAGTGATGCTTTGGCAGCTTGTTAAAGGGTGAGGTCTCATGTTCGAGACTCACCAACAACCTGCTAGAAATAGCTGGGCCTTGGGCTTGGAGCTACTAGTGATGGGTTGGGGTGTATGGGCTGCAGCCCTGTGATGGGCCGGGCTGCTAAGTTGTCGAGGTATTACATAAAAGTATACTTTTATGTGAGTGCTCAAGCCACGGGCCTAGCCCAACATGAGACACTCCATGAGCCGCAGCCCATGTACCCCAACCCATCCTTGGGGGCTACTCCAAATTAAATGGAAGTCATTAGCCAAGAGGTTGTTGGTGAGAGTCGAACACGCGACCTCTCCACCCTTTATCCACTCCCCACAAGGAGTGAATACCAATTGTGCTGCAGCACAATTGGTAACAAGTGTGCGTTAGGCCGCTTGTTAAAGCGTGAGGTCTCGTGTTCGAGACTCACGAACAACCTCCCAACCATGGGGATTTAGTTGGGGTACATGGGATGCGTCCCATGGATAGAGAAATGGCTGGCCCAATAAGGTCGGAGCCCCTCTCATTCAAAGTGTACTTTTTTGTAACATCCCAGGCCAAGCTACCCTAGCCACCAAGGCGCCCAGCCACCCAACGGTGCCGGCGCCGGTACTGGTGCCGCCTGGTTGTCCAAGGGCATGCAGCCCACACACCCAACCCTTCCCCCATTTAAATGGGTAGGTTGTTGCCCACGGGGATCGAACCCAGGACCTTTAGATACAAGGGCAATGCCTTACCACTTGTATCACCAATTGCGCTGTAGCACAATTGGTGATACAAGTGGTAAGGCATTGCCCTTGTATCTAAAGGTCCCGGGTTCGATCCCCGTGGGCAACAACCTACCCATTTAAATGGGGAAAGGGTTGGGTGTATGGGCTGCATGCCCTTGGACAACCAGGCGGCACCAGTACCGGCGCCGGCACCGTTGGGTGGCTGGGCGGCTTGGTGGCTGGGGTAGCTTGGCCGGGATGTTACAAAAAAAATGCATTTTTTAACGGGTTCAGACGGCCTGGTGACAACGACCAGCCGGATCACCCAGTACCTTGCATGGCACTGCACCCAACCCATCCCCTTAGCAATTAAAGCCTTGGGAGGTTGTTGGTGAGAGTCGAACACGCGACCTCTCCACCCTTGGTATTCACTCCTTGTGGGGAGTGGATAAAGGGTGGAGAGGTCGCGTGTTCGACTCTCACCAACAACCTCTTGGCTAATGGCTTCCATTTAATTTAGAGTAGCCCCAAGGATGGGTTGGGGTACATGGGCTGCGGCTCATGGAGTGTCTCATGTTGGGCTAGGCCCGTGGCTTGAGCACTCACATAAAAGTGTACTTTTTTGTAACATCTCAGGCCAAGCTACCCCAGCCACCAAGCCACCCAACGGTGTCGGTGCCGGTACTGGTGCCGCCTGGTTGTCCAAGGGCATGCAGCCCATACACCCAACCCTTCCCCCATTTGAATGGGTAGGTTGTTGCCCACAGGGATCGAACCTGAGACCTTTAGATACAAGGGCAATGTCTTACCACTTGTATCACCAATTGTGCTGCAGCGCAATTGGTGATACAAGTGGTAAGACATTGCCCTTGTATCTAAAGGTCCCAGGTTCGATCCCCGTGGGCAACAACCTACCCATTTAAATGGGGGAAGGGTTGGGTGTGTGGGCTGCATGCCCTTGGACAACCAGGCGGCACCAGTACCGGCGCCGGCACCGTTGGGTGGCTGGGCGACTTGGTGGCTGGGGTAGCTTGGCCTGGGATGTTACAGTCCATTCACCACACATAGAAGATGGATCAAATAAGGTAAATCGGGATTTTACTATAACCCAAACGCACTTAAACTTGGTTGTAACCCCATTTCGTAAATAAAATGCCACCCCACTTTCAAACCGGCAAAACCGCTAAAAATGGGGGTAATTTGGTAATTTCACACCCCCTAACGGCCAAAATTGACAGATTTGATTCAAAGGTGGTTGATTGTTAATGAAAACTTTTGGTTGCTTCAAAATAATTATGTCGATAACGTATGGTTGTAGGTAAAGTACCCTATTTAACGGGTGGTTTTCTACAATTTTGCATATCTTTCATACTTTTTTGTTTCAAATCTTATCTTTCAAGATATTTTATTGTACAATATGATATATTATAGAAGAATTCAGTTGAAGATTAGCCAAATATGGAAAGTGACAATTTTGTGATGACTTAATTACCGAGGCAAATGATTTACATAAAGTTTAACCAAGTCTTGATTATGGAAACATTATATTTAGCTAGGAGATAAAAGTGTCTTGTATTTGTGGAAATAGGATTAGATGGAAGGTAAGGTTCCGGTGCGGAGCACTCTTACGGTGCGGACATGCACTATAGGGCCTTATTTGTGCACTTTAGGGCCTTATTTGTGCACTTTTCCAAAAATTGAGAAAAATGTTTGAAATAATTTTTTTTTTTTACAAAAGTGCACATTTAAGACGTTAAAGTGCACAAATAAGGCCCTAAAGTGCATGCTCCGCACGTCCGCACCGTAAGAGTGCTCCGCATATGATCCAAACTCTTAGATGGAAACATTATCTTTTATGTGGCACATGGGCCGGCTTAAAGATAAGTATTAGAAGATCTTATTCTAGGTCATACATGGTTGCTAGTGTTACGCTATGTACGCAATTCATTCTAGCCTATGAAGAAAGAGAGAGGAAAATAAAGATCCAAGCGTTCGTAGTATATTGATATTGGTTGTGTTCACTTGAGTTGTTAGGTTATAATCATTTGCTTAGGACTCTAGGTTTGAAGTCCTTACTCGCTTGACTTTTTGTATCCGAATTAATAACACAAGTATATGTCTGAAATCCTACTAGGTTAACCACATAGAGGTAGAGGTTTCTCTTAGTCAACTTATTGGTTGATTTAGTTTTTCTTTATAAGGAATTGTGGAATTGTGTTACAATTTTGTTGTTACCTAAACTGTTTTTAATATTTTTATTGCCCATGGAACAACACACTAACTATTCAACTTAATAAATATTTGGTGACAAATAGAGAAGAAATGATTTTCAAAAGTTCTCTAGATCGATGTATGTATTTTCGATCATTTTGAATGAATGGTGGTCAAAAACTTCATGGTGAATAAGTCGCATAGAACGGGTATAGAATAAACTAAAAAAAGGTTGGTAAGTTTGTGTAGGATCGTACGTTGTTAGTTATCGAGGGAACTGAAAGTTCAGTTCCCTAAGCAGCGGAATAAGTAAACACGAACAGATTCAAGACAAGTTCCTTAGAGTGAGAACCTTTGATAACCAACTAGTTATCCAGGATAAAACCCACTACCCCTTTTGCAAGAGGATTTCAAAGTCTACTTCTTGTATTAATACTTCGGTTACAATCAACTAGAATAGAACACACAGATTAAAGTCTTAGATACACTAAAAGACTCTCTACCTAGTTCAACCTAACCAAGTAACAAGCAAGTGACTTACTTCGTTCTTCTTCAAAGAGCACGGCACAATTCTTCTTCTGCACTTCAGAAGGTTTCTTCTCGTTAATTCGTGTATGATGAGAGAGGTTTGACCACTTTACTTATATGATTTAGTTAATGAGATAGTGAATCTTCAATAACCGAATCATATAAATAAAATAATCAAAGGAAATCTTTACATATAACATTTGTTACCAAATATTATCTTTACCGACTTTTACAACTTTGTTTCCATAAAAGATAATCTTTTATGCTCCTATTATATATGGAAACCGGATAGAATCTTTAGTTCTCTCTCTAACTAAGATCTACCCTAAAACAGCTCGTCGCCGCCTTCACATAATTCTTCAAGTGTTTCACGCGTCGACTAGCATAGGTTCCTTTCGCCAGTTCCCAAGTCTGGCGACAGCATCTCTGTTCCTTGCTTTCCGAGTCCTAAGTTCCCTGTTTATCATACTAATAGAAACATTAATAGCAAAGATGTTTGTCATTATCAAAACTAGGAAAACTGAGGAAGGGAACTATGTTAGGGAACTGAAGTTCCCAAAAGTTCACTTCCTAACAATTTCCCCCTTTTTGATGATGACAAACATGTAGAACTGGCATATCAAAATAGGCATGAATAATATGTGAGAAAGGACAGAATATGGCTAGATGTAGAATAATCATTAGTGAATTGCATATTCCCCTTAACACCAGATCTAGTTCCTTAGTTCCCCCTTAATAAAACAACTAGATTAGATTTCCGTTCAGCCTATTAGTTCCAGATTGCCAGGTTTATTCCCCCTTTGGACATCATCGAAAAGAGTCAGTTAGATGAGTAACACAAAGAATGTAGAGAGATAAAGAAAACTAATGCTGAACTCTAGAGAAATGGCATCGTAATAAAGATGGAAAGCAGATAATAAATGGAGCAGGGAACACAAAATAAGTTCATTAAATATTAAAGGGCAGAGACTACATAAGCAATGCAACAAGCAAAATAAAAACACTCAGAAACACACAAAAAGGGATCATAATATGGAAGTGGGATCCTAAGGGAACTATAAGTTCCGTGTCATCTGAGAAGGGAACTGAACACAGTCCCTAGCTACTGCGTGCCCGTGGCCCTGTGTGCCCTGTCCTCTGCAATCCTGTCATCAACCAGTCGCCGAATTTCCTTGGCGAGGTCACCAGTGTACTTCCATAGTTCCACCATCATCTCATGGGTGTCGTGGTTCCCCTTCTCCACAGCAGTAGCAACCTTGTCAAAGCCATTGACCAAGGCATGCTCAATATGAGCCAAGCTGTTGAGCAGCACATGGGTATCTGGGACCAGGCGCGGATCAGATTGGCCAGGCAGCAGCTCCTCCTCAAAACCTTCAGCCTCAGACACTTCATCAATATGGGCCTTCTTAGCAAGGCGTCGCACCGTGGTCATGGTGAGGATGTGGGAAAAGTGGGTCTCTTGGATGTCAGCAGGGTAGAGACCAAGGCTGGAGAGAATAAGCTTAATCACATTTGGGTAGGGAAGACCATGGGTAGAGTGGGCCTTGCAGAATTGCATGTGAGCCAGGATGATGCAAGGAAGGTCGATGGGTTCTCCCAAGAGAAGTTTCTCTAACAGAACCGCATCGGAGACAGCCACGGTGTCTCTCTTTTCTTGGCGGGGGTGATATTCTTAATGAGGAAGGTGTGGAGGATTTTGCGGTCAAGGCTAAGTTGTTTGGTGAAGAGGGTACCTTTGGCGGGGGCATTGCCTTCAAACACAGTACGGAGGATGGCTGCCTTTCGTTTCCCTGGCCAGTTCCTCTTGATGATGACCCCAAAACCTTCACCGGTCTCCAAACCAAGCACAGTTCCTATCACACCAGCAGAGATAGGAAAGAGTTTACCACCCCAGGTGAGGAGAGCATCATGAGCAGGCTGGTCCTCCTTGGAAGATACAAACTGCAGATTTTGATAGAAGAGGCGCACCATATCTTCATTTGCTGCGAACGGAGAGGGAACCAGAGAGTCCCAACCCTGAAGTTGAAGCTTGGCGTAAGCAGCAATGACACTTTCGTCATCGGAGGAGGTCCAGAACTCCTTTCCAACGATGAGGGGCTCCAGAACTTTCCTGGCGGCCAGAGAAGCCTCCAACTTTGGCATCTTGGTGGAGGAGCGAGTCGGAGAAAGTGACATCGACTTCTTTCCTTTGGAGGGTGGGGAGATCTTGGCCCTTTTTGCCGGTGGCGTCTCATCAAGTTAGAGAGAGGGGACGCCAGAACCACCCTTAGCAGTGCGGCGCTTGACCCGACCGGCGACGGATTGCGAGTCGCCAGGTTTCCGAATAGAGGGGGTCGGCGTAGGCATGAGATCCACATCAATGGGGGGACTCCTCTGAGAGGGAGAGGAGTGATGAGAGTCCTCCTTTGTCGGAGTAGGGGAGGACGGCCGAGAGAGCATATGCTCGGAGGATGCTGAGTGACTAGGTGCCTTCGCCGGTGAGATTTTCGGCTCAGAGAGAGCCACCACAGGTGGAGGCAAAATAGGGGGTGCCTTTGTCGGTGAAGCCACCTGTGAGGACGATGAAGCGGCCTTCTTCTTGCGAAGTTCCTCAATGAGGGCTATTTCCTCATCGGTGTACTGGGATGCCTTGGGTTCCATGGAGAATTTTGGTGGTGAGAGAGAGGATTCTGGAGAGGAAGGCAGAAACTTTTGGGAGAGCAGAGATAATATCAGAGGCGGTGCCGAAAGAGATCTGCTTTGTGTGCCTTTTATAAACCTCACCCAACGGCCAAATCTTTTCGAATTGTGAGCAAATAATATCTTTTCAAATCTTGATAAAAAAGGAAACGGAAATAATTCGCCAACGGCCATAAGATCTTCACCCAAGAGAGTATCCATAATGAGCTTCAACGGATCAATCACAATCGACTCAAGCTACAAAATCGGCTGAGAAACGGCTAGAAATACAATAACTACTTCTCGGGACGCGGAGACTGTCAGAGATGCAGGATTCAAAAAAAATATGGCCGTTGATGCGGCAAGCTCAGTTCCTGTCCTCAGCGAATGACACGGAACTAGGAAAATATGGGCACATTTGATGTAGGGAACCAAGCAAACACTCAAGAAAGTACATGCCCATATAAATAAATTTAGGAAGGCAATTTTGACATTACACAGATAATTCCCAGTGTGGATTAAACAAAGGATCATAAGGAATTATGCAATGTAATCAGGCTTAGGGACGACTTATAGTCAATTATCATTTCGGCTTGTAAGATAGGTTAGATGTGATCAAATTGACTATTTTGAGGCTAATCAAATAGATGTAGGCAAGCACAAAAATATCATGAAAGAATATGCGATCATGCCATAATTTAGAACATGCTTTAGAATCAATGTTACAGGACATGCGAGTGCCAGCACAAGATCAAATATCATCAATATTTCCAATGAAATCATGGAACGTATCAAATCTAGGCACAGCAAGGGAACTAGTAATGGCAACTGGAACTACTAATTTGGGGAAATCATTCCTAGAAGTAGCCTAAAGGATTCGTAAGGTTCCCGATTGAGTGCCTTGGTGAATATATCAGCAATTTGATCTTCTGTTCTACAATGTTCTAGCAATATGTTCCCTTTCTCAACATGATCACGTAGAAAATGATGCCTTATATCAATATGCTTGGTCCTAGTATGATGCACAGGATTCTTAGATATGTTGATTGCACTGGTATTATCACATAAGATCTTAAGGGGACCGAAAGACATACCAAAGTCCGCGAGTTGTTGTTTAAGCCATAGAAGTTGGGAACAGCAAGCAGCGGCTGCGATGTACTCAGCTTCCATAGTGGAGAGTGCGACCGAATTCTATTTCTTGGAGCCCCAAGAGATGAGACAGGGGCCAAGGAACTGAGTCATTCCTGAAGTGCTTTTTCGATCAACTAAGAATCCAGCATAGTCTGCATCTGTGTATCCAAGGAGATTGAAGTGGAAATCTTTGGGGTACCAAAGACAAAGGTCGTCAGTTCCCTTTAGATAGCGAAAGATACGTTTCACCTCAGTGAGATGAGATTCCCGTGGATCAGCTTGAAACCTAGCACAAAGACACACAGTAAATACAATATCTGGCCTACTGGCGGTTAGATACATCAAGGAGCCTATCATACCGCGATACAGTTTCTCCTCAACGCGTTGTCCAGAATGATCAGCAGTGAGACGCGTTGTAGGGGAGATGGGAGTGGAAATGGGTTTGCTAGAGTCCATCTTGAACTTCTTTAGAAGTTCCTTGACATACTTTTGTTGATGGATTTGGATTCCATCTGCTTTCTGGGTGACTTGTAGTCCCAGAAAAAATGTGAGTTCCCCAATCATGCTCATTTCGAACTCGCTGCTCATTAGTTCCTTGAATTTATCTACAAGAGACAAGTTAGTGGAACCAAAAATGATATCATCAACATATACCTGAACCACTAGAATATCACCCTTTACATCCAGGATGAAGAGAGTTTTGTCGATCACACCATGTCGATAGCCATTGGCAGTTACGAACTGGGCAAGGCGATCATACCAAGCACGAGGTGCTTGTTTGAGTCCATAGAGCGCTTTGTCCAAGAAATACACGTGGTCAGGGTGATCTTCATCCTCAAATCCTGGAGGTTGTTTGACATAGACTTCTTCTTGAAGAATCCTGTTGAGGAACGCAGTTTTCACGTCCATTTGGAAAAGTTTGAAGCCTTTGTGAGACGCATAAGCAATGAGCAACCGAATGGCCTCCAATCTTGCTACAGGGGCAAACGTCTCGTCATAATCAATTCCTTCTTGTTGATTATATCCTTGAGCAACCAGTCGAGCTTTGTTTCTTGAGACTGCACTAGAATCGTCCAATTTGTTGCGAAAGACCCACCTAGTTCCTATGATGTGGCGATTAGCGGGGCGAGGAACTAGTCGCCAGACCTTGTTCCTCTCGAACTGGTGAAGTTCTTCTTGCATGGCAATGATCCAGTCGGCATCCTTTACAGCTTCCGTGATGTTCTTGGGTTCTATAAGAGACAAGAAAGCATTGAATGCACAAAAGGTCATATCCTCAAATCCGTACCTGACTGGGGGCTTAATGGTTCTCTTATCTCGGTTAGGAGCAAGCAATTCAGTCCCTGGAGATTCATCGATTGCAGGGATGGGAGTTGAGGAAGAAGCAACTGGAGGTGTAGCGTCCGTTCCCTGAGAAATTTGGTTAACTGGAGCCGTAGAGCTGGAGGGAACTTTTTTGTCCGTTTGTTGAAGACCTTGTAAGCTTTGCTGTTGGATTCATATCCTATGAAGATTCCTTCGTCGCTACGGGGGTCGAACTTACCCAAATTGTCCTTTCCATTATTGTGGACGAAACACTTGCATCCGAAGACCCGTAGATGAGCGATGTTGGGAACTCGTCCTCGAAGCAGCTCATAGGAGGTCTTCTCAAGCATAGGGCGTAGCATGGCTCGATTTAGAATGTAGCATGCAGCATTTACGGCTTCGGCCCAGAAGATCTGTGGGAGCCCACTAGAAATAAGCATGGTGCGAGCCATATCTTCCAAAGTCTTGTTCTTCCTTTCAACAACTCCGTTCTGCTGTGGGGTGTATGGAGCCGAAAAGTTGTGATCAATACCATGTGCCCTGCAAAAAGTTAGAAAGTCTCTATTTTCGAACTCAGTTCCATGATCGGAACGAATGGCTCGAAGAGATACATTTCACGATTTTTCAAGCAAGGGAACTAGCTCACTAAATCTATCAAAGACTTCACTCTTAGATTTTATAAATAGAGTCCAAGTGAATCTTGAGAAGTCATCAACAAGTACGAGAATGTACCTGTTACCGCCAAAGCTTTGAACGCACATAGGACCGCAGAGATCCATGTGAATGAGCTCAAGAGGTTTGGATGAGCTTACCTGTGTTTTGGACTTGAAGGAACTACGAACCTGTTTTCCTTTGACACAATCAGAACAGATTTCTGACTTTTCAGCGTTGATTTTGGGGAGACCACGAACAAGTTCCTTTTGATGCAGTTTATGGATTAGCTTGATGCTTGCATGACCAAGTCGTTGATGCCAGAGGTTTGTTTGATCATCAATGGAAGAGAGACACAGCTTTTCCTTGGGAATGAACTTTGGGTCAATGATATAAACATTATTGAACCTTTTGCCTTTTAGGATCACAGTTCCCTGTCTATCTTCCACAAAACATTCCTTTGAGGTAAAGCGAACCTAATTTCCCCCTTGATCGCACAGCTGAGACACACTTATTAGATCAAAACCTAAATTTTCAACAAGGTTTACATTACTTACCTTAATCTGATCAGTGAGATTCACGCTTCCAGTTCCACAGATTGTTCCCTTTCTCTTGTCTCCGAAGGAGATAGTTACTCCTCGGTGTTGCTGAAGTGACGACATTTTCTTTCTGTTTCCAGTCATATGGCACGAGCAACCACTGTCGATGTACCATTTGTCTTGTTGTCGCACTTCGTCCTGCACAAGGGAACTCATACTTTTGGAACCCAGCTAAGCATAGCTTTTCTGGGTGAATGCGGTTGAAATCTTGTCTGTGGGTTAGAAGCAGGAACAAAATAGTAAGGATCATTCAAATTAGTAATAGTATGCGTCATTTTCTTGTTGTTTATTTGCTGGTTCCTTTTCTTAGCATTTTCTTCCATTTGTTTCTTTTTATGGATGCAATCATGATAAGTGTGACCATTTGTACCACAATGCCAGCATACACGATTATAAACCACATGACCATACTTACCTTTACCCGGTCAGAAGGGTCTTTCCTGTTTTCTTTGCTCAAAATTGATGTTTTTACCTTTAGTTCCCTGAGCTTGGGAAACATACATCTTATGAGCATTTTGACCATTGAACCAGGTTTGGTTTTCTGTGGGCTTTTGTTCAAGCACCTTTACCTTTTCCTCTAGGAACTGAGCTTTATCACGAGAGTTTTGCAGTGCACCACTGAGGAACTCATTTTTCTCGGCCAGTTCCTTTCTTATTTTCTCATTTTCAGCGGAGCATGTTTCCTCAGAATCCTTTTTACCAGTATAACCAAGACCATGTCGTTGCTTAACAAAAACAGTTTGATTCACAGTTTTCTCATTTATAGAGTGAGTGAGAAGATCAAGTTTATGCACGATTTCATTAAGCAGGATGGAATTTTTCTTTTCAGAGTCTGTTGAGGGAACTGGGGGAATGACAACATGCATGAGTTCAGTTTTAACATTTTTGCAGGACTCACACATTTTTTGAGAGTTGGCTAATAGTTTCTCAGCTTCATCTAATTTCTTATCCCAGACGGAGTTTTCAGTAGTTAAGCAAGAGATTTCATCTTCATATTCCTCCAGTTTCTCTTGTAGGGAACTAGTTTCCTTTCCAAGTTTCTTAATAATTCTGACTAGTTGCTTTTTGTCATATTCTAGAAGAGACTTAGTGAAGTCAGAAGAAGATACCTCAGAGTCGTCTGATTTAGTTGAATCTTCTTTGGCCATTAGACATCTTCCTCTGGTAGTTCCCTTCGTCTCTGGTTCCCCTTCAGAGTCTTCTGAGTCATCTCCAAAGGTTGCGAAGAGAGCCTTCTTGTGCTGAGATTTGTCATCGTCGTCAGTGTTCTTAGGACAGTTCCTTGCCAGATGTCCCCTTTCTTTGCATTGGTAGCATTGATATTCAGAGAGGTCCTTCTTTTGGAAATTCTTCTTGAACTTTCCTTTGGTGAATTGCTTTCTGACGTGCTTCGTAATCAAGGCAGTTATCTCGTCTTCTTCTTCCTCGAGATCGGAATTTTCCTCTTCCATTTCTAGTCTAGAAAAAACCTTTGAGATTTTTAAGGCGATTCCCTTCTCCACTTTCTTGGAAGAACTGGATTTTTGTGCCTCTCTTTCGTCAACTTCAAGTTTCCCTGTGATTTGAGTTAAGGGGAGGGCCTAAATTCCAGGGGTAGTCTTCAGAACTCTTTTGATGAGGTTAAATTTTGAGTTGAGACCGTTGATGATGACAAGGGATTTTGACCATTCGTCGAGTTTTACTCCAGTAGTGGTGAGTTTCGTCACGAGCCTTGTGAAGCGAGAGTAATACTGAGAGATGTCTTCAGTGTCAAGCATCTCAAAAGTGTGGTACTCTCCTTCTAGAGCAAACTTCCTACTCTGTTTCAGTTCCTCACTGCCTTCGTGCATTTCCTTCAGAGCAGTCCAGATCCCTTTAGCAGTTGGGATTCCCATCACTTTGTCCATATCTTCTCTGTTCAGCCCATTGAGAATGAGTTGACGAGCCTTAGCATTTTTCTCCTTGATGACATAGTACTCCGGCTTCCATTGGTCTTCAGTTAAGTCCTTAGGAATAGTTCCATCGCCATTTTCTATCACGCGCCAGCACTGATAGTCTATGGTTTGAATGTGGTTTTCCATGCTTTTCTCCCACCATTCTTCTTCTCCTTTCTTGCGAATGTGAGGCTTGTTGATGGAGATTCCCAGACTAAATTCACTTGAGGTAGACATCTTGAAATCTGTAAACTAACACAAATCTAGAGCGCCTGCTCTGATACCAATTGTAGGATCGTACGTTGTTAGTTATCGAGGGAACTGAAAGTTCAGTTCCCTAAGAAGCGGAATAAGTAAACACGAATAGATTCAAGACAAGTTCCTTAGAGTGGAAACATTTGATAACCAACTAGTTATCCAGGATAAAACCCACTACCCCTTTTGCAAGAGGATTTCAAAGTCTACTTCTTGTATTAATACTTCGGTTACAATCAACTAGAATAGAACACACAGATTAAAGTCTTAGACACACTAAAAGACTCTCTACCTAGTTCAACCTAACCAAGTAACAAGCAAGTGACTTACTTCGTTCTTCTTCAAAGAGCACGGCACAATTCTTCTTCTGCACTTCAGAAGGTTTCTTCTCGTTAATGCGTGTATGATGAGAGAGGTTTGACCACTTTACTTATATGATTTAGTTAATGAGATAGTGAATCTTCAATAACCGAATCATATAAATAAAATAATCAAAGGAAATCTTTAAAGATAACATTTGTTACCAAATATTATCTTTACCGACTTTTACAACTTTGTTTCCATAAAAGATAATCTTTTATGCTCCTATTATATATGGAAATCGGATAGAATCTTTAGTTCTCTCTCTAACTAAGATCTACCCTAAAACAGCTCGCCGCCGCCTTCACATAATTCTTCAAGTGTTTCACGCGTCGACTAGCATAGGTTCCTTTCGCCAGTTCCCAAGTCTGGCGACAACATCTTTGTTCCTTGCTTTCCGAGTCCTAAGTTCCCTGTTTATCATACTAATAGAAACATTAATAGCAAAGATGTTTATCATTATCAAAACTAGGAAAACTGAGGAAGGGAACTATGTTAGGAAACTGAAGTTCCCAAAAGTTCACTTCCTAACAGTTTGGTATATGGTTTAAAAAAAGGTGATACATCTATAGTGTAAAGTGTCCAACTTTATTCATTCAATCAAGTATCTTCACTGTTCACACCAAACTAGAGAAGCATGAAATTTTAATTAGTTAACGCTCTTCTTAAATCCTATGTTTTCTCTTCTTTTAAATCAACCTTCATATATAGTTGACACCACTAACCAGGGTCATCCTAATGTTTTCGGGCACCTTGTACAAAATTTTTTTTAGATCCCTATAAGTTATCTCAATTAGTCGGAGACATGTGTTATACTTCACGTTAAGCCTTTATAATTACAAAAAAAATACCAATGAAATCTACATGCACTTATTTTCAAAATTTCACAATTCTTCGCAGATGAAATGAGTTTTGATATATAATTAGTATTAGAAAATGAACTAATAAGTACTATACAATATTAATTAAGACACATTAAAGACCAAGATTTAACAAAACTAGTGTTTTACTTTCAATAATTCAACACCGCGGCTAAATACATTTTCTATTTATACAATGTTCGCAAGTGCACGTACTACATTTACGTGCTAAAGTTGGCATGTGCACGTAATACATGTACGTGATTGGCATGTACACGTAATACATGTACGTGGCTGGCATGTGCACGTAATACATGTACGTGACTGACATGTGCACGTAATACACGTACGTGCCAAATTGCACAGATATAATAGGTCACATGCACGTGCACGTTTAGCTTGTACGTGCCTAAATAGATACGGGGCATGCACGTGCACGTGTAGCTTGTACGTGCCTAAATACATACTGGGCATGCACGTGCACGTGTAGCTTATACGTGCCTATGCCCATTATGTTCGTGCCCAACGGTACAATTTCAACGGTCATTTTTTTGAATTATAACCGTTGGAATGTACCGTTGGAATTTTTGACACTATATATATCAAGCATCTTCTACCCTTTTATTCATTCATTTTTCTCAATATCTCCATAATTCAAAAAACGTGTTTTTGTACATAAATGTCAAAAACTTCTGAAGAGACAGTTCAGACCGAATCTGTAGAGGTATGTATATTAAACTTTTCATTATATTGTACATTTCCTTTTGAATAGATATATGAATATATGTAAATTTTGTTATCGAATCTGTAGAGACAGTTCATATACTTTATGTGATGAATATATGTAAATTTTGTTTTGAATTGAGATACGTAGTACGTTTTGATATTGAATAGATATTAAGGAAGTAATTTAGTGTATTTATTTGTTAAATAAGAAATTAAGAAATGATTACTTTTGATTTCATAATAGGTATGCACGAGAGATTACTCGGATGAGTTTTCCGTAGACTTGGTGTGGGATAGTTGTGAAGAAATGATAAAGTGGACTAAAGAGAATGGTCGGGAATTGATGTTGGTTATAATCACTCAAAGTTCGTCTCCTACATGGGTGAAGCTAACGTGCGAGAATTACGGTGCTTATAGACCTAGAAATATCGAGGGGGGCAGAACTAACACAAAGAAGAAGCAATGCCCATTTTCCTTGGTTGGATTCCGTTTGAGAAACGATGTCGGAATAGAGAAAGAAAGATGGATGGTCACGTCGCGTAGCGGATACCACAACCACGAGCTCCGGACTAGTTTGATTGGTCATGCATATATGGGTCGAATGACCCCGGAGCAGGAGAAGCGGGTTAGGAGGTGGTCTGTTATGCGCATGCCGCCAAGGTCCATTGCGTCTGAGTTGCGAAAGCAATTCCCCGAAAATGTGACATCTATCAAACAAATAACAACTTTCGATAGAAAGTTCAATCTGAGGATCGTGGGGAGTTAACGGTCATCCAGTGGACTCTAAGGTACCTTAGAGATGAGAAGTACAGAATGTATACTTTCATAGAAAAGGCTACTGCACCTGCTAAAGTCACTGCACCTAATGAAGTTGTTCCCGAAGTCATTGCACCTGCTGAATTGGAAATCTTATTCTTTGCTCACCCGAAGTCACTGCACCTACTGAAGTTGTTCCCTTACGTGGTTGTTATCGACAGCACATACAAAACGAATAGGTGTGTGTTCATTATATTTCATTATGTTATCTTATTGTATGTTATTTATTTTAAAGTTGTGATACACTCACAGGTATGGCATGTCTCTGGTAGAGATGGTTGGTTTTTCATCCACTGATAAGATATTCAACATTGCATTTGCATTTACTAAGGGGGAGAAAACACTTCATTACACCTTTGTGATGAAAAGGTTACTGAGATTATACGAGTTTGTGGGAAAATATCCAACGGCCATAGTGACCGATCGAGAACAAGCTCTTATCAATGCAATCAAGATAGTTTTTGGAGATACGGTGAAACACCTTTTGTGTTGGGTGCATGTAAAACACAACATCGAATCGCATGCTCTCAGCGTCACGAAGGAGAAAGATACAGCCGTCAAATTTGCGGGAAAATGTTGGGGGCTATTTTTGTCGAGCACGAAGGAATCCTATGAAAAGAGACTCGAAGAGTTGAGGAAAACATGGCACAATGGGCTCGCGGGCTACATGGAGAAGACGTGGCACAATCCGTACAAGGAGAATATAGTAAGAGCTTGGACCGATGTTCATCTTTATTTCTTCACCAGAACCACAAACAGGTAATTTTAAACACTAATATGTATGGATTATATTGTACACACATGTTACTTTATATCATTTTGTTTTTGCAATAGGGTTGAGGGTATCCATCATAATTTGAAGGATTTCTTGAAATCCTCTCAATTCGGGTTCAACAGATTGATTCTGAGGATCCACGAAGCCTTGGAAAATCAGGTTGTAAATGTTAGGGAAACAATGGAGATGTCACGTTGTAAAGTGCCGGTTGAAGTGCATGATTTGCCGGAACCAATAGCAAGAATATTTGGCCCACTATTTTATAGAGTGACCGAGAAGTGTTTGAAGATGTTGCTGGATATGTATTACGCTCTAGTGCAAGGGATAATTTTAAGAGATTGCACTGATCATTGGTGGAGAAACTGCTTTGGGGTCCCGTGCATCCACAGAATTGCTAATGCGATTTTCACGTCGACTTCTATCGTACCGAGTGAGATACACCTATTTTGGAGGCAAGTTGTGTGGGAAGGCATTTGTGACAATACAGATACGGTGAAGACAAATGACACAATACCCCTATCTACTAAGGATGCTAGGTGGAGAGAGATGGATGACAGACGTCGGAGGGGTGATTTGAATGAAGACACTGAATATCAGATCTTAGAGTTGTTCGATGACATGGAAAATCCACATAAATCAACACTGAAGGAGCCTACAGCCGTCGTCCAAAAAGGAAGACCGAAGGGAGCCACCGGCGCCAAGTATTCCACGAAGAGGGATCCGAGCTTGATTGAGCACAGGAGGATTGAGTACAGCGAGTCCCAAAACAGCAACTGGACCCAGGAGAATGAGCCCCCACGATCCCGAGGTCGTCCCCGAAAAAGTAAAAGCAAGCAGGAGGAGCCCCCGCGAAGTAGTGTACCTTCGACAACAAATGAAGTCCCACAGGTCCCGAAGTTGGACGTGGTTCATAAGGGGGTGAGATTTGGTAGACAGAATGTGGACTACTTCATGATTCCCTTCATTAGCCGTGCTCACGACGTACTCGCAGATGGACATTGTGGCAATCGAAGCCTAGCTATTGCAATGGGAATGGATCAAAGTGACTACCCCAGAGTTCGCATGGAGATTGTGGAAGAGTTGTTGGAAAACAAAGCGATATATGAAAGGGTAAGTCCCGTGGTGACCAAGTTTGACGAGCTAATACAAAATGTCAACTACATTGCAACATCTTGCTCCTCGTGATATTGGATGGAGATGCCCATGGCTGGTTTAGCGTTTTCCACTAGACATCAGGTGGCCCTTGTGTTGCTTTCATGGTTCGGCCCGTGCCTATGTTTACCGATGACGACGTCTAATGACAATGATAAGGCCCCAACCAAAATCATCGCGATAGCTCAAGTTGGGAATCGTGACCACTTCATACCGGTAAGTAATATTGGAATTAGTAAATGCATTATCTTGTGTTGGATTATCATTTCCAAACTTATTTAATTTAGATTATCATATTGTAGGTGTGGCTCAATGATATGGCTCCACTACCGCCCCCTCCAAGTGCATGGCTGAAGTTTAAAGACCCTAGTGTATCGGGATGGGATAACTTTTACGAGAATAGGATTAAACTGTGGCGGGACTATCGTGTGCAAGCTGGTCGGTCTCCGACCACTCTTGCGTAGATGTATTTAGGTCTATTTGTAACGATTGGAATGTAATAATTTCGAGCTTCATTGTGACTTTTGGTTCTATTTATCAAAATAAATTATTGATCAGCTCTACTTTGTAGTGCTTATCTAGGAGTTGTTATCGGTGTTTTGGGTTCCATTTGTATGGGTTTAGAGCACACCTGTGGAGTATGGAGTTGGAGAGTAGAAGTGTGGATTCAGTGGTCTGGAGAAGCTTAAACGAAGATTTATTGAAGACGATGAGTAAACCACTTGAGTAGACCAAGGAAGATAGAAGGAAGAAGCCACACGAAGGAGAATAGAGGGGAGCCGCGACCGCGGACGGAGGTAGAGTTGATCGCGGAGAAGTCGAGAGCGCGGAGAAGAATTTTCCATTTTCCGCGACCGCAGATTTTATTCCGCGCCCGCGGAAAATCCCCCAGTGAGGCCAGGTCGAGAGCGAAGTTGAATTTTCCGCGACCGTAGAATTATTTCCGCGACCGCGGAATGGCGCGGCAGCGAATCCGGCGTCCCACTCCGGAATTTTCGTCCGGAGTCCCACTCCGGAATTTTCATCTGAAGTCTAATTTATTTTATTTTATTTCTTTTCTCTTTTATTTCTTTTATTCCGGTTAATTTTTTTTTTTTTTTTTAGATTTTATTTCCTATCTTATGGAAATTAGGTTTAGCTAAGTCTATATATTCTTTCTTTAGAACTTTAGTTTTGTAAGTTGGGTGCTGCCCAAGTTGGGTTCTACCTTTCTTCATCTTTTCTCTTTTCTTAGTTTAGTTCTTTGTTTTGTTTTTGGCTAGACAATTGAAGCCTTGGTTTGAATTTGATATTGAGATTATTCCTTTACTCTTTCTATGATTGTTTTAATTCTCTCTCGTGCTTAATCTCATTGATCGTATATCGATTCCCCTTGATTTGTTGATTAGGATATCAAATAGATTGTTAATAGTAGTTCCCTCTAGCCTGACAACCTAGAGAAGATTAGTATTATGCTATTGGTTCCCCTTTTGTATACAACCTGTTGAGATTGTTATTGATCATACTATTAAGGATTGGAGGAGACTATTTGAGAATCTTGATCCCTTAGTTTGTGTAGAGAATTAATTGCATGCAATTGTATGATTGTTTGCTACACTTGCATGTACCTATCTATTCCTGAATTCATTGTTGCTGTTAGATTTATCTTGATAGTTTCTTGATTGTTTAATAGTTAGGGTTATCAAGACTAGTTGGACTGGTAACTAATTTAGAACAGGGATTAGGACATCCATGAGGATTGAGAATTAGGAATAATCAATGATTGATCAACCAAACTAAAGGTGGATATTTGTTTGCCAAGCTTTCTATGTTTTATTTATCGTTTTCTTAGTTAGATTCATACAAAATCCCCCATTTGTCTTTGTTATCGATTGGTGAATGATTTTGCAAACAGGATATATGACTTGATTCTCTGTGGGATTCGACCCTTACTTATCAGACTACATTAGTTAGGTTTTTAAGGATTATTTTGTTTAGGTGTCACGACAACGCCTATCAATTATCAAAGCAAAATATCGAGCAACAAAGGCATCGAACAAAATAATCCTAACTAATACTAGTCTTGTCGCTCCTCGGGTCTGTCTGATTGTTGATCCCCCTGGGTTGCACCGCTTCCATGTCCATGCTTATATTGTGAGTGGCCTCCGAACATCTGCGATGCGCGCTGCGAAGGCTCTGGCACTGGGGACGGATCTCCCACCAAAAGACTGATTGAACCGATGAGCCACTCTCTGTCCTTATCAGTGATCCCTCCTACCTCCAAA
Source organism: Rheum nobile (assembly GCA_027886185.1). Classification (NCBI taxonomy): domain Eukaryota; kingdom Viridiplantae; phylum Streptophyta; class Magnoliopsida; order Caryophyllales; family Polygonaceae; genus Rheum; species Rheum nobile. The sequence goes on along the minus strand of WOAB01000025.1, from coordinate 2,148,201 downwards.
CGGGAACGTAATTGTCCGAGTAACATTTAGTGCCGCTGCGTAAATAAATAATACTTCGTTAGGTTTACGATACATAATTCTTAAATGAAATAAATAGAACGAATACGTACCACAGTGATGTCAAGAGGAATAGGTCGGGGAATGATAGGTCCATCACGTGGACGATCCTGTGGCGGGGAGTTACTATCCACGTACGGGTGCGAGATAAGATGAAAATAGTCTAGATAGTGGATGTCGCAGTCCCAAGCCCACCTAGCCTCCTCAAACGCCTGAATGTCAAACAGGTGGTCGTCACGATCTGCCCACGTAGGGTCCTGTGGCCCGACGAACTCTAAGATATAGCTGGAAATAGTATCCTCACGGCCTACTCTGCTCGGCTCAAATGGCCCCTGTGGAGGAACCACCTGCCTCAATCCAAACTGTCGTAGGACCCGTATGGGCATGTATGGCTCCTGGACCTTGAGACAACTAATAATACCGTTGAACCTGGACCCTCGATATTCGGTAATAAAATTGAGGTCACCCCACGGCATCCAACGCACCTGTAATTAAAAAACATCAGTACTCGGTTAATTTTACATAAACACGACTAATATAAGCTTATTTTAATAGTGTTTACCTCCACCGTCGTAGTCCCGTCGAGGATTCGTCTCAACTGTAGGAGCCTCTCCATGGTCTGAGGCTGGAGGGAACCAGGCTGGTCACTCGCGGCCGCCCGACGATCGGCTAGCTTTCTCGGGTCCGAGGACGAGTGGCCTCCGAATCGAGTAAAGTAGCGCCATATCTAACACTACAAAAAAATACGTTAATAATTGGAAACAAATTAGTACCCCAGAAGCCCATGCAAACTTCCCGACTCGGTAAACATAGTCCCGCTTCGGATCGGGATGCCTCCCCCAAATTGTGGTACAATACAGCTAGTACCCCAGAAGCCCATGCAAACTTCCCGACTCGGTCGTGGTCGAGCAACAATTGCATGTACCGATGCTTGACCCGGTTTGTTGACCTGTCGTGTCAAAAAGTGGTTAGACTATATAACTAATACTTTGCCTATAATTATTGGGTTGTACGAGATTTCACCTGTCGCAAAATATGGTACACCCCAGCAACATGAACAAGTATGTGGACGCTATATGCCCTTGGGGCTTTCCCGTCTCCATCATAGCCTTCGCCCACTTCAATAGCATGGCAGTTGTAAGGCCAACGCCCTGGGAATAATAGTACACATCATCCAGTTGTAAGGCCAACGCCCCCGAGAGCCACCCACGCTCGCGCCTTGCGTGCCCGCCGCGCCGCCAGAGTCTCCCTCGCGATCGGCATGCGTGCACGCGCCCTCCCGCTGTGCTTGACCGTTGTCGTCTCCAGCGGTGCTTGCCTGCCGCCCGGCTCGCGTGGCCATGGTTTAACAAAGAAGGGAGATGGAGGATGGAATGAGTAAGAAAGGAGATGGAGGATGGAAGGAGTAAGAAAGGAGATGGAGGTGGGGTTTGAAGTTTGAACAGAGAAAGGAGATGGAGGATGGAGGCGGGAGAATGGAGGGGTAGAAGTGGGGACAGTTGCTAGGTTAAAAAATTTAACCTAGTAGCTGTAAAAAAAAAAGGCAAAAGGCAAGGCACGTACAAGTGTAACTTGTACGTGCCTTTGGTCATTTTTTTCAAACAGCATTTTTTTTAATTTATGGCAAGCCTTTGCTTTTTTATTTTTTTAATTATGGCATGTAAACGCATTCCGTTTACGTGCCTTTTTAAAAAAAATATTTATGGCACGTGAAAGGATTATTTATGCGTGCCTTTGTCACGGCCACGTGATTTATGTACGTGCCCTTCTATAGTATATTTAGAAAATGTATATAGCAGCCCCGTAATTCAATATAATTTTTATTTACAAAAAATCATTTTGCACCTGATAGAGGAAAGGGGTCAACGGGTAAAGGAAAATAGGAATGCATGGGAAACAGGGAAAGGTCAAGGCCAACGGGAATATGAAATAGAATAAGTTGGAGAGAAGAGTCGAACGTCGGTCTTCATGGAATATGTTGTGTAATTTGCCATTTGAGTCAGATATTCATCGTGACATGAGAATAATTTTGTAAATTATATATATTGGACTCCAAAACATTTAGGGGCCCTGCATAGACATAAAAAAAACTATTATATATGGATACAATATGATTATGTCTTAATAAGTGGTGGTCTATATAGATGGATACAAAAAGGGGGGAATTAATGGAAAGATTAGTTGGTTTTGAGCAGATAATGTGGAAGGGTTGACATTGACGTAGTTCTCTTGATTGTATAAATACATTGTATCATCTTCATTTACAAGCAATTGAATAAGATCATATTTTCATTATTGAGCTTAGCTTTGGAGGTTCATCCTCTTCTTCCAAAACTCACCATATGATCGATCCTTACTTACGTTAAAATGGTATCAGAGAGTAGGAAAGCTAATCTTGAAATCGATCCTACTTCTATCACATTATCCAGCCAACCACAATCTGTCGCTTCTTCGTTTCTCCTTCCGATTGATTTTTATCAACTCCTTGATCGCTCTCTTATCTTGTCGATTTACTTCTTGATATCGGTCTTTTCTACCCAATTTGCTACTTGATCAATGGTGTTTACAACAGAAACACAAAATCACGGATCGTACAATGTCATGAAAGATCTTTTAGGATTGTCAAGCTCCAATCATCCAGGGTCACAACTTGTGACTAATGTATTCAATGGAAGCAACTTTCTCATTTGGAGCATATCAGTCACATTAGCTTTAGGAGTGAAATTCAATCTTGGATTCATGAATGGGAGCACTGCACAACCAGATCCGGATTTGCCATGTGACGAAACATAGCATAGGTGATTATATGGTTCGATGCTTCAGGTTAAACTCGATGATGAGTTCAATTGCCAATGGATTCATGTATGTGACCTCGACAGAGCATATGTGGGACTAATTGAATTAAATATTCAATCAATCTAATACGCCACTTCTTTATCGACTAAGAAGAGAGTTAGAGACTTTAACTCAAGGATCCATGATTGTCATCAAGTACTATGAAAGTTTAGGAGCCTTTAGGATGGGATCTTTGCTCTCAAAGGCCTTCCCATTTGCTCTTGCAAACGATGCACTTGTGAGATTAACAAGATGATACAAGATCTCGATAATTCCAAAAAAGTGACTCAATTTATTATGGGACTACATGACAAGTTTGAAATTGTGCGGAGCAATATTTTATAATCTGATTATCTTCCTACTATAAACAAATTACTTCATCTTATTCCAGAAGTTGAAAAGAAAAAATATGTTTCATTTGGAAACAATATGATTCCAGAGTCAAGTGTTGTTAATGCTAATCATAGCTATGCTCCTACAAGACTTTTCACCAATCAATCAATCCACGATGTGTTAAAATTTATGGCTATTATGAGTGGTTTCATGAGCTTAAAAACAAGCCAACAAACAGATTTGTTGTTATTGTTGATAAGATGGATGACAATCCTCTGGATTTTGGTCATGATGGACAACCAGAATCTTCTACCAAGGTTGATTCGGTGCTGGTGAATTATGTATGCCAAGAGGTTCGTAAACTCATGAAAGGCAAAGCAACTTCACAATTCTCAAGTACAACTTTTGTACTTATTTCTTCTAGAATTGAAAAAGGATGGTTTCACTTCTTGGATCATTGACATAGGTGCATCCAATCACATGACTTGTGATGCATCATTGTTGATATCTAAATATATTAGTTAAACATGTCTTTTGTTCATTACCTGATAGATCACTTAAGAAAGTGAATGATATAGGAGACATTGAATTGTCTACTAGCATATTATTAAGAGGTGAATTTATTGTGCCTGAATTAAAAAACAATATCTTATCAGTGGGGAAGCTACTTGATGATTGTTAACAATCAAGATTGCCAAAGATGTTTGTTCTTTTCAGGACCATAAGTATGGGCAAGAAGTGCTAGTTGTTGAGAGAATAGATAAAGGTCTATATAGAGCACACCTAATGTTCTCTTCTACTTGTTTTCATTCTCCTAAACCTATGCCTACAACTTTGCACAGTTCTAATAAAACCAGTCCTTTGGATCACAGGGATAAGTCTTAGTTATTCTTTTTGTTTGTGCTAGACTAGGACATGTTACATTGTCCAAATTACATCATATTTGTCAATTTTTTTTTAATGCAAACTAATGTACATTTTTGTGAAGTTTGTATCATGTCAAAACATCATGTTTTACCATTGTACCTCTATTGCTAGTTCCATGTTTGAGCTTGTTCATATGGATTTGTGGGGACCATATAAGACACCACCTTATTCTGGCACCAAGTACTTTATTTCTATTCTTAATGACTTCAACAGAGCTACATGGGCTCACTTAATTCATAGCAAATATCATGTGGAGTATGTGATCACCTCTTTTGTCACATTAGTTGAGACATAGTTTGGTGCTAAGATCAAAGCAATCATGACTGACAATGGTACTCAATTTGTGCAAAAGAGAATGTATTGTTTTATTCCATCTCAAAGGCATTCTCACTAGTACAAAACGTGGCTTCCTCTACAGACACAATTACCACGGTTGCGTGTTTTTTCGTAGTAATTTTGTTATCATAGTTAAATTACCACGGTTGTGCGTACAACCGTAGTTTTTTTATGCATCTTTTTAACCATGGTTGTCCCAAACCGTGGAAAAAAATCTACTAAAATGCTACGGTTCATTTATTTTATGTTGTAATTGAGTTATATGAGTTCTATTACCGCGGTTTCTAATACAACCGTAGTAAAAAAGATGCATAAATACCACAGTTCATTGTATTTATGCGGATTTTTTACCACGGTTTCGGGGCAACCATGGTATAACATTTGCTAAAAATACCATGGTTCATTTATTTTGTGTTGTAAATGAGTTATATGAGTTCTATTACCACGTTTCGGATAAAACCGTAGTAAAAATACGCATAAAAACAACGGTTCGTTGTGTTTATGCGGCTTTTTTACCACGGTTGTGGCAAAACCGTGTTAAAACATTTGCTAAAAATACCACGGTTCATTTGTTTTGCGTTATAAATCAGTTATATGAGTTAAAGTACTACGGTTGTCTCACAAACGTGGTAAATAAATTCTCCATCAAATATTTGTTGCTTATGTCCCTCAATAGAATGGGAGAATTGAAAGAAAACATAGACATCTGGTTGAAATTGCTCGAGCTCCAAGACTTCGTGTTAGTCTTCCTATTCATTTTTTGGGGGATTGTATATTAACAACAACTTACGTGATCAACCTCTTTCCATATGTTGTGTTGAACTAGGACAAAACTTATTTTAGACTTCATGGGAAAGCTCCTTGTTATGATCACATAAGGATTATAGGTTGTTAATGCTATGCACTCATCAGGGATGCTCAAAAGGATAAATTTGCTGCTAAAGCTCGAAAGTGTGTGATAGGGATACCCTCATGGCCAAAAGGCTTAAAAGCTTTTAGATTGGGAATCCAAACAGATATTTGTCAGTCATGATGTTGTTTTCCAAGAACAAAATTCCCTTTTCAATCTACCATCATTGCACTCACCTCTCCTAATTCTTCCTCGCCTTCTTTACCTCTTGTTAATTCCGCATGTATACTTGAACTACAATCTTTTCCTACCCCACCTTTCTCCCTTATTACTTCTCAAAATTCTCCTTTCTAAAACTCAACCATTCTTGGATCATTTTATCTAGGTAATACTATCACACCATTTACCTCATTTTCCTCTTATGATATTCCTGGATCCTCTCATTCCATGATCTTTCTATTATCTGAACTCTTAACTTTGTTCCTCCTATTCTCCACTATATTCGTACCCGTCAACCTCCTTTTCATCTTCTTGATTATGATTTTCCTACATTATCCACTCATTCCTTATCTTATCCCTTCATGGAAACTCACATTCATGACCCTTCCTTTTACTCCACTGACTATGTTGCTTCCCTAGCGCATGTCTTAGCTCTTAAAGAACCCGCCACTTATTCTGAAGCATGCCAAAATCCTTTATGGATTGTAGACATGGACCAAGAACTCTCAGTGTTGGAAACAAATCGAACACGGACCATTACTGATCTCCCTCCTGCTCATAAAGCCATAGGTTGTAAATGGATTTACAAAATCAAATTCAAAGCTCGTGGATCAATTGACAGATACAAGGCTCGCCTTGTTGCAAAAGGCTATAATAAAATATAAGGGAAGAACTACAAACATACCTTCTCTCATGTAGCAAAATTTACCACTGGCATGCTCGTGTTAGCTATTGCCACAATGAATCAGTGGCCCCTGCATCAACTTGACATCAACAATGCCTTCTTACATGGCTTTATTGATGAGGATGTTTATATGATGCTTCATCAAGGTTATACCAAAGGTGCTCCTTCTCAGGTTTGCAAACTATCTCGCTCCCTCTATAGCCCAAAACAAGTATATCGACAATGGAACCTAGAATTGACTAAATTCTTATTAAGTCTTGGATTCTCTCGGTCCAAGTTTTGAACATTCTTTGTACGTTTGGAACTCTCCTCGTCGCCTTATCATCATTGTTGCATATGTTGATGACGTCTTTGTTGTTGGTGTTGATGATACTCTAATATCTCATGTCGAGACTGAACTGCATCGTGCCTTCACAATAAAAGACTTGGGTCTTATTCGCTTTTGTTTGGGCCTAGAGATCTCTAGGACTGCAAGAGGCACACTTTTGAATAAGAGAAAGTATGTTACTTATCTTCTCATTGATGCCGATCTTTTAAACTGTAATGCGTCTCCATTTCTTTTCCTCGTGGCTTGATTTTGTCCATTGATCAAGGAGATATTTTGGAAGATGTTGAACAGTATAGACGTCTTGTGGGATATCTTCTCTACCTCAACATGTCCCGCCCAAATATCTTTTATGTCTTTCAACGCCTTAGCTAATTCATGATCCAACCCCGTGCCCCTCATTATAAAGTTGCCCTCTATATCCTTCGCTACCTCAGATGCACCATAAATTTAGGCCGCTACTTTCTTGCTTCTAATTTTGTTTCCCTTTCTGCATTTTGTGATGAAGACTGGGGCCATTTCTTGTTCAATGGACGCTATCTTACAGACTTACGTGTCTCCTTTCGCTATGCCTTAGTCTCTTTGGAAACCAAGAAGCAAAACACTATGTCAAAGTCTTCTACAGAGGCTGAATACAGAAGTATGTCTAAGACTACGGTGTGTTTTGGGAATCTTCTTACTGATTTTTGTGTTCATGCTCCTCTCCCAATTCCTCTTCATTGTGACAACACGGTTGCCTTACATATCTTTTACAATAATGTCTTCTATGAGATGACCAAGCACTTACGTCTTGATTGTCACTATGTCCTGGATATGCTTCAAGAAGGCTTCATTCAACCTCTCCATGTCAAGTCCTCTTTGAAGATTGCTAACATTTCCACAAAACTTCTTGGTGAGAGTCAACATCACTTTCATGTCTCCAAGATGCGTCTTATGGCTTTGCCTCCAGTCCCACCTTGAGGGGGAGCTATAGAGATATTAGTTGGTTGTTAGCAGATGACGTGGTAGGGTTGTCCGTGCAATATATTAAGCATTCTGTTAATGGAGACTTAGTTCTCTTGATTGTATAAATACATTGTATCAACTTCCTTTGCAAGCAATTGAATAAGATCATATTTTCTTCCTTGAGCTTAGCTATAGAGGTTCATCCTCTTCTTCCTGATCTCACCTTATGATCGATCCTTACTTGCGTTCATAAAAGTGCTTCATGCCTACATGACTACATCACAAGTTTAATTTTGTAACTTGTTTATATTGTTTGTCAATCCTGAAAACTTATATTTTGTATAACATGTATGACCCATAGTGGCAATGTGAACTCCTATGGTTCTAGCTAGTACACCAATGAAATCAGGGTCGTTCCTGACTATTTGGAGACCCTGTTACAATATATTTTAGAGACCCCTTTTACATCTCTAACATATAATATTTATAATTGAAACAAAATGCAAATCTCAAAAAACCATAATATATTATAATAAAAGTTTTACAAATAAGATATCAAATTGTCTTAAAGTGCAAAATAACATATGAAATTCAGTAATTCACTTAAAACGAACAATCCTTCTAGCCAGGATTCTTCTTTCTCCAATTCTCCTGAAGCTTTTTAATTACACTATAATTGAAACAAAAATAAAATTACTTAGAAGTCAGAACCTCCTCAAATCACATCCAACAAGGCAACAATTGAAACAATGAAACATTGAAACTGAAACTATCAAACTAATTACCATATAAAATTCTAAATTGACATCCAACAGGCAGTCAGGCACGTTTTAACAAATAAAGAGGGGAAGTCAAACGAAGTCAAATGACAATGAATTCGAAGTTTCGAATGAAAAATCGAAGTGAAGAGGGCCGAGAGGCAGTCGAACGAAGTCGAACAATTGAAGCTATCAAACTAATTACCAATTTACCATCTAAATCGTGGTTCAAAGTTCAAACAAAATCCAGAGGGAAGTCGAATGACAATCAAACCAAACGAATGAAACGATACCTGAACGAGTGAACGGTCTGAAGTTGATTTGTGTCTTCGACCAAGAGAAGTGCGAAGTCGAACGAGTGAACGGCCTGAACCCAGATCGACCAAAATCCAGATGCGAGTCTTCGACCAAAATCCAGATTGTGCAGACCGCCAATGAACCCAGAAAATCCAGAATACCTGTCTTCGACCAAGGTAGGTATGATTGAAATTGATATGATCGAATTGTTGATGAACGAGCAAGAGAGGAAACCCTAATTTATAAACACCAAAAATCGACCAAGATACATGAATTTTCATTGTAATTGTGCTTTGGAGAGATCAAATGTCTAGGTTTGAATCGGGAATAGACGATTAATTAAGAGGAATTCGGCGAAATTGAAGTCTAATTTGGGAAGTTGGGACAAAATCAATTATGGAAGACTAGAAGAGTGAGAATCGAAGAGACAAAGAGATGAAGTGGGAAAAGAAAAAGGAATGAACGTGTTGCAGTGTTGGCTGCTTCTTGGAGGCTGTTGTTTCTAGGGTTTGACTGATAGAAAAAATATATCTAATGGACTGGGCTTAAAATTAAAAATATGGGGCCCCAAAATTTTGGGGGCCCTGTTCAGTCACCCAGATGTAACGGGCTCATGCCCGGCCCTAAATGAAATCGAAAATCCAGTTGTTATTTTTTTTCTTCGATATGCCCCCTCCTTCAATCAAATCTAGATTGTTGATATATTGCTAAACTTTAAGACATTTTTTATAGTTCTCACTTCATGACATATATAATCTCATAGTTCCATTTAGGGCTGTCAAAACATGACCCGATCCGAATGACCCGCCCGACCCGCCCGAAACCGAACCCGTTCGATATCCGAAAAGAATTAAAAAATCGTATATCCGAACCCGACCCGACCCAAACCGACTAGCCCGAACCCAAAATATAACCCGAACGGACTAGCCCATTACCAACCCGGTACCCGAAGTCACCCGACCCGAAATCACCCGAAAACCCGAAGTTGCCCGATCCGAAATCACCCGAAAACACGAAGTTACCCGATACGAAATCACTTGAAAACCCGAAGTTGTCCGATCAGAAATCACCCGAAAACCCAAAGTTGACTGATTCGAAATCACATGAAAACCAAAACTCAATAGCCCGAAATCATAGAAAAAATTAATGCCACCTGATCCTAACCTTTCCTTATCGTTAAATCATAAAGTCAAAGGTCTAGGTTTATCCTCACTATTTACCGTAAGAATCATCCTTACCAAAACCCAATCTTAAATTTAGAACTTCAATGATAGGAAATTTTATAGTGAATATATATATATATATTTATTGTAATTATGTTTGCCTTCAATTGAAAACCGGTTCCATCGAAATACATTTCAACCACAATTCGATTTATACGAAATGCGATTCTTTTGAGATCGTACTTAAACGAAATCTTATTCATTCGAACTCATATTCATCTGAATTCTGACTCAACCGAAATATGATTTACACAAAATCTAGTTCGGTCATAATCCGAAATAACCCATCGAAATTGACCCAAATATCTGACTTCTCCCGATAAAATGAACAATGGACCCGACCGACCCGAATTGGATTGAGTTGTCAAAATACACGTGAATACGTCATTAGCCGGGATCCGAATTAATCTGAAACCAAAATGACCCGACCCGAAACCGATCCAATTTGCCCGATTGACAGCCCCAAGTTTGACCGAAATCCAAATTAACCCGATCAAAATTGACCCCAATACCCGATCACACCCGATAAATGAATATCCGATCCAACCCGACCCGATATGGTCCGACTTGTTATAATATTGGACATTGGCCCGAATCCGAACTAACCCGAATCCGAAATGACCCGACCCGCCCGATTGACACCCCTAGTTCCATTATTCAATACCTAGAAAAATAACAATATATATGTGACATGATAACCGTATAATATAAATCTACATATAAGCAACATACATAATCATTCGACTGTCAAATGAAACCCCAAGACGTTGGTTTCGAACTAGAAAAGCAACAAACCACATCGGCACGTCATATGATTAACCACAAACCAGTACATGAACTGCTACCAAAATTTGGGGCGTATCATCTCAATGTTCTAGAAATTTAAAATTTACATCTTTAACAAGTGAGTTTGTCAAACAAATGTTGCTATTTTTGGTGAAGATGTTAAAAAACAAGAAATAAATGTAAGCATACAGGACGAATAGGGCAAGGGTTTGTAGTCTTAGTCTACTTCCATTTCTGCTCCTTCATGTCTCTGATCCGACTTAGAGTGGCGATCGTGCCTTGTAGGAGTAGCCTTGGAACTCATAATTCCATTGCATATCCTGAAACAATGTTGTGAAAAACCTAGTTCAGAAAACATCAAGGAAGAAAATGAATTGCGCATATAGCCTTGAAAATAAATGACTCTAAACTCCGGTTATCCTCAGGAGACTGATTCGAAAGTGAGGAGATTACGCATCAAGAGCGTCTGTTTTCCTTCTGATGTCACTTGAACTCAAAATCGGATCATCGTGTTTGGGCAACGAATCTTGCTGTTGAGTCCTTTCTCGCAGCCAATGCTCTGCTTTGTTACATTCAGTAAGAACCTGGTGACCAAAATTTTGTCAAATTCACAAACAGCTGAGAAGTCGGACAGAAACTCAGTTCACTGTCAATGCCACCGACATCAAATTTGAAAATACACGTAAGGTCATACCACATCCTTATCATTGGCAGGTGGTATTGATTCAACAGCCACCCGGCCTTTGACAATGCAATCCATCAAATCCCGAGTTGCTTGAGCTCGGGCCTCTTCATCTTTATACCGATGTTCAACTGGATCCACTAGCTAGATAATATCATATATATGGTGTCACATAGCTGATGAAGTGATACATACACATGGTATAGTTGAAGAGGAGCAATCTTTACCATTTTAAGGTGCTGCAATTTCAGATTGTAAACATATTCAGTTTCATCATCCCCATCTCCGTAAAGCCAGTCTTCAGTCTCCTGCAGATTCTGAGAGATTCCTTCCCTCTCCTTGTCAGTAGCAAAATTCTGGTACGTGCTTGAAATCTATCCAAGGAAGAGTACCAATGTGTCATTGATGACATAACCCAGGCAATGAAGTACTACATAACTACAAAGCTAAGTATTTTGGACATAACCAATTAGATACATGTGAAGTGTTGATAGGAATGTGGGGATTGCAGGTATTTTAATCATCTCCCCAGAAAGTTGCATAAATGGAAAAGCTGCATACATTAATGTATTTATCATCCTACATGCAATAGACAGCCGTAGATATAAAGAATGATGAGATAAACGGTCAGTACAAGAGAAAGGAATTTCTTTTTTTCTTTATTTGGATCAGAAAACAATGAAGCGATACCTTGTTGCGTGTCTCGTAAACATAAGACTCCAGAGAGTTCTTCTTATCTTTGGCTTGTTCAACTTTGATGTCCTGCTCAGTAAGCTCAATTTCTCTTTGTATAGCTTTTAAGAGCTCCATCTTTGTCATTCCACCATGAACAATCTCGCTTACTGGAACTTCATTCCTCTTCATGCCTTTCTGTGAGGATAGGACTCCAATTTCAGGATTAAAAGAAGGAAGCATTACTACAACAATATGGTTAGAGAAATGATTGAAGTTACATCATTAATAGAGCATTAAGCTTTTTCTTCTGAGGGAAATATAAGACCATAGAACCTGAGCCTCAATACAAACTTGAAATGACAAGTAGACACCAATACAAAGTCTTCCAATACTTAATACTACTAAGACGCTCACGTAGGAAGAGGAAGGTATTGTAAACTAATTAAAGACAATACTCAACAAAGCGTGTATTCAGATGCATAAAAAAAATTGCAGAACAGAGTACTCACAGAAGCTCTAGTTCCACTTCTAGCACCTGTAGATCCATCATCAGCCTCAGCTTCCACCTCATCTACAAGCATCTCATCATTAATGTTCACAGCAGAATCATCATTCTGAGCTTCTATCAGCTGGAACAGTTATATTAGTCAATAGAAGATAGATAGCTTGTCAGAAAACAGCAAAGGACAATTTATTTGTCGATATATCAGAAAATGTTGAACCTTACCGAGGCTGATTCAGTGGAAACAATCCCGTGAAGATTTAAATGAATTTTAACTTTAACCTTTGTATCATGGTGGCTGGAGGCTTGGAAAGGACCAACCTATAACAAATCCAGAAGAGAAGTGATTAGATAGTTTAAGAAAAGACTGGGTCCAATGTGGCTGATGAATGCAGTTGCAAGGATCCTGATAAAACTGTAGGTAAATCGCTAAACTGCCCACTTGGGTGTAAATTATGCACATCTAATTGACAAAGTGTACTTGATTATCGAGTTGCACTGACAGTAAACTGATATGCACCTCAGAAAGAGACAAATCCATAACCCGAATTCATAAACCCATCAATCCATCATATGGAAGCACACATACCATGAACATACTGATTTTTGGAGATATACCAGGTGGCAACTCAGTTGTGTTAGCATAGAAGGCTTCTAGATTGAACATACTGCTCTTCTGCAATGTAAGTATCTTAACACTTGGAATTGGATGACCTCGAGGAAATAACACACTATTTGTCAGAGTTCTTATAGGGCCTTCATCCAATGAAAACCCAATGGAGAAGGGCAATGAATCCTGAACCTGCAAATGGTGATGATAGAAATAAAGTATGAAACTCTGTACATAGAAAAATACGAAATGTTCCCCTCGATATTCAGAATCTCAATATATACAAAAATATTTTAAGGTCCTAAATTTCTATTGGCTAACATCGTACAACAAAATCACATAGTGAAGCAGTAAGTTTACCCGATACTTTAGACATAATATAGTGAAGTACAAAAGTAGAAGTAAACAGCTGACACTAAGGGGACATTTAGTATAACTTCATGTATTAGGCTAGAATCAGGAATAGGTTGAGCATGTAGCGGATGGAAGCTCATTCCTCATAGTTGGTGTTTGGCATGTTGGAATGATTCTGTTTTATATCTATTGTTTGACATAATAAAAATTTGGAATGAAAAAAAATCTTAAATTATGTAAGAAAATAATTTTCAAATTTTGAACATTAAAATCTTCAACAAACTAATGTCCAGAAAGGTTAAACCAATGCTTAACTTGCATTCGAATGAAAAGCAACAGCTTATTAGTATATCATATCCATTATCCACCCAAAAAAACACAGCATTCCATAGCCACAAAGACTTCCATTTCATTTTTATCAGGAAACAAAAGCACATTCAAAGCAGATTCTTTTCACGCAATGTCCCAGAACTCCAGCTTCAACATAAATTGGACACCATACACGGATTTCCATATGCCAAACAAGCCCCAATAAGGGATCCATGAATTTCCCTTTCAGAGGGCAGTGATCAACATCATTAATAACTCCCAAGTGTGTCTATATAACACTGGGCTCAATGGGTCGGCAAGTAATTATATATGCTACAAATATTGCTGAAGAGGAAATAAAATCAACAAATACTATTACAAAGGTAATGTAAAGATATAAAAAATTCTAACCTCATATTCTCTAACTCGAAAAATAGGGCTAAGCATAGCACATTGCAAAGCACAACCACGAGCCACACATTCACTAGCATTCAGTGTCCGACTGAGTTCTCTTTTGAAAAAAGTACATAAAGCCCTTGTCACAGCTGGTATACGAGACCCTGAACCAACTAGCTCAACAGATTGGATCTCCTCAACACTCAAACCAGCAGCAGCTAAAGCATTTTGACATGGAACAGTTACTCTTTCCAATAAGCTTGATGAAAGCCTTTCAAAATCATCTCTTTTAATGTAACCCTTGACATCTTTCTCATCCATTAAGCATTCTATATTAATAGGTGCCTCTGCATTTGCACTCAGGACCTTCTTCAATTTCTCACAAGATGCTCTCAGGCGGCTTGAAGCTCGTAAATTAGAGTAGACATCGATGTTATATTGTTGCTTAAACTGTTCAGCAAAATGGAAAAATAGAACCTCATCAAAGTCTCTTCCTCCCAAGTTACTATCAAAGGAATGGGAAAGAATTTTGGAACATCCAGGTTGAAATGAAGCAACTACCACCTGTGTATCACACTGTCCAATATCAACAAAAACTACATGATTCACACTAGCATTAGGAAAATCAGTCTTGTAAATGCCATAACCAAGGGCAGTAGCAGTGCAGTCATGCATTAACCGTAAGGGCTTGAAACCAGCAATAGATGCGGCATCCAAATAATGATGTTTCTGCAAATCAGTGAAGTATGAAGGAACTCCAATCACACATTCTGCAACTGATGTTCCCAAACTTTTCTCAGCTATCTGCTTCAAATGAGACAATAGCATGCCCAGTATTTGGACAGGCGTAAAGCTCTGTCTCCCACCCATGTATACTAGGTGAATTAAAATCCCACCATCAGGACCTTCAGAAGTCTCAAAAGGGAACAATCTTAGATCATCTTGAACATCAGGTTGATTAAATGCACGGCCAATCAATCTTTTCACTTGGGAGATGGTTGATCTTGGATTTAAGGTTGCAGAAGCCGCTCCAGCAGACCCCAGAGACCTCTGCTTTTCACCAAATGTAACCACAGCTGGAGTCTCACGTTTGGACTCTTCATTCAACAATACATCAATGCCGTGTTCACTCACAACTGAAATAACACAGTTCTCATTTCCAATATCAAGACCTATCACTCTCATTTTTCCAGACTCCACTCAGGATTACAGCCAAGGCAATCAGTATAGTTCACCAAGTCTCCAATTTAATTAATTCCCAATCAGCCATTTACTCATTCCTTACAGTATATAACCTTCAGTAAAGCAAAAAGCAGCTGCCAGAATTGAATAGATCCAGGCACCAAGCATCCTAAGTCTGCAAAACCAAACATGTAATAAAAATCAATCAAAGGGAGCTCCAGCATAACAGCTTATACTTGATTGCCCTACACTGTAATTAGTGAAATCCTCCAATTTAAAACACAAATTAACAGCCAATAAATACTCAAATGAGAAGTTCAAAGATCAATTCAAAAGAACATATGTACATGTATCAAGTTAGGGAGCCAAATTCTACAGGAGAATCAGTTTACACAACCAGAAAAAAAACATATTGGCTTCCGTAAGAAAGCAAATAATACCAAGAATTCCTGTTCCAATCAATACTAATTCAGAAACTATAAAAAGAATGTCAATAATGGGAAACCAAAAGAAAACACATATCTGCGCTCGAACTCAATCTGCAGTAACACATTTACCAAAATAACGGACAAAGAAAGAGAATTTGACTATCATCACACCTAAATTTATCTCAGCTAAAAACAACTTTTTTCCACAAGAAGCTACTATCAATCTATCATTACTGATTCTCAAAACACAATCAGAATTAACAATACAAGTACAAATTCGATTGACTCTCATAATAATGCGTAGTGTCTCAGAAGAAGCCACAGATCTAGATAAAAACTTACCTGATCAGAGAGATGGAGAGAAAACCAAGCTGGGAAATGGAGCCCTAAAAACGACAGAGGATTGAGGTTGAGGAGAGAGTGAATTGACATCTAACGAAACATGTGTAGACGAAAGCAATTTCCACAATAACTAGCAAATCGCAACACACGTTTTTGTTTTTAGAATCCTCCGTTTGAATTGAGGGAAGAAGAAATGCAATGGCTTCGGTCGTTCTTCAGGCGGGCCGATGCAGTACTCAAATTCTTTTTTCTATAGGCAATGGATATATGTACGCGAATTTTTGTCTTTATGGACGCGAAAATGTGCGCGTATCTTAGTAGCATGGTATTATGTGCATAAGTAATGTACATAGGGGTATAATTGGCATTTTTGAAATGTCTGGACAAAACCTATGCACGTAAGTTATGCGCACACTGTGATACCCTGACAACCCTATGCGCGTATCTTATGCGCATAGGTTTTATCAGTAACAGGGCGGGCATAACTATTCGGCCCAATACCTATGCGCGTAGGTTACGCGGATAGTAATTGGGCCAGCCCAATTCACAAAAATCTATGCGCGTTGATTACGCGCATAGATTGGGCTGTCATTTTTTGAATCTTTAGCCGTCTTATGCGCACCAAACGGTTATTTTCCAACGGCCATAAATCTTCTTATTAATACCCGATGAATTTGGTTTTCTCTATCCAAATAACTGACATTGTTCTTCTCCACAAATTTAAAGATGTATCACAGTGATGAGGATAGTGACGAGGAAAACGATTGGGTTCAAAGTGATGAAGAAGAAGAAGAGGAGGAGGAGGAGGAGGACGACTCATGGATGGCGTCGAGGTTTTTCGTAGATGACGAAGCGACCGGTGATTGGGACCCTAGCGGCGAATTTGTGGTTAGTGTTAAACTAATTTATGTTTATATTTTATCTTAATGCATGTTATATCATAATTAGTTTGTAAATAGTAGATTCGTGATTAGTGTTTAATTAATCTAGTTTTGTAAATATCGAAATTGTGGTAAGTGTTAAACTAATTTTAAGTTCATTATTAAATATGTTAGTTTGTAGTTGTATTTATAGACTATAATTCGTGATTGTAAAAAATATCGACATTTATAGGGGAGAGACTATACAGAGTACTTTACTACGGACCTAATGTTTGATAGTAAGGAAGAATTATACGAATGGGCGAAAGAAAGAGGAAAGGAGTTTGTTATAGCTTTGGTAAAGCGCAACTCAAGTCCGTACCAAATCGGTATAGTGTGCGATAGGTTTGGGGAATGGAGAACGAGGAGGCCGAAGGTGAACAAAGAGAATCCAGAATTGTCGGTTCCTAAAATAAGAAAATCGAAATCCAAGAAGTGTGGGTGTAGGTTTGAGATAATGGGTGTTCGGATGAAGAAAGAGCCTTGGATGGTTGGTGAAAAATGGGTATTGGGTGTGATGGAAGGTCGGCACAACCATAAGCTATGTACTAGCTTTAAAGGAATGCATTCATGGGTTGAATGACCGAGGCGGAGCAGCTAAGTGCTAGGAGGTGGGGAGACGGTCAAAAGACGTCGAAACAAATTGTTTCTAAATTGAGAGGAAACTTCCAGGGCAACGTTACATCCCGGAAACAAGTAGCCAACTTCTTGCAGAAGCTCCAGTATGAGGATCGTGGAGAACTAACTGTTACGCAGTGGTCGCTTAGATTTCTGGTTGAACACAAATATGTAGTTCATCCTCTGAGGGATGTGAAGACGGACGAGGTAGAAATCTTATTATTTGCTAACCCGGAGTCTTTGTGGTTGATGAAAAAGTTCCCGTATGTTGTAATCATCGACGCAACATAAAAGACAAACAAGTAAGTCCTTAAAAAATAGTTTGTTGATGAAGGGAACTTTTTAGTTATTTAATTTCACTGATGTTGGTTTATTGAAATGTTTGCCATATATATGGTATGCCACTTGTGGAGATTGTTGGTTTCACCAACACTACCAGACGTTCAACATTGCTTATGCATTCACCCGGGCGAAAATGATTTATCATTACACGTGGATGATGAGAAAAATTTGGGCATTGTGTTTAGATTTGGGAGTGATGCCAACGACAATAATGACAGATTGTGAGCATGCCCTCATAACTGCGATCGGCAATGAAGTTCAACACATCTTGTGTTGGGTGCATATCAGACACAACATTGAGGCACATGCATCGTCCATTCTGAAGACGAAGGAAATGGTCGATTTCTTTGCAAACCAATGTTGGGAACTTTTTTTCTCAACCAGTGAAGAAAGCTATGAAGAGAGGCTTGCCGCATTGAGGACATCATGGAAGAGCGGCCTTGTCGGATACGTGGAGGGCACATGGATTACTCCTTACAAGAAAAGCATAGTAAGGGCGTGGACTGATAATCATCTTCACTTCTTCACGAGGACTTCAAACAGGTATCACGGCTGTAATGATATCTTTATTTTATTACCATTAATTCTTAATGGCTTACTATCCTCATGTGTTTTGAAAGGGTTGAGGAGATGCACAAGGTTTTGAAAGATATTATTGGCTCTAGCAGAGGGGGTTTCAATAGAGTGATCGTGAGGATCCACCATGCCATCATCCTTCAAATTGATCAGATTAGGGCAAGCATGAACATGTCACTGTCTAAACGACCAACGGATTTCGATGATCCAGCGATGTTGCTAGTTGTACGTGCGACATTTTCTAGGCTCTTCTACCAAGTGTCGGACATGTGCTTTGATTTGTTGCTGGCGTCGTATGAGCGGTTATTGAAGGAGCAGTACGAAGAAGAATGCACCGATCATTGGGTGAGAAACTACTTAGGGATGTCGTGCGTACATGTCATTGCAAACACCATCATTACAAGAACACCCCCTCATTCCGGAGGACTTTCACCCGTTCTGGAGGGACTTGGAATGGGAAGATGCTCCTACAACAAGTGCGCCCGTAATCAGAATGTTCGAATGAACATTACAAAGATGAGACTTAGAGAATTATTTTCCAGGATGGATACTGGGACTTTGAAGAAAGGCACCGCATTCCAACTAGGTGAGTTGTATCACGACTTGGAGTATCCAGAGGAAAGTACATTGTTGGAGTCGACTGGGATCCGTGCTAAAGAAAGGCAAAGTGGTTCCAGGAACAAGCTGAACAAGGTGGAGAAGAGGGAGAAGTGCTTGTTTGAGCACAGACAGGAAGAATTGAAGCAGAAGGAGAAGAAGGCAAAGGCAAAGGCAAAGGCAAAGGCAAAGGCAAAGGCAAAGGCAAAGGCAAAGGCAAAGGCAAAGGCAAAGGCAAAGGCAAAGGCAAGTGAGAGCTCTGGTAGAGGCCCAAGTCGTCCTAGAAAGGAAGCAAGTGGTCCTAGTGCAGTGGTGATCAGTTTTGAGGAATTGCAATCCCAACCTGTACCAGAAAATTCGCAGTGGCCTGAAGAGCCAAGTATTCCCCTTGTTCATATGGGGGTTAACTTTGGGGTTGACAATGTGGATGACTTCTGGATTCCGTATATCAAGCATGTTAGAGATGTACGTCCCGATGGTCATTATAGATATCGGTCTATGGTTGTACTGTTGGGAAGGAAAGAGAAAGAATATGTCAACATCCGACGGGAGCTGGTAGTGGAGTTGCTTGACAACCGAGATCTATATGAGCTGATACATTGCCGTCTTCGGGAAGGGTCTTGGGATGATTTTATTTTTCAAGTCAATCATTGCAGAAGTCATTGCTCCTCGGTATACTGGCTTCATATGCCAATGATGGATCTAGTGTTTGCCACACTATATCAGGTTGGTCTCGTCTTATTAACTTAGGAAGTTCTGACGTTGTGCTTACCGTTAAGGGCCGGGACATCAAGTGTCGGTCCTCCACAAAGGATTTTGGCCATGGCACACGTAGGCAACCATGACCACTTCATACCGGTAAAGGTTTCTTCTTAATTATTTTGTTGTATGTAATTAGGCTATATTGTTTACGCTAATCAAATTGTTTTGTGTTTATATAGGTGGTTCTCAAGGACGGGTCACCAATACCGTACACTCCTAGTTCGTGGCGTAGAAACGCAGATCCAAACATTTTTTGGTGGGCAACACAATATGAGGGGAATTTGAAGTTGTATCGAGAGTACCGCATTGCAAATGGTTAGGCACCAGATCATTTCATGTATTCGGGAGATGGATTTGTTCATGTAGTTGATTGACAGATCCTTTCATGTATTCGGGAGACTAATATTAGGCATTATCAGAAGGAGATGTATGCACATGTAACTTCATAGGGTTGAATAATAAACACTATAAATCTCCTTGATCAACCATATGAAGTGACATATGCAGAAATCTCCTGCTAATAAACACTAATAGTAAGCTTGATCAACCCTAACCCAAGTTTGATATGTAGGAAGAGTTTGATGGTTTGGAAATATTGGTGAGCAAATAAGGAAACATGTACGAGTATATATAGGCTAAAAAATAGCCGTTAATGGAAATAACCATTTGGTGTGCGTAACATACGCGCACCAAACAGTTATTTTTTAAAGTAGAAGACCGTTTGGTGCGTGTAACTTACGCGTGATGTTGCGAAAACCTACCCACAAGTGTATGGGGTCAGTTGTAGCTGTTCAAGTGTCGTTCCCACGAGAACAATGTAGTACCTTTTGTAACTAAACTGGTAAGCTAAGCCGTAAGAAAGGTTTGTTTGATTAAGCTAAGAAATGAGTTTTGCAAATATGAATAAATTCAAAGGATGGAAATTATCTAGGATTAAGGATCCCCACAATAATGCCTTGGTAAACTTATGTGTGTTTATCTTAGAATAACATAAACTCGTTTGATGGTAAGTTAACAAATATCACTACTAATTCCTTTCAGACAACAGTAGATGTATCTAAACTCCAACTAACAGTCGCTGTCGCGCAAAGCTAATCAAATTTAGACCCATTGAGCACTTAGAATCTAGGATAAAACCGAGTTAACATTCACTTTCGTGCTCCGCTAATTCCAGACTAACCTAGGGTTTCTATGATAACTTAGAACTCCGCAAGAACAAACAAGTTTATTCAGGTTCAATTCTTAGTAATTCCAACAATAGCAATCTCCTTTCAGACTCATACCTTGTCTAATTCATTCATTAGGTTTCTCCTTTCAGACTCAACCTAATAGAATTCTAATTGATAAATTACCAATAGCAATATGAACCCTAGAATTGAATCAAATAAGAACTCATGCTACCCAATAAGATAAACACAATTTGCAAGTCTACGAATTCACTATTGGGATCACCCCAACCCTAGATAAGAGGGGTTTAGCCTAGCATGCTCGGAAAATCAATCAAAAACATTGTAGGAATCAGGAAAATCATTCAATTAGATTAGAAGAAGAGAAATACTTAATCGAATCCAGAAAACAATCTCCAATCTTCAACAATCTTCAAGAGAAATCTCCAAAACACAACTAGGGTTCTATGGATCTCTCCAAAGCGATTAGAATAGCATAAGGGGTCTCTAAAAACCGGTCAAGAAAAGTATATATAGTCCCCCAAATAAAGAAAGGTCGGAAGAAACGAAACGTCACAAAAATTACATCGAGCACGGTTAACAGCCGTTTGGCACAGTTAAGGGCAAACCGTGCCAAATTACAGCGTGTTTATTCTTCACTCCTGCACATCAGCACGGTTAAGGAGTGTTTGGCACGGTTAAGGCTTAACCGTGCCACACACCAGAATGCTCCATCTTCATCCCATCTGCCATGTGATCCATCCTTTCCGGCTCCCTTTGCTTGATAACATCCTAGTGAACTCCAATGCGTATCCAAAGACCAACAAATCCACCTGAAACATGTAGAAACTTGTGTAGACATCTAAACTCAACAAAACAATGAAACTAACTAGAAAAGATGCAAGAACACAAGAGAACAACCTATTCTAACACCTAAATGCACGTCCTAAATCTATATGAAATGGATGCTATCAAATTCCCCCAAGCTTAATCCTTGCTTGTCCTAAGCAAGTACATGACGATGAGTCCTCAAAATATGCAACAACTGTTTCTATCCAAAAGTCATATGAACAATAACCATGAAAGGCCAAACAAACGACAACTTCCGTCCTAACATGCTTCTCAATCAATGACAAGAGTACAATCAGATCCTTCACTCAAGACCTCACCAGAATCGAAAAAAACAAGTCACTCACACTCATGTGTTTAGGCATGTGTTTCACTCAATATCAATTCTCAACTTTGAATGCTAAACTACCATAAGCTTGCAACAGTGTTCTTAATCTCCACCACTAAAGACCATGCACACAACAAAAATCATGAGGGCTTTTCCAAGGTTGTAATGGGGCCAAGGTATAACATAGGGCATAGGAATATTTAGGCCATGAGGAGCTAAATCCGGGGAATTGGATCTTACCAAGACAACACCAAGCGAAAATAATCTTTAATTGAATTTCAACCTTCAAACCCATACAACTTAACCCTTACATATGATATGGTCTCCTTCCTTTTATTTAATTGTTTCTTCTTCTTTGTTTCAATCTTCTTCTCTTTTTTTTTTTTTTTTTTTTGTAAGAAGCCTAAGAAGAAACATGGAAAAGAGACACATTTCAAATTTATACATGTTTCTAACCACCATATATGTAACCTCCCCCAAGCTTGGCTAAAATCCACTCTAGCAACAACAATTCAACTATCCTAATCCCCGGATGGGAAGGATGAACTTATAGGCTCGGTATGCTTTTGTAGAGCTTTCCATGAATAGGCAATAAGGCACAACGGGCTTCAAGCAAAGGATACATGAATAGGGTGGCCAAGGATGAAAAGGGTTAATAAAAACAATGCCTCAATCCTATTAATGTCATGTGCATAAGTCGTGAGCGTGGCCTCAAAGAAGATATTAATGCAAGTTCTAGAGTTAGCACACAAAGAGAGTTCACACACATGAAGGAAACGAGAGACTTTTGCAAATGTAGTCTAAGAAAGGCCAACAAGCTCACTAGGACATTTTTGTCTAGAGTGTCGGTCTTAATGCATCTTAGTCAAAGTCCACATGCTCAAGTCGTTGTCATAGGTTTGATCAATCATATTACAGCCACCATGCAGTTGCAATATTAACAGCTAAAGCATATTAAGAGGATTCATAGCACATGCACTATTATAAGAACCCACAAAGGATCGAGCAGGGTATCAAGTCAAACATCCATAGTGCAAACATTACAAACAAAGTACACAAAAGGGAAACTAACACAAAAGTTCAAACACAAACAAAATGCAACAAAAACAAACCTAAAATCTAAGATGAACTAAAATGCAAGTCTAAAATGTGAATTCCTCCCCCAAGCTAAATCCTACATTGTCCCAATGTAGAAAAAGAACAAAAGAAGAGGAAACTCACATCTAGAGTCTTGGGTTGCCTCCCAAGCAGCGCTTCTTTTGGGTCATTAGCTTGACCTCCCACCACTTTCAAGTACTCGGATCGGGAGGGTCGGTGGTACCCTGCTTGATCGGATCAGGCGTGACAACATGCTTCAATCGACGACTCTGCACCTTAAACTTTCCAGAGTTCTTATGCCATAACTCAATTGTCCCATCTTTTAGAACTCGAGTGACCCTATACGGTCCTGACCATCTTGTCCCTTTAGAGCTTGGAAACATGTTGGATTTTTCATGGGATAACAACACCATATTTCCACTCTTGAACTCAACCTTTGTCTTGGCCGCCTTCCTTTTCGTTGGTGTTTGCCTTTTCTTTGCACTGGCATTCTCTCCATCATCTAGGTCTGGATCTCTCAAAGACATATTCAGCAGACGATCAATGTCAGATATGATCTCATCTTGCCCAGGATCAACCTCAATCTTACAGCAGGTACCTGTGATAGGAACTGGTGGAGTGTCTTTGTATATCTCAAGAAAGTAGTCCTTGAAATATTTATACTCAATCTTCTCTTCCCCTATTGTGAATGAGAGCTTCCCATTCTTGACATCAATATTAGCCCCAACAGTGGCTAAAAATGGTCTCCCAAGGATGATGAGAGTTTTATCACTAACCTCCATGTCAAGTATCACAAAATCTCCTGGTATGAAAAACTTTCCCACTTTCACAGGAACATTTTCTATTATGCCCACAGGATGAGTAATAGACCTATCAGCCATTATGAGATGCATCTTGGATGGAACAGGCTCACCCAATTTCAGTTCTTTATAGATTGACAAAGGCATAACATTGACACTAGATCCGAGATCGCAAAGACAATTGAAAGTCAGATTGCCAAAATATGCAGGGATAAAGAATTCACCCGGATCTTGTAGTTTCTTTGGCATCTTCTCAGCATAATCCATTGTCAGGGCCATAGTCTCATAGTCCTTCAGCCTTCTCTTCTTGATCAGAATCTCTTTCAGGAACTTAGCATACGTAGGCATTTGAGTAAGGAGATCTGCAAAAGGTATGTCAACATACATCTTCTTCATCATCTCCTTAAACTTCACAAATTGGTGCTCTAGCTGTATCTGAATCCTTCTCTGAGGAAAAGGCAGAGGTGGCTTGTATGGCGGGAGAGCAACATACTTGGGTTCTTCTTCTTGTGGCTTCTCCACAGGCTCCTTTATCGCTTCTTTTTCTCTTGGACTGTTCTCCTCCAACTGTTTTTCTTCACTCAGAGAGACAACCCTGCAATGCTCCCTAGGGTTGACTTCAGGTTGACCAGGAAGTTGACCAGCAAGCCTAGGAACATTCATAGCAATTTGGGCCAACTGACTCTCCAATTGGTCCATCCTCTTAGGCAAGCTCTCAAAGTTTTCAGCCTTCTTGGATAGGGCTTCCAACTGAGAAGCCATGATCCCTTGATTTTTAGCCATTTCCCTCAACACAGACTGAAGTGCGGAATTATCAAAGGTCTGAGCGGGTGCTTGCGGTTGAGAGAGTCCCGGTTGGAACCCTGGAGGTGGTCTTTGCTGAGCATCGTCATTCTTGTAGGAGAAGTTTGGATGATTCCTCCACCCATGATTATAGGTATTGGAATACGAATCATTCCTAGGTCCCCTGTTGAAGTTGTTCATGTAGTTCACATCCTCTTGAGATTCATTCTGGGAAGCAAAGACGTGACATGAGGAGATAGTGTGATCCACTTCACCACAAAACTGACAAGCAACTCTAGAAACACTCTGTGTAGATGACCCTGTATTCTGCCCTTGAAACTTTTGCATTTGCAAATTCAGCCTCTTAATCTCTTGTGCCATAGCATCAATCTGAGCCTGAGCATGTGTGTCAGTATTAACCTCATATATCCCTGCATGCTTCTTTGAAGTCGAGCGAGCATCACTGTAATAATGAGAGTACTGAATAGTGTTCTCAATCTTCTCCCAAGCTTCATCAACTTCCATTGCCATAATTCTACCACCAGCTGAAGCATCAATAATCAGTCGAGTTGAACTATCAACAACGTTGTAGAAGACATGTAGCAAGGTCCATTTCTCTTGCCCGTGATGAGGGCACAACATCAGTAGCTCTTTAAATCTCTCTCAACCTTCATAAAGAGACTCGTCATCTTTCATCTTGAAAGAAAGAATTTGATTTCTCATCTCAGCTGTCTTCTTAGGTGGGAAGTACTTGTTGAGAAATGCCTTGGCTAACTCATCCCAAGTGGTAATGGAGCCTTCAGGTAAGGCCTTGAACCAAGCCTTGGCCCTATCTCGTAGAGAGAATGAGAAGGCTCGTAGATTGAGCCCATCTTGGGACACTTCATGGATCTTCACTGTGTCCATCAACTCAATAAAGGTAGCCAAATGTTGGTGTGGATTTTCAGAAGGTAGACCTCCAAATTGATTCTGTTGAACCATGTTGAGCAGGGAAGCTTTCAGCTCGAAGTTACGGGCTGCCACCGGAGGTCAGACCACACCAGAAATAGGTCCAAGGTGATTTGGCATCACATAATCACCAAGAGTCATACGCGGCTGCTCTTCATTACCCAACAAACCACCGTTCCCTCTACCAGCCATCTCTTGCACTCTAATTTCACGTTGTTGCCTTCTTCTTAAGCAAAAAGTACACTCAGGTTCGGGATCAAAGTCGTCGAGATTATTAGCACTCAGGACTCTCCGCATCCGAAGAAAACAAACCTGAAACCAAAGTCAAAAGGAAAAGGATCAAATCACATAAAAGACTTAGTCGAACCAGTTGTAGGGAATACAACCGATACTAGCAATAGTCCCCGGCAACGGCGCCAAAAACTTGATGTTGCGAAAACCTACCCATAAGTGTATGGGGTCAGTTGTAGCTGTTCAAGTGTCATTCCCACGAGGACAATGTAGTACCTTTTGTAACTAAACTGGTAAGCTAAGCCGTAAGAAAGGTTTGTTTGATTAAGCTAAGAAATGAGTTTTGCAAATATGAATAAATTCAAAGGATGGAAATTATCTAGGATTAAGGATCCCCACAATAATGCATTGGTAAACTTATGTGTGTTTATCTTAGAATAACATAAACTCGTTTGACGGTAAGTTAACAAATATCACTACTAATTCCTTTCAGACAACAGTAGATGTATCTAAACTCCAACTAACAGTCGCTGTCGCGCAAAGCTACTCAAATTTAGACCCATTGAGCACTTAGAATCTAGGATAAAACCGAGTTAACATTCACTTTCGTGCTCCGCTAATTCCAGACTAACCTAGGGTTTTTCCTATGATAACTTAGAACTCCACAAGAACAAACAAGTTTATTCAGGTTCAATTCTTAGTAATTCCAACAATAGTAATCTCCTTTCAGACTCATACCTTGTCTAATTCATTCATTAGGTTTCTCCTTTCAGACTCAACCTAATAGAATTCTAATTGATAAATTACCAATAGCAATATGAACCCTAGAATTGAATCAAATAAGAACTCATGCTACCCAATAAGATAAACACAATTTGCAAGTCTACCAATTCACTATTGGGATCACCCCAACCCTAGATAAGAGGGGTTTAGCCTAGCATGCTCGGAAAATCAATCAAAAACATTGTAGGAATCAGGAAAATCATTCAATTAGATTAGAAGAAGAGAAATACTTAATCGAATCCAGAAAACAATCTCCAATCTTCAACAATCTTCAAGAGAAATCTCCAAAACACAACTAGGGTTCTATGGATCTCTCCAAAGCGATTAGAATAGCATAAGGGGTCTCTAAAAACCGGTCAAGAAAAGTATATATAGTCCCCCAAATAAAGAAAGGTCGGAAGAAACGAAACGTCACAAAAATTACATCGAGCATGGTTAACAGCCGTTTGGCACGGTTAAGGGCAAACCGTGCCAAATTATAGCGTGTTTATTCTTCACTCCTGCACATCAGCACGATTAAGGAGTGTTTGGCACGGTTAAGGCTTAACCGTGCCACACACCAGAATGCTCCATCTTCATCCCATCTGCCATGTGATCCATCCTTTCCGGCTCCCTTTGCTTGATAGCATCCTAGTGAACTCCAATGCGTATCCAAAGACCAGCAAATCCACCTGAAACATGCAGAAACTTGTGTAGACATCTAAACTCAACAAAACAATGAAACTAACTAGAAAAGATGCAAGAACACAAGAGAACAACCTATTCTAACACCTAAATGCACGTCCTAAATCTATATGAAATGGATGCTATCAACGCGTACCAAACGGTTTTTTAGCTGAAAATGGGCCAGCCCGTGTTAAAATGGGCCAGCCCGTGTTAAAATGGGCCGGCCCATCATACTTAAATTTATGCGCATACGCATAGCTGTTTAACTATATGCGCGTAACTTACGCGCATAGTAGCTGATTTGGGTCGATTATCATCATCAAAGGCTTAAAACATGACTGTTTGGTGTGCGTATGTTATGCGCACCAAATAGTCATGTCCATTAACGACTATATTTCAGCCTTTAAATACCCATAATGAGATCACCAACCCCCACATCCTTCTCTTGTAGTATTTTCATTGTCTAGAATTCAGTATGGAGTCTTCGTCGAGTTCAAGTTCATCAACGGGGGATAGAATTTGCTTTTGTACACTAGTGGAAAAACACTTTTTTCTGCTCCCTTTTAGAGGCGTACATAGTTCAAAACGCCTCAACAACGACTTAGGCAATCACTTTTTTTGGTTTTTGAGGCGGATAATTAATTTATACGCCTCAAAAACATATTTTCAGGCGGGCAAATTAATATACGCCTCAACAAGTATCCGAAAAAACATTTCCCGCTAAAGTATTCGAGGCGGGCCAGGGTTAGGCCCACATCTAATGCTAACTAATTGAGGCGGGCCAAGTAGCCCGCCTCAATTAAAGCTTGTTGAGGCGGGCCTCTTAAAGCCCGCCTCAAAAAGTATGTCCAATAGAGGCGGGCATGTAAGGCCCGCCTCTATTAGACCATTACTCGGCCGAGTCGTAATACTTATAGAGGCGGGCCTTACATGCCCGCCTCTATAAGCTCAACCCTAATTAAAAAAAAAACAGCTGAGAGTGCCTTCATTTTCCTCTTCGTATCCTCCTCTTCGTCTTCAATTCGTTCGTCCCGAGCTCCGACTTCATCGATCTCCTCCGTCTTCCCCACTTCATCGATCTCCTCCGTCTTCCCGACTTCATCGATCTCCTCCGTCTTCGCCGAGCTCCGTCTCCCCGAGCTCCGACTTCATCTCCCTTCGCGGAGCTCCCTCTAATACTCCATTCAACAAGTATCAACAACGCACTCGAGGTTTCACCAAAACGAGCTCCCTTCAATGCACTCGAAGCCAAGTCAGGTATTATTTCAGATTTCTACCCTAATTCCTTAGGCCCTTGGCGGGATAGAATTCATAATTTAGGCCCTTGGCGGGATAGTTGAGTTTGTATTTTTTCTTACTTGGTTGCGTATTATTATCTATTTAGGCCCTTGGCGGGATAGTTACTAGAAATGAGTATTTAATCTTCCTTGCATGTTATTTTGCATGTATTACTAGAAATGAGTCGTCCTTGGATGTACGGTGACCATACTACGACACACTACTTGAGTGGGGTTGAGGAGTTCATTAGATGTGCTTTAGCACACCAACGGAGTACGAAAGCCGAAAAAATCTATTGTCCATGCCGTGATTGTAAGAATATAAGGCGGTTAGATGATATTGATGAGATTGAGGATCATTTATTTCGTCGTGGTTTCAAACAAGATTACCATGTTTGGTTTTGGCATGGTGAGAAAATACCTGATCGTCCAAGTTCTAGTGTCAATGAGTTTGATGTTCGGGTAGACACTGATGATAGTGATGATGATATTGCTGAGAATAATGAGATGGATGATGATGATGACCAAGAAGATGATGAAATAAATGGGATGATGGATGGGGTGAGAGATCACTTGAACGAACGACCTCAGATGTTCGAACATGTATCAAAGGCTGCAGAGACTCCCTTGTATCCCGGGTGTACAAAATTTAGCAAGTTAGAGGGTGTGTCAATACTTTACAACTTGAAATGTGCTTCTTGTTGGACTGATGGAAGTTTCAACACCTTATTGGAATGGTTAGATGAATTTTTACCAGAAGGCTATGAGATGCCTATCTCTACTTATTATGCCAGGAAATTGATGTGTCCCTTAGGCTTAGAGGCCGTCAAGATAGATGCTTGCCCAAATGATTGTATGCTTTACAGAAACGAACATGAAAATTTGGATGAGTGTCCAAGGTGCAGTGCATCTCGTTACAAGCGTAAAGGGGTAAATTCGGCTAAGAGGGACCCATCAGCTAAGGTTATGTGGTATCTTCCGATAATACCTAGGTTTCAGCGTTTGTTTTCGATAAAGAAGGAAGCAAAAAATCTGAGGTGGCATGCGGAAGGGAGGAGGAAAGATGGACTCCTTAGACATCCTGCTGATTCTCCTCAATGGAGAAATATTGATAAGAAATATTCTGAATTTGGTGAGGAGGTTAGGAATCTGAGACTTGCTTTATGTACAGATGGTGTGAATCTGTATGGCACTCTAAGCAGTCAACATAGCACATGGCCGGTTCTTCTAGCGATTTATAATCTTCCTCCATGGTTGTGTATGAAGCGCAAGTATATCATGTTATCACTCCTCATCTTCGGGCCTAAGCAACCTGGGAATGACATAGATGTGTATTTGGCTCCACTTGTTGATGATTTGAAATTACTGTGGAATGAAGGTGTTCCAATGTTCGATGCATACACCAACTCAAACTTTACCTTGCGAGCTATGGTTTTTTGTACCATAAATGATTTCCTGGCATATGGAAACTTGTCTAGGTACAAAACCAAACGAGAACAAGCATGCCCTATATGTGAAGAAGACATGAAACCCGCCTACTTGAAAAATTACAGGAAAAATGTGTATCTAGAGTACCGGAAGTTCCTTAGTCGATATCACCCTTACCGTAAAAAGAAGAAGGAGTTTAATGGGTACACCGAGGAAGGAGTAGCTCGTACACCTTTGACAGGATCACAGGTTTATGAACGGATTAAAAATGTTGACACCAAATACGGCAAGGGCTTCAAGTCCATCTCTAAAAAGGGTGTTTTATGGAAGAAAGTGTCTATACTATGGGATCTTCCTTATTGGAAAGATTTGTCGGTTAGGCATTGTCTCGATGTGATGCACATTGAAAAAAATGTTTGTGATGCTATAATTGGGACTTTGCTAAATATACCCGGAAAGACGAAAGACAATCAGAAAGTTCGTTTTGATATGAAAGAGAGGAATATTCGACCAGATTTGTGGCCCGTGGTAAAACCGGATGGTAAAAAGACTTTTCTGCCTCCGGCGTGTTACACAATGTCAAGAAAGGAGAAAAAGGTGTTTTGTGAGTGCTTACATGGCATTAAGGTTCCATCGGGATATTCGTCAAATGAAAAACGTCTAGTTTCTCTTTCGGACCTTCGGTTGATTGGTATGAAGTCTCATGATTGTCATGTATTGATTAATGTTTTCTTGCCGATCGCACTTCGTGGGATATTGCCAAAACACGTGAGACATGTTATAACAAAACTTTGCGTGTTTTTCAGTTCCATATGTGCTAAGGTTATTGATCCGGAAATATTGGATGCTCTCCACGATGATATTGTTGAAACTTTGTGTCGATTTGAAATGTACTTTCCGCCGTCTTTCTTTGACATAATGGTGCACTTAATTGTTCATTTGGTTCGAGAAATCAAGTTATGTGGTCCGGTGTTCTTAAGATGGATGTATCCTTTTGAGAGATTTTTTGGCAGTTTAAAGGACAAAGCAAAGAATCGGGCGAATCCAGAGGGTAGTATCATTAGTGGAGTCCTTCATGAAGAGATATCTCAATACGCAACTGAGTTTTTGTCAAGGCTTCATCCAATAGGTCTTCCAAAATCTCGTCATGTAGGGAGGCTTGAAGGAGAGGGAGTAATTGGTAAAAATGTGATATCTCCTCCATCTGAAAGGAAGATTAAGGCACATCTTTGTGTGTTGCAGCATCTTACAAAGGTCAATCCTTACATAGAAAAGCATTGCCTTGAATTGCAACACAATAATGCTAAATTGAATGAAAGAGCTTTGATGCGGGAACATAATCGCACATTTGTTGATTGGTTTATGAAGGAAGTAGCTGAGGAACTAAGGAAAGAACATGACGTTTCTGATACGGTCAAGTGGTTATCTCGAGGTCCTCGACTATGTGTTCGGTCTTACAAAGGGTATGATATCAATGGGTTCACATTCTACACTAGAAGACAAGATGAAAAGAGTGTGGTGCAGAATAGTGGAGTGAAGGTAGTTGCATCATCTAGGGTCTATGCGAGCGCTAAGGACAAAAGACCGGTTGATGCGACACAATCGTATTATGGTGTTATCGAAGAAATATGGGAGCTTGATTATAACAATTTTACAATCCCTGTTTTCCGGTGCAAATGGGTCAACAACCCTAACGGGGTGAAGCAAGATGAAATTTATCCGGATTTGACATTGGTAAACTTTGACCGATTAAGTGATAGTGACGAGCCATTCATCCTAGCATCACAAGCTAAGCAGATTTTTTATGTGGTAGACAATGTTGATCCTAGATGGCGTGCAGTTGCCCAAGGCAAACAACATATTCTGGGTATTGATGATGTTGTGGATGAAGATGAGTATGATGACACACCCTTGTTATCAACTGTTGTTCAACCATTACCGGAGGAGGAAGATACAAATAATACTAATCATATCCGTACAGATCATAGGGAAGGAATATGGGTTACAAATCATAAATGAATAAGATGAGGTAATTTATTGACAAGTAGATTTAATTGCATTATAAATTGTCTTCCTTGGATTTTTTTTGTGATATGTACTCATATGCTTTTTCGTTGATATGTACGCTGCGAAAAAAATCAGGAACCTAAGACGTTGAGAGTATCAAGGTGGGAAGTGCGAGAAATTAATAGGAAAACGTAAGACGTTGAGAGTATCAAGGTATGTAACTTAACTAACTATATATTGATAGTATTTGTGTTTTTTGTCAATAATTTCTGTGTTTTTTATGAAGCTATATCCTAAGAGGAAGACATCGTATACTTATGAAGAAATGGATGTTGTTCGTGAGCAATGGGCACAGTATTTTACATCGAAGTATTTATTATCGGATTGAACTTGTTTTTACTTGTCATGTAAACTGTTGTTGAGAACCTGACTGTACTCGGATTGAACTTGTTTTTACTTGTCATGTAAACTTGTTTTTATTCTGTGAATAAAATCAGGAACCTATTCTGCAATGTGTGTATGGTGCATCATAAATCCAAAAAACATCGACTCTGACTCGGCCGAGTCAGCGCGACTTGTTGAGGCGGACCTATAGAGGCCCGCCTCAACAAGTGTTTACTTATTGAGGTGGGCTTCCGAAGCCCGCATCAACAAGTCCCTCATTTTGGCGCCAAAGTGAGGGACTTGTTGAGGCGGGCTTCGGAGGCCCACCTCAATAAGGTCCTTTTAGAGGCGTAAAATGCCCGCCTCAAAAAGTGTCCCTACTTGTTACAGCCCCCTTAGTTGAAGTGAACAGTGTTCGCCTCAATAAGTGTCCAAAGGCCTGCCTCTATAAGGATTTTTTCCACTAGTGGTAATTCAAAGGCAATCATACACACTTGTGAAACTGAGTGGAACTATGGAAGAAGGTATTGGGCATGCCCGGACTTTGGCACCTACGATGTCCACAAACCCGGTAATAAAGAGGGGTGTCTTTTCTGTAAGTGGATAGATCCATCGTACGATGAGAGAACACACAAAGTAATTAAAGAATTGTGCAAGGGAAAAAAGCAACTTTTAAAGCAAAATGAGGCCCTTTGTAGGTATAATTTGAAGGCAGTACAAGAATATATCGTAAGCCATAGAATCAAGGTTTTAAACTAATAAATTAAATTTCTTTTGTGAACCGTTGTAGGGATCAAGCGGAGTTAACGAAAGAGAGACATCTTGCTATAGTGTTTAAGGTATAGGGTTAGTGTAAAGGGTATAAGGTTTAGGGTATATGGTTTAGGTTTAGGGTTAATGTAAATGGTATATGGTTTAGCTAGGATATAGGGTATAGGGATAGGTAGGGTTTATAGTTTAGCCAGGGTATAGGGTTTAGGGTTAGGGTATTATACGCGTAACTTAAGCGCACAAAACCCTAAACCCTATACCCAAAACAAAAGGGTATAGGGTTATTATGCGCGTAACCTATGCACATAATAACCCTATTATGCGCATAACTTACGCGCATAATAACCTTATTATACGTGTAGGTTACGCGCATAATAACCCTATACGCTAAAAGGCCTAGTTTGGGGTATTTTTGTAGTTTTTGCGTTTTTTTCGAAAATTCATACAAAATGTTATCTAACCGCCCTAGTTTGGCCCATTTTTGTAGTTTTTGTATTTTTTGACCATTTCTTCCTAAATCTACCCTAAAAGACCTAGTTTGGGGCATTTTTGTAGTTTTTGCGTTTTTCCGACAATTCTTACAAAATGTCATCTAAGCGCCCTAGTTTGGCCCATTTTTATAGTTTTTGCGTTTTTCGACCATTTCTTCCTAAATCTCCCTTAAAAGGCCTAGTTTGGGGCATTTTTGTAGTTTGTTGCTACTTCTCATACAAAACCACATAAATAACTAAAAAATATGTACATAAAGTCTACGAATAAGTCAACACAACTGGTACTACTATCCTCCCCTAGATGACTGTCACTCCCGGCCTTGACCAGGCTCATGGACTGAATCCTAAAACATCTATGAATAACGAGGTGGAGGGGGGACCATGAGTGGAGTCTCCCCAATCAGCATCTCCAACCATGCTCTAACAACACCCTCATCTATAGTCGGTCTACTCTCCTAAGGGGTCTGCAAATAAGTAGGGAGCTCACCAGTAACCAACTGGATGCGCTGTATTAAATAATAGAAATATTAGTCAAAACCTACAAATACCAATAAGCATAAATTAAAGTAAAATAATTAAAATGTACCGCAACTGAATCCACCAAAAGGGCGACATGGACTAGGCCAATGGGACTATCTCGTCTGACTGAACTGAGATCGACCAATGGATGAGACATCTCATCGAACCAGTCCAAATAGTCGTCAGAAACGTCCCAAAAATGAGTCGCGTCAGGGCCCACCAAGTCGATCAGAGGTCTCGGATCTGCATCCCATGCTCCTAGTAGCTCATCATCAAACTTCACCTCATACCCTTTGATCTCCTCCTTTCGTGTCGATGTGCTGGGCTGAATCGGAGGATCTGGGATGGTCTGAACCATACCAAACTGCCTAAGGACTCGGTCCGACATGTACGGCTCTGCAATCACCATAATACGCAGCACATCCCGGAATCGAGAAGGGGAAATCTTTGGAGTGTTATAGTCCACCCCACCCATGGAGTCCAAGTAACCTGTAACGTCAAAATTCCCTATTAATGATCTATTTCAAGTTTTTTGGTATAAACTTATCGACAAAAACCTATACACTATTTACCTCCTCATATCTCATGTTGTCCAACATCCGACGTATCTCCACCAAACGTCTAGTATCTCTACTGCTGGCCAACTACACCCTATCCCTAGCAGCTTCTCCCGTAAATAGCGGGTTCGTAATATAATGCCCAAGGAAATAGCGAAAGTACGCCCAAATCCAGGACTGCACATGATGAAATAACGCTATTAGCAAAAAAGTAATTAGAAAGTCAATTCTAACTTGACTAATACGACACGTATAGATTACCCTAATAAGAATCTCGCAAGATGCAATCCCCTGTACTCCACACCTAGACGCCTCTCCCAAATTGCGATACAAAAATGCAAGGATGTCGGCTCCCCATGCAATACATCCAGCACTCTCGTGGTCAAACAGAAGGGCACACTACTTGTGCTTCACGGACTTAGTCGACTTGTCCACCAGGACAGTCGATCCGTGAAGCAACAACAAATAATAGATGGCAATAACGCTCTCGACTTTCTTGGGTGCCGCCATCATCTCCCTCAATCTCCAGTCCAGATAATCTAATGGGATGCCGCCCCATGTATACCACTTCTTCACATGTGCCTCATCAACCCCCAGATCTGTGGCGATACGTCGTCTAATTGCATCATCAGTCAACTCTGTAGTGCAGCTCCTCCCATGAATGGGAACCCGCAGAATCTGAAGAACATCTAACAATGTGATCGTCATCTCTCCGAATGGCAAATGAAATGAACTAGTCTCCGGATGCCAACTCTCCACAAATGCAGATATCATAGCAGCATCTATAGTGGCGGTGATGCCAACTGTGCGTAAATGTGTAAGACCGTTGCGCTCTATAATCTTAAACCACGTC
The DNA here is from genome assembly GCA_027886185.1 of Rheum nobile. Classification (NCBI taxonomy): domain Eukaryota; kingdom Viridiplantae; phylum Streptophyta; class Magnoliopsida; order Caryophyllales; family Polygonaceae; genus Rheum; species Rheum nobile. The sequence goes on along the minus strand of WOAB01000025.1, from coordinate 2,112,391 downwards.
TGGGGATCATCGGTAATGAAGGGCTCGTGGCGATATAGCTGGGCAAGTCGGAAATGGATCCTAAGAATCTTACAACTCTGAATGTAAAATATATAACATTAGTCAACAAAATTTATCACATTATTCTAAAACCTTAAAGATTTATATTATTAGTTTCACATACCAAATCCTGTATCGCCTGTCGACGGGCGACACCTCTAAGAGGAGATGCCTCTGGAGCAGCAGGCTTTGCAGCAATATCAGCAACTGCCTCTGGAGCAGTTGGCCTTGCATTAACATCCTCTGGAGCCTCCTCTCCTCCCTTCCTCCGTCTCCTCTGCTTAACGGGAGAGAGTGCAGGATCAATAAACACATGGTCAACAGACTCGGGTTAGGGACGCTCATAAATGGCCTCTGGAGCCGTTGGCCTTGCATTAACATCCTATGGGGCACCGTGGACCTCTAGGCATCCACGACGCATAAGTGGAAGGAAGTCCTAGATCAAAATCATCAGCAAGACCGGTAGGGAGAACTGGAGGTGGAGGTGGAGGTACATAAGTGGAGGGGCGTACATGTGATGAAACAAACTGGCCAACACCAAACTCAGAAGATGGGACAAAAGAGGGGCCAGGAGAGGAGAGTAAGGGGATCGGGTACGGGGAGACTCGTCACGACTAAAATCCTCAGTCGTCAACCTCGGCTCAAATGACTCAACATAATCTGCATCCTCATACATCTGCTGTTGCGTATCATCAGCCATGCATGTCGTCGTTGACTGCAAATCTACCTCCATATGCTCGTCGGCGTGCTCCATATACACATCATTAGCAGTGACTGTCAGAGGAGGATGAGGGGCAGAAGTAGCCAATATATCCACATGGACAAGAGCAGCACAACGACGTATAGAATCTGACATCCCTATACGTGGTCTGCGATGATCGGCCACTAGTGTTGGCTCTGTCCAGCCCGAAGGGGTCATGACCGCCCGTAAACTCTAAATTTTATAAAATTTTAGTACATCATATGATTATTTCTTTAATTAATTTAACTTTTAGTATATTACATTAGATTTGAGTACATTACATCATTTTATTAATTACATTACAATCTGAGGGCTCAATTAACGAATAATTATGCCCTAAGATTATTAACAATGTGGCCTAAGATATTTTCAAATTTTCAGAAACACCATCTTATAGATTAAGAAATTCTTAATTTCTATTTCAAATTAAGAATTTCTTAAACAATTCCTACGAATTAATAATTTCTTAACAATTTTAACATTTATAAGATTTATAACATTTATAAGAATATTAAGATTCTTACTTCACAACTAATCTAAATTTTATAAAATTTTAAACATTCATAAGCAAACATTCTTACAAAATTCTCAAACAATTTTTACAATGTTAAAAAGTCAAGTTGCCAGGTTAGAATTTCTAATCTAAATTCACAACTAATTTCTAATCTAAATTCACAACTAATTTCTAAAACATTCACAACTAAGAATTTCTAATCGTAACCTACGCGCGCCATTATTAAGAATTTCTAGTCTAAATTCACAAAAAAAATGATAATAAAAAATGATAATTAATTTCAAATCATATTCACAACTAATTCATAATCTATTTTATAATCTAAATTCAAACAATTCAATTTAGATAGACAATTACGTCGAAAACAAAATTTAAATTTAGGCATTCGAAAAACAACCTCTTGGAGAACACTATGAATAACGAGAGTTGCTTCCTCCGCCTCATCCGCCTCCACCGGCTCCACCGTCGGTACGTTTGCTTGAGTTCTCATCCTCGGTCTCCCTCCGTCCAAAACCCCCAAATCAACCACCTCGTCTAAACCCTCCACCACCCCAGCCACCGCCTCATCTCCTCTGCCTTCCTCCGCCACCTCCACAGTGCCGCTACCGCCCTCCGACCTCGCCGCCGCCACCTTGTCTGTTCCGCCGCAATAGTTTCCGCCCATCGGCCTCCCATCACCTCTACCATTTTCCCTATTTTTGCCACCTCCGAGCTCGAAATCATCCAAGGATCTCGAATCCATTGCCAATTTGAAGAATCTAACCACGAATCAAACAAAATGTAAAGAAATATTTTTTTTGTTGTTTCAAAAAAAAAATCGACGCAAGAATCGAGAGGAAGAAGAAGATGCAGGTATTTAACCCTCATCAACAACTATGCGCGTAACCTACGCGCATAGTTTTTACGGATTGGGCCGGCCCAATACCTATGCGGATAAGTTACGCGCATGGGTATTAGGCCCAATATCTTGGCATGGAATCCCTGACAAAATCTATGCGCGTAACTTACGCGCATAGGTTTGTCAGGGTATCACTTTGTGCGCATAACCTACGTGCTCCAATATTACCCAGACTTTTCAAAAATGGTCATTATACCCCTATGCGCGTAACTTATGCGCATAAAACCATGCTGCTAAGATACGCGCACAGAATCTCATGCATATAGACAAAAAATCGCGTGTATATAGCCTTTTCGTTTCTATATACAGGGAGAGAAAAATAATTAAATTGGTTCACATATATAAAGGGAGCTTCTTCCTCTTTTATTTTTTTGGAAGGAGAGAGGACACTCTCGCGGAATATATAGAAGAAAAAGACTTATAAAATACCTAGTTGGGGGTCGCCATACCCTAACATCGTCCATAAGCAAAGAAATTACAATAGATAAAGAGAAATTTAAAACATGAAACCTAAAAGAAAATCATGAGCAAGAGAAACAAGTCGATCTGCAACCTTATTTGCTTCTCTATAATAATGTCGAAATTGAATGATCAAGTCTCTACTAAAAAAGCCTTGATATTGCATAATCAGGCTAGCAAGGGGGTGTGTAGGAGAAATGATAGATGACAAGAAATTGACAAGATGGGAATCACATTCAATGATGATGCGTCTAAAGCCTTTATCCCAAGCAAGAGACAATCCATGAAAGACGCCCAAAGTTACCGAAACTGAGTCAATACCAATTTTCTGAACAAAGCCTGAGATTCACTCCCCATTTGCATCACGTAGGACTCCACCTGCTGGCACGGAACCATTTAACACGGACCCATCCGTATTAATCTTGGTCCATCCCATTGCAGGGCAAATGGAGCTTCAACATGTGAAATAAAATTTAAAGCTTTAGGTTGAAAAAAAAAGAGTGTTAGGTGGGAATGACAATCATGTATAAAATGGGAATACGTACATATTAAAACTTATGTATATATGCCAAAATTTATGTATTTTAGAAACTCAAATATATATTAGGGGTTTTTGCGCCAAATCACCCGTTATATGGCCCATTTTGCATGAAATCACCGGTTATATTAATAATTATTCTAAATCACTCATTAAAATACTTTCATTAACAAAAAAGCCACCAACCAGATCTTTCTGTCACTTTTGCCGTTAAATTGTGTGAAAAGACTCTTATACCCATCGTTCTTTTTTAAAATTATGAGTAACACAATGTTTTTTTTACATTTTTTTTTCTTCAACAAGTATATTTTTTAAAAACTACTTTTTCCAGATATTTTTTTTCCACCAATTTGTTTTTTACGAAATCCCTCCCCCCCTGAATTCCCCCCCAAAATCTAATAACATGGACTTTAGCATTTTAATCATACACTTTAACATACTAATTCATGCACTTTATATGATTATATATGCACTTACATTTATATTTATTATTATTTATTTATTTTTCAAAAATATTTTTTGCTCAAAAATTAATATTTTTTCAAATACCATGCACTTTAGCATTTTAATCATGCACTTTAGCATACTAACTCATGCACTTCATGTAGACCTGCCAATCGGGTCTGTCAAGTCGGTTTGGTTTTTTTGGGTTCGAGTTGAGAACGGGTCGGGTCATTTCGGATAATAGGTCAAGCCGGGCCGGGTCGGGTCATTACAGGTCAGCGGGCGGTTCGGGTTGACCAATGGGTCAAGGGTGTCATTTTTTAAATATTTTGTTCACTATTTATATAGTATTAAATAGTATAAAACTAATTTAAATATGTCAAAATAAGTTAAAATGAATTAAAAAATAATATTATTATTAATTATTTAATGTAATTGATATTAGTAGAACAAAATCATATTTTAATTTTAATTTTATATTTTATTATATTAATTTATAAATTTCTGAATTATAAAAAATTATATAAGTACAACAAAGTTCTTGTTTAGGATAATTGAGCATATTACCATTATTTATATGTCATTTATCATATATATTTTGAGTTATATTTTATTAATACTCCACATTTATTCGTGAATCGGGTCGGTTCATGTTGGTCGGGTTCTGTCTCGGTGAATTCGGGTTTGATAAATTCGAGTTATCCAAAAATTTCGGTCAGGTCGGGTCGGGTCAAAAGCGGGTTGATCAGGTCGGTAAAACGGGTTCAGCCACTTTTTGATAACTCTAACTTCATGTGTAAACAAAAATTCATACCATGCACTTTAGCATTTTAATCATGCACTTTAACATACTAACTCATGCATTTTATATAAAAAATCAAAAAAATGTTTTTTAAGATAATTTTCGTAAAAAAAATCAAAAAAATGAGTTTCTGTTAAAAATATTGTAAAAAAAAGTAAATAAATAAAAATTAATAATAAATATAAAAAATATGGTATTACTCGTAATTTTAAAAAAGAACGGGGTATAAGAGTCTTTTCACACAAATTAATGGCAAAATGACGGAAGGATCTATTGGGTGACTTTTTGTTGATGGAAGCCTTTTAATGAGTGGTTTAGAATAATTATTGATATAACAAGTGGTTTTGTGCAAAATGGGCCATATAACGGGTGATTTGGAGCAAAATCCCTTATCATATAAAATTCATATAATTTATTATATTAAATATTTTGTGTACATGTATAAGTTTGTTAATGTATGTGTAATTTTTTGAAGTATATTTTTATTGTATCTATATGAATTTTTAAAGTGTATATTTTTTTTATTGAGTAAATTTGAATAATATGCATAAGTTTTTATATCTTTGTACATCATTTTTACATTCCTAAAAATTCGTAGTAGCATCCATTCTCAACGGAAACAAGCCCATAATAAAAAGTTGCTATAGAGATAAAGATGTATATCAATATAGTACATTCCTCCTTCTCCAAGCCTCACATGGTTTACAAATCTTAAACTTAAAGCTAAACGTGAAATCCCGACTCATACTTTAGCCTCAAATTTAAACCCTTCAATTATAATCCAACCCTATGATCCCATACCTCAATTTGGGAGAATCTAGGACCCTAGACAGATGCTCCTTAAAAAGCCTCATGTTTGGAGTTACATTTGATCGAGATTTGTGCAGATCCATGGATCGAATCGACATGCAAACCCGTCTCTGGCGCGTTGTGGATCTAGAGGACATCACACTTGTAAATGACTCTCAAACATCCATACCAGGTGAGTTGCTCACTTGCTCCTCATAATCAAAGTCCTTTCTGCAGTGGAGCCTTTGGTGGGATTGCTCCCCAATCCTTTGGCAATTTTTCATCGTCCCCTTTGGATCTGGATTGAGGAGGTCCCACCTATGCCGTACCATGACAAATTTACAAACAAAACCTACAATTTACCCAGAAGTTCTTACTTCTTACAAACCCTTGTTCAAACACTAATTTTTTCAGATATATCAACCATAGGCGACAAGTACATGTATGCCTTTTCTTACCCCCTTATCTATGTTGATTACTGGTATGAGTGGTACTTTGTTGTTTGCATGAGGTATGATCTAGACAATATACCCATATGTGTCTACATTTACGGCTTCCTTATGGAAAATACCAACTTATCTCACACTTTTTATATACTTGCTGATAGTAATATTAATAGATCTAAGCTATGTGATAAGTGCATGTTTTATTTCCCCTTGTACAAACTCCTTAATGTTTTTGCTATTAGCGCGACAACCTTCTCTGAGGATTGTACTCTCTAGATTAACTTAAAGGCTGCTATAGTGACCATACCTAGTTATCTAGCCCTTTCGTGTTTAATCCGCCTTACCCAAGGAAGGTATTTAGACAGACTTTGTTGGGTGACTTCTAGTCATTCCATGATCTCTATCATCAACTCTTCTTCTGTTAAACCCACCATTAACCCTGAGTTTTCCATTTGGGATCAGTTTTTTAGCTGGAGCACTAAAGGTTTGTGTAGGATCGTACGTATTAGTAATTAAAGGAAACTGGAAGTCTAGTTCCTTAGCAACGGAATAAGTAAACAATAACACAATCAAGTCCAGTTTCTTAGAGTGAAAACCTTTGATAACCAACTAGTTATCCAGGATAAAACCCACTACCTCTCTTTCAAGAGGATTTCAAAGTCTACTTCTTTTATTAATGCTTCGTTTACAATCAACTAGGATAGAACACACAGATTAAAGTCTTAGACACACTAAGGACTTTCTACCTAGTTCGATCAAATCAAGCACACAAACAAGCAAGCGACTTACAGTTCTTCTTCAAAGAACTAAGCTTTGTTTCTTCTTCGTAAGCAATGTGAGTGAATGCGTAATTGTGAGAGAGTTTGATTACTCTATTTATGTAACTTAATTGATGGAAGAACCGAATCTCCAACAACTGATTACACAAATAAAAATAATCAAAAAGTAATCGGAAAGATAACATTTGTTACCAAATATAATCTTTCACGATTTTACACTTTTCGTTTCCATAAAAGATATACTTTTAACCCCTAAGATAATATGAAAACATGATAATCTTTAACTTCTCTCTCCAAGTAAAGATCTACCCTAATCGGGTCGCCACCGCCCTTCATCTCTTGTTCCAAGTTCTTTCAGCATCAGCGTCCTTCAGTTCCTTATGCCAGTTCCCAAATCTGGTGTCTTGGTCTCTGTCTTGTGTTTCCAATTCCTGAGTTCCCTGTTTAGCTAGACATATGGAAATATTAGTAGCAAAGTGTTTGTCATTATCAAAACTAGAAAAACTGAGGAAGGAAACTAGGCAGGGAACTAGAGTTCCCAAAAGTTCACTTCCTAACAATTTCCCCCTTTTTTATGATGACAAACATGTAGAACCTGGCATATCTAAAATAGGCATGAATGATATATGAGAAAAAACAGAACATAACTAGAGGTAGAATAATCATTAGTGAATTGCATATTCTCCCTTAACGTCAAACCGAGTTCCTTAATTCTCCCTTAAGAGGACAACTAGTTCAGAGATCCTTTCATCCTATTAGTTTTAGATTACAGAGTTCATTCCCCCTTTGGACATCATCGAAAAGAATCAGTTAAATGAAGAACAAGGAGAATTTAGAGTGACAAATGGACTAATGCTGAACTCTAGAGAAATGACACCGTAATAAAAGTTGAAAGCAAATCAGAACAATTGCAAGGAACGCATAAATTTCATTAAATATAAAAGGAACATAGATAACATAGAGAGCAGATATAGCATAGACAAAAAATACACAAAACACTCAGACACACTCAAAAGGGATCAAGATATGGAGGTGAGATCCTAGGGAACTAAGATTTCGTGTCAATTGAGTAGGGAACTAAGCACTATCCCATACTATGGCTTGGCCTTTGCACTAGTACAAAAAATGGGATTAACCGCACTATTTTTGGAGCGGATTTAAGAAACCGGGGTAAAGAAAATATACGAACCACGATTATAGCAAAAACCGCGGTGTAACGGATTTTTTTTATATTAAATAAAACTCACACCGGGTTTTCATATGTCAATCGGGGTAACTAAAAAACACAGACCACGGTTGTAATATAAATGCGGTATTATTATTTTTTAAAATAAATTCTACTACACGGACCACGGTTGTATTAGACTGTGGTAAGCTTTTAAAATTACAAAACCACGGTTGTAAGCAACCGCGATCTGCATTTTTATATTTTAGGTTTTGTTTCCTCCGCTTCTCTCATTCCCATTCCCCCACTCCATTGCTCGAACCACTCACGTGGTTGGCACGCTAGGGTTTATCGCCCCTGAGCTTCCGAGAACAGGGAAGGCGACGCCGGGCACGGACGTGTACGCCTTTGGAGTGTTTATGCTCGAGGTGGTGAGTGGAAAGAGGCCGTTGTTGACGGAAAGGCTCGGTGAAGAGGACACGCTGCTTGAGTTGGTGTTCAGCTGCTGGAACAAGGGAGCTTTTCTGAAGGCGAGCGACGCTAGGTTGGAGGGCGAGTTTGTTGCGCATGAAATGGAGTTGGTTTTGCAGCTCGGGTTGATATGTGCACATGCAAGGCCGAGGCCGAGGGCGAGGCCGAGCGTGACGCAAGTGATGAGGTTTCTTGATGGAGACGAGGTGCTGCTACGAGTGCCTCTTGATTGTTTAGAGCCATTCGATTCAAATCTACTGGTGGTTGGGAGTAAGGGTTTTGGTTTACGGGGAAAAACCCTAGTCTGGGGCCAATTCGTGGTCCGTGTAGTAGATCTGAATTGTTCAGAAGAAACATGATTTAGCCTCTTTATAATCTGCCATTATATATTTCTACCACAATTGTTCAGTTTATGGCCAGATTTGTTGCTTTGGCAAAATGAATATGCCCTATGTAGGTGCCAATGGCTTTTTAATTTGATGTTTGAACCACATTATGCACATAGGAGTAGTTAAATGATCATACATTGGGGATGGAGTGATATATCTTCACAGACGAGGATTCATGGATATGAGTATATCTTCTCTTGATTAATGATCTCCTCTTATATATATTTCTATTGGTGGGTACAGTATGAAGAGTGTATAAAAGATTGTGACAAGGCTGTGGAAAGAGGCCGGGAGATTAGATCAGATTTCAAAATGATAGCAAGAGCTCTCACTAGAAAGGGAACTGTTATGGCAAAGATGGCAAAATGCTCGAAAGATTTTTGACCCAGCTATTGAGGTTTTCCAGAAGGCTCTCACTGAACATCGCAACCCTGATACACTGAAAAAACTTAATGATGCTGAAAGGGCGAAGAAAGAACTTGAACATCAAGAGTACTTTGATCCTAAAATAGACGACGAAGAGCGTGAAAAAGGTAACATTTTCCTGAAATTTCCGAGCTGTTACTTTCATGTATCTGGCATGCCATTATACTCCTTTAACCTGTAAATTATGTTAGAACAATACTGTTGTGTCCAAAGGAGGAGCAAAAAGAAGAACATGTATGTAGTGGTAATGATGGATTGTTTCATGTATTTACTTGTGTATGACGCCAGGCAACGAGTGTTTCAAGCAACAGCAGTACCCGGAAGCAATAAGGCTTTACACAAAAGCAATAAAGAGGAACCCAAAAGATCACAAGGTTTGCTTTTCTCCTGCTTCTAGTGGAGCGATTACTCGAATATCAATCGATTAATCCTCTGATTGCTTCTTCTATTGCTTTGTTTCATGCATATAGCAATAGGGCTGCATGCTACACCAAATTGGGAGCACTGCCTAGGGGACTAAAAGACGCTGAAAAGTGCATTGAACTTGATCCTACTTTTGGCAAGGGATACACTAGAAAGGGTGCAGTCCAGTTCTTCATGAAGGAGTATGACAAAGCACTTGAAACTTATCAAGAGGGGCTCAAACATGATTCTAACAATGCAGAACTAATTGATGGTGTAAGGAGGTGAGCGTGTGCTTATAGTATGTTTTCATGATAATTTGAACTGATGGGATTGAACTTTTGAACCCTTTTGGCTAATAATGAGCTGCTGCTGTTTTAGGTGTGTTGAACAGATCAACAAAGCCAGCCGTGGGGACCTAACTCCTGAAGAGCTCAAAGAAAGACAGGTTTGATTTTTCATCTTTAGACTAAGAATGAAGTTTATTAGTTTGCTCAAATCAAATTTGGCATGACAACAACTCTTGACACTGATCTTTGTAACCAGGCAAAGGCGATGCACGACCCTGAAATTCAGAACATTCTCACGGATCTTGTTATGAGACAGGTAACAAATGGTTTCTGTTCATTGTTCATACTGTTTTGATCTACTCCTGGACAATTCAGATCTACTCTTGGACTAGTTGCCTTGCTTGGTATTGTCTTCTCCATCTACAATGCCTTATATAGACATACATGCGTGTACGCATCCATCTTCATGACTATGTTTTTAAGATCTACTCATGTTTCTCTGCTATACTTTGAAGTCTAGTTGATACAAGCTTGTTTGGTACCATTCCTTGAATCGGATTAGGATATGGAATGAGTTTGAGACTTTTACTAACCACTACATAATTATGTCTTCTTCCTAAAAAACCAGAAAAGCTTAAGAACATATTGAATCAACACTTGATAGGAAAAAAATAGTGTTCTAATTAATGTATTCTAGATGTACAGAGCTTACCTATAGAAATACTGTATTCTTTTGTATAATACAAGGTCTGATCTGTGAAAAAGAAAGTGTAGGATCGTGATTGTTAGATAAAAATTTAAGGAACTCAGAATATCAATTCTCAGTTCCTTTCGCAGCGGAAATAAACAATCAAACAAATGACCAGTTCCTTATAGTGGAAACCTTTGATTGCCAACTCGTAATCCAGGATAAAAACCACTACCTTTCTTTCGAAAGGATTTCAAAGTCTACTTCTTGATTTCTTATCTCTTTTGGTTACAGCTTATCCTAGGAACGAACACACAGTTCCTTTGCCTTACACACAGTTAGACAATCCTAGATAACTTAACACAATCAATAATCAATCCAAGAAACAGACTTTCGCACCTAGGAACTATCACTTACAGTCACAGGAACTTAGGCAGTTCTTCTTCCTTGACTGGTTCTTCTTGATCTCGGTTTGCTTTGATGATCTTGTTTGGAGCTTCACACTATATATTTGCTAATGAGTGTGAGTCGTGTTTTTGTGCTCGAAGATAACCCTTGGGTTAGTCTTCCTTTTATAGAGGCTTCTTCGCAGCTCGATCCTCTCTGGGTTCCCACAGATTGAGCTTGCCCTAGATTGAGTGGTTCTCCTTGATTCACGTTGTTCTTGGCATATGCAAACAACCTAGGCAGCTCTGAATCTCTCTTGGTTGGTCAACTACCTCAGACGATCCTTGCAATGTCATTGTCCAAACGCTTTCGTCCGAGGTTGACTAAGCTGGCCGCTTAGGAACCGTCTTCTGGACAGCGACGTCTTCATGTCCTGTCGCTTTCATCGTCTCTGTCCGAGGTAGAGGTTCTCTAGGCATCTTGTTCTTTAGCTCTTGGACCTTGGCAGGATTTTGGAAGCTTTGGACAAGTCATTTTTGACTCCTTTTGTCCGAGGTTGTGTGTCCCCAGATTTCTCGGGAATCGCAATGTCGCAAGCTTCATTTCTGGGCACACCTGGGTTCCTCTGGATTCCTTCAGCTGTCTTGTTCCTTTGGTTCCCTAGTTTTGTTTGGCTTTCCTGCCTTTGGTAAATTCCTGTGGTTCCTTAAAACACATCTTTGAGATAAAACATTAGTATCATAATATTTGTCATCTTCAAAAGTAGAGAAACTGAGGAACGGAACTATCAGGGGAACCTAAGTTCCAGAGTTCCGTTTCCTAACAATTTCCCCCTTTTTGATGATGACAAATACAAGGAACCTGGCAACATAATAGGACTTTGAATCTTATGAGACCATATTGAGATAAAGGGATTTATAACATTTCAGATTAGTGTTTGAACATTCAATGGTTGCAAATTCCCCCTAAGCAAGTGAACGAGTTGATTTTAAATTCCCCCTTAGAAGTAGAACTAATTCAGAGTTCCTATTAATCCAGTAGTCTCAAAGTTCAAGGTTCTTATCCTTTTCTTCCCCCTTTTGACATCATCGAAAAGATCAAGTTACTTATCAAGTATAGGATATCAATGTGAAATAAACAATTTGCGTTAAACCCATGACAGTGACCATAATAGAAACTTAAGGCAAAGATAAATGATGCATTAGAAACATTACCATAAGAGTTCATTAATCATTAAAATCAAGTACATTGCCCAGAGATGCATAGTGGAAAGAGAAATACAAGGGCACAACCAACTTGACATTGGACAAGATAAGGATAGAAGAGGGGAGTAGGACCCTAGGGAACTACTAGCACACTGTGATGTTATAGCACTGGGAACTAGGAGAGACATTCCTATGACAGCGTAGTGGCCTCCTCTTCGGTTTCCTTCTTTTCTGCAGTTCCTTCATCTTGGCCTATTGTCATCTTATCGGCTTGATTACCTCCAATTGAGCAAGGTCAAGATTGAGGTTTTTCTTGGCCATTTGAGGAGCTTTGTGTTTTGAGAGAGACATGTGAACATGAGATTGAGAGAAGGCATGAAAGAACAGAGTGCTCGGCTCAATCAAATAGGAAACCTTAAATAACCCTTGAGCAATTTTGGAGCCGTTGAGAATCAAGCCATTGGAGAAATTTCTGGGAACTCTGAAGAGTTGAAACGACTAATTTTCTTAAAGCTTTTGTGCCTTTGCAACGGTCACAAATTCAAAGATTAGATGCTCAAAAATGGCAATTGATTAAGGCTGAGAAGATGTCTCTGACGTTGTGAGATTTGCCATAAATACTGTCTTGGGAGGAGCAATTCTCTTATTAGCCGTTTAAGGGGTAGCCCATCCTAGTTCCTTTCTGGCGATATTTTCAGTGTGCTAGAGGGATATATGGGAACTTTGATGTGGGTTTAAGAACATAGGACCTGAAAGTACGTTCCCATAAAAGAAATCGGGGAAGGCCATTTATCGCATCACACACTAATTCCCAGAGAGGGTTAAGAAGAGGATCATAGGGAATTAGATTGTGCAATGAGGCAAGGGAGGGTCATAGTACACAATCATCATTTCGGCTTGTATTGTTGGGTTAGAATATGATCAGATTGTGACTTTTGGGCCAATAAAGAAGCTTGGACAATGATTGAATTTTAATAAGAGATGAACAACCAAGGAGAAGAACTAGAAAAAAATTGTCAAAGCCTTTTGAGAAACCATTATGGAAAAGAGGGTTTGTAGCAATGAAAATAACACATAGATATCAAGACTCAACAAGAGAAAAATCTTAAACTAGTCAATCAGGGGAACTAGAAAGGAGCCTTTAAACTAAGGTCACTACTAGGTTATAGGAATCATTCCCAGTTCCAATGTAAGGTTCTCGAAAGGAACTCTATTCAATGCCTTGGTGAAAATATCTGCAACCTGATCTTCAGTTCTACAAAAATTCATAATGATGTTTCCCTTCTCAACATGATCTCTAAGAAAATGATGTCTTATGTCAATATGCTTGGTCCTAGTATGATGCATAAGATTTTTAGAGATGTTTATGACACTAGTGTTATCACAAAGAATAGTGAGAGGGCCATAAGACATACCAAAGTCTGCGAGTTGTTGCTTTAGCCAAGATCGTGATTGTTAGATAATAACTTAAGGAACTCAGAATATGGATTCTAAGTTCCCTTCGCAGCGGAAATAAACAATCAAACAAATGACAAGTTCCTTATAGTGGAAACCTTTGATTGCCAACTAGCAATCCAGGATAAAAACCACTACCTTTCTTTCGAAAGGATTTCAATGTCTACTTCTTGATTTCTTATCTCTTTTGGTTACAGCTTATCCTAGGAACAAACACACGGTTTCTTTGCCTTACACACAGTTAGGCAATCCTAGATAACTTAACACAATCAATAATTAATCCAAGAAATAGACCTTCGCACCTAGGAACTATCACTTACAGTCACAAGAACTTAGCACTCAGCTCTTCTATTCCTTGACTGGTTCCTCTTGATCTCGGTTTGCTTTGATGATCTTGTTTGAAGGTTCACACTGGATATTTGCTAATGTGTGTGAGTCGTATTTCAGTGCTTGAAGATAACCTTTGAGTTAGTCTTCCTTTTATAGTGGATTCTTCGCAGCTTCTTCTTCTCTTGGTTCCACAGATTGAGCTTGCCCTAGGATAAGTGGTTATCCTTTTTCCACGTTGTTCTTGGCATATGGAAACAACCTAGGCACCTCAGAATCCTTCTAGGTTAGTCAACCTTTTCAGCCAAGTCATTCTCCAGCTTCCTTTGTCCGAGGTTCAACACTTTGGGCGCTTGGGAACTGACTTTTGGACAGCGACAAGTTCCATGTCCTATCGCTTTCACCTTTCTCTGTCCGAGGTTCGGCATTCTAGGTGTCTTGGAGTCTTGCTCTTGGATGGTGGCAGGCTTTTGGAAGCTTCTCTCAAGTCACTTTCACCTCCTTTTGTCCGAGGTTTGGTGTTCCCAGATTTCTTGGGAATCGCAACCTCGCATGCTACGTTTCTGGGCACACCTGGGTTCCTTCCTTTGTCTTGTTCCTTTGGTTCTCTTGTCCTATTTGGCTTTCTTGCCTTCGGTATAATCCTATGGTTCCTTAAAGCACATCTTTGAGATAAAACATTAGTATCATAATATTTGTCATCTTCAAAAGTAGAGAAACTGAGGACAGGAACTCTCAGGGGAACTGAGGTTCCAGAGTTCCGTTTCCTAACAATTTCCCCCTTTTTGATGATGACAAATATAAGGAACCTGGCAACATAATAAGGACATGAAATTCATGAGAACAGTTGAGCTAAGAGATTTACAACTTTATTAAATAATGATAGAACATTCAATAGTTGCAAATTCCCCCTAAGCAAATGAACTAAGTTATTCAAGTTCCCCCTCAGAAATAGAACGGGTTTAGATTTCCTATAAGTCCAGTAGTTCCAATAATTCAAGGTTCCTATCCATTCTTTCCCCTTTTGACATCATCGAAAAGATCAAGTTACTTATCAAGTATAGGATATCAATGTGAAATAAACAATTTGCGTTAAACCCATGACAGTGACCATAATAGAAACTTAAGGAAAAGACAAATGATGCATTAGAAACATTACCATAAGAGTTCATTAATCATTAAAATCAAGTACATTGCCTAGAGATGCATAGTGGAAAGAGAAACACAAGAGCACAACCAACTTGACATTAGACAAAATAAGGATAGAAGAGGGGAGTAGGACCCTAGGGAACTACTAACACACTGTGATGTTATAGCACTGAGAACTAGGAGAGACGTTCCTATGGAAGCGTAGTGGCCTCCTCTTCAATTTCCTTCTTTTATGCAGTTCCTTCATCTTGGCCTGTTGTCATCTTATCGGCCTGATTACCTCCAATTGAGCAAGGTTAAGATTGAGGTTTTTCTTGGCCATTTAAGGAGCTTTGTGTTTTGAGAGAGACAGGTGAACATGAGATTGAGAGAAGGCGTGAGAGAACAGAGTGCTCGGCTCAATCAAACAGGAAACCTTAAATAACCCTTGAGCAATTTTGGAGCCGTTGAGAATCAAGCCATTGGAGATATTTCTGGGAACTCTGAAGAGTTGAAACGGCTATTTTTCTTGAAGCTTTTGTTCCTTTGCAACGGTCACAAATTCAAAGATTAGATGCTCAAAATGGCAACTGTTCAAGGCTGAGCAGACGTCTCTGACGCTGTGAGATTTGCCATAAATACTGTCTTGGGAGGAGCAATTCTCTTATTAGCCGTTTAAGGGGTAGCCCATCCTAGTTCCTTGCTGGCGATATTTTCAGTGTACTAGAGGGATATATGGGAACCTTTGATGTGGGGTTTTAAGACATAGGACCTGAAAGTACGTTCCCATAAAATAAATCGGGGAAGGCCATTTATCGCATCACACACTAATTCCCAGAGAGGGTTAAGAAGAGGATCATAGGGAATTAGATTGTGCAATGAGGCAAGGGAGGGTCATAGTACACAATCATCATTTCGGCTTGTATTGTTGGGTTAGAAAGATGATCAGATTGTGACTTTTGGGCCAACAAAGAAACTTGAACAATGATTGAATTTTAATAAGAGATGAACAACCAAGGAGAAGAACTAGAAAAATTTGTCAAAGCCTTTTGAGAAACCATTATGAATATGAGGGTGTAACGCAAGAGAAATGACACAAAGATTCCAAGATAAAGACAAGTAAAGAGTTCTGAACTAGTCAATCAAGAGAACTGGAGAGAAACTTTAAACTAAAGGAACTGCTAGTTTATATGAATCATTCCCAGTTCTAATCTAAGGTTCTTGAAGGGAACTCTATTCAAGGCTTTGGTGAATATATCTGCAATTTGATCTTCAGTTCTACAAAATTCCATAATTATGTTTCCTTTCTCAACATGATCTCTAAGAAAATGATGTCTTATGTCTATATGCTTGGTCCTAGTGTGATGCACAAGATTCTTAGAAATATTTATAGCACTAGTGTTATCACAAAGAATAGTAAGAGGGCCATAAGACATACCAAAATCCGCGAGTTGTTGCTTTAGCCAGAGAAGTTGGGAACAGCAGGAGGCAGCCGTGATGTACTCGGATTCTGTGGTGGAGAGGGAGACTGAGACTTGTTTCTTTGATCCCCATAACACAAGGCAAGGGCCTAGGAACTGTGCCATTCCAGAAGTGCTCTTCCTATCCACCAAGTATCCAGCATAATCAGCATCAGTGAAGCCCATTAGCTCAAAGGGACACTCTTTGGGGTACCAAATGCAGAGAGAGTCAGTTCCCTTGAGATATCGAAGTATTCTCTTCACAGCAGCCAAGTGGGTTTCTCTTGGACAAGATTGGAACCTAGCACACAAGCCAACAACAAAAACAATGTCTGGTCGACTAACAGTTAGGTACATGAGTGAGCCTATCATACCTCTATAGAGCTTCTCCTCCACTAGAGGACTCGAATGGTCCTTATCCAAATGAGCAATGGTGGATATGGGAGTGGAGAGAGGCTTGCATGAATCCATTTTGAACTTCTTCAGTAGTTCCCTGACATACTTCTATTGGTGGATTTGAATACCATCTTCTTTTTGGGTGATTTGTAATCCGAGGAAGAAGGTAACTTCCCCAATTAGACTCATTTCAAATTCACTGCTCATCAAGTCTTTGAATTTGTCTACAAGGGACAGGTTAGTGGAACCAAAGATAATATCATCGACATAAATTTGAACCACCAAGATGTTACCTTCTTCTTCTAGGATGAAGAGAGTTTTGTCAATAACTCCACGCCTATAGCCATTTGAGAGTAGGAACTGGGCAAGACGATCATACCAAGCTCTGGGAGCTTGCTTGAGGCCATACAATGCTTTGTCTAGAAAGTAGACATGGTCTGGATGATCATCATCTTCAAATCCAGGTGGTTGCTTGACATAGACTTCTTCTTGGAGAATTCCATTGAGGAAGGCCGTCTTTACATCCATTTGGAACAACTTGAACCCTTTGTGTGATGCAAAAGCAATCAACAACCTTATTGCTTCAATCCTTGCCACTGGAGCATAGGTTTCATCATAGTCGATGCCTTCTTGTTGATTGTATCCTTGAGCAACGAGTCTTGCTTTGTTCCTTATCACAGCTCCTGTATCATCTAGCTTGTTTCTGAAAACCCATCTAGTTCCTATGATGTGTTTATCCTTGGGACGGGGAACTAGATGCCATACTTTGTTCCTTTCAAACTGATGGAGCTCTTCTTGCATAGCTTGGATCCAGTCCGCATCCTTCAGTGCCTCACCTATGTTCTTTGGTTCCACAATAGATAGAAAGGCATTGAAGGCAAAAAAGGTTAGATGTTCGAACCTGACTAGAGGCTTAATGACTCTTCTTTCTCTGTTAGGAGCTAGAGCATTTGATGTGGAGACATTCTGAGTTGAGCATTCAGCTTTCTGGTTGGGATCACCTTCTCCATTGAAGATCATGTGGGAAGATGAATCATTAAAGTCTCTACATATGTTGTCGTCATGCTCCTGGTTCCCAGAGATGGATTGTTGTTCATTATCCATGGGAACTGGTGGAGGAGCCATTGGAGGGTTCCGAGCAACAAGACATGAACTGGGTATAGTGACATCTTCATCTGGATCTTCTTGAAATGACTTGGGAAATGGGTCTTCAAAGGAATTGGTGGTGTTCTGCACAATCTTTCCAAGTGATTTTTCATTAAAAATAACATGAACACTTTCTTCTACCTTTTTAGTCATTTTGTTGAAGACTTTGTACGCCTTGCTACTCGAGGCGTATCCAATGAAGATTCCTTCATCACTTCTTGGGTCGAATTTGCCAAGATTGTCCTTCCCATTGTTGTGCACAAAGCACTTGCATCCGAACACCCTCAGATGTGAGATGTTGGGAACTCTTCCTCTTAGGAGCTCATAGGGTGTCTTTTCTATGATTGGGCGAAGCATGGCTCGATTGATGATGTAGCAAGCTGTGTTGATTGCCTCAGCCCAGAATGATTGAGAGAGTCCATTTGAGATCAGCATAGTCCGAGCCATGTCTTCCAAAGTTCTGTTCTTCCTTTCCACTACTCCATTTTGTTGAGGAGTGTATGGTGCAGAGAAGTTGTGATCAATTCCATGCTCACTGCAAAAGGTTAGAAATTCTCCATTTTTGAATTCGGTACCATGGTCAGACCGAATAGCATTGAGTGAACAATCAAGAGATTTTTCTAACAAAGGAACTAGATCTTTAAAGCGGTCAATAACTCCACTCTTAGATTTAATAAAGATGGTCCAAGTAAAACGAGAGAAGTCATCGACAAGAACAAAGATATACCTGTTCCCTCCTAGGCTCTGAACTCTCATGGGTCCACACAAATCCATGTGGATGAGTTCAAGAGGCCTTGAGGTGCTTACCATGTTTTTGGACTTGAAGGAACTACGAGCCTGTTTCCCTTTTACACAGTCAGAGCACAGTTCCTTAGATGTGCCACTTAGCTTTGGCAGCCCTCTGACTAGCTCCTTTGAGTGTAGCTTTTGAATCAGCTTGGTGCTAGCATGACCGAGGCGTTGATGCCACAAATCAGCTTGGTCATTCACAGTTGAGAGACAAAGTTTCTCCTTGGGAACAAAGGATGGATCAATTATGTAGACATTGTTGAATCTTTTCCCTTTTAGGATGATTTGTCCCGAGGAGTCAAGGACTGAACATTCGTTTGATCTGAATCTAACTTCATTGTCTCCTTGATCACACAGCTGTGACACACTTATTAGATCAAAACCAAGATTATCAACAAGGTGAACTTTGTTTATCTGAATGTGGTCGTTGAGTTTCACAGTTCCTATTCCATAGATTTTCCCTTTGCTTTTGTCTCCAAAGGATATGTTCCCTCCTTGGAGAGGTTGAAGAGAGGTCATTTGATTTCTTCTTCCAGTCATATGGCATGAGCAATCACTGTCGATGTACCATAGTTGAGGTTGCCTCTCTTCTTTCTGCACATAAGGGAACTAAGATTTCTTAACCCAACGAAGCTTGGCTTTACTGGGGGGATTAGCATTGCGAGTCTGTGAATAACCAGGGAACTGGTTCCTTTCATGGTAATGAGTACTTTTCTCCTTTTCAAAGTTCCTTTTCTTAGCACAATCAGTGTTGTAATGACCATTCTTACCACAGTAGGTACACAAACGATTGTAAACAACATGTCCATATTTTCCTTTTCCTGGCCTAAAAGGTTTTTCAGTTTTCCTTTTGTTAAAATCAACATTGTTTCTAACCTTGCTATGGGCCATGTCAATATATCTTTTGTGAGCAAAGGAATTGGTGAACCATTGGTTTTCAGGAACCATCTTTTCTTTTCCCTTTGGTTCCTTCTTAGGACTTTGAGATCCTTCATTGAGACGTTTGGCAACCTCAGCCTTGTTCTCAAGGACCATGATCTTCTCTGATAGGAATTGATTCCTATCACGAGAAGTGGCAAGAGCAATACTGAGATTCTCATTCATCTCAACAAGTTCTCGCCTAGCCTTTTATTCTTCAACATCATTGTTCCCTTTATTATTGACATATCCTATTCCATGGCGTTGTCTCACAAAAACAGTTTGATTTATCGTTTTTTCATTAATGGAATCAGTGAGAATGTCTAACCTATCAATTATGGATTCAAGCATGTCATTTCCAGGTGGGTTAGCATACAAAGGAACTTTGACAGAGTCTATGCTAGTTTCATCACAAGATTTGCAAATTTTAAGGTGACTAGCATGCACATTTCTAATATCAATGAGTTTGGAGTTTGTTTCAGCTAGGTCTTTCTCAGTTTCATCAAGTTTCTTACTCAAAACAGAATTCTCGACAGTCAAGCAAGCAATTTCATCTTCACAATCATCTAGTTTCTGTTGAAGGGAACTGGTTTCCTTTCCTAGTTTCTTTATGATATTAAGAAGTTGTTTCTTATCACAATCAACTAGGGATTTTAAGAGATCGTCAGAAGTTACCTCAAGGTCTTCTGAGTCGCTTGAGTCTCCTTTTGCCATGAGACATCTCCCTCCAAAGAAGCCACTCAGATCCAGTTCCTCATCTGAGTCTTCTCCCCATGATGCTACGAGAGCCTTCTTTCTTTGAGGTCTTTCCTCTTCCTTGGACTCTTCTTTGTTGGGACAGTTCTTAGCATAGTGTCCCTTCTCCTTGCACTCGTAACATGAGACTTCCTTGAGATCTCTTCTTGGTCCATTGTGAGAGGAACTACCCTTTTGGAACCTTCCCTTCACAAAGAATGTTTTGATGTTCTTTGTGAAGAGGGTTGTTAGTTCGTCCTCCTCTTCTTCAAGGTCTGAGTTCTCTTCCTCCATCTCGAGCCTAGAGAAGGCTTTGGAGATCTTGAGGGCAATTCCTTTTTCCAGTTTCTTGTCGGCATTGGCTTTGATGTGCTCTCCTTCTTCAACCTCCAGTTTTCCTATGACTTGGGTCAAGGGAAGTGATTGGATGCCTGAAGTGTTCTTCATGATTCCCTTCAGAAGGGTGAACTTGGAGTTGAGTCCATTGATGACCACTAGGGACTTGGAAACTTCATCAAGATCGACTCCCGCTGCTGTTAGCTTTCCAATCAATCTGTTGAAGCGGGAGTAGTACTCTGAGATGGTCTCAGTTTCCATCATTTTGAAGGTGTGGTATTCTCCTTCCAAAGCAAACTTTCTGCTTTGCTTCAGTTCCTCACTTCCTTCATGCATCTCCTTGAGAGCTTTCCATATCTCCTTGGCCGTTTTGATGCCTATGACCTTGTCCATGTCCTCTCTGTCCAATCCATTGAGGATGAACTGCCTAGCCTTGGCATTCTTCTCCATGATGATATAGTGTTCTGGTTTCCAGTCGTCTTCCTTCATGGTAAGGTCGACATAGCCATCCCCATTCTCGACTATCCTCCAGCATTGGTAGTCGTTGGTCTTAATGTGGCTTTCCATGCACTTTTCCCACCATGTTTCTTCTCCTTTCTTTCGGAGATGTGGCTTGTTGGTGGAGATTCCAAGCTCAAACTTGCTTGGTTGAGACATGATCTGCAAACTTAACAAAGATCTAGAGCTTTTCCCGCTCTGATACCAATTGTAGGATCGTGATTGTTAGATAATAACTTAAGGAACTCAGAATATGGATTCTAAGTTCCCTTCGCAGCGGAAATAAACAATCAAACAAATGACAAGTTCCTTATAGTAGAAACCTTTGATTGCCAACTAGCAATCCAGGATAAAAACCACTACATTTCTTTCGAAAGGATTTCAAGGTCTACTTCTTGATTTCTTATCTCTTTTGGTTACAACTTATCCTAGGAACAAACATACAGTTTCTTTGCCTTACACACAGTTAGGCAATCCTAGATAACTTAACACAATCAATAATTAATCCAAGAAACAGACCTTCGCACCTAGGAACTATCACTTACAGTCACAGGAACTTAGCACTCATCTCTTCTATTCCTTGACTGGTTCCTCTTGATCTCGGTTTGCTTTGATGATCTTGTTTGAAGATTCACACTGGATATTTGCTAATGTGTGTGAGTCGTATTTCAGTGCTTGAAGATAACCTTTGAGTTAGTCTTCCCTTTATAGTGGATTCTTCGTAGCTTCTTCTTCTCTTGGTTCCACAGATTGAGCTTGCCCTAGGGTAAGTGGTTCTCGTTTGTCCACGTTGTTCTTGGCATGTGCAAACAACCTAGGCAGCTCAGAATCCTTCTAGGTTAGTCAACCTTTTTATCCAAGTCGTTCTCCAGCTTCCTTTGTCCAAGGTTCAACACTTTGGGCGCTTGGGAACTGACTTCTGGACAGCGACAGGTTCCATGTCCTGTCGCTTTCACCTTTCTCTGTCTGAGGTTCGGCGTTCTAGGTGTCTTGGAGTCTTGCTCTTGGATGGTGGCAGACTTTTGGAAGCTTCTCTCTAGTCGCTTTCACCTCCTTTTGTCCAAGGTTTGGTGTTCCCAGATTTCTCGGGAATCGCAACCTCGTATGCTACGTTTCTGGGCACACCTGGGTTCCTCTGGGTTCCTTCCTTTGTCTTGTTCCTTTGGTTCTCTTGTCCTATTTGGCTTTCTTGCCTTCGGTATATTCCTGTGGTTCCTTAAAGAACATCTTTGAGATAACACATTAGTATCATAATATTTGTCATCTTCAAAAGTAGAGAAACCGAGGAAAGGAACTCTCAGGGGAACTGAGGTTCCAGAGTTCCGTTTCCTAACATCAACCAATTCCCTTCTTAGCTTCTCATTTTCAGCAGAACATGAATCCTCAGAATCTTCCTTTCCCGGATAACCAATACCATATATTTGCTTAACAAACACAGTTTGATTGACAATTTTTTCATTGATAGAAGTAGTCAACACATCAAGCTTATCTATGATCTCAACAAGCAAATCATTTTCTGGAGTAAGGGAACTCTGACAATTCTTAGCATGCTTAAGTTCCTTTTCAAGCACAACACAATTATCACATGAAATATGGGAAATACTAGACATGCTTGCAAAATATTTAAGATGTGCTAGTTCATTTTCAAGAGCAGTACAATTATCACATGAAACATGGGAAACGTTAGACATGCTTGTAGAATCTTTAAGTTGTGCTAGTTCCTTTTCAAGAGCAGTACATGAATCACACTTTCTAGAGGAACTAGCAAGCAATTTTTCAGTTTCATCAAGTTTCTTACTCCAAACAGAATTTTCAGTAGATAAGCATGAAATTTCTTCTTCACATTCATCTAGTCTTTCCTGAAGGGAACTGTTCTCTTTTCCAAGTTTCCTAATAATTTTAATCAATTGCTTCTTATCACATTCAAGAAGAGATTTAGTAAAGTCAGAAGGGAATACCTCAGAGTCATATGATTTCGTTAAGTCCTCCTTAACTATTAAACACCTTTCTCCTTTATTTCGGAGATGTGGCTTGTTGGTGGAGATTCCGAGCTCAAACTTGCTTGGTTGAGACATGATCTGCAAACTTATCAAAGATCTAGAGCTTTTCCTGCTCTGATACCAATTGTAGGATCGTGATTGTTAGATAATAACTTAAGGAACTCAGAATATCGATTCTAAGTTCCCTTCGCAGTGGAAATAAACAATCAAACAAATGACAAGTTCCTTATAGTGGAAACCTTTGATTGCCAACTAGCAATCCAGGATAAAAACCACTACCTTTCTTTCGAAAGGATTTCAAGATCTACTTCTTCATTTCTTATCTCTTTTGGTTACAGCTTATCCTAGGAACAAACACACAGTTTCTTTGCCTTACACACAGTTAGGCAATCCTAGATAACTTAACACAGTCAATAATCAGTCCAAGAAATAGACCTTCGCACCTAGGAACTATCACTTACAGTCACAGGAACTTAGCACTCATCTCTTCTCTTCCTTGACTGGTTCCTCTTGATCTCGGTTTGCTTTGATGATCTTGTTTGAAGGTTCACACTTGATATTTGCTAATGAGTGTGATTCGTATTTCAGTGCTTGAAGATAACTCTTGAGTTAGTCTTCCTTTTATAGAGGATTCTTCGCAGCTTCTTCTTCTCTTGGTTCCACAGATTGAGCTTGCCCTAGGATAAGTGGTTCTCCTTGGTCCACGTTGTTCTTGGCATGTGCAAAACAACCTAGACAGCTCAGAATCCTTCTAGGTTAGTCAACCTCTTCAGCCAAGTCGTTCTCTAACTTCCTTTGTCCGAGGTTCAACACTCTGGGCGCTTGGGAACTGACTTCTGGACAGCGACAGGTTCCATGTCCTGTCGCTTTCACCTTTCTCTGTCCGAGGTTCGGCGTTCTAGGTGTCTTGGAGTCTTGCTCTTGGATGGTGGCAGGCTTTTGAAAGCTTCTCTCAAGTCGCTTTCCACTTCCTTTTGTCCGAGGTTGGTGTTCCCAGATTTCTCGGGAATCGCAATCTTGCGTGCTTCGTTTCTGGGCACATATGGGTTCCTTTAGGTTCCTTCCTTTGTTTTGTTCCTTGGTTCTCTTGTCCTGTTTGACATTCATACCTTCGGTATTTGTCCTGTGGTTCCTTAAGCACATCTTTGAGATAAAAACATTAGTAACATAATATTTGTCATCTTCAAAAGTAGAGAAACTGAGGAAAGGAACTCTCAGGGGAACCGAAGTTCCAGAGTTCCATTTCCTAACAGAAGGTATGGAGGATCTTCTTATCAAGGCTCAAGTACTTAGGGTGCAAGGGGCCGTTAGATGGAAAGTTACCATCGAAGATAGTTTTGAGGATGGCATGCTTGCGCTTTGATGGCCAGTTCCTCTTGATGATGACCCCAAAGCCTTCACCAGTGTCGAGCTCCAGCATAGACCCAACCACAACAATAGAGAGGGGAATCAGATTGTCTCCCCAGGTGAGGATGGTGTCGTGCGCAGGCTGGTCATCTTTAACGGTGACAAATTGCATATTCTGGTAGAAAAGATGCACCAGATCCTCGTTGACGGCGAATGGCTCCGGCACTAGCTTATCCCACCCTTGAAGTTGAAGTTTGGCGTGGGCGGCGGAGACGCTTTCATCGTCCGCAGTGCGCCAGAATTCCTCGCCGATGATGAGGGGCTCCAGAATGTGACGAGAGGCGAGAGCCGATGCCATTGGAAAGGGAACTGAGAAAGGTGGGGAAGCCTGCTGGGATTGAGGTTGCTTTCCTTTAACAGCCTTGGTGATTTTCGCCTTCTTGGGCGGAGGGGCATCCTCTAGATGAAGAGAGGGGATGCCATGACCACCTTTAGCGGCGCGGCGTTTAACATGGCCGTCCACCGAATAGGAATCGCCAGGTTGCCTCAGAGAGGTCGTCGGTGTTAGGAGCAGGTCCACATCAATTGGTGCGGTCTCCTGGGAAGGAGAAGATTGGTGAGAATCCTCCTTTGTCGGTGTAGGGGAGGCCTGCTTGGACGGAGTGTGCTCAGACGATGCAGAGTGAGACCTTTGGGCCTCAGGGACCGGCGGTGGCGCCGATCGAGCAGGTTCCTTCATAGGTGTGGGAACCAGAGATGTGGTCTTGGCCGGTGAGACCGCCTGAGAGGAGGAGGGTATGACTTTCTGCTTTCTGTAAGCCTCCAGAATGGCGAGCTCATCGGCGGGGAGGTTTGGTAGACCGAAATCCATGGAAACAGTTGAAAGGTGAAAGCTTTGAGAATATTTGAGGGGACGGTAGAGAGTGAGTTGAGAGCAAAGAGAATTTGTGATCGGTGCCGCTTTAGGGTTGTACGTGTTTCCTTATATACTCGCTGGGCAAAATTCTATCCAAAATAGCCGTTGCCGAATCTTTGCAAATAAGGGAACCCAGATTTATCTCAAACGGCCAAAATATCTTCTGCAACTGAAGGGAACTAATAACTCTCCCCATAATATTTTCTTCAGAGCAATCAAATCAACCGGGTCTCAAACTCAGCTCAGAAATTACAGAGAACAACGACTAGATGTGAAATAACTGCTCTTGGGAAGAGGACGCTAACAGAGCTCAAATTTAAAATCCGGCCGTTGAAGCACAATTCCCAATTCCTTTCCTCAGTGTGTGACACGGAACCGGGGATATATGGGTACATTTTATGTAGGGAACCAAGCAACACTCAAGAAAAGTACATACCCATATGAAAAAATTTAGGAAGGCAGTTTTGACACTACAAAGACAATTTCCAGTGTGGACTAAAGAGGGATCATAAGGAATCATACAATGTAGTCAGGCATAGGACGGTTTATAGTCAATTATCATTTCGGCTTGTAATAGAGGATAGATGTGATCAAATTGACTATGAGAAGGTCAACAAAGAGATGCAATCAAGATCAAATTATATCATAAAATCATGTGATCATGCAAGACAGTTAAGAATATGCTTTAGAACTAATATTACAGGACATGCGAGGGCAACACAAGAACAAATATCAACAATATTGTCAATGAAATCATAGAAAAGATCAAATCTAGGCAAAGTAAAGGAACTAGTAAAGGCAATCGGAACTACTAGTTTATGGATATCATTCCCAGAAGTAATCTAAAGGACTCATAAGGTTCTCGATTTAATGCTTTGGTGAATATATCGGCAATTTGATCTTCAGTCCTACAATGTTCTAGTAAAATGTTACCTTTTTCAACATGATCACGCAAGAAGTGATGCCTAATATCAATATGCGTAGTCCTAGTATGATGCACAGGATTCTTGGAGATGTTGATTGCACTAGTATTATCACAAAGAATCTTGAGAGGACCAAATGACATACCAAAGTCTGCAAGTTGTTGTTTGAGCCAGAGGAGTTGGGAACAACAGGCGGCAACTGCAAGTTACTCAGCTTCGGTGGTTGATAGAGCCACTGAATTTTGTTTCTTCGATCCCCAAGAGACTAGACAAGGACCAAGGAACTGGGCCATTCCCGATGTGCTCTTTCGATCAACCAAATAGCCTGCGTAGTCCGCATCTATGTATCCAAGAAGATTGAAGTGGCAGTCCTTGGGGTACCAAAGACATAGGTCGTCAGTTCCCTTGAGATAGCGAAATACGCGCTTCACTTCAGATAAGTGAGATTCTCTTGGATCAGCTTGAAACCTGGCACAAAGACAAACATCAAACACAATATCTGGCCTACTAGCAGTTAGATACATCAAGGAACCAATCATGTCACGATAAAGCTTCTCTTCCACTTTCTGTCCAGTATGATCGACGGTGAGGCGAGTTGCAGGGGAGATGGGGGTAGAGATGGCTTTGTTGGAATCCATTTTGAACTTCTTCAAGAGTTCCTTAAGATATTTCTGTTGATGGATTTGAATTCCATGAGCCTTCTGATTAACTTGCAAGCCCAACAAGAAGGATAGTTCCCCAATCATACTCATTTCGAACTCGCTGCTCATGAGATTTTTGAACTTTTCTACAAGAGCCAAGTTAGTGGAACCAAAAATAATATCATCAACATATACTTGGACCACTAGAATCTCACCTTTAACTTCCAGAATAAAAAGAGTCTTGTCGATCACACCACGGCGATAGCCATTGGCTGTTAGGAATTGGGCAAGGCGATCATACTAAGCGCGAGGGGCTTGTTTTAGACCATAGAGAGCCTTGTCCAATAAATATACGTGGTCAGGGTGATCATCATCCTCAAATCTTGGAGGTTGCTTGAAGTAAACTTCCTCTTGAAGAATGCCATTGAGAAATGCAGTCTTTACGTCCATTTGATACAACTTGAAACCTTTGTGTGAAGCATAGGCGATGAGTAGCCGTATAGCTTCCAGTCTAGCCACAGGGGCAAAAGTTTCATCATAATCGATCCCTTCTTGTTGATTATAGCCTTGAGCAACCAAACGAGCCTTGTTTCTTGATACAGCACCGGAATCATCCAACTTGTTGCGAAAAACCCATTGAGTTCCTATGATGTGTCTGTTCGGAGGGCGAGGAAGGAGCCTCCAAACTTTATTCCTCTTGAAGTGGTGGAGTTCCTCTGGCATGGAAATGATCCAATCAGCATCCTTCAGTGCCTCTGTGATGATCTTGGGTTCTATATAAGACAGAAAAGCATTGAACGCACAATAGGACATATCCTCAAATCCATACCTGACTAGGTGCTTGGTAGTTCTTTTGTCTCTGTTAGGAACAAGCAGGTCAGTTCCCGGAGCCTCAACGTCTATGGGATCAGTAGCTGAGGAAGAGGCTGCAGTAGGGTCGGCTTCAGGAGCAGGTTCCGTTCTCGAAGTAGTAGCATCGACTTCATCTGAAGGGTTGGAGGGAACTGGGGCCGTAACAACAGCGTCTTGATAATTGGAGGGAACTGGGGTGCTATCTGATGATGTTGATTCCTTGGGCTCAACCACAGTTGAGGGAACTGTGGGTGAGGGTGAGCTAGAGAGATTAGGATAGGAGTTGCGCCTAGAAGGAGCTTCATCATCAGAATCTTCACTTGGTCGTTGAAACGGATCTACCGAGGGAACTGAGGGATCCTGCACAGACTTTGAAGGCAATTTTCATTGAAAATAACATGAATACTTTCCTCTACCTTTTTAGTCCGTTTGTTGAAGACCTTGTATGCTTTGCTACTGGAAGCATATCCGATGAAGATCCCTTCATCACTCTGTGGATCGAACTTCCCTAGATTGTCCTTCCCATTATTGTGAACAAAACATTTGCAGCCGAAGACTCTAAGATGAGCAATGTTAGGAACTCTGCCTCTTAGTAGCTCATAGGAAGTCTTCTCTAGCATGGGGCGTAGCATAGCCCGATTTAAGATGTAGCACACTGCATTAACCGCTTCAGCCCAGAAGGATTGAGAGAGACCGCTCGAGATGAGCATGGTTCGTGCCATATCTTCCAAAGTTCTGTTCTTTATTTCAAAACTCCATTTTGTTGTGGAGTGTAGGGAGCTGAGAAATTGTGATCAACCCCATGTTCCCTGCAAAAAGTTAGGAAATCTCCATTTTTGAACTCAGTTCCATGATCAGAACGAATGGCTCAAAGAGATACATTTAATGATTTTTCCAGCAAGGGAACTAGCTCGCTAAACCTATCAAAGACTTCACTTTTAGATTTTATAAATAATGTCCAAGTGAATCTAGAGTAATCATCAACAAGTACCAGAATATACCTGTTATCACCAATGCTTTGAACTCGCATAGGACCGCAAAGGTCCATGTGAATGAGTTCCAGAGGGTTAGAGGAACTCACCATTGTTTTGGATTTGAAGGAACTACGAACTTGTTTCCCTTGAACACAGTCAGAACAGATTTCTGACTTTTCAGCATTGGTTTTTGGAAGGCCACGAACGAGTTCCTTTTGATGTAGCTTGTGAATGAGCTTGATGCTAGCATGGCCAAGTCGTTGATGCCATAGATTTGTCTGATCTTCAATTGACGAAAGACATAGCTTCTCTTTGGGAACGAATTTTGGATCAATAACATAGACGTTGTTGAACCTTTTGCCTTTTAAGATCACAGTTCCCTTGCTATCTTCCACAGTACATTCCTTAGAGGTAAAGCGAACCTCATTTCCCCCTTGATCATACAGCTGTGACACACTTATTAGATCAAAACATAAATTCTCAACAAGGTTAACGTTACTTACCTTAATGTGATCAGTGAGATTCACATTTCCAGTTCCACAAATTGCTCCCTTTTTCTTGTCTCCGAAGGAGATAGTACATCCTCGGTGTTTCTGAAGTGATGACATTTTGTTTCTGTTTCCGGTCATATGGCACAAGCATCCACTGTCTATGTACCACCTGTCCTGTTGTCGCACTTCGTCCTGCACAAGGAAACTCAAACTTTTTGAACCCAGCTAAGCTTAGCTTTTCTGGGAGAATGAGGTTGGTATCTTATCTGTGGGTTAGAAGCAGGAACAAAATAATAAGGATCATTCAAATCATTTATGGTATGCATCTTTTTCTTATTATTCATTTTCTGGTTCCTTTTCCTAGCATTTTCTTCCATTTGTCTTTTCTTGTGAATGCACTCATGAATATAGTGACCATTTTTACCACAATGCCAGCAAACACGATTGTAGACAACATGACCATACTTACCATGACCAGGTCGGAATGATCTTTCTTGCTTTTTCTGCTCAAAGTTAACTTTCTTACCTTTAGTTCCATGAGCTTGGTCAATATACATCCTGTGAGCATTTTGACCTTCGAACCAAGTCTGATTCTCTTTAGGTTTATGTTCTATCACTTTTACCTTTTCTTCTAGGAACTAGTATTTGTCATGAGAGTTTTGTAGGGCATAATTGAGAGTTTCATTTTTCTCGACCAGTTCTCTTCTTAGTTTCTCATTCTCAGCAGAGCATGTTTCCTCAGAATCATTGTTATCAGGATAACCAAGACCATATCGTTGCTTAACAAAAATGGTTTGATTTACAGTTTTCTCATTTATAGAGTAAGTGAGATGATCAAGTTTGTTCATTATTTCAGCAAGCATAGAAGAAGTGTTCTTTTCAGAGTCGGTGGGAGGAACAATAGGATTGTCAGCATGCATGGGTTCCTTTTTAACATTGATGCAAGAGTCACACTTCCTAGAAGAATTAGCAAGTAATTTCTCAGTTTGATCAAGTTTCTTACTCCAGACAGAGTTTTCAGTGGATAAGCATGAGATCTCGTCTTCATATTCTTCTAGTTTCTCTTGAAGGGAACTAGTTTCCTTTCCAAGTTTCTTAATGATCTTGATCAATTGTTTTTTATCACATTCAAGAAGAGATTTGGTAAAGTCAGAAGAAGATATCTCTGGGTCATCTAATTCAGTTGAATCTTCCTTAGCCATCAAGCATCTTCCTCCAGAAACTCCATTCGTATCCAGTTCCCCTTCAGAGTCTTCTGAGTCGTCTCCAAAGGTAGCAAAGAGAGCTTTCTTCTGCATAGGCTTGTCATCTTCATTTGAGTTCTTAGGGAAGTTCCTAGCAAGGTGTCCTCTTTCCTTGCATTGATAGCAAGCATATTCAGAGAGATCTCTCTTTTGGAAGTTTTTCTTGAACTTTCCCCTGATGAAGTGCTTCTTGATATGCTTAGTAACCAAGGCTGTCATCTCATCCTCTTCTTCTTCAAGATCTAGGTTTTCTTCCTCCATCTCCAGCCTGGAGAAAGCCTTTGAAATTTTTAAGGCTATTCCCTTCTCCATCTTCTTGGCAGAGCTTGCCTTGAGTGCCTCCCTTTCTTCAACTTCAAGTTTCCCTATGATTTGAGTTAAGGGAAGACCTTGAATACCAGGAGTGGTCTTTAACACTCTTTTGATGAGATTGAACTTGGAGTTAAGTCCATTGATAACGACTAGGGATTTTGACCATTTGTCAAGTGTAACTCCAGCATTGACGAGTTTGGTAACAAGTCTAGTGAATCGCGAGTGATACTGGGAGACATTCTCTGTTTCCAACATTTCGAAGGTGTGGTATTCTCCTTCTAGAGCGAACTTTCTACTTTGTTTGAGTTCCTCACTTTCTTCACGCATTTCCTTGATGGCTTTCCAGATGCCCTTAGCAGTTGCAATTCCTATCACCTTGTCCATGTCCTCCCTTGTTAACCCATTAAGAATGAGTTGACGAGCTTTAGCATTCTTCTCTTTGATGGTATAGTACTCAGGCTTCCAATCCGCTTCAGTCAAATCCGCAGGGATGACTCCATCACCATTTTCAATCACGCGTCAGCACTGATAGTCCATGGTTTGGATGTAGTTGGTCATGCATTTCTCCCACCATTCTTCTTCTCCCTTCTTTCGGATGTGGGGCTTGTTGATGGAGATACCCAAACTGAATTCGCTTGAACTAGTCATCTTGAAATCTGTAAACTAACACAAATCTAGAGCGCCTGCTCTGATACCAATTGAAGGATCGTACGTGTTATAATCAAAGGGAACTGGAAGTCCAATTCCTTAGCAACGGAATAAGTAAACAATAATAGAATCAAGTCCAGTTCCTTAGAGTGAGAACCTTTGATAACCAACTAGTTATCTAGGATAAAACCCACTACCTCTCTTTCAAGAGGATTTCAAAGTCTACTTCTTTTATTAATGCTTCGATTACAATCAAATAGGATAGAACACACAGATTAAAGTCTTAGACACACTAAGGACTCTCTACCTAGTTTGATCAAATCAAGCACACAAACAAGCAAGCGACTTACAGTTCTTCTTCAAAGAACTAAGCTCGGTTTCTTTCTTCGTAAGCAATGTGAGTGAATGCGTAATTGTGAGCGAGTTTGATTACTCTATTTATGTAACTTATTTTATGGAAGAACCGAATCTCCAACAACTGAATTACACAAATAAAAATAATCAAAAAGTAATCGGAAATATAACATTTGTTACCAAATATAATCTTTCACGATTTTACACTTTTCGTTTCCATAAAAGATATACTTTTAACCTCTAAGATAATATGGAAACAGGATAATCTTTAACTTCTCTTTCCAAGTAAAGATCTACCCTAATCGGATCGCCGCCGCCCTTCATCTCTTGTTCCAAGTTCTTTCAGCGTCAGCGTCCTTCAGTTCCTTATGCCAGTTCCCAAATCTGGCATCTTGGTCTCTGTCTTGTGTTTCCAATTCTTGAGTTCCCTATTTAGCTAGACATATGGAAATATTAGTAGCAAAGTGTTTGTCATTATCAAAACTAGGAAAACTGAGGAAGAGAACTAGGTAGGGAACTAGAGTTTCCAAAAGTTCACTTCCTTAAAGTTTGAATCATAAATTATGTGTCTATCATCTCTTGATTTCATACTTGATCTCTTCCTTTACTATTTTCTTTGGGACCAGAATCTTAGATGGATCACCCAAGGATCTTTCTAACAATAAGATATATGTTATTCTCTACTGTTATTCCAATAATCTCAAGTGCATCTTGTTTTTTTTGTACCTACAACTCTCAGTTTAAGTATCATAAGATTATATACATGGACTATTTGCACTCTCAAACCTATTGGAGCATAAAAGCTAAGTGTTCTCTCTACATTTTTCTCTTGATTTGCCATTTTATAGATATTCTTTCTCTGGATGACTTACTAATAACCTTTTTATTTGAATTGCAGCTCCATGATCTTCATTAATCTCTGTGGAGAATTCCCAATTGGGCTAGCAAACTTGATCTCTCCTTGTATTGTTTCTTGTGGGTTCAGAACCTTCACTGGACCACCCAAGGATTGAACTAGATTTATGTGATCTCCAGCTCTTTTATAACTTAAAACCGCTATAATGCCCTTAAGTGGTTGTCTGTGTTATTGATTTGTTTAGCCAATACTGTAACTATTAGCCTAGTTCCCCCCCCCCCCCCCTCACACTTTTTCCTTTGTTTGTGCAACCCTAGGTCATCTTAAGTGTGTTTATTTAGATTGCTCTAGCCGGATCGTTGCTTATATTTCTCTAGCCTATGGTGCCTTAGCTTCTTTTTGGATAAGAGGGGGGGGGGGGGGGGGGGTGCTCACGTGCTTCCTTGTTGGGCCCCAAAGGTTTGATTACAGCTCATGGCTACATGTATCTCTCTCTCTCTTTAATTATATGTCACAAGCCACTACATTATATCCCATCCCTTTTAAGGGTGTCAACACCTACAATTACCATTACCATCAAATTTGTTATTAACTTGTTGCTTACGATCACTTTCAAATCATCAACAATTGTCTTTCGAACCATTAAGATTAATATGCTTAGCTACACTATTACTCGAAACAACTTATGTTTCCATGACTTACACTCAAAAACTCAAACTCAAACTCATACAATAGCTTGGTGTAATAAATTAAGAGTATATGTAAGAATATAGGATATTGGAACGATAGGGTATAAGATGTCCAGGTTTCCAAGAAGAACTAGGATTCGGAAACTAGGATTCCAAGAGCTTGTGTTTATGCCATCGAATGATACAAAAGGAGGGTTCTGGGTTCTATGGAAGCATAATCTTGAAACCAAACATCTACAATTAAAAAAAATAGAGCCAAACATGTCCATATATAAGTCAGACCATGGATCAAATCCTTATATATGTATATTTGTTCATGCTCCATCTTGTGAGGAACATAAAAATGCTTTTTGGCACCACCTTGAACATGAAATAATTTCATATGGCCTACTAGTGATTTTAGTGATTAGAAAATGACACAGAGAAGTTAGGTGGAGCTGTAACACCCCCAAAACTTAACCCTTTTGGAAAGGTATTACCGCCAGTGACCCCAGTGTTCCTTACCGAGATCACCCAAGGCTTTACCAAATAAATACAATTTATGAAATGCAATTGATACACAAAGATCAAGCATTAAATTCCAAAACATAACATTGTTGAGGAAACAAGAGTTACGGGATTACAACCCAATCCCGAATAGGTCAAAACATAGTTTAAACCAAACACAGCGGAAGACTAAGAAAGTAAGTTACAATCGGAGTTATTGTCCAAAGGATCATAACCTGATTAAAGAAATAATTAAAACATTCAAAAACCACCGCCGACTCCATAGTCCTTCTAATCTTCTGAGCTACTTCTTAACTGATGTGCCGAATCGAACGGATGACACCAGCCAACCATGCAAGGGAAAACATTGGTTGGTTAGTCTAACTGAATAGACTAGCAAGGGTACAAAGCAGACTGGTTCGAAGCAGTCATATTAGGTTAGACTCATCGCTTCTCGGATAATAACCGATAACGGTAGTCAACCATCATATTCCTACTGGAATAAACAAGAGGTATGCACAAGAGAAGATTCTGGAAGACTGAATCTTCACAGAAATCGACTCGAAAGAAGACTCCAACGGAAATGAGTCTTTAAGGAAGCAATGACAAATCTGGAAAGTTACAGAATCATTCAACCATGATTTAAAACTGACTGAGATGCTTCGGTTCACGACCAACCTCATCGCCTACAGCGAATCCAGATTGGAAAGAGAACGTACTACATTCAAGTCAAGACGAGTTTTCCTAGCTGCACTAAACTTAGCTGCACTACTCGCCCAAGGTGTATTAATTATGTGCGTCAAGGTAGCACTTATCTGATTTATGTTTCAAAAACACACATCACGTTATAGACTTTTACATGTGTACCCCACCAATGGGACGACACATCTTAGTATACGTTTCGTCGAGAGTGACGTATACCGAAAGGTTTGTGACACCAGCTAAGTGTCATGTCTCTACACACATGTGTAAGAGACCGATCATGATCTTAGAATAGTACCAGATGGGGACGAGCCACCCCGATACCAGATTATAAAGAAATGACTGGACAGAGTCCGAGTAACGTTCCTATTTAACAGTGCTAACTAAACAGTTACAGCACCACCACATTTACAGGATAAATCCACATAAAGGCCCGAAAGGCGATCACAAATAATAGCGTTGTTCTAACAGATATACAACCTATTATATGATTTTCAAAACAGTTTATCAAAACCGTTTCCAGACAAACAGAATATTCATTCCAAATTAATTACTCAGATAAACTACTGATAATTAATGTAAATATGGAACGAAAGAGCAAGAGCGAACCGCCACTTGCCTTACTCCGCAAAATAGTCTAAAGACGTCACTGGATTCCGGGCTCGACACGGTATAGCTCTGACAGCACAACGACCTTCGAGTCGACCCATAAAAGGAACCCTAAGTTAGATCCGACATAAATAGTACGAATCTAAACACGGCGAAAGAACACGAAAGGAAAGACGCCACGACGACAACCGACCAAGCCAAAGCCACGAAGGCATTGTGGGCACTGGCGGCGGTCGCCGTTCTTGGCGGTGGTCGCCGTGAAGAACACGGCGGTCGCCGTGAAGAACACGGCGGTCGCCGTGAAGAACACGGCCGACTGAAACGAGAGAAAACTCACCCCAAAACACGAGCGGTTTGGCCTCCTTCGACTTGCTTTGGCTTCTAACCTCCAAGGCTAACCAAAAGCTTCACAAAGGCACTCAGGAACCACACCAAAGCAACACCGGCGAGACCTTCGAATTCCGGCGAAAACACAACTCCGGCGAGAGGCGAATTTGGCAGCGATTCGGGGTTGTAGATCACCCAAAACCCATGCCCAAGCTCTGCTATTTATAGGCAAACCCCAAGGAGTGATCTGTAAATCCTCAGACGCGGCAAACGACGCAACGGCGCGCCTCGAACGATGCCGGCGACCGGTGGGCAATGCCCACTGGACAATCACGGCGATCGCCGTATTTTTGCCTGCGGCGGGCACGCGGCGGTCGCCGTAAATACGGCGGTCGCCGTCGTTAGGCCTGTCGCGGCCAGCTAGAAGCTGACACGCTGACATCTCGGGCCCAACCACGGCGGTCGCCGTTTCTGAACGGCGGTCGCCGTTTCCCCCTTTTCCCGTCCATTCGGCTTTGAACGAGCATGACGATAAACCGAGATAAAAATTATCGTACGTGAACGACAATTTAAAATTCAAGGCACCTTGTCTGTATATTATTTCACTGAGAAAAATATTACAGATATAGAGCACATTACAGAATGTCTCAAGCTACCTGAATTAAATCCGACGTACACAACGGGTACTCGGGAAAATTCCATAATTCCCAAAATAACCTTACAAAAATACGGGGTATCACATCTCCTCCCCCTTACAAGAAGTTTCGACCCTGAAACTTAGGTCCAGAATAACTCGGGAAAATGCCTGAGCATATCTGACTCGGTTTCCCACGTCTCCCAAGTAACTTCTTCGGTCCCTGACTTGGACCACAACACTCATACCAACGGCATGATCTTGTTGCGCAAATGCTTCTCCCGACGCTCCAAAATGCGCACGGGTAACTCTTCATAAGTACCATTAGCTTGAATCTCGATGTCCTCATAACTAAGCACATGAGACTCATCTGGCACATACTTTCTGAGTAAAGACACATGGAACACGTTATGCACTGGGTGAGCCGATGGCGGCAATGCCAAACGGTACGCTAGAGATCCCACTCTATCCAAAATCTCGAATGGTCCCACGTAGCGAGGGTTAAGCTTCCCACGCTTACCAAATCTGAAAACTCCTTTGGATGGCGATACCTTGACAAAAACCTTGTCACCGACCTCGAACTCGACAGTCCTGCACTTCCGATCTGCGTAGGACTTCTGTCGACTCTGAGTGGTCAACATTCTTTGTCTGATCAAAGCAATGTCTGAAGCCGTCCTTTCGACCAACTCTGGTCCATGCAGAATTTTATCGGCATTATCATCCCAACAAATCGGAGATCTGCATCTGCGACCATACAAAGCTTCAAACGGAGCCATCTTGATTGTAGCATGCCAGCTATTATTGTATGTGAACTCAATCAGACTCAAGCTGTCCTCCCAGCTAGTCGGACGATCGAGCACACAAGCTCTAAGCATATCCTCCAGAGTCTGGATGGTCCTTTCAGACTGGCCATCTGTCTGAGAATGAAATGCTGTACTGAACCTCAACTCGGTTCCCATAGCCTTATTAAGTTCCTTCCAGAATCTTGACATGAAACGGCCATCTTGGTCCGATACAATGGTCTTAGGAATGCCATGTAAGCGGACAATCTCCTTCTGGTAAACTTCGGCTAGCTTCTGGGTTTCCCATGTGGTCCTGATGGCTATGAAATGAGCACTCTTCGTAAGCCTATCCACAATTACCCAGATAGCATCTCTCTGACTTCGAGTCTTGGGTAGCCCAGTGACGAAGTCCATGGAAATGTTCTCCCATTTCTATTCTGGCACGGGGAGAGGTAGCATCTCACCACCTGGTCTGCGATGTTCGATCTTGACTTTTTGGCAAGTTAAGCACTTTGCCACAAAGTCTGCTACGTCCCACTTCATGTTTGGCCACCAAAACTTCTTCCTGAGATCCTTGTACATCTTGCTAGAGCCAGGATGCACAGAATAAGCAGATGAATGAGCTTCTCTCATCACCAACTGACGAAGACCTTCTGTGTCAGGCACACAGATCCGATCCTGAAACCAAAGTGATCCATCATCATGAACCACAAAACTGGGAGCTTTCCCATCCATCACTTCACTGCTTAACTTTACCAAGATGATGTCATCGACTTGCTTTTCTTTGATTTGATCCAGCAGTGTAGCCTGAATCTCCATCATACTCAGGTACCCTCTACGCTGGTCATACAAGACTTCAATGTCGCATGACTCTTGGTTTAGCTTGGTCTGAGCAGTAAGCAACGCAACCACAGTCTCGTGCGTTGTCTTCCGGCTTAGCGCATCAGCTACTACATTAGCCTTGCCCGGATGATACAACAACTCCATGTCGTAGTCCTTGAGCAACTCTAGCCAGCGGCGTTGTCTCATATTTAACTCCTTCTAAGTAAATATATACTTGAGACTTTTGTGGTCAGTGAAGACTTGGCATCTTATACCATAGAGGTAATGCCTCCAAATCTTCAGCGCAAAGACAACCGCTGCTAACTCAATATCATGGGTCGGATAGTTTTCTTCGCGCAAAGACAACCGCTGCTAACTCAATATCATGGGTCGGATAGTTTTCTTCGTAAGTCTTGAGTTGTCTAGACGCGTAAGCAATGACTCTGCCCCTTTGCATCAAAACACAACCAAGGCCACACTTGGAAGCATCACTATAGACCACATAATCGTCATTCCCCTCTGGGAGTACTAACACGGGTGCCGAGGTCAACCGTCGATTCAACTCCTGGAAACTGACCTCGCACTTGTCATTCCAGACAAACTTCTTGTGGACTTTGCGGAGTAGATTGGTCATCGGTAGAGCGATCTTTGAAAATCCTTCTACAAACCTTCTATAATACCCGACAAGTCCAAGAAAACAGCGCACCTCCTTCACATTCTGGGGCTGTGTCCATTTGGCCACCGCTTCAATCTTTTGGGGATCAACCATAACCCCATTTTTATTGATCACGTGGCCTAAGAAAGCCACTTCCTTCATCCAGAATTCACATTTAGACAATTTAGCATAAAGCTGATGTTGTCTAAGGATCGACAAGGAAATCCGTAGATGTTCCTCGTGGACTTCTTCATTCGGAGAGTAGATCAAAATGTCGTCGATGAAAACCACCACGAACTTATCCAAGTATTGGTGAAAACATCGGTTCATCAAATCTATAAAGACAGCTGGAGCATTTGTAAGCCCAAAAGGCATCACTATGAACTCGTAATGACCATATCTGGTCCTAAACGCAGTTCTAGGAATGTCCTGCTCCCGAATCCTGAGTTGATGATATCCAGATCTTAAGTCAATCTTGGAGAACACCTTTGCTCCCTGCAATTGGTCCAACAAGTCATCAATCCTAGGCAAAGGATACTTGTTCTTGATCGTCACCTTATTCAACTCTCGGTAGTCGATACAAAGTCGGAACGATCCGTCCTTCTTTTTGACGAATAATACCGGAGCACCCCACGGCGATGCACTCGGCCTGACATAACCTTTGTCAAGAAGATCTTCAAGTTGATTCTTCAACTCTTGCATCTCAGCTGGAGCCATCCGATACGGGGATTTGGAAATCGGCGCCGTACCAGGCTCGAGATCAATAAAAAACTCTACGTCACGATTTGGGGGTAATCCTGGAATTTCTTCCGGAAAGACATCCGAAAATTCCCTAACTACAGGAATATCAAGAACCTCAGGTCCATCCCTCTCAGGCGAATCCAAGTAGCAAAGGTACCCGACACATCCTTGTCGTAGTAGCTTAAACGCAGCCATCGCATTGATCAGCTTGCCGTTATCAGCGTCATTTCGACCTTTGAACTTGCACACGAATTGGCCCCTGGATGACACCGTCACCGTTCTTGAACTGAAGTCGATCACCGCCTTGTGACGCGTCAGCCAATCCATACCGAGAATAATGTCGTATGGAGCCATGGCTATGCAGATTAAATCTGCCTCGAATTCCTTACCCTGAATGGTAATCGGAAAGTCGGACAAATGCTTGGTTCCCACCAAACGTTCTCCATTAGGAAGATTAACGATGAAAGGGTCGCACGAATCATTGCACACTAAGTCTAACTTGCTAACACAGCTATCCGAAATAAAGGAATGTGTAGCACCAGAATCAAACAGAATGCGTACTGAAGTAGAGTGAAGGTATAGAGTACCTTGAGCAATCGGAGCGTTGGGTCCATCTGCCTCACGCATCTCGTACAAGCGTTGGCCCTGACTTCCAGAAGCAGCTGGGGCCTTTCCCCTATTCTGAGCAGTCGTCTGCACTGAAGGGCTAGGAGTCTCGGCAGGCTTAAACCTAGGTCGGTTGCTCTGATGAACTGACCCTTGCTGCGACTCTACTCCCTTCTGCTTCCCCTGCTTGCAGAACTTTTGCAGATGACCATCACGTCCACACCCAAAGCATGGCCTCCTCTCCTTCCGACACTCAGTGCTCTTGTGCCCAGCAGTACCGCAGTTATAACACTGAACTGTACTCCTGGTCTTCCCTGACTGCTGAGTCGATCCTCCTTGCGTCATCTCCATCTTAGCTCTGCCGGATTTGGCGAAGT
The DNA here is from genome assembly GCA_027886185.1 of Rheum nobile. Lineage (NCBI taxonomy): Eukaryota > Viridiplantae > Streptophyta > Magnoliopsida > Caryophyllales > Polygonaceae > Rheum > Rheum nobile. The sequence continues at coordinate 2,072,342 of WOAB01000025.1, read as the reverse complement.
TAGACGGTGGCGCAGGGCGCTTAAAACCACCTCCCTGGTTCTGATTCTGCATCGACTTCTGTCGGTTGTGCCTCTTGGTCGACTCCTCGAGAGTTACCTCCAGCTTATAGGCACAATCCACATACTGCTCCAAGGTAGAGCATGTGTGGTGCACCATTAATGGCTTGATATCCGGGTTCATCCACTCGTGGAAGTACCAGATCTTTTGAGCCTCGCTGGTGATCTCGGCAGTGGCGTACTGTAGAAGATGGTTGAACTTAGATGCCAACTCGGTCACTCTCAGACCATCAGTCTGAGGGTACAAGAACTCTTTATGCTTTTCCTCTCTCATAGCACGAGAGAAAAAGCGATCAACCATCTTGGTCTTGAACATCGACCAAGTCAACACTGGGCTCTCAGCCAAACCAGTGCTCTCCCATCACTCGCTAGCCTCCTCCTTCAGCTGAAGAGAAGCGATATGGACCTTCTCGGCCTCCGTACACTCCACGTTCCTGAACAGCCTCTCCATATGGGAGAACCAATGAGTCACTGCCACTGGCTCCCCTTTCCCGTTATAGCAGTCGGGTCTCATGGAAGTAATGGTCTTAAGAGCGCGACCATAGCTGTCCCTCGCCCTAACGGCAGTCTCTTCAATCACAGGATTTCTGGGTTCCACAACATCAGGAACCGCTGCATGAATAGGCACTTCTTGTGCTTGAGGCGCACTTGGTCTCAAGACATCTGTAATAGCCTGCATCACGATCCCACGGATCGCCTCAACAGCTGCAGCGTCAAACAACGTCGGCGCTTGGGTTTGATCCTGACCTTCACGCCTCTGCTAGACGCGAGACTCAGACTCGTGTTCATCCTGAACACCTCTTCCTGCTAGTCTGGGGTTTTGGCTAGTCCCAGCACCGGCTCGAGTCGAGTTTCTCGTGCTTCTTGGGTTCACCATCTGTTTACCGATCCAATTCCAAGCATTCAATACATTAATATTATGCAACATACTTATGCAATATATCAATGTAAATAAATCACTCAGAATAGATCAACTTGGTATTTTATAGATGAACCTTCGAATTCTTACACAAGTTACACATAAGTTTATCATTCGAGCGTTAGGACAACATTGCTCGAAGATAAAAGTGTTTCTCAAAGTACTTGCCGCAATACTGAAATATTACACAAAGTACAACTTGGAAAACTAAGAAACGAACTACTACGATAGGCAACGCCACTCCTCCTCAAGGCGTTCCAAAACGTCTCCCATACGACTGGCTACTCATGCATGGTCTCTTCGGGCTAGGCTCACCATCGAGCTCTGGCGATGGGTTTCGCACCCTGCTTGACCCTGAAGCACATAGTCCAAGCTCAGTCATGGTAAAGTATGGGTCGTCCATGACTGGTCCTCCTATTCCAGCCCTCCTCTGAGTACTGGCGATCAGCTCATCCCTCTGACGCTGCTGTTCTGCGGAGATTACCTCGCTCTGGCGGAGAATCTCCTGCAGCTCGGATTCCGACCTCCATCTCCTTGGAGTAGGGATAGGCTGAGATTCCCTGTCACTTCTCCCAATACCGTACTCGGTATACAGTGCCTCCCAATCAGCTTCTGACATGGGTGCGTACTCTGGCACTGGTGACAATCCTGTACCGGGCTCCTGATTCTGCCCTCCAAGGTCCAACTCTGGATCCTCTTCTGGATCATCCTCTATGGGATCCTCATCCTCGGGATCATCCTCGATGGGATCCTCTTCCTCGGGATCATCCTCGATGGGATCCTCATCCAGGAATCATCCTCGATCATCTTCTCGTCCTCGACAGGATCTTGCTCAAGCATCTCCTCTTCCTCCTCCTCGGGAATTGGTCCCAGTAGAAAGTCGTCTTGGTAAACCCCTTGTTCATACCTTGACAACTCGTCTTCCTGCTCCCATTCCTGTACTCCCTCCACCCTTGGTGGCGGCACAGGTGCAGGTCTAGGGACCATAGCATTCCTGGCTATAAGGACAACCGACTCGGGGAGAACGTGCTTGACGTCTTTGGGTGGGCTACTCGGGCCTCCACCTCGAAACATCGCCGAGGTAACGGAAAATCTAGCCTCGGCTGATCCGACTTGGCGTCTTCCGACCCCCTACCAATAGAAAAGCAGACACCCATCCTATCGAACAATAAGGAAGGAATTAGTCTTTCTAGACATAGAAGCAAGCTTACTATATCAGACTATAAAGAAGACACGACTATGAACGGTGTTTTTAAATTCTTTTCAGAATGAAAATTCAGAGCCCTCTTTAAAGCATTTTGAAAATGAATAAATGGTTTATAAAAATTCCAAACCCGTTTTAAAACTTTGGCTCTGATACCACAACTGTAACACCCCCAAAACTTAACCCTTTTGGAAAGGTATTACCGCCAGTGACCCCAGTGTTCCTTACCGAGATCACCCAAGGCTTTACCAAATAAATACAATTTATGAAATGCAATTGATACACAAAAATCAAGCATTAAATTCCAAAACATAACATTGTTGAGGAAACAAGAGTTACGGGATTACAACCCAATCCCGAATAGGTCAAAACATAGTTTAAACCAAACACAGCGGAAGACTAAGAAAGTAAGTTACAATCAGAGTTATTGTCCAAAGGATCATAACCTGATTAAAGAAATAATTAAAACATTCAAAAACCATCGCCGACTCCATAGTCCTTCTAATCTTCTGAGCTACTTCTTAACTGATGTGCCGAATCGAACGGATGACACCAGCCAACCATGCAAGGGAAAACATTGGTTGGTTAGTCTAACTGAATAGACTATCAAGGGTACAAAGCAGACTGGTTCGAAGCAGTCATATTAGGTTAGACTCATCGCTTCTCGGATAATAACCGATAACGGTAGTCAACCATCATATTCCTACTGGAATAAACAAGAGGTATGCACAAGAGAAGATTCTGGAAGACTGAATCTTCACAGAAATTGACTCGAAAGAAGACTCCAACGGAAATGAGTCTTTAAGGAAGCAATGACAAATCTGGAAAGTTACAGAATCATTCAACCATGATTTAAAACTAACTGAGATGCTTCGGTTCACGACCAACCTCATCGCCTACAGCGAATCCAGATTGGAAAGAGAACGTACTACATTCAAGTCAAGACGAGTTTTCCTAGTTGCACTGAACTTAGTTGCACTACTCGCCCAAGGTGTATTAATTATGTGCGTCAAGGTAGCACTTATCTGATTTATGTTTCAAAAACACACATCACGTTATAGACTTTTACATGTGTACCCCACCAATGGGACGACACATCTTAGTATATGTTTCGTCGAGAGTGACGTATACCGAAAGGTTTGTGACACCAGCTAAGTGTCCTGTCTCTACACACATGTGTAAGAGACCGATCATGATCTTAGAATAGTACCAGATGGGGACGAGCCACCCCGATACCAGATTATAAAGAAACGACTGGACAGAGTCCGAGTAACATTCCTATTTAACAGTGCTAACTAAACAGTTATAGCACCACCACATTTACAGGATAAATCCACATAAAGGCCCGAAAGGCGATCACAGATAATAGCGTTGTTCTAACAGATATACAACCTATTATATGATTTTCAAAACAGTTTATCAAAACCGTTTCCAGACAAACAGAATATTCATTCCAAATTAATTACTCAGATAAACTACTGATAATTAATGTAAATATGGAACGAAAGAGCAAGAGCGAACCGCCACTTGCCTTACTCCGCAGAATAGTCTAAAGACGTCACTGGTTTCCGGGCTCGACACGGTATAGCTCTGACAGCACAACGACCTTCGAGTCGACCCATAAAAGGAACCCTAAGTTAGATCCGACATAAACAGTACGAATCTAAACACGGCGAAAGAACACGAAAGGAAAGACGCCACGACGACAACCGACCAAGCCAAAGCCATGAAGGCGTTCTGGGCACTGGCGGCGGTCGCCGTTCTTGGCGGCGGTCGCCGTATTCATCACGGCGGTCGCCGTGAAGAACACGGCCGACTGAAACGAGAGAAAACTCACCCAAAACACGAGCGGTTTGGCCTCCTTCGACTTGCTTTGGCTTCTAACCCCCAAGGCTAACCAAAAGCTTCACAAAGGCACTCAGGAACCACACCAAAGCAACACCGGCGAGACCTTCGAATTCCGGCGAAAACACAACTCCGGCGAGAGGCGAATTTGGCAGCGATTCGGGGTTGTAGATGACCCAAAACCCATGCCCAAGCTCTGCTATTTATAGGCAAACCCCAAGGAGTCATCTGCAAATCCTCAGACGCGGCAAACGACGCAACGGCGCGCCTCGAACGACGCCGGCGACCGGTGGGCAATGCCCACTGGACAATCACGGCGGTCGCCGTATTTTTGCCTACGGCGGGCACGCGGCGGTCGCCGTAAATACGGCGGTCGCCGTCGTTAGGCCTGTCGCGGCCAGCTAGAAGCTGACACGCTGACATCTCGGGCCCAACCACGGCGGTCACCGTTTCTGAACGGCGGTCGTCGTTTCCCCCTTTTCCCGCCCATTCGGCTTTGAACGAGCATGACGATAAACCGGGAAAAAAATTATCGTACGCGAACGACAATTTAAAATTCAAGGCACCTTGTCTGTACATTATTTCACTGAGAAAAATATTACAGATATAGAGCACATTACAGAATGTCTCAAGCTACCTGAATTAAATCCGACGTACACAACGGGTACTCGGGAAAATTCCATAATTTCCAAAATAACCTTACAAAAATACGGGGTATCACATGAGCGATCACAAACCTAAATAGATTTAGAAGACTAATTGAATTTCGACATAACTTGGGGCTCATAAACATTAGAACTTGTGGCTTTTCTTTTGCTTAGAGAAAAAAGACCAATGGCGCTAGTAACCTGTATGAGAAACTAGACAGGGTAATCATACACTCGAATATACTTGACATAGCACCAAATTTAATAATGAAACATCCTCCTTTCACTACATTTGACCACTGCCTAATTTCATTTAGCATCGAAACAAACGAACCCTCCTTTCAAATTTGAAAATGCATGCACTGAATTTAAAGACTATGAAAACTTAGTACGAAAAGTTTGAAAACATATGTTACAAGGTTCTTATATGTTTATATTACAAAAAAAAATAAAGTTATTAAAAAAACTCTAAAACTTAGGCAAAAGAAACTTTCAACCACAATTTCCGCATGTTACAACTTTCAGAAGAAAAAATGGAGGATGCAAAACAGCACTAGCTCTAGCACCGAACTGTAATAGAACTATTAATCTCATACAAAGATTAACAAAAAGACATCAGTGCATCCTCAAATTCCAACATAAATATTGGAAACAAATAGCCAAAGGAACACATATAAAACTAGCAGACCAGAATACAAAATACTATCAGACAATGGCCAAGATTCGATTCATGAAACAATCTATAACTAAATTCAAAACAAGGACGGGATTATGATATTTGATCAAAACCAAATAAAGCATGAAATTTCAAAGGAAATGGGAACACGATTTATAAATAACTATGGAAATAGTACCCCTAACATTACACATAATACAACAAGAAATAACAGATACAAATAATGACAAACTATTACAACTACCAATTATAGTGGATATTAAGTCAGCCATAAACGATATGCCTATGGATAAAGCACCAGGACCAGATGGATTCCCAATTGACTTTTTCAAGAAGTATTGGAACACAGTGGGCGACATTGTTGTAAGCACAACAACAAATTTTATCACTCAGGAAAAATGTTAAAAGAAACAAAGCATGCATACATTGCTCTCACACCAAAAGTTGATACACCACTCAATATTAATCACTTTAAACCCATTAGTCTCTGCTATAAAAGTTACAAAATAATTACAAAAATACTGGAAAATAAAATAAAACCACTACTCTCTCGCTTGATCCATCCTTTACAAGGCGCATTTGTGGAAGGAAGGCTAATCCCAGACAATATACTTATAGCACATGAAATTTTCCATTCTTTTCACCAAAAGGAAACATGGAAAAAAAATGTTGGATGGCAGTCAAACTAGATTTGGAAAAAGCTATGACAAAATAAGATGGGACTTCATTGAAAGTATACTTCTTGCCTTTGGTTTTCATGCAAACTTTGCGAATTTAGTTATGGCTTGCATTACTACTCATCATTCTTTGTAACTATAAACAATGGACCTAGAAATCAACGTGATGCACTCTCGAAGAATGAAAACGAACGTGATCGTCTTGGGAATGGATCGAACAAGAAAACAATGTGACGCCTTAGGGTTTATGAGGAGATGCTCTCAACTTCAATAAACACTAGCCAAAACATAAGGGAGAAAATGACAAGTCTTGGCTTATATAGCCAAGGCATTCAGCCATGGGCCTAAACCACATCAATGGGCCGATGCACTTAACACAAGATACACACACAACCATAAACATAAACTACTAAAAATAGAAAAATTACCTCAAAACGACTCTACTACGTGTATGACACGTTTTTGTGGCTCTTCTTCTCTTCCTATAGAAGCATCCGTAGCCTTATTCTCAGCCTAATGGCCACCTTAATTGGGCTCATGCCCCACAAACTCGCGTAGATGACCCTTAGAAACCAGCTGTTCTAGAAAGTGCTTTAGAGTTATGCAATTTTCAGTCACATGCCTCTTTTCTTTCTGATAGAAGCAACACTTGGTCTGATCACTATCGTTCGGGTCCCCCCCCCCTCATAGGGTTAGGCCATCTGAAGTATGGATTATTCTTGATTTGAGTGAGGATCATGTAGATAGGTGTCTTAAAAATAGAATGCACACCCTGCAGAGCCGACACTGGATGCAAACCCCTGTCTTTGCCCTGATTTGGGTGCCTGTTAGCCGAAAAGTCGCCCCCTTCCTGCTTTCTTACTGTGGAGCGCGAACTCTTATCCTTGGACACCTTAGAGTCCTCTTCTAGCTTGGTATATTGCATTAGACACTCTTGCAATTCTGACATACTGGACGGTTACCTCAGTGTCAGGCTTTCCTTGAATTTATATTCGAGAGGCAAGGCAAACCCAAAAGCAGCAATGACAACCTTCTTATCACACTCATCAATATCTGAGTAGTATTCCATGAAATTATAGGCAAATTGCCTCAGACCCTCATCACGACGCATTTTCATGGAAACAATGCATCTACAAAAGCTGACTCTCTACTATTAGCAATAAAATGAGCCACAAACCTCATGGCCAACTGATCCCACAAGAAAATTGAATTCGGCTTCAAGGAATGAAACCACTTCGCATAAACTTTTTTTAGACTCGCATGGAACATTTTACACATCAATGCATCATTAAAATCCACAAGGCCATCTTATGAGAGTACGTAGCGATGTGGTTAAAATGATCCATCTTTCCATCATACAATTTCAAAGAGGGAGAGAAAAACTTAGCTGGTGGTGGTTGATTTCTGATTCCCCTTGAAAAAGGAGTTAATGTCATCCGGGAAAGTTTCTGCTTAGCCTGCTCTTGCGCATTGACTAAAGATTCTTCTTGATTATCGAGCAATCACAACAAACGTTGTTCCACTTGCTGAATATGATCCATACGATTTCTCCGCTCACGGCCTACGTCAACGCTTTCGGCCATGCCTCGGTAATTGCGCTCGCACGATCTAGATAGTTGACAACGACCCTCCTCCTCAATATAGTTTTTTTGTGATCAAGGCTCCTTCCTGGGGTCCTGCTTCTCCTTTCATCAGGGCACGTGTTTAATCTGAACGCAGAAGAAGACGATCTATGGCTCTGCCAACGCCCTTGTTTTCCGCTATCACCGCTAGGGCGGGAAGCCTCTATATTGGTGTGATCGTAGGTCGGGTACACCACGGTGTTGGCCAGGTGTCGTCCCTCTCCGTCTTTGTTCGACTATATTGCTCCAACGAGGCATTTTTCATGTGCTATTTTGAACATCATGCAAAGCGCAACCATCTGCTCTTGCACAGCTTGGATCTGGCGATCCTTTTCCATGACTTTTACCTTGAATTCCGCAATGTGGTGTTCCTTCTCAACAATTGATTCCTCTAGTTCGGCCTTCTAGCACTTCGCGACCCCATGACTGGAGGCTCTCCTGGTGACCATTGTCCCCTTCGATTCCCACAGACGATGCCAAATTGTTGTAGCAGAAAGTTGTACCACAATTAATTCCTATGTAGCAACAAACGATCTTCCTTCAAAGAACTCCAACTTCAAGGATATGCGAAGAACTTGTCAAAAGGCATGGCTTTGATTCTCCGTATACACTCTGATGTTCAAGTCAAACAACGACGATCGTAGAGAAAAATCAATTGGAAGAGAAGTTATGTCTTATCTTAGAGTTTTAATATCTTCCTTAATCTACTAATTTGCTTATGTTTTTGATGGGCTTTCATTAATTCGGCCCATCCTACTTAAAACCATTAATTCATTAAATAGAAGAGTAAATAAATAAATAAAAACAAAACCTTTTATTTATTACTCCTCATATATAGAGAATGAATTACATGAGAATGCTTAAGTAAAAGTGAAAATGAGAACGTGTTTTGGTCGTCCAAATATAAGAAACAAGTGGTCCAGATCAGACTTACATTAAAAGGGCAAAAAAGTGGCACAATCGATTTTTTGTCGTATTAAATGTTTTTTTTTGGGAAATATCGTGTGCCCAACTGTGAACATATTTTCTATGTTCATCACTTTTATCCTTAGAAGTTCACCACTTTCATGCCCTAATGTTCACCACTTTTATACCTCGGTGTTCCTCACGTTTTTATGCATGTTCATCGTTTTTCTCCTATATGTTCGTCACTTATCGCGTGAACATGTCTTAGATGTTCATTACTTTTGCTCAGACATGTCAACTAGGTCGGATGGGTGGATTCAAGTCATAGAGCGACACGAATTCCATTACTAGTGATTCTTTCCTTATTTCCAAATCTCGATTAATCATCAATTTTTCAATAAAAATGATTTATTTCCACGTTTCCTTAGATTTTTTTTAAAACATATAGATACTGATATCAATCTACATTATTGTATTATTTAGACACTAAAACTAAAAAGAAAGTTGATAGTCATGTAGATATTACTATACCATTTGCATGTGTCTCTGTTACAATATGAAAAAAGGATTTGAATTAAATCCTACAAATCTTGATGAGGTATACCTTATTTCCATAGGATTGTAGTTCAATTGGTCAGAGCACCGGCCTATTAAGACAAAAGCAACAAGTTCGAGCCCTTTCAGTCCAAACGAATCTAATGAACACGCCAATTCACCTCTTCATTTTCATTTTCATTTTCATTTTCTGGCAAAAGAAACATAATAATATGAATACAATTTCAATCCTTCTCAATAGGGATTTTTTTTCATTTTTTGTTATTTCTCATGAAACAAAAATATATAAATTTTCATTACTTTTGGGTTTGGGTCCAATGGGGGTCGGGTCGATCGGGTCGTTAAAACTTTCAGGATGATCGGGCCGGGTTGTAAGGGGTTCAGGTCAACCCAACTGGTAAAAGTGTCCAATTTTTATGATTATTATAATAATTATAATAAATTAATTGATATAATTTAATTATTTAATAAAGTATATTAATATATTAAATATAAATTAAATAAAATATATTAAATAATGGGTTCGCATTTGGATCGGGTTCGGGTCGAGTTTAGGTCGACTTCAGATCCTTCTTCACCCAATGACTTTCAGGTCGGATCTCGACCCTAAAAAATCGGGTTGGGTCGAATTTTAGAGTCGAGTTGGTTTTTAACAGGTCTACTTTTGTCCATAGATGCTCACCACTTTTATGCTTAGATATGTTCATCACTTTTCTATGCTTGCATGTTTATCGCTTTTCTCCTATATGTTCATCACTTTTCATGTGAACATATCTTAAATGTTCATCACTTTTGTCCATAGATGTTCGATCACCACTTTTATGCATGTTCACTAGTTTAGCACCTAGATGTGCATCACTCTTTATGCATGCATGTTCATCGATTTTCTCCTGTACGTTCGTCATTTTTTGTTGTGAACATGTCTTAGATGATCATCACCTTTGTGCTTAGATGTTCACCACTTATATCTCCAGATGTACCACTTCTATCTCTAGATATTCACCACTTTTATGCCTAGATGTTCATCACCTTTATGCCTAGATGTTCATCACCTTTTTTCCTAGATGTTCGTCATGTTTTTATGCATACATGATCATTACATTTTCCCTACACGTTCATCACTTTTGTTGTGAACATGCATGTCTTAGATGTTCATCACTTTTGTATATAGATGTTCATCACTTTTATGCCCCCATGTTCATCACTTTATCCACGTATGTTCGTTATTTTTATGACTATATGTTCACCCCTTTTATGCATATATATTCATCACTTTCATGCATGTATGTACATCACTTGTAAGGTATATATGTGCATCACTATACACTTAATGCGTATATGGCCATTTTTATTTCATATCAAAGATTACAAATTTTTATATCATATATATATGCAATGAACATTAAATGGTCGTTTTTAGATTCGAGAGTTTAGAAAACACAGTCAGAAGCATAAAAATTACTATCGAATTTTGTATATTTTAGTTGTAAGTTGATGAACATCGCTTATATATTGTGATGAACATTTACGAACAAATGTGGTGAACATCCGTATTCATGTACATAACAGGCGTGTGTTGTAACACCTCATATGCCTTCTCATTTTCACTCTTAAATAATGGTTCTTACGTGAACCAGTCCTGTATATATAATTCAATTTCATTAGGGAGTCTAGGGTAAGGGATCAATATTGATTCGTCCAAGCCCGGCCGTTTGACCCAACGCGTCATTAAATATATGTTCAAGTGAGATTTCATTTGAAACTTAAGTAGTATATATGTTGTATGATTATTGCATAGAAAATGCAATAATTGAATTAAGATATGGTAGGTAGGCTAGTAAAGTATCCCAATTTTGGTTTGATTGTGAAATTGGATAGGAGTTGGAGGAGTGACTAATTAGACGGTGGAGATCGGAGAGAAGAAGAAGAAATGGGTTGGCAGAGAGCTGGCGGGGGATAATTATCGTGCTCCCACAACCACAACTACTCACTGACTCACTCCGTATTCCAGACAAAATATACGCGAGGTAGCACCAGACTCGGCCAGGCATAGGGTAGAGATCTCTGTCACTACGTACTGCCTCTTAATTTGTTGCAGTCACATAGTACGCCCTTGTACTTATTTATAAATCGATCCCCTTTTACATAATTTGCTTGTATATATAAGTTTTTATAAATATGTGAGTTTTCTGCTTTAAAGCATTTTTATGCTTATATTTTAACATATATCATAAGTTAGTATGCCCCTTAATTATAAATTGTTTACTACAACTTGAAAATCAAGTTCGTCAAAATTTATTTTTAATTTTAGAAAAAAAACTAGAAATTCATAGGGTTATCAAAAAGTCCTACATAGATGATTCTCTACAACTTCTTTATGTGACATTATTATCAACATACAACCAACTCATGATAAATATGTTTTGGTGGCAGATTTTATTCTACCAAATAATACCTGAAACAAGAAAAAGATTAAGCAAATCCTACCAACTCACATATCTAAACAAATAATATCCACTCCAATACCCTTAAACAATATACATGATAGAATGTATTGAGAATCCAGTAAAAATGGATGATTTTTCACAAAATCTATCATGGATATTGTAGGATCGTACGTGTTAGCAATCAAAGGGAACTGAGAGTCCAGTTCCTTAGCAGCGGAATAAGTAAACAACAACAGAATCAAGTCCAGTTCCTTAGAGTGAGAACCTTTGATAACCAACTAGTTATCCAGGATAAAACCCACTACCTCTCTTTCAAGAGGATTTCAAAGTCTACTTCTTTTATTAATGCTTCGATTACAATCAACTAGGATAGAACACACAGATTAAGTCTTAGACACACTAAGGACTCTCTACCTAGTTCGACCAAATCAAGCACACAAACAAGCAAGCGACTTACAATTCTTCTTCAAAGAACTAAGCTATGTTTCTTATTCGTAAGCAATGTGAGTGAATGCGTAATTGTGAGAGAGTTTTAACTATTCTATTTATGTAACTTAATTGATGGAAAAACGAATCTCTAACAACCGAATTACACAAATAAAATAATCAAAAAGTAATCGGAAAGATAATATTTGTTACTAAATATAATCTTCCACGATTTTACACTTTTTCGTTTCCATAAAAGATATACTTTTAACCCCTAAGATAATATGGAAAGAGGATAATCTTTGACTTCTCTCTCTAAGTAAAGATCTATCCTATTAATCGGATCGTCGCCGCCCTTCATCTCTTGTTCCAAGCTCTTTCAGCGTCAGCGTCCTTCAGTTCGTTACGCCAGTTCCCAAATCTGGCATCTTGGTCTCTGTCTCGTGCTTCCAATTCCTTAGTTCCTTGTTCATCAACACTTATGGAAATATTAATAGCACAAGTGTTTGTCATTATCAAAACTAGGAAAACTGAGGAAGGGAACTAGGTATGGAACTGGAGTTCCCAAAAGTTCACTTCCTAACAATTTCCCCCTTTTTGATGATGACAAACAAGTCGAACCTGGCATATCGAAAATAGGCATGAACGATATATGAGGAAAAACAGAACATAACTAGATGTAGGATAATCATTGGTGAATTGTATATTCCCCCTTAACACCAAACCGGGTTCCTTAATTCCCCCTTAAAAAAACAACCAGTTCAGAGATCCTTTCATCCTATTAGTTCCAGATTGCCAAGTTCATTCCCCCTTTGGACATCATCGAAAAGATTCAGTTAAATGAAAAACAAGGATAATTTAGAGTGACAAATAGACTAATGTTGAACTCTAGAGAAATGGCAATGTAATAAAAGTTGAAAGCAAATCAGAATAGTTGCAAGGAACACATAAATTTCATTAAACATAAGGAGAACATAGATAACATAGACAAAATAAACATAACACTCAGAGACACACAAAAGGGATCAATATATGGAAGTGAGATCCTAGAGAACTAAAGTTCTGTGTCAACTGAGTAGGAAACTAAGCATTGGCCCATACTACGGCTTGCCCTTTGCCTTGTCCTCTGCGAGCTTGCGGTTTACCAACTTTGCAATTTCTGCTACAAGGGTTGCAGACGTCTTCCACAACTCCACCACCATTTCATTGGTGAAGGTGCTTCCTTTCTCTATAGCGGAAGCTACCTTGTCAAAACCCTCAACTAGGGCAACTTCAATGTGACCCAAGCTGTTCAGAATAACATGGGTGTCGGGAACCAGCCGAGGATCAGATTGGCTAGGCAATGCCTCTTCCTTTTCCTTATCTGCGTCAGACTCCTCATCCACATGTGCCTTGTGCACCAAACACCGAACAATGGTCATGGTGAGGAAGCGAGAAAACTTGGTTTCCTCAACATCAGTGGGGTAAAGACCAAGGCGGCTCAAAATCTTCTTGATGAGGTGAGGGTAAGGGAGGGCATTAGTAGTGTGGCCCTTATAGAACTGCATATGGGCTAGGGTGATACGGGGCAGATCAATGGGAACTCCCAGAATAAGCTTCTCCATCAGCACAGCGTCACTGACCAGCATTGTGTCCCTCTTCTCCTGACGAGGAATAATGTTCTTGATGAGGAATGTGTGGAGGATCTTCTTATCAAGGCTCGTGTACTTTGTGTGCAAGGGGCCCTTAGATGGAAAGTTACCATAAAAAATGGTTTGGAGAATGGCCTGCTTGCGTTTGGATGGCCAGTTCCTCTTGATGATGACCCCATAGCCTTCACCAGTGTCAAGCTCCAGCACAGACCCAATCACAGCAGCAGAGAGGGGAATCAAGTTACCTCCCCAGGTGAGGATGGCATCATGCGCTGGCTGATCATCTTTGGCAGCGACAAATTGCATATTCTGGTAGAAGAGCCTTACCAGATCCTCGTTGACGGCAAACGACTCCGGCACCAGCTTATCCCATCCTTGCAGTTGAAGCTTAGCGTGGGCGGAGGAGATGCTTTCGTCGTTAGTAGTGCGCCATAACTCCTCACCGACGATTAGCGGCTCCAGAATTTCATCGGATTCTTCTCTCTCCAAATCTTCCCATCGGCGTGACCCATCCAGCTGATTTCCTTATTCTGTGACCGCGTGATCTTCAAAGATGATCCCCGTAATCTTCACGCTGAATATCCTTCACTCCATTCGCAGCTTGAGTTTTGTTCGTCATTGATATTCCATGAGAGGTAACAAAGCAAGTGGATAAGGTTTTGTTCCCTCTGCAATCCTTCGCTGCTAATGATTCCCTGTGACAACTATATTATTCCTGAAGCTCTTGATTACCAGATTAGTTGAATGTTTGTTATCATCAAAACCTAAGGAATTCAAAAAATTCCCCCCTTTTGATGGTGACAAACATCCTTGACAATAAAACATACATATGAGATAAAGACAGTTGTAAAAAGAAAATTTCACACTTAGGCATAATAGTTTCCCCTTAGTCCAGCAACTATGAAGACATGATTTGTTCCCCCTCAACTAAAGCTATCCGTCATTTTCCCCCTTTTGGCATCATCAAAAACATAAGTAAATAGCGAAAGGAAAATGAGCAAGTCAAGATAAGCAGACAACCCTTTTGGATTAGATGAAAACACACAAACATGGACTACATGCAAAGACAACAACAAAATAAGCAAAGATAACACATATGATTAACATGCCAATCAAGGTACACACAAGAAACAGGGACAAAGATAACCAAAACAGTGAGGGGATATATGTGCTGGGAACCAAAGAGGGGTTGGTAAGTGGAAAAAGACGAATCAGGCGCTGCTGGTGCCAGCAGAGGGAGCCGAAGAATGAAGAGCAATCAAGGCATGTACATCCTCCAGAAGATATCCTTGTTGTTCCGCCAGTGTAGACGCGTATAGGACAACCTCCTTAATTCCTTCCTCAGATCAGGGTCCCCCTTTTGTTCCCCCAAAGTTTACACCTGTATACAATTTTTTTTTGAGATTACAACCAATAAGATATCTACCAAATCTATCAGATTCTGTCTAAATCTATCAGATCCCACAAAATCTCAATCGTATTACTTCAAACTTAAATGCACATAACCCTTCCCAGTCAGTTGCTGGCCAACATTACACAACACACATGTCAAGTCCCAGCCATAGGCCACAGAGGCGACGATTCATTTTCTCGACAAACCAGATGAGTAGTAGTGTGTGATGTTGGGGATAACGTTACCAGAGAGGGTACAAAGAACATCACACAAAGAAAAGTACGTGAATTTTAAAGTGTTTAAACATGAATGAGAGGCTCCCAGATGTGGATGATTAGAGGGGCTCATAGGAAGCATCAAACATGATGGCTAGGGTAAGCTGTAGAGTCAACAATCATGTGGGCTTGTAGTGAGGGATCAATGCATCAAGTTGACTCTTTTGGGCCGAAAGAAAACTGTTTCATGTATTATTATGATAGCATAGATAATCATGCATGAACGTTTGCACACAAGTGAAGTATTAGCACGGGTCTAAGCAAGTTGTTCAATTAATGATCAAGAGAATAAATACAGATCAAGACATGATGATTAAACTTTCACAATTTACCTTGTAATTTAGCCAATCATCGAGGGAACATAAGAGGTAGACAATCAGTTTAGGGAGATCATACCTAGTTCCATACAGAACTGTTCAAAGGGTTCCCTATTTAGTGTCTTGGTGAAAATGTCAGCGATCTGATCCTTGGTTCCGCAGAAGTCCATGGACACCAATCCTTTCTCCACACAGTCATGTAAGAAGTGATGTCTTATCTCGATATGCTTGGTACGTGAGTGTTGCACAGGATTCTTGGAGATATTTATTGCACTAGTATTGTCATATAGAATGGGAATAGAGTCAAGAAGAATACCATAGTCGCTGAGTTGTTGTTTAAGCCATAGGAGTTGAGTGCAACAAGCAGCGGCGGCTATGTATTCGGCTTCTGCAGTGGATAGAGCAACTGAATTCTACTTCTTTGACCCCCAGGAAACTAAGCACGTCCCAAGGAACTGATCCATTCCGGATGTAGATTTCCTGCCCACTTTGTTCCCTATGAAGTCAGCTTCTGTGTATCGAACTAGATCGAAGTTTCCACCCCTTGGATACCACAGACATAGATCATCTGTTCCCTTCAAGTATCTCAGAATCCTCTTCACTGCTTTGAGGTGTGTCTCTTTGGGATCAGCCTGAAAATGAGCACATAGACACACACTGTACATAATATCAGGTCTACTTGTAGTGAGATAGAGAAACGAACCTATGATTCCTCGATAGAGAGATGGATCAACTCTTTGCTCATGTTCATCCTTTCCCATTGGATTGTTTGAAGAGATAGGAGTTGTGAAGGGCTTTGCATCAGACATTCCGAATTTCTTGACACATTCCCTGAGGTACTTCTGTTGATGCACTTTGGTTCCATCATCACCCTGAGAGACTTGAAGACCCAAGAAGAACTTGAGTTCCCCAACCATGCTCATCTCGAATTCACTGGCCATCAGTTTGAGAATTTTTGAACCAGTGTATCATCTGTAGAACCGAAGATGGTATCATCCACGTAGACTTGCACGATGTAGAGTGGAAACCCCAATCAGTCAAATAACTAATCAAGGAAAAATCACTACCTTCAAGCTTCTCGCTTGAGAGAATTTTGAAGAGTCTACTTGTCTTATTGATTTCTTGATCAGTTATACTTGTAGCCTGGACTTCAAACCCTAGACTTCCCACCTAGATTTGAATCTCTTCTACAACGATGAACACGAACTCACTCTTCTAAGACTCACATACACTTCACTTTCTTTTCTCTCAATTATATGCTCCGAGTTCGTACATAGAAATGAATCTCACACTCCTATAAATACAACTCGATAAACAATCATAACAAGATAAAATATCTTTCTAAAATCGGCAACAAGAAGATATTAAATAATCTGAAGAATATTATCTTAACCGCTTATTTTATCTAAGGAAGGATTTCCTAAGATAACATAATCGGAATAAGATAAAATCCTTCTCTCTCCAAATATATTATCTTAGGAAAGATTTCCTAAGATAACATAATCGGATTCTTCTCTGTCCAAAACTTCCCATCGGCGTGACCCATCCAACTGATTTTCTTTTTTCTGTGACCGCGTGATCCTCAAAGATGATCCCCGTAATCTTCACGCTGAATATCCTTCACTCCATTCGCAGCTTGAGTTTTGTTCGTCATTGATATTCCTTGAGAGGTAACAAAGCAAGTGGAGAAGGCTTTGTTCCCTCTACAATCCTTCGCTGCTAATGGTTCCCTGTGACAACTGTATTGTTCCTGAAGCACTTGATTACCAGATTAGTTGAATGTTTGTTACCATCAAAACCTAAGGAATTCATCAATTGCCCTTGGGAAACGGACGCTGACAGAGCTCAAATTTGAAATCTGGCCGTTGAAGCACAATTCCCAGTTCCTTTCCTCAGTGTATGACACGAAACCGGGGAGATATAGGTACATTTTATGTAGGGAACCAAGCAACACTCAAGAAAAGTACATACCCATATAAATAAAATTAGGAAGGCAATTTTGACACTACAAAGACAATTCCCAGTGTGGACTAAAGAGGGATCATAAGGAATCATACAATGTAGTCAGGCACAGGACGGTTTATAGTCAACTATCATTTCGGCTTGTAAGAGAGGATAGATGTGATCAAATTGACTATGATAGGGCCAACAAAAAAATGCAATCACGATCAAGTTATATCATAAAATCATGTGATCATGCAAGAGAGTTACAAACATGTTTTAGAACAAATATTACAAGACATGCGAGGGCAGCACAAGAACAAATGTCAACAATATTGTCAATGAAATCATTGAAAAGATCAAATCTAGGCAAAGTAAGGGAACTAGTAAAGGCAATCAGAATTACTAGTTTATGGATATCATTCCCAGAAGTAATCTAAAGGACTTATAAGGTTCTCGATTCAATGCCTTGGTGAATATATTTGTAATTTGATCTTCAGTCCTACAATGTTCTAGTAAAATGTTCCCTTTTTCAACATGATCACGCAAGAAGTGATGCCTAATGTCAATATGCTTGGTCCTAGTATGATGCACAAGATTCTTAGAGATGTTGATTGCACTAGTATTATCACAAAGGATCTTTAAAGGGCCAAAAGACATACCAAAGTCCGCAAGTTGTTGTTTGAGCCAGAGGAGTTAGGAACAACATGCGGCAGCTGCGATGTACTCAGCTTCAGTGGTTGATAGAGCCACTGAATTTTGTTTCTTTGACCCCCAAGAGACTAAGCATGGACCAAGGAACTGGGCCATTCCAGATGTGCTTTTTAGATCAACCAAATAGCATGCATAGTCCGCATCCGTGTATCCAAGAAGATTGAAGTGGCAATCCTTTGGGTACCAAAGACATAAGTTGTCAGTTCCCTTGAGATAGCGAAATATGCGCTTCACTTCAGATAAGTGAGATTCTCTTGGATCATCTTGAAACCTGGCACAAAGACAAACAACAAACACAATATCTGGTCTACTAGCAGTTAGAAACATCAAGGAACCAATCATGCCACGATAAAGCTTCTCTTCCACTTTCTGTCTAGTGTGATCGGCGGTGAGGCGAGTTGTAGGGGAGATGGGGGTGGAGATGGCTTTGCTTGAATCCATTTTGAACTTCTTCAAGAGTTCCTTAAGATATTTATGTTGATGGATTTGAATGCCATCGACCTTCTGAGTAACTTGCAATCCCAAGAAGAAGGATAGTTCCCCAATCATACTCTGTTGGATCGTTAGAGTTACGTCTGAGGGAACAAAAGCTTTGTTCCCACAGAAGTTGCAGCGGATAAATATAGCAGGAAAGATAACGAACGAACTCACGATATATAGTGGAAACCCTGATTAGCAAAACTAGCTTCTCAAGGAAAAACCACTACCTTCAAGCTTTCGCTTGAGAGGATTTTGAGGCGTGTACTTGTCTTATTGATTTCTTGCTTGATTACACTTGTATCCTGGACTTCGACATCTAAACAACCAGCTAGACTCGAAACCTCTTCTACAACGATGAATCAAACTCAACCCTCAAAGACTTACACACACCTCACTTCTTTTCTTTCTTCTTTTCGTTCTCTCAATTTTCCGTCGTTGTCGTTACTTAGAAATGAATCCACATCTCTATTAAATACAACTCGGCAAACCCTAAATGTAACAAGATAAGATTTATCCAAATAAGGCAACAGGAAGATATGATTTTGTAGAGGGAATAATATCCCAGCCGTCTATATTAATTTGAAGGAAGGATTCCGTAAATTAATATATTTGGATAAGATAGAGTACTCTCTCTCCAATTATCTTATCTTAGTAAGGTTTTCCTAAGATAACACAATCGGGCTTCTCTCTCCATATCTTCTCAAATCGGCTTGATCCTTGGAGCCGAAGTCATTCATCCTTGACCGCGTGCATGATTCTGCGTTTGATTTGTTTCCATAAATGCCACGCTGGATTCTTCTTTCCATTCACAGCTTCGATCTTGTTCGACGCTGTTGGTCCTTCAGAGGTAACAAAGCACATGAACAGAGCTTTGTTCCCTCTTCGATCCTTCACTGCAATGGTTCCCTGAGACAAATGTCTTTGTTCCTGAAACACTTAGTACCCAGATTAGTTGAATGTTTATCACTATCAAAACCTAAGGAATTCAACAAATTCCCCCTTTTTGATGGTGACAAACATCCTTGACAATAAAGCATATACATATGAGATAAAGACAGTTGTTGGAAAGGTTCTCCACACAAGACCATAATAGTTCCCCCTCAATACAGCAACATATGAAACCATGTGCTGTTCCCCCTCAACCAAAGCTACCTGTCATTTTCCCCCTTTTGGCATCATCAAAAACACAGTGAAGAGTTAGAGATGAAAGATAACAGCCAGATGAACATCATTCTCAATCGCAGTAGATTGAAACACACGAACGTAGACAGCATGTTAAGACGACAACACGATATGCAAGGATAACATTCATGATCAACATGCCAGTCAGTGCAAACACAAGAATCAGAGACAAGGAAGTACGAAAAGAGAGGAGTAGATGTGCTAGGGAACAAAAGAGGTGTGGGTTAGCCAGAGAAGTGCGAATTAAGAACCACTGGGGCCAGCAGCTAGAGCAGAAGTATGATTACCAATGGAATTCATCTTTTGTTCCCACTCAGAGCTGTTGCATCCTCATTGGCGTCAGCAACCACCATAGCCTCAACTTGTAGAGGAGTGAATCTGTAGTGTCGTCTTTTTCCTTCTTTGTGTGTCTTGTGATGTTCAATTTTTTTTTTTTTTTTTGAACATCACAAACTTCAACTTGCCTTCTTTCATCATGGATTCATTCAGAGCCCACTACCTCTCATGCGTAACATTAGCTTTTGAGCACGAACCTTCCTTAGGCAGTTGTAAGCCAGCATCACACACATACCTGTCGAACCCTATCCACATACCACAATGGCGATAATTCATAATCTCGACTTTCCGAAAAAGTAGAAGAATGTGATGCGGGGGTAATGTTACCAGAGATGGTGCAAAGAGCATCACACAAACCATATATGAATTTTTTTAATAATGTGTAATCATGAATGAGAGGCTCCCAGATGTGAATGATTAGAGGGGCTCATAGGAAGCATCAAACATGATGGCTAAGGTAAGCTGTAGAGTCAACAATCATTTGGGCTTATAATGAGGGATCAATGCATCAAGTTGACTCTTTTGGGCCGAAGGAAATCTGATTCATGTATTAGCAAGATATCATAGAGAGCATGCATGAAATGTTGCACATAAGTGAAATATTAGCATGAGTCTAGGCAAGTCATTCAACTAGTGATCAAGAGAATAAATGCAGACCGGGACATGATGTTTCATCCTTCACACTTTACCATGTAATATTAGCCAATCATCGAGGGAACACAACATGTAGACAGTCAGTTTAGAGAGATCATACCTAGTTCCATACGAAACTGTTCGAATGGTTCACTGTTTAGTGCCTTGGTGAAGATGTCGGCGATTTGATCCTTAGTTCCACAGAAGTCCATTGTCACCAACCCTTTCTCCACACAGTCACGTAAGAAGTGATGTCTTATCTCGATGTGCTTGGTACATGAGTGTTGCACCAGATTCTTGGAGATATTTATGGCACTTGTATTGTCACAGAGAATGGGAATGGAGTTTAGAAGAATACCGTAGTCGCTGAGTTGTTGTTTGAGCCATAGGAGTTGAGTGCAACAAGCAGCAGCGGCTATGTATTCAGCTTCCGCAGTGGAGAGAGCCACGGAGTTCTGCTTCTTTGACCCCCAGGAAACCAGACATGGCCCAAGGAACTGAGCCATTCCAGAGGTAGATTTTCTGTCCACTTTGTTCCCTACGAAGTCAACATTTGTGTATCCGACAAGATCAAGGCTTCCTCCCCTTGGATACCACAGACAAAGATCATCTGTTCCCTTTAAATATCTCAAGATCCTCTTCACTGCTTTGAGATGTGTCTCTTTGGGATCGGCCTGAAAACGAGCACAAAGACATACACTATACATAATATCAGGCCTACTGGCAGTGAGATATAGAAGCGAACCTATTATTCCTCGGTAGAGAGATGGATCAATTCCTTGCTCATGTTCGTCTTTTCCCATTGGATTGTTTGGAGATATGGGAGTGGTGAAGGGTTTCGCATCATTCATACCAAACTTTTTGACGCACTCCCTGAGATACTTCTGTTGGTGCACTTTGGTTCCATCATCTCCCTAAGAGACTTGCAGACCTAGGAAGAACTTGAGTTCTCCAACCATGCTCATCTCGAATTCACTGGCCATAAGCTTAGAGAATTTCTGAACCAGTTTATCATCAGTGGATCCAAAGATGATATCATCCACATAGACTTGGACCACCAGAATATGCTTCCCTTCCTTCAGAAGGAACAGAGTCTTATCGACCTTTCCTCGAACGTATCCGTGTGTCAGAAGAAACTATGAGAGCCTTTCATACCAGGCCCTCGGGGCTTGCTTGAGACCATACAGAGCTTTGTCTAGAATGTAGACATGGTCAGGTTGAGTGGTGTCCTCAAAGCCGGGTGTTTGCTCCATGTAGACTTACTCCTTAAGAACTTCATTCAATAAGGCAGTCTTGACATCCATCTGTTGCAGCTTGAACCCATGGAAAGAAGAATACGCAAATAGGAGTCTTATTGCTTCTAACCTGGCAACAGGAGCAAAGGTCTCATCATAGTCGATGCCTTCCTGCTGGTTGTAACCTTTTACCACCAGCCTAGCTTTGTTCCTTGTGACCTGACCTTGGTCATCCAACTTGTTTCTGAACACCCACTTGGTTCCAATCACTGTTCTGTTCCTTGGACGAGGAACTAACCGCCAAACCTTGTTTCTTTCAAACTGGTGAAGTTCCTCTTGCATGGCGTTTATCCAGTCAGGATCCTTCAATGCTTCTCCTACGGTTTTGGGTTCTTGCAAAGAGAGAAAAGCATTGAAAGCACATAAATTTTGTAGGGAGGAACGAGTGCTCTGAGGTGCTCCCTTTCTATAGCCAGTGACGATTAGCTTGACTGGATGAGCCCACTTTTGCTGGTAGTTGGGAACTTGGAGATTGTTGATGTCGAATTCCTCTGAATCAGCGTTCCCAGCACTTGAGCCTTCACTTCATGTGCCATTAGCATTAGGATTGACATCCCTCGTTCCTTCAGCAGAAGGTAAGTCCTCAGAGGGCTCTACTGTGCCGTGACTTGGGCTTTGTTCCCCCTGAGGTGCCTGAGATACATCAAGGGGGTAAGCATTTTCTTCATTGCCCCCTGAGTTGGCGGAATTGGGAGTTCTTGGTGTAGAGGGATCATTTTGAGTTTCTTGATCTTCAGAGGTCCCACCGTTGACATTGCTATCTACAAGCTGAAAGAAATCATCTTCGAAAAGCTCGATGTTGCCTGATAGTTCCTGCACATTGTTACCAGCCATAACAGTTTCATCAAATACAACATGAACGCTTTCCTCTACCTTTCTGGTTCTCTTGTTGAAAACTTTGTAGGTCTTGCTTTGCTGTGAATATCCTACAAAGGTTCCTTCATCACTTATGGGATCAAACTTCCCAAGAGAATCTTTCCCGTTGTTGTGGACGAAGCACTTGCAACTAAATGTGCACAAATGAGACACATTAGGTTTCCTTCCCTTCAGAAGCTCATAGGCAGTTTTGTTCAGAAGAGGACGGATGGTTGCTCTGTTCAGAATGTAGCACGCATCATTCAAGGCTTTGGCCCAGAAACTCCTTGGAAGACCACTTGAGATAAGAAGAGTACGCGTCATGTCTTCCAGAGTTCTGTTCTTTCTTTCAACAACACCGTTTTGCTATGGGGTCCTAGGAGCAGAGAAGTTGTGGTTGATACCTCTGTTCCTATAGAGGGATAGGAACTGAGAGTTCTTGAATTCAGTTCCATGATCAGTGCGAATAGACCCCAAGGAACGTCCAGTGCTCCTTTCAGCTGCCTTAAGCCAGGACTCAAACTCCGCAAACACTTCATCCTTTGTGGAGATAAATAGAGTCCATGTGTACCTGGAATAGTCATCAACAATAACAAAGACATATGCATTTCCCCCACGGCTCTTCATGCGCATAGGCCCACAAAGATCCATGTGGACTAATTCCAGAGGACGTGTTGTACTTACATCCCTTTTTGACTTGAAGGAAGACCTCACTTGTTTTCCTTTAATGCATGCGTCATACACGTCACTTCTCATTGCTTCAACCTTGGGAAGGCCATTCACCAACTCTTGTATATGAAGTTTGGATAGGAGTTGAAGGCTAGCATGTCCAAAGCGTTTGTGCCACAAGTCTGTCGTCTCAGCAATAGACGACAGACATAGGTCCTTGTCAGGGATGAAAGCAGGGTCGACCTTATAGACATTGTTGTCGCAGATCCCTTTGAGTAAGATTTTCCCTGTACTTAGACACTCAACATGACAATCATCAGTGGTAAAGACTACCCTATTTTTTCTGTTTTGACATAGTTGAGCCACACTAAACAGATCAAACTTGAGATTATTCACTAGATTCACATTATTCACAGTGATGTGTTTAGAGAGTCTTACCATACCGATACCACAAACCTCACCCTTACTCTTGTTTCAAAAAGTTATCGATGCCCCTAAGGCTGGCTGAAGAGAAGTGAACCATTCACTGTTCCCTGTCATGTGACTTGAACATGCACTGTCAAGGTACCAAGAGCCTTTCCTTGCTTCCTCCTCAGATTTATGAGAACCACCTTCTGATACGTTGTGACCTTTTGAGCTCATCAAGCAGATATCCTTTGAGAGAGGAGATGCTTCATCATCTGAGCTGCAGTCACCCCACTTCGCAATCCTCGTTTGTTCCTCGTTGAAGACCTGAGAAGAACCTGCCGCTTTGTTGAGGCACCTTTTTGCGAAGTGTCCGTTGTCATAGCAGTGAGAGCAGACAACCTTCTTCATGTCATTGTGAACCATGACCGAACCTTTAGTGCCTTTGCTTCGAGACCATATCTTCTTCATGGCTTGAGTGATGAGAGCCACATCTACATCACCTTCTTGAGAGTCTCTATCCAAGGCATTTCTTGATGACATCTTTCCTGCAGAATCTGTAACTAAAACAAACAATCTAGAGCACCAGGCTCTGATACCAATTGTTGGATCGTTAGAGTTACGTCTGAGGGAACAAAAGCTTTGTTCCCACAGAAGTTACAGCGGATAAATATAGCAGGAAAGATAACGAACGAACTCACGATATATAGTGGAAACCCTGATTAGCAAAACTAGCTTCTCAAGGAAAAACCACTACCTTCAAGCTTTCGCTTGAGAGGATTTTGAAGCGTGTACTTGTCTTATTGATTTCTTGCTTGATTACACTTGTATCCTGGACTTCGACATCTAAACAACCAGCTAGACTCGAAACCTCTTCTACAACGATGAATCAAACTCAACCCTCAAAGACTTACACACACCTCACTTCTTTTCTTTCTTCTTTTCGTTCTCTCTATTTTCCGTCGTCGTCGTTACTTAGAAATGAATCCACATCTCTATTAAATACAACTCGGCAAACCCTAAATGTAACAAGATAAGATTTATCCAAATAAGGCAACAGGAAGATATGATTTTGTAGAGGGAATAATATCCCAGCCGTCTATATTAATTTGAAGGAAGGATTCCGTAAATTAATATATTTGGATAAGATAGAGTACTCTCTCTCCAATTATCTTATCTTAGGAAGGTTTTCCTAAGATAACACAATCGGGCTTCTCTCTCCATATCTTCTCAAATCAGCTTGATCCTTGGAGCCGAAGTCATTCATCCTTGACCGCGTGCATGATTCTGCGTTTGATTTGTTTCCATAAATGGCACGCTAGATTCTTCTTTCCATTCGCAGCTTCGATCTTGTTCGACGCTGTTGGTCCTTCAGAGGTAACAAAGCACATGAACAGAGCTTTGTTCCCTCTTCGATCCTTCACTGCAATGGTTCCCTGAGACAACTGTCTTTGTTCCTGAAACACTTAGTACCCAGATTAGTTGAATGTTTGTCACTATCAAAACCTAAGGAATTCAACATACTCATTTCAAACTCGCTGCTCATGAGATTTTTGAACTTTTCTACAAGAGCCAAGTTAGTGGAACCAAAAATAATATCATCAACATATACTTGGACCACTAGAATCTCACCCTTAACTTCCAGAATAAAAAGGGTCTTGTCGATCACACCACGGCGATAGCCATTGGCTGTTAGGAACTGGGCAAGGCGATCATACCAAGCGCGAGGGGCTTGCTTTAGACCATAGAGAGCCTTGTCCAAGAAATATACGTGGTCAGGGTGATCATCATCCTCAAATCCTGGAGGTTGCTTGACGTAAACTTCCTCTTGAAGAATGCCATTGAGAAAAGCAGTCTTCACGTCCATTTGATACAGTTTGAACCCTTTTTGTGAGGCATAGGCGATGAGTAGCCGTATCGCTTCCAGTCTGGCCATAGGGGAAAATGTGTCATAATAATCGATCCCTTATTGTTGATTATAGCCTTGAGCCACCAAACGAGCCTTGTTTCTTGATACAGCACCAGAATCATCCAACTTGTTGCGAAAAACCCATCGAGTTCCTATGATGTGTCTGTTCTGAGAGCGAGGAACTAGTCTCCAGACTTTGTTCCTCTCGAACTGGTGAAGTTCCTCTTGCATGGCAATGATCCAATCAGCATCCTTTAGCACCTCCGTGATGTTCTTTGGTTCTATAAGAGACAGAAATGCATTGGACGCACAATAGGACATATCCTCAAATCCATACCTGACTGGGTGCTTGGTAGTTCTTTTGTCTTTGTTAGGAACTAGCAAGTCAGTTCTCGAGGCCTCAACATCTGTGGGAGCAGTAGCTGAGGAAGAAGCTGTAGTAGGGTCGGCTTCAGGACCGTGTATGCTTTGCTACTGGAAGCATATCCGATGAAGATGCCTTTATCACTCCGTGGATCAAACTTCCCTAGATTATCTCTCCCATTGTTGTGAATGAAACATTTACAGCCAAAGACTCATACATGAGCAATGTTGGGAACTCTGCCTCTTAGTAACTCATAAGAAGTGTTCTCTAGCATAGGGCGTAGCATAGCTCGATTTAGAATATAGCATGCTGCATTAACCGCTTCTGCCCAGAAGGATTGAGAGAGCCCGCTCGAGATAAGCATGGTACGAGCCATATCTTCCAAGGTTCTGTTCTTTCGTTCAACAACTCCGTTCTGTTGTGGAGTGTAGGGAGCTAAGAAATTATGATCAACTCCATGTTCCCTGCAAAATGTTAGAAAATCTCCATTCTCGAACTCATTTCCATGATCGGAACGGATGGCACGAAGAGATACATTCAATGATTTTTCAAGCAAAGGAACTAGCTCACTAAACTTATCAAAGACTTCACTTTTAGATTTTATAAATAATGTCCAAGTGAATCTAGAGTAATCATCAACAAGTACCAGAATATACATGTTGCCACCAATGCTTTGAACTCGCATAGGACCACAAAGATCCATGTGAATGAGTTCCAGAGGTATAGAGGAACTCACCATTGTTTTGGATTTGAAGGAATTGCGAACTTGTTTCCCTTGAACACAGTCAGAACAGATTTCTGACTTTTCAGCATTGATTTTGGGAAGTCCACGAACGGGTTCCTTTTGATATAGCTTGTGGATGAGCTTGATGCTAACATGGCCAAGTCGTTGATGCCATAAATTCGTCTGATCTTCAATTGACGTAAAGCATAGCTTTTCTTTGGGAATGAACTTCGGATCAATAACATAGACGTTGTTGAACCTCTTGCCTTTTAGAATCACAGTTCCCTTGCTATCTTCCACAGTACATTCCTTTGAGGTGAAGCGAGCCTCATTTCATCCTTGATCACACAACTGTGACACACTTATTAGATCAAACCCTAAATTCTCAACGAGTTTAACATTACTTACCTTAATGTGATCAGTGAGATTCACGTTTCCAGTTCCACATATTTCTCCATTTTTCTTGTCTGCGAAGGAGATAGTACCTCCTCGGTGTTTCTGAAGTGACGACATTTTGTTTCTATTTCCGGTCATATGGCACGAGCATCCACTGTCTATGTACCACCTGTCCTGTTGTCGCACTTCGTCCTGCACAAGGGAACTCAAACTTTTTGAACCCAGCTAAGCTTAGCTTTTTTGGGAGAATGAGGTTGATAACTTATCTGTGGGTTAGAAGCAGGAAAAAAGTAATAAGGATCATTCAAATAATTTATTGTATGCATCTTTTTCTTATTATTTATTTTCTGGTTCCTTTTCCTAGCATTTTCTTCCATTTGTCTTTTCTTGTGAATGCACTCATGAATATAATGACCATTTTTACCACAATGCCAGCAAACACGATTGTAGACAACATGACCATACTTACCATGACCCGGTCGGAATGGTCTTTCTTGCTTTCTCTGCTCAAATTTAACTTTCTTACCTTTAGTTCCCTGAGCTTGGTCAATATACATCTTGTGAGAATTCTGACCATCAAACCAAGTCTGATTCTCTTTAGGTTTCTGTTCTAGCACTTTTACCTTTTCTTCGAGCACTGGTTTTTGTCACGAGAATTTTGTAGAGCACAATTGAGAGTTTCATTTTTCTCGACCAGTTCCCTTCTTAGTTTCTCGTTCTCAGCAGAGCATGTTTCCTCAGGATCATTGTTACCAGGATAACCAAGACCATATCGTTGCTTAACAAAAATGGTTTGATTTACAGTTTTCTCATTTATAGAGTAAGTGAGATGATCAAGTTTGTTCATTATTTCAGCAAGCATAGAAGAAGTGTTCTTTTCAGAGTCGGTGGGAGGAACAGTAGGATTGTCAGCATGCATGGGTTCCTTTTTAACATTGATGCAAGAGTCACACTTCCTAGAAGAATTAGCAAGTAATTTCTCAGTTTGATCAAGTTTCTTACTCCAGACAGAGTTTTCAGTGGATAAGCATGAGATCTCGTCTTCATACTCTTCTAGTTTCTCTTGAAGGGAACTAGTTTCCTTTCCAAGTTTCTTAATGATTTTGATCAATTATTTTTTATCACATTCAAGAAGAGATTTGGTAAAGTCAAAAGAAGATACCTCGGAGTCATCTGATTCGGTTAAATCTTCCTTAGCCATCAAGCATCTTCCTCCAGAAGTTCCATTCGTATCCAGTTCCCCTTCAGAGTCTTCTTAATCGTCTCCAAAGGTAGCAAATAGAGCTTTCATCTGCATAGGCTTGTCATCATCATTTGAGTTCTTAGGGCAGTTTCTAGCAAGGTGTCCTCTTTCCTTACACTGATAGCAAGCATATTCAGAGAGATCTCTCTTTTGGAAATTTTTCTTGAACTTTCCCTTGATGAAGTGCTTCTTGATGTGCTTAGTAACCAAGGCAGTCATCTCATCCTCTTCTTCTTCGAGATCTGAGTTTTTTTCCTCCATTTCTAACCTGGAAAAAGCCTTTGAGAGTTTTAAGGTGATTCCCTTCTCCATTTTCTTGGCGGAGCTTGCTTTGAGTACCTCCCTTTCTTCAATTTCAAGTTTCCCTATGATTTGAGTTAAGGGAAGGACTTGAATACTAGGAGTGGTCTTTAGCACTCTTTTGATGAGATTAAACTTTGAGTTGAGTCCATTGATAACGACTAGGGATTTGGACCATTCGTCAAGTATAACTCCAGCATTGACGAGTTTGGTGACAAGTCTAGTGAAACGCGAGTGATACTGGGAGACGTTCTCTGTTTCCAGCATCTCGAAAGTGTGGTACTCTCCTTCTAGAGCGAACTTTCTGCTTTGTTTGAGTTCCTCGGTCCCTTCATGCATTTCCTTGAGGGCTTTCCAAATGCCCTGAGCAGTTGCAATTCCTATCACCTTGTCCATGTCCTCCCTAGTTAACCCATTAAGAATGAGTTGACGATCTTTAGCACTCTTCTCTTTGATGGTATAGTACTCAGGCTTCCAGTTAGTTTCAGTCAAATCCGCAGGGATAACTCCATCACCATTTTCAATCACGCGCCAACACTGGTAGTCCATGGTTTGGATGTAGTTGGTCATGCATTTCTCCCACCATACTTCTTCTCCCTTCTTTCGGATGTGGGGCTTGTTGATGGAGATACCCAAACTGAATTCACCTGAACTAGTCAACTTGAAATCTGTAAACTAACACAAATCTAGAGCGCCTGCTCTGATACCAATTGTAGGATCGTACGTGTTAGCAATCAAAGGGAACTGGGAGTCCAGTTCCTTAGCAGCGGAATAAGTAAACAACAACATAATCAAGTCCAGTTCCTTAGAGTGGGAACCTTTGATAACCAACTAGTTATCCAAGATGAAACACACTACCTCTCTTTCAAGAGGATTTCAAAGTCTACTTCTTTTATTAATGCTTCGATTACAATCAACTAGGATAGAACACACAGATTAAGTCTTAGACACACTAAGGACTCTCTACCTAGTTCGACCAAATCAAGCACACAAACAAACAAGCGACTTACAGTTCTTTTTCAAAGAACTAAGCTATGTTTCTTCTTCGTAAGCAATGTGAGTGAATGCGTAATTGTGAGAGAGTTTTAACTACTCTATTTATGTAACTTAATTGATGGAAAAATGAATCTCCAACAACCGAATTACACAAATAAAATAATCAAAAAGTAATCGGAAAGATAATATTTGTTACCAAATATAATCTTCCATGATTTTACACTTTTTTCGTTTCCATAAAAGATATACTTTTAACCCCTAAGATAATATGGAAATAGGATAATCTTTTACTTCTCTCTCTAAGTAAAGATCTACCCTAATCGGATCGCCGTCGCCCTTCATCTCTTGTTCCAAGCTCTTTCAGCGTCAGCGTCCTTTAGTTCGTTACGCCAGTTCCCAAATCTGGCATCTTGGTCTCTATCTCGTGCTTCCAATTCCTTAGTTCCCTGTTCATCAACACTTATGGAAATATTAATAGCACAAGTGTTTGTCATTATCAAAACTAGGAAAACTGAGGAAGGGAACTAGGTAGGAAACTGGAGTTCCCAAAATTTCACTTCCTAACAGATATGATCAACAAAAACAAAAGATATACAACGTATGACTCTTCCTGGATTTAGAAATTGGATACTTATCTTAAAGTAAAAAACTTCCTCTGGAAAATTATGAAAAATGGGCTTCCAACCAAAACCAGACTAGCTGAAAAAGGAGTAGCACTCCCTCAGGGATGTGTCCGGTGTACGTAATGCACAAAACGAAGATTCTAATCACTTGTTATTCTAGTGTAGTCATATACTAAAAAACATAGAAAAAATGAACAACCACACACATGGAATTATTAGAGCTCTACATATAGGTTATAATAAAGCCTCTGAAATAATTGAGGAAATTCGACAAAAAATGGATACAGCACAATTTGTAGAGTTGACAGTCTCTTGGTGGGGAATTTGGTTCTATAGAAACCAACTAAGTTTTGGGAGACCAACAAATGATACTCACATGATAAAATATGTACCTATCTACATTAAAAATCAAATCAATAATTGGAAACAAACGAAGACATGGAACCCAGACTGTCTGGAAGAGCCTAAACAAAAAACGAACAATAACAACAAAAATAGACGAATAAAGAAGAAATGGAAAAAACCTCCGGATAATGTTATTAAAATTAATACAGATGGATCTACCAAGACTAATGATGACTCTAGCTATGGATTCATATTCTGAAATAGCAAAGGCGAACCAATTCACATTTTTGGAAAAAAAGTGTGGAATATCAACCCCGTTAAAAACAGAAACACTTGCAGTCAGGAATGCTCTGGTCAAAGCCTATTGTTAGGAATGGAACTCAGGAACCTCAGTTCTCATGAGAGTTCCTTTCCTCAGTTTCTCTACTTTTGAAGATGACAAATACTTTGATACTAGTGTTTTATCTCAAAGATGTGTTTAAAGGAACCACAGGACAGTTGTTGAAACCATGGAAGCCAAACAAGATAAAGAAACCAAACAAGCAAGCCAAAGGAACCCAGAAGTGCCCAGAAATGCAACACGTGACTTTGTTGTTCCCGATGAAGCTGGGAACACAGAACCTCAGACAAAAGATGGTGAAAGCGACTTGAGCAAAGCTTCTAAAAGTCTGCCACCATCCAAAGGAAATCTCCAAGATGTCTAGAATGCTGAACCTCGGACAAAGGTTGCTGAAAGCGACGTGACACAAGGCTGTCACCATCCAGAGGATAGTTCCAAAGTGTCTAGGTTGCTGAACCTCGGACGAAAGGAGTTGGACAACGACATGACAGACTTGTATGAAGCAGTTGACCAACCAATGTGGATTCTGAGTTGCCTAGGTTGTTGGTACATGTCTAAGTCAACGTGAATCAAGGATTACCACACAACCTAGGTCAAGCTTGCTTTGTGGGAACCAAGAGAAAATCCAACCTCGAGGATCCACTATATAAGGAAGATAAGCTCCGCTATTATCTTCAAGCACTACAACAAGAATAACACTTCATAGCAAACATCATAGTGTGAGCTCTCAAACAGATCGTCAACCAAAACCAAGATCAAGAGGAACCAGTCAAGGAATCTGAGAGCTGTGTGCTAGTTCCTGTGACTGTAAGTGAGTTAGTTCCTTAGGGCTTAGGACTGCTTCTTGGATTAATTATACTTTCTGTTAAGTTTATCTAGGATTGTCTAACTGTGTGTAAAACAAAGAAACTGTGTGTTTGTTCCTAGAGTAATCTGTAACCGAAGTGATAAGAAATCAAAAAGTAGACCTTGAAATCCTTTCGAAAGAAAGGTAGTGGTTTTTATCCTAGATTGGTAGTTGGCAATCGAAGGTTTCCACTATAAGGAACTTGTTCATTTATATTTGATTGTTTATTTCCGCTGCGAAGGGAATTGTAATCTGTATTTTCAGTTCCCTTGTTCTTAATCTAACAATCACGATCCTACAATTGGTATCAGAGCAGGAAAAGCTCTAGATCTTTGTTTAAGTTTGCAGATCTAAGATGTCTCAGTCAAGCAAGTTTGAGCTCGGAATCTCCACCAACAAACCACATCTCCGAAAGAAGGGAGAAGAAACATGGTGGGCCAAGTGCATGGAAAGCCACATAAAGACCAATGACTACCAATGCTGGAGGATAGTCGAGAATGGAGATGGCCATGTCGATCTCAACCAAAAGGAAGAAGATTGGAAACCTGAGCATTATGTCATCATGGAAAAGAATGCCAAGGCTAGACAGTTCATTCTCAATGGACTGGATAGAGAAGATATGGACAAAGTCATAGGAATCAAGATGGCGAAAGAAATGTGGCAAGCACTCAAGGACATGCATGAAGGAAGTGAGGAACTAAAGCAAAGCCAAAAGTTTGTTTTAGAAGGAGAATACCACACATTCAAAATGATGGAAACTGAAACCATCTCTGAGTACTACTCTCGCTTCAATAGGCTCATTGGAAAGCTAACAGCGGCTGAGGTCACCCTTGATGAAGTCTCCAAATCACTGGTGGTCATCAATGGACTTAACTCTAAGTTCACCCTCATCAAATGAATCATGAAGAACACCCCAGGTATCCAATCTCTTCCCTTGACTCAAATCATAGGGAAATTGGAGGTTGAAGAAGGAGAACACACCAAAGTCAATGCTGACAAGAAACTGGAGAAATGAATTGCCCTCAAAATCTCCAAGGCCTTCTCAAGGCTTGAGATAGAACAGGAGAACTCAGACCTAGAAGATGAGGAAGACGAACTTACAACTCTCTTCACAAAGAACATAAAAAAATTCTTTGTGAAGGGAAAATTCCAAAAGGGCAGTTTCTCTCACAATGGACCGAGGAGAGATCTCAAAGATGTCTCTTGCTATGAGTGCAAAGAAAAGGGGCACTATGCTAAGAGCTGTCCCAACAAAGAAGACTCCAAAGAAGATGAAAGACCTCAAAGGAAGAAGACTTTTGTGGCCTCATAGGGATAAGACTCAGATGAGGAACTAAATCTGAGTGGATTTTCTGGAGGAAGATGTCTCATGGAAAAAGGAGATTCAAGCGACTCAGAAGAACTTGAGGTAACTTCTGATGACTTCCTAAAATCTCTAGTTGATTGTGATAAGAAACAACTCCTAAAAATCATAAAGAAACTAGGAAAGGAAACGAGTGCTCTTTAACAAAAACTTGATGATTGTGAAGATGAGATTACTTGCCTGACTGTTGAGAACTCTGTGTGGAGTAAGAAACTTGATGAAACTGAGAAAGATCTAGCTGAAACCCACTCCAAACTCATTGATATTAGGAATGTGCATGCTAGTCACCTTAAAATTTGCCAATCTTGTAGTAAGAATAGTATAAACTCTGTTAAAGTTCCTATGCATGATAATCTATCTGGAAATGACTTGCTTCAATCCATAAGTGATAGGTTAGATGAACTCACTGAGTCTATAAAAGAAAAAAACAGTCAATCAAACTGTCTTTGTGAAACAACGTCATGGAGTTGGATACATTAATAACAAAGCCAATGATGATGCTGAAGATGAAAAGGCTAGACGAGAACTTGTTGAGATGAATGAGAACCTCAGTACTGCTCTTGCCACTTCTCGAGATAGGAATCAGTTCCTATTAGAGAAGATCATGGTTCTTGAGAACAAGGCTGAGGTTGCCAAACGTCTCAAAGAAAGTTCTCAAAGTCCAATTAGGAACCCTAAGGATTTTGAAAGGGAACCTAAGGGAAAAGCGAAGTGGTTCACTAATTCCTTTGCTCACAAAAGGTACGTGGACATGGCTCATGGTAAGGTTAGAAACAATGTCGATTTCAATAAAAGAAAAACTGAAAAACCTTTTAGGCCAGGAAAGGGAAAATATGGTCATGTTGTTTACAATCGTTTGTGTTACTATTGTGGCAAGAATGGTCATTACAACACTGAGTGTCCTAAGAAAAAGAACTATGATAATGAGAAAAAAGCTTACTACCATGAAAGGAACCAGTTTCCTGGTCATCCACAGACTCGCAATGATAATTCACATGCTAATCCCCCCAGTAAAGCCAAGTTTCACTGGGTTCAGAAATCTTAGTTTCCTTGTGTGCAGAAAGAAGAGAGGCAACCTCAACTATGGTACATTGACAGTGGTTGCTCGTGCCATATGACCGGAAGAAGAAATCAAATGACCTCTCTTCAACCCCTCCAAGGAGGGAACATCTCATTTGGAGACAAAAGCAAATGGAAAATTTGTGGAATAGGAACTGTGAAACTCAATGACCACATTAAGGTAAACAAAGTCCACCTTGTTGATAATCTTGCTTTTGATCTAATTAGTGTTTCATAGCTGTGTGATCAAGGAGACAACGAAGTTAGATTCAAATCAAATGAATGCACTGTCCTTGACTCCTCGGGACAAATCATCTTAAAAGGTAAAAGGTTCAACAATGTGTATGTTGTTGACCCATCCTTTGTTCCCAAGGAGAAACTCTATCTCTCAACTGTGAATGATCAAACGGACTTGTGGCATCAACGTCTTGGTCATGCAAGCACCAAATTGATCCAAAAGCTACACTCAAAGGAGCTAGTCAGAGGCCTTCCAAAGATAAGTAACACATCTACGGAACTATGCTCAGACTGTGTAAAAGGGAAACAAGCTCGAAGTTCCTTCAAATCCAAAAATATGGTAAGTTCCTCAAGGCCCCTTGAACTCATCCACATGGACCTTTGTGGACCCATGAGAGTTCAAAGCCTAGGAGGAAACAGGTATATCTTTGTTCTTGTCGATGACTTCTCTCGTTTCACTTGGACAATTTTCATAAAATCTAAGAGTGAAGTCATTGGACGATTTAAGGATCTGGTTCCCATGTTAGAGTCCATCAATTCTATTCGTTTTGACCATGGTACTGAGTTCAAAAATGGAGATTTTCTAACCTTTTGCAGTGAGCATGGCATTGATCACAACTTCTCTGCACCATACACTCCTCAACAAAATGGAGTAGTGGAAAGGAAGAATAGAACCTTAGAAGACATGGCTCGAACTATGCTCATCTCAAGTGGACTCTCTCAATCATTCTGGGCTGAGGCAATCAACACAGCCTGCTACATCATCAATCGACCCATGCTTTGCCCAATCACAGAGAAGACACCCTATGAACTTCTAAGAGGAAGAGTTCCCAACATTTCACATCTTAGGGTGTTCGGATGCAAATGCTTTGTGCATAACAATGGAAAGGATAATCTTGGCAAATTCGACCCAAGGAGTGATGAAGGGATCTTCATTGGATATGCCTCAAGCAGCAAAGCATACAAGGTCTTCAACAAAAGAACTAAAAAGGTAGAAGAAAGTGTCCATGTTGTTTTTAATGAGAAATCACTTGGTAGAAATATGCAGAACACCACCAGTCCCTTTGAAGATCCATTTCCCAAGCCACCTCAAGAAGATCCAGATGAAGACATCACACCTCCCAGTTCCTACCCAGCTGCACAAATTGTTCCGCCAGTTCCTCCACCAGTTCCATGGACAATCAACAACAATCCATCTCTGGGAACCATGAACATGAAGATAATACCTGTGGAGACATCAATGATTCATCCTCTCAGATGTTCTTCAATGGAGAAGGTGATCCCAACATAGAAGTTGAAGCTGAATGTTCAAATCAAAATGCCTCCACATCCAATGCTTTAGCCCCCAATAGAGAAAGAAGAACCATCAAGCCTCCCGTCAGGTTCGAACATCTAACCTTCTTTGCTTTCAATGCCTTTTTATCTATTGTGGAACCAAAGAACATAGGTGAAGTACTGAAGGATGTAGACTGGATCCAAGCCATGCAAGAAGAACTTCATCAGTTTGAAAGAAACAAAGTGTGGCATCTAGTTCCCCGTCCCAAGGATAAGCATATCATAAGAACTAGATGGGTTTTCAGAAACAAGCTCGATGACTCAGGAGCTGTAATTAGGAACAAAGCAAGGCTTGTTGCTCAGGGATACAATCAACAAGAAGGAATCGACTATGATGAAACCTATGCTCCAGTGGCAAGGATTGAAGCAATAAGGCTGTTGATTGCCTTCGCATCACACAAGGGTTTGAAACTATTCCAAATGGATGTAAAGATCGCCTTCCTCAATGGCATTCTTCAAGAGGAAGTCTATGTCAAGCAACCACATGGATTTAAAGACAGTGATCATCTAGACCATGTCTATTTCCTAGACAAAGCCTTGTATGGTCTCAAGCAAGCCCCTAGAGCTTGGTATGATCGGCTTGCCCAGTTCCTACTCTCCAATGGTTACAGGCGTGGCATCATTGACAAGACTCTCTTCATTCTAGAAGAAGAAGGTAACATCTTAGTGGTTCAAATCTATGTTGATGATATCATTTTTGGTTCCACTAACCTGTCCCTTATAGATAAGTTCAAAGACTTGATGAGCAGTGAATTTTGAAATGAGTCTAAGAGGGGAACTCACCTTCTTCCTCGGATTGCAAATATCCCAAAAGAAAGATGGCATACAAATTCACCAACAAAAGTATGTCAGAGAACTGTTGAAAAATTTCAAAATGGAGTCCTGCAAGCCTCTCTCCACTCTCATCTCTACCATCGCCCATTTGTACAAAGATCACTCAAGTCCTCTTGTGGAAGAAAAACTCTATAGAGGTATGATAGGTTCTCTCATGTATCTAACAACTAGTCGTCCATACATTGTGTTTGATGTTTGCTTGTGTGCTAGGTTTCAATCATGTCCAAGAGAAACACACTTAGCTGATGTGAAAAAGGATATTCCGATATCTCAAGGGAACTGACTCGCTCTGCATTTGGTACCCCAAAGAGTGTCCCTTTGAGCTGATGGGTTTCACTGATGCTGATTATGCTGGATACCTGGTGGATAGGAAGAGTACTTCTGGAATGGCACAGTTCCTAGGCCCTTGCCTTGTGTCATGGGGCTCAAAGAAACAAATCTCAGTCTCCCTCTCCACCACAGAATCTGAATACATTACAGCCGCCTCTTGCTGTTCCCAACTCTTATGGCTAAAGCAACAACTCGCAGATTTCGGTATGTCTTATGGTCCTCTTACCATTCTTTGTGATAACACCAGTGCTATAAACATTTCTAAGAATCCTGTGCATCATACTAGGACCAAACACATAGATATAAGGCATCATTTCCTTAGAGACCATGTTGAGAAAGGGAACATCATTATAAAATTTTGTAGAACTGAAGATCAGGTTGCAGACATATTCACCAAAGCCTTGAATAGAGTTCCCTTCGAGAACCTTAGATTAGAACTGGGAATGATTCTTATAAACTAGCAGTTCCTTTAATTTAAAGTTCCTCTTCAGTTCCCTTGATTGACTAGTTCAGATCTTTTTACTTGTCTTTGTCTTGGAATCTTTGTGTTATTTCTCTTGCGTTAGACCCTCATATCCATAATGGTTACTCAAAAGGCTTTAACAAATTTTTCTAGTTCTTCTCCTTGGATGTTCCTTTTTATTAAAATTCAATCATTGTCCAAGTTTCTTTGTTGGCCCAAAAGTCACAATCTGATCATATTCTAACCCAACAATACAAGCCGAAATGATGATTGTGTACTATGACCCTCCCTTGCCTCATTGCACAATCTAATTCCCTATGATCCTCTTCTTAACCATCTCTGGGAATTAGTGTGTGATGCGATAAATGACCTTCCCTGATTTATTTTATAGGAACGTACTTTCAGATCCTATGTCTTAAAACCCCACATCAAAGGTTCCTATATATCTCTCTAGCACACTGAAGAAATCGCCAGAAAGGAACTAGGTGGGCCATGTCTTCAAACGGCTAGTAAGAATCTCGCTCTTCCCAAGACAGTATTTATGGCAAATCTCACAGCGTCAGAGACGTCTTCTCAGCCTTGAACAATTGCCATTTTTTAGCATTTGATCTTTGAATTTGTGACCGTTGCAAAGGTAAAAAAGCTGCAAGAAAATTAGCCATTTCAATTCTTCAAAGTTCCCAGAAATCTCTCCAACGGCTTGATTCTCATCGGCTCCACAATTTGCTCAAGGGTTATTTAGGGCCTCTTGTTCGATTAAGCCGAGCACTCTGTTTTCTCTCGATTTCTCTCAATCTCTTGTTCACCTTTTTCTCTCAAAACACAAAGCTCCTCCAATGGCCAACAAAAACCTCAACCTTAACCTTGCCCAAGACGAGGAGGAAGCTACCCTCCTAAGAGCCTTCAGAGAGAAGAAAGCAGCCTCTTCCTCCAAATCACCTGATCTCACACCCATAAAAGAACCCTTACCCAAGTATACAGAAGAGGTGGAAAAGGAACTCCACCATGGATCTGCATCAGCTACTCATACTGTCTCTGAGGGCGGTTCCCACGACTCTTCTCCAGACAAGGAAACCATGGAGATTCATAGCTCTGACCCCTCGCCGGTTAGCACCAAATCCAAGGTTGCTCCCTCAGTTGCTACCAGGCTCAAACTCCGAAAGAGGAGTTCCTAGGCCCTGGTTCCCTACAACCCTGCCTCCAAAGAGCCGACCCCTTCCAAAAAGGCCAAATCAGTTGTCCTATCTTCCTTGTCCACCAGAGCCATAACCTCCACTCTGGGGCAAGTGTCTTCCTCATTCGCTAAGAGGAAGATACTCAAGCCCCTCATCATTGGTGAAGAGTTCTGGACCCAACCCCTAGAAGAAGAAGATGAAGCTCAATTCAGCGAAGCCCTCAGTGAATTCCATTCTCTGCTCCAGTTTCAAGGGTGGGACCAGCTCTTGGTCGAACCCTTCTCAGTCTCCGACGAAGTGGTGCGTGTCTTCTATCAGTCCATGACCTTTGTGCCAGCCAAGGAGAACTCTCCCTGTAATGATGCCATCCTCCAATGGAAGGGAACCATGTTTCCCTTGTCCCCAAGCATCATCGTCTCAGCTCTAGGGATTGAGCACAGGTCCGGCTTTGACATTCTGCATCAAAAGAAGACATGGCCCAAAGGCAAAGGGTACAAAACCAAAACTGAGTTGGTCAGCAAGCTCTATGATGGAGACAATCCAAAGAATCTGCTTACTAAGGGGCTTTCTCTGTCCAACAAGCTCCTGCACTTCTGGATCATAAGGAATTTGGTTCCCAGGCAGGAGCACCGAGCCACAGTTCTCATCACCAATGCCATCCTTATGGATAAAATCTTATCTGGTGACCAAGTTGATCTCCCCAAGCTAGTGTTAGCTCATATGCAGTTCTGTCAATCCCATGAATCCCATGCCTTGCCCTTCCCTCACCTCATAAAAAAATCTTCTCTCCATGCTTAGCCAGTACCCATCGGACCTCAGGGAAACAACCTATAGCAAGTTCCTAACCATGGCCACTGTCAAGAAGCTCAAAACCAAAGATCATATGGATGCTCTTTCTGATGTGCACACGGAATTGACTAAGGAAAAGGCAAGTTCCCAAGCCACTCCAAGTTCCTTGCCTCCGCTCTACCTCGTTCAAGACTCCTCTGCGATCCTAGCTTCACTGGGTCGTATTGAAAAAGCCATCACGGAAGGAACCACTGCTATCTCTGGTGCCATCCGTGATCAAGTAACTGAAATGGGAAAGACCAGAAAGGCTGTATCTAGTCTAGTGGATGTGATTCAACAGACCTTGGAGGCTGCAATTGGAGGTGATCAGGCCGCTGAGATGGCTACATGCCAAGGTGAAGGAACTGCAGAAATGAAGGAAACTGAAGAGGAGGCCACTACGCTGCCATAGGAACGTCTCTCCTAGTTCCCAGTGCTATAACATCACAGTGTGCTAGTAGTTCCCTAGGGTCCTACTCCCCTCTTCTATCCTTATTTTGTCTTTGTCAAGCTGTTTGTGATCTTTTGTTCCTCTTTCCACTATGCATCTCTGGACAATGTATTGACCTTAATGATTAATGAACTCTTTTGGTAATGTTTCTAATGCATCATTTGTCTTTGCCTTAAGTTTCTATTATGGTGACTGTCATGGGTTTAACGTAATTGTTTATTTCACATTGATATCCTATACTTGATAAGTAAATTAATCTTTTCGATGATGTCAAAAGGGGGAAGAATGGATAGGAACCTTGAACTCTTGGAACTATTGAACTTATAGGAAATCTGAACCCGTTCTACTTCTGAGGGGGAACTCGAATAACTTAGTTCATTTGCTTATGGGGAATTTGCAACTATTGAATGTTCTCTCATTATTTTATAAAGTTGTAAATCTCTTAGCTCAACTGTTCTCATGAATCTCATGTACTTATTATGTTGCCAGGTTCCTTATATTTGTCATCATCAAAAAGGGGGAAATTGTTAGAAAATGAAACTCAGGAACCTCAGTTCCCATGAGAGTTCATTTCCTCAGTTTCTCTACTTTTGAAGATGACAAATACTTTGATACTAATGTTTTATCTCAAAGATGTGTTTAAAGGAACCACAAGACAGTTGTTGAAACCATGGAAGCCAAACAAGATAAAGAAACCAAACAAGCAAGCCAAAGGAACCCAGAAGTGCCCAGAAATGCAACACGTGACTTTGCTCTTCCCGATGAAGCTGGGAACATAGAACCTCGGACAAAAGATGGTGAAAGCGACTTGAGCAAAGCTTCTAAAAGTCTGCCACCATCCAAAGGAAAGCTCCTAGATGTCTAGAACGCTGAACCTCGGACAAAGGTTGCTGAAAGCGACGTGACACAAGGCTGTCACCATCTAGAGGATAGTTCCAAAGTGTCTAGGTTGCTGAACCTCAGACGAAAGGAGTTGGAAAACGACATGACAGACTTGTCTGAAGCAGTTGACCAACCAATGTGGATTCTGATTTGCCTAGGTTGTTGGTATATGTCTAAGTCAGCGTGAATCAAGGATTACCACACAACCTAGGTCAAGCTTGCTCTGTGGGAACCAAGAGAAGATCCAACCTCGATGATCCACTATATAAGGAAGATAAGCTCCGTTGTTATCTTCAAGCACTACAACAAGAATCACACTTCATAGCAAACATCATAGTGTGAGCTCTCAAACAGATCGTCAACCAAAACCAAGATCAAGAGGAACCAGTCAAGGAATCTGAGAGCTGTGTGCTAGTTCATGTGACTGTAAGTGAGTTAGTTCCTTAGTGCTTAGGACTGCTTCTTGGATTAATTATACTTTCTATTAAGTTTATCTAGGATTGTCTAACTGTGTGTAAGACAAAGAAACTGTGTGTTTGTTCCTAGAGTAATATGTAACCGAAGTGATAAGAAATCAAGAAGTAGACCTTGAAATCCTTTCGAAAGAAAGGTAGTGGTTTTTATCCTAGATTACTAGTTGGAAATCGAAGGTTTCCACTATAAGGAACTTGTTCATTTATATTTGATTGTTTATTTTCGCTGCGAAGGGAACTGTAATCTGTATTTTCAGTTCCCTTGTTCTTAATCTAACAATCACGATCCTACACCTATGCATTAGGGCTTAACAACATTTACCTTGAATGCGACAACCTTACTATTGTAAACATCCTGAATAAAATCTGGCACTGTCCTTGGGATATTGAAATTTTAATTTCTGATATCCTATGTGTATTAAAACTGTTTTCTTCAGTGCATATCTTTCATGTCTTCCGAGAAACAAATGATGTGGTCGACTGTATTGCGAAGCTGGGGCAGCATGTTTCTTTGGAAGATATTCATGCCAATTTAGAGCTTTTAGTTCTCATCCGCAAAGATGCTATAGACTGAGAAACCGTATCGTCTGTGTTTTCGGGTCTAATTTTTACCTTATCAACAAAGTTAATTTGAAATCATCCCTAGTAAGTCTTATATGAAAAAAAAAACATTCAAAGGGAGTTTCTGTATGTGATCAAAGACCAAAATATCCTTCGGAGGTGGTGTACTGCTAATTTTTTGATACAAACTATAGAAGGTATATATTATAATATATAGATAATAAGTTTGCATTATTGTATTAATTGTATATGTGTTTTTCTAGTTCATAGGAATTTTGTTTGTTTTTCTTTTTCAAAGATTTAGGGTCTTTCTATTTACAATTTGTGATTGAGTATTTTAGTTTGTAATTGTGACTAATATTAAATAAAGTAATTAATTTTGTTTATTAAAAATTAATTTATCGTTATGTCGATAGTTTTTCTAATAATTTTACTGTAGTATTTATGTTATGTACTTCAAATAATAAGTAATTTTATTTTTTTAACAACATAAGACATTACGGGTGCATTTGGATCATCACTCATATTGTATTATAATGCATTAAGTTGTATTATTTGACATTAAATTGTGGCATTTAATGCAAAATATTTTCATTTAGTGCATTATGAATGGGGATCCAAATGCATCCTAAGAATTAAATTTTTTATAATACTAAATTATAATAACAAAATTTATAAATATGACCATAGTTTTTTTAGGACAAAAGCTTAAATAAAATAAAGATGATAATATATAACCATTTTTGTAATTATATGAAAATGATATTTTTTCTATTAAATATAAATATTTATTAATAAAAAAATCACTTTATATTTAAGAGAAATATACAAATTATTACTGTGAAAACAATATAGTAAAAATACATTAATTCTGTTGTTTTGAGTGGAACTAGAAAAAGAAATTTTACTTTGTGTTAGCATATCTTTTTTGCCCAATAAAATTGAAAACATTTTTTGGAATAGAAAAATAACTTTTAAAATAGTATAGAAGGATAATATTTTGCAGTTTTAGTTTGACGAACATTGTGTAAACAAATACAAATAATGCATGTTTTTTAATATTTTTTGTTAGGAAGTGAACTTTTGAGAACTCCAGTTCCTTACCAAGTTCCCTTCCTCAGTTTTCCTAGTTTTGACGATGACAAACATTTTGCTACTAATATTTTCATATGTGTTGATAAACAGGGAACTCAGGAATTGGAAACTCAAGACAGAGACCAAGACACCAGATTTGGGAACTGGCACAAGAACTGAAGGACGTTGACGCCGAAAGAACTTGGAACAAGAGATGAAGGGCGGCAACGATCCGTTTAGGGTAGATCTTTACTTAGAGAGAGAAGATAAAGATTATCATGTTTCCATATTATCTTAGGGATTATATGTATATCTTTTATGGAAACAAAAGGTGTAAAATCGTGGAAGATTATATTTGGTAACAAATGTTATCTTTCCGATTAATTTTTGATTATTTTATTTGTGTAAATCAGTTGTTGTAGATTCGGTATTTCTACACAATTGAGTTACATAAATAAGGTGATTGAACTCTCTCACATTTACGCATTCACTCACATTGCTTACGAAGAAGAAACATAGCTTAGTTCTTTGAAGAAGAACTGTGTAAGTCACTTGCTTGTTGTGTGCTTGATTTGGTCGAACTAGGTAGAGAGTCTTAAGTGTGTGATACCCCGTATTTTTGTAAGCTATTTCTGGAGTTCCGGGATTTTTCCCGAGTACCCGTTATGTACGTCGGATTTAATTCAGAGAGTTTAAGACGTTCGGTAATGCTCTCTTTATCTGTAATATTTTTCTCAGTGAAATAAAATACAGACGACGTGCTTTGGATTTTAATACTCGTTCGCGTACGATAATTTTATCCCCGGTTAATATCGTTTTCGTCTAAGAGCTGAAGAGGCGGCAAAGCCAAGGGCGGCGCCCGCCGTCGCAAGGCTCGAGGAGCAGGCTGGGTCTTCTCCTAGCTGGGGACGCCAGGCCTATGGAGGCGCCCGCCGCATTTATGATGGCGCCCGCCGTCGTTGTTGTCCGGAGGTCCTTGCCCGAAGGTCGCCGGCGTGGCTCTGGCAGCGCCGGAGTAGCTCTTCGTAGGGCCATGATTGTGTGTTCCTGGCATTTGGCTATAAAAGGAGGTGTTTGGGAGCGGTTTTGAGCTCAATCCACAGCCCAAGCTCTCCCAAATTCGCCTCACCGGAGTTGTGCCTCGCCGGATTTCTGAAGCTTTCGCCGGAGGTCGTTTGGTGGTGTTTCCAGAGTGCCTTTGTGAAGCTTTTGGTAGCCTTGGAGGTTAGAAACCAAAGAAAGTCGAAGGAGGCCGAGTCGCTCGTGTTTTGGGTGAGTTTT
Organism: Rheum nobile; assembly: GCA_027886185.1. NCBI lineage: Eukaryota > Viridiplantae > Streptophyta > Magnoliopsida > Caryophyllales > Polygonaceae > Rheum > Rheum nobile. The sequence goes on along the minus strand of WOAB01000025.1, from coordinate 2,027,802 downwards.
CTCGCCGCTTCTGTCGTCTGAGTTCTTCACGGCGCCCGCCGTGATGAACTGCGGCGACCGCCGCCAGTGTCCAGAATGCCTTTTTGGGCTTTTGGCTTTGGTGGTCGTCGTTGTGGCGTCGTTCCTTTCGTTTTATTTCGTCGTTTTTAGATTCGTACTGTGGTTATGTCGGATCTAACTTAGGGTCCTTTTTTGGGTCGACTCGAAGGTCGTTGTGCTGTCGGAGCTATACCTGTGTCGAGCCCGGAATCCCGTCGTTGTCGTTAGGCTTGTTTCTATTATGCGGATTAAGGCAAGTGGCAGTTTGCTCTTGCTCATTGTTCCATACTTACATTAATTATCAGTTATTTCAATTGAGTAATTAATTTGGAACGATTATTGTGTTTGTATGGAAATGATTTTATAAACTATTTTGGAAAATCATATAATAGGTTGTATATCTGTTAGAACAACGCTATTATTTATGATCGCCTTGCGGGCATTTATGTGGATTTATCCGAACTATTGTTGTGCTGGAACTGTTTAGTTAGCACTATTAGATAGGAACGTTACTCGGACTCTGTCGAATTGTTTCTTTATAATCAGGTAGAGGGGTGGCTCATACCCATCCAATACCATTTTAAGGTCATGACCGGTCTCTTTCGCAAGTGTGTAGAGGCAGGACACTTAGCTGGTGTCACAAACCTTTCGGTGTGCGTCACTCTCGACGAAACGTATACTAAGATGTGTCGTCCCAATGGTGGGGTACACATGTAAAAGTCTAATAACGTGATGTGTGTCTTGAAATATAAATCAGATAAGTGCTACTCGATGCACATAATAAATAAACCTTCGGCGAGTAGTGCAGCTAAGTTATAGTGCAGCTAGGAAAACTCATCTCGACTTTGATCATAGTACGTTCTCTTTCCAATCTAGATTCGCTGTATGCGGTGAGGTTGGTCGTGAACCGAAGCATCTCAGTCAGCTTTTAAATCATTGTTGTATGATTCTTTAAACTTTCCAGATTTGTCATAATTCCTTAAGACTCACTTTCGTTGGAGTCTTCCTTTGAGTTGATTTCTGTAATGATTCAGTCTTCTAGAGTCTTCTCTTGTGCATACCTCTTGTTATTATTGTGTAGAAGTATGAAGGTTGATTATCGTTATCTGTTATCATTCGAGAAACGATAAGTCTAACCTAATACAACTACATCGAACCTTCTTCTTTGTACCCTTGCTAGTCTATTCAAGTAGACTAACCCACGAACTTTATTCTTCGCATGTGGGCTGGTGTCATCCGTTCGATTCGGCACATCAGATAGAAAGTAGCTTAGAAGAATAGAAGGACTATGGAGTCGACGGTGGTTTTCGAATGTTTGAGTTATTTCGTTAATCAGGTTGAGATCTTTTGGGCAATGACTTTGGTTGTAATGTGTTTTGTAAGACTTCCGTTGTACCCTACTTTATAAGACTTCCGCTGTATTTGGTTTAAACTCTGTGTTAGCCTATTCGGGATTGGGTTGTAATCCCGTAACTCATGTTTCTTTGACAATGTTATGTTTTGGAATTGAATGCTTTGATCATTATGTATCATTTGTATTTCATAAATTGTATTTAAATGGTAAAGCCATGGGTGATCTCGGTAAGGAACACTGGTGATGAGGAATCATCCCCGCCATTAGTGCCAACCTTTGATGGACCGATTACTAGGTCAAGATTGAAGGAACTACGTCAAGAGCTGGAGACGTTTATGGCACATGATGTATCACATGACGAAGAGGACAAGTCCAAAGTCAAGGCGTTGACTTTATTGGTCAACGTTACATATGTTTAATCTTATTAATTTCTGCATTGGATATTTTTAGGATTATTATTTATTTATTTTCAGCTTTCTATTTTCGGGTATTTCTAGAACAATTGTAGCCCGTTTTAGGAAGCTAGGGCCGGCCACCTCTTAGGTATTTAAGGCGCCCTTGTCTTCTTCATTAGTTAGATTTCTCATATTGTTAAAACACAAAAACAAAGATTGGTTTTTGCTTTGAAAACTCGGCTCCCCGTGAGAGTCTCAATCGATTATTCTTTCCTGCTTAGTTGTTTTCGTCTTTGTCAAGTCCCTCTGGAGTTGGTGATTTCGTACTTCATAAGCAATCCTCTCCGTGCTCCAAGTTCGTCAGCGATTCTTGGTTGTGTGGCGTTGTAGAGATCGGGTTGGTAGATCGTTCGACAAGGTTCCTTGCTATCAAGCAAGCGGGTTTTCTCGTCGTTTCTATTGGTTCTATCTATTATCCTTTCCATTAGTTTCACTTCCGCCATTGTGCTAATCTTGTGTTTTCTTTTGTTTTGAGATCTGTTGCCTAGATCCATCTTCTACACGGCTATCCCCGTATCAATTGGTATCAGAGCTTTGCGGCTTCGGATCGCCTTTGACGGTTCCAGATTCATCATCAAAAATTGGATCTTCCTGTTTTCAATCGTCAATTGAATTTCTTTGTTTGAGTCACATTAGTGAATTGTTAGTCTGACTGATTGTTTGCTCTTGTTTGTCTTGGAAAGGAGTTCGTTGCGGTTGATTGTGAGTACGAGGATCCACAAAAACATACCAAAACCGTCCAAAAATCACCAAAAAAAAAATTTCGCCCCCCCCCCTTCCACCATTGTTGTTCGAACCCTAGCTTGGCGAGCAAGACACGACGGCGTCCAGGTTCGTGCGCGCCAGAGATCCGGTTGTTCAATTTTGGTAATCTTCAAGATACTTGCTTGATTTTCTAGAGATTTTATTTTATCTTTATGGTGTAATATCCCAGGAAAAACAAGTTGCCTAAAAGAAAATTATATCAAAAAAAAAAAAAAGCATTATCGAAATTCAAAAAAAAAGAGGAAAAGGCATCTGGGATTTTTGATTTAATTTTGTCTCTACGCGATTTTTTGTTAGGTTACCACACACACACACACACACAAAAAAAACCAAAAAAGAAAGGGAAATTGTTCCCGCAACTGTTCACGGACCTCTCTTTCAGCAAAACAAAAAAAAAAAAATTGGGTTCCGTTTCAGAATTTTTTTTTCGGACCTCTTTGCCGCCGCAACAGTACACGGCCGCCCTCCCCTCCCTCTCGGCGCCGCCGGCTCGCACGCCTCGCCCTCGCCCTTGTTCCCGCCGGTCTTTCATCGCAGGCCGACGCCCAAGCTTCCTCTCATCGCCACCTCGCCGGTCTCCATCTCCCCGCAAACCCCGTCGCTCATCTCGACGGCGACCCACCACCACAGTCGTCTTCTCCGACCGGTCTTGCGGAAGCCCCGCGTCCAGCACCTCGCCCCGCGTCCACCTCCCTCCGCCCCGCGTCCATAGCCCAGCCCCGCGTCCATACTTTCGCGCACAGCCCCCCCCGACCCGGCCACAACCCGACCGGGTCCCCACCGGGTTACGCTCAGTCAGCCCCACCCGACCCTAACCCGACCGAGTCCCACCCCGGGTTTTTCTCAGTCCACCCTATCCGACCCCAACCCGACCGGGTCCCACCCCGGGTTGCCATCAGTCGAGCACTACCCCCCTCTTGCCCGAACCCCTTCTCCCTTCCGTTCCCTCGGGTCACTCTCGGCTCCAATTGGCTTCGTTCCGAGTCGACAAAGGTACGTCTTTCTGACTTGCAATTCGCATTTCTTGAGTTCGAAACACATATATAGCCCCATCTTTAGTTGCATTTCATTCTTGTGACTATAGTTGTGTCGCTTTCCTTGTTGAGTCGTTCTCTAGTCTCGCTTTTGTTTGAGTCATTTTTCGTCGTACATCTACTTGTCTTGTCTACTACATCTCTGCTTGACCTTGATTTGCTGCGTATCTTGAGCACATAGAGAACTTGTCATTTACGAGCCTAACTTCGCAGGTTGTACAATCACCGAGTGCAAACACTTGAGAGTTTTTTTGGTTTTCCTAACCTTAACGTCTTTCTGTGTTCGTCTAAGTGGTGATCATGACAGGTTCCAGTGATGAACAGGTTACTGCAAATGGTTCCCATGTCGATATGCAGGCGATGCTACAACAGTTGGCTTCTACAGTCGCGCAGTTGTCTGCGAAGTTTGACTCGTTGGAGACCCGCTCCAACCCACTCCCGGCTGCGCAGGAACACATTGGTCCATCGCATAGCGCACCACTTCCCGCCACCGAGCCCTTAGTCGACCAAGCCACGGCCTACCAAGCGGCGATGGACGAGCGTCGCCAACCGAGAGCCACTGGCACCGACCGCATACGCCCGATTCGGCATCCCGCACCTCATGATAGGTCTGAGTCCCCTCCTATGTCGATGCGTTCTAGTTTATGGGGTGATGATGATATGCAGGACTATGAGCGCGAGGAGCGTAATGAGTGGCGTCCTTACCGCCCCCGGAATGACCGCGGACAGCCCCGCCGCCGTGAAGCCGAACAAGACGGCATTGGACGGATCAAAGTGAAGATCCCGGCTTTTGATGGAAAGTGTGATCCAGACGTCTACCTTGAATGGGAGACGAAGATTGAGCAGATTTGGGGTTTCCACAATTTCCCTGAACATAAAAAGGTATAACTCGCTGCTCTTGAATTTACTGGTTATGCTTTGGTTTGGTGGGATTCTGTTGTGAAGGCTGAAGACAAGCCATGGACCCTCCGGTCAACACATGGAACCAGATGAGAGCTATGATGAGGGCCCGCTTCGTTCCCCACCACCACAATAGAGTTCTCCGTAACCGTTTGGAGACTATGAGGCAAGGCTCTTTAGGTGTTGAAGAGGTCTACAACAATATGCAGATAGCCATGGCACGAGGCAACGTCGTCGAAGATGAAGAGGCCACTATGTCCAGGTATCTACGTATCTTGCATCCTCATTTAGCTGACACTATAGAATTGTATCCCTATTCTACCATGACAGATTTGCTACACCAAGCAATTAAAGTGGAGAGACAATTCAAGTCCAGCTATACCCAACAACACCGCACGGTGCCACAACGCCAAAGCTGGCGTCCCGACCAGCAGCAGGGCCGCACCGGACACCAGAGATCCCGCCCAGCAACCGGTCCGCCTTGCGGCAATGAGCAGAATTCCCGTGGTGCGCACCCCTCTACCTCCACCGCACCACAGCAGCCCACACGGCCCGCCCCTGCAGTTACACGAGGTAACCCTGCTGACCCTCCTCCTAGAGCTAGAGATATCACTTGCTTTAAATGTCAAGGAAAGGGTCATTACATGAAGGATTGTCCTAATACTCGTGTTTTGATGATTAATCATTTGGGTGAGTTAGAGTCTGAGTCTGACACTGAGCATGAAAATTTAGTTGCTAGCCATGATATGAATGAGCATGCCAATGATGATGATTTGGATTTTATTGAATATGAGCATGGTGATTCATTGATTGTTAGGAGAACTTTGCATGTTAATCAGGCTCCTTGTGATGATAATCAGCGTGAGAATTTGTTTCATACAAGATGTCTTGTTAAAGGGAAAGTTTGCAACATGATTATTGATGGTGGTAGTTGTTGTAATATTGCTAGTGTTGAATTAGTTAATAAACTGCAACTCCCTACTTTTTTGCATCCTAGACCTTATAGACTTCATTGGATGAATGATTATGGTGAACTCAAGGTGAATAGGCAAGCTAAGATTACACTTAAGCTAGGAACTTATGAGGATGAAATTTTATGTGATATTGTTCCTATGCAAGCTTGTCATATTTTGTTAGGTCGTCCTTGGCAATTTGATAGACATGTTATTCATGATGGACGTACTAACCAACATGCCTTTGAGTTTCGTGGTAGGAAAGTGGTGTTGAAACCGATGACGCCGCTTCAAGTGGCTGAGGCTTATGATAAGAAAAGAGAGGCCGAGCGTAAGGGTAAGTCCCCAGTCGAACCATCCACTGCCTCCACACGGACCGACCTCACCCTCGCCTCTACCCCTAGCCGAGTGCTCTTAGCATCCAGTAGAGACCACCTGGTAGATTACCTTCCCCCGGACGTCGCCCTCATGTCCCTTTGTCAGGCCTATACCCTGTTAGGTGACGACGACCGAGCTATACTCCCAGCTGCTGTCCGGACCCTTTTAGCTGAGTTCCTTGATGTTTTCCCGGATGAGATACCCCCTGGCCTATCCCCTATTAGAGGCATTGAGCACCAGATAGACCTGATTCCCGGTGCTACCCTACCCAACCGGCCTGCCTATAGGATGAACCCTACTGAGACCCAGGAAATCCAGAACCAAGTCCAGGACCTTCTAGATAAAGGGTATGTTAGAGAGAGCTGATCCCAGTGTGCTGTGCCTGTCTTACTCGTCCCCAAAAAGGACAATACTTGGCGTATGTGTGTTGATTGCAGGGCTATTAATAACATCACGATCAAGTACAGGCACCCGATCCCCAGGCTCGATGACATGTTGGATGAGCTCCATGGCGCCTCCACCTTCTCCAAGATCGATCTTCGCAGTGGATACCATCAAATCTGGATGAAGGAAGGAGACGAATGGAAGACAGCATTCAAGACGAAGTTTGGTTTGTATGAGTGGCTTGTTATGCCTTTCGGTTTGACTAATGCCCCCTCTACTTTTATGCGTCTTATGAATCATGTCTTGAGATCTTTTATTGGTAGATTTGTTGTAGTTTACTTTGATGATATTCTGATCTACAGCAAATCTTTGAAAGCACATGCAGAGCACCTCAGGGAAGTTTTATCCACTCTCAGAGTTGTACAGTTGTATGGAAATCTGAAGAAGTGTGATTTTTGCACTGACAGAGTTGTGTTTCTTGGTTTTGTAGTGAGTGCTCATGGACTGCAAGTGGATCAAGAGAAGGTGCAAGCCATCCGTGACTGGCCGACCCCGAAGAACCTAGGTGACGTGCGCAGTTTCCAAGGCCTGGCTGGCTTCTACAGGAGGTTCGTTCGAGATTTTAGCACCATTGCAGCCCCACTGACAGAGATCACAAAGAAGAATACTCCATTCCGTTGGGGTAAAGCTCAAGAAAAGGCGTTCCAGACTCTCAAGGATCGTTTGACACACGCGCCATTGCTGGTTCTGCCTGACTTCACTCGCCCCTTTGAAGTAGAGTGTGACGCCTCTGGCATTGGTATTGGAGGAGTCCTCATGCAGGAAGGTAAGCCCATTGCCTTCTTTTCTGAGAAGTTGAAAGGTGCATGCTTGAATTATTCTACTTATGATAGGGAATTATACGCCTTGTTTAGAGTGCTGAAAACTTGGCAACACTATCTTTGGCCTAGAGAATTTGTGCTTAAAACTGATCATGAGTCCCTAAAGCATTTTAGGAGTCAAGATAAGTTGGATAGGAGGCATGGTAGGTGGATGGAATTCATAGAAACATTTCCCTATGTGATTAAGTATAAGAAAGGAAAAGATAATGTTGTAGCTGATGCCCTTTCTAGGAGACATACACTCTTGACTACTTTGGATGCTCGGGTCCTTGGATTCGTTTATATTAAGGAGTTGTATGATATGGATGCTGATTTTGGAGTGATTTATAAGCATTGTGTGGAAAAGGGTTCATTTGATAAGTTTTTCTTGTTTGATGGATTCTTGTTTCGAGTTGATAAGGTGTGCATTCCTGTTTGTTCTCTACGGTTGTTACTTGTTGATGAGTCCCATAGAGGTGGATTGATGGGTCATTTTGGTAGAGATAAGACTTATAACATGTTGCATACTCATTTCTATTGGCCACACATGCTTATGGATGTAGAGAATTTTATCAAACGCTGTGTTGAGTGCTTACATGCTAAATCTAAGGCAAAACCGCATGGTCTTTATACTCCCTTGCCTATTCCTTGCTTTCCTTGGGTTGATATTAGTATGGATTTTATTGTTGGATTGCCTAGGACTAAGAAGGGGAGAGATTCTATATTTGTGGTTGTTGATAGGTTCTCTAAGATGGCTCACTTTATTGCATGCCATAAAACTGATGATGCTAGGAATGTTGCTGATTTGTTCTTTAGAGAGATTGTTCGGTTGCATGGTGTACCTCGTACTATTGTGAGTGATAGGGATGTCAAATTTCTGAGTTACTTTTGGAAGACTTTGGGGGGTAAACTTGGTACTAAGTTGTTGTTCTCTACTGCTAGTCACCCCCAGACAGATGGACAAACTGAGGTCACTAACCGTACATTGGGTACTATCCTTAGGGCTGTTATTAAATCTAATCTGAAAAGTTGGGAAGAAGCCTTACCACATGTTGAGTTTGCTTATAATAGGACTATTCATTCTTCTACTAATATGTCCCCTTTTGAATGTGTGTATGGTTTGAATCCCCTAACCCCTTTGGATCTTAAGCCGTTGCCTTTACCGGGACGAGCAAACTTTGATGCTGATAGACAGGTTGAGTTCATGAAGGAGCTGCACGAGCGGACTAAGGCTCGTTTGGAAGCTACTGCAACGAAGAACGCAGCCCGAGCTAATCACGGTCGGCGTCAAGTGTTGTTCGAGCCCGACGACTTGGTGTGGCTACACCTGCGCAAGGAGCGGTTCCCGGAGCAGAGGAAGTCGAAGTTGTCTCCCAGAGGTGATGGACCGTTCAAGGTGCTGAAGAGAGTAGGCGACAATGCCTATGTGTTGGAGCTGCCCGATGACTATGGCGTGAGCCCGATATTCAATGTCGGTGATCTTACCCCTTATGCAGCCGCTGATGTTGATGACTCGAGGACGAGTCCTTTTCAAGAAGGGGAGAATGATGAGGAATCATCCCCGCCATTAGTGCCAACCTTTGATGGACCGATTACTAGGTCAAGATTGAAGGAACTACGTCAAGAGCTGGAGACGTTTATGGCACATGATGTATCACATGACGAAGAGGACAAGTCCAAAGTCAAGGCGTTGACTTTATTGGTCAACGTTACATATGTTTAATCTTATTAATTTCTACATTGGATATTTTTAGGATTATTATTTATTTATTTTCAGCTTTCTATTTTCGGGTATTTTTGGAACAATTGTAGCCCGTTTTAGGAAGCTAGGGCCGGCCACCTCTTAGGTATTTAAGGCGCCCTTGTCTTCTTCATTAGTTAGATTTCTCATATTGTTAAAACACAAAAACAGAGCTTGGTTTTTGCTTTGAAAACTCGGCTCCCCGTGAGAGTCTCAATCGATTGTTCTTTCCTGCTTAGTTGTTTTCGTCTTTGTCAAGTCCCTCTGGAGTTGGTGATTTCGTACTTCATAAGCAATCCTCTCCGTGCTCCAAGTTCGTCAGTGATTCTTGGTTGTGTGGCGTTGTAGAGATCGGGTTGGTAGATCGTTCGACAAGGTTCCTTGCTATCAAGCAAGCAGGTTTTCTCATCGTTTCTATTGGTTCTATCTATTATCCTTTCCATTAGTTTCACTTGTGCTAATCTTGTGTTTTCTTTTGTTTTGAGATCCGTTGCCTAGATCCATCTTCTACACGGCTAACCCCGTATCAACTGGGGTCACTGGCGGTAATACCTTTCCAAAAGGGTTATGTTTTGGGGGTGTTACAGTTATGGTATCAGAGCCAAAGGTTTTAAAACGGGTTTGGGATTTTTATATCATTTATCCGTTTTTGAAAATACTTTAAAGGGGCTCGTAATTTTCAAAGTAAAAAGAATTTCAAAACACCGTTCATAGTCGTGTCTTCTATATAGTCTGATGTAGTAAGCTTGCTTCTATGTCTAGAAAGACTAACTTCTTCCTCGTTATCCTGTAGGATAGGTGCGTGCTTTTCTCTTGATAAGGGGTCGGAGGACGCCAAGACGGACCCGCCATCTCCAGGCAGGCTAGATTTTCTGATCCCTCAGCGATGTTTCGAGGTTGGAGGCCCGAGTAGCCCGCCCGAAGACATCAAGTATGTGATTCCCGAGTCTATTGTCCTTACGCCTAGGGATGCAGTGGTCACTATAGCTGCACCTGTAGAGCCACTCAGGGAGGAAGCAGTGCAGGAAGTGGGTGAGTCGTCTAGATACGCCTTAGGGAATTACGATGACGATTACTAGATTGAGATTGATCCCGAGGATGAGGATCTCATCGAAGATGATCCTAAGGAGGACCCCGAGATGGACCTGGAAGAGCAGATCCAGGAGCCCGACAACTTGAGGCACTTGCTGGTGGACAGTCAGGAGCCGGGGGTGCAGTTTATTCCCCCAGTCCAGAACTATCACCAGTGCCGGCTTATGCACTCATGACTGATGCTGATTGGGAGGTACTGTACATTGAGCACGGTATTGGGAGGAGTGGCCCGACCATGATCTACGAGGACTATCCGCCTACTCCGCCTCGGAGGAGGAGGAGATCAGAGGCTGAGTTGAGAGAGATACTTCGCCAGAGAGAAATGAGCTCTCATATGGAGCAGCAGCAGCAGATGGATCAGGCGATCGCTAGCGCTCAGAGGAGGGCTGGGATAGGAGGACCTCTTATGGACGATCCTTTCTTTTCCATGACTGAGGTTGGGTCTGAGTCACTAGAGCCATGTGACCCAGGACCGAGCAGGGTACGAAACCCATCGCCAGAGCTCGATGGTGAGCCTAGTCCGAAGAGACCTTGCACGAGTAGCCAGTCTTATAGGAGACGTTTTGGAGCGCCTTGATGAGGATTGGCGTTGCCTATCGTAGTAGTTTGCTTTCTTAGTATTTCAGTGTGTACTTTTTGTAATATTTTAGTATTGCGGCAAGTACTCTGTGAAACACTTTTATCTTCGAGCAATTTTTGTCCTAACCCTCGGATGATAGACTTATGTGTAGCTTGTGTAACAGTTCCAGTTCATCTATAAAATACCTAGCTGATCTATTCCGAGTAATTTTACTACATTAAGCATGTTTGAATGATATTAATGTATAAATAACTTGGAATTTGATCGGTAAACAGATGGTGAACACAAGGAACACGGTTCGAGCTGGTGTTGGGACTAGTCAGGGTCCCAGACCAATCATAAGAGATGTTGGCCAAGGTGAGCATGTATCTGAATCCCATAATCAATCCAGGGGCAATGATCAGGATCAGAGTAATGCACTAGTGGTGTTTGATGCTGCAGCAGTGGAGACAATTCGAGGAATTGTCATGCAAGCTATCGCTGATGCTATGCGACCAAATGTGCCACAGGCACAAGGCGTGCCGATTCCCCCACCGGTTCCTAGATTTGAGGAGCCAAGAAACCATGATGTCCAAGGGAATGCAGTCAGGACTAGAGACAACTATGGTCGTGCTCTGAAGACCATCAGTTCTATGAGGCCTGACAACTTCAATGGAAAAGGGAAGCCAGTCAAGGTGACCCATTGGTTCTCTCACATGGAACGGCTGTTCCGTAATATGGACTATACTGAGGCTGAAAAGGTCCACATAGCTTTTCTGCAGCTGAAAGAGGATGCTAGTGAATGGTGGGAGAGTACAGGCTTAGCTGATAGCCCTGTATTGACCTGGTCGATGTTTAAGACCAAAATGATTGACCGTTTCTTCTCTCATGCTATGAGAGAGGAGAAACACAAGGAGTTTCTGTACCCCAAGACCGATGGATTGAAGGTAGCTGAGCTAGAAACCAAGTTCAATCATCTTCTGCAGTATGCCCCAGCTGAGATAACCAGTGAGGCACAAAAGATCTGGTACTTCCACGAGTGGATGAGTTCAGATATCAAGCCGTTAATGGTGAACCACACATGCTCTACTCTGGAGCAGTATGTGGATGTTGCCTACAAGCTGGAAGTGACTCTAGAGGAGTCAACGAAGATATGTATCCGACAGAGGTCGATGCAGAATCAGAATCAGAATCAGGGTGGTGGATTCAAGCGACCTGCGCCACCGTCTAGCTTTGCCAAGTCTGGCCGAGCAAAGATGGACATGACTCACGGAGGGTCAACGCAGCAGTCCAGTCAGAGCAGAAGTTCAGTTCAGTGTTATAACTGTGGTGTTGCTGGGCACAAGAGCAATGAGTGTCAGAAGGAGAAGAGATCGTGCTTTGGGTGTGGACGTGATGGTCATCTGCAGAAGTTCTACAAGCAGGGGAAGCAGAAGGGAGTAGAGTCGCAGCAAGGGTCAGTTCATCAGAGCAACCGACCTAGGTTCAAGCCTGCCGAGACTCCTAGCCCGTCAGTTCAGACGACTGCTCAGAACAGGGGAAAGGCCCCAGCTGTTTCTGGAAGTCAGGGTCAACGCTTGTATGAGATGCATGAAGCAGATGGACCCAACGCTCCGACTGCTCAAGATACTTTATACCTTCACTCTACTTCCGTATGCATTCTGTTTGATTCCGGTGCTACGCATTCCTTTATTTCGAATAGCTGTGTTAGCAAGTTAGACTTAGTGTGCAACGATTCGTGTGACCCTTTCGTCGTTAGTCTTCCTAATGGAGAACGTTTGGTGGGAACCAAACATCTGTCCGACTTTCCGATTACCATTCGGGGTAAGGAGTTTGAGGCAGATCTGATCTGTATAGCCATGGCACCATACGACATCATTCTTGGTATGGATTGGCTGACGCGTCACAAGGCGGTGATCGACTTCAGTTCAAGAACAGTGATGGTGACGTCTAAGGGCCAGTTTGTGTGCAAGTTCAAGGGCCTAAATGACGCTGATAACGGCAAGCTGATCAATGCGATGGCTGCGTTTAAGCTACTACGACAAGGTTGTGTCGGGTACCTCTGCTACTTGGATTCGCCCGCGAAAGATGGACCTGCGATTCTTGATATTCCAGTGGTCAAAGAGTTCTCGGATGTCTTTCCAGAGGAGGTTCCTGGATTACCTCCGAACCGTGATGTGGAGTTTTCCATTGATCTTGAGCCTGGTACTGTGCCAATCTCTAAGGCACCGTATCGGATGGCTCCTGCAGAGATGCAAGAGTTGCCGAGTGCATCGCCGTGGGGTGCTCCGGTTTTGTTCGTCAAAAAGAAGGACCATTCGTTTCGACTTTGCATCGACTATCGAGAGTTGAACAAAGGGACGATCAAGAACAAATACCCATTGCCGAGGATTGACTACCTGTTGGACCAGTTGCAGGGAGCAAAGGTTTTCTCCAAGATCGACCTGAGATCTGGATATCATCAACTCAGAATTCGTGAGCAGGACATTCCTAGAACTGCGTTTAGGACCAGATATGGTCATTACGAGTTTGTAGTGATGCCTTTTGGGCTTACAAATGTTCCAGCTATCTTTATGGATCTGATGAATCGATGTTTTCACCAGTACTTGGACAAGTTCGTAGTGGTCTTCATAGACGACATTCTGATCTACTCTCCGAGTGAAGAAGTCCACGAGGAACATCTGCGGATTGCTTTGTCAGTCCTTAGACAACATCAGCTTTATGCTAAACTGTCCAAGTGTGTATTCTGGTTGAAGGAGGTGGCTTTCTTAGGCCACGTGATCAATGAGAATGGGGTTATGGTTGATCCCCAGAAGATCGAAGTTGTGGCAAATTGGACACAGCCCCAGAACGTGAAGGAGGTGCGCAGCTTTCTTGGGCTTGCCGGGTATTACAGACGGTTCGTGGAGGGGTTTTCGAAGACCGCTCTACCTATGACCAATCTACTCCGCAAGGTTCACAAGAAGTTTGTCTGGAATGACAAGTGCGAGGCCAGTTTCCAGGAGTTGAAACGACGGCTGACCTCGGCACCCCTGTTAGCACTCCCAGAGGGGAACGATGATTATGTGGTCTATAGTGATGCTTCAAAGTGTGGTCTTGGTTGTGTTTTGATGCAGAGGGGCAGAGTCATTGCTTATGCATCCAAGCAACTCAAGACGTACAAAGAAAACTATCCGACACATGATCTTGAACTATCAGCGGTTGTCTTTGCGCTGAAGATTTGGAGGCATTACCTCTACGGTATAAGATGCCAAGTCTTCACTGACCACAAAAGTCTCAAGTATATATTTACTCAAAAGGAGCGGAATATGAGACAACGCCGCTGGCTAGCGTTGCTCAAGGACTACGACATCGAGTTGTTGTACCATCCGGGCAAGGCTAATGTGGTAGCTGATGCATTGAGCCAGAAGACAACGCACGAGAGGGTAGTTTCTTTACTTACTGGTCAGACCAAGTTGAACCGAGAGTCGTGCGATATTGAAGTTCTGTATGATCAGCGTAGATGTTTCCTGAGTATGCTGGAAATTCAGGTTACATTGCTGGATCAGATCAAGGAAAAGCAAGTTGATGACATCGTCTTGGTGAAGCTAAGCAGTGAAGTGATGGATGGGAAAGCTCCCAGTTTTGTGATTCAGGATGATGGATCGCTTTGGTTTTAGGATCGGATCTGTGTGCCAGACACAGAGAGTCTTCGTCAGTTGGTGATGAGAGAAGCTCATTCATCTGCTTATTCTGTGCATCCTGGTTCTAGCAAGATGTACACGGATCTCAAGAAGAAGTTTTGGTGGCCAAACATGAAGTGGGACGTAGCAGACTTTGTGGCAAAGTGCTTAACTTGCCAGAAGGTCAAGATCGAACACCGCAGGCCAGGTGGTGAGTTGCTACCTCTCCCTGTGCCAGAATGGAAATGGGAAGATATTGCCATGGACTTCGTCACGGGGCTGCCGAAGACTCGAAGTAAGAAAGATGCTATCTGGGTAATTGTGGATCGGCTTACGAAGAGTGCTCATTTCCTAGCCATTAAGACCAATTGGGAAGCCCAGAAGTTAGCAGAGGTCTACCGGAAAGTTATTGTCCATTTACATGGTATCCCTAAAACCATCATATCAGATCGAGATGGCCGTTTCATGTCAAGGTTCTGGCAAGAACTTCATAAGGCTATGGGGACCGAGTTAAGGTTCAGCACAACGTTTCATCCTCAGACAGATGGCCAGTCTGAAAGGACCATCCAGACTCTGGAGGATATGCTCAGAGCTTGTGTACTCGATCGTCCGACTAGCTGGGAGGACAGCTTGAGTCTGATTGAGTTCACGTACAACTATAGTTGGCATGCTACGATCAAGATGGCTCCGTTCGAAGCTTTGTATGGTCGCAGATGCAGATCTCCGATTTTTTGGGATGATAACGCCGATAAGATTCTGCTTGGGCCAGAGTTAGTCGAGAGGATAGCTTCGGACATTGCTTTGATTAGGCAGAGAATGCTGACCGCCCAGAGTCGGCAGAAGTCTTACGCAGATAAGAAGCGTAGAAATGTCGAGTTCAAGGTCGGTGACAAGGTCTTTGTCAAGGTATCGCCGTCCAAGGAGTTTTCAGATTTGGCAAGCGTGAGAAGCTTAACCCTCGCTACGTGGGACCATTCGAGATTCTGGATAGAGTGGGATCTCTAGCGTACCGCTTGGCATTGCCGCCATCGGCTCATCCAATGCATAATGTGTTCCACGTCTCTTTGCTCAGGAAGTGTGTGCCAGATGAGTCACATGTGCTGAGTTATGAGGACATCGAGATTCAAGCTAATGGTACTTATGAGGAGATGCCCGTGCGCATTTTGGAGCATCGTGAAAAGCATCTGCGTAGCAAGATCGTACCGTTGGTACGGATTCAGTGGTCCAAGTCTGGATCGGAGGAAGTTACTTGGGAAACGTGGGAAACCGAGTCAGATATGCTCAGGCGTTTTCCCGAGTTATTCTCGACCTAAGTTTCTGGGTCGAAACTTCTTTTAAGGGGGAGGAGATGTGATACCCCATATTTTTGTAAGCTATTTCTGGAGTTCCGGGATTTTTCCCGAGTACCCGTTATGTACGTCGGATTTAATTCAGAGAGTTTAAGACGTTCGATAATTCTCTTTGTATCTGTAATATTTTTCTCAGTGAAATAAAATACAGACGACGTGCTTTGGATTTTAGTACTCGTTCGTATACGATAATTTTATCCCGGGTTAATATCATTTTCGTCTAAGAGCTGAGGAGGCGGCAAAGCCAAGGGCGGCGCCCGCCGTACAGTGGTGGTGCCCACCGTCGCAAGGCTCGAGGCGCAGGCTGGGTCTTCTCCTAGCTGGGGACGCCAGGCCTATGGCGGCGCCCGCCGCATTTATGACGGCACCCGCCGTCGTTGTTGTCCAGAGGTCCTTGCCCGAAGGTCGCCGGCGTGGCTCTGGCAGCGCCGGAGTAGCTCTTCGTAGGGCCATGATTGTGTGTTCCTGGCATTTGGCTATAAAAGGAGGTGTTTGGGAGGGGTTTTGAGCTCAATCCACAGCCCAAGCTCTCCCAAATTCTTGCCTCGCCGTATTTCTGAAGCTTTCGCCGAAGGTCGTTTGGTGGTGTTTCCAGAGTGCCTTTATGAAGCTTTTGGTAGCCTTGGAGGTTAGAAACCAAAGCAAGTCGAAGGAGGCCGAGTCGCTCGTGTTTTGGGTGAGTTTTCTCGCCGCTTCTGTCGTCTGAGTTCTTCACGACGACCGCCGTGTTCTTCACGGCGCCCGCCGTGATGAACTACGGCGACCGCCGCCAAGAACGGCGACCGCCGCCAGTGTCGAAAATGCCTTTTTGGGCTTTTGGCTTTGGTGGTCGTCGTTGTGGCATCGTTCCTTTCGTTTTCTTTCGTCGTTTTTAGATTCGTACTGTGGTTATGTCGGATCTAACTTAGGGTTCCTTTTATGGGTCGACTCGAAGGTCATTGTGCTGTCAGAGCTATACCCGTGTCGAGCCCGGAATCCCGTCGTTGTCGTTAGGTTTGTTTCTATTCTGCGGATTAAGGCAAGTGGTGGTTCGCTCTTGCTCATTGTTCCATACTTACATTAATTATCAGTTATTTCAATTGAGTAATTAATTTGGAACGATTATTGTGTTTGTCTGGAAATGATTTTATAAACTGTTTTGGAAAATCATATAATAGGTTGTATATTTGTTAGAACAATGCTATTATTTATGATCGCCTTGCGGGCATTTATGTGGATTTATCCGAACTATTGTTGTGCTGGAACTGTTTAGTTAGCACTGTTAGATAGGAACGTTACTCGGACTCTGTCATGTCGTTTCTTTATAATCAGGTAGAGGGGTGGCTCATACCCATCCAATACCATTTTAAGGTCATGACCGGTCTCTTTCACAAGTGTGTAGAGGCAGGACACTTAGCTGGTGTCACAAACCTTCCGGTGTACGTCACTCTCGACGAAACATATACTAAGATGTGTCGTCCCAATGGTGGGGTACACATGTAAAAGTCTAATAACGTGATGTGTGTCTTGAAATATAAATCAGATAAGTGCTACTCGACGCACATAATAAATAAACCTTCGGCGAGTAGTACAGCTAAGTTATAGTGCAGCTAGGAAAACTCGTCTCGACTTTGATCATAGTATGTTCTCTTTCCAATCTGGATTCACTGTATGCGGTGAGGTTGGTCGTGAACCGAAGCATCTCAGTCAGCTTTTAAATCATTGTTGTATGATTCTTTAAACTTTCCAGATTTGTCATAATTCCTTAAGACTCACTTCCGTTGGAGTCTTCCTTTGAGTTGATTTCTGTAATGATTCAGTCTTCCAGAGTCTTCTCTTGTGCATACCTCTTGTTATTATTCTGTAGAAGTATGAAGGTTGATTATCGTTATCGGTTATCATTCGAGAAACGATAAGTCTAACCTAATACAACTACATCGAACCTTTTGCTTTGTACCCTTGCTAGTCTATTCAAGTAGACTAACCCACGAACTTTGTTCTCCGTATGTGGGCTGGTGTCATCCGTTCGATTCGGCACATCAGATAGAAATTAGCTCAGAAGAATAGAATGACTATGGAGTCGACGATGGTTTTCGAATGTTTGAGTTATTTCGTTAATCAGGTTGAGATCTTTTGGGCAATGACTTTGGTTGTAATGTGTTTTGTAAGACTTCCGTTGTACCCTACTTTATAAGACTTCCGCTGTATTTGGTTTAAACTCTGTGTTAGCCTATTCGGGATTGGGTTGTAATCCCGTAACTCATGTTTCTTTGACAATGTTATGTTTTGGAATTGAATGCTTTGATCATTATGTATCATTTGTATTTCATAAATTGTATTTAAATGGTAAAGCCTTGGGTGATCTCGGTAAGAAACACTGGGGTCACTGGCGGTAATACCTTTCCAAAAGGGTTAAGTTTTGGGGGTGTTACAAAGTGTGTCTTAAGTCTTTAATCTGTGTGTTCTATCCAAGTTAATTGTAATCGAAGCATTAATAAAAGAAGTAGACTTTCAAATCCTCTTGAAAGAGAGGTAGTGAGTTTTATCCTGGATAACTAGTTACTTATCAAAGGTTCCCCCTTTAAGGAACTAGACTTGATTCTGTGTTATTTACATATTCCGCTGCTAAGGAACTGAACTCTCAGTTCCCTTTGATTTCTAACACGTACGATCATACAATTGGTATCAGAGCAGGCGCTCTAGATTTGTGTTAGTTTACAGATTTCAAGATGACTAGCTCAAGCAAATTTAGTTTGGGAATCTCCATCAACAAGCCCCACATCCGAAAGAAGGGAGAAGAAGAATTGTGGGAGAAATGCATGACCAACTATATTCAAACCATGGACTATCAGTGCTGGCGCGTGATTGAAAATGGTGATGGTGTTATTCCTGAAAAACGGGAGGAAAAGGACTGGAAGAATGAGTACTATACCATCAAAGAAAAGAATGCTAAATCTCGTCAAATCATTCTCAATGGGTTAACAAGGGAGGACATGGACAAGGTGATAGGAATTGGAACTACAAAGGGCATCTGGATAGCCCTAAATGAGATGCATGAAGGAAGTGAGGAACTGAAGCAAAGCAGGAAGTTTGCTCTAGAAGGAGAATACCATACTTTCGAGATATTGGAAACTGAGAATATCTCTCAATACCACTCGCGTTTCACAAGACTCGTCACCAAACTCAACAATGTTGACGTCGATCTTGACGAGTGGTCCAAATCCCTTGTCATCATCAATGGACTCAACTCAAAGTTCAACCTCATCAAGAGAGTCTTAAAGACTACCCTTGGTATTCAAGGTCTTCCCTTAACTCAAATCATAGGGAAACTTGAAGTTGAAGAAAGGGAGGCTCTCAAAACAAGTTCTGCCAAGAAGATGGAAAAGGGAATTTCCTTAAAAATCTCAAAGGCCTTCTCCAGGTTGGAGATGGAGGAAGAAAACTTAGATCTCGAGGAAGAAGAAGATGAGATGACAGCTCTTGTCACTAAGCACGTCAAGAAGCACTTCATCAAGGAAAAGTTCAAGAAAAACTTTCAAAAGAGAGATATCTCTGAATATGCTTGCTATCAATGTAAGGAAAGAGGACATCTTGCTAGGAACTGCCCTAAGAACTCAAATGATGATGACAAGCCTATGCAGAAGAAAGCTCTCTTTGCTACCTTTGGAGACGACTCAAAAGACTCTGAAGGGGAACTGGATACGAATGGAACTTCTGGAGGAAGATGCTTGATGGCTAAGGAAGAGTTAATTGAATCAAACGACTCCAAGGTATCTTCTTCTGACTTTACCAAATCTCTTCTTGAATGTGATAAGAAACCATTGATCAAGATCATTAAGAAACTTGGAAAGGAAACTAGTTCCCTTCAAGAGAAACTAGAAGAATATGAAGAAGAAATTTCATGCTTATCTACTGAAAACTCTGTCTGGAGTAAGAAACTTGATGAAACTAAGAAATTACTTGCTAATTCTTCTAGGAAGTGTAAATCTTGTATCACTATCAAAAATGAACCCATGCATATTGACATTCCTATTATTGCTTCTATCGACTCTGAAAAAAGAACACATCTGCCATGCTTGCTATCATAATGAACAAACTTGATCATCTTACTGACTCTATAAATGAGAAAACTGTGAATCAAACTGTGTTTGTTAAGCAACGTTATGGTATTGGTTATCCTGGTAAGAAAGATTATGAGGATACATGCTCTGCTAAAAATGAGAAACTGAGAAGGGAACTGGTAGAGAAAAATAAAACTCTCAATTGTGCCTTACAAACTTCTCGCGACAAAAACCAATTCCTGGAAGAAAAGGTAAAAGTGCTAGAACAAAAGCATAAAGCAAATCAGACTTGGTTCGATGGCTAGAATGCTCATAAGATGTATATTGATCAAGCTCAGGGAACTAAAGGTAAGAAAGTTAACTTTGAGCAAAGAAAGCAAGAAAGACCATTCAGACCTGGTCACAGTAAGTTTGGTCATGTTGTCTGTAATCGTGTCTGCTGGCACTATGGTAAAAATGGTCATTATATTCATGAGTGCATTCACAAGAAAAGACAAATGGAAGAAAATGCTAGAAAAAGGAACCAGAAAATTAGCAATAAAAAGAAGATGTATACTATTAATGATTTGAATGATCCTTATTACTTTGTTCCTGCTTCTAACCCACAGAAAAGATATCAACCAAATTCACCCAGAAAAGCTAAGCTTAGCTGGGTTCAAAAAGTTTGAGTTTCCTTGTGCAGGACGAAGTGCGACAACAGGACGAGTGGTATATAGACAGTGGTTGCTCGTGCCATATGACCAGAAATAGAAACAAAATGTCATCACTTCAGAAACACCGAGGAGGTACTATTTCCTTCGGAGACAAGAAAAAGGGAGCAATTTGTGGAACTGGAAATGTGAATCTTACTGATCACATCAAGGTAAGTAACGTTAACCTTGTTGAAAATTTAGGTTTTGATATAATTAGTGTGTCACAGCTGTGTGATCAAGGAGGAAAGGAGGTTCTCTTTACCTCTAAGGAATGTACTGCGGAAGACAGTAAGGGAACTGTGATCTTAAAAGGCAAAAGGTTCAACAACGTCTATGTTATTTATCCAAAATTTGTTCCCAAAGAGAAGCTGTGTCTCTCGTCAATTGAAGATCAGACGAATCTATGGCATCAGCGACTTGGTCATGCAAGTATCAAGCTCATCCACAAGCTACATCAAAAGGAACTAGTTCGTGGTCTTCCAAAAATCAATGCTGAAAAGTCAGAAATTTGCTCTGACTGTGGTCAAAGGAAACAGGTTCGTAGTTCCTTCAAATCCAAAACAATGGTAAGTTCCTCTAAACCTCTGGAACTCATACACATGGATCTTTGTGGGCCTATGCGAGTTCAAAGCATTGGTTGTAACAGGTATATTCTGGTACTCGTTGATGATTACTCTAGATTCACTTCGACATTATTTATAAAATCTAAAAGTGAAGTTTTTGATAGGTTCAGCGAGTTAGTTCCCTTACTTGAAAAATCATTGAATGTATGTCTTTGTGTTATTCGTTCCGATCATGGAACTGAGTTCGAGAATTGAGATTTTCTAACATTTTGCAGGGAACATGGAGTTGATCATAATTTCTCGGATCCCTACACTCCACAACAGAACGGAGTTGTTGAAAGAAAGAACATGACCTTGGAAGATATGGCTCGAACAATGCTCATCTTGAGCGGACTCTCTCAATCCTTCTGAGCAGAAGCGGTTAATGCAGCATGCTACATCTTAAATCGGGTTATACTACACCCCATGCTAGAGAAGACTTCATATGAGCTACTAAGAGGCAGAGTTCCCAACATTGCTCATCTAAGAGTCTTTAGCTGCAAATGTTTTGTTCACAACAATGGGAAGGACAATCTAGGGAAGTTTGATCCACGGAGCAATGAAGGAATCTTCATCAGATATGCCTCAAGTAGCAAAGCATACAAAGTCTTTAACAAACGATCTAAAAAGGTAGAGAAAAACATTCATGTTATTTTCAATGAAAAACTGCCTTCAAAGTCTGTGTAGGATCTCTCAGTTCCCTCGGAAGATCCGTTTCAACGGCCAAGTGGAGATTCTGATGATGACGCTCCTCTCAAACATAACTCCTATCCCAATCTCTCTGGCTCGCACACACCCACAATTCCCTCAACTGTGATTGCGGCCAAGGTATTAACATCCTCAGACAGCACCCCAGTTCCCTCCGACCATCAAGACGTTGTTGCTCCAGTTCCCTCCAACCCATCAGTGGAAGTAGATGCTACTCCTTCAGCAACTGCACATGCTCCGGAAGCTGATCCCAACACAACATCTTCCTCAGCTATTGTCACCACAGAGGTGGACGCTCAAGGAACTGATCTGATTATCCCTAATAGAGACAAAAGAACTACCAAGCATCCAGTCAGGTATGGATTTGAGGATATGTCCTATTGTGCATTCAATGCCTTTCTGTCTCTTATAGAACCCAAGAACATCATGGAGGCGCTGAAGGATGCTGACTGGATCATAGCCATGCAAGAGGAACTTCATCAGTTCGAGAGAAACAAAGTGTGGAGACTCGTCCCTCGTCCTCAGAATAGGCACATCATAGGAACTCAATGGGTATTTCGCAACAAGTTGGATGATTCCGGTACTGTATCAAGAAACAAGGCTCGCTTGGTTGCTCAAGGCTATAATCAACAAGAAGGGATAGACGGCTACTCATTGCCTATGCCTCTCACAAAGGGTTCAAGTTATATCAAATGGACGTAAAGACTGCTTTTCTCAATGGCATTGTTGAATTCCTTAGGTTTTGATGGTAACAAACACTCAACTAATATGTGTACCAAGTGTTTCAGGGACAAGGGAAGTTATCCCAAGGAGCTGTGCAGCAAAGGATCTCAGAGGGAACAAAGTCCTGTCAAGTGCTTTGATACCTCTCAAGGAACTGAAGTGACGGACCGGATCAAGGCTGCAAAAGGAAAGAAGAAATCCAGCGTGTTGAATTAAGGAAACAAATCAAGAAGCACACGCGGTAAATGATGAAGACTTCGGCTCCAAGGATCAAGCCGGATTGCGCAAAGATAGGGAAAGAGAAAAGCCCGATCCATGTTATCCTAGGAATATTTCCTTAGATAAGAAATTGGAGAGAGAAGTTTGATATCCTTTCCGATTAGATTAATTAAGGAATTCCTTCCTTAACCAATATGATCGGTTAGGATATTATTCTTAACAAAAAATCCTATCTTCGAGTAATCCGTTTTCATAATATCTTATCTTGTTTGATTAGGGTTTAGCCGAAGTTGTATTTAGGTGAAATAGGGATTCATTTCTAACAACGACGAAGAATGACTTTGAACGACGAAAAAGAAGGAGAAGAGAAAAGAAAGAGAGTGAAGTGTGTGTGAGTCTTTGAGGGTTGAGTTCGGATTCATCGTTGTAGAAGAGGCTTCGAGTCTAGCTGGTTGTTTAGAGGTCGAAGTCCAGGATACAAGTGTAATCGAACAAGAAATCAATAAGACAAGTACACACTTCAAAATCCTCTCAAGCGGAAGCTTGAAGGTAGTGGTTTTTCCTTGAGAAGCTAGTTTTGCTAATCAAGGTTTCCACTATACATCGTGAGTTCGTTCATTATCTTTCTTGCTGTTTTTAATCCAGTGCCTTCTGTGGGAACAAAGCCTTTGTTCCCTCAGACGTAACTCTAACGATCCAACAATTGGTATCAGAGCCTGGTGCTCTAGATTGTTTTCATTATAGAATTTTGTAACACCCCCAAAACTTAACCCTTTTGGAAAGGTATTACCGCCAGTGACCCCAGTGTTCCTTACCGAGATCACCCAAGGCTTTACCAAATAAATACAATTTATGAAATGCAATTGATACACAAAGATCAAGCATTAAATTCCAAAACATAACATTATTGAGGAAACAAGAGTTACGGGATTACAACCCAATCCCGAATAGGTCAAAACACAGAGTTCAAACAAAGTACAGCGGAAGACAAATAAAAGATTTTACAAACGGGGTTGTGATCGTGATGATCACCTGCCCAAGGATCTCAACCTGATTAAAAACAATTATTAAAACATACAAAAACAACCGTCGTCTTCATAGTCAATCTAGTCTCCTCAAATCTTCACTCTATCTGATGTGCCGAATCGAACGGATGACACCAGCCCACATGCGGAGAACAAAGTTCGTGGGTTAGTCTACTTCGAATTCCGGCGAAAACACAACTCCGGCGAGAGGCGAATTTGGCAGCGATTCGGGGTTGTAGATGACCCAAAACTCATGCCTAAGCTCGTCTATTTATAGGCAAACCCCGAGGAGTGTTCTGCAAACCCTCAGACGCGGCAAACGACGCAACGGCGCGCCTCGAACGACGCCGGCGACCGGCGGGCAATGCCCACTGGACAATCACGGCGGTCGCCGTAATTTTGCCTGCGGCGGGCACGCGGCGGTCGCCGTAAATGCGGCGGTCTCCGTCGCTAGGCCTGTCGCGGCCAGCTAGAAGCTGACACGTTGACCTCTCGGGCCCAACCACGGCGGTCGCCGTTTCTGAACGGCGGTCGCCGTTTCCCCCTTTTCCCGCCCATTCAGCTTTGAACGAGCTAGACGTTAAACCGGGATAAAAATTATCGTACGCAAACGACAATTAAAATCTAAGGCACCTTGTCTGTACATTATTTCACTGAGAAAAATATTACAGATACAGAGCACATTACAGAATGTCTCAAGCTACCTGAATTAAATCCGACGTACACAACGGGTACTCGAAAAAATTCCATAATTCCCAAAATAACCTTACAAAATTACGGGGTATCACATCACCTCCCCCTTAAAAGAAGTTTCGACCCCGAAACTTGGCCAAAAGAACAACTCGGAAAAGTATCTGAGCATCTCTGCCTCGGTTTCCCAAGTAACTTCCTCAGTCCCAGACCTGGACCACATAACTCGTACCAACAGTACGATCTCGTTGCACAGTCGCTTCACATGACGTTCGAGAATGCACACTGGCATCTCCCCTCAAGTACCATTTGCCTGAATCTCGACGTCCTTATAACTCAGCCTACGAGACTCATCTTGGCATGAATATCCTTAGCAATGATACGTGGAACACATTATACACTGGGTATGCCGATGGCGACAATGCCAAACGGTACGTTAGAGATCTTACTCTATCCAGAATTTTGAATGGTCCCATGTAGCGAGGGTTAAGCTTCCCACGCTTACCAAACCTGAAAACATCCTTGGGTGGCGATACTGTGACAAGTACCTTGACACCAACCTCGAACTCAACAGTTTAACACTTCTGATTTGCGTAAAACTTTTGTCGACTCTGAGCGGTCAACAACCTCTGTCTACTCAGAGCAATGTTCGAAGTTGTCCTTTCGACCAACTCTGGTCCAAGTAGAATCTTGTCGGCGTACTCAATCCAACAAATCTGAGATCTACATCTGTGACCATACAAAGCTTCAAACGGAGCCATCTTGATTGTAGCATGCCAATTATTATCGTATGTGAGCTCAATCAGACTTAGGCTGTCTTCCCAGCTAGTCGGATGATCGAGTACGTATACTTCTTAGCATATCCTCCAGGTCTAGATGGTCTTTCAGACTGACCATCTGTTTGAGGATGAAACGCTGCTGAATCTCAATTCAGTTCCCATGGCCTTGTGAAGTTCTTGCTATAAACTTGACATAAATCGGCCATCTCGATCCGATACAATGGTCTTAGGAATGCCATGTAACGGACAATCTCCTGGTGGAAACTTCTGCTGACCTCTGGGTTACCCAAGTAACCTCAGTTTCCAATGCAAACACTATTGCTGCTAGTTCTAGGTCATGTGTTGGTTAGTTTGCTTCATAGGTTTTCAATTGTCTAGATGCGTATGCAATATCCTTGCCTTTCTGCATCAAAGACACATCCCAACCCATTTCTCGAAGCATTAACTATAGACCATATAGCCATCATTCTTTCTGACAACGCCAAAACTGGTGCAAAAGTCAGACACTGTTTCAACTTCTTGAAATTGGTCTTGCACTTGTCATCCCAGACAACTTCTGGTTGACCTTGTGGACAGACTGGTCATAGGTGGAGAGATCTTAGAAAAAAATCATTTCATGAACCGTCTATAATGTCCTGCAAGCTCTGGGAAACTGCGCACCTCGCTCACACCCTGAGGCCGCTTCCAAACAACTACTGATTCACTCTTCTGGGGAATAACCATAACCTCATTCTTATTGATCACATGGCCTAAGAAAGCCACTTCTAGATCCAACAATCACACTTAGCCCACTTTGCGTACAACCGACTTGGTCTAAGGACCGATAAAGCAATCCGCAGACGTTCCCTGTGAGCTTCCTTGCTCGGGAAAAATCAAAATGCCATTGATGAAGACCACTATGAACTTATTCAAGTATTGGTCTAAAACATCGATGCACTAGGTTCATGAAAACTCCTAGAGCATTCGTAAAGCTCAGATGGCATGACTACAAACTCGTAGTAACCATCTCTTGTCCGAAACGCAATCCTCGGAATATCATCCTCACGAATCCTGAGCTGATGAAAACCAGATCTCAGGTCGATCTTGGAGAAAACTTTTGCTCTCTGTAGTTGATCCAACAGATCATCATTCCTTGGTAACAAATACTTGCTCTTGATCGTGACTTTATTCAACTCTCGAAAGTCAAAAATAAAGTCGAAACGGTCCATCTTTCTCTTTGACACATAAAACTAGGGCACTCCTAATCAAGGTGATGCACTCAGCTTTATATAACTTTTGTCAAGAAGATCCTTGAGTTGCTTCTTCAATCTTTGCGTCTCAATAGGAGCCATCCGGTACGGTGCCTCAGAGATCGGCGTGGTACACGGCTCGAGATCAATTGCAAACTCCACAACACGATTCAGGGTATCCAGGAATATCTTCTGGAAAGACACCCGGAAATCCTCTAACCACAGAAATATCAAAAACTGAAGTCGATCACTGCCTTGTGACGCTTCCGTCAATCCATACCGAGAATAATTATCGTATGGACCATGGTTATTTAGGTCAAATCGCTTTGAATTTCTTACCCTTGATGGTAATTGACAATCCGACAGATGATTGGTTCCCACTAAATGGTCACCATCTTGGACCAGCCCACTACATGGTTCACAGACGACTCACTAGTGGCTCCGAGTCCAGGCCCAGCCATTACCAGCGTCCTCTGTTGTTATGAGCCGCTGTCCATACATCTCAACCCATCCTTGGTAGCTCCACCTAATTAATAGGCAGCCATCTCCTCAGAGGTTGTTGGTGAGTCTCGAACACGAGACCTTACCCCATCAACAAGCAACGAAACATAACTTGGTATAAACCAAAGGTTCATATATAAGAAGAGTTACAACAAAAGGTTCACAACCTCGTTGCACACACCACTTAACTTACAACCATCCAAAATGAAAGTATGGGTAGCACCCACATCAACAACACATTAACAAAAGTGTAATGCAAATACAAAGTACTCTAAGCATTAGGAGCATAGGGTCCATCCACCTCACGTATCACGTATAGGCGTTGACCTTGGCTTCCTGAAGCCATCGGGGCTTTCCCTTTGTTCTACGCAGTCGTCTGCATTGAAGGGCTAGGAGCTTCCACCGGACTGAACTTGGGTCGGTTGTTCTGATTAACAGACCCTTGCCGTGACTCAGCTCCTTTCACATTCCTCCGCTGACAGAACACCTGCATATGACCCTCCTTTCCGCAGTCAAAGCATGTCTTTTTGTCCTTCAGACATTCATTGCTCTTGTGCCCGTGCGTACCGCAGTTGTAGCACTGAATCGGATTATTGCCTTGGCCAGAACGTTGTGTAGACTCATCATGAGTCTTATTCGTTCTTGCTCGACCAGAATTGGCAAAATCTAATGGTGGCGTGGGGCGTTTGAACCCACTTGCCTGAGGCTGGTATTGCACTTGCCTCTGGCTGTTACGCTTCTTGGTCGACTCCTCCAGAGTCACCTCCAGCTTGTAGGTTGTATCCACATACTGCTCCAGAGTAGAGCATGTGTGGTGTACCATCATCGGCTTGATGTCTGGACTCATCCATTCGTGGAAATACCAGATCTTCTGTGCCTCACTGGATATCTCAGGTCCAGCGTACTGCATTAGATGATTGAATTTGGTTGCAAGCTCGGTCACCTTCAATCCATCCGTTTGCGGATACAGAAACTCCTTGTGTTTCTCCTCCCTCATAGCACGAGAGAAGAAACGATCAGTCATCTTGGTCTTAAACATAGACCAGGTCAAAACCGGGCTATCAGCTAAGCCGGTACTCTCCCACCATTCACTGGCTTCTTCCTTTAACTGAAGAGAGGCTATATGCACCCTCTCCGCTTCAGTACACTCAACATTACGGAATAACCGCTCCATGTGGGAAAACCAATGAGTCACCTTGACTGGCTCTCCTTTCCCATCGAAGCTGTCAGGCCTCATGGAGTTAACAGCCTTCAGGGCTCGGCCATACTCCCCTCTATTCCTGATCACCCCTCCCTGCAGCACATGGTTCTCTTGTTCCTCAAACCTTGGAACTTCTCGAGATACTGGCACTCCTTGTGCCTGATGCACATTCGGGCGTAACGCGTCGGCAATTGCTTGCATGACGATTCTCCGAATTTCTGCAACAGCTGCTTTATCAAATATCCTTGGAGCGTTGTCCCTAGCTGGGCGTTGCCTCCAGGATTATTATGGAAGACAGACTCACGCTCTTCTGATGGGTCTGCAACATTCCTTGGATTTAGTCTGGGGTCAATGCTTGGCCCAACACCAGTACGGATAGTGTTCCTCGTGTTCACCATCTGTTTACCGATCAAATTCCAAGGATTTTATCACTTTAGTATCATTTTGATATAATTATTGTAATAAAATCATCTTAGAATAGATCAACTTGGTAATTTCTATTGATGGACTCGAACCGAGTTACTAGGTTCTACAACCTCAACTCACAACGAGCGAACTGGGAATCAAGCCTAGCTAGAGATGGTGAAACCACCTCGGCTTCTCCCGGGTTCCTCTGAAGAGAACAGAATGCACCCATATCAAACGGGGCAACGGGAAAGGAATTAGTCTTTCTAGACATAGAAGCAAGCTTACTATATCAGACTGTACAGAAGACATGACTATGAACGGTGTTTTGAAATTCTTTTCACTTTGAAAATTCAGAGCCCTTTTGAAGCATTTTCAAAAACGGATAAATGATTTATAAAATCCCAAACCCGTTTTAAAACCTTTGGCTCTGATACCACAACTGTAACACCCCCAAAACTTAACCCTTTTGGAAATGTATTACCACCAGTGACCCCAGTGTTCCTTACCGAGATCACCCAAGGCTTTACCAAATAAATACAATTTATGAAATGCAATTGATACACAAAGATCAAGCATTAAATTCCAAAACATAACATTGTTGAGGAAACAAGAGTTACGGGATTACAACCCAATCCCGAATAGGTCAAAACACAGAGTTTAAACAAAGTACAGCGGAAGACAAATAAAAGATTTTACAAATGGGGTTGTGATCGTGATGATCACCTGCCCAAGGATCTCAACCTGATTAAAAACAATTATTAAAACATCCAAAAACAACCGTCGTCTTCATAGTCAATCTAGTCTCCTCAAATCTTCACTCTATCTGATGTGCCGAATCGAACGGATGACACCAGCCCACATGCGGAGAACAAAGTTCGTGGGTTAGTCTACTTGAATAGACTAGCAAGGGTAAAAAGCAGAATGGTTCGAGTGATCGTAACCGTTTACTATCATTGTCCCTCGAATAATAACCGAAGGGACGATACATAACCCGACACTTTCACGGAATAACAACAAGAGGTATGCATGAGAGAAGATTCTGGAAGACTTCATCTTCACAGAAATCGACTCGAAAAGAGACTCCAAGAGATTGAGTCTTTAAGGAAAAATGACAAATCTGGAATGATTACAGGATCATACAACGATGATTTAAAAGTTGACTGAGATGCTTCGGTTCACGACCAACCTCATCGCCTACAGCGAATCCAGATTGGAAAGAGAACGTACTACATTCAAGTCTAGATCTTACAGAACCACATAACGATTTAAAAACTGACTAAGATATTTTGGTTCACGACCAACCTCATCGCTTACCACGAATCCAGAGTGGAAAGAGAACGTACTCTGATCAAAAGTCAAGACGAGCTTTCCTAGCTGCACTACTCGCCCAAAGTATATTAATCATGTGCACTCGGGCACTTATCTTATTTAATTCCAAAACGAGCATTACGTTATAAGCTTTTACATCTCCACACAAGAGATATCGGATCTCCTCACAAGAGATATCGGATCTCCTCACAAGAGATATCAGATCTCCTCATAAGAGATATCGAAGGGATGAACCCTGGAAGATTTGGCACTAGCGAAGTGCGCCTACCCTGTGAAAGGGTATGGTCATGACCAAAGAGAAAGTACTGGGGATGAACCACCAAGTACCAGTTATAAAGAAACAGCTAAACCCCCTCAAGGTACATAGCGTTCCTAGCCACTAGTGCTAACTAAACAGTATAGCACAACAACAGTTACTGAATAAATCCACATAAAGGCCTGAAAGACGATCACAGATAATAGCGTTGTTCTAACAGATATACAACCTATTATATAATTTTCAAAACAGTTTAACAAAACCGTTTCCAGACAAACAGAATATTCATTCCAAATTAATTACTCAGATAAACTACTGATAATTAATGTAAAAATGGAACGAATGAGCAAGAGCGAACCGCCACTTGCCTTAATCCGCAGAATAGTCTAGCGACGTCAACTGGATTCCGGGCTCGACACGGTATAGTTCCGACAGCACAACAACCTTCGAGTCGACCCATAAAAGGAACCCTAAGTTAGATCCGACATAAACAGTACGAATCTAAACACGGCGAAAGAATACGAAAGGAAAGACGCCACGACGACAACCAACCAAGCCAAAGCCAAGAAGGCGTTCTGGGCTCTGGCGGCGGTCGCCGTTCTTGGCGGTGGTCGCCGTGAAGAACACGAAGGTCGTCGTGAAGAACACGGCCGACTGAAACGAGAGAAAACTCACCCCAAAACACGAGCGGTTCGGCCTCCTTCAACTTGCTTTGGCTTCTAACCTCCAAGGCTAACCAAAAGCTTCACAAAGGCACTCAGGAACCACACCAAAGCAACACCGGCGAGACCTTCGAATTCCGGTGAAAACACAACTCCGGCGAGAGGCGAATTTGGCAGCGATTCGGGGTTGTAGATCACCCAAAACCCATGCCCAAGCTCGTCTATTTATAGGCAAACCCCAAGGAGTGTTCTGCAAACCCTCAGACGCGGCAAACGATGCAACGGCGCGCCTCGAACGACGCCGGCGACCGGCGGGCAATGCCCACTGGACAATCACGGCGGTCGCCGTAATTTTGCCTGCGGCGGGCACGCGGCGGTCTCTGTAAATGCGGCGGTCGCCGTCGCTAGGCCTGTCGCGGCCAGCTAGAAGCTGACACGTTGACCTCTCGGGCCCAACCACGGCGGTCGCCGTTTCTGAACGGCGGTCGCCGTTTCTGAACGGCGGTCGCCGTTTCTGAACGGCGGTCGCCGTTTCCCCCTTTTCCCGCCCATTCAGCTTTGAACGAGCTAGACGTTAAACCGGGATAAAAATTATCGTACGTGAACGACAATTAAAATCTAAGGCACCTTGTCTATATATTATTTCACTGAGAAAAATATTATAGATACAGAGCACATTACAGAATGTCTCAAGCTACCTGAATTAAATCCGACGTACACAACGGGTACTCGGGAAAATTCCATAATTCCCAAAATAACCTTACAAAATTACGAGGTATCACATCACCTCCCCCTTAAAAGAAGTTTCGACCCCGAAACTTGGCCAAAAGAACAACTCGGGAAAGTATCTGAGCATCTCTGCCTCGGTTTCCCAAGTAACTTCCTCAGTCCCAGACCTGGACCATAGAACTCGTACCAACAGTACGATCTCGTTGCACAGTCGCTTCACACGACGTTCGAGAATGCACACTGGCATCTCCCCTCAAGTACCATTTGCCTGAATCTCGACGTCCTTATAACTCAGCCTACGAGACTCATCTTGGCATGAATATCCTTAGCAATGATACGTGGAACACATTATACACTGGGTATGCCGATGGCGACAATGCCAAACGGTACGTTAGAGATCTTACTCTATCCAGAATTTTGAATGGTCCCATGTAGCGAGGGTTAAGCTTCCCACGCTTACCAAACCTGAAAACATCCTTGGGTGGCGATACTGTGACAAGTACCTTGACACCAACCTCGAACTCAACACTTTAACACTTCTGATCTGCGTAAAACTTTTGTCGACTCTGAGCGGTCAACAACCTCTGTCTACTCAGAGCAATGTTCGAAGTTGTCCTTTCGACCAACTCTGGTCCAAGTAGAATCTTGTCGGCGTACTCAATCCAACAAATCTGAGATCTATATCTGTGACCATACAAAGCTTCAAACGGAGCCATCTTGATTGTAGCATGCCAATTATTATCGTACGTGAGCTCAATCAGACTTAGGCTGTCTTCCCAGCTAGTCGGATGATCGAGTACGTATACTTCTTAGCATATCCTCCAAGTCTAGATGGTCTTTCAGACTGACCATCTGTCTGAGGATGAAACGCTGCTGAATCTCAATTCAGTTCCCATGGCCTTGTGAAGTTCTTGCTATAAACTTGACATAAATCGGCCATCTCGATCCGATACAATGGTCTTAGGAATGCCATGTAACGGACAATCTCCTGGTGGAAACTTCTGCTGACCTCTGGGTTACCCAAGTAACCTCAGTTTCCAATGCAAACACTATTGCTGCTAGTTCTAGGTCATGTGTTGGTTAGTTTGCTTCATAGGTTTTCAATTGTCTAGATGCGTATGCAATATCCTTGCCTTTCTGCATCAAAGACACATCCCAACCCATTTCTCGAAGCATTAACTATAGACCATATAGCCATCATTCTTTCTAACAACGCCAAAACTGGTGCAAAAGTCAGACACTGTTTCAACTTCTTGAAAACTGGTCTTGCACTTGTCATCCCAGACAACTTCTGGTTGACCTTGTGGACAGACTGGTCATAGGTGGAGAGATCTTAGAAAAAAATCCTTTCATGAACCGTCTATAATGTCCTGCAAGCTCTGGGAAACTGCGCACCTCGCTCACACCCTGAGGCCGCTTCCAAACAACTACTGATTCACTCTTCTGGGGAATAACCATAACCTCATTCTTATTGATCACATGGCCTAAGAAAGTCACTTCTAGATCCAACAATCACACTTAGCCCACTTTGCGTACAACCGACTTGGTCTAAGGACCGATAAAGCAATCCGCAGACGTTCCCTGTGAGCTTCCTTGCTCGGGAAAAATCAAAATGCCATTGATGAAGACCACTATGAACTTATTCAAGTACTAGTCTAAAACATCGATGCACTAGGTTCATGAAAACTCCTAGAGCATTCGTAAGCTCATATGGCATGACTACAAACTCGTAGTAACCATCTCTTGTCCGAAACGCAATCCTCAGAATATCATCCTCACGAATCCTGAGCCGATGAAAACCAGATCTCAGGTCGATCTTGGAGAAAACTTTTGCTCTCTGTAGTTGATCCAACAGATCATCATTCCTTGGTAACAAATACTTGCTCTTGATCGTGACTTTATTCAACTCTCGAAAGTCAAAAATAAAGTCGAAATGGTCCATCTTTCTCTTTGACACATAAAACTAGGGCACTCCTAATCAAGGTGATGCACTCAGCTTTATATAACTTTTGTCAAGAAGATCCTTGAGTTGTTTCTTCAATCTTTGTGTCTCAATAGGAGCCATCCGGTACGGTGCCTCAGAGATCGGCGTGGTACACGGCTCGAGATCAATTGCAAACTCCACAACACGATTCAGGGTATCCAGGAATATCTTCTGGAAAGACACCCAGAAATCCTCTAACCACAGAAATATCAAAAACTGAAGTCGATCACTGCCTTGTGACGCTTCCGTCAATCCATACCGAGAATAATTATCGTATGGACCATGGTTATTTAGGTCAAATCGCTTTGAATTTCTTACCCTTGATGGTAATTGACAATCCGACAGACGATTGGTTCCCACTAAATGGTCACCATCTTGGACCAGCCCACTACATGGTTCACAGACGACTCACTAGTGGCTCCGAGTCCAGGCTCAGCCATTACCAGCGTCCTCTGTTGTTATGAGCCGCTGTCCATACAT
Source organism: Rheum nobile (assembly GCA_027886185.1). Taxonomy (NCBI): domain Eukaryota; kingdom Viridiplantae; phylum Streptophyta; class Magnoliopsida; order Caryophyllales; family Polygonaceae; genus Rheum; species Rheum nobile. The sequence continues at coordinate 1,994,020 of WOAB01000025.1, read as the reverse complement.
CTCAACCCATCCTTGGTAGCTCCACCTAATTAATAGGTAGCCATCTCCTCAGAGGTTGTTGGTGAGTCTCGAACACGAGACCTTACCCCATCAACAAGCAACGAAACATAACTTGGTATAAACCAAAGGTTCATATATAAGAAGAGTTACAACAAAAGGTTCACAACCTCGTTGCACACACCACTTAACTTACAACCATCCAAAATGAAAGTCTGGGTAGCACCCACATTAACAAAAGTGTAATGCAAATACAAAGTACTCTAAGCATTAGGAGCATAGGGTCCATCCACCTCACGTATCACGTATAGGCGTTGACCTTGGCTTCTTGAAGCCATCGGGGCTTTCCCTTTGTTCTGCGCAGTCCTCTGCATTGAAGGGCTAGGAGCTTCCACCGGACTGAACTTGGGTCGGTTGTTCTGATTAACAGACCCTTGCCGTGACTCAGCTCCTTTCACATTCCTCCGCTGACAGAACGCCTGCATATGACCCTCCTTTCCGCAGTCAAAGCATGTCGTTTTGTCCTTCAGACATTCATTGCTCTTGTGCCCGTGCGTACCGTAGTTGTAGCACTGAATCGGATTATTGCCTTGGCCAGAACGTTGCGTAGACTCATCATGAGTCTTATTCGTTCTTGCTCGGCCAGAATTGGCAAAATCTGATGGTGGCGCGGGGCGTTTGAACCCACTTGCCTGAGGCTGGTACTGCACTTGCCTCTGGCTGTTACGCTTCTTGGTCGACTCCTCCAGATTCACCTCCAGCTTGTAGGTTGTATCCACATACTGCTCCAGAGTAGAGCATGTGTGGTGCACCATCATCGGCTTGATGTCTGGACTCATCCATTCGTGGAAATACCAGATCTTCTGTGCCTCACTGGATATCTCAGGTCTAGCGTACTGCATTAGATGATTGAATTTGGTTGCAAGCTCGGTCACCTTCAATCCATCCGTTTGCGGATACAGAAACTCCTTGTGTTTCTCCTCCCTCATAGCACGAGAGAAGAAACGATCAGTCATCTTGGTCTTAAACATAGACCAGGAAAAAACCGGGCTATCAGCTAAGCCGGTACTCTCCCACCATTCACTGGCTTCTTCCTTTAACTGAAGAGAGGCTATATGTACCCTCTCCGCTTCAGTGCACTCAACATTACGGAATAGCCGCTCCATGTGGGAAAACCAATGAGCCACCTTGACTGGCTCTCCTTTCCCATCGGAGCTGTCAGGCCTCATGGAGTTAACAGCCTTCAGGGCTCGGCCATACTCCCCTCTATTCCTGATCACCCCTCCCTGCAGCACATGGTTCTCTTGTTCCTCAAACCTCGGAACTTCTCGAGATACTGGCACTCCTTGTGCCTGATGCACATTCGGGCGTAACGCGTCGGCAATTGCTTGCATGATGATTCCCCGAATTTCTGCAACAGCTGCTTTATCAAATATCCTTGGAGCATTGTCCCTAGCTGGGTCGTTGCCTCCAGGATTATTATGGAAGACAGACTCACGCTCTTCTGATGGGTCTGCAACATTCCTTGGATTTAGTCTGGGGTCAATGCTTGGCCCAGCACCAGTACGAATAGTGTTCCTCGTGTTCACCATCTGTTTACCGATCAAATTCCAAGGATTTTATCACTTTAGTATCATTTTGATATAATTATTGTAATAAAATCAACTTAGAATAGATCAACTTGGTAATTTATATTGATGGACTCGAACCGAGTTACTAGGTTCTACAACCTCAACTCACAACGAGCGAACTGGGAATCAAGCCTAGCTAGAGATGGTGAAACCACCTCGGCTTCTCCCGGGTTCCTCTGAAGAGAACAGAATGCACCCATATCAAACGGGGCAACGGGAAAGGAATTAGTCTTTCTAGACATAGAAGCAAGCTTACTATATCAGACTGTACAGAAGACATGACTATGAGCGGTGTTTTGAAATTCTTTTCACTTTGAAAATTCAGAGCCCTTTTGAAGCATTTTCAAAAACGGATAAATGATTTATAAAATCCCAAACCCGTTTTAAAACCTTTGGCTCTGATACCACAACTGTAACACCCCCAAAACTTAACCCTTTTGGAAAGGTATTACCGCCAGTGACCCCAGTGTTCCTTACCGAGATCACCCAAGGCTTTACCAAATAAATACAATTTATGAAATGCAATTGATACACAAAGATCAAGCATTAAATTCCAAAACATAACATTGTTGAGGAAACAAGAGTTACGGGATTACAACCCAATCCCGAATAGGTCAAAACACAGAGTTCAAACAAAGTACAGCGGAAGACAAATAAAAGATTTTACAAATGGGGTTGTGATCGTGATGATCACCTGCCCAAGGATCTCAACCTGATTAAAAACAAATATTAAAACATCCAAAAACAACTGTCGTCTTCATAGTCAATCTAGTCTCCTCAAATCTTCACTCTATTTGATGTACCGAATTGAACGGATGACACCAGCCCACATGCGGAGAACAAAGTTCGTGGGTTAGTCTACTTGAATAGACTAGCAAGGGTAAAAAGCAGAATGGTTCGAGTGATCGTAACCGTTTACTATCATTGTCCCTCGAATAATAACCGAAGGGACGATACATAACCCGGCACTTTCACGGAATAACAACAAGAGGTATGCATGAGAGAAGATTCTGGAAGACTTCATCTTCACAGAAATCGACTCGAAAAGATACTCCAAGAGATTGAGTCTTTAAGGGAAAATGACAAATCTGGAATGATTACAGGATCATACAACGATGATTTAAAAGTTGACTGAGATGCTTCGGTTCACGACCAACCTCATCGCCTACAGCGAATCCAGATTGGAAAGAGAACGTACTACATTCAAGTCTAGATCTTACAGAACCACATAACGATTTAAAAACTGACTAAGATGTTTCGGTTCACGACCAACCTCATCGCTTACCACGAATCCAGATTGGAAAGAGAACGTACTCTGATCAAAAGTCAAGACGAGCTTTCCTAGCTGCACTACTCGCCCAAGGTATATTAATCATGTGCACTCGGGCACTTATCTTATTTAATTCCAAAATGAGCATTACGTTATAAGCCTTTACATCTCCACACAAGAGACATCGGATCTCCTCACAAGAGATATCGGATCTCCTCACAAGAGATATCAGATCTCCTCACAAGAGATATCGAAGGGATGAACCCTGGAAGATTTGGCACTAGCGAAGTGCGCCTACCCTGTGAAAGGGTATGGTCATGACCAAAGAGAAAGTACTGGGGATGAACCACCAAGTACCAGTTATAAAGAAACAGCTAAACCCCCTCAAGGTATATAGCGTTCCTAGCCACTAGTGCTGACTAAACAGTATAGCACAACAACAGTTACTGGATAAATCCACATAAAGGCCCGAAAGACGATCACAGATAATAGCGTTGTTCTAACAGATATACAACCTATTATATGATTTTCAAAACAGTTTAACAAAACCGTTTCAAGACAAACAGAATATTCATTCCAAATTAATTACTCAGATAAACTACTGATAATTAATGTAAAAATGGAACGAATGAGCAAGAGCGAACCGCCACTTGCCTTAATCCGCAGAATAGTCTAGCGACGTCAACTGGATTCCGGGCTCGACACGGTATAGTTCCGACAGCACAACAACCTTCGATTCGACCCATAAAAGGAACCCTAAGTTAGATCCGACATAAACAGTACGAATCTAAACACGGCGAAAGAATACGAAAGGAAAGACGTCACGACGACAACCAACCAAGCCAAAGCCACGAAGGCGTTCTGGGCTCTAGCGGCGGTCGCCGTTCTTGGCGGCTGTCGCCGTGAAGAACACGGCGGTCGCCGTGAAGAACACGGCGGTCCCCGTGAAGAACACGGCCGACTGAAACGAGAGAAAACTCACCCCAAAACACGAGCGGTTCGGCCTCCTTCGACTTGCTTTGGCTTCTAACCTCCAAGGCTAACCAAAAGCTTCACAAAGGCACTCAGGAACCACACCAAAGCAACACTGGTGAGACCTTCGAATTCCGACGAAAACACAACTCCGGCAAGAGGCGAATTTGGCAGCGATTCGGGGTTGTAGATGACCCAAAACCCATGCCCAAGCTCGTCTATTTATAGGCAAACCCCAAGGAGTGTTCTGCAAACCCTCAGACGCGGCAAACGACGCAACGGCGCGCCTCTAACGACGCCGGCGACCGGCGGGCAATTCCCACTGGACAATCACGGCGGTCGCCGTAATTTTGCCTGCGGCGGGCACGCGGCGGTCGCCGTAAATGCGGCGGTCGCCGTCGCTAGGCCTGTCGCGGCCAGCTAGAAGCTGACACGTTGACCTCTCGGGCCCAACCACGGCGGTCGCCGTTTCTGAACGGCGGTCGCCATTTCCCCCTTTTCCCGCCCATTCAGCTTTGAACGAGCTAGACGTTAAACCGGGATAAAAATTATCGTACGCGAATGACAATTAAAATCTAAGGCACCTAGTCTGTATATTATTTCACTGATAAAAATATTACAGATACAGAGCACATTACAGAATGTCTCAAGCTACCTGAATTAAATCCGACGTACACAACGGGTACTCGGGAAAATTCCATAATTCCCAAAATAACCTTACAAAATTATGGGGTATCACAAATTTGCAGGAAAGATGTCATCGTCAAGCAATGCAATCGGAGATTCATTCTAGAAGCCACCAATTCTGAAGGCATGAGAATATGACTGGTGGGTGGAATAAATTGAGTCCCACATCTGTTCCCTTGATGGACAGATCTGGCGAGTCATCGAAGTTGGACCTCTGGCTATTAAAAATGAGACAGATGCTACTAAGCCAAAACCAAAGGTCGACTACACCGATGATGACTGGAAGAAGTTGGAGAAGAACAACAGGGCTAAGAAGATCCTTCACATGGCTCTTCTTCCCTCGGATCTCAAGAAAATCATGAGTTACAAGACTGCCAAGGAAATCTGGGATGCTTTGAAGCGCCTTCATCAAGGAAATGAAGATGCCAAGAAGAACATAATTCTCTCTCTGATAAAGGAGTACGACCAATTCTCTCAGGGAAAAGATGAACACATTCAGGAGTATTACTCCAGATTCCAGGGGCTAATTGGTCAGCTTCAGTTCCTTGGTGAAGCAATGCCAGACTGGAAACTGACTCATCACTTCATGTAACGCCTAAACTCTCAGTGGGATGCCATTGCTCTTGCTCTCTACTCTCAGACGAATGTCAAGACTCTTACCATGGAAAAGGTTGTTGCTAAGCTGGAAAGCAATGCCTCTGTCTATAATCACAAGCTGAACAAGAAGGGAGAGGAGAAGGCGAAGAGCATTGCCTTAAAGGTGGAAAGGGCATTTGACTTGTCTCAAGTCGAAGATGAAGATGGTGATGAAGATGTTGCGCTCATCACAAGAGCCATGAGGAAGATTTGGTCTCGGAACAAGGATTCATCGAGTTCCTCCGAAGGGAACAGAGACCTAAAAGATGTCGTGTGCTACCATTGTCTGAACAAGGGACATATGGCCAGAAACTGCTTCAAGAGAAAGGCAGGAATACCTCCAGCAAATGAAGGGAAGCAGACAATGGTTGCCACATGGGGAGACTCAGACTCAGACGACGAAGAATCGTCACACTCCAAGGATGTCTGCCTGATGGCCATTGAAGTTCCAAATGAATCAAAGGGAGATCTACTCAATGATGAGGTAACTGAATCTGATCTCGTATCAAGCTTAAAAAGAAAATCTAAAGAAAGCTTGATATCTCTCATTAAGAAACTTGTTCATGAGAATAGTCTTTTCAGTGAGCAAATGGAAGAGAAAGATGAATCGATCTCAGGTTTGATCAAAGAAAATTAGGGTTGGGCAAACAAAGTGCTCAATCTTGAGAAAGGTTCATCCTCCTCTTCAAACTCTTGCTCTGAGTGTCCCAAACTCACTGAAAAGATTATGTCTCTAGAGTCCTCTGTTTCTTCACTTGAGGCTGAGTCATTAATGCTGAAACTAGGAAATGCAAAACTTTCTAGTGATCTAACCAAACTCAGTGAGGAACAGAAGGACAAGCCAAAAGGTATTGTCTTTGTTGCAGCCAAGAATGAAAAGAAGACTGAGTCAAAGGAAGTACCTCGCTTTGGGATTGGCTATCAACCCAAACTTCCCGTTGATGGAACCAAGCAAAAAGGCTCTAAAGTCGAAGGAAAACAGTCTGTAAAAGAAAAGGGGGGCAGTTCCTCCGGAGGGAACAAAGGCAAAGACTGTTCAAACTCGACCGAGGAGGGCAAGGCTTGGTATCATGGACAGAAGGCTCATGCCATCTGGTTGAAGCAATCTCAAAGCAGTAAGTCCAAAAATATTGATTTTCATTCAAGGATTGCTAACAAAACAATTTGGCCTGGAAAGAGCAAGTATGTCGATCTAAAGTTCCACAGAGTCTGTTGGTATTGTGGACACTCTGGTCACTATAAACAAGAGTGCCTTCTGAAGCAACACAATGAGGAGATTGCTCGCACTACTAGAGAGCAAATGAAGGCTGAACCTCCTAAGATTAGATATGTTGCTCCTGTGCCCAAAAAGCATAAGCTTGTCTAGGTTCGCAAGAACTAACTCTTTCTGTGCAGGATAAAGTGAGGAAAGTTCCCGGTATTTCATTCGTACAAGGGTCAGTTACTTGACAGGGAAAAAAGCGAGTCTCACCTCACTTCTGCAGGAATATCTGAGACTCTAAGGCCTGGTGGCAAAGGTAAAGGAAATGGAGATGTGGATAAAGGCTTAATGACTAAATTGTTCCTTGTTTGAAAATTCAGGTACCATGTACATCTAGAAAAGACATCACTGTGTCGAGAAAGATTGGCAAACAAGGAATCTCGTGGAACAAAGAATTAGACGCCAGTTTTCTCATTAGGACACCTGTTGGGGAACTCTACATTCAGTTCCATACGAAGCCTGGTTTGTTCCCCTAACTACATGTCCATTTGTTGTGTTCCCTCGATGATTGGCTAGATTACGTGGTAAATGGTGAAAGATGAACTTTCATGTCTTGATATGCATTCTCTTCCTTGGGTATTAATTAAACATTTGACTTGAATATGTGCTTTTACTTCCTTGATGTACTGAATGTCGTGCATGATCTTCTATGTCATCATTTGTCACATGAATCAGCTTTATTTCAACCCAAAAGAATCAACTTGATGTTTTGTTCCCTCATCATAAGCCCAAATGATAGTTGATTCTACAGCTTACCTAGACCGCCATGTTTGAAGTCTCCTATGAGCCCCTCTTATCATCCACAACTGGAGACCCCTCAAGCATGATGTAAAAATCAATCGCAAATATCATATATTTTGGTGTGATGGTCTTTTGTACCCTCTCTGGTAACTAACCCCCAGCATCACACCCTACTATTTTTTGGTTTGGCGGGAAAACGATTTGGCCTCTGTGACTTGCAGGTTGAGGTGACGTGTGTTTGCAGGGTGTAATGATGGAAGTCTGTGTTGGGCCGCGTTGAGCATTTAGGGCTGATTTGATGGAAATGAGTTGGAAAGGGTAATTAAGCTGGTTAAGTCGGATTTGGACGAGATTCTGATTTTATTTTGGGAAGTTGGAAGATTACAATTGTTATCTGTTGGAAACTGAAAAGATTTGAATTTATCTTTGGAAACACTAGAAGATTCGGTGAAGATTATAAATCGGAGTCTTCGGGTAAGTCTCCTCCTCACTGTTTCCTTATCTTCCTCAAGCAATCTCCCCTCTCCTCTCTGTCTCTCGTCTTCCCAGAACTCTCCCTCTCTCACAGAAATGGCCTCCAACTCAAACCTCCCCAACACCATTGCCCAAGACCTCCAAACCCTCCTCACCAAACTGTCCTCCATGGGAACCGACCCCGCTCTCCTCGCCGCCATTACCCAATCCCTACCTTCCACCTCTACCACCCCAGCAACCACCACTGTTACCCATCCACCATCACCAACCCAGGACCAACTCGCCATGGTCCCCTTCGTAGCCCCAAACACAGACCCCGCTCTACAAAACCCTAACCCCAAAACCTCTCCAGCCGTCCCAACCGCCATCTCCTCTACTGAATTAGAGGAGGTTCATTCCTCTCTAACCCATCCCGACCCCATTGATGAGGAGATGGAGGAGATGCCCCATCAAGAGACCCCGGTCACAGCCGAGGAGCACTTTGCTATGAAGGAGAAGATTCAGTCGGTTGTGCAGGACCTCAATAAGGAACTGGTTGAGGAAGTTGATGAGGAGGAGCCCCCAAAGGCTCCTAAGACTTCTGGCAGGGTAAAGACTGCATGCTCCTCCAAGCGGAAGACACACTCTCAGAGGAAGTCTGAGAACGCGATAACGGTCAGCTCCGATGAGGAGTCAGTACCCCTCTCGGGGAACAAAGCAAAGAAAGCCAAGGTGTATGCCGCCCTCAAACCCAACGTCGTCAGCCGGCCAAAGCCAAAGGAAAGGTGGCGGCTGATGATGTCAAAGACATGAGCCACAAGTCGGTGGTCAAGGAGCTGCGAGTCATCCCTGAGTTCCTACTGGAGAACCATCTGGAAGGGGTGCATGATCTATTAGAGACCCAAAAATGGGGCAATCTGTTTGTGGAGGAAGAGGAGATGGATGAGGTGATGCTAAAGGAGTTCTACTCTACCTACGCGATGGAAGTTCGCCCCCACGCTGTTCTGGGGAGTTACAAGATGGAAGGGCAGGTCCACATGTTCTCAAGTATTGAGCTTGGTGTTGCTCTGGGCGTTCGACATGAAGGGTATGGGGAATACCCAAAAGGAAGGTGGCCGAAGGACTTTGCCTACTCAGAGGTTGTGTTGGCTGTTGCTGGTATTGAGAACCCTCAGGGGAGTGCTGATCTCGACATCTCAGAGATGTCCGCTGTCAACAAAGTGTTGTACCACTTCCTCATCAGCAACATCACGCCAAGGGGACAGAAGAGAAACCGGCTCCTAATCTTGGACATTGTCCTACTGTCTCTAATGCTGAAGAAGGAGCCCATTAGCCTGCCGAAGATTCTGATGCAGCACATGGCCCACGCCAGGAACACTCTCCAGCACGCTCTTCCCTTCCCACGGGTTGTCAAGAAAATCCTTGAGTACCATAAAGTGTACAACCCGTCGGAGGACGTGAGCATCTTCTCCCGCCCGTTCGACGCCAGTAACCTACACAAGATGCAGTTCGTTCTTCAAGATAATGAAGGCTGGGTGAAGGTTGAGAGTTCCCCTGCAGCTTCTGAGGCAGTAGAGGATTCCGAGGCAATAGAGGTTTCTGAGGCCGACAGCTCTGAGGGGGAACTGAACGAGAATTTGTCTCTGGGGAGGGATGTAAGAAGTCTCTGCAATGATGTGAGACGTCTCATGGCAGATGTGTGCGCGCTTATCTCTCATCACGCATCGGCTCAACCGGCTGGTCACAGTGATGCCTGATCGCTTACCTACTGTCCTTACCCCTCTTTTGTTCCCTTGCCCATCTACTCCCTCTTAGTTGTTTTTTTTGTTATCTGGTTTGTGTGCCCGGTGTGGCATTTTGACTATGTTTTGATGTTTTGTCTGTCTTGGCGGTGTTTGCATGTTTTTAAGTTCCTTTTTTTAATTAATGACTAGGGGTGTTTATGTTTATCTGGCCTTGAATTTTTCCTCTCTAACTCTTTACTGATGTTTTTGATGATGCCAAAAGGGGGAATATGACAGGTAGCATTGGTTGAGGGGGAACAGAATAGGTAAAATGTATTGCTGAACTAAGGGGGAACTAACTGTGTCTTAGTGGGAAACTTTCATGTCATATTTGTCTTTTTGTAGTTGGTATATGCTTTCTTGTTAAGGGTGTTTGTCACCATCAAAAAGGGGGAATTTGTTGAATTCCTTAGGTTTTGATGGTAACAAACACTCAACTAATATGTGTACCAAGTGTTTTAGGGACAAGGGAAGTTATCCCAGGGAGCTGTGCAGCAAAGGATCTCAGAGGGAACAAAGTCCTCTCAAGTGCTTTGATACCTCTCAAGGAACTGAAGTGACGGACCGGATCAAGGCTGCAAAAGGAAAGAAGAAATCCAGCGTGTTGAATTAATGAAACAAATCAAGAAGCACACGCCGTAAAGGATGAAGACTTCGGCTCCAAGGATCAAGCCGGATTGCGTGAAGATACGGAAAGAGAAAAGCCCGATCCATGTTATCCTAGGAATATTTCCTTAGATAAGAAATTGGAGAGAGAAGTTTGATATCCTTTCCGATTAGATTAATTAAGGAATTCCTTCCTTAATCAATATGATCGGTTAGGATATTATTCTTAACAAAAAATCCTATCTTCGAGTAATCCGTTTTCAGAATATCTTATCTTGTTTGATTAGGGTTTAGCCGAAGTTGTATTTAGGTGAAATGGGGATTCATTTCTAACAACGACGAAGAACGACTTTGAATGACGAAAAAGAAGGAGAAGAGAAAAGAAAGAGAGTGAAGTATGTGTCAGTCTTTGAGGGTTGAGTTCAGATTCATCGTTGTAGAAGAGGCTTCGAGTCTAGCTGGTTGTTTAGAGGTCGAAGTCTAGGATACAAGTGTAATCGAACAAGAAATCAATAAGACAAGTACACGCTTTAAAATCCTCTCAAGCGGAAGCTTGAAGGTAGTGGTTTTTCCTTGAGAAGCTAGTTTTGCTAATCAGGGTTTCCACTATACATTGTGAGTTCGTTCATTATCTTTCTTACTGTTTTTAATCCGCTGTGCCTTCTGTGGGAACAAAGCCTTTGTTCCCTCAGACGTAACTCTAACGATCCAATAGGCATTCTTCAAGAGGAAGTTTACGTCAAGCAACCTCTAGGATTTGAAGATGATGATCACCTTAACCACGTATATTTCTTGGACAAGGCTCTCTATGGTCTAAATCTAGCCCCTCGCGCTTGGTATGATCGCCTTGCCCAGTTCCTAACAACCAATGGCTATCGTCGTGGTCTGATCGACAAGACTTTTTTTTATTCTCGAAGTCAAAGGTGAAATTCTCGTGGTCCAAGTATATGTTGATGATATTATTTTTGGTTCCACTAACTTGGCTCTCGTAGAGAAGTTCAAAAATCTCATGAGTAGCGAGTTTGAAATGAGTATGATTGGGGAACTGTCCTTCTTCCTGGGATTACAAGTTACTCAAAAAGATGACGGCATTCAAATCCATCAACAAAAATATCTTAAGGAACTCCTGAAGAAGTTCAAAATGGATTCAAGCAAATCCATTTCCACCCCCATCTCCCCTGCCACTCGCCTCACCGCCGATCATACCGGACAGAAAGTGGAAGAGAAACTATATCGTGGCATGATTGGTTCTTTGATGTATCTTACTGCTAGTAGGCCAGATATTGTGTTTGCTGTTTGTCTTTGTGCTAGGTTTCAAGCTGATCCAAGAGAATCTCACTTATCTGAAGTGAAGCGCATATTTCGCTATCTCAAGGGAACTGACGACCTATGTCTTTGGTACCCCAAGGATTGCCACTTCAATCTTCTTGGATACATAGATGTTGACTATGCAGGCTACTTGGTTGATCGAAAGAGCACCTCTGGTATGGCCCAATTCCTTGATCCCTGCCTAGTCTCTTGGGTCTCGAAGAAACAAAATTTTGTGGCTCTATCAACCACTAAAGCTGAGTACATTACTGCTGCCGCTTGCTGTTCCCAACTCCTCTGGCTCAAACAACAACTTGCAGATTTTGGTATGTCTTTTGGTCCTCTCAAGATTCTTTGCGATAATACTAGTGCAATCAACATCTCCAAGAATCCTGTGCATCACACTAGGACTAAGCATAGTGATATTAGGCATCACTTCTTACGTGATCATGTTGAAAAAGGGAACATACTGCTAGAACATTGTAGGACTGAAGATCAAATTGCCGATATATTCACCAAAGCTTTAAATCGAGAACCTTATGAGTCCTTTAGGTTACTTCTGGGAATGATATCCATAAACTAGTAGTTCCGGTTGCCTTTACTAGTTCCCTTGCTTTGCCTAGATTTGATATTTTCTATGGTTTCATTGACAATATTGTTGATAGTTGTTCTTGTGCTGCCCTCGCATGTCCTGTAATATTTGTTCTAAATCATGTTCTTAACTCTCTTGCATGATCACATGATTTTATGATATAAATTTGATCTTGATTACATCTCTTTGTTGGCCTCATTATAGTCAATTTGATCACATCTATCCATTATTATAAGTCGAAATGATAATTGACTACAAATCGTCCCATGCCTGACTGCATTGTTTAATTCCCTATGACCTCTTTTTAGTCCACAACTGGGAATTATCTTTGTAGTGTCAAAATTGCCTTCCTAAATTTATTTATATGGGTATGTACTTTTCTTGAGTGTTGCTTGGGTTCCATAAAATGTACCCATATATACCCGATTTTGTGTCATACACTGAGGAAAGGAACTGGGAATTGCTTCTCAACGGCCGAATTTTAAATACTTGCTCTGTCTGCGAGCGCTTCCTGAGGACAGTTAATGCATTTATAGCCGTTTGATTCTTTGCGGTTTCTGAGCGATTTGAGTTCCGATTGATGGGATTGTTCTGAAGGAAATTTTCTGGGGAGATTTATTAGTTCCCTTCAATGCTGAAGATCTTATGGCCATTTGGAATTATCTGGGTTCCCTTATTTGAAGCGTTTTGGCAACGGCTAATTTGGATAGAATTTTGCTCCAAGAGTATATAAGGCAACAAGTACAACCCTAAAGCCGCACCGATCTTCAAATTATCTTTGCCTCTCAAACACTCAGTCGTGCCCTCTCTCTCCCCAAAGCTCTCATCTTTCCCTTGCTACCATGGATTCCGGTCTGCCAAAACTCCCCGCCGATGAGCTTGCAATGTTGGAGGCATACAAAAATAAAAAATCTACAACCTCATCTTCCCAGGCGGCTTCACCGGCAAAGGCTACATCTGTAGTGCCCACAGAGGTGGCGGATCCTGCCAAATCGGCTCCACCGCCGGTCCTAGAGGCACAACCGTTCCAATCCGCCTCCTCTGAGCACACACCATCCAATCCACTCTCCCCCACACCAACGAAGGAGGGATCCCACCAATCCTCTCCTTTCCAGGAGGCTGCTCCAATCGATGTGGACCTGCTCCCTACTCTGACGACTTCTCTCAAACAGCCTGGCGACTCCCAGTCCATGGTCGGAAGGGTCAAACTCCACGCCGCCAAGGGTGGTCAAGGCATCCTATCTCTTCATCTGGAGGATGCCCCTACTGCCAAGAAAGCGAAGCTTACCAAGGCTGCCAAAGGGAAGCAGCCCCAGTCCCAGCAAGCATCACCGCCCTCCTCAATTCCCTCCGCAGTAGCACCGGCTCTGGCCTCTCGTCATATCTTAGAGCCCTCATAGTAGGCCAGTAATTCTGGCGCTCTGCTGATGATGAGAATGTCTCCGCCGCCCACTCCATGCTTCAACTTCAAGGGTGGGATAAGCTGGTGATGGAGCCCTTTGCCATCAATGAGGATCTGGTACGTCTCTTCTACCAAAACATGCAGTTTGTTTCGGCTAAGGATGATCATCCGGCACACGACGCAATTCTCACCTGGGGAGGTAATCTAATTCCCCTCTTTGCTGCCGCTATTGGTTTTGTGTTGGAGCTCACCACCGGCGAAGGTTTTGGGGTGATCGTCAAGAGGAACTAGCCGTCAAAGTGTAAGCAGACCATCTTGAAAACTGTGTTCGATGGTTCCTACCCTACTAAGGGCCCTCTGCACACCAAGTATTTGAGTCTTGATAAGAAGATTCTCCATACCTTCCTCATCAAAAACATTATTCCTCGTTAGGAAAAGAGGGACACTGTTCTGGTTGGTGACGCTGTGCTAATGGAGAAACTGATTCTGGGAGTTCCTATTGACTTGCCCCGCATCACCCTTGCCCACATACAATACTATAAGGGCCACTCTACTCACGCTCTTCCTTACCCACATGTCATCAAGAAAATCCTGAGTCGCCTTGGTCTCTACCCCACTAGAGTTGAGGAAACTCAGTTCTCTCGCCTCATCACCATGACCACTGTGAGGCTCCTTATGCACAAAGCTCATGTGGATGAGGAATCTGATTAAGAGAAGGAAAAGGAGGACACCCAGCCTGGTCCATCTGAGCCCCGCCTAGTTCCCGACACACATGTCATTCTGGAGAGTTTGAGGCATATTGAGATTGCCCTAGTTGAGGGTTTTGATAAAGTGGCCGCTGTTGTGGAGAAGGGAAGCAACTTCACCAATGAAATGGTGGTGGAGTTGTGGAAGACGTCTGCCGCCCTTGTGGAATAAATTGCAAAGTTGGTGAACCTAAAGCTTGCTGAAGACAAGGCAAAGGCCAAGCAGTAGTGTGGAGCAATGCTTAGTTCCCTACTCAGTAGACATGGAACCTTAGTTCCCTAGGATCCCACTTCCATATCATGATCCTTTTTTGTGTGTCTCTGAGTATTTTATTTTGTTCTATGTTGTCTAGGTTCTAATAATGTTTAATGAAGTTTATGTGTTCCTTGTGTTGTTCTGATCTACTTTCAACTTTTATTACAGTGCCATTTCTCTAGAGTTCAGCATTAGTCTATTTGTCACTCTAATTTCTCTTTGTTCTTCATTTAACTGACTCTTTTCGATGATGTCCAAAGGGGGAATGAACTCTGCAATCTGGAACTAATAGGATGAAAGGAACTCTAAACTGGTTGTCTCTTTAAGGGGGAATTAAGGAACCTGATTTGATGTTAAGGGGGAATATGCAATTCACTAATGATTATTCTACATCTAGCCCTGTTCTGTTTTTTCCTCATATATCATTCATGCCTATTTTAGATATGCCAGGTTCTACATGTTTGTCATTATCAAAAAGGGGGAAATTGTTAGGAAGTGAACTTTTGGAAACTCCAGTTCCCCACCAAGTTCCATTCCTTAGTTTTCCTAGTTTTGACGATGACAAACAATTTGCTACTAATATTTTCATATGTGTTGATAAACATGGAACTCGGGAATTGGAAACTCAAGAAAGAGACCAAGACGCCAGATTTGGGAACTGGCACAGGAACTGAAGGACGCTGACGTCGAAAGAACTTGGAACAAGAGATGAAGGGCGGCGGCGATTCGTTTAGGGTAGATCTTTACTTAGAGAGAGAAGATAAAGATTATCTTGTTTCTATATTATCTTAGGGACTATATGTATATCTTTTATGGAAACAAAAGGTGTAAAATCGTGGAAGATTATATTTGGTACCAAATGTTATCTTTCCGATTATTTTATTTGTGTAAATCAGTTGTTGTAGATTCGGTATTTCTACACAATTGAGTTAAATAAATATGGTGATTGCACTCTCTCACATTTACGCATTCACTCACATTGCTTACGAAGAAGAAACCGAGCTTAGTTCTTTGAAGAAAAACTGTGTAAGTCACTTGCTTGTTGTGTGCTTGATTTGGTCGAACTAGGTAGAGAGTCTTAAGTGTGTCTTAAGTCTTTAATATGTGTGTTCTATCCTAGTTGATTGTAATCGAAGCATTAATAAAAGAAGTAGACTTTCAAATCCCCTTGAAAGAGAGGTAGTTGGTTTTATCCTGGATAACTAGTTAGTTATCAAAGGTTCTCACTCTAAGAAACTAGACTTGATTCTGTGTTATTTACATATTTCGCTGTTAAGGAACTGAACTCTCAGTTTCATTTGATTTCTAACACGTACAATCTTACATTTTTTAGTTTTAGCCTTTTTTCATATAACACCAAGGAAATTAAAAAATATCATAATCAAATAGATCGATATAAGATCAGGTGGGATAACTAAACCTTCTATTCTTGCTAATCATATATAGATAGATGATGATAATTGCAAAGGAACAGTTGTGTTTGCTGCCTCCCCCATGTTACTCAGTACAGCTTGCGAATTGTTGCAGGCTTCTATTCTGACACACCAAAATTAATCTAACTTTTAATCAGTTCTTCATCTTCACCATCTTGTTTATGTTCAATGGATAGACTATTAAAGATCCATGTGCTTGATTATGAAGTTAACTTAAGGACTTACTATTATTATTCAATTATCATTGATCAACAGCTACAAGATTAAAAAATTACTTTTCAAGATTCATTTATTAGTGCTATATAATCGGGTTTGCTCCCATATATAACTTAAGATTAAAAAATTCACATAGCATGGTTTGTGAATAGTAAGTCTAACAGACTTAAAATTTGTGTTAAATAAGCTAATCGACCAGCTTGATTAGTTGGTATACGAAAGACCGTAATTTGCAATCGAGTAATTTGGAGAAAGAAAAGAAGGAAGCTAGCTAGGCAGAGTAACATAAAACAAATAATTTGACGAAACGTGTCAGCTTGATCAATTAAAGCATAATTAAGCATCTAGCTAACTGTTGGGATCAGAATTTATCATCAGCAATAAGGCCGGCCCAAATATAAGCAAATCGGGCCACGATCTGAGAGAAGCAACAAAATGGAGAACGTTGGAACGGTTGAGAAAATATCGGAAAAGTGAGGTGACGACCTGACGGATTCCTAGGATCTCGGACGACAACGGCAACATTATTTTAGCCTCGTAATTATGTATAAAAAAGAGATTAACTCTGCTCTTGTAACACACAATCATCATTATTGAATTCGAGTTCCAATTCTTTACTTCCTTACTAATCTTCACCGATTGCTCTCTAATTCAATTCATCGTTTCGATATTCAAGCGACCGTCAACTGGATCATTGCGTCCGATTACTCTCTCTTTCTTGAGGATACGCTCGTTTTTGTAGGAAAAAATGTATGCTGAATAAGGGAACAGTGTGTGTTGAGGGGACTGTTCCCTGCAAGTCTTGATCTTCTCTTGATGTTGACTTCGGCTTCAATAGGGAATAATTAATGAACGTTGTAACTCGGATAAGATTTGAATCGTGAGAACACTTTCCGAAATCAGAATTTTGCCCCTTACTAAGCCTTAGGGAATCCGCAAAATCTGAAGTGAGATAAGACAAATCCTCTAGTTCCCTTCAAGGCTTCTGATGGGAACTAAACTATGTTCAAGTATTTATGGAGTATGACTTCAACTTAGATAGAGAACTCGTGTCTATTTTCTGATCACCCAACACTATCATTGAAATGCCTTTATATAGGCTTTCAGGCGGTTACAGGGAACGGTTACGGCGGTTATAAGCGGTTACTAACGGTTACCAACTATTCCAACTGCCACCAACCGTATTCAAGAATATTCAACTACTTCTATCAGTTATCAACTGATTTAAGGTAGTTAAGAGGCGGTTATAACACATTTATCACGTGCTGAAACTTTAACCATGCCTCAGGGAACTTGACGTTCCCACCTAGGGAACGGCTGATCCCTCCAAGGAACGACCACTCGTTCAACCTTACGTAACGTCAATTTGTCTTAAAGACACAATTAACCTCTCTGATTTACTGTTACCATATGGGTAACATCACATATCCTTAATGTCTCCCTCAGAATCTCAAGTATGCTTACACGAGTGTGTACTCCATACCTCCAAACCCGTGATGTAGCTAAGAGAGATCTTATAGTGTCGTATGAATCCCGATCACACTAAATGGCATCGTTCCCTATATGGGAACGGTCTCTTGATGACACTAAAATCACCAACAATCCTCCCCCATTTTAGTGTAATCCTTGATTCACAAAATAAGCAAGTCTTTATCCCAAACTCATGCATAAACACAAATATCGAAACGATTGAATTTATGTCTTAGTGTAATTACACATTTCAAACCCCCGGGAATCATGATGTCCTAAGGATTGAACCAATCAACCTCTTTGGATGCATGAAGATAACACACACATGAATTACTATACAATTCCATAGTTTAACTTGACTCTCTTAATGGCCTTGAGTCCTTATCCATTCGTGAGCGCTTTGAAGTCAACCCAAAATTCATGAAGCGGCCAATCTTCACGCCCATATAGGTAGATCCTTTTAAGGAACGCATCCTCAATCGTGCACCTACAATCTGCACTTTTTCAAAGGAACTATTAAGAAGTTGCTTTCAACCTCTAAACTTGTAGGAACAGAGCACATACCTGGGGACTGTTCTTTTGTGCTCTCAGTTTCTAGGTGTAGGCTTTCCACATTGAATTTGTTCCCAACGTTAATTGGAAAGGAATTGGGTATCCCACCGCTAGAAAACTATATGGGTCTTAATCCCATCCCTTTAGCCGACTTGGAAACCAAGTCCCTAGCCAACCCCTTCGTCAAGTGGTCAGCCAAGTTTTGTTGTGATCTAACAAAATCCACCGAAATCACCTCATGCGTAATGAGCTCTCATATCGCACTATGCCTCACACCCAAGTGGCGTGATTTCCGATTGTATACATGGCTATATGCCTTAGCCAAAGTTACAGCGCTATCACAATGGATTGATATAGGTGAAATTGGATTTTCCCATAATGGAATTTCATATATCAAGTTCCTTAGCCATTCCGCTTCTTTCCCAGCAGCGGCTAAGGCAACAAACTCTGATTCCATGGTGGAACTCGTGATGCAAGTTTGTTTCTTGGAGGCCCATGAGATGGCACCCCCACCAACAAGGAACACCCACCCACTAGTGGAAGAATGATCCTCTTCATTAGTGATCCAACATGCATCTGAATATCCCTCTAACACCGAGGGTGATCCACTATAAGTAAGACAAAAGTCCACTGTTCCCTGAAGGTACTGAAGTACCCGTCGAACCGCTTGCCAATGTTATGCACTAGAATTACTAGTATAGCGACTAAGCTTCCGTACTGAAAAAGCAATATCCGGCCTAGTACTTGTCATGGCATACATCAAGCACCCAATAACCCTTGAGTACTCAAGTTGCATAACTGATTTTCCCTTGTTAGGGAACAGTTTTACACTTGGATCATATGGTGTTTTCAAAGGAGTGTACTTATCGCAATTGAATTTCTCCAGTACTTTCTCAATGTCATGAGATTGTGACAACGATAAGCCCTCTATTCCCCGCCTTATCCTAATCCCTAGGATAACATCGGCCTCCCCCATGTCCTTCATGGAGAATTGTGATGACAAAAATGCATTTGTAAGGTCTACTTGCCTTTGATCCGTTCCAAAGATCAACATGTCATCCACGTACAAACAAATTATAACACCGTTCCCAGAATTATCAAATTTGCTATATACACACTTGTCGAATTGATTCAGTGTGAATCCATTTGACAACACAACCTCATCAAACTTTTGATGCCATTGTTTTGGTGCTTGCTTTATCCCATACAAAGATTTGACCAATTTGCACACCTTATGCTCTTGTTCGGGCATAACGAACCCTTCGGGTTGTTTCATATACACTTCTTCCTCAAGGTCCCCATTAAGGAACGCTGTTTTCACATCCATTTGGTGTATAACCAACTTGTGAATATCAGGCAAGGCAATCAATAGCCTAATGGTGGTAATCCTAGCAACCGGTGCATAGGTATCAAAGTAGTCAGTTCCATACTTTTGTCTACAGCCTTGAATAACCAATCGGGCCTTAAACTTATCTATGGTTCTGTTTTGGGCGAAAAAGATCGAACCGACCTGAATCGCTTAAAGAAGGGCAACTAGACAACAATTAGATCGATGATATCTAGATAATCCGAATCAAATACAAAATGGAATGTAATGAACTAGAAATAACATGGAAACTGGCTTGTCCCCTTCGAGTAGGGGGTCGATCGAACCAAAGGTAAAGGTTGTCGGACGTCTAAATGCTAGAACAACGATTGCGAACCAATGAACTTGGATGAATATAGAGAGAAAAAAAATGTTGTTGATTGTCTTATGTTCGAGTGTACTTGTCCTTTTCAATGATCTTCAGAAAACCCTTTATATACATTCAATCTCTAGGAAGATTCGGCCATTTACTCATCCGTGATCTTCGCTGGTCGACTTTAATTGCTGGATATGCCATAATCTTATGACATTTATGACTTTGATCTTGCAGGCTCGTAGCCGTTGCATGGGATCTGGACATTTTCGTAACGCTTCCGATCATGGCGCTGTCTTGTCCTTGGCTCTCATCGTTTGATTTTGGTCTCTTTGTCGTCTAGTTGCTTCGTCGCCTGGTCGCTTCATCGTCAAGAAGTGTCTTCGCGTATTGGGCCGCCTCTTCTGAAGGCCCACTAAAATCATGGCCCAACAATTGCCCCAAGGAATCGAGCTGGGCTGGAGATGGAAGTTTGAGGGACGGTTGGATTCCTTCCTCTCTTGGACGTGATCTTCTCTTGGCAGATTTGTTGCAGGGTATCGATGACGTGTCGCCTCCTTATTTGTTGTCGGGCTTGACTGCGGTTTTAAACAGTTTCCCATAAATGGCCATCACTTCCCTTTCTTTTCATCATCATCTCTTTTGGATTCTCGAAAGGTCTTTCCGTTTGAAGGTAAAAGATCTCTTTCTCAGTTTGTTTTCCTTTGCGTTTGTACTATGTCTTCTTCGAAGTCGAGGAAGTCCAGGGCCTTGCTTTCCGGCGTCGTCGGAAAGAGTAGTGATTTCTCCCCCTCAAACCTCCTCAGTGCAGAGGATTCTTTGGCCGAAACCCTAACCCAATCAGAGTTGGAGACGATTCTGGAAGTGGGTCAATTTACCTCTGAGACGGTGGCTCGTCTTCCTCTGCCCCAGGAGCGGGCCGACTGGTGTCGTGATGGGTGGATTTGTTTTTTCGAGTACCCTTTCAGGATTGGTCACTCTTTTCCTTTCTCGAATCTGGTGAGAAATTTCTTGTCTATTCTCAACCTTGCTCCGGGTCAGGTGATGCCGCATGCATGGCGCCTTCTTAGGGTTGTTGATCTTTTGGTGTCTAGTGTCGAAATTGAATTTGATTTTGATGCTCTCTGGTATTCATACTACTTGAGTAGTCGGGGCTCTTCTCGTTTCCAACTACGTCTTAGACCGGATAGGCAACAAATTGCTTTAAACCTTAATGTTAATGAGCGTGGATGGAGGTCACGTTTCTTCTTTGTTGAAAGAAAATCGCTTGAGGGGGTTTTGATTGCTCTTTCTTGCGTGATGTTTAGAGGACGACAGGTATTGTGTTAGTCTTTGTTCTTCGTATGCTTCGGCATCTTTGTTAACCGACGCTTACGTGTTTTCTTTTTCAGTACCTAGTCCGAAGGAGGAGACGGATTCTGATTTCGCCGCTGTCACTGGGGCTTTGCTTGCTTTTTCTAAGGCCGATCGATCGTTCAAGAACGTGAACTACTTAGCCCTTCCTCCGAATATGATGACTCCATCTACTTCCGTTACCAAAGGCACGTGCTTGTTCCTTAAGGTATGCATGTGGGTGGTCTTTGTAGCAACCATATGCTTATTCGTTTGTACTTGCCTGGCAGTATCTCGGGGGGCGAGGTCGAGTGCTCGCTTGTCTGGGAAGAGTCTCTTGGATCAAAAGTTGGCAATGAAGGCATCTTCATCGGCTAAGTTGGACGCTAAGGCCCTCTCGTCAGCTAAGATCGTGGCTTTGGACTCGACATCGTCTAAAACCTCAGGGGCAAAGAGGAAGGTGACGGACGTTCCAGAGCTTTCTGTGGGCATGGTGAAAAAGAGAGATCTGGGAGACTTGCTTCATACTCTGGATTCCGAGGCTAAGAAGGAGATTGGTGAATTGCACCCTGTTGATTGTATTGACGAGGCTGGGGCGGTCGCCTGGCGAGTAAGTAAAAAGACAACTTTGCTTTTGAAGTGTCTTCTCATAATGTGTTTGTGTTTTAACATATGTTTTGTTGCTTTCGTAGGCTCTTCAGTATTCGGTTGTCGCCTTTTCTTCTGTGCAAGAGTTGAGTGATAGTGTTGAGAAGCGTGTTGCCGAGGTCGAGAGTCGGCTAGAGGTGGTTAATGGACGTGTCAAGGCGGCCAAGAGCAAGCGGGCGTCGGCTGAGAAGAAGCTAATGGAGACCGAGAAGAGTTTGGTCGAGTTACAGGCCCGTTTTGGGGAGCTAGAGCGCAGTGTCGATGATGCTCGTCTAAAGGATGCCCAGATCGCTACTGACGTCGGGACGTATTTCTACCTCAAGTCCCATTTTGAGATGATGGAGGAGTATGCCTCAGGGGGTCAAACGTCTTGGAACATGAGGATGCGAGGGTGAATATGGATCTTTTGTACCCTAGCGGCAATCCTGGCAACGAGTTGTTCAAGCTGATGGGACTTGGTTAAGACAAGCATGGAGAGGAAGTTGTTCCCGTGGCGGTCGAGGAAGTTTTCGGAGAGGTGACGAAGGAGCTCCCTGAAGCGGCCGAAGGCCAGGATGTCGCTCATGTTGAAGTTTGTGAAAGGTCAGGCGAGTCTTGATCTTTGTTTTAGACGAAAGACATTGTTTCCCTTTGTTCTTTTGTGTATGTTGTGCCCCATTGTAGAGATGGGATGGACAATGTTTTGGTGACCCGTCTATCATTACGGGTCGCGTGTTTTGTAAAACGTTTTAGTTGTTTTCGAAGTACCTTGTGTTTGTTTCGCGTTTGTCTCTGCGTGTTCTGTTTTTTTGGTAGACTTTGTTTCATTATCGTGGCATGCTTTACAAAGGGTCGTCCTTGCATTTGTGTCTATGCATTTTGTTGGACCCTTTCTAATGAAGGTGATCGTGATGCCTTTTATCTGTGTCGAATTTACCCATGTGCTCCGTCGAGTAGGGCTTTCCGCGTCGTGTAAAAGAAGGGAGGCCTACAAATGTATACGTTTATGTTTACTCATGACTTAGTGTTATGTCGAGGAGGAAAGCAATATGTTTTTATTGCGTGGATGAAATATGGTGTTACGACCTTATGTATTGTATAAGGCAGGCGGTGTGCCGACGTGCCTTTGTTGTTCATCTCCTCGTTTTCCGATCGATTGTGTAAGTGTAGTGTAAGCGCTTTTGTGTGACTGGATCCAGCTTGTATGTCTATTGTTTCATCTTGGAGGCCTCTCGTTCCTGTTCAGATTTTCATTTGGAAAGTATATATAAGAGAAGTTTGGGGTGACCGTTGGGGTGTTGCCCAACGGCCCTCCGATGCTTAAGTGAGTGATCGGGATCCAAATAAACGCAATGGAATAGATGTTCAAAAGTGTGGAAGAGAGTTTAGAAATGATACAACTTTAAATGGATTGCGTTCCAGCTTCTTGGGATTGGTTGTTCGTCCTTTGTTTCTAGTTGGTAAGCTCTTTGTCCGACGATCTCCTTGATGAGGTAAGGCCCTTCCCATTGGGGTGCTAGCTTTCCGCCGGTTGGGTCTCTAGTATTTTGGAAAGTTTTCCTTAGGACTCAGTCCCCTAGTTTGAAGACTCTGACTCGGACATTCCTGTTGTAACTTCGGGTGACTTGTTGTTGGTATCGGACCATTCTGATCCTCGCTTTTTCCCTAGTCTCGTTATTGGTGTCGAGGTTGTGAGCTAACTCGACATCGTTTTGTTCTGGGGTCTGGAGTATGTACCTGGCAGTTGGGATGAGCAGCTCGGTTGGGATGACTGCTTCACTTCCGTAGACTAGCGAAAAAGGGCTTTGCCCCGTTGCATTTTTAGGTGTTGTCATGTCTGACCATAGTATCAAGGGGAGCTCATCGGCCCATTTTTCTTTTGCCCCTGTGAGGCGTTTTTTGAGATTGTTGATAATGATCTTATTGTTGGATTATGCTTGTCCATTGGATTGTGGGTATCTTGGTGTGGATGTAACTAGCGCAATGTTCCATTGTTTACAAAAGGATCGAGTTTGACTACCGATGAATTGGGAGCCATTGTCGCATACGATCTCTGAAGGGACACCAAATCTACAAAGGATATTACGTTTTATGAATGAGATGACATGTTTTTCTTTTACCTCTCGATATGCTTCGGCCTCTATCCATTTAGAGAAATAGTCAGTCATGGATAAAAAGTAGACGCGTTGTCCCGACGCTGGTGGTAATTTCCCGACGATGTCCATCCCCCATCGCATGAAGGGCTATGGGGCCAGGGTCGGATGCAGCATTTCTGATGGTTGGCGTATGATGGGCGCATGCCGTTGGCAGGCGTCGCATCTTCGGACGTATTCTGTCGCGTCTTTGTTCATTGTGGGCCAGTAGTAGCCTGTCCTGAGAGCTTTACCGGATAGGCTTCGTCCTCTAGTGTGGTTCTCGCATTCTCCGTCATGCAAGGATTGCAAGACGCGTCGTACTTCGGATGTTTCGAGGCAGTGTAGGTATAAACATGTGACAGATCGTTTGAACAGTACGTTATCTTTAAAATCAAAGGTTACAGCTTGTACCTTGAGTCTTTTAGCTTCTGCTTTGTCTGTTGGGAGAGTTCCATCTCTGAGCCACTTGATGTAGGGGGTGGTCCAATCGTCTTGGTCGCCTACTAAGTCTTCTTCTGTATGGTCGCCTGCCTCTGCTGAGACGACTTCTTCTAGGGGTAGTTCGTCCGTTGTTTGGATGTTGTCGGGACTAGGTGTTTTGAGGATTTTGGGGACGGCTGGTGTGGTGACATGTTCCAGTGGAATGGTAGAGAAGTCGTTAGGATACAAGGTGGAGCCAAGGTTCGCTAGAGCGTCGGCTTGCGTGTTGAGGTCGCATGGGACTTGTCGTATAGTGAATTTTTGGAATTTGCTTGCCAGCTTTTTGACGACATCAAGGTATGCCATCATTCTGTCGTGTTTGGCGGCATACGAACCTTGCACTTGGTTGACGATTAAGAGGGAGTCGCATGTTACTTCTAGGTCCAGGATCGCGAGGTCGTGTACGAGCGTTAATCCGAACACGAGGGCTTCGTATTCTACTTCATTGTTGGTCGCGTCCCATTCACATCTCACAGCTTGGGCTATATGATCCCCCTGTGCTGATTTTAGCACGACGCCTAAGCCGACTCCCCTTATGTTTGACGCTCCGTCTATATGGAGTTGCCACGTGCCCCTGTTTTCTTCGTCTTTTAGCTTTTTGACTTCTTTCGTGGCTTCTTGTTCTAGTGTTGGGCTGAAATCGACCACAAAGTCGGCTAGAGCTTGAGATTTGATCGTTGTCCTTGGGTCGTAGTCGATGTCGAATCCGCTGAGATGTATGGCCTATTTGGCCATTCGTCCTGTAAATTCTGGTTTCCTCATGACTGTCTTCATGGGATGGTTAGTTCTTACAATAATAGCATGTGATTCGAAGTAGGGTCGTAGTTTATTCTAGGCCATGACTAATGCTAAGACCAGCTTTTCAAGTGGTGTGTACCTGGTTTCGGCGGGTAGTAAGGAGCGACTCACATAGTAGACCGGCGATTGTTTACCGTCTTCTTCGCTTATCAGTACTGTGCTGAACGATGATTCTGATACGGCTAAATAAAGTGGTAATGGCTCGTCGTTTTTTGGTTTGGCTAGTAGGAGTGGACTTGATAAATATGCTTTTAGGTCTTGGAAAGCCTGCTCGTGTGTAGCCATCCAGTCAAATGATTTGTTCTTTTTCAGGGCCTCGTAGAAGAGCTTGCATTTATCCAACGACTTGCATATGAATCTATTCAATGCTGATATCCGCCCTGTCAGCTTTTGGACGTCCTTAACGCACCGGGGGGACCTGAGGTTGACGACTGCCCTGATCTGGTCGGGACTAGATTCGATCCCTCTTTGAGTGACCATGTAGCCTAAGAATTTCCCTGAGGACACTCCGAAAGAGCATTTGGTCGGGTTTAACTTCATGTTGTACCTTTTAAGTACCTCGAAGGCTTCCTTAAGGTGTTCGATATGGTCCCCTGCTGCTTTGGATTTGACGAGCATGTCATCGATGTATACTTCCATGGCGTCGCCAATCTATTCTTTGAACATCTTGTTCACTGATGATTGCAAATCAAACCCCGCAAGTATACGGGTTCGATTGTAGTACCAAGGTGTCGAACACGGGGACTAAGTAGTACCAATTGCTATTCCAACTAGTAGACCAAGTCAAAAAGGCAAAGACAGAGAGTTTGTGATTGAATTATCAAGCTAACAAGTAACAGAAAGTTATCAATAAGAGAAACGACTTCTAAGGTTAGGATTCCCAATATGATGTTTCAGTTGATTTTAAATGATATCTGATTGGATTTCAAATTGAATGCCGTTTGAAGGACCGACTATCTAATGCCAACACTACCTCTTTTCAGACGATAAGTGTACGTACCTAGACTCGACTAGCAGTCACTCTCGCACAAAGCTAGTCTAGTCTAGATCCTTTACGTTCTTTAGAGATCAATAGATAAATAGAATCAACATTCGCTCTCACGCTCCGCTGAATCTACTCACCAAAGATCTACTACGATAGTAGAAGTACCACAAGAGAAGTTAAATCGCTCTCGCGCAAATAATTCTCAAGTTCATTCCTAGGGATCTAAAATGAATCAACAATTGCAAACTCACTTTATCAAAACCCTATTATCATCATCTCCTCTCGGACTCAGATGCTAATAGGATTCCCAATTATAATCAAATTAGGGCATTAAGCAACCTAGGAACGAATCAAACTCCATTCAAATCTCCAATCAACCAAACATCATCATACAAACATACCTACTACATCATAGGGTTCACCCAACCTTGGAATTAGAGAATTAGCTAGACATAGATAAGGGAGAAATCAAATCCATTGCAAAAATCAACATACCGAGTTGTCTTTCAATACGATTCAACTTCACATGAATCCAAAATAGAGAATTCTCCAAAGTCTTCCACTTAGGGTTTTCTTTTTTTTGGGAGTGTTCTTCACAAAAATCGCATCAAAAAAAAAACTCCCAAAATCATAAACCCCCCTGTCCCCCTGTCATCAAAATAGCAGTTGTAGGCGTTTCAGCAGAAGGGAAAAATGTTACGGACGCCGACTCGGTCAACAACTCGGTCGAGTTGTTGACCGAGTTATCGTCTGTTTTTTTTCTTTCCTTCAGAACTCGACCCAGTTCGCTGACTCGGTCCACAACTCGGTCGAGTTGTGTACCGAGTTGTTGTTTGTTCCAACATGTGTTGCTGACTCGGTCAACAACTCGGTCGAGTTGTTGACCGAGTTGTTTTCTGTTACTCCCCTTCAGCATCACTAGCTCGGGCCCGATGACTCGGTCCACAACTCGGCCGAGTTGTGGGCCGAGTTTTCCTTTGTCTTCACTAGCTCGACCGAGCTTCCATTTCGAACTCTCCTCGTTTGATCTTGGCACTTGTATTTCGACCTTGGCGCCATCCCTTCGAGTCGTCCACCCAAACATCTTCACTGGTAGCTCGATTTTCTTCAAAACGCCTCCAAACGATCCTGAAATCACAACAACATAAGAGTAGACTCCGAACACTACGAAATCTATGAAAACCAAATAAAACTAAAATAAAAAGGAGCAAAACAAACCTATTCAAGAGAAATAAACATGATCTAAACTAGCCTAAATGCATGCTATCATTCACCAACCTCTGGTACGTGGCCCCTGCATTTTTTAGTCCGAAGGGCATTACTTTGTAGCAGTACGTACCTTGGCTTGTTATGAAGGTTGTCTTCTCTTGATCATCGTGGTCCATGAGGATTTGATTGTATCCACTGAACGCATCCATGAATGTCAGCATTTCGTGCCCAGCGGTCGCGTCAACCATTGCATCGATGTGTGGTAGTAGAAAAGAGTCCTTTGGACAGGCTTTGTTTAGATCTGTGAAGTCGATGCATACTCTCCACTTCTCGTTCTTCTTTTAGACCACGACGACGTTTGCTAACCAGTCGGGATATTTCACCTCCCTTATTTTACCTGTCTCAAGTAGGTTTCTTACTTCATCGTCCACGACTTTGTTGCGCTCGGGCGCGAACTTCCTCCTTTTTTGCTTGACTGGAGGGTATGTGGGATCTACATTTAATTTGTGAGTAATAATATCTGGGGAAATTCCCACCATGTCTTCGTGTGACCAAGCAAAATAGTCAGTGTTGGATCGCAAAAAGGAAATTAAACCTGCTCTAGTCGAATCGTTTAGATTTGATCCGACCCTTACTGTTTGTGTTGGATTTGAGGGATCCAATGCGATCTCATCGAGTTGTTCCGTTTTTGGTTCGACGTATCGCGGGATCCCTTCGCCATATTGTGATTGCTATGCGGATGATTTGTCGAGTGCCCCTTTCATTGAAGTGACGTAACATTCCTTGGCGGCTCTCTGGTTGCCTTTTATTTCCTGTACCCCCCACTTGGTAGGAAATTTTATTGTCTGGTGGTAAGTGGAAGGTACAACTTTCATGGCGTGGATCCAAGGTCTGCCAAGGATTGCATTGTATGGGGATGGGCAGTCGAGTATTAAGAGTTTTACCTGTTGGTTGACTCCACCGGCGTACATTGTTAACACGATTTCTCCCTGGGTGTACTTAACTTCTCCACTGAATCCGACTAATGGGGTGGAGTTTCTGGTTAAGTCGTCCTCGCTTAAACCCATCCCTTTTAAGGCGTCCAGTGTCAACAAGTTGGTGGAGCTACCTGTGTCAATTAGAACGCGACGGATAAGGCAATTGCTAATTGAGAGTGAGATTACCAAACCGTCGTGGTGGTCGCCCAACTCTTGAGCCTCCGAGTCGTCGAAGGTGATGGTCGGAGCGTCGGAGATTTGCAACTGTCTTGTCTCTACCTGGGCTGGTTTGTTGCCTCTGCTTTTTCGAGCATGTCTTTTGGGGGTTGAGTACGTGTTTCCACATACGTCCGACCCTCCTGAAATGGTGTTAACAATTTTTGCAGGAATCGGAGAGGACGGTTTGTCAGATGTTACCTGGTCCCTTCGATCGAGGGTCGCTTTGGCTTTATCTGAGATGACGTCGCGTAGTAACCCTTGCGCGAGGAGTCTCGCGACTTCTTTGCGAAGGGCTATGCATTCGTCCGTCGAGTGTCCATGATCTCCGTGAAACTCGCACCATCGGTTCATGTCTTTCCTGGCGTCTGGCTTGTCGCTCTTCCGAGGCCACCTCACTTCCTTTCCATACTTGTCGAAGCTTTTTACGAGCTCCGATACGGATATATTGAAGTTGTAGGAGTGAAGCTTAGGAGGAAGAGCGGGGTTGTTTCGCCAATCCTGGGTCCTGTCGAAAAATTGTTTACTTGACTGTGGTCGTTTCGACCTTTTGGGTATGGTTGGTATCTCCGATCACGCCGACCGTCCGAAGATGCCTTTCGATCAGTTCGATCCGGACTCTTGTTTGTCTTGGGGGGTTCCTCGTCTTCTTCGAGTCTGACTTGTGCCATGGTCTTGGCTTGTACGTCTTCGAAACTTCGGCATGCGTACTTGGTTAGCTCGCGGTAGAGTTCGCTACCTCTGACCAGTCCTCGGCGAAATGCTTCGATCGACGTTGGGACGTCACAGTGCGGGATCACGACCTTTTCCTTGTTGTACCTATTAAGATAGTCCCTCAGGGGCTCGCTGCATCTCTGTACGATCCTGTACAGGTCGCTTTACTGTTTTTCTAATCGACGACTACTGGCGAACTGATTTTTGTATGAATTGACCAGGTCGGCAAAGGAAGTGATGGAACCCTGTGGTAAATGCATGAGCCAGGTTAGTGCGGGTCCTGCGAGAGTCGTGCCAAAGCTTTTGCACATGACTGCTTCACGGTTCCCTCTAGGAATCGAAATAGTCATTAATTTTTGCTTGTAAATTGAAATGTGGTCGTCCGGGTCCCCGGTCCCATCGTAGTTGGACATGTTGGGGACGTAGAACTATTTCGAAATCTCGACGCATGCAATCGCCTCTTGAAAGGCGAGTCTTAGTATCCATCGATTGCCTCTCTCTTGATCGGTTGGGGGACTCCTGGGATCCGTGCGATACGGTCGTCTAGAGTCTTCATGTGCTCATTGACGGCTTGATGTATGAGGGCTTGGAGATCGACCGGTCCTATTTCCTGTGGATGGGCCGCTCGAGTCCCGAGGGGCTCGGCCGCAGAGTTTGGCATGTTAGTCGTAACAAGGGTGACTGGAGGGGTCTGAAACGTACCAGTATGCTGGGAAGCATTGGTCTCTATTGCGGGTGCTACGTCTACTCCGTCCAGATCGAGTCACATGGACAGTCCTTCTGTGTTGACTATACGTCTTGATCCTTTTGGAATTGATGAGGACGTATGTACCTGTGATCTTAGAAATTCGTTCTCACGGGTTAGTCGAGAAATTTCTGATTCAGATTGAGTACTTAGCGTTTCGATTCTGGTCCGTTGTTGGACCAGTTCTTCCTGAAGGACGCTCATGGATTTTGCAAGCTCTTGTATCCGCGATTCTACAATAGGTTGGGCGCTTACGTTTTCTTCCTGATTCTCGATTTGAACGTTGCTCTGGGTTAGATCTTCGTTGGAGATCACGGCGTTCTCTGAGCCAGTCATGGTGGGACGAGCTGATGAACCCTCAGATCTATGAAGCCTCTGTGCAAGAATTTGCTCTTATTGTGGAAGAAAGTGGCCGATCTCCAAGGATGAAGAACAAGGCACTTTTCGGCGAAAATGGAACTTGTTATGGGTAACGATGGCAAACAATTGTATGGAAGATGGATTGTGATGGATAAGCACTCTCTTATGTTTAGATTTGACACACTAAACACAAGAAAGAGACCTAGAGGGATTTGAGATGTAACGCACTCTAATCTCTCAAGGGGTTTCAATTTGATTTGACTCACAAATTGAAGAACAAAGAGAAAACTCTAAAAACTGAAATACTCTGATTTTGATCTGAATTCAACGTGCCAAACACAAAGCCAAAATGTTTGCCTAAGTAACCTAGCATTCAGTTACCAAAGGAAATAAAAGAAAAATACTAAAAATCAACCACTAAAGCTAACACGTGCCCACTAACTTAAACACACTTAATGGGCAGTTTAGGGAATTAAAATAAAGTCTAATAATGTTTAAAAAACCAAAGGAAATAACCGGAAATGATTCGGAAATCAAAAGGGCTCCATTTGGGCTTTTAACCCGGGCGTGGCCGCCGGCGCCGAGAAACCCGGAGAGGCCTCCAAGCATGTGACCAGGCAGGGCTCGGTTTGGCTCGGCACTCCTTGAGCCATTAGACCTCCCTTGAGCTGGTGGTGAAGTGGGCCAGCTCGGGCTCGGGTGATGGTGCCAGTTGTAGGCTCGGGCCTATGCTCCTTCCCACGCGCGGCCGTGAATCTAGGGCTTGACCTAGGGCTCGGCAAATTTTGCATTGGCTCGGCACCTTGGGCTCCAATGATCTGAAGTGACACTTTGGGATCTATGGGAGTCTTGGTGGCCGAGAGAAGTGGAGGATTGCCGGGTGAAGTCGCCATGTGGTCCGCCGTGGCATTAGGGTTTGCCGGCTCGGAATTAGGGTTTGCCTTGTCCTCGACACTTGGCAATGTGGGCTCCTCTTGAATGGTTGGTGCTTCACTGGCCATGAGCATAGTCATATCATCCTCCCTCCCTTGAAAGGGATTCGACCTCGAATCCAGCTCGTCAAGGTCTTCATCTCCTTCCATGCAGTGGCTTTCCTTATGTGGGACGCCTCCTTGACCTACAATAGAACTACTACAAAACCTATGCAACACCACATCCTCCTCATTAGTAGGGTTAGTCTCATAAAATGTAATGAAAGGTGGAGGACATGCAATGAATGTAGGCATAAAAGGCTTGGCCAAGAGCATATGATGCGAAGTACCACCTTTGCTTCCAATTGCCATCTTCTTACCTTGGCTTTGCTCTATGTGTTGGCCGGCCTTTCTTTGCTCCCTAGCCACATGATCAGCTATGATTTCATGGGGCATCATAGGATGTAGAGTGATTCTTTTACCATTCATGATAAAAGAATACTCATTTGTCACCCCTTGATGGATGACACCCCTATCAAATTGCCATGGTCGGCCTAGGAGAAGGTGGCATGCGGTCATGGGCAAAACATCACACACAACCTCATCCACATATTCTCCTATAGCAAACTGGACGGTGGCTTGGTCCTTGACCTTAAGGGGCTTGTCGGAATTCAACCAACAAAGTGTGTAGGGTAGCGGGTGAGAAGTGGTCAATAGATTGAATCTACTCACCACTTCTTGATCAATCAAGTTGCAACAAGAGCCACCATCAATGATGACACTACACACCTTTCCCTTAATGGTGCACCTAGTGTGAAAGAGAGTCTCACGTTGACTAGGTGCACTAGGACTTTCCGAGATGGTTAGTGCTCTTTTGACCAAAAAGCACTCACCCTCGGCGGCGACAACATGCAACTCCTCTAAACCATCCTCATTCTTAACAAGTTCTTCCCATTCATCCTCGGACTCAATGTCCCCTATAGTGTTGAGAAGAACTTGCCTTTTTGAGGGGCAATCCTTGGCAAAATGGCCATGACCGAGACACTTAAAACACTTAAGATCCCTAGCTCGGGTCTCTCCCTCCTTTCGTTGGGTTTGATCCGGAGTAGGGGCCTCTCTTCTAGGGTGACTTGAGTTGTCACTCCTAGTGGGTTCCAAGCGTCTTAGCATAGGTTGTGGCCCCTTTGAACCACTTGATGAATTTTGCCAAGGCCGTGAGCTTTGAGCTTGGGGGCGCCTTGAATGGAGTGCTTTATATATACGATTAGTATAATGAAGCACTTCTTCTATAGGGGTCCCTCTAGAGAAGTGTTTCTTGCTCACTATGGCTCGGAGCTCGGGGCTCAGGTTATTAATAAACTTAGAAATAAGATATCCCTCGGGAACCCTAAGTCTAGACCTAAAGACCAAGGTCTTTAGCTCCATATAGAATTCATCTGGGGTCTTATTCCCTTGCTCTAACAACTCCAACCTCTCATGCACCCTATCCGAAAAATCTTCCGGGACAAACCTATCTCGGAGAGCTTGCTTGAGGGCTTGCCAAGTAGTGATTTGAGGGTTTCCAAGGTACTCTCGTTCCTCTTTGTCCCCAAGCCACCATTGGTAAGCAAAACCCTCAAATTTTATGGTCGCTATAGCTACTCGTTGAGCTTCTGAGTAGTTATAGTACCTAAAAATTTGATCGGTCTTTTGCTCTCAATCAAGATAGATCTCCGGGTCACATTGCAAACCAAAAGATTATACCTCCAATTTTATCCCATGAGGCCGTTGTTGGTCATATGCATACTTCTCACGATGGCCTCCAAAGTCTTCGTCATAACCTCTGAATCCTCTTTGGGGAACATAAGGCATCCTCCCACCTTGGTATTGGCCTCGGCCCATGCCTCCTCTTCCAGCCATCCTCCTTCCCGGGTCTTAGTACCCATTGTATTCATTCGGCACCCCTCTTGGCTCCTCTCTATGGATGGTGCTCAGCATCCCTCTTGGCTCCTCTCTATGGATGGTACTTGGTCATGCCATGTTAGTGCACAAAGGAGGAATACTAGTAGTGCTAGGTATAAGATAAGAAGATGAGAGATTAGGAGGCAAACCGAACCCTTCCCTCGACGTAGCTACATTCGGTGGAGGGTGATGAAACCCTTCACGCAAGGAGATACCCGCCAAGTCTTGGGCTAAGAGTGGTATGGTCACTTGGACCCCTTGATTGCCAAGTGATGGCTCGGCCAATGGCAGATTTTGGGCACCACTCCCGTGGGGTGTGCCTTGAGATTGGCTCGGTGATGGACTGTGGGACAGCCCCCACTTCTCCTCCATGGACTTCATGAAGGCAGCTTGCTCATCACGCAAGGCTTGCAAATCTTGGCGAGTTCGCTCTTCGGCCTCTTCCTTGGACGATTGGATAGCCAAGAATAGGGTCTCCAAAGTAACTTCCGATCCCTCCTTAGGATCCTCCGAGGCCACGTTCTTGTCCTTGGCTCTCACCATGACTTCCTACACACAAGAAAATCCAAGCACAACAGCCCACAAGATGGAAGAAAAACAAATGATCTCAAAACTAGTAAGCAAGCTACAAATTCGGTTTAAACCAAAGAAAATTCGCAACTTTTACTAGCTCAAAATTTTAGGCTGAGGTAGGGCTGTCTAGATGCTCAAATTGACTCCAAAGACAAGATAAAAGTGCACCACAACTTTAAGTTAGTCCTTGTGCCAAGTCCACAACTTTCACAACACAATGCAAGTACTTAGCCCTTGAAATTCCCTTACAAAAGTTGAGTGAACAATCTGGCCGAATAACAACAATGAGCACTTCACAGACTAAACAAAGGAATGA
Organism: Rheum nobile; assembly: GCA_027886185.1. Classification (NCBI taxonomy): domain Eukaryota; kingdom Viridiplantae; phylum Streptophyta; class Magnoliopsida; order Caryophyllales; family Polygonaceae; genus Rheum; species Rheum nobile. The sequence continues at coordinate 1,960,009 of WOAB01000025.1, read as the reverse complement.
CAAATTCCACACAAGATATCAAACTTTAAACAACCACTTTTCCAAGCCAAGTCTTTTTCTTGTGTTTTTATGGCTTGACTCTTCCGGGTTTTTTTTTTTTTTTTTGATCTTTCGTTTTTTTTTTTATGAACACTAGAACAACTTAACAAACTGAAAATACAGAAATGATAATCGGAATCAACAATTAGGAATTCAAGAACTTTTCCTACGCAAATGTGAAGTTAGATTGCTTCGGTTTGCACAAGAACAATCCTATGTTGATTAAATGCCAAATACAAATAAAAATGAATCAAAATTACTAAACTAAATGCAACTAATTAGGTCACGGCTGGTTGATGAAAATTGAAGGCCGAAATTCGAATTTCAAACGCATGCAACAACTTCAACAACAAACCCTAAAATCTAGGAAGAAAAACTAACCACTTCCCCTAATGATGCATGGCTGTTTAGACTCAATTAAACTGCAAATCTCGACTCTTCTCCCTTCTATGCAGACTCAAGGACTCAAATGCAATCAAACAAAGAAGAAAGAGCAAGAAAACCTACGGACAACTACACATGCAATGATGAAAGGCATGAAATGGAAGAGCAAGTAAATGTCCGATTTTTCTATTGATTTAAGGCCAAATTTAGAGCAAATACTTACGTAGCTCTGATACCAAATGATGAACCCTCGGATCTATGAAGCCTCTGTGCAAGAATTTGCTCTTGTTGTGGAAGAAAGTGGTTGATCTCCAAGGATGAAGAACAAGGCACTTTTCGGCGAAAATGGAACTTGTTGTGGGTAACGATGGCAAATGATTGTATGGAAGATGGATTGTGATGGATAAGCACTCTCTTATGTTTAGATTTGACACACTAAACACAAGAAAGAGACCTAGAGGGATTTGAGATGTAACGCACTCTAATCTCTCAAGGGGTTTCAATTTGATTTGACTCACAAATTGAAGAACAAAGAGAAAACTCTAAAAACTGAAATACTCTGATTTTGATCTGAATTCAACGTGCCAAACACAAAGCCAAAATGTTTTCCTAAGTAACCTAGCATTCGGTTACCAAAGGAAATAAAAGAAAAATACTAAAAATCAACCACTAAAGCTAGCACGTGCCCACTAACTTAAACACACTTAATGGGCAGTTTAGGGAATTAAAATAAAGTCTAATAATGTTTAAAAAACCAAAGGAAATAACCGGAAATGATTCGGAAATCAAAAGGGCTCCATTTGGGCTTTTAACCCGGGCGTGGCCGCCGGTGCCGAGAAACCCGGAGAGGCCTCCAAGCATGTGACCAGGCAGGGCTCGGTTTGGCTCGTCACTCCTTGAGCCATTAGACCTCCCTTGAGCTGGTGGTGAAGTGGGCCAGCTCTGGCTCGGGTGATGGTGCCAGTTGTAGGATCGGGCCTATGCTCCTTCCCACGCACGGCCGTGAATCTAGGGCTTGACCTAGGGCTCGGCAAATGTTGCATTGGCTCGGCACCTTGGGCTCCAATGATCTAAAGTGACACTTTGGGAGCTGTGGGAGTCTTGGTGGCCGAGAGAAGTGGAGGATTGCCGGGTGAAGTCGCCATGTGGTCCGCCGCGGCATTAGGGTTTGTCGGCTCGGAATTAGGGTTTGCCTTGTCCTCGGCACTTGGCAATATGGGCTCATCTTGAATGGTTGGTGCTTCACTGGCCATGAGCATAGTCATATCACGAGCTTTGGTTTTGATGATTGGATCGTTGATTGGCTAGATGCCCCACGGTGGGCACCAAATTGTTTTGGGCGAAAAAGATCGAACCGACCTGAATCGCTTAAAGAAGGGCAACTAGACAACAATTAGATCGATGATATCTAGATAATCCGAATCACATACAAAATGGAATGTAATGAACTAGAAATAACGTGGAAACTGGCTTGTCCCCTTCGAGTAGGGGGTCGATTGAACCAAAGGTAAAGGTTGTCGGATGTCTAAATGCTAGAACAATGATTCCGAACCAATGAACTTGGATGAATATAGAGAGAAAAAAAATGTTGTTGATTGTCTTATGTTCGAGCGTACTTGTCCTTTTCAATGATCTTCAGAAAACCCTTTATATACATTCAATCTCTAGGAAGATTCGGGCATTTACTCATGTGTGATCTTTGCTGGTCGACTTTAATTGTTGGATATGCCATAATCTTATGACATTTATGACTTTGATCTTGCAGGCTCGTAGCCGTTGCATGGGATCTGGACATTTTCGTAACGCTTCCGCTCATGGCGTTGTCTTGTCCTTGGCTCCCATCGTTTGATTTTGGTCTCTTTGTCGTCTGGTTGTTTCGTCGCCTGGTCGCTTCATCGTCAAGAAGTGTCTTCGCGTATTGGGCCGCCTCTTCTGAAGGCCCACTAAAATCATGGCCCAACAGGTTCCATCCACTTTCATCTTCTTCTTGAAGATCCACTTACTTCCCAATGGCTTATAGCCAGGGGGAAGATCATCCAAAACCCATGTATTGTTCCCCATGATGGAATCCATCTCATCATTTATGGCCTCTTTCCAAAAGGAAACGTCTTGAGACTTCATTGCCTCATTAAACGTCTTTGGGTCATCCTCAATATTATAACAATACAAGTATTGGGATCCAACTTCATCCCTTGTTCCCTCTACCAAGTAAACATGGAAGTCAAGACCAAAGGACGTTCCCTTCCTTACTCTTTTACTCTTTCGGATCTCTAGTTCACTGTTCCCAGGTTGGACATCCATATCAATGTTGCCACTTGTACTGGGAATACTATCATTGTCTCCATTATTACTGGGAACAATGACTTTTTGTAAAGGTGTCAATGAAAATCGTTTTTCATCAAAGATAGCATCTCTTGACTCTATAACGGAGTGAACCGAAATAGACTTGTTAGGTTCAATAACATAGAACCTAAATGCCTTGGAATGCTAAGCATATCCAATAAAGATACATTCAACACCTCTTTCACCCAAAGTCTTTCACTTGGGTTCGGGTAGTCTTACAACCGCCCTACATCCCCAAACCCAAAGATAATTCAGATTTGGCTTCCTTTGAAACCAAAGCTCATATGGGGTAGTCTTGTTCCTTTTTTTAGGAACCCTATTCAATAGGTAACAAGCCGTCAACATGGCTTCCCCCCAAAATCTGTCATTTAAACATGAGTAGGAAAGCATGGAATTGACCATTTCCTTAAGAACTCGATTCTTCCTCTCCGATACACCATTTTTTTGTGGTGTATAGGGAGCCGTGATTTCATGAATGATTCCTACGGATTGGAAGTATTCTGGGTCAAAATACTCACCACCTCTATCGGTGCGCAAACTTTTGATCACCGTTCCCAACTGAAGTTCCACTTCAGTTTTATAGATTTTAAATTTTCCAAGGGCCTCGTCCTTAGCATGCAATAGAAATACATAACAATAATGGGAATAATCATCTATGTAAGCATGAAAAACACATAAGTCACTATGTATCAAATCAAGCACTACACTATTTCTCTGAACATCAGGGAACGGTTGTCTTGTTATCTTAGTAAGCATGCAAGTTCTACACCTCTCTAAACTCATATCAAATGGAGGAATTAAACCATTTTTAGACATATCAAGCATGCGTTTATAATGAAAATGTCCTAGTGATAGGAGCTAAAGTCGTGACACCTAAACAAAATAAATCCTTAAAAACCTAACTTAGTAGAATAGGCAAGCAAGGCTCGAATCTCATAGGGAGGAGTTATCTTTCTTAGTGCAGATTAGTATGTCAAAGTAACAAAGGGGGGTTTGTTGGTTGTTTGATTGCAAGTAAACAAAGTAAACAAAAACAAAGGTTGTAATCAATTGGGGAAAAGTACTTAGCTAGACAAATATCCACCATTTATTTGATTGATTGATCCTAGATTATCTCTATTCCTTCCTATGAATATTCTTGTCCCTATTCTGAATTAGTTACCAGTCCAACTAGTCATGGCAACCCTAACTATCGAACGCACGAGAAACTATCAAGATTTAGAACAATAGCAGCAGGAAGCATAGGAATTAACCAAGATACATGAAACACCACAACTCGCAACATTTAACACAGAATCAATTCTCTTTCATAATAAACTAGTCCAACTAGTCCTAGAATATCATGGTTGCTACACAAGATAAGGGATTTCAACTCGAAATATCCAAACCCTAGCAATAGACAATTACTAATATCAACTAGGTGATCAATCCAGTCAAATCAATAAGAATCAATAGGAATAAGCTCAAGAGAAAAGATATAATCAAAGGAATAGGAATAGAATTATAATCTCACAATCATATATCAAATGAAGGCTTCAATCGTCGGACTAAGCAAATGGTGCTTAGTTCTTCATAGTCTTGAAACGAAAACTCAAAGGGAAAAACAATACTGAATAATAGTCTCAATCATAAAACGATGATCTAGGAACTAGGTTAAATAGCCTAACTCCAAAACCTAATGATAAAAGATAACACACATAGTCTAAAAGGAAATAAAATAATCAGAATAAAAGAAATAAAATAAAAGGAAAAAAAAGTAAAAACAAAATCTTCGGACGAAGTCTTCAGCGTGTCTGGCGAATGGATTTCCGCGATTGCGGAGGATTTTCCGCGACCGCAGAAAAATCAATTTTACTCTCGCTGCTCTCGACTTTTCCGCGACCGTGGCGGTGATCTCCGCGACCGCGGAAGACTTCCTGCAACTCCTTCTTCAGTCTTCCTTCGTCTTCTCTTGTGGCTTTCTTCTCATCTTCATTAAGTCTTCAATTAAGTTCCTCCACACCACCATAATCATCCTTCTTCTACTCAACTCTATACTCCATAATAACGCTCTAAACTCATCCAAATGGTACCCAAAACACCGGTAACAACTCCTAGTTAAACCCTACAAAGTAGCGATGATCAAATTCCCCCATGCTTAAACCTTGCTCGTCCTCGAGTAAGTTAATATAAACCTACTCCTCCAATGAAATACCCAAGGTCTCAAGAAGCATAGAAAAACCATCTCCACTAAGAATTGCACCTAAACATGAATCTCCAAGGCACCAACACAATCAACACAACACACAACATCCAAGCTTAAAGGAAAGCAGAGTACTTCCCCCAATCTTAACCCGAACACCATAGAGTGAATAAACATCTAATCCTAGCCTCCATCTATCTTCTTATGCCTCCCAGAGTGACCTACCCGAATCCTCCTTATATCACCTCTTCTTATGTCACCACGCTAGGAAAAATGAGGAATCCTAATAATCACTCTTCTTCTTTTCACTCATTTTGCCAAGGCGCCCTTTCGGGTTTTCACCAAGCCACTCATTTCATTTTTCAATAGATGGGCTTACATAAAACTCACATCACTCTTGACCAATTATTACCCCAGCCTAATGCTAGTCCAAGCCACCTGCTTATTTCCTAAGCCGCCCTTTTGGGTTTTCGACTTATCCTAGGATTTCTATTTTTTTGTCTTTTTTCTATATTTTTGACTTTTTCTTTTTCATTATTTTTTTCTTTCTCCTCAAACGACTAGCAAGTATAGAACACTTTGTCATTCTTAAACATTGCATTGTCCTCAATGTAATGAAAGACAAAAAGATGAAGCACAGGGAAAATCAGAAAAGTACTCACAACCGTCGCCGAGTTGGCTTGGACACGGAAGTTGATGCTGGCGGTATATCAATAAAAGCACATGTCGCTAGTGTTGTGGTGTCCTCCTTTAGTAAACTCCACCGTGCAACCAAATAGATCCACTGTAAGGTGTAGTGGTATATGAAAGAGTCGGGGCTGCACAGCCTTCAATGAACACAAAAATGGAGCCCAGATGTAATCGTTGTGTGGGTTCTGGTGTTCCTCCTCCTCAGTTGTCGATTGTTGGGCCATCATCATTGCCAAATAAAAATGTGGGGTGAATGTCTCCTTCTTGGAAGCATGATGCGCACCATCTCTCAATGTAAAACCTGGACAGTTGACCTTCGGTAGAACTTTTTTTTTGATTTTTTTTCCAGGTCAGGGGACTTACAGTGATATTTCCGCGACTGCGGAAAATACTCCGCGCCCGCGGAAAAGTTACTGGTGCGAGAAACACCATCTTTAATTTTGCTCGGGTCTCCAACCTACAGGTTAGTCTAAAGCAAAAACGAAACAAAACAAAAACAAAACAATAATAATAAAGACTAGAAAGGAAAAGACAAGAAAAGAATTTCATACCTCGGGTTGCCTCCCAAGCAGCGCCTTAGTTATTGTCGTGGCTCGACTTGGTGCTCTCCCACTCAACTTGGGTTGCTCACATCACTGGTACGCTCGGGGGTTCCATCGGGAGGGTGTCTCTTTGCATCATCTATGTTGAATCCGACCCTCACCCCGTCAAACTCCATCGTGAGCGAACCACTACTCACATCAATCTTGGTACCTACCGTGTTCATAAACGGCTTTCTCAGCATCACAGGGGTTGCGTGTTTATCTTGCCCCGTATCCATCACAAAGAAGTCCGCAGGGAAGATCAATTTGTCAACTTCTACCAGCACATCCTACACCACTCCCTTGGGATACACATAGGAATTGTCCATCAGCTGGATCACAATCCCCATCTTCTCTAATGGCCCAGCCTCTAAAGACTCATACAACGAGAGAGGCAACACATTGATGGAGGCACCCAAATCCAGCATGGCTTTTTCAAACAAGGTGCCACCGATCTTGCAGGGAATAGTGAACATGCCAGGATCACTGTACTTCTTTGGTAACCACTTTTGCAGCATAGCGGATACATTCTCATTGACTTAGACCTTCTTTTTCTCCTTAACCACTTTCTTCCTTTTTTTTTTACACAGCTCCTTCAAGAATTTTGCATAGCGAGGAATGCTGTTAACAAGTTTGAGCAAAGGAATATTTACCTCGCAGTTGCTAAAGGTCTCAAATAAATCCTTGTCATTCTCCACCTTTCTGGTATCCTTCAGTGCCTCAGGAAATGGAGCGGGAGGCTTTAACGAACTGAGCGGAGGGAAGTTGGGGCGCACATAATCATCACGGACAACTTCGACATCGTCTGGGGCTCCAGGAACTTTTCCGCGGTCGTGGACTTCCTCTCCGCGGTTGCGGAAATCATCGATTAATTCCTCTTCATCATAGACTTTTCCGCGATCACAAAATTCTGTCCGCGGTCGCGGAAAAGCGTCGATTTTTTCTTCGTCCCCAGAAACAAATCCGCGATCGCGGCTTTCTTCTCCGCGGTCGCGGAAAACCTTCTGTTGAGCTCGACCTTCCTCCACGTGTGTTCCGCTCCTTAGCGTCATGGCGCATACGTTCTCCCTCGGGTTTACTACCGTTTGAGATGGTAGTTTTCCCGAGTCTCGGGCTTCCAGTCTGCTTACTGCGATGGATATTTGCCCCACTTGCTTCTCCAAGTTCTGAATACTTGACCGCATCTCTTGATTTTGTTGGACCATAGTATTTCCCAACGTTGTTACGGTTTGAGCTAGAGATTCCTGTTGCCGAACCACCGCTTGAATTTGTTGGGCTGTAGTACTTGCCAACGTTGATACACTCAGGGTGAGGGTCCGGATCATGTCGTCACTGGACATAGATGAACTTGAGCTCTGGCCTTGAGGTCTTTGGTCATATGGAGCTCTATATTATTGTTGTTGACCCCCAGGCTGCTGATATTATTGTGGGCGCTGTAGGAATTGTGGAGGCCTTTGTTGATACTCTTGATTTTCCTGGCCTTGAGGAGTACTCTGCTGATTTCCGTATCTCGGATTTGGGTGATCTCTCCACCCTGGATTGTACGTGTTGGAGTATGGGTCATATCTTGGCCTTGAAGGGCTGTAACCTCCAATAGCATTCACCTCAGTAGTGGGCTCCTACAGCGTGGGACATGCATCAGTAGGATGCATCGTGTCATAGCATATCCCACAAGACTTGACTTGCTGCGGGCCACCCTTCATCATGCATCTCCTCATCATCTCAGTCATCTCAGAAAGTATTAAATCATTGGGCTGAGAGTCTGCAGCCTTGACTGATTGGGCGCTCGCCCTCCTACTGAACTGTCTTGAGCCCTCAGATAGCTCAAAGAAGACCTCATACGCTTTAGCTGGCGTCTTGTTCAAAATGTTTCCTCGGCAGGCTGCATTCACCATTCGAAGCTCCTCGTCAAGAAGACCATCGTACAAATAAAGTACGAGGTCTTGGTCTGAATACCCATGGTAGGGGCAGCTAGAAATCAGCCTCTTGAACCTCTCGTAGTACTCGTACAATGACTCAGCAGCCTGCTGTTCAATGTTGTTGATGCTCCTCTTCAGGCTGTTGAGCTTAGTCGCAGGGAAGTACTTCTCCAGGAAGGCTTTTATCATCTTAGCCCATGTGTCTATGCTTCTTGGGGCCAAATAGTAGAACCAATCATTGGCCGCATCCTTTAGAGAGAAAGGAAAGGCCCTCAGCTTGATCTGGTCCTCAGTAACACCCTTGGGCTTCATGCTGGTGCAGACGGCATGGAACTCGGATAGATGCTTATTGGGGTCTTCTCCACTCATCCCATGGAAGTGGGGGAGTAAGTGGATTAACCCAGACTTCAGCTCGAAGTTTACGCCATCTGCCAACTTAGGGAACTGCACAACCAGCGGTTGCTGTTGCAGATTTAGGGCAGTCAACTGCCTCAACGTGGGTGCTTCGTCAGCCATCTCAAAACAAGGATTGTCAAACCACAAAAATATGTTTGTCTTGCGGTTCTTGGAAAGGGTTCTCTCAATTTATGTATCACAAGCAAGAAGAGGAGAGTCAGTAGCACGGGTGTGGACCACAAGATAGGTCCACACAAACACACACAAAGAAAAATTAAAATGTGCCTCCCCGACAACGGCTCCAATTTGATAGGAGCTAAAGTCGTGACACCTAAACAAAATAAATCCTTAAAAACCTAACTTAGTGGAATAAGCAAGCAAGGGTCGAATCCCAAAGGGATGAGTTATCTTTCTTAGTGCAAATTAGTATGTCAAAGTAACAAAGGGGGGGTTTGTTGGTTGTTTGATTGCAAGTAAACAAAGTAAACAAAAACAAAGGTTGTAATCAATTGGGGAAAAGTACTTAGCTAGACAAATATCCACCATTCATTTGATTGATTGATCCTAGATTATCTCTATTTCTTCCTATGAATATTCTTGTCCCTATTCTGAATTAGTTACCAGTCCAACTAGTCCTGGCAACCCTAACTATCGAACGCATGAGAAACTATCAATATTTAGAACAATAGCAGCAAGAAGCATAAGAATTAACCACGATACATACAACACCACAGCTCGCAGTATTTAACACATAATTAATTCTCTTTCATAATAAACTAGTCCAACTAGTCCTAGAATATCATGGTTGCTACACAAGATAAGGGATTTCAACTCGAAATATCCAAACCCTAGCAATAGACAATTACTAATATCAACTAGGTGATCAATCCAGTCAAATCAATAAGAATCAATAGGAATAAGCTCAAGAGAGAAGATATAATCATAGGAATAGGAATAGAATTATAATCTCACAATCATATATCAAATGAAGGCTTCAATCGTCGGACTAAGTAAAGGGTGCTTAATTCTTCATAGTCTTGAAACGAAAACTCAAAGGGAAAAACAATACTGAATAATAGTCTCAATCATAAAACGATGATCTAGGAACTAGGTTAAATAGCCTAACTCCAAAACCTAATGCTAAAAGATAACACACATAGTCTAAAAGGAAATAAAATAATTGGAATAAAAGAAATAAAATAAAAGGAAATAAAAGTAAAAACAAAATCTTCGGACAAAGTCTTCAACGCGTCTGACGAATGGATTTCCGCGATCGCGGAGGATTTTCCGTGACCGCGGAAAATTCAATTTTACTCTCGCTGTTCTCGACTTTTCCGCGACCGCGGAAGACTTCCTGCAACTCCTTCTTCAGTCTTCATTCATCTTCTCTTGTGGCTTTCTTATCATCTTCATTAAGTCTTCAATTAAGCTCCTCCAAACCACCATAATCATCCTTCTTCTACTCAACTTCATACTCCACAATAACGCTCTAAACTCATCCAAATGGTACCCAAAACACCGGTAACAACTCCTAGTTAAACCTTACAAAGTAGCGATGATCACCTAGTCGAGCATGCCATAGAGAGGAAACGTCTTCCTCCGAGGGAACAACACCCTTTGAAGGGGCCGTTCCCACTGAGGGAACAACATGTTCAGAAGAAATAGAACGTTGACCACAAGTCATATAAGCTGAATTCATATCTTTATTGATACTTAGCTTAAACATACCATTACATAGGTAACCATGTCCTACAAATACAGCGCCCTTAGATAATATATATTTATCGGCTTCAAACACTTGCCGAAAGCCTAACTTGTTAAGGATAGCACTAGATACTAAATTTTTCCTTATTCTGGGTACATAAAACACATTTTTCAGAATTAAAGTCTTCCCAGAAGAGAGCTCTAACTCCACTTGGCCTTTGCCTAAGACGGGGGCAGTTGACTCGTTTCCCATATGAAGGACATGTCCATCATCCAAGGGAACGAAGATCTTGAACATTGACTTGTCCCTACACACGTGTGTGGTAGCACCCGAGTCAACCCACCATGCTATCTCATCATCATGCACAAAGAAGGCCTCAGAAAAATTAGGAACATAGTCCAAACCAGGAAATATTACTAAAGAGGGAACAATTCCGTTCGAGGGAACCGTTCCTTTCTGACCTTGATGAGATTTCTGCCCTTGGTCCTTAGAACCTTGAGCAGACTGGTTAGGAACGTTGCCCTTCTTGACCTTTCCAGCCCAACAATCCTTCTTAAGTTGTCCATGCTTCCCACAGTTCCAACACCCCTTTTGAGATGGTTTCTTGTTGGGACCGGTGTTTGTGTTGTTGTACGGCCTTTACTTGCCCTTCTTGTTGTTACCCTTATGGGAACCTTCTTCCATCATGTTGATGGTGGAAGAATTGGGAGTCTCTTTCTCCTTTCCTTTCTCTTGCGAACGAAAGCCCTCTTCAATATGCAAGTGGCTGCCAAGTTCCACAAGGGAAATACCTTCTTTCTTGTGCTTCAACATGTGCTTGAAGTCTTTCCATGATGGAGGCAATTTGTCAATAATGCTTGACACAGAAATGGACTCGTCCAAATTCAATTTATGTTGAGCAAACTGCCCCAAGATACGGAGTATCTCATGATATTGCTCTATCACCGGTCTTGAGTCAACCATTTTATATGTATTGAAGTTGCTCAAAAGGAACTTTACGCTTGAAGCGTCTTCAGCCATGTACTTCAACTCTAGAGAGTCTCAAAGTTCCTTGGCGGATTCAACATTTTGGTACACATCAAAGAGGGAGTCGGACATACCGTTTAATATGTGGCCTAGACAAATGTAGTCATCGTTCTCCCATTTGATCATTTTCCTCACGGCCTCAAGTGGTTCATCATCGACTAACTCCGGCATAGGAGTGGATAGGACGTATACCACCTTTAGGGTGGTCAAGAGGAAATGCATCTTCTTTTGCCAACAGCGGAAGTCCATCCCTTCGAATTTTTCCAACTTCTGGAACTTCGTCGTCATCTCACGAATAGTCGTCATTGATCCGAAAATTCTGATTTCGATTGTAGGGAAAATGTATGCTGAATAAGGGAACAGTGTGTGTTGAGGGGACTGTTCCCTGCAAGTCTTGATCTTCTCTTGATGTTGACTTCGGCTTCAATAGGGAACAATCAATGAACGCTGTAACTCAGATAAGATTTGAATCGTGAGAACACTTTCTGAAATCAGAATTTTGCCCCTTACTAAGCCTTAGGGAATCCGCAAAATCTGAAGTGAGATAAGACAAATCCTCTAGTTCCCTTCAAGGCTTCTGATGGGAACTAAACTATGTTCAAGTATTTATGGGGTATGACTTCAACTCAGATAGAGAACTCGTGTCTATTTTCTGATCACCCAACACTATCACCGAAATACCTTTATATAGGCTTTCGGGCGGTTACAGGGAACGATTAAGGCGGTTACAAGCGGTTACTAACGGTTACCAACCGTTCCAACTGCCACCAACCGTATTCAAAAATATTCAACTACTTCTATCAGTTATCAACTGATTTAAGGTAGTTAAGAGGCAGTTATTTTGACGGTTACCGAGGCGGTTACAACACATTTATCACGTGCTGAAACTTTAACCATGCCTCAGGGAACTTGACGTTCCCACCTAGGAAACGACTAATCCCTCCAAGGAACGACCACTCGTTCAACCTTACGTAATGTCAATCTGTCTTAAAGACACAATTAACCTCTCTGATGCACTATTCCCATATGGGTAGACCTGATCAAACGCGAGCCGGGCCCGGGCCGGGCCTGGGCCAAATTTTGAGCCCGTTTTTGCGGGGCCGGGCCGGGCCGAGCCCGTTTGTCGGGCCCAACATGCTAACCGTACCCGCCCGGAAGAGCGGGTCGGGTCGGCCCGCGGGCCGGCCTGCATGTCATATAACCTATTTTTAAATTATGTTTTTACTATATTTAAAAAAAAAAATGGTATTTAACGGGCCGGGCCGGCCCGTTAAATTATTTTTTTAATGTATTTTTTAGGCTATATTTATTTTTTTAATGTATTTTTTAAATATATTTTTGTATAATTAAAATTTTATACGGGCCGGGCCAAGCGGCCCGTACGGGCTTGACCCTGTTACCGGGCCCGTTCGGGCTGAAACCTTTGTCCAAGCCCGTATTGCTTGGCGAGCGGGCGGGCCGGCCCGCGTTTGCTCAGGTCTACATATGGGTAATATCACATATCCTTAATGTCTCCCTCAGAATCTCAAGTATGCTTACACGAGTCTGTACTCCACACTTCTAAACCCGTGATGTAGCTAAGTGAAATCTTATAGTGTCGTATGAATCTCGATCACATTAAATGACACCGTTCCCTATATGGAAACGGTCTCTTGATGACACTAAAATCACCAATAGTTTTATACTCTATTAATCTCATTTATTCCATTATTAAGTTGATTCGGATTTTCTAGATACCCATCAAACTGATTATTGTCTAGTTACTCTTCTTAAGGCGATTTAGATCGATTCAATCTTGTCGTCCCAAAATACTAACCATTTATTTATAACAAGTTGTGCGCAGTCAATTACAGTCGATAAGGGAATTATATTGGAGTTGGGGATCATTATGCCACAAAATTCAACAATTTTTACATGTAGTGGTAGTGGTTGATATCACGTTAGAACTTATGGCTTATTTGGTTGGAAATGAAGAATCAACAGAAATGAAAATATAATAAAAATTGAAAACTTTGATCTAAGCCAAACAAGTGAAGCAAATGACCAGAAATTTGAATCCAGTTTTCTTTCATTCTATCTGTTATTTCACTTAATACTAATTTCCCCCATCAAGATCCAACAAATAATGCCTCATAGTCATAGCATTATCAATATATATGTGGTTTAAATTCATTAGAAATATTTTGATTGCAAGAAATTAAATTCGCCCCAATTGTAACACACCATATTCTATACATCCTTACTCTCAATTTTTAGTCGGGTCGAATAGATTTACCTAATTCATAGATTTCATAGACTGAATCACGAACCCGAAACTTATAACTATATGGTAGATTTCTCGTCGTAAAAAAGAAAGAAGAAAAAACTTTCAAGAAATATATTTAGTAGTATTATAGATAATTTTAACACAAACTGCAAAACAAAAAGTAATAAATCCTTTGTATACAGGAGAGTGCATCCAGTAGCAGAGGAAGTAAACTCTCCAGCCAATTTCAAGACAGCAGAGGCTGAGGGAGGCGGACGACGGCGGCTGAGGGAGATGCGGCCGCGGCGCCGTTAAAGAGGCGGCCCCAGACCTTGAGCCTGCTGGAGACCTGTCTGCAGAGGCCGGCTCTGGCTTTAGAGAAGCCGAGGACGACAGTCTTCCTAAGGCGCATGAGCCGCCTCCCGATCTTGACTCTGAGCCTGGAGACTCTGAGGCGGATGAGCCAGCTTGGCCTGGAAGCCGGCTTCCTTCTGTAGCCGATGACGCGATCCGCCTGCTGCAGGGTCTTGTAGATCAGGAACTGGGCTTCTCTGTGATTCTTCTCCTCCGGGTCCCACTCCTCTACTCTCGTGTAACGGAATGACGAAACGTTTCTGAGTATTCCCATCTAAGAAACGTTTCGGTGGAAGGAGGCTTCGCAATTGCAGGGAATGCGGGTGTTTTCATTTGGTTGCGAGTTTATATAGAGAGGTGGAGTTGATGTTAGTAGGCCATGTGCACCTCTTTGATTCGGATTAAGGTTTTATTTTATGAAATAATTGGAGTGGACTTTCAAGAACTGGCCAAAGATTTTGAAATATTTTAGACTAGATATGTAAGTTTAATTGGGTTGCATGAACTTGGTGTAAGGTGGTGTAGAACTTTTATCCACTAAACAATATATGTGTCACTTTAGATTTTATAATAAAGATGCAGATCCGGTAAGAATAAATATTATGATGAAAAATGAGAATAGCTCATAGTCTTTGCATTTGAAAAAATCCAAAGACTAGGATTTGATAGACTATCATTTAAGTGGTCATGTGCCATGCACATGACCACTTAAGTGGATAATTACCCGGTCAAATCGGTTATCAACCGGTCAACACCGGCGGTCAACGCCAGAGCTCCGGCGGTCAACACCGGCGGTCAACTTTTTCAAACCGGTTACCAGCCGGTCAACACCGGCGGTCAACTTTTTTTTTTTTTTTTTCCGGGTCAGTTTTTATACTAAAGATGGCATATGCATATATTTTGGCTTGTGTGTGCATCAATATTGTCCTATATGTGCATCAAAATTTTATAAGGCGTTGTCCGACCTAAGTTTTTTTTTCTTTCCGACCCATTTTTTCCGGGTCCACTGTTTGCTTGCATTGGCATGTGCACCATTTGTTACTTATGTGTGCATCAATATTGACTTGTATGTGCATTAAAATTTTATAAGGTGTTGTCCGGCCATTTTTTTCATTGAATTTTTCGCAGCCCAACTTTTTTCCATGACTACTTTTTTTTCTTGAGATGGCATGTGCATACATTTTGACTTGTATGTGCATAAATTTGGCTTGTATGTGCATCAATATTGACAAGTATGTGCATTTAAAAATTGTAAAAAATATGCATTGTTTTCTAGAGAAAATATGATACCCCGTATTTTTGTAATCTATTTCTGGAGTTCCGGGATTTTTCCCGAGTACCCGTTATGTACGTCGGATTTAATTCAGAGAGTTTAAGACGTTCGGTAATGCTCTCTGTATCTGTAATATTTTTCTCAGTGAAATAAAATACAGACGACGTGCTTTGGATTTTAATACTCGTTCGCGTACGATAATTTTATCCCGGGTTAATATCGTTTTCGTCTAAGAGCTGAGGAGGCGGCAAAGCCAAGGGCGGCGCCCGCCGTACAGTGGCGGCGCCCGCCGTCGCAAGGCTCGAGGAGCAGGCTGGGTCTTCTCCTAGCTGGGGACGCCAGGCCTATGGCGGCGCCCGCCGCATTTATGACGGCGCCCGCCGTCGTTGTTGTCCGGAGGTCCTTGCCCGAAGGTCGCCGACGTGGCTCTGGCAGCGCCGGAGTAGCTCTTCGTAGGGCCATCATTGTGTTTCCTGGCATTTGGCTATAAAAGGAGGTGTTTGGGAGGGGTTTTGAGCTCAATCCACATCCCAAGCTCTCCCAAATTCTTGCCTCACCGGAGTTGTGCCTCGCCGGATTTCTGAAGCTTTCACCGGAGGTCGTTTGGTGGTGTTTCCAGAGTGCCTTTGTGAAGCTTTTGGTAGCCTTGGAGGTTAGAAACCAAAGCAAGTCGAAGGAGGCCGAGTCGCTCGTGTTTTGGGTGAGTTTTCTCGCCGTTTCTGTCGTCTGAGTTCTTCACGGCTCTTCACGGCGACCGCCGTGATGAACTGCGGTGACCGCCGCCAGTGTCCAGAATGCCTTTTTGGGCTTTTGGCTTTGGTGGTCGTCGTTGTGGCATCATTCCTTTCGTTTTCTTTCGTCATTTTTAGATTCGTACTGTGGTTATGTCGGATCTAACTTAGGGTTCCTTTTATGGGTCGATTCGAAGGTCGTTGTGCTGTCGGAGCTATACCCGTGTCGAGCCCGGAATCCCGTCGTTGTCGTTAGGCTTGTTTCTTTTCTGTGGATTAAGGCAAGTGGCGGTTCGCTCTTGCTCATCGTTTCCATATTTACATTGATTATCAGTTATTTCAATTGATTAATTAATTTGGAACGATTATTACTGTGTTCTTCTGGAAGTGATTTATAAACTGTTTTGAAAATCATATAATAGGTTGTATATCTGTTAGAACAACGCTATTATCTGTGATCGCCTTTCGGGCCTTTATGTGGATTTATTCTGTAACTGTGATTGTGTTGTATCTGTGTGGTTAGCACTGTTAGTTAGGAATGTACTCGGACTTCGTCCGGTCATTTCTTTATAATCAGGTATCGGGGTGGCTCGTCTCCACCTGGTACTATTCTAAGATCATGATCGGTCTCTTTCACAAGTGTGTAGAGGCAAGACACTTAGCTGGTGTCACAAACATTTCGGTGTGCGTCACTCTCGACGAAACGTATACTAATATGTGTCGTCCCAATGGTGGGGTACACATGTAAAAGTCTAATAACGTGATGTGTGTTTGAAATATAAATCAGATAAGTGCTACTCGACGCACATAATAAATAAACCTTCGGCGAGTAGTGCAGCTAGGAAAACTCATCTCGACTTTGATCATACTACGTTCTCTTTCCAATCTGGATTCGATGTATGCGGTGAGGTTGGTCGTGAACCGAAGCATCTCAGTCAGCTTTTAAATCATTGTTGTATGATTCTTTAAACTTTCCAGATTTGTCATAATTCCTTAAAGACTCACTTCCGTTGGAGTCTTCCTTTGAGTTGATTTCTGTAATGATTCAGTCTTCCAGAGTCTTCTCTTGTGCATACCTCTTGTTATTATTCCGTAGAAGTATGAAGGTTGATTATCGTTATCGGTTATCATTCGAGAAACGATAAGTCTAACCTAATACAACTACATCGAACCTTCTGCTTTGTACCCTTGCTAGTCTATTCAAGTAGACTAACCCACGAACTTTGTTCTCCGCATGTGGGCTGGTGTCATCCGTTCGATTCGGCACATCAGATAGAAAGTAGCTCAGAAGAATAGAAGGACTATGGAGTCGACGGTGGTTTTCGAATGTTTAAGTTATTTCGTTAATCAGGTTGAGATCTTTTGGACAATGACTTTGGTTGTAATGTGTTTTGTAAGACTTCCGCTGTACCCTACTTTATAAGACTTCCGCTGTATTTGGTTTAAACTCTGTGTTAGCCTATTCGGGATTGGGTTGTAATCCTGTAACTCATGTTTCTTTGACAATGTTATGTTTCGGAATTGAATGCTTCAATCATTATGTATCATTTGTATTTCATAAATTGTATTTAAATGGTAAAGCCTTGGGTGATCTCGGTAAGGAACACTGGGGTCACTGGCGGTAATATCTTTCCAAAAGGGTTAAGTTTTGGGGGTGTTACAGAAAATGTGCATGAGTTGTACACTGTATGTGCATAAGTTTTGACATGTGCACATTCAAGCAAAAAGATGTGTATTTCAAATGGTATGTACATACAAGTCAAAAACTCATGCACATATCAAGCCAAGAAAACGATGTATACAAGTAAAATTTAGATGCACAGACAATTCAAAATTCATGCACTTACAAGACAAAACCTATACACATTCTGTAAAGTATTTAAGATTTTACATATGTGTACATAAGTTTTCACTTACAAAAAGTCATACATATAGTCAAATCTTATGCACATCTAGTTCAATTTGCATGTACATACAAGCAAAAAGACATGCACTTCAATGGGTATGCACATACAAGCCAAAACTCTTGCACATTTTAACCCAAGAAAACAACGCACACAAGTAGAATTTAGATGCACATACAGGTCAAAAATTTTGCATACACATGCCAAAATATATGCACATTCTCTGAAATGCATGCATAAGTTTTTGCATGTATGTGCATGAGTTTTCACATACACAAAGTCACACATATATATAATCAAAATCCTATGCAAAATTTATGTAATTTAGGTGCACATACAAGCTAAAACTCATGCACAATATTTTAACCCAAGAAAATAATACACACAAGTAGAATTTAGATGTAAATATATGTCAAAATCTATGCACACACAAGCTAAAACATATGCACATGCTGAAAAATGCATGAGTTTTCACATACACAAAGTCACATATAGTAAAAAATTATATAAAGATTTTATGCAATATCAATGCACATACAAGTCAATATCGATGCACATACAAGCAAAAATCAATGCACATACAGTCGCAAGCCAAAAATTGTGCCTGGAAAAAAAAAACTTTGACCGGTCAACGCCGGAGCTCCGGCGTTGACCGCCGGTGACTGGTTTGACCAGTCATGTTGACCGGTCAAACTCTAAAAAATGAGGTCATGTGCATGGCACATGATTTTTTAATGAAAGTTTAATCGGCCTTTGTTTATTTATAATCCAAAAAATATGATTTATTGTCATTTCTCACTCTAATATATATTCTGACATGATACTTCCCCTTAGAATAATAAAATTACTATAAAGCAATCATGTCTATTTTGGTCATTTTCTTTATTAATTAAAGCACCACTATCACGTCTCTCCATAGAATTTTTTCTCCCATTTGAGAACAACATTAAGCTTTGGAGCTGGAATATGGTCAATAAGCTTTGAATTTGCTAAAAGATTGAATTTATATACACATACTGTATAGACATTGTCGAGAATTCAATAACGATATCCAAGTAAGTTGAAATTCAAATCATGTGAATGAATAAAAATAACAACAAAAATCAGCCAAATCCAACTAGGTTTTACCAGATTGAGCGAAAACCCCCATTTTTGAAATTAGGGCAAAGAAAGTAGGGATGAAATTGAACAACAAACAACCCTCATATTAAACTAGGTGAAGAGGGAAGAGAGAGAAAAAGAAATAATGAAGAACCCCAAATCAGATTAGGCTGGGGCAACAATCGGGTCAACAAACAACAATTGTGATTAATGGTGGCATTGGAGAACACAGAAACTAAGCTAGAGACGAGAACGCCGGCGACGGCGGTAGCCGGGGGTGGTAGCTCGTGGTCGGCGAACATGGCTGGTGGTCGTTTGGATGCCCAGAAAAGTGAACGGAGATACTAGACCTACTAGTGAAGAGATGTGAAATTATTGCTTTAATGGTTAAACTATTTAGAGAAGGATGAAGATGAAGGAAAAAAAAGTTAAAAAAAACTATTATTTAATTATCACTATTACCAAGGAGAGTAATTACATGTACCATTTAACTTTTACAAAAAAATAAATTTACATTTATACCCTTTCAAATGATTAAAAGGGTAAGATAAATTCCTACACTATTCCTACACATATTGTAGATGTAGATTTATCCTGGGTTGCATAATGACAAATATTACTTGTTTTCTCTTTGTTGTAAAGAGGTGTATAGACTAGGATAATAGAGGGGACATGAATACAAGATGACTTTTGGGTGACTTCATGGGTTTCAAATAATACTTCTACATAGTGAATTATATAAATATGATAACTTCTTTCTAGAATTATTTTATTAGAAGTTTATTGAGTTTTTTAGGTGGAAGCAAATTAAACGAGTTATAAGTTATAACTAATATATAAAATTGTAAAATTAAATATTACAAAATTAAAATATAAAATGTCATTTAAACATTCTTTTTTGGTTTTGTTATATATATATTTAATTTTAATATTGTATTATTTAAATTCAATATAATTTTAATATTGTCGTAATATTCTAAAATTTGGAAGACAGATAATGTAATGAGTTACATTTGTTAGATTATTTATAACAATCAATTATTTGTTAGTCAAACGTTTCTATATTATGAGTTATTTTGTAATTAATGTTGATCGACATCGTCCTCAGGGAAAAGAACACAATAATGTTGTCTGTTGATTGGCAATGTTTAGACAAATGTTTAAACTTACTTACACGCTGGAAAAAGTGATACTTTAATTTCTTAAGTTTTATATTAACAAATATCCTGTTAATTTATTTGTTTGAGTGTTTTGAAAAGTATAGATATGTCACGGAAAGTAGAATAAATTGTATTTTGTGAATTGAGAAGAAAAGTTATATCAGACGTAACTAGAGCTCTTAAAACGTGACCAAACATGTTTTACCGATCTGACCGACTCGTTTTTGGACCCGATCCGATCTAACAGAAATTTTTGTTAACCTGAATGTATCGAACCCGAATTTATCGAGACCGAACCCGACCAATCCGAACCCGACCCGATTAATGAATAAATGTGGAGTGTTAATTAAATATATAATAAACCATATATGTTGATGATATATAAATAATGATAATAAGCTCAATTATCATATAAAAAGAACATTGTTGTACTTATATAATTTTTTAATATAGAAGTTTATAAATTAAAAAAATAAAATATGATTTTGGTCTACTAATATCAATTATATTAAAATAATTAATAATAATATTATTATTTTAATTCATTTTAACTTATTTTGACATATTTAAATTAGCATTAACTATTTAATAATATTTAAATAGTGGACAAAATATATAAAAAATGACGCTCTTGACCCGTTAGTCAACTGGAACCGCCCGCTGACCTGTAATGACACGACTCGGCTTGACCTGTTATCCGAAATGACCCAACCCGTTCTCAACCCGAACCCGAAATAACTGAACTGAACCCGAGTTGACCGACCCGATTGACAACTCTAGACGTAACGTTAGTAAGAAAGAAACAACAACACAGATTAACTGACAGAGGAATGGATCTAAGAGAATTGTTCAAATTATTGTATTTTGTACAGAAACACATGGAGATCGAGATACAAAGATTTCAGAAGGATAAACATTGTGATCTTGGAGCTTATGGATAAGAGTGTAGAGAAAAAAGTATTGTATCTTATATTTAGATTGTATTTTAGGATAGAGTTCCGACCCTTGATGTGATCTTTTGTATAAGATAGAGTTTTTAAGGAAGTTAAAGATTATTTTCTTGTTGGGAAAGTAAGAAAATTATATGATTTTTGTGCAAGGGTTGTAGGAGACTATAGGGTTTGGATCCGATATACACTTGTGTACGAACAAGAAATAAAAAAAATAAGTAGACCTCTTCTATATATTCTCTAGTGAACTAGAAGGTGATAGTTTTTCTCTAATTATCTAGTTGGCTAATAGAAGTATTTCAGTCTAAGACGTGTGTTCTAAATTCATTTGCTTCTTGTGTTTATTTTGTTGCATATTATGAAGGAACAAAACTTTTGTTCCCTCAGAGGTAACATTAATGATCCAAAAATTGCTATCTAAACCTAGTCTCTAAATCGTGTTCATTAAGTTTGCCGGAAAAATGACATCAAGCACAACAATCAACGATTCGTTCTGGAAACCACCAGTGTTGAAGGTTAGAAAATATGACCAGTGGGTGGAACATATTGAATCCAACATATGTTCCCTAGATGGTCAAATGTGGAAGATCATAGAGCAATGTCCAGAGAAATCCTTTGATGACAAGGGAGAGAACAAGAAAAGAGCAGACATTGTTGATTATGATGATGTAGTCTACAAGAAGCTTGAAAAGAATAATAGGGCCAAGAAGCTTATGCATATGGCTCTTCAACCTTCTGACATGAAGAAGGTACTAGACTATAAGAGTGTTAAGGAGATATGGAATGCCCTTAAATATCTTCATCAGGAAAATGAGGATGTCAAAAGAAAGAGAATACTTGGCTTACTGAAAGACTATGAAATTTCGCTCAAGGGAAGAGTGAATGAATGAAGACTATCACTCACACTTTCAAGGATCTGTAAGCCAAGTTAAGTTCTTAGGCGAGGAGCTCGATGACCAAAAGATGACTCGTTGCTTTCTTCAAGGACTCAACTCCAAATGAGACACCATCTTCTCAGTAGCAGTCCAATATCAAAGTGAAGTGAAATCCTTGACTCTAGAGGATCTAAATGGACGCCTTCAAAGTAATGTTGGCGTTCAACAATGCAAGATGACACGTAGAAACACTGAGAAGGCACACATTATTGCTCTGAAGCTTGAAAAGGCTTTTGATCTTGCCCAAGATGAAAATTTAGCAGAAGATGATGATGTTGCTCTCATCCCTATAGCTATGAAGACTCAATCGTTTCTCCGAAGGGAACAAAGACATGAAGGACATCGTGTTCTATCACTGTTAAGGCAAATGACATTTTGTAAAAATTGCTTTATGAAAAAGGTTGGTGACATGTAAAAACACTGAGAAGGCACACATTATTGCTCTGTAGGCTTTTGATCTTGCCCAAGATGAAAATTAAACAGAAGATGATGATGATGATGTTGCTCTTATCACTATAGCTAGGAAGACTCAATCGTTTCTCCGAAGGGAACAAAGACATGAAGGACATCGTGTGCTATTACTGTAAGGCAAAGGACATTTTTGTGAAAAACTGCTTTATGAAAAAGGTTGGTGACCGTCCCCTGCTCGAGAAGGAAAGCAAGGTATGATGGCTACTTGGGGTGTTTCTTACTCAGATGGGGAGTGCGAACCCCAACCAAAGGAAGTTTGTATCACGGCTGAAGGTGGTTTTAGAACCTAAGGTAAATGATTCCAATATATTTGCTAAGTTGAAAAGTAAATGAGAAAATGGGTGAAAAAAGTAATGAGCTAAATGAGAAAATTGAGGATAAGGATGATATGATCACTAACTTAGTCGACGACAATAAGATTTGGTATGGAAAAGTCGCTAAGTTGGACAACATATCTTCCCCTTCTTTAAATGAATGTGAAACCTGCCTCAATCAAAAAATGCATAATAGGCCTCTAAAGAACAATGTCATTACTCTTAAATATGAAATTCTTATGCTGAAATTGAGTATCGATAAATTGGCTAATCATCTAGAGACACTTAAGGCTAATGAAGAACAAACGAATAAGGCTCATATATATGAATATGTTTCATCTAAGATTGGAAGGGAGAAAGAAGACTTCTCCAAACAATTCATGCCACATATTGGTCTTGGTTATGTTGTTGAAATTTTGAAAGTGCATTGCAAATTGATCCTCCAAAGCAGAAGGAAAGTTTCTAGAAAAATAAGTTTGTGAAAGTTCCTCCAAAGGAAAAGACACAATTTTCCCAAAATTGGAGGGAACAATTCTGCCAAAGGGAACAATTCATGGTACATTGGTCAAAAAAATCACACAATACGACTAAAACAAGTAAATCTTAAACCCACACAAATTAACATTTCAATCAAGAATTGTCAACAACCTATATGGCCAGTTCATAGTAAGTACATGAACCTGAAGTGTCACATGGTGTCCTGGCACTACGGTAAAGCAGTCCATTACAAATAGGCATGCTACCTCAGAAGGCAAGCTTAAGAGAATGCACATACTACTCGACAAAACCCAATAAGGGGCAAATGTTAAAGTTAAATATGTTGCTCCAAAATCTAATAAGCCTAAGATTATCTAGGTTCGTAAATCTAACAATTTCAAGTACATAGATAGTGCATGCTTAGGTCACATGACAAGGAACAAAGGTTGGTTCATCTCACTTTGTCGGCATTCCAAAGGTTCCATCACCTTTGGAAATAAGAGTAAGGTAATGGCTTTTTGCTTGGGAAAGATAGGTTTCTCAAAATGCTTAAGTGTTGACAATGTGAATCTTGTTCACAACCTTGGTTTTGATCTTTTAAGTGTGGAACAAATTTTCCAATATAGAAAGAATGGGGTTGTCTTAACAACTGCGTGTAAGTACAAGGAATATAATGAAGGGAAGTTGTGAAAACAATGTCTACAAAGTGGATCTCTATTTTGTCCTTGAGGAGGAAATGTGTCTATCATCATTGCAAACACCTATGATCTTTGGAAAATACATTTTATGCACACTATATTCATCTTCTCTCTAGTTTTCATCAACAATAACTAGTAGTTGGCCTACCAAAGGTGGAAAGGCATAAAAATTAAGTTTGTGAGGCATGCGTGAAAAGAAAACAAGTAAGATCATCCTTCAAATCTAAGAAAGAGGTATGTACTTCTTGTCCTTTGGAAATAATCCACATGAATCTTTGTGGGCCTATGCGCACAGTGCGTCATGACAGAAACCAATATGTCTTTATGATTGTTGATGACGTTTCTAGAAATACTTGGACTATTTTCTTGTCATCAAAGGATGAGGTTTTTACAGAGTTTGTGACATGGCTGAAATCTGTTGAAAAGAAGCTAGGGAAATCATTGGATTCAATTCGTACTGATCATGGAACAAATTTCAAGAATGCACGTTTCCTAACCTTCTACAAGAACAATGGAGTAAGTCACAACTTTTCAGCCTCCCCTGGGCGCCACAAGAAAACGATGTGGTGAAGCGAAAGAGTAGGGCCTGGGAAGTTATGACTTGTACCTTGTTGATCACGAGTGGTCTATCAAGAAATTTATGGACTGGAGCGCATAATGAGTCTTGCTATGTGCTCAATAAGCGATGATTCACCCACTACTAAGCAAGACACCTTATGAGCTTTTGAGAGGAAGGAAACCTAATGTTTCCCATTTAAGGACTTCTGGATGCAAGTGTTTCATCCACAACAACACATGATAACTTTGGAAAGTTTGATCCTAGAAGGGATGAAGGCACCTTTGTTTTATACACTCTTCAGAGTAAAGCCTACAAGGTGTACAATAAGAGGATGAAAAAGGTAGAGGAAACCATCCATGTTATTTTTGATGAATCTGTTATGGTTGGTTACCTTATGCAAACAAATTGCAAGTGTCCCTACTGAACAAGACATTTTCACCCTCTGTGAAACTGTTGCATAAGGAAGTGAAGAAGATGAAGAAAGAGAATCATATAATACTAGTGGAAGTACTCCTGACTCTAAGGAGTCTCACGATCACTCATCTCCAGATCTTGGGGGAACAAAAACAAAAGAAAGTGAAAAAGTTGTTTATGACGCTTAGGGGGAACAAACCCTTGAGAACACTCAAAATCAAGGCACACAAGTTGTTGATGGTGCACAACCAAGCACTTCACATGATAGTGATCTCACAAAATTCAATGTGATAAATTACTAACAGAAAAGTCCCCATCTAGTGGATCACATCATAATGGATTTCTCAAAGGGAAGTGAAACTCACTCTCAACGTAATTTTTGTGCTTTCAATTCCGATCCTAAAATGAATAAGGTGACACATCTTAAGAAGGAGTTAAGTGCCCAGAAGGAGAAGGTGGATTCAGTTGTTAGAAGCATGGAGAAGGAATTGGATGCTGAGATTCCAAAACAGGAACCCAAGAAAGCGTCGATGAAGGCGTTGAGTTCTCGTGGGAGAAAGAATATGGTCGTCTTGACAAAAAGGAAGACTCGCTTTTCGATTCCTTTTAGTTTAGAGGAGTAAGAAGAAAAAGAAACTCCAAACGAAAAGAAGCATAATATTCTCAAATCCGCAACCTGGAAAAGCAATAATAAGATATGGGTCAAGGCTCAAACAACAAAAGATCCCGAGGAGTTTCTAGACATGTCAGATGTCCCATGCTAGACATGGTCCTAGGCATGCCTTAACATTCCCAAGTATTATCAAGATAATCTTGGAGTACCACAAGGTGTACAAGAAGGTGGATGGTGAGACAGTGTATAGTAAGGCATTGGATGTCAACAATTTCAGTACACCAAGGAGGATTGTTGGGTGAAAGAGTACATAATATACTAGTTTACAAGGCTATCTTGCATAGCAGGATATAATTCTAGGGAAATAAGATATATGCAAGATATTCACTAATATATATATAGACAGACTCCAGTGAAATGGAGGCTTACGGTGAAGTAGAAGAAGAATTATAGGGCGTTGGATCAGAGAGATCAACGGTTGGGAGGATGCACACTCTTTTGCTAAAGAAATTAATGTTTTAACGACTTGTTAACAAAAGAATTCAAAAATTAGGAGCTTGCCTCAAAATAAGCTTGAGTTCTCGAAGATGCTTCACTCGCTCCTCGTGCTCTCACTTCTCTTGTGCTCTAGCTCACACAGAAAGATCAAAGCTTTCGATTACACATACTAGAATGCAAAAATCATAGAAGTCTTTATTGTTAGATGATTCCAATAAAGCTTCAAAGTCGAGATCAACAGTTGACATAATATTAAATTTGAAACTAAAATCAAACAATGAAGATATCAGAAAAGATGTGCATTAAAAAAGATCAGCGAAGAAACCTGTACAAGGTACGAAAAAAATGAGAAAAGTCGTATGTTTGTAAGTTGATTTGCATGCAACAGTTGACATAATAGTTCAAACTTTAAATTGTTCAAATATTACATTTGTTTGTTCAAATATACTAGGTGTTTGTTCAAACTTTAAATTGTTCAAATATAACATTTGTTTGTTCAAATATAGTGGGTGTTTGTTCAAACATATTATTTTGTTATTATGATAGTAATTGGTTGTCTTATTATGTAGCACCTAAGATGATGACTTCAAGTCAAAGGATCTTCATTCTGGTTCAAGGAATGTCGCCTCCCAAAGACACGTGTGGTGCAAGTATTGTTCTGTCGTCGAACAATGGGTAAAAGTGGCTCTCTTTGTGGATTTTTCTAGTTTTTGAATTGAAAAGAAATAAAGCGATAGGCAACTTGAATTCTACTGGTTATGATGCACCAATGGATTCTAGAAGAGGGGTGTTGATTTGCCAAGGATATGACTCACCCAAGCTAAACAACCATTTTGGATATTACGCACCAAAACACAAGTAAATTTTAGTGGATATGACTCATCAAAATAAAGTACTCAAGAACTTAATCTCAAAGCTTAATCAATGGAAGCTTAAAGTTTCAATAATCAATAAATCAAGTCTAACTAAAAATGAAAGCCGAAAAACACTTAAATAAACCGATAATTTCCAAAATCCTAATTCTTAAGTAAACTTGAAAAGTGTCATTCTTCCTGCTCCAAGCTCTAATGGGCCTGAAATTTGGAAATCTTCTAGATAAGCCCACGAGAAAAATCATATACAAAAAAGGGCCAAAAATCACGAGTGGTTTGCAATCGCACCTCTAGACATGTTTGGTGCCGGCGCCAGCTACGCCAAGGGTCTCCCTCGTGCTACTTCTCCAGGCACCTCTCCTCCAAATGGCTTGAAATTTGGCATGGATTCCTCTTTGGTTTGTCTTGAATGTAGATGCCATCCTTGCGCATCTTGGGAGTCGTTGGTGCAGAGAGTTGGAGATACCCTAAATTTGTTAGCGTTGAGACACATCATTGGATCATCATCACCGGTTTGGTCTCCACTTAACTCGGTGCTCCCTCGTTCCAAATATGCCCTTGGAGGTCTAGAGGAAATTTATGAGCTTGTGCTCAAGTAATGACTCTTGGTGGCACGGCTTGCGCGGCGTCCCTTGTTTGAGCGCTTGTGGCGCGCGCGGCCGTGCGAGTGACCGGGCCTAACAACGCTACTATAGGCGTTGAGGCGTCACTTGGCTCTCCTTGATCTTGTTGCACATTATGTGAACAAGCATTATCACATCATCCTCCCTCACTTGAAAAGGATTCGACCCCGAATCTTCTTCAATTTCCAAGGCTTCTTCATCTACAATAAAAGGAGTTAAGTCAACAACATTAAAGACATCATGAACTACTCACCTGGCAAGTCAACATGATAAGCATTATTGTTGATCCTTCTTATGACATGAAAATGTCTCTCCCCTCTCGGTTTTAGCTTTGAACCATGTAGGGTTGGAAATCATTATTTCCGTAGGTGGATCCATACCAAATCTCTTGGTTCAAAAACTGCCTCCCGCCTTCCTTTGTTGGGTTGCTTCACATATTGTTCCGTTTGTGACTCTAATCTCCTTTTAGTGGCTTCATGTAGCCATTGATGTGGTTAAAATGGTCAAGTCCTTCTTCACTCTCATGGTCCTTGATAGCATACAGTACAATGTCTAGGGGAGTAATAGGATTATGTCCATAGACTACCTGAAATGGTGACTTTTTGGTAGCCGAATGAACCGTCCTATTGTAACACCCCCAAAATACCTTTGGAAATATTACCGTCAGTGACCTCAGAATACACACCTGGGATCACACAAGGCTTACCGTTTTTATAACAAATGATATAATAATTTAAACTTTATTAAATAACATGAAAGTTGACCGAATAATGTTCATACCGACGTCATAAGTTACAACTGATAACCAAACCAAATACATAATGCGTTTATTACAGCGGAAGTCTTTGAAATAAATAAATAAATAAAACGCCACAAAGGGGTTTTTGAACCGTGTGATCTTACGCCAGGATCTTCAACCTTAGGAAAAACACAAAAATATCAACTACCTTCAACGTCGGAATCTGTCCTTCACAGCTGAGGAAATTTACCTGATGTGTCGTATGAGTCGGACGACAATAGCCAACCATGCAAAGGAAAAATAACGGTTGGTCAGTCTAATGAAAGACTACGCAAGGGTACAAATAACAAGATTCTAAGTAGTCGTATTAAGTTACACCCATCGCTTCTCGAATAATAGCCGATACACGATGTGAACTTCAATACTTCTACGAAAACACAAGAAAAGGAATGATCAAGAGAAGACTCCAAAGGAATTGAGTCTTATGGGAAACGTATGAAAAGAAGACTCCAAAGGAATTGAGTCTTATAGGAAACGTATGACAATTGTTTGGGAACGTTTAGTTTTCACACAAGTTTAAAAAACACGACCTTGATTATTTGGGTCCACGACCAACCTCACCGCATAATGCGAATCCAGATTGGAAAGAAGACTTACTCTAACAAGAGTCCGGGCGGTTTTCACGTTGTACTCCTCGCCCGAGCGTATATTAATTATGTGCGTAAAAGCACTTATCTTATTTAATTCCAAAATGAACATTCACGTTAAAGCTTTTAGTTCACATCATCTCGAT
This sequence comes from Rheum nobile, assembly GCA_027886185.1. Taxonomy (NCBI): domain Eukaryota; kingdom Viridiplantae; phylum Streptophyta; class Magnoliopsida; order Caryophyllales; family Polygonaceae; genus Rheum; species Rheum nobile. The sequence continues at coordinate 1,931,020 of WOAB01000025.1, read as the reverse complement.
AAGAGAGATATTTCTGGGGACAGAATCCCGATTGTTGGCACTAGCTAAGTGCACCTACCCTGGAATAAGGGTACGGTCATGGCCAGAAGTACTAGGGAAAAATCTTCCTAATACCAGTTATAAAGAAACGACTAGACCTCGCAAGGTACATAGCGTTCCTACGAATACTCGTACTAACTAAGCATGTAAGTTCACATATAAATCCACACCAAAATCCATTACAGTAATATCATAGAGAAATATATATAATAGCGTTGTTTCTAGCAATATATACAACCTATTATAAATTCATTATTTAATTCATCGTTTTATCAAATCTGTCCCAAACACAAAACAACAACTTTATTCTAACTTAATTAACAATCAAATAATTGATAATCAAGGGAAACATGGAATAATGAGCAAGAGCGAACCGCCACTTGCCTTAGCTAGATGATCGAGGGATCGGGTTTGAGATTTGGAAACTTACACTTGAGCACGGTTTCCTACGACGACGACGAGTTTTAAGACAAAACCCTAAGTTAGATACGATACGAAAAAGATGAAGTGAAACGAAGAAAAGAAGCCAGAGCCGCAGTCGCGGATGGCATAGCCGCGATCGCGGCCTTGCTGGGCAAAACTGTGCCCGCGGTTTTATAACCGCTATCGCGGGTCCCTGCCCGGCTATGGTCGTGGTGGATGGAGCCGCTGATAGGCGTTGTCGTGACACCTAAACAAAATAATCCTCAAAAACCCAACTAATGTAGTCTGGTAAATAAGGGTCGAATCCCACAGAGAATCAAGTTATATATCCTGTTTGCAAAATCATTCACCAATTGATAACAAAGACAAATGGGGGATTTTGGATGAATCTAACTAAGAAAACGATAAATAAAACATAGAAAGCTTTGCTAGACAAATATTCACCTTTAGTTTGGTTGATCAATCATTGATTATCCCTAGTTCTCAATCCTCATGAATGTCCTAATCCCTGTTCTAAATTAACTACCAAGACAAATAGACCCTGATAATCCTAACTATTAAACAATCAAGAAAACATCAAGATAAATCCAACAACAGCATTAGGCTCAGGAATAGATAGGCTCATGCAAGTGTAGCAAACAGTCTTATAATTGCATGCAATTACTTCTCTCTACAATAAACCAGTCCAAACAGTTCTTAGAATATCGCAGTTGCTACTCTGAATTAGGGATGAACACTATTAATCTCAACAAGTTGACCAGATTAGGGGAACTAGCACTATAGATAATACCAATCTCCAACTAGTTTGTCACACTAGGGAAATCAATACTAATAATACTAATCACAACAATTGATGAACTAGATCAACCAATAGAATTCAAAACCCTAATCATTCAGTATGAATAATACCAATAAAACTAGGTGATCAGGCTAGAGATATCAATAAAACTCAATGGAATGAAGTACAAGAGAATCATAACATTCAAGGATAAAGAAATGAATAATCTCAATATCAAATTCAAACCAAGGCTTCAATTGTCTAGCCAAAAAAAAAAACAAAGAACTAAACTAAGAAAAGGGAAAAGATCGATGAAGAAAGGTAGAACCCAACTTGGGGAGCACCCAACTTCCTAAACGAATGTTCTAAAGAAAGAATATATAGACTTAACAAAACCTAAATTCTAAAGATAACAATAATCTTCCTAAAATATAATAACCAAAATAAAAGAAAGTGAAATAAAAATAAAATAAAATAACAAAGATCTCGGACGAATCGCGTCTCCGCACCGCGCCAGGAAAGGAAATCCACGACCGCGGAAAAGTCTCTGAAGTCCCCGTCCGCTCTCGCTTCCTTCCGCAAATCCGCGCCCGCGGCTAGAGGCTCTGCGCCCGCGGCTAGAGGTTCTGCGCCCGCGGCCAGCACCTCCGCGCCCGCGGCTAGGCTTCTGCAGCGTCTTCTTCGTCAGCTGCTCGTGGTCTTCTTTCGTGGATTTGCCTCCTTCTTTTTAAGCTTCATTTAAGCTTTTCCAAACCACCATAATGATACTTTTTCTCCTCAACTCCATACTCCACAATAACGCTCTAAACTCATCCAATTGGTACCCAAAACACCGGTAACAACTCCTAGTTAAACCCTACAAAGTAGCACTGATCAGCTGCGGTCGCGGAACTCCGTCCCGACGTGAGCTTAATAGAGCTTTCAAGGTCATATCGACAACAAAGAGGCTTCGTACTTTGCTTCTGAAACCAAGGCGCACCACCACCACTCCAAGGATTTCCTCCGGCGATGACTTCGGCTCCGGCGACGACGACTCCGACGACACAACAACTTTTGACGAGAGAAAGAGGAAGCTTGAGGATGATGGAGAAGCTCGGCTACAACCTGCTTTTTATAGACTCAGAGAACGAGGAGTTCACATCCACGCCGGGCAATCCAAACGATCCAGCTCCCCGCCGTTCGAAGCACGAGGGGAAATTCCGATCGTCGGCCTTCTGGAAGCAGACTAAGAAGACGAACAGAGGTTTCGGCGATCACGGTTTCAGAACCGCGATCGCGGTTTGCCCATAGGCAAAACCGCGCCCGCGGTCGCGTTTTTGGACCTTGATCGCGGTCTTTGATTACGGTCAAGCTTAACCTTTGATTTTAGCACTCCATAACACTCTTTAAATAATTTAAGACCCATATATCTTTATTAAAAGTATATCAACACGTTCAAATGGTTCTTACAGAGTTTACAGAATAAGCCTAACACGTCTTGATTACAAAACGAAAGTTGGGACTTTTAGGGATTATTACAATACCTCCCCCTTAAAAAAAGTTTTGACCCTGAAACTAGGCCGAAAACAGCTCGGTAAAATGACTTAGCATATCAGACTCAGTCTCCCATGTTTCCCAAGTTACCTCCTCAGATCCCGACTTGGACCAGAGGATCCGTACTAATGGTACCACCTTGTTCCTCAAGTGCTTCTCACGGCATTCGAGAATACGCACAAGTCTCTCCTCGTATGTACCATTTGCCTGAATCTCGATGTCGTCATAACTCAGCACATGAGTCTCATCTAGCACATACTTCCTCAATAGGGACACATGAAACACGTTATGCACAGGATGCGCCGACGGCGGCATTGCTAAACGGTATGCTAGAGATCCAACTCTGTCAAGGATCTTGAATGGTCCCACGTAGTGATGGTTGAGCTTCCCACGCTTGCCAAACCTAAAAACACCCTTGGATGGCGACACCCTGACAAACATCTTGTCACCTACCTCAAACTCGACATTCATGCGCTTCAAATCAGCATAAGACTTCTGTCGACTCTGAGCTGTAAGCATCCTCTGTCTGATCAAGGCAATATCCGAGGCAGTCCTCTCGACTAACTCCGGTCCGAGCAGAATCTTGTCGGCATTCTCATCCCAACAAATCGGAGATCTGCACCTTCCACCGTACAAAGCCTCGAATGGAGCCATCTTGATGGTAGAATGCCAGCTGTTATTGTATGTGAATTCAATCAGACTTAAGCTATTCTCCCAGTTGGTTGGACGATCCAGCACACAAGCTCTCAGCATATCCTCTAGTGTTTGAATGGTCCTCTCAGACTGCCCATCCGTCTGAGGATGGAACGCAGTATTGAACCTCAACTCAGTTCCCATGGCCTTGTGGAGTTCCTTCCAGAACCTCGACATGAATCGGCCATCACGATCCGATACAATGGTTTTTGGCATACCATGCAATCGGACAATCTCGTGTAGGAAAATTTCGGATAGCCTCTGGGTTCCCCAAGTTGACTTGATGGCCACGAAATGAGCACTCTTCGTGAGCCGGTCAATGATCACCCATATGGCATCCTTCTGACTCTGAGTCTTCGGCAACCTCGTGACAAAGTCCATCGTAATATCCTCCCACTTCCACTCTGGCACTAGGAGAGGTTGCAATTCACCACCTGGTCTGCGGTGTTCAATCTTGACCTTCTGACAAGTCAAGCATCTCGCCACAAATTCTGCTACATCCCACTTCATGTTGGGCCACCAGAATTTCTTCCTGAGGTCTTTGTACATCTTGCTGGATCCTGGATGTACAGAATAAGTTGACGAATGGGCCTCCTTCATTACCAATTGACGAAGGCCATCTATGTCAGGCACATAGATCCGGTCCTGAAACCAGAGTGATCCATCATCTTGAATCACGAATCACGGAGCTTTCCCATCCACCACTTCACTGCTTAACTTCACTAGGATCAGATCATTAACCTGCTTCTCTCTGATCTGATCTAGTAGCGTAGCCTGAATCTCCAACATACTCGGGCATCCTCGACGCTGATCATACAAGACATCAATCTCGCACAATCCTTTTTGCAGTTTGGTTTGAGCAGTGAGCAGAGCTACCACGGTCTCGTGCGGCGTCTTCCGACTCAAAGCATCGACTACCACGTTAGCCTTGCCCGGATGGTACAACAACTCGATGTCGTAATCCTTGAGTAGCTCTAACCAGCGACGTTGCCTCATATTCAACTCCTTCTGAGTGAACACATACTTGAGACTCTTGTGGTCGGCACAGATCTGACATCTAACACCGTAGAGATAGTGCCTTCAAATCTTCAGCGCGAAAACCACAGCCGCTAACTCCAGATCATGCGTCGGATAGTTCGCTTCATAGGGCTTCAATTTCCGAGATGTGTATGCAATAACCTTTCCCTTTTGCATTAATACACATCCTAACCCATTCTTTGAAGCGTCACTATAGACCACATAACCATCAGATCCATCTGGTAGCGCCAGAACTAGTGCGAACGTTAGACACTTTTTCAACTTCTGAAAACTTGCCTCGCACTTGTCGTCCCATAAGAACTTCATGTGGACCTTGCGGAGCAACCCGGTCATGGGTAGAGCGATCTTTGAAAATCCCTCCATGAACCGTCTGTAATAACCTGCAAGTCCCAAGAAACTGCGCACCTTCTTCACGTTCTGAGGTCGCTTCCAGTCGGCTACCGCTTCAATCTTCTGAGGGTCGACCATCACCCCATTCTCATTAATCACATGGCCTAAGAAAGCCACTTCCTTAATCCAGAACTCACACTTAGACAACTTGGCATACAACTGATTTTGTCTAAGGACCGACAATGTGATACGAAGATGCTCCTCGTGAACTTCCTCGTTCGGAGAGTAGATCAGGATATCGTCGATAAATACCACCACGAACTTGTCCAGATACTGATGGAAACACTTGTGCATCAGATCCATGAAAACTATTGGAGCATTTGTAAGCCCAAATGGCATGACTACGAACTCGTAGTGTCCATATCTCGTTCGAAACGCAATCCTCGGAATATCTTCCTCACGAATCCTGAGTTGATGGTAACCATACCTCAAATCGATCTTGAAAAAGACTTTCGCTCCCTGTAGTTGACCTAAAAGATCATCTATCCTTGGCAAAGGATACTTATTCTTGATGGTGACCTTGTTCAACTCTCGATAGTCGATACAAAGTCTGAACGAACCATCCTTCTTCTTGACAAACAAGACAGGAGCGCCCCAAGGTGATGCACTCGGCCTTATATATCCTTTCTCGAGTAGCTCCTCCAGCTGTTTCTTCAATTCTTGCATTTCCGCTAGAGCCATCCAATAAGGTGCTTTATAAATCGGCGAGGTTACAGGCTCTAGATCAATAGCAAACTCTACGTCACGATTCGGGGATAAACCAGAAATCTCATCAGGAAAAACATCAGGATACTCGCATATGACAGGAATATCATGAACTGAAGTCTCATCCTTCTTGGGCTTATCCAGATAACACAGGTACCCGACACAACCTTGTCGAAGTAGCTTAAACGCAGCCATCGTATTGATAAACTTTCCGTTATCAGCGTCATTACGACCCTTGAACTTACACACAAACTGGCCCCCAAATGAAATTGTCACTATCCTTGAGCTGAAATCGATTACCGCCCCGTGACGCGTCAGCCAGTCCATCCCAAGAATGATGTCGTATGGAGCCATTGCTATACAGATCAAGTCGGCTTCGAACTTCCGACCTTGAATAGTAATCGGAAATTCCGACAGTCGCTTGGTCCCTACTAATTGCTCACCATTGGGAAGATTCACCACAAATGGTTCGCAAGATTCATTGCACTTCAACCCTAACTTACTTACACACTTTTCCGAAATAAAGGAATGAGTGGCACCTGAATCAAACAATATGCAAACTGATGTAGAGTGAAGGTATAGAGTACCTTGAGCAATCGGAGCGTTCGGTCCATCAGCCTCACACATCTCATACAGTCGCTGACCCTGACTCATTGGAGCAGCTGGGGCATTTCCCTTGTTCTGAGCAGTTGTCTGCATCGAAGTGTTGGGAGCCTCTACAGGCTTGAATCGAGGTCGGTTGTTATGACTAACTGACCCTTGTTGCGACTCAGCCTCCTTCTGCCACCTTTGAGAACAAAAAGTCTGCAAATGCCTTTCCTTTCCGCATGCAAAGCACGCCCTCTTACCCTTCGTGCACTCATTGCTCTTGTGCCCCGGCGTTCCACAGTTATAGCATTGAATCGGGTTCTTGCTCTGGCCCGAGCATTGAGTAGGACCTGACCGTGTCACCTCAGTTCTTGCCCGACCATACTTGGCAAAGTGCGACGGCGGTGCGGGTCGCTTAAACCCACTAGCCTGAGGCTGGCTCTGTGCCGGTCTCTAGCGATTACGCTTCTTTGCCGACTCCTCTAGAGTCACTTCCAGCTTGTAGGCGGTGTCCACATACTGCTCCAGAGTAGAGCAGTCATGGCGCACATCCAACGGCTTAATATCCGGGTTCATCCACTCATGGAAATGCCAGATTTTCTGCTCCTCGCTCGACACTTCCGGTCCAGCATAATGCAACAAGTGGTTGAACTTTGCAGTTAGTTCAGTCACCTTCAACCCATCAGTCTTGGGGTAACTCCTTATGTTTCTCCTCCCTCATAGCACGGGAAAAGAAACGATCGGTCATCTTCGTCTTGAACATACCCCAGTTCAATGCGGAATGATCAGCTAGTCTGGTGCTCTCCCACCATTCACTAGCCACGTCCTTCAATTGAAGGGAGGCAATGTGCACTCTCTCAGCTTCAGTGCAAGCGACGTTCCGGAATAACCGCTCGATATGCGAGAACCAATACGCCACCCTGACTGGTTCTCCGGTACCATAGCTATCAGGCATCATCGAGCTAATGACTTTCAAGGCCCGACTGTAATTCCCTCCATTTCTGACGGTATCGACCGAAGGTGCATGGTCCACTGGCTCCCCAATTTCAGGAATAACCTGAGGAGCTGGAACACCTTGAGCCTATTATACAGCTGGCCAAACTATCTCGGTGACAGCCTGTACCACGAACCTTCGAATAGCCTCGACGGCTGCAGCGTCAAAGACAACCTGAGGGTTAGCCTGAACATGGCTATTACCTGCTGGGTTATTGTGAGAGGCCGATTCGCTGTCATCCCCCTGATTAGCGTTACTTCTCAGGTTCAACCTAGGGTTGTTACTCAGCCCAGCACCAGCACAGGTTGTGTTCCTTGTGTTCACCATCTTTTTGTCGATCAATTATTAAAGTACTTCATAACATTAATATCACACTTAAAGACGCACAATAGATGTAATTGATTCGGAGTAGATTAAACTGGCAAACTTTATTGATAGAAGAACTGAAACTATGTTTTATAAGTCTTACAATAACCTTCCTAAACGACAAGACAAAATTGTTAGGAGGCTAATGCTCTAAAAACAACGAAAGGCAAAATAGCTAGAAAAGATCACTACAACTTGCTAATGCCCTCCCGAAGGGTCTTTGAAGAGATGCTTGTACTCACCAGCCCTCCGATATCTCTTCGGAGGTGACCTATCCTCTGGTTCCGGAGCCGGCCTCCTCGAGCTACTAGGACCCGGAACACTTGGCTCCTCCCTGGGCACAGGTACACTTGGCCCTTCACTAGGCACAAGTGGATAGAAAAACCGATCCAAGAACCCTGGGCAAAAATCCGCCACATCAAACTGGTAGTGCGGGTTGATCAGCTGCTTGGCTTGCCTGATGTCCTCCCGAAGCTCGTGGACATTCCTCAACATGTGGAAGAGATTGGAGTCAACATCGTAAGCTCGCCCCTCCATAGCGTGTAGCGACTCCATCCACTCATCCATGTTCTCAACTAGCACACGGGGCCTGACCCTTGCCTGCTGAGTGGCAGCGTCCACAAAAGCCTCACATGGTCTCGCTCGCCTACGATCTTGCTCCGTCATCTCCTCCATTTCGCGACGAGCCTCGGTGGAAGCCATCTCACTTTGAAGGTGTACGTGATGAGACGCAGGGCTCATCACCGGCTCTCTAGGTGCGTGGGTAGGATGCGGACCCATTAGTTCATCCAACGGCTCGTACTCCACCCTGTCAGCACCGGACACCCCAAGTGCCTCCCAAGTAGCAGGGGACAAGGGCGTGTACTCCGGAAACGATGGCATCTCTGGGCTAGGGAAGATGAATTGCATCCCCGGATCCTCTCCATCCACAAGCAGGTGATCCAGACCCAGATCAGTATCATAATCCTCGAGGTCCTCCTCAGGGTCCTCCTCAGGATCCTCTTCGGGGTCCTCTTTTGGGTCTTCCTCAGGATCCTCCTCGGGCTTCTCTTCGGGATCCTCCTTAGGGTACTCTTCGGGGTCTTCCATTCTGTCGGATATGAGAACCACCGACTCCTCGAGAATGGTCTTCTCCTCCTCTTGAGGGCTACCCGCATACCCGACTAGAGCGCAATATGGAAGAATAGGGTACTCAATCTCGGCCTTAGGTGGCGGAGCTACCTCAACATCCTTTCTTCCCTTTAGTTGTGATACAATAGCACCCATTGCTTGCGAGGTGACGAGGGAGAATTAGAACTTTCTAAATATAGAAGCTAACTTTCTATACTAGACGGAAGAAGAAGGCACGACTAGAACAGCAGAGGTTTCAAAATAAAAAAACTTTGTTTTAAAAGCATAACGTTTGTTAAAACTTTGACATGTCTTTTTGAAATACTCAATTAATTTCCTTACTACGAACAAAGAACGATTTTACAAAATTTTTGTTTTAAAATAAAACGATTTGAAGATTTAAATCATTTAAAAAAAAATTCGCTCTAATACCAAATTTATAACACCCCAAAAATACCTTTGGAAATATTACCGCCAGTGACCTCAGAATACACACCTGGGGTCATCCAAGACTTACCGTTTTTATAACAAATGATATAATAATTTAAACTTTATTAAATAACATGAAAGTTGACCCAATAATGTTCATACCGACGTCATAAGTTACAACTGATAACCAAACCAAATACAAAATGCGTTTATTACAGCGGAAGTCTTTGAAATAAATAAATAAATAAAATGCCTTAAAGGGTTTTTTGAACCGTGCGATCTTACGCTAGGATCTTCAACCTTAGGAAAAACACAAAAATATCAACTGCCTTCAACGTCGGAATTTGGCCTTTACCGCTGAGGAAATTTACCTAATGTGCCGTTTGAGACAGATGACACCAGCCAACCATGCAAAGGAAAAATAACGGTTGGTCAGTCTAATGAAAGACTACGCAAGGGTACAAATAAAAAGGTTCTAAGTAGTCGTATTAAGTTACACCCATCACTTATCGAATAATAGCCGATACACGATGTGAACTTCAATACTTCTATGGAAACACAAGAAAATGAATGATCAAGAGAAGACTCCAAAGGAATTGAGTCTTATGGGAAGCGTATGAAAAGAAGACTCCAAAGGAATTGAGTCTTATAGGAAACGTATGACAATTGTTTGGGAACGTTTAGTTTTCACACAAGTTTAAAACACGACCATGATTATTTGGGTCCACGACTAACCTCACCGCGCAATGTGAATCCAGATTGGAAAGAAGACTTACTCTAACAAGAGTTCGGGCGGTTTCCACGTTGTACTCCTCGCCCGAGGGTATATTAATTATGTGCGTAAAAGCACTTATCTTATTTAATTCCAAAATGAGCATTCATGTTAAAGCTTTTAATTCACATCATCTCGATACAAGAGATATTTCTAGGGAAATAATCCCGATTGTTGGCACTAGCTAAGTGAACCTACCCTGTAATAAGGGTACTGTCATGACTAGAAGTACTAGAGCAAAATCCTCCTATTACCAGTTATAAAGAAACGACTAGACCTCGCAGGGTACATAGCGTTCCTACGAATACTCATGCTAACTAAGCATGTAAGTTCACATATAAATCCACACCAAAATCCATTACAGTAATGTCATAGAGAAATATATATATAATAGCGTTGTTTCTAGCAATATATACAACCTAATATAAATTCATATTTTAACACATCATTTTATCAAATCTTTCCCAAACACAAAACAACAACTTTATTCCAACTTAATTAACAATCAAATAATTGATAATCAAGGGAAACATGGATTACTGAGCAAGAACGAACCGCCACTTGCCTTAGCTAGACGATCTAGGGATTGAGTCCGAGATCTGGAAACTTGCACTTGAGCACGGTTTCCTACGACGACGATGTAACATCCCAGGCCAAGCTACCCCAACCACCAAGCCGCCCAGCCACCTAACGGTGCCGGCGCCGGTACTGGTGCCGGCGCTGGTACTGGTGCCAGCGCCGGTACTGGTGCCGCCTGGTGGTCCAAGGGCCTGCAGCCCACACACCCAACCCTTCCCCCATTTAAATGGGTAGGTTATTGCCCACGTGGATCGAACCCGAGACCTTTAGATATAAGGGCATTACCTTGCCACTTATATCACCAATTGCGCTGCAACGTAATTGGTGATATAAGTGGCAAGGTAATGCCCTTATATCTAAAGGTCCCGGGTTCGATCCCCGTGGGCAACAACCTACCCATTTAAATGGGGAAGGGTTGGGTGTGTGGGCTGCAGGCCCTTGGACAACCAGGCGGCACCAGTACCGGTGCCGGCACCGTTGGGTGGCTGGGCGGCTTGGTGGCTGGGGTAGCTTGGCCTGGGATGTTACAAAAAAGTACACTTTGAATGAGAGGGGCTCCGACCCCTTACCGGGCCAGCCATTGCTCTATCCATGGGCCGCAGCCCATGTACCCCAACCAAATCCCCATGGCTGGGAGGTTGTTCATGAGTCTCGAACACGAGACCTCACGCTTTAACAAGCGGCCTTACGCCCACTTGTTACCAATTACGCTGCAGCGCAATTGGTATCAAGGCGCTCTTCGGAGGCTTGATAAAGGGTGGAGAGGTCGCGTGTTCGACTCTCACCAACAACCTCCCAGCCATGGGGATTTGGTTGGGGTACATGGGATGCGGCCCATGGATAGAGCAATGGCTGGCCGGTAAGGGTCGGAGCCCCTCTCCATAAAAGTGTACTTTTATGTAATACCTCGACAACTTAGCAGCCCGGCCCATCATAGAGCTGCAACCCATACACCCCAACCCTTCCTTGGGGGCTCTATCTATAACAGGCAGCCATTTCCAAGAGGTTGTTGATGAGGCTCGAACACGAGACCTCACCCTTTAACAAGCTTCCAAAGCATCACTTGTCACCAATTGCGCTGTACTCTTGGAAATGGCTGCCTGTTATAGGTGGAGCCCCCAAGGAAGGGTTGGGGTGTATGGGCTGTAGCTCTGTGATAGGCCGGGCTGCTAAGCTATCGAGGTATTACAGACGAGTTTTAAGACAAAACCCTAAGTTAGATACGATACGAAAGAGACGAAGCGAAATGAAGAAAAGAAGCCAGAGCCGCGGATGGCATAGCCGTGATCGCGGCCTTGCTAAGCAAAACTGTGCCCGCGGTTTTATAACCGCGATCGCGGTTTTGCGCCCAGTCAGGGTCACTGGTCTCTGCCCGGTCGCGGTGGGTGGAGCCACGGTCGCGGAACTCCATCCCGACGTGAGCTTAATCGAGATTTCGAGGTCATACCGACGACGACGAGGCTTCGTACTTCGCTTCTGAAACCAAGGCGCACCACCACCACTCCAAGGATTTCCTCCGGCGACGATGACTCCGACGAACACAACAACTTTTGACGAGAGAACGAGGAAGCTTGATGTGACCCTGCCCTCCATGACAGGCATAGAAGAAGAAGCCATGACCGTGAGCTCAGAAGGGCCAAGTATGAAGACCGCGATCTTGCTCCCACTACTCGCATCGAGCACATAGACTGCGATCTTCGTCATACTTCTCGCATTTGTTACAGCGACCGTGATCTCCTTCAAGCGTCTCCAGCCAAGCCCAGAGATCGCGTTCTATCTCAAGATCCTCGCATTCAATGATGAACGCGTTCTTTGAATTGTTTTGTATTTATTGAACATAATTAGTTTCAGTGTTTTCTTTTGGGTGTGTGTTCCATGCGTGTCGCGTGGGCCAGCCCATTAAGCGAGACTCGGCCCATCCGAGTCCCGCTATCTCCTATAAAAGGTCATCTCGACCTTCTGTATTAGGTTACGTCTAATTTGAATCAAAGCATAAGTTTGAGAGCCGATCGCCTATTTCCTTTGATTGGACGTCAACACCTCTGACTTCCCATCTCCTTCACTCCGCCGCCGACGCTATGGCACTCGCTTGATTCTTCAAGCCAAGTCTTCCTTCGCATCTCCCTTCACTCCGCTGCCGACGCTACGGCCCAAGACTCGTCTTTTCAAGTCACATATCCCCTCCAATAATCGCTTCCGCCATCGCAATACCACCATCAATCATCGCGTTCACCAACTCACACGAGGCCTAAATACCGCGTTCCACTCATCCAACCACAGAAGTAACCCGCGTGACTTCCCACCAAGATCATCGATCCGGCATTCATAAGCAGGAACGCATCAACTGGCATCAGAGCCTTTGATCTTGTAAGTCGCTTGTCAAGTCTCGTTTGTTCAGAATTTTTTCTCCCCCATCATCCTTGCTTCCGCGTTAGTCACAATTTTTTATTTTTTTCCATTCAAACACGTGCTAGTCCTTTCGGTTTATACAAGAGAATCTCTTGGCCGCTAATTGCTTGATATCCTCGCGAAATTTGTGTGATTTTCTCGCGTGAAATCTTCAGAAATTATTTGCTTAATTAATTCTGTGAATTTTGCATGCCATAAATTCCATATCTTCTTGTTGATTAGCCACCATAAATCTGAATATTCTTCTCTCTCCTATCTCGTCAATCTCGCGATTTCTTTCTATATTAGTTACTTAGCCGATTTTATTTTGTTTCATTTAATTCTTATCCGATCTTCAATCAAAAGTCAAAACAAGATCTCGGATTTGAATTTCAAATTCAAAAAAGAAGAAGTCAAAGTCGCACTTCAAAAAAAAAAAAATTTAACGCGACTATTTAAAAAAAAAGAAGAAGGAAAGCCAAAATAAGGCAACCTTCTTTCCCCCTCTCGGCTAGGCTCATCTTCTTCGTCTCTCCACCGTCTAGGTTAACACCTTGAAGGTTGGTTCTTGTGTGTTTGTGTTATTTACGTATGAGGTTAAGACTTTATTCAATTGGTTTTCGTTTGGATTTGTGCTTGCATATCACACTTGTTTTGCTTGCCTTAAGCCGCCCTCACGGACAAAAGAACGCGCCCTCCTACGTGAACACTTGTTACTTACTCGTTGCTTGCTTGATCTTTGGTTGTGTTGTCTTTTGTTCGTTTTTTCTCGCGATGTCTGGTTACATTGTCTTAGGAAATGAGAACGCGCCAAACCCACCCTTGGTGCCACAACAAGATCAACAACATGAAGCCCCCAGTCTGGAGCTCTCTGCGCCACAATGCGAGATACAGGAGTTACGGCGCCAAGTTGCTCAACTCCAAGCCATACAGGAGTTACGTCGCCAAGTTCAACACGATGAACCACCCTCCACGCCGTGAGACAACAGATCGCGCCACAACGCGCTACAAGCTACTACACCGCGACACCCAAGTGGACACGCACGGCGCGAAGAACATTGCGTGAGGACACCTGCCACAACACCCATCACGTTCGACGTCCGTGACCACCTTGGCCACCAGAGTGCGCGCGCACCACGCTATGACTCCTATGGTTATGGTTACACGACGCCAACGATCCATCATGCCTTTGAGGAGTTCGAAGATGAGGAATTTGAGGACTCATGTATGATCAATTCCGGCTCTTATCACCCTTATCTTGGTGATCCTTTTGAGTTGCAGGATCGGCCAGCGGACTGGATTCCGCCACCGCGGCTCCAGGTCCAACCCAACCAGTCATTCCAAGACAACATGGAACATGGCACACGCGGCCCGCGCCGAGAAGGAAGGACGCGCGACTATCGTCAACGCGGTGAGGGAGATGCCCAGCCGCGACAGCGACGCCGCGCCGATTCCAATGCGCACCAACCAGCTCCAATCGCGCACCGCTACCAATGCCATGAAGTAAGGGTGCCCCACTAGCTCAACCGCCGCACACACTCATCTTGGCAACATCAAGGCCAACGCAGGTATGATCCTAACACTAGTCCCTTCCTTACTACTGATGTGCGTGTTCCAGTCTTAGGATCCATCGCGTACAACCAAGGCAAGGATGCCAAAATCGCGATGCCCACTTCCACGGCGTCTCGCACGACCGCGCCAAATGCCCTGGCCCAGGGCAATTACCCCACACATTACAGTGAATGCAACAAGTGTGGAGGATGCGGTCACTACCAAAGGGATTGTACAAAAAAGAAGCATGTCCTCTTTTCCACTGTTGCCGCGGAAGATGAGTCTTATGAGGAGGAGACCCCGCTTAAAACAATTGAAGGATTCAACGACGATAACGAGGAGGCCGACTCGTGTGGGGCTGCCGCGATCCATGCATGCACACCCCTCAGCCTCGTCACGCGGCGCATTCTCAACGTCAAGGAAGGCAACCTTGTCGACCAGCGCGAGACTCTCATCCACACGCGTTGCTTGGTTAATACCGCATCGATAAGTGTCATCAACGATGGTGGCAGCTGCTTAAAGATCAACAATGAAAAGGTGGTCAACCCTCTCCGCCTGCCAACCACACTTTACCCACAACCATATGACCTACAAGGGATATCTTCAAACTCAGGTAACACTGTCTCACGGCAGTGTCTTATACCCTTTTCCATTAGTCGCTGCCATGACCCCATTTTATGTGATGTGATTGCAATGGACGCCACCCATCTCTTGCTTGGGCGTCGATGGCAGTCTGATCATCGCGTACTTCACGATGGGTATCTAAACACCTATGTGTTTACCTACCACGGGAAGCGCATGACTTTCTTACCTATGTCTCTCCATGAGATTTTACAGGATCAGGTCGAGCGTGATCGAGAAAAGACTATGGAAGCAGCAAAGCCCGCGTCAAGATCAACGCGACGCTACTCAGATCCTGGAGATGCTTCCAACACCGCAGACCCAAGCAGCCGGACAACGCGTTCTTCCAAAGGGCACGAAGTGGTTTGCAATGACCAAGAGCCCAAAGCGTGATCTAGAGGACAGGACGGTGCAAAGACCGCGTTAAAAGGAACGTTAGAGCACAACTTGATTCTTGGCCCTCCTCGCGACCTCCATGCTACCTTGGACGGTAACGCGTCATGTTTATTATTGGTGCCAACGCGTTGCACTCCAGAGACCCCCATGAGGGAAGCTTTGCCAGAAGCGCCTCCCCAAGCTCAACCACCCTTGCATGGCATTCAACACACAATCGACTGGATGACTGTTGCCTCTCTGCACAAACGCGGCCGCCGTCAATTCATGTTCGACACCGGAGACCTCCATTGGGTGCACTTGCACAATGAGCGACTCCAATCGCGGCGCAAGCACCAGTTGGCTCCACGCAGAGAAGGGCCATTCCGCGTAGTGAAAGCCATGCCGATAAAGTTTACAAGCTTGAGCTTCCCAGAGACTATGGCGTGCACGCAACATCCAACGTCGTGAAATTGCAAGAGTATGAGGAGCACAAGATTGATGACGGTGAAGCGGGGACGCTTCACAGCCAAGTGGGGGAGGGTGATGCGACCCTGCCCTCCATGACGACCATAGAAGAAGAAGCCATGACCATGAGCTCAGAAGGGCCAAGTACAAAGACCGCGATATTCCTCCCACTACTCGCATCGAGCACAGAGACCGCGATCTTTGTCATACTTCTCGCATCTGTTACAGCGACCGCGATCTCCTTCAAGCGTCTCCAGCCAAGCCCAGAGATCGCGTGGGCTAACCCATTAAGCGAACATAATTAGTTTCAGTGTTTTCTTTTGGGTGTGTGTTCCACGCGTGTCGCGTGGGCCAACCCATTAAGCGAGACTCGGCCCATACGAGTCCCGCTATCTCCTATAAAAGGTCATCTCGACCTTCTGTATTAGGTTACGTCTAATTTGAATCAAAGCTTAAGTTTGAGAGCCTATCGGCTCCTTACTTTGATTGGACGTCAACACCTCTGACTTCTCATCTCCTTCACGCCGCCGCCGATGCTACGGCACTCGCTTGATTCTTCAAGCCAAGTCTTCCTTCGCATCTCCCTTCACTCCGCTGCCGACGCTACGGCCCAAGACTTGTCTTTTCAAGTCACATATCCCCTCCAACAATTGCTTCCGCCTGCGTAATACCACCATCAATCATCGCGTTCACCAACTCACACGAGGCCCAAATACCGCGTTCCACTCATCCAACCACAGAAGTAACCCGCGTGACTTCCCACCAAGATCATCGATCCGACATTCACAAGCAAGAACACATCAAAGCTTGAGGATGATGGAGAAGATTGGCTACAACCTCCTATTTATAGGCTCAGAGAACGAGGAGTTCACATCCATGCCGGGCAATCCGAACGATCCAGCTCCCCACCGTTCGGAGCACGAGGGGAAATTCTGATCGTCGGCCTTCTGGAAGCAGACGAACAGAGTTTTCCGCGATCGCGGTTTTCATAACTGTGATCACGGTTTGCCCATAGGCAAAACCGCGCATGTGGTTTCAAAACCGCGGTCACGGAACTGCCGTGCTCGCGTTTTTGGACCTTGATCACGGTCTTTGATCGCGGTCAAGCTTAACCTTTGATTTTATCACTCCATAACACTCTTTAAACAATTTAAGACCCATATTTCTTTATTAAACGTATATCAACACGTTCAAATGGTTCTTACAGAGTTTACAGAATAAGCGTAACACATCTTGCTTACAAAACGAAAGTTGGGACTTTTAGGGGTTATTACAGCTATTGTAAGTGAACTCAATGATGGAAAGACATTCTTCCCACCTACGCAAGTTAGTACTCAACAAAGAATGTAATAAAGCACCAAGAGTCCTATTAACAACTTCAGTTTGACTATCCATTTGTAGGTGACTAGAAGTAGAGAAAATAAGCTTAGTACCTATCCTTGACCAAAGAGTCTTCCAAAAATAACTAAGGAACTTAGCATCTCTATCGGAAATAATACTCTTAGGCACTCTATGCAACCTTACAATCTCTTCAAAGAACAAATGAGCTATGTGTGATGTGTTATCAGTTTTGTTACAAGCAACAAAATGGGCCAAATTTGAAAACCGATGAATTACCACAAACATAGAGTCCCTCTCTCTCTTAGACCTAGGTAATCCCATCGCAAAATCCATAGAAATGTCTTCCCAAGGAGCACTAGGTATAGGAAGAGTACGTAATCCATGAGGGTTTAGTTTAGACTTAGCACGTGCATACGTGGCCAAAAAAATGTTCTCTAAGGGTACTTATGGTCTTAGTTACCCCAAAGTGATCCATTAACCCTCCTCCATGCGCTTCTTGCACAAATAGCCTACGTATAGAACTTTGAGGAACACAAAGTTTAGATCCCCTAAAAAGGTAGCAATCATGAATATAAAATTGATCGAAGCTACCCTTACTTTGGCATGCTTGAAATGTATACCACAATTAGAATCTTGTGTATATAATTCACGCATTAATGAAAAACCAAGCATCTTTGCATCTATTGTGGTTATGAGTGCATACCTTCAGGATAATGCATCAACCATGATGTTGTCTTTTCCCTTCTTATGCTTTATAACGTATGAGCTAGAAAGCTACAATGAACTCTACCCACTTGGCATGTTTCTTATTAAACTTGCTTTGTCCCTTGAGAAACTTGAGTGTTTCATGATTGGAATGAATAACAAAGTCTTTTGGCAAGAGGTAGTGTTGCCATGTTTGCAGTACCCTAACCATGGCTTATAATTCCTTATCATATGTGGGATAGTTCAATTATGCTCCACTCAATTTTTCACTAAAATAAGCTACTGGGATCCTTCTTGCATCAATACTCCACCAAGACCAATTTTGGAAGTATCACACTCAATCTCGAACATCTTGGTAAAGTCGGGAAGCACTAACAAGAGGGCGTGAGTTAATTTGTCCTTAAACACTTGAAATGCCTTCTCTTGTTCTTTGCCCCAATGGAATACTACGTTCTTCTTTGTGAGCTCAGTTAGGGGCGTGGCAATAGTGATAAAGTCCATCACAAACCGGTGGTAAAAACTGACTACTCCCAACCCTGCCTTACCACAAAGCCATGCACAACATGGTCCGAGCAAAAATGACAATTATTAAAGGTAGCATAGAGCTTCTCTTTCCTAAGGACCTCTAGTACTTGTGTAAGATGGTCAACATGCTCATGTAATAACGACTATAGATTAGGATATCATCAAAATAAACAATTACAAATCATCCTAGGAAAGCTTTAAGGCCATGATTCATTAAACGCATGAAAGTGCTATGAGCATTAGTGAGACCAAAGGGCATTACCAACCACTCATATAAACCATACTTGGTCTTGAAATCAATCTTCCACTCATTGCATTGCCTTCTTTCATCCTGATTTGGTGGTAGCCACTCTTCAAATCTATCTTAGAGAAGATATTGGACCCATGAAGTTCATCAAGAATATCATCTAGCCTTATAATTTGGTGCCTAAACTTGATGATGATGTTGTTGATGGCCCTACAATCCACACACATGCCCCAACAACCATCCTTCTTTGGAGCTAGGATCACTCGGACACCAAACGGGCTCAAGTTCTCTCTAACATAGCTCTTTTCCATCAACTATTGAACTTGTCTTTGAAGTTCCTTGGTTTCCTCAAGGTTGGTCTTATAAGCTGCTTGATTTGGCAAGGTTGATCTTGGGACGAAGTCAATTTGATGCTCGATACCCCTAATTGGTGGAAGACCATTAAGGATCTCTTCTTGAAACAAGTCTTGCAATTCCTGTAACAAGTGAGCAATAGAAGGGGGTAGGTCACTCAATTCGTTAGAAGTAAACAAATTAGACATATGAATCAAAAGGAAACAAACTCTACTTCCCTGAATTGTATGGTTCACCTCCTTAGCTTTGGACAAAAGCAAATAATTGCTAGCGCCCGAGTTAGAGCCTATAGCTATCTTCCTATTGTCTCCCTTTTCTTGTCCCATTAAACTCCTCCTTTGTTCTTTAGCAATATGGTCGGCCATAATCTCATGTGGAGCCATAGGGTGTAGGGTGATTCTTTTTCCTTCAATGTGAAAGGAATACTCTTTAGTGACCCCTTGATGGATCACTCCTCGATCATATTGCCATGGTCCTCCAAGTAAGATCACAGAGTACTTCATCCTTGTATCCACCAATTGTAAATTGTATCTTGGCTTGCTCTTTAACTTTGAGAGGAGCGGTGGAGTTCAACCAATTTAGGGTGTATTGTTGATGATGAGGTGTAGTTTTGATGTCGAAGCTTTCTACAACTTCTTGGTCAATGATGTTGCATCAAGAGCCACCATCAATGATTACTCTACACACTTTCCCGTGGATTAGACATCTTATGTGAAAAATTCTCTCCCTTTGTGACGGTATAGGTGGGCTGTCATTTGGTACGAGTGACCTCTTGACCACCAACCTCGCTCTCTTGGCCGTATGGACCTCCACGATCTCTTCTTCTGGGTATTCATCATAGATTGGCAGTTGGTCCCATAGGTCGACCCCGTCCTTGTTCACAACCTTGGTGAAAGGATAGCTCAAGGTTTCTTGGGGTTGGCTAGGGGTCGACGCACCCTTAGTTTCAGCTCCGTTCAGATGCCCTAATCTCTGCTCTAGTTTGACGTCTGGCCGGAAGGAGCTCACAACGGGACTGCTCAAACAAGGTTTGAAGATCCTTCAAGGTGATCGGCCTTTGTCCTTTACGTGGAGTCTTCATGACTTCTTTCCATAGATATTCTCGTTACATCTCACGTACAAATGTAGAAATGACAAATAATATACTCTAAAAGTAGCAAAGCAAGCAAACTTGTTAAGTTAGAATAAACCAATTAAAACAAATTCTTTTGATAAGAAAGTACCTTTCTTGGAGTACACACTTTCGTCTTCCTAGGGTTGGCCGTGTACTTAGGGTTTCTTTCTAAAAACCTTACTTGATCCTATGGTTAGTGCAATCACAAGAATATCTCACAATGCAAAAGTATAGACCAAGCAAGATCTCAAGATCAAACACTAGCTAGTGTTAAAAAATATGGTTAGGACGACTAGCTTAATGATAGAATGGGCAAGCACTGAAGTCAAGATCTTAAGAAGCAAGTTATGTCTAAATAAAAGATAGTCAAGATAAGGCTTAAATCAATTAGGATAATTTCGACACTTACAAGAAATAGAACTTTCTTGACATTGTTGATTTTCTTAAGCTCCTGGGATTCGAATTTTTCTAAGCTCAATTTCTTTTTCTACTTTCGTTGAGTCCGAATTTTTCCAAGTCCCACTTCTTTTGTTTTCTTGCAAGAGTCTGAAATTTTGTTTTTCTTCTTTTTGTATGTTCTGTCAAATATATGATTTAGTGGAAAAATATAAGACTTAGTTCTAAAAGATAGCGATTTCAAAAAAAAAAATAGTTCTAAAAGATAGCAAGATATCACCAACTACCTAAAAGATAAAAGCAAATCTTCTACTAAATAATATTGAAACACAAAAAGCAAAATAAAATCTATCTTAAGTTGCAAGCTACAAAAGATAAGACAATAGGGTAAAAGATAGAATTCAACAAGGCAGAGATGGCGTGTGCGCTAGTGCTTGGGGCACAAGGCAATCGGCGAGCATGAGCAAGGCCGAGTGGGACTTGGGGCGCAAGGCTTCTCACATGGCCTTCTATCAAGGATTTCTTGCTGTTTTCGCTAGGGATAAATTCAAGATCTTCGCAACACTCAACTCGACAGAAAGTTAAGCCAAAATTGCACACAAGGTCGCACAAAAAGTAGGGTAAAAACGACAATGATTTCGAACACACAAGCTTTATGTTTGAAATTAAGCGAGCAATGGGTTTAAAATTTTACATTGACAAAGATATGATACAAAATGATGGCTTCAATACAAAGGATCTTCGTTCTGGTTTAAGGAAATTCACCTCCCAAAGACACGTGTGGGAGGTGAATTTCTTGAGTAAATACAAAGGATCTTCGTTCTGGTTTAAGAAAAATATAAGACTTGTTGTGTTGTCGAACAATGGGTAGAAGTTGTTCTTTTTATGGATTTTGGGGGTTTATGAATTGCTAAGAAATAATAGGATATGCAACTTGAATCTATTGGATATGACGCACCAATGGATACAAAAATAGGGGTGTTGATTTGCCAAGGATGTGACTCACCTAAGTTAAGCAACCGTTTTGGATATTATGCACCAAAACAAAAATAAATTGTAGTGGATATGACTCACCAAAACAAAGTACTCAAGAACTTAAACTCAAAGCACAATCAATGGAAGCTTAAAGTTTAAATAATAAATAAACCAAGTTTAACTAAAAGTGAAAGCCGAAAAACACTTAAATAGACCAAGTGTTTCCAAAACCCTAATTTCTAAGTAAACTGAAAAAGCGTCATTCTTACTGCTCCAGGCTCCAATGGGTCTGATATTTGGATAACATCTAGAAAATCCCACGAGACAAATCATATCCAAAAATGGGCCCAAATGCACGAGCATAGTTTGCAATCGCGACTGTGGATATTTTTGGTGTCATTGCCAGCTATGCCGAGGGTCTCCTTCTTGCTACTTCTCGAGGCACCTCTCATCCAATGGCTTGAAATTTGGCACGGGTTCCTCATTTGGCTTGTCTTGAAGGTGGATGCCATCCTTGCCCAGATTGGGAGCCGTTCGTGTGGAGGGTTGGAGAAACCTAAACTTTGTTGGCGCCAAGACACATCCTTGGATCATCATCATCGGCTTGGTCTCCACTTGACTCGGCGTTCCCTGGTTGCAAAGGCTCCCTTGGAGGTCTAGAAGAATTTGTCGAGCTTGTTCTCGAGTAATGTCTCCTGGTGGCGCGGCTTGCGCGGCGTCCCTTGCTTGAGCGCGTGTAGCGCACGCGGTCGAGCGAGTGACCGGGCCTGACAACGCTACTATAGGCGTTGCGGTGTCACTTGGCTCTCCTTGATCTTGTTGCACATGATGTGGCACAATCATGATCACATCATAAGAAGAATGTACCTATTTTGTTAAATTATGGAGACAATGGTTCTAACTATAAATTGTTGAAATATACTAGATGTTTGTTCAAAATTATTGAGACAATAGTTCAAACTTCATTTGTAAGCAACACAAAAAATGTTCAAATACGTATTTCAATTGTTCAACTTCATTTGTCAAAATGTTCAAATTTTTCATTTGTCAAGATCGACAATTGAATGTTTAGATCTACACATTTTATAATTTGATTTCTCAATTGTTTGTACTCATTTTATCACTTCTTGTAATTGTTCTAGTTTATCACTTGAAATTCATACTTGATAAGATAATTGTAAAGTAAAATGTATGGAGACTACATGAGATTAAAGTGCCATGAAATCTCAGCGAAAAAAGTTGATGCCATGCCAATTGAAGTTCTAAAGATGTACTAGAGAGATATTAAGAACAAACAAGACTGTGGAGTATATGTTATGTGCCACATGGAAGTGTACAGGGGTAAAGGATCTCAAGGGTGGGATTGTGACTTCAAGAAAGTATGGCAAACATGTTACCATTGAGGATAAAATACATGTACGCTGTCATTGCGTCAGAACTGAATGAACTCTAAGAAGTTGTGTTGGAGAAGGCCATGCAAGTCAAACAACCATGAGTCTAAAACTTTTATCTATGAAATGATCTTTGGAAGTTGTTCAAAAAACAGATATGGTTAGACTATTTTTTAGATATTAAAACTACTTTGCTTCAGAGTTTGCTATGTAGTGTGTTCCAACTACTACATTGTTCGGCAATGAACACAAATTGTTCAAGAATAAACATCCATTGTTCAACTACTACATTGTTCAGAAATAACAGGCTTATGTTCAAATCCTAAAACTTCTTCTCTAAACATGTCCTACTATTATGATCGCCATATTTCTTGCAAACCCCACACTTTTTCATCGCTTTTTTTGCTTTGGAAATAGCAACCTCTCTTATGGGCTTGAGACGCGACCACATCCTTTATTCTTGGCTTGTTGTGGAGGAAAAACAGAAATATTGACATGGAAACTTGTACCAACAAAAGCCTAAAAATGTTTTCTCTGTGTAATCTAGAGTTGCTTGAAGAAGCATTGCTTGATTAAGAAGCTGCATTAGTTGAAGGGAGCTTGTTTAGAGAAAATATGTGATTCTTTATAGGATCCACAAATTCTTTTGACTTCGCAAAATCATCGCCAATCATATCAAAAAAAGTGATATCAAGGTGCTCATGACAACGAGCTAAGCTTCAAACGTTGTAAATGCAACTTAATAAATCAAAGATTGCAGCAACCTTTTAAAGCACATAAGATGAACTCTAGAAAAGAAATAAGACAATCATTTCTAGGCTATTCAAATTGTTCAAAAACTACTCATAATCGTTCAGCTATTCAAATTGTTCAACGGTATCAACATATAGTATAAATATCATCTCTTGATTGTTCAACTATAATATACTTCAAGTTCAACATTAAATAAGCATAACAATTTGAAATTCAACACAAATTTGTGAGTTATTCGACTACGTTGCACTTCAAATCAAATTAAAATACATTTTTTTATATACATATACATATTGTTCAACAATGTACTGCAAAGTTACACATATGGAGGAAAGAACAAAACATCCTATTACTTAACAACAATGTAGTCAACAAAAATCATACAAAAGGAAACAAAAACTGAAAGAAATAGATACAAACCAATTTCTATCGCATTTTAGCAACATGATGAACAAAGATCTTCATGAAAAATACGTCTTGGAGGAACACAATCTTCCATAGAACATAGATCGTTAAAAAACCTAATTCAAAAACGAAAGAGAAACATTACTGAAATGATACGTACGATACTCCAACAAAACACAAAAATAATAAAAAACAACATGAGAAAACAAAAACTTACACAATAATTGCAGATCGATTGAGGGAGAATCTTCAGACTAAAACACAAAACAACGATCTGCCATGGAAGAAGGAAGGAGAATAGCGAAATCGATTGAGTGAGGGAAGAAGGATGAAGATTAGTCAAGGAAGAAATAGTTGTGAATTCACTGCCCCTAAAATCACAAAACCTAGCTTATTAATTAAAATAATCCTATTAATGAAGCGCTTTCAACAATATTACATTTTTTTCATTAATGAAACGGTCGTTAAATGAAAATGAGCGTGCCATGTCACAGCCGTCCGATCATGTCCATCTGACGCGCCATAACCCTCCTCATATTTCACACTATGATTTATCCTTTCTCTCTCTCTCTCTCTCTCTCTCTCTCTCTCTCTCTCTCTCTCTCTCTCTCTCTCTCTCTCTCTCTCTCTCTCTCTCTCTCTCTCTCTCTCTCTCTCTCTCTCTCTCTCTCTGTATATGTATGCTGAGGATGGGGGGATCAGGTAAGAGTCCTCCCCCCGTCCCCGTGAGAACCAAAGGGGTTGGTGGTAAAAGTGTATTTACGACAAACTTAATAAAATAAATCCAATTCAATTGCTTCAAAAATCCCATGAAAAGCCCAAAACTCACTCTTCATTTAGATGATCATGTGTCAAAAACATGACTCATTTAAATGAGTTGATCGATCTATATGGATGGTATCTAACGGAGACCGCTCATTGACCGATCAACTAATTTAAATGAGTCATGTATTTGGCACATAACAATTTAAATAATGAAAGAAGTTAGAGCTTTGATGGATTTTAAGCAATTGAGCCTATTTTTATAAAGTTGGAGTTAATTATAAAACTTCGACCATGTACATGAAGTTTGCTTTTATTACAAAATTATCACCTTGCCATTACAATCACATTTCGCCCCATTTAATCTTAAATTTCCATTCCAAATAAAGGTCGGATCTTATGATGGAGAAGCGTTTTAACTCTTCTTGCGGACACAATGATTCTTACCTGAAACAATTCCTACTTGAAATAATCTCAAAATGTTGTAATTGTAATCCATGTTTTATACTTAGGCTATGAGTGTTAGATATAAGATGAGGTTTTAACTGGTAGAACCGGACTTGGGTATTAGGCCTATTAGTGAAGAGCTTGGCCCAACACACTTTGTCCAAATTGGACATCTGGAGGAGCCTCACCTGACATTCCTTTAATTGAAGTATACCCTAGTTGGCTCCACCATTCAATAACAACCCTCAGTTGAAGTGCCGCACACAGAGAAGGAAAGAAAGAAAAGAGAGAGAGAGAGAGAGAGAGAGAGAGAGAGAGAGAGAGAGAGAGAAATAACAAAGGAAGAGAAAGAGATCTCGTCGGCGTTCGTCTCCGGTGGTTTCCGGCGTTCGTTTCCGGCGTCTCCTTGGTGGATGTCTTAGTCATCGTCGTCTGAAGTATTCACTGAAGCTTTGCTTGCCTTTGAGGGAGCTGAATCCCTCTACTCTGTCTTCTTGCTCTAGATTTCTAGTTGGTTGCTTTGATTAGCTCTTCTCTTGATTCCGGTTCTACCTATTGCTCTATTGTAATCTGTACACTCGACTTCTGCTTCTTTCTAGTTCTATTTGGGACGAGCCTCCCCTCTTGAGGCTTCGCAGAGTAGGGATTTCCCGAACTGCATCAACAATTTCGTGTGTTCATCGTTCTATTTCGGTTCTTGCTTTTGTTGAATGTTCGAATGTGAAATATGATGAATTCTTAATCTGTTGACGAACTAGTTCAAATTAGGTTAACAAAGTGGTATCAGAGCTGCTGCGAGTGAATCTTGTATTTGGTTTCTGATTATGTGATTACCTTGTTTACTGCTTTCGTTGTTGCCCTAATTTCGGTTGTTTAGTCCCATATTGT
The DNA here is from genome assembly GCA_027886185.1 of Rheum nobile. Lineage (NCBI taxonomy): Eukaryota > Viridiplantae > Streptophyta > Magnoliopsida > Caryophyllales > Polygonaceae > Rheum > Rheum nobile. The sequence continues at coordinate 1,904,880 of WOAB01000025.1, read as the reverse complement.
GTGCTTATTGTGTTTACTGCCAATTTTCTTGAGTTCACGCCTTGTTTCTTGCCTCTGGTGCAAGCAAGGGGCTCTTGAGTTTTTGATCATTCTGATTTGCGGTCTCACTCTGACTTCTGGTTTGTGTTGTTTCTGAGTTTAGTCTGTTTACAGTATTCTCCTACTCACCTTGTCTCTTGTGTTCTGACGAAGGAGAATATGGGGGAGAATATCAGACTAAAGCCCTATGATGGGAATAGTGATTTTGCTGTGTGGAAAGTAAAGATGAAGGCGATCTTGATCAAAGAAAGATGTTACAAAGCTGTCTTAGAGGAATGGCCTATCGGGATAACGAATGAGGACATGAAGGAAATGCAAGACCTCGCCTATTCGGAGATCATGATTCAGCTTACTGACGACGTGGCTCGTCAGGTGGTGAATTTTACTCAACCAAAAGCCCTCTAGAATGCTCTTGAATCAATTTTTCTTACAAAATCTCTGCCTAGTCGTATTTCCTTGTTATGCAAATTATTCACTTTTAAAATGGATGTGTCTCTTACTGTGCATGACAACTTTGACATATTTCTTAGAATGTCTCAAGATTTAAAACGTTGTGATGATGAAATAAAAGAGACGCATCAAGCTGTTTTACTGTTGAATGCTTTACCTTCCCAATTTGATACTCTGAAGGATGTCATTCAATATGGTAGAGATGAGTTAACCTTGACAAAAATAACTGAAGCAATAATTCAGAAAGATGAGGCTTTAAAAGTGTTCAAGTCTAAGTATAAGACTAAAACTGAAGATAAAACTGATGTCAAACCTGAGAATTCTGTCTTGCATGCTGAGGGGAAACCCAAAACTGAAAAAAAAAGGCTAAACCTGATTCTAAAGATAGAAAGTGTTTCTATTGTGGTAAGGCTGGCCATTTTATTAAGGATTGCAAGAAAAAGAAATCTGATGATGATCAAAAATCTGATGTTACTAATGTGTGTGAATCTGGTGCTTCTTATTCTTGTGAGTTGCTCATGCTTGATTCTAAACATGATTTTGATTACTGGATATTAGATTATGGTTGCTCTATGCATGCTACCCCGCATAAATACATGTTTGATGATTTACATGAATTTGAGTGTGGAGAGGTTATGTTGGGTGACCGTACTTGTTTAGAAATCAAAGGGATTGGTAATGTTCCCTTGAAAATGCATGATGGCAATGTTAGAGTGCTTCAAAAGGTGAGATGGGTTCCAAACTTGAGAAGGAACCTCATTTCTGAAAGCATGCTTGATGAGATGGACTGTAAAATTACTTCACAAGGAAGTGTAAGGAATGTCACTAAAAACGGCAATTCCCTTATACGAGGTATTAAGAAGGGGGGGTTATATTATGCTATGGCCACTCCATGCTTAAGCACCTCAGAAAGTGAAGGTAATAAGAGCTCAATTCAATCCAAAATGCCTTTTGAAAATGAACTAACTGTTTTGAATGAGAATGTAGTTCAGGTAACATCACTTGTGCAATCTAAAGAGGCTGGAAAATGCAAGTAAAGGCAAAGGAAAAAGGATGGAAGTAAACAGAACACTTCAGTCCAGCTGGGACTGAAGAAGAAAAAAGGTAAAATGGCAAAGTGACAACCCCTGCAGTGCTTAGAGTCAGAAAAAGGCTATCAAAAATAGCAAATTGTGGCTGTAAATGGTGGAAAAGTTGATGCAGAGATGGAAGGGCACCTGGATACCAAGTCAGAGAGCAAAATACATCAATTAGGTGGGGGAGTGAGTATCTCTAATCCTAAAATTCAAGCTAAGGGAGCTGAAGTAAGTGTTTCTGAACTGAAAACTGAATTGCATGTTAGGTTATGTGGTCTAGGTGACTCTTCACTTGTGTGTGAAAAATCTGAGCATGATTTGAGTTATAGTTTCTATGTGAGAAACATTCAGAAATACTTGTGGTTAATTGGTGTATGTGCTTGTCTGATTTTTGGTGGCATTACTTTGGCTAGCATTGACTCTTATATGCATGATTTTGAGTTGTGGAGTGTTCATGTGTGGATTTATGCATTCAGGGTTATAATTGTTGTCTTTGTACTGCTTGGTTTCAAGGTTTTCATGTGTTGGAACCTTAAGATGATAAGGTGTTATCATGCTGAGTTCATACCTAAATTTTGTCGCTTAGGAGGGCATGATTTTAGGACTATGAATGTGATTACTAATGGGTCGTGTAATATTACTAAATGTGATGTTTCTGCTACTGTTTTTGTTGATGAGACAAACAAAATAGTGAGTTGCAGGAACTCCCCCTCTGGTGGGGCATTCTTCTGAGGAGATACACACGACGATTAGCCGACGAAGGACGGGAGAGGAGTCCTGATAGCACAAAGAGAGTTAGCAGTTGGTCACCTAAGTAAACCTGGATTAGAAGGGCATTTGTTGTAATTGTAATCCATGTTTTATACTTAGGCTATGAGTGTTAGATATAAGATGAGGTTTTAACTGGTAGAACCGGACTTGGATATTAGGCCCATTAGTGAAGAGCTTGGCCCAACACACTTTGTCCAAATTGGACATCTGGAGGAGCCTCACCTGACATTCCTTTAATTGAAGTATACCCTAGTTGGCTCCACCATTCAATAACAACTCTCAGCTGAAGTTCCGCACACAGAGAAGGAAAGAAAGAAAAGAGAGAGAGAGAGAGAGAGAGAGAGAGAGAGAGAGAGAGAGAGAGAGAGAGAGAGAGAGAGAGAGAGAGAGAGAAAGAAGAAAGGAAGAGAAAGAGATCTCGTCGGCGTTCGTCTCCAGCTGTTTTCGGCGTTCGTTTCCGGCATCTCCTTGGTGGCTGTCTTAGTCATCGTCGTCTGAAGTCTTCGCTGAAGCTTCGCTTGCCTTTGAGGGGGTTGGATCCCTCTACTCTGTCTTCTTGCTCTAGATTTCTAGTTGGTTGCTTTGATTAGCTCTTCTCTTGATTCCGGTTATACCTATTGCTCTCTTGTAATCTGTACACTCGACTTCTGCTTCTTTCTAGTGCTATTTGGAACGAGCCTCTCCTCTTGAGGCTCCGCAGAGTAGGAATTTTTCGAACTGCGTCAACAATTTCGTGTGTTCATCGTTCTATTTCGGTTCTTGCTTTTGTTGAATGTTCGAATGTGAAATATGATGAATGCTTAATCTGTTGACGAACTAGTTCAAATTAGGTTAACACACAAAAATAAACTTCAAACGACATATTAAATTCAAACCAAAGGTCAATTTAAGATTTTTGCTTAACATGTTACAACTTTCGCTTGTCTTGTAGGAATAGGCTTAATATACACATATGATAGACGCATTATACAAAAATTATCCTTATTAACTGTTTTTCTTACCTTGAATCTGCACCATTACAAAATAAAATTTATTAACAAATCCGCACCATCACTTAACAATTTTCTAAAAATAATTAATTAACAAAAATACCGCCTTCAAAATCTCTACAGTGTCCTTTTTTCGCTTGAAACATAACGTCAACGGACGAGACTTGAGAAGTGAGACTGCTCACCACATCGCTCGGAAGTCTCTGACTTGATCGCTACAAATCTCGTAAAATATATATTGCGTGGCCACCTCTAACTCTCTTTATCGATCGTGACGGCTTAAGCAAGCTTGTAATAAATCACTTTGCGGCTTGAAAAATATAACGTCCCTATTATAAATTTTAGGGTGCATTAAATATATTATTTTATATTCCATCCGATTTAAATTAACTGTCGTTTTAGCACTTGAATTTTGATCAATTTTATATATCATTTTAAGATTTCTAGACAATTAATTAAGAGTGAATTATAAGAAAAGTTATTGTAATTTATTTTTGCTGATTTTTCTTGTCCATTCATTGACTCAAGAGTATAGTGATTGTTTATTAAGAGGGAAGATTGAGAAAAAAAATGTAAGATTTTAGGTGTATTTAATATTTTTTCTTAAATATCGTGTCCAAGGCTAAAACGATACTTATTTTTAATCGGAGAAATTATTAAATTAGTTTTACACTTGAAAAATATAAAGTTGGATCACCCATAATTATAAAATTCAAAGATGCCACAATCTTTATTAAGAAAGTCTTTTTTAATTTTTTTTTATTATATATAAAGGAATAGATAATAAAATTATGAACGTGAATGAATCTAATCAGAATACCAATTTGCAAACTAACTACTTGAAAACCCCTCTTCATCTCTGGCCTCTTAATTTTTCTATTTTATTGATAGCAACACTATAATGTCAATACAATACATTGCTCCATACATACAAGTTTGTTACAATCTCTCAATAGATATATGATATCTAGTTTGCTACTTTCCGATACACATACGTATACAGAACCATATATTCATATATATATTTATTTATTTATTTATATAAAATAACTTACATTATAAATGGTTAATAATTGAAGGGCATAGCTCTTGCAGTCTTGCTCATTGATGTCATTTGCAAGTGAGGTCGGTTGTTTGATTGCTCATTTTTATATTACTTCGAAAGCCAATGCTTAGCTTGAATCACCGTCCAGGCATTCCCCATGTCATCTGTCACGTTTAATTTCTTTTCAAATACTTGTTTAATTTTAGCACTTCTCTTTCTCCTTTGACTCGTATACTCAACAATAATTGATTCACTCTTGTAGTAGAAAAATTGGATCGGAAGATCAATGTGATTTCTTCATATGTTCAATAATTCACTCTCATTTCTGTTTTGCATTAACTTATTTGGAATAATAATAATAATTTATATCTATCTATCTATCTATATCCATCTATCCATATATAGAATTAACGAGAGTATAAATAAGAGACTTTAGATTAAAATCGAATCAATGGCTCATATTGAATGTAAGAGGGTGTACATTAGGGAGAATAGAATGCACACACCTGATCCACTCAAATTAACATAATTATAGGGATTTGATTTACCAAATTTGGACTTTCCAAAATCACATTTACAGATCCGCCAGATTCAAAGATCGCTCTCCAGATCTCCCAAACCTCTATCATCTTCCTCTCGCGTCCCACTTCTCGGCCTCTCCAGATCTCCTCCCAAAGGGAGAAGACCACCGCCACCGGGGAGTCGACGACCACGGACCAACCAGCCGACTCCAGCCTCCACGGACACGACACGGACCAACCAACCGGGTGCTGCTGCAGTGCTGCGCGAAGCCGCGACGACTCCACGTCTCCACGGCTGTCCGGACGGTTCTGCATGGCGCGGTGCCTGCTTGCTTCTGCGCGACTGAGTGCGGCGAGCCGGCTACTCCACCGACCACACCAACTGGTGACTCCACCGAGCCGGCGAGTGGCTCAATCGTAGTCAATTTCCATATTCCAGGTTTGTTTCTCTAAGTCTCTAACTAGATCTCTCTGATGAAATTAGAGCCGATCAATTTGACAAGTATGGGTGTTTAATGAATTTTCTACTAGCTGCCCTAATTAATCAAAGTTCTATTGCAAGCTTCTGGTGTTTCCATGGTTGTTAGTTTATCATAGCAATTCAATTATCATAAAAATATGCATATCCCAGTATTTTTTGTTTCATGTTATGAAGTTTAGAATTATCAAACCTGATTTAACCTACAACATTTGGTATTTTACTGTCTTCCATACCCTCAATATTTTATTGTTATGCAGTCTCCTTGGTGCATATTCATCAATCATTGATGAAACAGATGGTTATTTGAATGTGTTGTTCTAGGTTGTCGTTTATTTTGAATTAATAACCATGTCAGATACTTTTTCTTTTGTTGGTTCAGGCGAACAGCGAGGCTGCTACTTCCACGCCGGCGGCAGATGATCCGAGCTCCTCTCCACCGACGTAACCAAGCGATCCTTCAACCCCGTCGGCGTACATACACCTTCATCCTCATATCCGCTTACTTCGGCGGCGCCGCCTCATTCATCATCGTCGGCTTGGCCTCCAAGCCCCTCCACGTCTATGGCCGTTTTCGCTCATATCTGCATTATTATTCATGTTAATATTATTGTTATTCAAAGTGTTACAATTTATGTGTTTTGATATTTATGATTGAGATATTGTATCTATGATATTCAGTTTCTCTGTGGTGTTATTCATTATAGTAATGTTGATATTCATGTGGATTCAGATTCTGCTTGTTGATGGTGTTGTATGAGTTATTTATCGTTGATATTCACGTTTTTATATGTGATATTCAAATTATTTCTTGTGATATTCATACACATTCTTTTGATATTCATGTTGGATTTAAGTGTCATGCGTTGAGTAGTTGATATTCAAATTATATGATGTGATATTCACTATAATGTTGTTCATATTCATGTTGGATGTAGGTTTCATGCGTTGAGTAGTCGATATTCAAAATTGGATTTGCGATATTCACCAAATACAAACAAAAAGTTTTGAAGATCATGAACCGTTTCCAAAAGCTTAAAATTAACACACGAATATCAATACAGTTTGTATGAATATCGCCTAATTCATATAACCGATAATCATCATATGCGGATTAAAATTTGAATATTGACACTATTTTCATGAATATCGAATATTCCTTATATGAATATCGATTTCAAAATTACGTGAATATCAAAACATTTTAAATGAATATCGATTACTGGTTGTATGAATATCGATAAAATTATTATAATGAATAACACCATTTAAATATCGATTGAAGACGATTAGGAAAGAGAATAATCTTCTCTTTCTCTCTCCTGTAACAACCCATTAAATTTTTTTTGTTAATTAAAATTTGATTAATTGCCATATTAGGTTAGATTTGGTAGTTACACCCCTACCATATCTATTATATAACCTATTCATCCAACCATCAATCCAACGCTCTAGATTAGTACTTCTGTTTTACCATAACTCTCGTTTTACCAGAGCGTTCCTCTCCATATATATATATATATATATATATCTATATATATATATACTAAAGCAGAAGCTTAAATCCTACGTGTCGATCTCATGTTCAAATCGCTTACGTGTCGTCACCACATTCAATTCGCCTACGTGTCGGCCTCTGAGCTATGCCACCTCATCCGCTACATCATCCACCACGTCATCCGATTTCTTATCTTATTGTTTTATTTCCATAACTATTTCAAACTAAGTAATAATTATATAATTATATCTTTTCTTATCTTATTTTCTAATTTTTACCATAACTATATATCTTATCTTATTGTTTATTATTTATTTCCATAATAACTATTTCCATAACTAGTTTGATATTGGAAAAATAATAAGCAATTAGAAAATAAGATAAAAAAGGATATAATTATATAATTATTATTTAGATTTAAATAGTTATGAAAATAAACAATAAGATAAGATATCGGATGACGTGGCATATGAGATAGCACGTAGGATTTAGGCTTCTGCTTTAGTATATATAGATAGATAGATAGATATAGATTGTGCACCACATTAGTTTATGTTCAGCACAATAGTACAGAAGTGGTGATCAGACCACGGTTTTTTTTGTACACCAAACCCCAGTTCGAAAAGCGTGGTTGTTCTCGGCGAGGTAAAGGGTATGGACCGCGTTTTTTCTAACCGTGGTGCGAAATTTGGGACCTCCGTTCTTTAAGTAAACTGTGGTTCGTATATGTTTTTATTAAAAAAAAAACAAATCTAGACTACGGTTGTTAGTAAGAACCATTGTCCTCGATTCAGTTTATTTAAAAAGAAAAAAGACATTAGACAACAGTTCTTCCAAATAACCGATGTCCTAATGTCTTTTTTTAAAGAAAAAGAATTGTGTACAACTGTTCTCCCTAGCTGTATTGTGGGTTGACTATCTCGATCCAACCAGATATGTTATATAGAACTGAAATATAATTATATAAGTGGACCTATTATGAATGATGAAACATTAACTGATTGAATATTATCATTCGTTCTTATACTGAAGAGAACTAGGGTAAAAAAACATTTAAAATAGTTGACAACATCTTAAGCATATTTTTCAGAACTGAAAGCTTAGTCACCTCCAAAAATTGCATGAACTGCAAGTTTTAGCTGCTAACTCTTCTCTTGTGATTGTAGACTTGTAGTCCATCCTTATTGTCCATAGTCTCTCTCCAACCTCTTTCATATCTGGCCGATTTGCGCGAACAGGAGTTGTGCATTGGAATGCCAAACCGAGCATCTTTTAGAGTATCTCTGCATTGACAAGTTCCTTCGTATAGGGATCAACAAGCCCAACCACATTGCCTTCCCTGTAAAGATTGATGGCATGCAATGTTTAAGACAAAACTATCACTATTGTGAAAGTTGCCCCAACAATACTTATGCTTTTGCTTCCCTTCCTTTCCCCTCTATTTATCCTACTGTCAAAATTTTGAAAACAACCTTAAACAGAGCAATTGGGAATTCCAGTATCAGATAATCTGGAACACGTAAAGCTATATTAAAAAAACAACCTTAAAGAACACAATTGGAAATTCCAGTATTAGATAATCTTAAATACCATCGCCGTCCACCGAATGTCGGCTGTGCGACCGTCCACCGAATGTTGGCTCTGCGATGGCCAAACACAAATCCCGCAACAAAACTAGGAAATCTCCTTCAGACAAAACCATCAAAATCTCTTCCATTATTCCACCCAAACTTCCTTCCTCCCCCCTTCTCCGAGAAGTTTATCTGACGAGGGCTCCCCTGCTTCCCCTCTTTCCGACGACTCCATTATCAGTAATAACCGTCGTTTCTTTCGTGGCCCTTCCTCTCTCCCTTCCCTTCCTCCTCCTCCTTATCCCCCTTCTCCCTCCTCCTATCCATGGATTCTGGCTGTCCATATAGCCGCTTTCTCCTCTTCTTCGGGTGTTCTCCCGCTTCCTGGGGCCGCCCCCACTATTCCATTGTCTCCTCTCCCCCATCCTCTCTTCCGCCTCATGCCCAACCCCCTCCCCCACCTGTTGCATCTGGTCGTCAGCAGAGCTTCTCTGAGGTTGTGGCTGATAATCGTGTTCCAGCCTCACTCACCCCCTCTCCTTCGAGCCTAGATTTGAAGATGGCATCATTGACTATTTTGAGGAGGATATTGCTTAACAACTTCAGAAATGGCGCCTTTCTCTAGTTGGAGCTATTTTGGGCGAAAACGTCTCTTTTCATACTATGAGACAGTTTGTTACTGTTCACTGGTCTTGTTGCTCTTTTCTCCCTAAGGTCCAGCTCAATGAGAATGGTCTCTTTGTTTTCAAGTTTGTTCATGAAGATGACCTCAACTCAGTGCTTAAAGGAGGTCACTGGATGGTTGGTGGCTCGCGTCCACTCATGCTGCATAGATGACAACATGGTATTACCATGGACCCTTCCTGTCTTGATACGGTTCCTATTTGGGTCACCCTCCCTGACCACAGACTAGAATTCTGGTGTGAAACCATCTTCAGAAGAATTGGCTCGGCTAATGGGAAGCCCATTTTCATTGATAAAATCACTGCTTCTTAAGAGTGCCTCTCCTATGTGAGAATCAAGGTGGAGATATCAGCTGTCAAACCTCTTAGACGTGAAATCACCCTCCGTGGAAAGGATGGCTCTCTGGTTAGGCAACAAATCCAATATGAGTAGATCCCTCTTCACCGCTCGTTGTGCTCTACTTTTGGTCACTCCATGTCCAGCTGCTCTGTCGTACCCAGTTCTTTTGAGCATGCGGATGCTACTCCGGGGTTGGCCACAATCACCACCTTGGAGCACCCTGGCCCGCCGCCGTGTTCCATGTTCCCTGCTGCTAACCCTAATGTGCCCTCTTCTTCTGTTGGGCCCTCCTGTGCATTGGGCTCTTTGCATTGCCCCCCTGCTGGCCCATCTGCTGTTTGCCCCCTGCTAGCCCGTTTGGGCATCTCTTCCAGACCATATTTGCCTCTCATTAAAGCCCAACCTCAGACCGATCCCTCCTTGTCTGTTATTCCTCATAGGCGACTTTTACAACATTGCCATCTGCACAAACACAAATTCTTTCCTCGGTCTAAACACAACCCCATTCCTCCTCATCGCCACATCCAGCCAGCCCATCATGCCCCGCGCCCGTCATCCCGTCCTCTCCCTCCTCTTCTCCCCTCTCCTCCTCCAGTTGCGACTGGTTTTGTCGCTTTCATGCTCATTCCTCCTGTTATTGCCTCCCTTGATTATGATCTTTACTCCTCTTGTTCCTCCCTCTCCTCTCAAAATGGCTCAAGGAGCTCTGTTTTTCCCACCCAATGGTTTTTATGGATAAGCTCTGCATTTGTTGTTGGAATGTTCGTGGCTTCAACCTGCCCACAAAACGTGATGATTTCAAAGCCTTTGTGAACAACTCTAGACTTCATATTGTTGCTATTTTGGAAACAAGAGTCCGTCGCAGTAAAGAAGACTCTATTGGCAAGTGCCTTCTCAGGGGCTAGGAGTTCTTCTCCAATGGCTATGTCTCCTCTAATGGTCTTATTTGACTTCTATGGAACCCTGCTTTTGCAACCATCTCGATTGAGTCTGTCTATTCTCAATCAATTCACTGTTGCATCTCTTCCCCTCACTGTCAATATATTTTCCACGTTATCTTCATTTATCCCTTTAATGATTGTTGAGGTCATGCTTCTCTTTGGTCGGAATTGTGTACTCGTGCTAGCACTATGGTGTCCCTATGGACTGTCCTTGGGGACTTCAATGCTATGCTCAACTCAGAGGAAAACATTGTTGAGGGAAGAGCTTCTCTGGGTACATCTCTGATGAACTTGGCGATTGCCTCGATGCCACTAGGCTTTTTTATATGCGTTTAAGTGAAACCTTATTTACCTTGAACAATAATCACTCGGGAGGTGATAGAATTTGGTGTAAGCTCGATCACGTCCTCACCAACCAGGCTTGGCTCCTGTGATTTCCTCACGCCAACACTTTTTTTGATACCCACAAGCTCTCCGACCACTCTCCTGCTACTGTCTCTCTGGGCACTTGTATTTTCTCTGCGAAGATCCCTTTCCGATTATCCAATGTGTGGGCTGCACACCTCTTCTTTCTCTCGGTTGTTTCAGATATCTGGAGTTTTTCCATCCCTGGCCATCAGATGTATCAGATTGTCTCTAAACTCAAGCTCTTAAAAGGGAAGCTTAGACGCTTTGGTTTTAATAGAATTGAAACACACTCTCTCAATATGGCACAGAGTAGAAGTCAAATGAATGATGTGCAAATTCAACTGCAACAACAACCTTTTTACCATCAGCTTCAGGATCGGGAGGTGGCTTGTCGTGATTTTCTGAAAGGTAATCTGGATTATTTGTCGTCTATGTCGAGACAACTTGCTAAAGTTAAATGGTTGAAGTTTGGCGACCACAACTCCACTTACTTCTATACCCAGATCAAAAGCAGGAGAAGTCGTAATTTTACTGCCTTATTATTGATGAGAATGGCTCTCGGCTTACTGAACAAGATGATATTGCAACACACTTCACATCTTTCTTTGAACAGCTCTTGGGCACTGATTCGCCCCCCACTGCTTTCCAGGCCATCTATTTGGCTAATGGCCCCCTTATGGGCCTTATCCATCCTAATGTTGCGGCCATGCTCACCATGCATGTCACCGATGTTGCGATTCGCAGGGCTTTCTTTTCTATGGGCAATAATAAATCGTCGGGTCAGGATGGTTATTATCCCCCCTTCTTTAAGAAGGCGTGGAGTGTTATTGGTGCTGATGTCACCTCAGCAGTCAAGAGCTTCTTTGCTAATGGCCGTTTGCTGTGACAAATCAACCACACGACCATTAGCTTGATCCCCAAATGCCCCAATCCATCTCATGCTAAAGATTTTCAGCCAATTTCTTGCTGCAATTCTCTCTATAGAGGAATTGCTAAAATCATCTCCTCTAGACTCAAAGTTGTGCTCCCTTCCCTTATTGGTAAGCACCAGGCTGCCTTTGTCCCCGATAGATCTATCCAGCATAACATTTTGATCTGTAGTGATTTGCTCAAGGACTACTCATGGAGGAATTCTCCTGCAAGATGTGCTATTAAAGTTGACTTTCAGAAAGCTTTTGACACCCTCAATTGGTCATTTATTCTGAATTGTCTTCGGCATCTGGGATTCCCTGTGAAATTTGTTAACTAGATTGACTGTTGCATCTCCACCACCTCATTATCTATCAGCGTCAATGGCAGCCTTGAGGGTTTCTTTAGAGGCAAACGAGGTATCAGGCAAGGAGACCCCCTATCTCCTTACCTTTTTACTATTGCAATGTAGTTCTTGTCTAGGATGCTCCTCTCTCTTACTGCCAACCCCAACTTCTCCTTCCATCCTAGGTGTGATCACTCTAATCTCTCACATCTGAGCTTTGTTGATGACTTGTTCCTTTTCTGTAAGGGCAACCTTGCCTCTGTCTCTGCTATCAAGAGCTTGCTGGATGATTTTGGTAACATGTTGAGGCTACGCACAAATATTACTCAGACCAAGATCTATTTTGGGGGTAACTGCGACAGATGGAAGGATGCTATTCTTCAGTTTACCCAATTTGATGAGGGCACTCTTTCCATGTTGTACTTGGGTGTCCCCATTGGTTCTCGTAAGCCTAGGAGGTGTGACTTTCAGTCTATCATTGACAAGATGATCAACAAGGTCCGCTCCTGGACTGCCCGACACCTCTCTTATGCAGGTCGAGTGGAGCTTATTAGGACTGTCCTCTATGGAATCCAAATTTTCTAGTGTCGTCTTCTTCCTTTCCCTAAGGAGACACTCAAGAAAGTCCAAGGTATCCTCCGATCCTTTTTATGGTCTGGTGGAACTGACTCTAAGCGCAACCTGATCTCCTGGAAGGCGGTTTGTAAGGCCAAAACTGAGGGAGGCCTGGGCTTCAAGGAACTTCTCTCTTGGAACCAAGCTTTCATGGCCTCTCTCCTCCTTGAACTTGCTCATTCTGCTTCAGATCGCTCCTGGAGCAACTGGGCTCGCAATCTCTACACTGCCCACTCCTTTATTTGGGACTCTCAAGCTAGTATCACAGACTGCTGGACTTGGAAGCACCTTCTCCGAGTGCGGGATGCGCTTCTGCTCAAGGATATCCCTGTAAATCTCTACTCCCGCCTCACTCGTCCTTCTAGCAAATTTTGTACAGGTGCTGCTTATAACCTGCTTCGCCAAACAGGCATCTATGTTCCCTAGTCTGACGTTGTTTGGAAATGCCTTCATCAACCTAAGCACTCCTTTTTGACTTGGTTGGCTATTCATGGTCGGTTGCCCACCAAGGATCGTATTAACTGCTGGAAGCCAATTGATAATTTGCAGTGTGTTCTCTGCACTCACTTGCATGAATCTAGTGCTTATCTTTGGCTGGAATGTGATTTTGTTAGGGAGATTCTACGCAGGCTCCTTTCCTGTATGTGTTGGCCCATTACTCCTTCTCCTCAGCCTCCGACATTCCATGACTGTATCCACCATGTACACTCCATTCCTGGGCAGAAGCGTATTGTCCACCTTTGTCTATGGTGTTGTCCACCTTTGTCTATCATATTTGGCATCTCCGCAATCAAGTTATCTTCAATACGGCGAATCTCTCTAGTGACTCCTGCTTTAACAAGATTACTCTTCAAGTTACTAATAGCCTCCTTTTGTCTAGAATCAGGCACGGTGATGCCTCTGCCATATGGCTTCGTAAATTAAACATTAGATGATTGCTTGTTTTTTTGTCCATCCCTCGCCCCGTTGGATTCATGTGTTGAATCATAGTGCTTTTGTCCATTCTCTGCCTCGTTGGATTTGTGTGTGGAATCCCAATGCTTTTGTACTAAGCTCTTCTTGAAGGGCGAGTGAGGCAGAACAAATATTGAGGATGGGGGGAACAAATATTGAGCTAGTAGAGATTACAATGGCTCAAACATGTAGTACAATACAAGACTCCGGAGTTCATATCAAAACTAAGATTTAATTGAACCTATAAGAGTTCTCAACATGACGAATTCCTAAATTGTAGTACATTACAAAATTGTCTTAGAATATACTAAGAATGACAAAAAAAATCCCAAAAAAAATGCATGAACAATGGTGTAAATGTTATAAACTAAGAGAAAGAGAGAGTTTAAGGAAGGAGAAGAGAAGAATAAGAGAGTAAACTTGTGTATTATTAGACTTCCAATGAGGGTATATATAGGGTTTATAATACTTGGCCCATAAGCCAACTTTAGGGTTTACATGGGCTTTATCTTATGTACATCCAAATACATAATATTATAACACTCCCCCTTGGATGTACATCACTAACTGCCTCGTTAAAAACCTTGTCTGGAAAAACCCAATGGGATAAAAACCAAGACTAAGGGAAAAAGAGTGCAGTTGTAGTTCTCCCCCTCAATTAACATTGCTTGACTGAATCTGCTGAATTAGTCCTCCCTTCGACTCAAAGCTCATGAGTATAGATAGATATCGTCAATATGTAAGTGATTGAGTGTGGAGTGAAGCATGACCATCATATATCTCCATTTGTACATAAATCTCGGTTCTTCAAGAACTTGCATGTACATACCTGTATCAAAAATATAAATACAAACCAATACACATAACCAATTCCAAATTAATGATTTACATATGTAACTGGTCCAAAACAAATCACTTTTAATATACAAAATTTAACTTTGTTTGAATCATTAACCTTCTCGTATGTCACTTCTGGTGCAAGTACTTATTCAAACAACATCATCAAGGACAAGCGCATTTCGAGTCATTCTGAAATGGATTGTAACAAACATTTCGTACTTGTCCTTGTTTATGATGTGTAATCTGAGATACGATTTTCTTAAAGAACTTATCTCAAGAAATGTCACGTGTCAACAATTAACAGCTTGTTAAGCTGTAATATATCATTCCTCTTCAGGAAAATTGAGCTTCAGATATAGTCTAATAGTCTCTCATGCTTCTGGCGTAATTAAGACTCCCTTGTAGTGGATTGGTCTGGAGTTACTACAAGAACCTCCAAATGAGCTAGGCATTTCAGTTGGTATATGTGACTCTGTCACTTTCTTGGCTTTTAGTAAATGAAATTTCTAGCATCCTAGCTATATCATTATGTATACGATCCGTTGAACTTCTGGTTCATGTTTGTTTAACCAAGGATATAAAATTATCGAGAATTTCCATTCCTTGCAATCTCTTATACATATTAGTCTCATTGTCCGCTCCCCCTAAAGTTGGGATTTTATCTCTTCAAAATGATAATCTTGATACCGAGCGATCACCCAATATAAGCTCTAGGTATTCAATAATCTATAGGGACTCCTGCCCTCGTAGAATCCTAACTTTCCATGTGACATTAATTTCGTTCATTTAGGGTGAGAATGGGACGTACACCGCATATCTATATACTTTCAGTTCTCTTCTGGAGATAAGTTTCAATTAGGGAAATATATCATGGTCAGTCAAAGTCAAACTTAATTCTCGACATTTAAACTTCTGGAGATAAGTTTCAATCGTTGACCTCATACGGTCAATGATTCTTCTAGATCATTTCATGTATTAGCTTTAACCCAACTATGATTGATGACCATATAATTAACGATTGTACTATGTCGTTCTATTAAATAGTGTGAGCTACCCGATGCTCGACCGTTACACTACTTGATTGATTTATTTCTCCCACTTTATGTTTCGTGTGACCAATGTGTTGAGGCATCTATTAACATCATAAAATATATGAACAATTAACATTGCTCCATATGACGGTGTTATTAGTCCTCATATGTATTCTTGAATATGTCAAGAAACATGGAGACTATGCATTTACTCTTTACATAATCGACATTGTTACTAAGAAACAAGTCGTGTATTTACGATTACTCTAAGACAAGGACTCCATGTCCTAGGATCCTCCGGTCCTTTAGTAGGTGTTTGAGTGAATTTATAATGATCCTGCACATCATTACTTCACTTAGGTGATCGAATTCATTTTTGCCACAAAGAAATTGTAATATCCCTCATTTTATAAGGATAGTTTGGAATTTTTCCAACTCCCGTATTACAAGTCGGATTAATTCAGAGAAGTTCAGACATTCGGTAATATGTTTGATCTCTGTAATATTTTTTCCGAGTAATATAAAATACAGTTAACATGTGTTCAAGGTTAAATAGTAGTTCGTGTACGAATATATTTAACCTGGGGTTAAGAAGATTAACCCAAAGTCAAAACGGACAAAAGGGTGAAAAATGGCCTTGACCGCACCCCGCGGTCAAGTGGCCGCACCCGCGGCGAAGGCCAACACACTGTCGCGAGCTCGCCACTGTAGTGGGCTGGTCCAAGATGGTGACCATTTAGTTGGAACCAAGCGCCTTTTGGAAATTCCGATTACCATTTAGGGTAAGGAGTTCGAGGCGGATTTAATTTGATTAGCCATGATTCTATACAATATTATTCTCGGTATGGATGGCCTGACGCGTCATGGGGTGGTGATCGATTTTAATTCAAGAACTGTGACGGTGTCATCTGGGGCCAGTGTGTATGCAGATTTAAGGGTCTGCATGACGCTGATAACGGCAGGCTTATCAATGTGATGGCTGCGTTTAAGCTACTCACAAGGTTGTGTCGGGTACCTTTGCTACCTGGATCCGCCCATGAAAGATGAACCATCAATTCTTGATATTTCTGTGATTAGTGAATTTTCGGATATCATTTCGGAAGATATTCCCGGTTACCCCGTATCGTGACGTGGAGTTCACAATTGACCTCGAGCCTGGTACTACGCCGATTTCGGAGGCACCGTACCGGATGGCTCCTGATTAAGATGCAAGAGTTGAAGAAGCAACTCGAGGATCTTCTTGACAAGGGTTACATAAGGCCGAGTGCATCGCCTTGGGGTGCCCCGGTTTTGTTTGTCAAGAAGAAAGATGGATCGTTTCGACTGTGTATCAACTGGCGAGAGTTGAATAAAGTCACGATCAAGAATAGATATTCGTTGTTAAGGATTGATGATTTGTTGGATCAATTGCAAGGAGCAATAGTCTTTTCCAAAATCGATCTGAGGTTTGGTTATCACTAACTCAGGACTCGTAAGGAAGATATTTCGAGGATTGCTTTCCGGATGAGGTATGGTCACTATGAGTTCGTAGTCACCAATGCTCCAGCAATTTTCATGGATCTAATGCATCGATGTTTTCGCCAGTACTTGGATAAGTTCATGGTGGTCTTTATCGATGGGATTTTGATCTATTCCTCGAGCGTGGAAGCTCATGTGGAACATCTTTGGATTATTTTGTCAGTCCTTAGACAAAATCGGTTGTACGCGAAGTTGTCTAAGTGTGACTTTTGGAGCAAGGAAATGGCTTTCTTAGGCCGTGTGATCAGTAAGGATAGGGTTATGATTGATCCCCAGAAGATCGAAGCGGTAGCTATTTGGAAGTGGCCTCAGGTTGTGAATGAGGTGCGCAGTTTTCTAGGACTTGCTGGATGTTACTGAAGAGGATATGTTTAGACGCTTTCCCGAGTTGTTTTCGGCCTAGAATAATCAAGTTTCGGGGTCGAAACTTCTTTTAAGGGGGAGGTAATGTAATATCCCTCATTTTATAAGGATAGTTTGGAATTTTTCCAACTCCCGTATTACAAGTCGGATTAATTTCAGAGAAGTTCAGACATTCAGTAATATGTTTCATCTCTGTAATATTTTTTCCGAGTAATATAAAATACAGTTAACATGTGTTCCAGGTTAAATATTTGTTCGTGTATGAATATATTTAACCCGGAGTTAAGAAGATTAACCCAAAGTCAAAACGGACAAAAGGGTGAAAAATGGCCTTGACCGCACCCCGCGGTCAAGTGGCCGCACCCGCGGCGAAGGCCAACAGCTGAGGCGGTCTTCGTCTTCGTCTTCGCGATAAGGCTTGGCTGTAACTCGCCGGAGTTGTCAGGCCTAGGCAGCCCAAGTGGCACCTAGCCTTGCCCCCTGGTCTCCTTGCTTGTCCCCTCTGAGGAGGCTCGTTTTTGGGCTATAAAAGGAGTTGAAATCAAAAGTCAAGCTTCATCTTCCTCCTCTCCTATGTTTTCTCCATTGAAGCACTAAGCTTTGAGCTTTGTTGTGAAGGTGTTTGAATCCCTTTGAGTGTTGGAAAAGGTACTCCTAAGTGGTATTAGGAGGTCTAAGGTGTTGGGAGATCGAACCATAATCAAATCGAAAGCAAACGAAGTGATTGGGTGAGTTTTCTCCATTAAAACACTGTCGCGAGCTCGCCACTGTAATGGACTGGTCCAAGATGGTGACCATTTAGTTGGAACCAAGCGCCTTTTAGAAATTCCGATTACCATTTAGGGGAAGGAGTTCGAGGCGGATTTAATTTGATTAGCCATGGTTCCATACGATATTATTCTCGGTATGGATGGCCTGACGCGTCATGGGGTGGTGATCGATTTTAATTCAAGAACTGTGACGGTGTCATCTGGGGGCCAGTTTGTATGTAGATTTAAGGGTCTGAATGACGCTGATAACGGCAGGCTTATCAATGTGATGGCTGCGTTTAAGCTACTTCGACAAGGTTGTGTCGGGTACCTTTGCTACCTGGATCCGCCCATGAAAGATGAACCATCAATTCTTGATATTTATGTGATTAGTGAAATTTCGGATATCTTTTCGGAAGATATTCCCGGTTACCCCGTATCGTGACGTAGAGTTCACAATTGACCTCGAGCCTGGTACTACGCCGATTTCGGAGGCACCGTACCGGATGGCTCCTGATTGAGATGCAAGAGTTGAAGAAGAAACTCGAGGATCTTCTTGACAAGGGTTACATAAGGCCGAGTGCATCGCCTTGGGGTGCCCCGATTTTGTTTTTCAAGAAGAAAGATGGATCATTTCGACTGTGTATCAATTGGCGAGAGTTGAATAAAGTCACGATCAAGAATAAATATTCGTTGTTAAGAATTGATGATCTGTTGGATCAATTGCAAGGAGCAATAGTCTTTTCCAAAATCGATCTGAGGTTTGGTTATCACCAACTCAGGACTCGTAAGGAAGATATTCCAAGGATTGCTTTCCGGACGAGGTATGGTCACTACGAGTTCGTAGTCAACAATGCTCCAGCAATTTTCATGGATCTAATGCATCGATGTTTTCGCCAGTACTTGGATAAGTTCATGGTGGTCTTCATCGATGGGATTTTGATCTATTCCTCGAGCGTGGAAGCTCATGTGGAACATCTTTGGATTATTTTGTCAGTCCTTAGACAAAATCGGTTGTACGCGAAGTTGTCTAAGTGTGACTTTTGGAGCAAGGAAATGGCTTTCTTAGGCCGTGTGATCAGTAAGGATAGGGTTATGATTGATCCCCAAAAGATCGAAGCGGTAGCTATTTGGAAGTGGCCTCAGGTTGTGAATGAGGTGCGCAGTTTTCTAGGACTTGCTGGATGTTACTGAAGAGGATATGCTTAGACGCTTTCCCGAGTTGTTTTCGGCCTAGAATAATCAAGTTTCGGGGTCGAAACTTCTTTTAAGGGGGAGGTAATGTAATATCCCTCATTTTATAAGGATAGTTTGGAATTTTTCCAACTCCCGTATTACAAGTCGGATTAATTTCAGAGAAGTTCAGACATTCGGTAATATGTTTGATCTCTGTAATATTTTTTCTGAGTAATATAAAATACAGTTAACATGTGTTCAAGGTTAAATAGTCGTTCGTGTACGAATATATTTAACCCGGGGTTAAGAAGATTAACCCAAAGTCAAAACGGACAAAAGGGTGAAAAATGGCCTTGACCACACCCCGCGGTCAAGTGGCCGCACCCGCGGCGAAGGCCAACAGCTGAGGCGGTCTTCGTCTTCGCGATAAGGCTTGGCTGCAACTCGCCGGAGTTGTCAGGCCTAGGCAGCCCAAGTGGCACCTAGCCTTGCCCCGTGGTCTCCTTGCTTGTCCCCTCTGAGGAGGCTTGTTTTTGGGCTATAGAAGGAGTTGAAATCAGAAGTCAAGCTTCATCTTCCTCCTCTCCTCTGTTTTCTCCATTGAAGCACCAAGCTTTGAGCTTTGTTGTGAAGGTGTTCGAATCCCTTTGAGTGTTGGAAAAGGTACTCCTAAGTGGTATTAGAAGGTCTAAGGTGTTGGGAGATCGAACCATAATCAAATCGAAAGCAAACGAAGTGATTGGGTGAGTTTTCTCCATTAAAACATTGTCGTGACCTCGCCACTGTAACACCACCGCACCCCGCGGTAAGAGCTCCACCGCACCCGCGGCGAGCCTTGTCCGAGTGTGTGTTCTTGGGTGTGTGGTCTTGGGCGAGGCTTGACTCCCTCGATTCTTTTCGTATTCTTTTAGATTCATATACGTGGATATTGAATCTAACTTAGGGTTTCATTTTGGGTCGATCCGAAGGAATCTGTGGTTTCAGATCTGTCTCTGTTTCGGACCCAGGAACTCGTCGTCTCTAAGCTTTGCTTAAGCTTCTGCGGATCTAAGGCAAGTGGCGGTTCGCTCTTGCTCATCATTCCATATTTCAATTAATTATCAATTGTTTAGTTGTTAATTAATTTGGGATAATTTACTGATTTATTGTTCGTTGGGAACACCTTTGTTAATAATTGATTAAAAGATGATATTATAATAGGTTGTATATCTGTTAGAACAACGCTATTATATATGTTATTGGCCGCGATGGCTTTGATGTGGATTATTACTGTGTTGAACTGTTTAGTTAGCACGAGTATTCGTAGGAACGCTATGTACCTTGTGGGGGTTTAGCTGTTTCCTTATAACTAGTACTTGGTGGATTCTTCCCCAGTACTCTCTCAGGTCATGAACATGCCCTTACTCAGGGTGGTGCACATCTCTAGTGCCAAATGTTTCGGGATTTATTCCCTCTGAGATCTCTTGTGAGGAGATCTGATATCTCTTGTGAGGAGATATGATATCTCTTGTGAGGAGATCCGATATCTCTTGTGGGGAGATTTAAAAGCTTATAACGTGATGTGGGTTTTGGAATTAAATAAGATAAGTGCCGTTGTCGCACATAATTAATATACCCTTGGGCGAGTAGTGCAGCTAGGCGATAGTGCAGCTAGGAAAACTCGTCTTAACTTTTAAATCGCTCGTATGCGATACTGTGATTCTGTGATTATTTATGTTCCCCAACATTTGTCATGTTTCCGATAAGACTCATTTCGTTGGAGTCTCCTTTTGGGATTGATTGCTGGAAGACTTGGTCTTCTAGAATCTTCTCTTGATCATGTCTTTTCATAGATGTCAGTAGAAGTATGGTGGTTGACTATCGTCATCGGTTGTTATTCGAGAAACGATGAGTCTAACCTAATACGACTACTTCGGACCACTTTGCTTTGTACCCTTGCTTAGTCTTTCATTAGACTAACCAACCGTAATTGTTCTCTGTATGGTTGACTGGTGTCATCCGTTCGATTCGGCACATCAGATAAGTTGCCATCCCGTGAAGGTTAGAACGACTATAGAGGCGAACGGTGTTTTGACAAGTTTATTCAGGTTGAGATCCTTGACGGGTGATCATTGCGATCAAGACCCTTTTGTTGGTTATTTAAAGACTTCAGCAATAATTTGTTTACTCTGTATTTAGTCCTATTCGGAATTGGGATGTAATTCCGGGACTTATGTTTTAAATGAAAGTTATGAAAATTTTGTATCATAATTGTTTCATGATTTATATTTAAACGGTAAAGCCTGGGGTGGCTTCAGTGAGGAAAACCGAGGTCACTGGCGGTAATACCTTTCCAAATGGGTTAAGATTTAGGGGTGTTACAGAAATATTTTTGCCATCAACTAACTTTTGGTTAGAAATATTATATGATTCAATGGGTTGTCGTATATACGTAGTGTGCGAAGTTTCCTATGAACTCTTAGATAGATATTCGATATTTTCCTCATTAATGAATTCTGCATGATAACCAATTTGTCGAATATATTTTCCAATGATCAACAAGTTTGTCCTAAACTTGTAAACATAGAGTGTTACTCATTTAATATATTGTTCTTTCCAATAACAAGATAGACCTCTTTTGGATTCATAAAATGAGATGCTCTTTCTAAACCTTATATTTCACACTTGGTTTTTTGCCATTTTGCAGGATAAAGAAACTTCTGGTTTATCAAAATGGTATAAGTAATAATGGCATTATCGACAATAGTTCCCACCATTGAAATTTTCATATGGGTGATCCTTTAATATTTGGGATATCATCAACTCAAAATTAGATAAATCATTACCTTGATTTCTAACTTTCGAATAAAAGTAGATGCCTTAAAATATGTACTACTACCATAGTACAAAATTGACATGATCGTGAAACTCTTCGAGAGCATATAGTGATCTCTACATTGTCAAAAAATTGAGTTTTAATACTCTCATAGAGTTAATGATGATATGATATAATCATTAGTTAAGTATAATTTCACAGGAATTCCAAATGCTAATTCTTATCCCAAATTTGTTTAGCTAAATGAATTTTAACACTTAAACCACATGTTAAATTGTTTCTTCTGGAAACCCTTAAACATTTGGTGTTGCAATCATAGCAACTATTCCAAAATAATGTAGAGAACTAAAACACTATTTAAAGAAGATAAATTCATCATTCTTTCATTTCGAGGAATCATGTCACTTCAGGGATAATTTGATTATATGTGTACATCCACTCCCAAGGATGAAATTATTATTTTACTATAAATACATAAAATATGTAAAAGTAAACATAATTAATGAAACAAAAAAAAACACAAACAACACTACTTAAATAATGAGGATCGTTGTCAACTTCGGGTGACAAGAAATTAAACACCAAATTTATTGACTCTTTTATAACCTACTACAAGAGGTTATTTCTAATATATCCTTTTATTATCTGCTTCAGGATATGATATTTCCTATAGTTACTCACTACAAGGAGTAATATCGTTTATTGTTTCGTCTACTTCGAGAGATAGAGCTTATCACTACGAGGATGATTTTGGATTTGTATATACCTAGACAAATATATTATGTGTGCATCCACTTCAAGGGATGTCAATTTTCAATAGTATAAGAACAAAATAAAAGAACGTGAAAATAAATATGCAACTGAAAATAAACAAGCTAACAATAAAATGGATAAGTAATTAGATTTTTAATATGTCATCCGCTTCGGGGAATGAAATCCATCACACTACTGGGTGATATAATCCTTATAAACACATCATCTTCAGGGATGAATCCATCAGCCTTATCATTTTCTTTATAAATACATCCTATTTAGAATAAACATATCCTTTTTGAGAGATAAAATTATCGCTTCAAATCACATCAGGGATTGAAAATTATCACATACTTTAGGGATTGAAAATTATCACTTCAGGGATTGAAAGTTAACACTTCAGGGATTGAAAATTATCACTTCAGGGATTGAACATATCCTTTTCAAGAGCTAAAATTATCGCTTCAGGGACATGGATTGAAAACTATCGCTTTAGGGATTGAAAATTATCGTTTCAAAACTATCGCTTCAGGGATTGAAAACTATCGTTTCAAAACTATCACTTCAGGGATTGAAAACTAAAGTATCACTTCGGGATTGAAAATTATCACTTCAAGGATTGAAAATTATCGCTTCAGGGATTGAGACATATCGCTTCAGGGATTGAGACATATTGCTTCAGGGATATAAAATTATCACTTCAGGAATTGAAAATTATCATTTCAGGAATTGAAACTAACTATCGCTTCAGGGATTGAAAAAATATGTTTATATCACTACTATGACATCATCAAACGATATCACTTCAGGGATAGAAGTGTATCACTTCAGGGATCAAACGATATCACTTCAGGGATCGAAAGTTAATCACTTTAGGGACTGGCGGTTAATACCACTTTAAGGGATCAAAATTATCACTTCAGGGATGAACAATTATCACTTCAGGGATGAAAAATTATCACTTCAGGGATTAAAAACTATCTCTTCAGGAATTTGGAAATTTACCAACAATGAGTATATGTTCCTTATATATAAACATCATCTTCGGGTGATGAAATTCATAAATACCCTCTTCGGAATTATTGACCGTATCTCAGTCTTCGGGATGAGATTTTCGTATTATATGAGTGCTCTTCAAGAGATGCCATAATCATTTAAATAAAAAATGTAAATATGTGAAAGAAATATATTGAAAGCATCGAAAATATGCATTAGCCAATAGCAGAATATGGACAAAGATACCGAGGGGCGGAAAACATCAATAATCACAGAGCTAATATTGGCTAAACACGTACACCAACAACGATGAAGAGGCGGAAAATATCAAGATGCAACCGTAGAAAAAGAATAAACAATCAAACCTATAAACTACATTCAGTTAAGGAAGTAGGTTGGATGCAGTATGCAAATAATATATATTACAACCGTGAAGTACAATAATATATAGAAGATATGAATTAAGGAGCACAAAATATACGATCAAAATTTGTTAACTAATAGAAAAATAGCATATCAGAAAACAGAATAACGGGAGATCGAAGAAGATAATTAAGAGATGGAATTTCAATTTAAGAGATGAATATCAATTAAGTGTTGTAGCCAATACTTAAACAGGGTGCACCAATAGGCGATTCGAACGTCAATTAAGGAGGAAGCTAATTGTATGTCTTGAGCAATTCGTGCTGATAACGTGTTATAAACTAAGAGAAAGAAAGAGTTTATGGGAGGAGAAGAGAAGAATAAGAGAGTCAAATTGTGTATTATTAGACTTTCAATGAGGGTATATATAGGATTTATAATGCTTGGCCCATAACCCAACTTTAGGGTTTATATGGACTTTATCTTATGTACATCCAAATACATAATATTATAATAGTAAAAACTATAATGTATCTTAAGCTTCAAACAAAAAGAGCTAAGGCAATATACTACCAATAGTGCAGGAAACATCCCAAGAAAAAGGCATAAAAATAGAATTCATAACCATATACGAATAGCTTTGGATAAGAACAAAAGCATTCTAAACTCATAAAACAAAACAATCCATTGATGAAGCTACTAACGGAAAAAGTGAAATATATGCATTGTAGTGTTGAATAAGCACCTTGAAAAGGGCTTAGATTCTAAAGCCATCTCAGATTTTGAAGCATGTGCCGTAATAGCACAGGGCCCCTTAAAAGTAATTACCCAATTCCTCAAGTCCTAGAGGATCAATACTATTTCAAATGTCAGAAACATTTGATGGTTCAGCACATTAAAGCAAGTTGATGATTTAGCATAAGTATGTGCACCTTTCCAATTACATCACAACTAATAACAATTATATACAAGTTTGGAAGTTTACCCTCATTTATTCAAACTCATCTTCAACTAGTAGTCCTGTAGGTAAAAAAAAGGAAACTGGATGAGAATATGTTGCAAAAAGCCAATGTATACTCGTTTCCTGAAAATATATAGTATAACCAATGGTACAATGTAAATCAGAGCATAAAAACTGGTATTGAGAGATAAACCTAGAGTTAACAAGAAAGATCACCAAAATATGTCTATCATGAAACAAATTATATGACTACTGTTCAAATAGGCATATACCAAAGAAATTTGACAGTATACACATAAAGTGTTGTAAAACTACTCATCGATCAACAAGAACATAACCTTTTACACAAGAGTGCTACTCCAAATGATAAACTAAAGTTACACCTGACTTCTTATGCACATGACGTGACCACGTCCCATCTAGAGCCTCAAGATAGACCGGACTCCCAAAATGGCTCAAGTGATGAAGATGGGGCTCAAGGGCATCAAGAAGAGCTTCATTCCGGGGCTATCACTAGGGCTCGAGCCAAGCATTCAAATGGAGCTAAAAAAGGGTCTCTTGAGCAATGAAAGCCTCCCAAGCCTCGGAGCCCTCAATCAAGCCTCTAATGAGCTCGTTTCTCTTCTTGTGGCGCGTCCGAGTGCATTATTTATGTTGGTGTTTTTCATATGGGTTTATGACATTCTTATACATGTTTTAAGCTTGTATAAGTGTTTTTTTCGTCTTGTAGCCTTGCAAGGAATCATTGGGCCTTAATGAGCCGATCATCCTTGTTTTTGGGCTTTACTTAGTCGTTTTTCATAGAATGAGGCAATAGCTTGTCAATTTGCAAAGACACGTTGATTTAGAATGAAAATGCAGTTATTGTGTTCTTGAGAAAGCTCTCTTTTGCTTCTCCTACTCGTGAGTAAGATCGAGTTCAGTTGGTAGTCCCTTGAGTGCGTTACATCTCAAAGAATCATCAAAACCTTTCCTTCTCGTTGGTGTGTTGTATCCAGCCGAGGGGGAGGCCTATCTAGCCCTTAAATCTGCCAATTCCACCTCCATTGATCACGTCGATCTCATCCTTTTCTGCCCTCCACCATATCTATCCTTGAAGCCACCTAGAAGACGTCCTTGGAGTCATTGCGCCAGCCAAAGTCTCCAACCGAGACCCTTGCCCTTGGAAGTCACCGGAGAGCTTACCTTGCACCGAGTCTTTTGCAGATCCTTGATTGTATCAGCACCAAAACACAACAGGTTAAAAAGTCTATGGAAACCTACAAGTCAATGGCAAAACAAACTCTACAAGAGGGGAGAGGATGTCCAATTCATCTAGTAAGAGAAGAATAAATTTTCATATAACATTTACAAGGTCAAAGATAAAAACGACATATATAGTTCATCAAGTGAGTGAAGAATGTAAATTGCTCTCATAAAAACCGACAACCAACCCAAGGGATTAGAGTTAGGATGATGAGAATAAAGCAACACCTTCAAGAAAAAAACACCTCCAATAAAGAAACCAATATCAAATTCAACCTTCAAGAATTTGACTTCATATGCTGTCATTTAGCATCACGAACACATCATCAAAGTACATACCCTCCATATTAAACCATGAAAAGATGCAGAAGCCTAGGAGGTAACATGATCAACCACCAATAAATTTTGTATGAAATCTACTATATATATTAAAGCAGAATATCTTATGCGCCACGTGCACCCCCAGAATGAGTCCGAGTTTTACGCTGTCATGTGGTGTCATGGTATTGAATTGGACACGTGTCAGCCTATCACTTTTTTAGATTTATTTTAAAAATAAAAAATTTGCACTAATAGCATCTTACACTTACCATACCAATCTTATTTACAATCAAATCTTTCCAAAATGTACAACAAAATATTCCGTATCATATCTTTCTTAAGCACTAAAACAAATCTGCGATATTTTATTATATTCTTTCCACTCTTGACCATAAAATATTAAAAAATACAATAGCATGTGCTTTGGAAACTAAGTGATTTGTTTCCAAAAATGTACCACCTTTTTTTTTATATATATGTTCTATTGATTTACAACTATTTTCTATAATTAATTATTTCCAAAATGTACCACCTTATTATTATTTTATATGTTTATTATTATAGTTCAAAGGTTTTTTCTAGTGTGTGCCCATGGGCACACTCTAAAAACTCTCTTTTTGGCAATTATTTGGTTAGTCATTAGTTTAATCTTGTTTGCTAAGGGTTTATCAATTCTCTATTAGGGAATATTTTGAAGATAAATTTCCTATTTAAGCTTGTTAGCATGTGCCCATGGGCACACACTAGAAAAACCGTAATTCAAATACAAAAAGTTTATACATACGTCAACATACTTACAAACAATTAAGGTTGATATAAAAAAAATTACAAAATTTTCTACAAAATACTTTATTTGAAAAATGTTGAGTATCATTCACTTTCATATTGAAATTATAGGCAATTATATAAGTTGTTATATATATCGATTTACTAATATATATAATATCATACCAAAAGTATAAATGTATAATAGTAAAGCAATTCCTTAAAATGCCACATATCACTTCGACATTTAAAACTTTCGCCTAAACTTTCAGATAATGATATCATGCCACATCAGTACCACCTCACATATTATTTTATATTTTAGTTATATATTAATATTGATAGTATTATTGTTCAGAAAAGTTTATATATGTGTTGACATATTTTTTATAAAAAAAGATTAATATAACAAAATTATCATAAATTTTACATTATATTTGTACATGACATATTCAGAGTATGCCATTATCATATTTAAACTTTAGACAACTATATACATTTATGATATGTATAGATTTATAAGTAATCTACTATATATCTACTAAATCACAATCCTTCGAAGCCACGTGGCATCCTCCTATTTAACTTACCCATTCTTATACCACATGACATCTTGTCATTGTTTCCGTCACATGGCATTTTATCTATTTTCGTTTTTTTATTGAAAAAATCAATATAATCAATATTTCGAATAATGCAAGATCTCTAAAAATCTTTAATCTTATATATAGGATTATTCTATTACTGAAACTAATGGGTCAAGATCTTCAATGATAAAGACAACGTTTTGCTTCCAAATAAAACATTCATACACTATACCAAAATTAAACAAAAAATAATAAAGGCAACTTAATTTCAAAAATCTCCAATCACCCTTATTTCCAAAATTTAATATACTATATATCTACTAAACCACAACCCTTCTAAGCCACATGGCATCCCCCTAGTAAACTCATCACTTCTTATTCCACATGGCATCCTGTAATTGTTTCTTACACATGGCATTTTATCTATTTTCGTTTTTTAAAATAAATGTAATAAATATTTCAGGTAATACAAGATCTGCAAAAATCTATATTCATATATATAGGATTATTCTATTATAAAAACTAAAAAGTCAAGATCTGTTATGATAAAGGCAACATTTTGCTTCCAAATTAAACATCATTATACTATATCAAAATTAAACAAAAAATAATAAAGACATCTTTCAAAAATCTACAATCACACTTTTTCCAAAATTTAATCTACTATATATCTACCAAACCACACCCACTCTAAGCCATATGGCATCCTCCTACTAAGCTCATCCCTTCTTATGCAACATGGCATTCTATCATTGTTTCTACCACATGACATTTTATCCATTTTAGTTTTTTTAAAAATCAATATAATCAATATTTCGGGTAATACAAGATCTGCACAAATCTTTATTCTTATATAAAGGGTCAAGATCTGTAATGATAAAGACAATATTTTGATTCCAAATTAGGCATCCGTACACTATACCAAAATTAAACATAAAATAATAAGACAGTTTTCAAAAATCTACAATCACCCTTCTTTCCAAAATTTAATCTACTATATATCTACTAAACCAATATCCCTAAGTCACATGACATCCTTCTATTAAACTCACCCTTTTGTAGGCCACATAGCATCATGTCATTGTTTTTGTCACATGGCATTTTATGCATTTTCACTTTTTTTATTTTAAAAATTAATATAATCAATATTTCGGGTAGTACAAGATGTGCATAAATCTTTATTCTTATATATAGGATTATTATATTACCAAAACTAAAGGATCGAGATCTGAAATGATAAAGGCAACATTTTACTTCCAAATTAAACGTTCGTACACTATATCAAAATTAAACAGAAAATAATAAAGGCAACGTTGAAAAATATACAATCACCCTTCTTTCCAAAATTTAATCTACTATATATCTACTAAACCACAATCCCTCTAAGCCAAATGACATCCTCTTATTAAACTCACCCTTTTTTAGGCCATAAGGCATCGTGTCATTGTTTTGTTCACATGGCATTCTATGCATTTTTGTTTGTTTTTTAAATCAATATAATCAATATTTCGAGTAGTATGAGATGAGCAAAAAATTTTATTCTTATATATAGGATTATTCTATTACCAAAACTAAAGGGTCAAGATCTGCAATGATAAAGACAATATTTTCCTTCCAAATTAAACGTCCGTACACTATACAAAATTAAACAGAAAATAATAAAGGCAACTTTCAAATATCTACAATTACCATTCTTTCCAAAATTTAATCTAATATATATCTACTATACCACAATACCTCTAAGTTACATGACATCCTCCTATTTAACGCATACCCTCTTATGCCACATGACATCCTGTCATTGGTTCTGCCACATGGCATTTTATCCATTTTCATATTTTTTTAAAAATCAATATTTCGGGTACTGAAGATCTACAGAAATCTTTATTCTTATATTTAGGATTATTCTATTATCAAAACTAAAAAGGGTCAAGATCTGCAATGATAAGGCAACATTTTCCTTCCAAATTAAACATATGTACACTATACAAAAAATAAATAGAAAATAATAAAGACAACTTTCAAAAATCTGCAATCACTATTCTTTCCAAAATTTAATCTACTATATATCTACTAAACCACAACCCCTTTAAAACATATGACATCCTCCTATTAAACTCACCCCTTCTTATGCCACATGGCATCTTGTCATTGTTTCTACCACATGGCATTTTATTCATTTTCGGTTTCTAGAGCAATGAAGGGAGTTAGAGTGAGGTCTTTCCTTGCGCCCACACGCATCACGTATATTAGGCGGCAACTAACCATGACTTTTTTTTAAATCAATATAATTAATATTTCGAGTAATACAAGATCTGTAGAAATCTTTATTCTTATATACAAGATTATTCTATTACCAAAACTAAAGGTCAAGATCTGCAATGATAAAAGCAACATTTTGTTTCCAATTTAAACATCCATACACTATACCAAAATTAAACAGAAAATAATAAAGGCAACTTTCAAAAATCTACAATTACCATTCTTTACAAAATTTAACACAAACTACATCCGTATTGAATTTTGCTTCCAAAATATCAACAAGTCAACAATACATTCGTAATATACTGAAAAATTTATTTGCTCCCAAAATTTGCAATCACCCATCTTTGAAATTGCAAGATCTGCAATGATAAAGGCAACATTTTGCTTCCAAATTAAACATCTGTATACTATACCAAAATTATTATTTTTCTCTTTCATTGTTAGTTTCAGTTGATTGATAGTTTTTAATTCCACAAACTAAACAAAATCTGTAATTACATAAACTCCCACAATAGAGGTTCAATTATCCTTTCATCCTTAATCATCCCAATCCAAATTCTGAATTTACAAGAATGAAAGGATATATCATGAACTACACCAATCCAAATTCTGAATTTTAGTTGATCAAGTAGTTTTTTTTCTCTATTGTTTTCTCTACTGTTTTTTTTCCTATATTGTTTTCTTAACAAAATGTTTCTCTACTGATTTTTTATTTAATTTTTTCAGTTATTGTTGTTTTAATGAAATGTTTCTCTACTGATATTTCTATTGTTTATACTATTGATTCAATTAGTCCTTTTTTATATTAACATTCATCTACTTTTATAATTAACAGTCACTACCTACATATTTCTATATCAATTAAGTATATAATTTTTATATACTATTTTTTGAAAATGTTAAAAGAAATAAATAAATCCCGTGTAAGGCATGGGTACTACACTAGTATTAACTATTATGAATATTAACTTGTAAATATCCACATGACAATGAACAATTACAGAAAATAAAGCTCCCATTTTTTAGTGTCTCTTGTATATTTAGCAGTAGCCTCTTGTAAATTGTTATATATTCCCTTACACCAATAAATATCAATATAGAATAATCACATAATCATGAAAAATTGAATTAAATAGAGCAAGGTGAAGTGAACCGGAACGAGTCCTAGCTACTTGATAAAACATTAGATCATTTTAAAAATACCTAAACCCTAAATTTCATCTATATATTTCTGAGTAGGGTTTAAGTGCATAATAATCTTAGGGTATAAAGTGATGAGTAATTAAGACCATAAGATCTAAGAGATGGATGGATAAGATTGGAGTGACAAAATTGTAAATATTATTATTTTCATAATTTTTTCGTTAAAAAAGATTTTTTTGAAATTAATAAATCGGAAATATTTTATTTTGAAAATTACTTCTTTTTTCGATATTTTATTTTTGAAAATTAATTTTTTCCCAAAAATTATTTTATTTTTTTGAAATTTTATTTTTTTCCCAAAAATTATTATTTTTTCGAAATTTATTTATTTTTTGATTTTTTTTAAATATAATTTATTTAATTGCATTGTATATCAAGTGCATCGATAATGAATTCAAAGTGCATATATAAGCACATTTTTAATGCTCATATAGAGTGTATCTTTAATATGATAAAATGCATGTTGTAATATGTAAATATGCATATTTAACATGTATATTAAAAGTGCACATTTTAGATAGTCTATGTTTATTATATTAAAACTAATGGGTCAAGATCTGCAATGATAAAGACAACGTTTTGCTCAATATTCCAAGTTAAGTGCATGTATATGTAAGTATATTAAAGTACATGTTTAGTGATCTAAAATTAAGTATATATATAAATATATTAAAGTGCATGAGTAATATGTTAAAGTGCATGATTAAAATATTAAAGTGTATGGTACAAATTTTTTCAAGAAAATGTTCATGAAAAAATTTCAAAAATATTTCTGGGAAAAAAAAAATTGGCAAAAATAATATTTTTTGGAAAAAAAATATTTTCCAAAAAATTATTTTCGAAAAAACAAAATTAAAACAAATATTTTTGGAAAAAAAATTTCAGAAATTATTTTTTAAAAATAATAATTAAAAAATATTTTTAAAATTTAAAAAATTGATTATATTTATAAGTTTATCACTTCATGTGTTTTTAATCCTAACTCTTCATTCTTACAATATAATGGCTAAGATTAATCATCATTTCACACCTTAAAAACTCTCTTCATATGATCCTTATTCATATATTTCTAAATATGAAAAAAAACATCAATATATATAAGTCCTATCTATTAGCAAACCCTAAACTTAAATCAATACACTCAAACTATGTAAACAAAATAAAAGAGAGGTTTACCTCAGTGAGTCATGCACATCTGTGAATAGTAGTGATTCAATGGTTGCGGCGACATCGTTGGTGGCAAAGGCATGGAAATTTGGCGCAACCCCAAAGAGTAATTGAGCAATGGGGGTGCTTCATTGATGTAACCTTGCCCGACGGAAAGACTACAAGTTGTTGTCAAGGATCCGATGAACGCGTAGTAGGGCAAAACAACTCTTCGGAAATGAATGGACGTGGCGGCGGGCTGTAGGGTTTCAGAAATACCTTGGTAACCGGCGGACTGGTGGAGGCGCGACGGAGAGGGAGGGAGGCGCATCGGAATTAGGGTTAGGGTTACTCTTGTATCGTGGAAGTGTATCAGGTAGATGATTAAGGCGCAAGGATAATTCAACTTAAAAACGCGTTAATTGATGACGTCGGGCCCGGGGTTAAGGAGTTTAACTCGACTTGAACTTAAGCTTGAAATTGACGTAAACTGAAATGAAATACAAGAGTTCCTACTTATACTAGAGAGTTGGCTTAAAGGGCCACACTCTCTAGTTACTAATTCTGGCGGCCCGTTCAACATAAATGGAAACCATTCCAGAACTAGAAACTACTAATAATGGAAATGTTGTAAACAGAAAGTACTAAATAAATATAGTATGAACTAGAAATAGAAAGACATCCTAAAATAGAAAGTCGACTAAAACTAGCTCGGAATATCTGCAGCTGTAGGGGAGTTAGAAACGGCTAAGCTGACGAGACACAGAAGCTCGGGCGCTGTAGTGATCTGGCCGTGACTGGCTACAAGTCTGGTCACCAATGATTGTGTCGCTGCCTGGACACTCTTCGCTCTGGAGCGAGTAATGGGGCCTGTAGGCGGAATTCTCACAGCGTCTTCCTCCTCTGTAGCTGACATGGAGGGTAGGGTCACATCACCCTCCCCCACTTGAGTGTGAAGCGTCCCCGCTTCACCCTCATCATACTCGGGCTCAACATATGGGGCTAAGTCTGCGACGTTGAACGTCGGATGCACTCCATACTTGTCTGGGAGCTCGATCTAATAGTCGTTGTCGCCGATTGCCTTGACGACTCTGAAAGGCCCATCACCCCGTTGGTCGAGCTTAGACTTGCGGCTGGAAGGGAATCTCTCCTTCCGCAAGTGAAGCCAAACCAAGTCGCCCGGGGCGAAGACCACGCGTCGTCTTCCCTTTTTCTTCTAGGCTGCATACTGATCTGCGCGCTGCTCCAGCTGAGTGCGCATCCTGCTATGGAGATCCTGAATGTGCTCAGCCAACTTGCTAGTAGTAATGTTCTCCTTGTCCTTCAGCGGGTAGGGCACCATGTCCAGCGGCGTGAGCGGGTTCCTTCCATACACGACCTCGAAAGGAGTCAGCTTTGTCGCAGTGTGCCAGGACCTGTTATAGGAAAACTCAACAATAGCAAGTAAGTCCTCCCACCTGCGTGGGTTGGCCTTGAGAACCGTTCGAAGGAGGGCTCCCAAGGTACGGTTGGTCACCTCCGTCTGACCATCCGTCTGTGGGTGATAGCTATTAGAAAATAGCAGCTTAGTGCCTAGCTTTCCCCACAAGGTTCTCAAAAAATGGCCCACAAATTTGGTATCCCTATCACTAACAATAGTTTTAGGGACACCATGCAAACGCACCACATGCTCAAAAAATAATCCAGCGATGTCCGTAACATTGTTGGTGTTCTTGCATGCAATAAAATGTGCCATCTTTGAGAACCTGTCGACTACCACAAAGATGCAATCTCTGCCACGTCGAGACATAAGCAACCCTGTGATAAAATCCATAGAAAGATCTTCCCATGCGGCTGCAGGAATCGGGAGGGGCGTGTAGAGGCCCTGTCGACTAGAGCGTGCCTTAGCCTTCTGGCATGTCACACAACTCTTGCAATACCTGATAACACTTTGGGACATCTTTGGCTAGAAAAAGTGCTCCCGCAGTGCTGCAAGTGTCTTAGACACCCCAAAGTGGCCACGGCTGTCATGTGCTTCTTGAAGCAACAAGTGCCTGACAGAAGACGCAGGAATACAGAGTTTCCCGGACTTGTACAGATACCCATCATCCAAGAAATATGTGTCATGCTCTTTGCTGATCTTACATTGCTCAAAGATGTCTTTAAAGAAAACATCATCAACATACAAATTCTTGAGCAATGCGAAACCAAGTAAACGAGACTGAAGATGAGTTATGAGCACGTACCTGCGAGAAAGGGCGTCGGCTACCACATTCTCCTTACCTTTCTTGTGCATGATTAGGTACGGAAATGTCTCCATGAACTCGACCCACCTAGCATGCCTATGGCTGAGGGTCGTCTGGCTCTTCAGATAGGCTAGGGGAGCTTGATCGGACTGAATCACGAACTCACTCGGCCAGGGATAGTGCTGCCAAGTCTTCAGAACCCGGATCAGCATGTACAACTCCTTGTCATACGTCGGGTAGTTCAGCTGAGCACCCGAAAGCTTCTCCGAGAAGTAGGCGATCGACCGCCTCTCCTGCAGCAAGACACCACCGATGCCGAAATCGGAAGCGTCGCACTCCACCTCGAAGCGACGAGTAAAGTCAGGCAACTACAGCAAAGGGGCACGGCACATGGCATCCTTCAGGGCGACAAAAGCAGCATCATGTCATGGAAGCCATGTGATCGACGCCGCCTTCTTGGTCAGCTCGTGCAGAGGGGCGGCAATAGTGCTGAAGTCGCGGACGAACCTCCTGTAAAAACCAGCCAACCCTAAGAACGAACGTACCTGAGTGGGAGTTGTCGGTGTGGGCCACTCCTTGATTGCGCGGACCTTTTCCTCATCTACGCGAAGCCCATCCCTGGAAACAACAAAACCCAGAAAGTTAGTAGAGTTTGAGCAAAATACGCACTTACCTCGGTTGACGTATGATAACAAGAATTTGTCGTTCTAATTCCTACTATGCAAAATATCCAAACAAACTTTAAACCGTAGTCCTAGGTAAGTAAATGTCGAATCCACAAGGAGG
Organism: Rheum nobile; assembly: GCA_027886185.1. Lineage (NCBI taxonomy): Eukaryota > Viridiplantae > Streptophyta > Magnoliopsida > Caryophyllales > Polygonaceae > Rheum > Rheum nobile. The sequence continues at coordinate 1,869,138 of WOAB01000025.1, read as the reverse complement.
CGAATTCTATCTAAATATGCAATTGGTATGATAATCCAAAGTAACCAAAGAGGGGTTTTGTGAGTTTAAGTAATCTAAGCATGCAAAAGTAAACAAGCGAAAGAGTTGTAAAATCAGTGATGGGGAAAATTACTTAGTCAAACAACATCCACTATTCGTATGACAAGTTGATCATAGATACTCATTCAAAATCACATGCAATGGAAATTCCAATTCCTTTTCAGATATAACTAATAGCACAACCAGATACTATTAGCACTAACTAATCAAACAACCCTGAAACAATCAAGATTCAGTTTAATAGCAGCGTTATGGATAGGAATATAGTTGGATACAATTCTAGCATAAAACAACCAGCTTTTATCCTAGAATGTAAATCAAATCTCTCCTGTATAAGACTAGCACAACCAGATACTAGTACGATGCAGTTGCTACTCTGAAATAGATATGCTCAACCAGTAACAATCTAGATCTAGCAATAGACCAATAACAACAAACCCTAGTTGATCAGGCTAAAGAATATCAATATCAATCATAAGCAATCAAGCGAGAGAGAAGATAAATTCCATGCAATAGATTAAGAGTAAGAGTCTCACAACGAAAGCTTCAGCGTCTGACTAAACAAGAGAGGCTTAGTTCTTCATAGCAAATACGTTCAATAGAAAAGTGAAATTAGGGTTCCGAGATAATAGAAACAAGTCTTTCTCTACCCTTAAATACTAAAGGAAATAATTCTGAAATTAACCTAAAACGAAATAATAGAACGTAATAAAATAATCCAAAAAATAAAACATAAGGAAAATTTTGCTCGGCAGTCTTCTGACACGGGCGGCGGCCGCTGCATCCTTCACGGCGGGCGCCGTAATTGCGGCGGTCGCCGTCTTTACACGGCGGTCGCCGTGGACAAGTCGTAGCTTCAGTCGCTGGAATGGAATTGGCGGCGGTCGTCGTAATTCCGCGGCGGTCGCCGCGATTGCTTCTCCAGCTTCTTCTCTTCAGCTCCCAAAACCTCCAAAATTGTGTCTTCCGAACCTCCTCGCCAAGTCTCCAAATCATCTCCAAAGCATCCTAAAACACCCCTAAAACAACGCTAAAACTCCGTCAATACGCACAACATAATCGTGTGTATCAAACTCCCCCACACTTGAATCTCTACTCGTCTCGAGTGGATAGAGAACTACCACCCATCACCAATGAAGTACCTAGATCATCAATGTCTAGAGAGGCTCCCAACTAAGAGTAAAAGCATCTACATCAAAGCCCAACATCCCCTAACCAATCACACAAGAAAAAACAACTCATCCACAGCACACATCAGCATCCTCAACAACAACAACAATGACCACCATGACTACAGCTTATTCCTCCATGTGAAAACCTACCCGACAACACTCCTATACTTCACCACTTATGTCGCATGCGCCAGTAAATTGATAGTCCTAGAACACTCAATTTTTTTTTGCACTCATTTTGCTTAGGCGCCTTTTCAGGTTTTCACCTAACACTCTCATTTCATTTTTCAAGTTGGAACTCACCACCTCACATCACTCTGAATCCAATTTTGCCCATGCCTAATGCCTGCCGGATTACCTGCTTTTTACCTGGACCGCCCTTTCAGGTTTTCAGTCCATCCCAGGATTTTTATTTGCCTTTTTTCTATTTGTGGCTCTTTTCTTAATTTTTTTTTCTTTTATTTTTTCAGAATACTAGCAATAGTAAATACATAATAACTCCCCCACACTTAGAGTACACATTGTCCTCAATGAAGTAAGACATAAAAAAAATAGGGGAAGTTAAGAATGTACCACTACTGCTGAGGTGGTGGATAGCCGGGATACTGGGAACCCATGAAGAGGTTCCACTGTCTCATTTGTTCCTCCATGGCATGAATGTCATCCGTCTGCTGCTGGCTCCTACTAGATTGTGCTGCGTGGTAGTCACGCTCCTCCTGACGATAGTCCACGAATTCCTGATGGTAACCACGCGCTTCCTCGCGAAACTCAAAAAACTGCTGATGATGGCCTCTCGCCTCCTGGCGGTAATCAACGAACTCCTGACGATGGGCAGCGAAGTCCGACTGCATGGACTGTTGGCGGGTGTCCACCCTCTGAAGCAACTCCCATGTCAGCCTCTGGTAATCGGGATGTCTCTCAGCAATAGGCTGTACCTCAGGCATAACGGTATCCTCATCATCATCATCCTCGGGCTGTGCCACAGGAGCAGCAGAAGTACCAGCAGCAGAAGCGCCTGCAGCTGAACCACCACCAGCTCCCACACGGTATCGGCTCACATCAAAATCCATGTAGCGCGGTCCATAGGGCATCTCAAAAGGAAAGGGAATGGGGATCCTATAGCAGCCCCTTGATCCATATAACCAGACCAGTCGGGGTCCGGTCCCAGACACAACACTCGAGGTCCGGAGCTGCCTCCAGTCATATGTGTAGCCAAGAGTGAGCTGCTGGGAGCGGTCAGGCAAATCAAGGCCCAGGTGCAAACCCAGCAGAGAAACCATCCCCCCAATCACTATCTTGTGTTTCTTGTCCTCCTGAAATTTCCTGCAGCTAGCAATAAAATGGGAGCGCCAATCCCACACCAATGGGGACTCAGGGGTCATGCTCCAGACCGCAAACAAGTCGGGGTACGGGACCTTGTTTAACTCGGACTGGCCATGAAAGGCCATCCGTACCACCTTATGCGCGAGTCTCAAACCCGGATGCGACCACTTGTAGTTATACTCTCCTGCCTGAGGGTCATAGAGAGTAGTCCCTGTGGTGTGATACCAAAAATTGAAGTACCCATCTGCGTCCTCCCACGCCTTCGCGGAAGAGGGTGGCTTGGTAATCCCAAGCGCCGCGTCAATGTCCTCATACGACATAGAGAACCTACTACCAGCCAAACTGAACGTGATTCTGCCCTCATCACACAGATGCTCAAAACTAGCTAGAAATTCCACCGTCCAAGCGGGACAAGTGGGGGCCAAAATATGGTAGAAACCGCTCAAGCCACACTTAATAAATAACTGATGCGTGCATTCATACAGATTAAGGGCCTGTATGGTGTCCGGGTCAAAGAACAGCGTAGTCATCATATCCTTTTTCTGAATAATTTTCCTACGCGCATCCTCAACCTTACTACGGGAGACCTCAACCCCAGACGATTTCTTACGGGAGGAAAACGTTCGTTTCAACATGCTGAGATTGAACTAATTAATGCAGCAACAACAATCAAAACCATAAAAAAGGGGCAGAAATCACCGAAACAGAGGAGGCGGCGGGCGCTGCGAAGAACGGCGGTCGCTGCTTAGAACGGCGGGCGCCGTGATGAGTACGTCGGTCGCCGCGAAGAGTTTTTCGCTGAAACTGGAGATCTGCACAGCAGCGGTCGCCGGGTGGGTCTTGGTTTGCAGCGGGCAGGCGGCGGGGAGCTAGGAGCGACGGCGGTCGCTGGTTTTTAGGGTTAGGGCGTGGGAGAGAGAGAGAGGGTTGGGAAGGGGTAAAAGGGAAAGTGAGGTAAGGGGAGGGGTTGGGAAAGTAAAAAAAAAAGATCGGTTTTTTTTTTTTTTTTTTTTTTTTTGGCTTTTACCCCCGTTGGGTTTTACGGGGTTTCGTTTTATGCCTTTTACACCCCGTTTAAGGTTTTTTCGGGGTCTATTTTTATTTGATTTTTTTGACTTTTTCTCCCCGTTTAAGGTTTTTTTCCGGGGTATTTTATTTTTGTCTTTTGCGCCCCGTTTAAGGTTTTTTCGGGGCCCATTTTTTTCAAATTGTAAAACAAGGGATAGTAGTCGAACCTGAAAATGGCGGCGATCACCTTAATAAAACGGCGGTCGCCGTCATTTGCCGAGAGCAGAGTGTTGGAGGAGGGAAATCACGGCGGGTGCCGTAAGAAGGGCGGCGGTCGTCGTGATTAAACGGCGGTCGCCGTTTTTAGGTCGTAGCCAACATTGCTTGGTGGGCATTTACGGCGGGCGCCGTAAGAAGCGCGGCGGGCGCCGTGAACTCCTTCTTCACTCGAAAACGCTTCCTGCAGGTTAGTTCGACACAGAACTACAAAAACTACAAAATTAAACAAAATCAAAGGAAGATAACTAAGGGAAAGGAAAGAAACTACCTAACCATCGGGTTGCCTCCCGAGAAGCGTCGTAGTTAACGTCGTGGCTCATCCTCATTCTGGCTCATCACGTGTCAGCTTTGGGTTCCTTCAGGAACGCCTCTTCAATGGTGTCTTTGGTGAAACCCTCATGGTATTTCTTCACTCTTTGCCCATTCACCTTGAACAAAGTTTGTGATGCTGAATCAAATAGCTCTACGGCACCATGTGGGAAGACTTTGGCCACATAATAGGGTCCTGCCCAGCGCGATCTCAGCTTGCCTGGGAAAAGTCTAAGGCGTGACTGAAATAAGAAGACTTTGTCTCCAACCTTAAAGTCCTTCCTCAGTATGTTCTTGTCATGCCAAGCCTTAGTCCTTTCCTTGTAGTGAATGGCATTATCATAAGCCTCGATCCTGGCCTCCTCCAGCTCTTGCAATTGTAGCTTACGAAGCGCTCCAACATCATCCAATTTCATGCTACAATTCTTGACAGCCCAATATGCCTTGTGTTCTAGCTCCACTGGAAGGTGACAAGCCTTACCAAACACCAACCGAAAGGGTGACATTCCAATCGGTGTTTTGTAAGGTGTCCTGTATGCCCAAAGTGCATCATCAAGCCTCAAACTCCAGTCTTTTCTATTGGGAGACACAGTCTTCTCCAAGATGGACTTGATCTCCCTGTTGGACACTTCAGCTTGTCCATTCGTTTGAGGGTGATAGGCGGTAGAAACTCTCTGCGTGACGTGGTATTTCTTCAACAGAGCAGTGATTGTCCTATTACAGAAGTGAGTTCCTCTATCGCTGATAAGAGCTTTTGGCACACCGAACCTGGTAAATATGTTGGACTTCAAAAAATCTGCAACAACTTTGGCATCATCAGTCCTGGTGGCCTTCGCTTCCACCCACTTGGAAACGTAGTCCACCGCAAGCAAAATATATATGTTACCACAAGAAGTAGGAAACGGTCCCATGAAGTCAATACCCCAAACATCGAAGATTTCACAGAAAATCAACCCTGTTTATGGCATCTCATCCCTATGGGATATATTTCCAACCCTTTGACACTTGTCACAGGATTTACAGTGGTTATGCGCATCCTTGAAGATGGAAGGCCACCAAAATCCTGCGTCAAGTACCTTTCTCGCAGTTCTTTGTACCCCAAAGTGCCCACCACATGCCTCTGAATGACAAAAAGCAAGGAGAGAGTTTACCTCATTTTCTGGAATACACCTACGAATTACTTGATCAGAACAGTGCTTCCATAGGTAGGGATCGTCCCAGACAAAGAATCTGGCTGAGCTGCATAGTCTATCCCTCTGAGCCTTGTTGAAAGGTGGAGGGAATTCACCCGTGGTGAGAAAATTCACCAAATCAGCATACCATGGCTCCACAGTAGTCAGCCTGAATAGAGACTCATCAGGGAATCTCGTCCGAATCTGAGGTTGTGGGGTGCTATCTTCCTGGACAATTCGGCTGAGATGGTCAGCAACAAGATTCTCAGCACCCTTCTTATCTTTGATCTCCACATCAAACTCGCTGAGTAATAAGATCCACCGGATCAGCCGTGGCTTGGCTTCCTTCTTCGTCATGAGATAGCGCAGAGCAGCATGGTCGGAGTAGACAAAGACCTTTGTACCAAGGAGGTACTGCCTGAACTTCTCAAGAGCAAACACCACAGCAAGCATCTCATTCTCAATGGTGGAGTAGTTCCTCTGCGCACCATTCAGCGTCATAGAAGCGTACTGGATCACATGGGATGCTCTACCATCCTTTTGGCCCAGCACAGCCCCCACAACATAGTCACTGGCGTCGCACATGATCTCAAATGGCTTAGACCAATAAGGGGCCTGAATAATTGGGGCACTTGTCAGGCGAGCCTTCAGTTCATCAAAGGCTGCCCGACACTCAGTTGTAAACTCAAATCCCATCTCCTTCTTCAGCAGGTCACACAGAGGTGAAGAGATCTTGGAGAAGTCTTTAATGAACCTGCGATAGAAACCTGCATGGCCCAAAAAAGAACGAACTTCGCGAACATTAGTAGGATAGGGCAAAGACTGAATTACTTCAATCTTTGCCTTATCGACCTCAATACCCCTAGACGACACAATATGACCCAATACAATGCCATACTCAACCATAAAGTGACACTTCTCAGAATTCAACACTAAATTAGTGTCAACACATCTTGCAAGCACCAGTGATAGGTGGATCAGGCAGGCATCAAAATTATCACCATATACAGTAAAATCATCCATAAAGACCTCTATGAAGTTCTCAATGTACTCAGAAAAGATGCTTACCATACACCGCTGAAAGGTTCCTGGAGCATTGCACAACCCAAATGGCATCCTGCGATAGGCAAAAGTGCCAAAGGGACAAGTGAATGTCGTTTTTGCTTGATCCTCAGGTGCAATGGCTATCTGGAAGTAGCCTGAGTATCCATCCAAAAAGCAGTAGAACGCATGCCTCGACAGTCTCTCGAGCATTTGATCAATGAATGGAAGAGGAAAATGGTCCTTTATGGTAACCGCGTTCAGCTGGCGGTAGTCAACGCATACTCTGTAGCCTGTCTGTAGTCGCGTGGGAACGAGCTCTCCATGTTGGTTCTCCACCACTGTAATCCCTCCTTTCTTCGGGACAACCTGCGTAGGACTAACCCACTTACTGTCAGAAATAGGGAAAATCATACCTGCCTGTAGAAGCTTCAGAACTTCCTTCTTGACAACGTCCATCATAGGTGGGTTTAGACGCCTCTGGGGTTGTCTCTAAGGCTTCTCCTCTCCTTCCAGCAGAATACGGTGCATGCAGGTGGTAGGGCTGATTCCCTTGATGTCAGCAATGGTCCGCCCGATTGTAGTCTTATGCTCCTTAAGAACCACCACCAACTTGTCTTCTTGTTCCTTAGTGAGCTTGCTAGAGATGATCACCGGTAGTGTCTCCTTGTCTCCAAGAAAAACATACTTGAGGTGCTCGGGAAGTTGCTTCAACTCAATCACTGGTGCCTGCACAATAGAGGGCAAAAGCTTCTCGCTAGGCAGGGTTAGTGGTAGAGGCGATTTACCTGGTAGCTCACGAGGAAGCTTATAGTAAGCATCCAATTCATTGACAACTTCCTGCAAGTCAGTAGATAGAGTAAAATCCAAACTAGAATCAACAATAATAGATTGTGTGTCATCTAAGTGATCCTCATCAAAAACATCTTGTACCACAAGCTCAAGTACATCAATCGCACACAAGGAATGATCATCAGACGGGTATTTCATGGCCTCATAGATATTATAATTAATGGTTTGGCCATCGAATTCCATAGTCAAAAAACCAGTGCTCACATTAATCTTGGTATTAGCAGTTTTGAGGAAGGGTCTCCCTAACAGAATAGGAGCTGCATGCTTATCATGTTCCATATTAAGCACATAGAAGTCAGCAGGAAAAGTAAGATCACCAACCATAACCAATACATCCTCTACTATCCCTATAGGACGCACACTAGATCGATCAGCTAACTGAATGGAAATATTGGTTGCATGCAAGGGTCCTAATCGTAAGGATTCACAGAGAGATGAAGGTAAAACATTAATTGAAGCACCCAAATCTAGCATAGCCTTAACTTGGTACCTCCAATAGTGACAGGGATGGTGAACATACCTGGGTCGCCACACTTCTTGGGTAAGCGTTTCTGAAACACAGCAGAGACATGTTCGCTTACCTTTACCTTCTTCTTGCTATTTCTGTCTTGGTTCCTCTTTGTTGTGCACATCTGCTTCAAGAACTTCGCATAACGAGGGACATATTTGATCAAATTGAGGAGAGGAATGTTGACCTCAACGTTTCTGAACATCTCAAACATGTCCTTGTCCTGCGCAAGTGGCTTGGTACGCTTCAAAGCAGATGGGAAAGGTGGAACAGGCTTCCAAACAGGAAAAATTGACGTTTCAGACTCTTTCTCAGCCTCAACTTCGACTACAGAGGGGTGGCGGGCGCCGCAATTCGTACGGCGGTCGCCGCAATTTTCTTCAGAAAAGTAGAGGGCTACATCATTATCACGGCGGGTGCCGTAAGTTTCGCAGCGGGCGCCGTGAACATCATCAGAAACTTCGGAACTTGGATCACCGTCATGGCGGGCGCCGTAATTAGTACGGCGGTCGCCGCAATTTCCATCAGAGAATTCGAGAGCAGATTCATCTCCACGGCGGGCGCCGTGGTCTTCACGGCGGTCGCCGTCGCTGTTCTTCTCCAAATTCTCGTTTTCTTCCTCGTTGACCTCAGGCTTGTCTTCTTCGAGCTTTTTCCCACTTCTCAAAGTTACCGCACTGACATTTCGAATGTTCGGGTTCACTTCCGTTTGGGATGGAAGTTTACCAGAGTCCTTTGCGTCCAGTTTATTCACCACTTGAGAAATCTGGCCAAATTGCCTTTCCAAGTTCTGAATGCTAGCTTGAGTATTTTCTTGGAATTGCACTGAGCTCTGAGTCAGCTTATTAACATTCGCAGTGAGATCGACGTTGCTCTGCATCAGCATCTTCATCATGTCCTCCATAGATGACGAAGGATTCGAGCTCTGCCCTTGAGGTCTTGGCACATATGGTTGCCTAGGTTGTGGAGGGTTACCCTGTTGTTGGTTTTGGTCCGGGTCTCTCCATCTGAAGTTGGGATGATCCCTCCAACCAGGATTGTAAGTATTGGAGTAGGGATCATGCCTGGGCCTCTGCTGATATCCTCCTACTGCATTCACTTCCTCTTGTAGGGTAGGACACGAATCAGTAGGATGCAAGTCGTCATGACAAATCTCGCAGGCCTTAGCTTGCTGAGGCGTGCCTTTCAGCTTCAGACGTCTCACCTCCTCTCTCAGCACATCAAAGTCAGCTTGATCAATTTTGGATTGAGAACTTGCAACCACCAAGCTTTGGGAACCTCTCCCACTGTATTGTCTGGAGTCATCAGCTAGTGTAGCAAATATCTCCAGAGCTTCTTCATAAGTCCTTTTCAAAATGTTTCCACCACATGAAGAATTCACCATCCGACGATCATCTTCACAGAGTCCTCCATGCAGATAGAGAATCAGATCATGATTAGCATAACTATGGTAAGGGCAACTCTTCACTAGTTTCTTGAAGCATTCATAATAGTCGTAGAGAGACTCATTGGACAATTGCTCAATGTTGCAGATCTTCTTCTTAAGCTGATTGGACTTGATAGCTGGGAAATACTTGTCAAGGAATACTTTCTTCAAATTCACCCAAGTAATGATGCTTCCTGGGGGTAGAGAATGATACCAGTCCTTCGCTGAGTCCCTCAGAGAAAAAGAAAATATCCTCAACCTCATCTGATCTTCAGTAATCTCAGATGGCCTCATACTGGTGCAGACCTAAGGGAACTCATCCAGGTGCTGAATAGGATCCTCAAGCGGGGTTCCACTGAATTTCGGGAGTAAATGGACTACTCCTGTCTTGAGTTCAAATTTAACCCCATCACCAAGGGCAGGAAATTGCACAGCACGAGTTGGTTGGTCCAAGTTAGGAGCCGTCAAGGACTCAAGAGTAACACGCAGATTGTCAGCCATCGTATCAGCTTCCTGAAGTAATGCACGCGCAACCCTGCGAGCCTGATGAAAAGTTCTTTCGATCTCTGGATCAAATTCAAGAGGTAGATTATCAGTAACACGGGTGTGAACCATAAGATAGGTTCACACCAAAATTGGCACACAAATCACACACACAAAATAGATTATTGCCTCCCCGGCAACGGCGTCAATTTGATAACAGGAATTTGTCGTTCTAATTCCTACTATGCAAAATATCCAAACAAATCTTAAACCGTAGTCCTATGTAAGTAAAGGTCGAATCCACAGGGAGGCGAATTCTATCTAAATATGCAATTGGTATGATAATCCAAAGTAACCAAAGGGGGGTTTTGTGAGTTTAAGTAATCTAAGCATGCAAAAGTAAACAAGCGAAAGAGTTGTGAAATCAGTGATGGGGAAAAGTACTTAGTCAAACAACATCCACTATTCGTATGACAAGTTGATCATAGATACTCATTCAAAATCACATGCAATGGAAATTCCAATTCTTTTCCAGATATAACTAATAGCACAACCAGATACTATTAGCACTAACTAATCAAACAACCCTGAAACAATCAAGATTCAGTTTAATAGCAGCGTTACGGATAGGAATATAGTTGGATACAATTCTAGCATAAAACAACCAGCTTTTATCCTAGAATGTAAATCAAATCTCTCCTGCATAAGACTAGCACAACCAGATACTAGTACGATGCAGTTGCTACTCTGAAATAGATATGCTCAACCAGTAACAATCTAGATCTAGCAATAGACCAATAACAACAAACCCTAGTTGATCAGACTAAAGAATATCAATATCAATCATAAGCAATCAAGCGAGAGAGAAGATAAATTCCATGCAATAGATTAAGAGTAAGAGTCTCACAACTAAATCGCAACGAAAGCTTCAGCGTCTGACTAAGCAAGAGAGGCTTAGTTCTTCATAGCAAATATGTTCAATAGAAAAGTGAAATTAGGGTTCCGAGATAATAGAAACAAGTCTTTCTCTACCCTTAAATACTAAAGGAAATAATTCTAAAATTAACCTAAAACGAAATAATAGAACGTAATAAAATAATCCAAAAAATAAAACATAAGGAAAATTTGGCTCGGCAGTCTTCTGACACGGGCGGCGGCCGCTGCATCCTTCACGGCGGGCGCTGTAATTGCGGCGGTCGCCGTCTTTACACGGCGGTCGCCGTGGACAAGTCGTAGCTTCGGTCGCTGGAATGGAATTGGCGGCGGTCGCCGTAATTCCGCGGCGGTCGCCGCGATTGCTTCTCCAGCTTCTTCTCTTCAGCTCCCAAAACCTCCAAAATTGTGTCTTCCGCACCTCCTCGCCAAGTCTCCAAATCATCTCCAAAGCATCCTAAAACACCCCTAAAATAACGCTAAAACTCCATCAATACGCACAACATAATCGTGTGTATCAACGTACAAGCTCTAACGTCTCAAGCACTCTAAGACCTCTCGAAGATGATCAATATGGTCACTTAAACTGCGAGATAACACAAGTATATCATCAAAGTAAACGACGACAAACTTCCCCAAAAAAGACCGTAAGACATGGTTCATGAGTCTCATTAACGTCGATGGAGCATTGGTCAATCCAAATGGCATGACTAGCCACTCGTATAGACCATATTTGGTCTTGAAAGCTGTCTTCCATTCATTGCCCTCCTTCATACGAATCTGATGATAGCCACTCCTAAGGTCAATCTTGGAGAACAAAGTGGCACCATGCAGCTCGTCTAGCATATCATCGAGGCGCGGAATGGGATGTCTGTACTTGATGGTGATCTGGTTGATGGTGCGGCAGTCCACACACATCCTCCAAGTCCCATCCTTCTTTGGCACCAGAATCACAGGAACGACGCAGGGACTCAAGCTTTCCCGCAAAACACCCTTGTCCGAAAGATCTTGGACCTGTCGCTATAACTCCTTAGTTTCCTCAGGAGAAGCTCTATAGGCAGCACGGTTCAGCAGAGAAGCGCCGGAAATGAAGTCAATCTGGTGCTCAATACCACACACCGGTGGCAGACCTGGCGGCAGCTCGTCAGGCATAATATCCTGGCTCTACAGTAGTAGTGGCACAAAGGCTAGGAATAACAAGGAGACTTGCCTTTGAAGTGCCATAGTGATGTCCATGTGACGAGCCAGTAGAACCCTGTTTTCACAGGTTCCACGCAGGACAGAAATAAGCGGCTCAATATACCTTGTAGCAGATGATCCACATGTACTTGTAGATGGTAATTTAAAAGTAATACCAGGTGTATAACGCTTACATGTCTGTGCAGTAGATCTCGCAGGGAGCATCAAAGGTGCATACGCAGAGCCAACTGTCAGATTTGGTGCAGTAGCAAGCTTCTTTCTTGCGGCCTCTATTCCCTTCTGGCGCTGGCGCTCTGCCTGATCCTATAAAATTTCCTGCGGGCTCATGGGTAAGAGAGTCATTCGCCTCCCGTGGTAATTGAACATGTAAGTGTTCAAATACCCGTCGTGAAGCACGCGACGATCATACAGCCAGGGACGTCCCAAAAGCAAATGGGTGGCGTCCATGGCGGTAACATCGCAAAGCATAGTGTCGCTATATAGACCAATAGAAAAGGAAATAAGACACTGTTGCGAAACTTTGTTACATGAACCATCAGAAATCCACTAAAGGCCGTAGGGAGTGGGGTGTGGTTTAGTCGGAAGGTTGAAATGGCGCACAACCCTCTCATTGATGATGTTGCAGCAAGAACCCCCATCAATGATCACACTCAGCGACGCATCCTGAAGTCTGCATCGAGCATGAAACAAGTTCTCCCTCTGCTCAGTCAGGTCTCTCTCCTTGACGCTCAGCACGCGTCTAGTAACCAAGGCCAAGTGATATGCCTGGTCGTCATGGTGGTCGGAAGTACCAACCATATAGCCATCAGCATCGGCTGTATAGACGCCTACAGGGTCAGCCTCGACGTTGTCGTCATCGCCGTCGTCATAGCTCTCATAGCCTGCAGATTGGGAGGAGAAGAGGACCTTCTTTGCATTAGGGCAATCCCTCTTGTAATGCCCTCTTCCCCCACACTTGAAGCATTCCAAATCCCGAGCTCGGTCAGAACGAGATGTCTCTAAAGCCGGCGGCTGCGGGCGGCGAGAAGGAGCAGGTGGGGCTGATCGCTGCGTCACTGTGGCAGACGTTGTACCTGTGCTGCTACGGTCCTGTCTAGGCACACTAGATGTAGAAATAGAATTAGTTCCATAACCCGAATTGAAGGGTCTAGAACCATACCTGGATGATGTCGCATACTGCCATGGTTGCTGCTTCTGACGCAGCTACTGTAGATAGAACTTCTGGGCAGTATGGATGATATTGTTGAGGTCCTTGATCGCCAGCACGTCGACCTTGTCCTGTATGGGCTGATTAAGCCCGGTGATGAACCTTGTCCTCAAGGTCCCTGGAGCAACACTGACGCCAGCCTTGAAGTACATATCCTCAAGGCGAGCGAAGAACTCCTGTGGCGAATCAACACCCTGAGTAGCACGTGCAATTTCCGACCTCATCTGCTCCTTGTATGTCGAAGGCACATACTTCCTAGTCATCATGTGCACAAGCTGGTGCCACTCACTAATGGGTGGCCAACCCATCCTGAAATGTTGTTGCTCAAGACGATGCCACCAGGTCTGAGCAGCTCCCTCAAAATGTAAGGTAACGAGCTCTACCTTTTTATGCTCCGGGATAGTCAAGTGTCGCAGTACATGCTCTGTGTTCTGCAACCACTCAATGAAAACAAAAGGGTCATATAAACCAAAGAAGGGTTTGATCTTTACCTTTACATCTCGGCGATGGACAGGAAGCTAGGCTCGGCGGTCAGGAAATGGAGCGGCAGGATCCTCAAATTGCTCGAAGTGACGAGTTGCAGGCGGTGGAGGAGCTCCATACTGACCGTGAGGAGGCGCAACATACGACTGCGGGACGCAAGCAGGCTGTCGATGATGCTGATATGTGCGGCAGCTGGGCACTGATGCTGGCGAGCCTGCTGCCGGTTGTCGGGCCGGACAGCGTTCCAATACGCTACCTGATTCTGAGGCAGGCGAGGAGGTGGGACATAGCTGGTAGGGTGTTGTTGTAACTCAGGGGGGGTCCTGTAGGGGCGGGTGAAACCCATCAGCATACCCTAACTGACCCTCATCCTCCTCAAGGTCGTACTCATTAAACTGATCATCCTCATCAGAATAGATAGGCGTGCGTACACTCTGATGATCCTGAAATGCATCAACATCAAAAGGCAAAGCAGTAGTCTGTCGTTGCCGATGCTGACGTGGAGGCTGCTGAAGATGCGAACCTGATTGCCTACGGTGTGGTCGACCTGTAGGAGGCTGGAAAGTAGGAGAACGGCCTCGTCTACGTCGATCACTGGAATGAACCTGATTGTCATCATGTTCCTCCTGGGAACTCTCATCATCTGCCTCTATAACTGCAGGGTCTTCCTCCTGGATCACTATCTGTGCAGACCGTCATTGTCGACGACGCTGCGGGACTACAGTGCTTTCTTTCTGCAACTCGAGGCATTTCAGTTGGCCTGGAGTCGATGTTGAGGGAGGCATCACAGATTTGCCCTTCGCCTTTTCCAAGGCTAGGGAGCTCAACTCATCGGCATATAACTGACCTTGATCGATCGAAGACGGTTGCTGTCGAGCTAAGAGCTCTGCATTCTGACGCAAAAGATCGGCTATCTGCGCATCTCTTACTTTGTTGGCAGCAAGCAACTCGCGCTACATCTTCTGTTCAGCAGTCTCTGAGCCTGTATCGCGGGGTGTATCGCCTTCTGACATGGTACCTGACAACAAGATGTAGCAAACCACAGGATCAAAGCGAACAACAACGGCAAAAGAGAAACAACAAACAGGTAAGCAGAACCGAACTCAACAAGCAATCACTCAGGAAACTAATCTGGCTGGCCGTGTGGGCGATTACGAGCTGACTAAAGCAAGTCACACAACAATCAACAAAATCAAAGCAATGCTCAGTAAAGAAAATGTCGAAAGTAGATATGCAAGGATATAAGCAGAGAAGCAAGCACAACACAGTCAACCAAGATATGCAGCCCAGACAGTGAAAGAGATAGAAGACGGTAAATGAATCACTTGCGAAGAGACGCACTTGCCTTATTTTGGCTTGTGTGGCCTCAAAATTTTTTTTTTGAATTGAAGGTGCCGGATTCAAGACCGGGATCTCCCTTCTTGCACTGCAAAGAAACACACTTGCCTTAGTTTGGCTTGTGTGGTCCCAAAATTTTTTTTATATAACCTAGGGCTACTTCAACAAAAAATTGCAGAACAAGCAACCGCAACACAAGAACAACAACGGCTCAACACACAGTAGGCGCACTTCAGCCCAAAAACGAACAGCACAACCAGTTTGCTTTTTGTGCAGCAAAATTTCAGCAATTCAGTGATTCAAGTGGGAAAAGAAGAAGATTAAGAATATGTAGATTGGTGGTGCAAATCAAGGCAAATAGTGGCAAGGAATGCTTCTAAGCCTATATGCAAGCAGATCTACAATAAACACAATCAAGCAAAAACACACGAATTTGCTGAAAATCTGTGTGAACTGGTACGACACTGTGCATATTTTTTTTTGTGATGATGGCCGAATTTCTCAGCCACCAAACCTAGGTTTTTGGTGCATTTTTTTTATTCAGCTTGCAAGGGAATTTTTTTTTTTGCAGGAAGTGATTTACGAAAGCGAAGGAGTGATTGAAAGAAGAGTTGGAACGACTTACGCGGTTCGAAGGCTCTGATGCCAGTTGATATAACCTTGCCCGACGGAAAGACTACAAGTTGTTATCAAGGATCCGATGAACGCGTAGTAGGGCGAAGAAACTCTTCGGAAATGAATGGAGGTGGCGGCGGGCTATAGGGTTTCGGAAACACCTTGGTAACCGGTGGACTGGTGGAGGCGCGGCGGAGAGGGAAGGAGGCGCGGCGGAATTAGGGTTAAAGTTACTCTTGTATTGCGGAAGTGTATCGGGTAGATGATTAACGCGCCAGGATAATTCAACTTAGAAACGCGTTAATTGATGACGTCGGGGCCCAGGGTTAAGGAGTTTAACTCGACTTGAACTTAGGCTTGAAATTGACGTAAACTGAAATGAAATACAAGAGTTCCTACTTATACTAGAGAGTTGGCTTAATGGGCCAGACTCTCTAGTTATTAATTTTGGCGGCCCATTCAACATAAATGGAAACCACTCCAGAACTAGAAACTACTAATAATGGAAATGTTGTAAACAGAAAGTACTAAATAAAGATAGTATGAACTAGAAATAGAAAGACATCCTAAAATAGAAAGTCGACTAAAACTAGCTCGGAATATCTGCAGCTGTAGGAGAGTCAGTCACGGCTAAGCTGACGAGACACATAAGCTCGGGCGTTGTAGTGATCTGGCCGTGACTGGCTACAAGTTTGGTCACCAATGATTGTGTCGCTGCCTGGACACTCTTTGCTCTAGAGCGATTAATGGGGCCTGTAGGCGGAAGTATCACAGCGTCTTCCTCCTCTGTAGCTGACATGGAGGGTAGGGTCACATCATTCATGGTAGGTGAAATAGGGTTTGCAATTGTACCTTAGAGACTGCAAATTTGACAATGAGCGCTAGTTATGGAGGCGAAAACCCCAAACTGGATGGGTAACCTAGCTTAAGCGCATACACACAGAGAGATCATTAGGAGCGTAAGGAAGATCCTCGAGATTGTGCCGGTGGTGAGTGCTTTTGCAGCACAACATTGCAAGGCCTTGTGCTGTTACAGGTTGTATGAAAAAATAAAATTTATTAGCACTATAATTATTTAAGTAAACCGTGGTCCAAGTATAAATTAAAAAGATGAAGAAAATAAACATTTAAACGACACCACAATTATTTAGATAAAATCATGGTCCAACTTTATTACATACCGCATATTTATTGTAAACCGCAAACTAGATATATTTCTTACCCTGATTCAATGAAAGGAAAGCAGAAAAACTGAGTTTCATGTATGTTTTTGTACTAGTAGTGGCACCACGTTGAGATTTATTTGTGCACCGTGTTTATATATGTTTGGGCATCATGTTTTCATGAGTGTGTTTTGTTGTTATTGTGCACCACATTAGTGTATATGTGTGTGATTTAAATTGTGTTGTTCTTCACATGTTATGGACGAAGCACTCGTCATAAACATCCTGCTTCGAAGAAGAAGAAAATTACTATTGTACAGGAGAGGAATACGAGTAGTGATGTTTGAACATTTGGTGATGGCAATGAGGATGTTGGTGCCTCTCAGTCTACAATCATTACCGAGGACTTGGGTACTTCTCATCTTACAACAGTTGAGGATGAGGATGCTCAAAGAGGTGATATATATATAATTAGTTCAAAAATATTTATTAGAAAAGCTAGTGATTACGAGTAGTGATATTTATATTATGATTTATTTTTAGAGCGACGTGCAAAGCACTATCACTCAACTAGTGCACTTGCTATTACTGGTAATCTTGTTGAGAATAAGACAAAGGGTAATAAGACAAAACATAATATTTAGAATGTTGTGCAGTATGAGTGATGACTAGTATCCATTTTCTTTTGTTTTATTGTTGTTGTAGGTAAACGAAAGGAATCGTTTAAGGTGGAACCATCGTCGAAGACATCACTTTTATCTGCTTCAAACACTTTTGGGTTGTCTGTTGTTCCTATTGTGGAAAAAAAACATGTAAAGAGGTTGTTGTTGTGCCTAAGAAAAGGAAAGCATCCATTAGTAGGCTTAAATTAAGGGGTTCTCTTGCTCTACTCTTTGATATGATAGATGCAATTGTTCTAGCTCAGAAGAAGGCATTGAACCATATGTGTTTTGGATATCATACTTCTTTGAAGTTGAAGGAGTTGCTCGAAGCATTGTGCTATTGGGTTATTGACAAATTTCATGTACCATCTTGTTCTTTGTGGATGGGAAATGATTTGCCTTACATACCATTGATTGATGAAACTATTTAACATTGTATTTTCTTGCCGAATTGAGGTAGAAAGAGTATTCAACCTAATAATATGACTGAAAACCGTGTGGTTAATCTATGGAGACAAGGTTTTACGAAAGAAGGTGTTATTACTCCAACTAATGTTAAAAACAAGATTCTTGAGAATAAGAATGACGATGGTCACTTTCCTTTGCATTTTATTGTACTGTTATATCAATTGCTTATTGAGATTAATTCCAACAGTACGACAACTCACAAGGTTTTGAAGTGGTTTGACTTATTGGTATGCAAGCATATGGAAGAGTGCAATTGGTGTAAATTATTATGGACGACGTTTTGTGAGTTAAAGTTGTAGGCTAGTAGTGTTTCGATGTTCAGGGGTCCATATGTGTTTCCACTTGTACGTTATTGACATTTTTCTATATCTAGTATTTGTGCATCATCAATATGGTATTATGTGCATTGTAGTACTATGCATTGTGCACCATTGCAGCAATGTTTTGTGTAATGTTTTATGTTAATTTTCATGGAACAATTGCACCCGTACTATGATGATTGTGCACCATTACAAGAGTGTTTTGTGCATCATTGCAAACATGTTTTGTGCACATGTTTACCTTCACTTATGCAACAATTTATCTTAATTTGTGCAGATTGTGTATGTTGATAGAGTTTGTTTGATAAGTATGTTCAATCCTAGACATTACCCTATAATCAATCACTATACGTCAGATGATTTGAAGGAGAGGGAGGTTTTCGAGATACACTTGGTGGTTATATCTTAGGTTATGTTAGAGAGGTACCATATGTTTCACCGCTTACTGCACAACCACAACCAATAGGCCTTGATGACGACAAAGGCCGAGAAAGATCACCACCTTAGGAAGTGGATGTGGATTTTGATTCCAAAGGTGATGATGCGAAGGACGAAAGTTTCTATAAGTACATTTGTGAACTTGTAAACATGGAGAGGATCTTTGCTGAGTATATTAGGAAGTTCTATAAGCACATCAATGATGCACCTCCAAAGATTGCTAAGAATTCAACATTCACAATGATAAATGAAGCATGTGAGAAGATTATCAACTTGAAGGTTGTTCTTGACTCACAACGCCAATTTTCCTAGTCCCAAGACAATGATCATTTCTGTTATGAGCCTGTTGTGATAAAGTAAATAAAAGAGATTGAGCAAACATTCTTGATGGCGATGGATGATTTATGCAAGATACTCGTAAAAAAGGAATGCACATGCTTTTCACAAGGAGGAAGTATGTCGAGCATGATCTTGGCATCGTATTTGAGAATGACCATGATTATGAGGTGGAGGAAGTTCAAAAAGTCGTTGGCTAACAAGAAAGTGCACCAAAGAATGTTGAAGAGTTTGAAAAGACTGATGCATTTGTTTAATGTCAAGAAGAGGAGCAAGACAATGATGGGAAGAAGGACAATGAGAAGGATGACAATGAAGAAGAGGACAATGCTGAAGTTGACAAGAATGAAGAGATTGAAGATGACAAGGATGGAAATGGAAAGAATGATGATGATTACATGGATTGTGACATCGGAATGGACAATTATGAAGATGGAGGTCAGGATGAAGGCAATGATAAACAAAATCCGGATATGGAGGAACACAAGGATGATAAGGGAAAAACTGATGAAAGGAAGGATCGTGATGAAAAAAGAGAGGATGAGACGGAGGATGATGCAAGTAAGCAGGATCACACAATGAAGTGAACGGTGAGATGAATGATGAAGTGAACGATGATAAAAATGAAGAGAAGGATGATAATATAGAGAAAGTCATTCAAGATATGGATGGAGAGGCTGACACTGAAGAAAATGAGGAGAAGTATCAAGGACAAGGACATGAGGAGGATGGAAATGTTGGTACTGAAGTTAAGGAGAGAGAGAGAGAGAGAGAGAGAGAGAGAGAGAGAGAGAGAGAGAGAGAGAGAGAGAGAGAGAGAGAGAGAGAGAGAGAGAGAGAGAGAGTTGTCCAACCAAAACGTAAGTCATGTCCGGGAGATTTCACACCTCCTTTTGATTTGAGAATTGAAATTAGTATTCAAAATGTTGTTGACATTATGAAGGTACTTTATGAATACTATCATTATTTAGATAAGTATGCATCATGTTTTGTTTGTGCACCATGCCCCTTTTGTTTATGCACCATATTTTGATATGTTTATGCATCATGTTTCCATGATTTTGTAGTGTCTTCTTGTGCACCATATGAGCTTATGTGGTTCATGACATCCTCTCTATTTGTGCACCATTTTATATGTATTTGTGCACTAGGGTTGATTTGAATTTTTACTTATATCATTTTGCAAATGTTTTTAGATATTTCTTTTTCCTTGTTGCTTTGAATAGTTCAAGAGGTTGTTATAGAAGCTTCATAACCTCATAATACGATTGAGGATGATTTACACACTCATGTGCAAGAGAAGTGCCCAACTTAGTTGTCCCATGCTTGTAAATATCCTTACGTAAGGAGGGAAATTGATTGTAAAATTAAGCTTAATGAGGTTGAGATGAAGCTTTTATCATGGATAATTGATGAGATGAAAGACAAGGAGTATGATATTTTTATCATTTAATTTCTTTATTACATTTTACTGATGTGTATGGATCATTTTTACATCTAATATGTACACATGCTCATTCCTCACTTGCTTTCTTTTTTACAGTTAGGCCGTGTTCACTTGTGATGAGCTAAATGGTAAGATGGAATTACTAAGACTATAAGTCTAAGGAAATACATTGGTGATGATGTTATTTCTATATGGTCAACGCTCATGAACAATGGTGAACCAACGAAGAGTGACAATTCCCAGTTAAGATTTTTATGCACAATTCCACTGGTGGTATATATGAACTAATGATTATAATATATTTTGTGCACCATTTTCACTTTGTTTGTGCACTACATTAGTTCAAGTTGTACCCCATATCAGTATAAGTTGTGCAACACATTAGTACAAGTTGTGTACCACATTAGTATAAGTTGTTCACCACTTTCACTTTGTTTGTGTACCACTTTAGTATAAGTTGTGCACCAGATTATTATATTTTGTGCACCAATTTCACTATGTTTGTGCACGACAATGATTATAGTATATTTCATGTTTTATTGTACTTTTTTTGCATGTGATTGGGGAACTAATTTGTGAATTTATGTATTTATTTGATGAAGATATTGACAATGATAAATTCTGATTCCTCATTTCCTGATAGATGTGATTCCTTTTTCAGTTTAATGAATGAATACACGGCTCATACACAATGATTAAATGTTAGGACCCTCGGATTCCATCTACGTGGAGCATCGAGGAGTGTTCAGACGCATTGCCACAGATCGTTGCTGAAGAAAAATGCTCTGAAGATGACAGTCAGAGAGCGAAGCTTATAGAATGCGTCAGTCGACGCATTCAAAAAAAGATCTTATTCCCAAAAAAGTGGAGATGCCACATCTCGGAGAATCTGGGCCCGTCAAGCTCTTAAACAAGAAAATATCTAAGTTAGAAGATATAAGACTAGATATCTTATATAAGAAAATGTATTTCACCTTATCTATTTTACCTTACTTATGCTCCAAGCAATATCGTATCTTGTATTTTTGCTAATCTTATATCTATTAAGATTAGCCATGGACCTCTATATAAGAAGGGTATCCAACTCTCGTAGGATACATATTATTCTACTATCCAATATATTACAATTCTCAACAGAAGCTTATTATTCTCTTCAGAACGTGTAAACCTTGGCCCAACACTCTACAATCAAAGTGGATTGTGTCATAGTACTAAATCTTCCAAAAAGAACTAGCGCCCACCATGGGTCTCAAAGTCAAAAAGATTTCACCTTTTTTTCCCACAAAACATTAGAACCTTTAATCCACCATGTCTACCGAAGGACCTATCAACAACGAGATTCGATATGAAAACATCGTTTAACCTAACGACACGACGCCACCACAAAACCCAAGCATCGGCCCAGTTCAAGCAGACTAGGTGACCTACACGCCACCGACATGGCGGAATGTCAAGAAAAGATGAAAACACTCGTTGCCCAGAGAACTCAATCGAAAGCGAGACTCCAAGAACTGCTAAAGGAGAACGATGCATTGCGATCCTAGAACGTGACCATGACACCACCATCACCCATACAAAGGCTCCAGTACATCCGCGATGACAACACCGTAAGACATCTAGACATGGAACACGCCGTCGTCAACATGTCTTTCTCTACTCCACCGATGATGACGTCGTCAAGAAAAGAATGCCCTCTTGATCGGGACGATGACGACACCCGACCAATTTGCCAACAAACAACGAGCAACAAATGTGATGCAGGCACTTCCCATGGAGTCATTCGACGACCTCATAGAAAGAAAGTGGCACAAAAAGCTTAAAACTTTAGACGAGAGATTTTCTCAAATACAAGGTGTGCCCAGACCCATCGAGGAGGAAAGCGATGATTGTTACGCCGATTCACCCATCATTGACACCATCGCTCGCGTCAAAATACCTAAGCAGTACACAGTTCCTAATATGACGTCGCGGATCCTGACGAAAACATTTCATTGTATAAGCATAAGATGATGATGAGCACGGTGCCTAAGCATCTAAAAGAAGTTGTGATGTGCAAGTGGTTTGGAGCCACCCTAAAAGGCTCTGCCTTGACATGGTTCATGCATCAACCCAACAAGAGCATCTCCTCATTCGTAGGGCTAGTTAAATTGTTCAAGACTCAGTTCACGAGTAGTCGACTGTTAGGGTACTATGATCGTGTCAACGTAAAAATCCCATAGGTGTCGAGACATGAAGACGCGGATCATCATTAGTGTTGTTATAGGAAGACGACTTGGATATGACCATCATGAAGATGCAAAGATTAATTGCCAAGCAACGCGACTGAGAAGATCATGTTTTATTATATAGCGTGTCCCAACTCTGAAAGATAACAATGGATGGCAAGGGTCCCACGATAGAAGATTGAATGCGTTATAGATATAATTTCCTTGTTTGATGTAAGGAAATAGTTTCTACAATGTTTGTTTATTTTATCATGGGCTCCAAGCCAAGATATTATCTTAATTTTATGGTAAGATCCTATTCCTTGTAGGATTACCTTTGGACCTCTATATAAGGGGGGCACCAGGACCTTATAAGACATCAACTATTCAAGCTATTGCAATCATGCATACTCTCATACAAGCATATATCAAACAAGATCCATATTTTCTCTCAAATAAAGCGGATAGCGTCATGATAAGAAATCTGCCCAAAATGATTAGCGCCCACCATAGGGCTGGGAGTCAAAAAGATTATACCTTTTTCCAACCACAAACACTACAAGACCATATCACCATCTCCAACGATGGACCAACCACCAATGACGTCGCCACATACGAAGACGTCACAATCACAACCACGACAAATCTTCCTCAAAATCCATGAGATCAGGCCGATCGTAGCGGTCCGGGGGATCAAAACGCCATCGACATGACGTAACTCCGTAAAAGATAAAGGCTTTGGAAGAGTCACTCGCCGCCCAGAGGACCCAATAGGAAGCACAAATCCGAAAGGTGCTAAAGGATAACGAGGTGTTGCGCTCCCTAAAATGTCGATGCTAGCACTGGCACCTCACTCCCGACTCCAATACGTCCGCGGAGACAACATCGTCTCATTCCTTGATCTCGAGTTCGTCGCCATCAACCCATCTTTCTTTACTCCAATCATGATGCTATTAGCCGACATTGAGGCTCTCTCCACCCGCCATCTATGACAATCAATCAGGCCTTCCATGAGTCAGAGACAACCGATCCAATGCAAGCAATACCAATGGAGTCATTCGATGACGTCACTGAACAAATGTGGCGCAAAAAGCTCAAAACATTAGATGAGAGGTTTGCCCAAATACTAGGGGTTCCTAGGCCCATTGGTAGGTTTCAGTGGTGCAGTCAGCACACTAGGGGAGATCACACTAACTACTTACGCGGGTTGAGTGAATATTCAAGCAAATTCCTGATCATGGATTGCTCGTCAATTCAAAGCTAAAGTCATGGTTGGGGGAACATTATGTTGTGCGTTCCCTTTATGAGCTAAGTGGGGACAATTATGATACGCGCTCCAAGGGGGGACATTATGTTGAGTGTTCCCAAACAGTAAATTCCGACGAGCGAGATTTACTGCTCTTAGGTTGCGACTTAAGGGGAAGAAGTGGTACCATCTTCGTATTACTATTAGTATTATATTAGCTTATGCACTTAGTAGTACTTTGGGCTATATCGAGTGATTGTTTGATAGCGAGATTGATAATGTTGTTATACTTGTAAGCTATTTTGCTTTTGTATCTATGTCTTACATGCTTTCACTTGAGAATGCCTAGCTGGGTATCTTACTAGTTTAGTGACTGACCCGTTATGGCTGGCTCTGTTTGACATCCAAGTATTAGCGTTGTACAGACATATGAACAACATGATGGGATTGGTGACCACCGATGTTAATTAGATAGCTCTCTGGGTCTTGTTCTTTTCATGTCAAATAGACTTGTCGTTTTCGCGTTGGTTGTAAACTTTGTTATGCATATTATATATCAGTGACTTGTCATTTTCATCTATAAACATACGTGGTTAATTATCTATATTGGCGTTTTATCGACATAATACTTATTTATGTATTCCTGCCTTGTGGATTTCGGGTGGGATTTATGGCAGTATGATACTCTGGCTTGGGGCGTTACACCTTATTTCCGGATGAGCTTTTTCCACTAACTCGACCCATTAGTCTAATTAGGCCGAAATACAATTTCGACTCCCACGGCCGCTCCTGAAAGAATAAGCTTTAACAAATAAGCCACAATTTATCTAAGAGGAAGAGTGGATAGAATGATAAATTAAGTTACAATCAATTAAATTTTTGTAATAAAAATGTATGGTTAATATTACAAAATAAACAAATTCTCCATAAAACCCATCAAAGTTTATACATATTCTAAAAAATAATTTTACTTTATCAACTTTGTTATACCAAACACGTACTTGTATTATTATAAACTCCCTGAATTAGCTACTAGATTGATCTATTCAATCAACTACAACTATATGAAAGTTGTTGTACGGTGACCAAGAGAGCCTAAATCCAAATTTAGGACAGTGTTACATTTAAGCTTGATGTAAAGAAGAGTAAACCAAAATATCAATATATACTATCCACATGTCATTTTAAGATACAAAATAGAAGTCTATTTAAGTTTTTTAACTAGTATACGTCCATGTGCCCTGCACGGATTTGGATAAATAAAAACTATACGTTTCACGTTGAACAATTTTATTATATGACATATAATTGACTAACGTGAATACAACATTATAAAAATTATGTTGTTTTAGAATGCTAAAAATATAGGAAGGATTAGGAGTTTAAGATGCTTAAAATAAAACTAATATATGTTATTAAAGTAAGAATTAGACTGTTAAAAAAAATGCACAAATAAGAATGATTTATTTACTATAATGTAAAAGTTTTGGTGGCAGATAATATGTTGATATTATTATTGTAACAAAATATGTTCTTTATCATCTAAAACTCTCTTTGAAAAGATATTATACATAAGATAAAATAATTTGAATGAATAATGTGATTTTTTTTAATTCAAGTAACATAGAATAAATGTGAAGAGTGAAAAACTAATTGGTAAAAAAAACGTCACCTACGTGATATAGCAAGATAGACGACATATCGGAAAAATTAGTTCAATATTAATATGTATATGGAAAAATTAGTTCATTTTAATATAGTATATAGAAACATTTAGAGAAAAAATTAATTATAATAGAAAGACGACCTCTAAGCTTGATCAAATATATAAAAGTTCACAATTATTTCTTGAATAAAAAAAATTAACAAATTTGAATGAAAATAAAAAAAATTAACTTATTATATCTTATGGCTTATGCCTTACAATTTCATATAATAAAATTAAGTTGAATTTGATATTTTTATTCAATATAAGAATTAACAAAAAAATCATATCAAATAAATAACTGTAGTCCGTATATTTTAAAAGGTATATATTTTTATAATATTATGTTTAATATATCTCATATAATATATCATCATTTATAGTTTCCATTATATCTAACTTGATATCTTATAACGAATCTTGGAGAGAAGATAGTACATATATAATTAAGGTAACGTGTATAAGTATAAAAGTTGGAAAGTCTAAATAAAAAGGGTATATAATTATCGAAAAATGTGAAGGGTGAAAAGGTAATTAGATAAATAGATTTTCCTATGTGGCATAGCTAATTGGGCGAAACATAGGAAATAGAATTAGGGTTTTAGTATATTATATAGATTGTTAGAAGTTGACAAATAATCGTACTTTATATCTTTTCTTGTTCCTTGTTGTGTGTAGGGCTGTCAAAACTTGAACCGATTCAAAATCCCGATCAACCCACTCGACACCAAACCCGATCGATACCCCAAAACAAAAAACGAGCTTGACCCGATCCAAACCGACTAGCCCGAACACAAAAATAACCCGAACCCGAAAATAATTGGTAACCGATTATATCTGAATGGACTAGCCCATTATCAACCGGGTATCGAGAGTCACCCGACCCGAAAACCTGAAGTTACAAGACCGAAAACCCGAAGTTGTCTGATCCGAAATCACCCGAAAACCCGAAGTTTCCTGATTCGAATTCACCCAAAAATCCAAAGTTATCCGATATGAAATCACATGAAAACCCAAACTCAATAGCCCGAAATCACAAAAAGAATTGATGTCACCTTACCCGAAATCATCCGAAAAAAATAAAGGCACTCCACCCAAAATCATTCGAAAAGCCCAAAATCACCCACGACACATCAACCTAGCTATCACACTACGATCAGTATTCATCCAATCTCAACAAGAACCCACACCTATATTAACTTAATAGATGTATTACGAGCAATTGAAAAGAGTTAACTTTATTCTAAGTTAAGAGATATGCACAAAGAAGATCCTTATATTTCATTTCATTGAAAATATAATATGGATAACGGTATTTTTTGGATCATGTTTTCAAAGCAATTAACACTTTGACCTTTTTTTAGGCTCTTGGAGAAGGGGTAGCTTTTAAATTTTGGTAGCTTTCAAATTTGTGATTCCATATCTGATGCATGCTAACATAAATAGGGTAGTTTTCGAATGTCTGATTTTGATACACATGCAATGTCGGGCTCTTTGCTTCTCGTACTCTAGACTTTTCCTTATCGTTATATTATACTTTGAAATTAAGGTCTAAGTTTCTCCTCACTATTTACCGTAAGAATCCTCTTTACTATAACCCAATCTGAAATATAGAACTTCAATGATAGAAGATTTTATAGTGAATATATATTTATTATAATTATGTTTGGCTTCAATCGAAAACCGGTTCCATTGAAATACATTTCAACCGATATTCGATTTATCTGAAATGTGATTCTTTTGAGATCGTACTCAACTGAAATTAGTTTCATTCGAACACATATTTATCTGAAATTTGACTCAACCGAAATTTGATATACCCAAAATCTAGTTCAACCATAATACAAAATAACCCATCGAAATTGACCCAAATACCCGACTTTGCCCAAGTAAATGAATAATTGACCCGACCTGAGTTACATAGAGTTGTTAGAATACTTGTCATTAGCCCGGATCCGAATTGATCTGAAACCAAAATTACCCGACATGAAACCGATCTGATTCGCCCGATTGACACCCCGAAGTTCGACCAAAATCAAAATTAAGCAGACCAAAAATGACTTGAAGACCCAATCTCACCCGATAAGTGAATACCCAATCTGACCCAATTTGATATGACTTGTTATAATATCAATAGTTGGAATGAATCTGAACCAGCCCAAAACCAAAATGACCCGATCCGAAACTAATCTGACACGCCCGATTGACACTCCTAGTTGTGCGGTTGAGCTCATTAGTTTTAACCGTGGACAAAATAAATTTCAATTAGTTAATGATAAAAAAGAGTTTTGTAATAAATATTATTGACTAGATTAATACATTATCTTCAAAAAAAAAATACATAAACTCCTAATCCCAATTCCTCTCTTTAGAGACATATATCATCTCTGATCGTCGCTGCCACCGCCATATTTCTCTCTGGCTGTCATCCCTATCTCTTACCACCATATCCGATAATGTTTGGAATATTTTCATTTCTTGCTGTTTGTTTCAAATATAAAACCTAGATCTAAAATATTTTTTTTATTAGAATTTCGAGGGAATTTGTTTTGTTACCAAAATATTAATGAATTCAGCAAGGAAAAATGGAAGATCAAAGGTAGAGGAAGAGAGTTTTTTGATGCACTGAACTGCTCTTTGTTCATGCCTACATTCATTAATAACTGACTCGATAATGCAAGTACTTAAACAAACAAAGCACGACTATAATCCCACTAACCACGACTACAACTTTGCCTAAGAAATCGACTCCAAACAACCCCACTAACTAGTCTAACAACTCCCTTAAACATAGCTAGTTAATAACAGAAACTGGACTAAATTCTATGAAATAAAACTAAGTGTTGAATCATATTTTAACACCTTCCCTTGATTCAAACTTGCACATCCCGATCTTCTCCATAAAGAACATGTGCTTCACTTGATTCAAAGCCTTTGTAAACAGATCTGCATCTTGATCGTTTGTGCCACAGAACTTGAGCACAATCTTCTCTTCGATCACAAGTTTTCTTATGTAATGATGCTGAACTTCAATGTGTTTGGTCCTGGCATGGAATGCAGGATTCTTAGTCATAGCAATTGCTGATTGATTGTCACACCACAGCTCTATTGCAGCCTCCTAAGCACAGCACAGATCAACAAGCATCTTTCTCAACCACACTGCTTGCCTTGAAGCAACTCCTGCTGCAACATATTCTGCTTCTGATGAAGATAGAGCCACAATATCTTGCTTCTTTGAGCTCCAAGTGATTGCTCCAGATCCTAAACAAAACACTGATCCTGAAGTACTCTTTCTGTCATCTAGGCATCCGGCCCAGTCACTATCAGTGTGGCCTATAAGCTTGAAACTTTCACTTGGCTTATACCAAATCCCATATCCTGCAGTCCCAGCTACATACCTGAGTATCCTCTTTGCAGCTCCCAAGTGTTGCCTTGATGGTGAGTGCATATATCTTGAGACAACACTTACACTATAGGCTATGTCAGGCCTAGTATGTGTGAGATAATTTAGGCCTCCAACAAGACTCCTAAATAGCTTCTCATCACCTCTTTCAGTGCCATCCTCTCTCTGCAGTTTCTCATTTGTGTTCATAGGTGTAATAGCAGCCTTACAGTTCTCCATGTGGAACTTCTTCAACATATCCTTGGCATACTTCTCTTGACACACAAATATTCCTTGCTTCCTCTGCTTGACTTCAAGGCCAAGGAAATATTGCAGCAGCCCCAAATCAGTCATCTCAAACTCCTTCTTCATCACAGTCTGAAAGCTTGACAACAGCTTCTCTGAGTCACTAAAATAGATGATGTCATCTACATAGAGGCATACCACAATGAACCTCTTCCCTTCTTCTTTTCTTACATATAGTGTAGGCTCATTCTCACTTCTGTCAAAGCCATTGTTGATAAAGAAATCATCAATTATGTTGTACCATGCTCTAGGGGCCTGTTTTAGCCCATAGAGAGCCTTATGTAGCTTGAGAACCTTGCTCTCTTCTCCTTTCTTGATGAAGCCCTCAGGTTGCTCAACAAACACCTCCTCTTGAAGCTCTCCATTTAAGAATGCTGACTTTACATCAAACTGATACACATGAAGCTTCTTCTGAGCAGCTATTGCAAGCACAAGCCTCACAGTTTCAAATCTTGCCACAGGAGAAAATGTTTCTTCATAATCTACTCCTTCCTTCTGTGCATAGCCCTTGGCTACAAGCCTTGCTTTGTGCTTTTGAATGCTTCCATCTGTGTTGAACTTAGTTATGAAGACCCACTTTGGACCTATCACATTCTTGCCTCCAGGAAGCTCAACTAACTTCCATGTTTCATTCCTCTGAATGGAGCTCATCTCCTCAGTCATTGCTTGCTGCCACTCCTTCTTTCTTGGAGCTTCTTCATAGCTACTTGGCTCAGTAACACTCATAAAAAAGTCACAATTATCATAAATCTCTTCCAGTGATCTGAACCTCCTTAGTGTTGACTCATTAGATGAGCCTGAGCTTGATGAACCTGAACTTGGTGAGCTCGAGCTACTTGATGGTGAAGAGGAGGAACTTGAAATGTTGTTGCCAAGATCAAAGCCTTGAACATCTTCTATTGTAGCTTCTTCTGAACTGTCACCAATGATAACACCTTGCTTTTGAGTTGTCTCATCTTGCTTTCCTTCCCAGTTCCACCTTGAGCCCTCATCAAACACTACATTCCTGCTTATGATCACCTTCTTTGACACAGGATCATATAGCCTATATTCCTTGGAGTGTGTTGCATAGCCAATGAACACACACCTTACACTTTTGTCATCCAGCTTGGCTCTCAGATTCACCATAGAGTAAGCCACACAGCCAAATATTCTTAAGTGACTCACACTTGGTTTCTTGCCTCTCCAAGCTTCATATGGGGTCTGATTCAAGACAGCTTTGGTGGGAGATATGTTGAGAATATAGACAGCTGTAGCCACTGCCTCACACCAGAATTCATTTGGCACTCTTTTTGCCTTTAACATACTCCTTGTCATTTCCACCACTGTCCTATTCTTCCTTTCAGCCACACCATTTTTCTCAGGTGTATAGGGTGCTGTGAGTTCTCTCTTTATTCCATGCTCCTCACAGAATTCAGTGAACTACTTGGACATGAATTCACCTCCTCTATCTGTCCGTAAAGCCTTCACCTTCTTGCCACTTTGGTTTTCTACCAAGGCCTTAAACTTCTTAAAGTTCTCAAAGGCTTCTGACTTAGCCTTTAAGAAGAACACCCAGCTCATCCTACTATAATCATCTGTGATCAAGAGAAAGTACTTGCTGCCTCCTAGAGATTCTGTTTGCATAGGACCACATAAATCTGCATGAAGAAGCTCCAACACATCACTTGCTCTACATGCCTTGCCACTAGGAAACGACCCCTTTGACTGCTTCCCATACACACAGCCTTCACACAGCTCTAGTTCACCAATCTTTGGCAAATCATTCACCATTTCGTTTGTCTAAAGCAGCCTCAGCCCTTGCAAATTTAAATGACCATATCTGAGATGCCACACTCTTGTGTCATCATCACCTTTTGTTGTCAATGCCTTCCCTGCACTTGAAGACAGCTCAAGAGGAAAGACTTCATTCTTTCCCATTGCAACACTTACAATCACCTCATATGATTTCTTGTCTTTTATAAAGCAAGATTGATCATCAAAAATCACATAGAAACCAGAACATAGCAGCTGACCAACACTGAGCAAATTATGAGCTAAATTTGGCACATATTGCACATCATAAATCAATTTAACAGTACCTCTTTCTGACATCATGGCCATTGTGCCTCTTCCTTCAACATCGAGTAGATTGTCATCACCAAGCCTAACTTGGCTTTTCTTTGACTCATCCAGGTCTTTGAACAATTCTCTTATACCTGACATGTGGTTAGAGCATCCACTATCTACATACCAGACTCCACCTGTGCTCTTGATAGTTGTGTTCTGTGTAAGAAGCAACTTTCCTTTTTGCTCTACAAGTTGTGCTAGAAACAGCTTATCTTCCTGCTCCACAAAATTTGATCTCTGATCATTCTTCTTCTCTGCTTCATCTTTTTCCTTCTTCCAGCATTGAGCTTCTTTGTGTCCAGGTTTCTTGCAGTAGTAACACTTGAACACCTTTCTTTGTTGCTCTTGCTCTTTTCCTTCACTTCCTTGGCCAAATCTGCCTCGACCTCTTCCTCTGAAGCCACCTCTGCCTCTTCCTCTATTGAAGTGTTGGCCTGATCTCACTTTGCTTTCATCTCTTCCCATGAAAGCCTTCTCTTCCTTCTGATCTCCAGATCTATTCAACCTTTCCTCATGAGCTTGCAGAGAGCCCATTAACTCATCAAAGGAATAAGTTTCCATGTCCTTTGATTCCTCTATAGCAGTAACAATGTGATCATACTTTGTTGTAAGACTTCTTAAAACCTTACCAACAACATGTTCATTTGAAACCGCATCTCCATATGATCTCATCTGTTGCACAATGCCTGAGATCCTAGACAAGGACTCTTGCATTGGTTCCTTGTCTTTCATGAGAGAAGTCTCGAATTCTCTCCTCAGTGATTGTAGTCTCACTGTGATCACCTTCTTATCTCCTAGATATTCCTACTTCAAGATGTCCCATGCTTCCTTTGATGTTGTTGCAGAAACAATCCTTGGAAATATCTCATCATCCAGAGCTTGTTGTATCATGAACAAGGCTCTTGAATCCTTCTTCCTCTTCTCTCTTAGAGTCTGATCTGGCTCTTCTGTGCCATCATCCTCGAACCCCTCATCAACAAATCCCCACAGCTCTTGTGACTTGAAAAGAGTTTTCATTTTCAAGCCCCAAAACTGATACTTCGTACCCTTGAAGATGGGCAATTGTGAAGTTCCATTGTTGTTTCCTCCAGCGTTCTGCATTTCTCTTTCTTCCTGTGTTTCCCTTGTGTTTTCTCTCAATTCTCTCACACACTCTCCTAGGATCGAAGCCTAGTTGGCTCTGATACCAATTTGTTAGCAAAATATTGATGAATTCGGCAAGGAAAAATGGAAGATCAAAGGCAGAGGAAGAGAGTTTCTGATGCACTGAACTGCTCTTTGTTCATGCCTACATTCATTAATAACTGACTCGATAATGCAAGTACTTAAACAAACAAAGCACGACTATAATCCCACTAACCACGACTACAACTACAACTTTGCCTAAGAAATCGACTCCAAACAACCCCACTAACTAGTCTAACAACTCCCTTAAACATAGCTAGTTAATAACAGAAACTGGACTAAATTCTATGAAATAAAACTAAGTGTTGAATCATATTTTAACAGTTGTTACAAAAATCTCCATTTGTGTTTTAATTCTATTTTCGGGTCCGAATGTGGTGAGGGATGTCGTTGGTGGGTGGTGGAGCGACGCCGACTAGTTTTGTGGTGGTTAGTGAGGCTTGGCGTAGGAGACAACAAGACGGACTAGTCGTGAGGTTGGTGATCGAAGGTGGTGATAAGACAATGATCGTGAGGTTGGTGATCGGAGTAGCCTGACGACCAACGATGAAAATGATAGAGGACCGGTGAAGATAGATCTACAAAGGCATGGCATGTTTTGCTAGAGTAGGTGTCTAGGAGGAAGAAGGTGACAAATGTATATTCTAATTTACCTTTTCAATTTTTTTTCTAATTAGAAGTGTAAAAGTTACTTCTACCCTAGGTGTAAATCTAATTTTATCAAAAAACAAGTACTCCACAGCCGATCTAAATTAAGTGTCGTTTTAGTAGTTGAATTTTGGTTATTTTTATATAGTATTTTAAGTTTTGTGGGCAACTAATTAAGAGTAATGAAAATTGTAATTGAATTTTGGTTTTTGTTGACTTTTCTTCTTTTAAACTCTTTATTCATTGACTCAAAAAATTATAATTATTTAAGATGTGAGAATATTGAGGAAAACTGTAAGATACTTGATTTAGGGTATGTTTGGAAAAACATTTTGTAAAGATATTTCTATTTATAACGTGTTTTTTTGGTAAAAAGTATTTTTAGCATTTGAGATTTGTGTAATATTTTGATTTTTATATCTGTTTGTATTTGAGGAATTTTTATTTAAAGCATTATTTGTAAAAAATAATTGTTATACCAAACATTATTATTTTAAATAAGTACTTATAACTAAAAATGTATTTGTCAAGTGTACTACCAAACCAACACTTAATTAATACGTACCTCCTCTATTTAATAATATTGGTTATTTTAACTTTTGACACAACTATTAAAAAAGATGATCATCAAGATAAAACATCATAACCTTTTCCTAAAAACTTACATAGTTAACCACCTCATTTTTAACCAATAAATAAAGAGAATTTGCATAAAAAATATCAATATATACAACTTTCAATAACATACCTAGTATGTCACTAATACATCATTACTTACAACTCTAAAATAACATATATTTCTTAACAAAATAAAATTATAAAATGAAATTTAATAATAAACAAAGAGAGTAATTTAAAATTGTGGCATAAGATAAAATTACAATTATTCTAATTTTAAATTAGTACAATATTATTTTAAATTCATTTATCACTTTTTTTGTTGATACAACAAACTCAGCACCAAGGGCATCCACAAAGGTGATACTCATGGTTTCTTAAACTTAAAATAACTAATTAAAATGTCAAAAAATGGCAGAAGAAACCATCATTGGTCCTTGAGCCATTTCTTCTTCAAGAAACTTAATTCTCTTACAACTAAAGTAAGTAAAATCATTTTTTACATCTAAAAGCAATTGAAAAATAAATGAAATTAAAAAGTAAACTGGCTAACTACCCAAATTAAATGGGTTAAAAAAGTAAATTTGTCAACCACCCAAATAAATTGAGTTAGATAAATGGTTCTGGTGTTGCACAATTTAAGTATCATTAATTTTCGGTCCCACTATATGCACTACGTTTTTTGACGTTTCGCACTACAAATCACTACGCAGAAACCTGGCGTACGCAGGTATCTGGCGTACGCAGGTATTCCTGCGTAGAGCTAGAATATAATTGTTGGAGATAGGGAGTTGGGGTTTTTTTTGAAATTTGCCTCATGCGCAAGGATCTGGCGTACGCCAGATCCTGGCGCAGAAATCTCTGGGACGCACGTGAAATGCCCGCTACCAGATCCCTCCTCGTGAACCGAGTCGCGAAATCTCTGGGACGCACGTGGAATGCATGGGATGGGCTGAAGGCGTCACGTCACCCGTCAGATACTCGATCCAACGGATCATCTGATCTGTAAGACGGGGAGGCATATCGTCGTACTGGTCCAGATAAGCCGTCATCTCGCCGGCCACCAGCTATGAGCGTTGTATTAAAAAAATACATCAAAATAAACATAAATAAGATACATCAAAATAAACATAAGAAAATGATGACATACCGTGATAGCGGAAGCCGGGAGAGGTGGAGGGACTGGAGGGACAGGAGGGACAGGATCTCCTGCATGTGGGTCCTGTTTGACGGACCGGAAATCCAAATATGGATGAGAGATCTGGTTAATCCAACTATAATATATAACCATAGTTATATGTGATTTTCGAGAATAATAATAATAAACAGATAATATCAAACAAATTGGTGGAGAAATATACAAGAATAAAAATATATTGAAATCTCATGATACAAACGAATTTATTGTCATGTAACCTTGATTACTTGATAATGTCTATTACTAGAGTCAAATGCAGATTTAAAAAAAAAATATTGTTCACTAGGTTGCGTCCAAAAAAAAAATCTGCGCCAAGATCTAGCATACGCCAGATCCTTGCATAGGAGGCAAATTTCAAAAAAAAACTCCAACTCCCTATCTCCAACAATTATATTCTACCTCTACGCATACTGATAACAGGTTTCTAGTCGTGTAAAAACTGCTATGCAAAATATCCAAACAAACCTTAAACCGTAGTCCTAGGTAAGTAAAGGTCGAATCCACAGGGAGGCGAATTCTATCTAAATATGCAATTCATATGTCAATCCAAAGTAACCAAAGGGGGGTTTTGTGAGTTTAAGTAATCTAAGCATGCAAAAGTAAACAAGCGAAAGAGTTGTGAAATCAGTGATGGGAAAAACACTTAGTCAAACAACATACACTATTCGTATGACAAGTTGATCATAGAAAATCATTCAAAATCTCATGCAATGGAAATTCCAATTCCTTTTCAGATATAACTAATAGCACAACCAGATACTATTAGCACTAACTAATTAAACAACCCTGAAACTATCAAGATTCAGTTTAACAGCAGCGTTACGGATAAGAATATAGTTGGATACAATTCTAGCATAAAACAACCAGCTTTTATCCTAGAATGTAAATCAGTTCTCTTCTGCATAAGACTAGCACAACCAGATACTAGTACGATGCAGTTGCTACTCTGAAATAGATATGCTCAACCAGTAACAATCTAAATC
Source organism: Rheum nobile (assembly GCA_027886185.1). Classification (NCBI taxonomy): domain Eukaryota; kingdom Viridiplantae; phylum Streptophyta; class Magnoliopsida; order Caryophyllales; family Polygonaceae; genus Rheum; species Rheum nobile. Next base: position 1,833,311 of record WOAB01000025.1, on the reverse strand, counting down.
TAGCAATAGATCAATAACGACAAACCCTAGTTGCGTCCAAGATAGAGATTATCAATATCAATCATAAGCAATCAAGCAAGAGAATAGATAAAAACCATGCAATATATTAAGAACGAGAATCTCACAACTGAATCAAAACTAAAGCTTCAGCGTCTGACTAAGCCAGGGAGGCTTAGTTCTTCATAACGTAGAACGTAGAAAGGAGAAGTAGAATTAGGGTTTTGAGATAAAGAAAAACAAGTCTTTCTCTACCCTTAAATACTAAAAACATTCAGTCAAAATTAACCTAAAAAGAAATTACTAAAACGTAATAAAATAATCCAATTAAAACATAAAAGGAAATCGTGACTCGGCGGGCATCCAACAACGGCGGCGGGCGCTGCAACCTTCACGGCGGGCGCCGTAATGGCGGCGGGCGCCGCATTTCCACGGCGGGCGCCGTGGCCAAGTCGTAGCCAAGGTTGCTGGAACTCCTTTGGCGGCGGGCGTCGTAAGGTGGGTGGCGGTCGCCGTAATTGCGGCGGTCGCCGCAATGTGCACGGCGGGCGCCGTCGCTGTTCTTCGGTTCAGCTCCTGTGACACTTCCGTAGAAACACCATAACTTTTTATTCCCAACTTGGCTTGCGCTCATATTTTGAGGACTTGCAGTAGACTTCAAGATCTAAGTCCTAGAATTGGAATCACTCCATTTGGACATCTGAGTAGAGATAACGAACCAATTGAATTCAGCCTACTGTTCTTCTACTCTTCATTGCACTCCCTTGGCGTCTACTACTGGTGGCTTCCTCCTCAGTGTCTCATATGATCTCCAAAACCGCTCAAACACCTCCAAAAACACCAACTTTGCCCCCAAATACCATGCACATGAATGTGTCTAAATCTACCCGAATGACACCAATAAATCCTCTAATGACTCTTAGTTAAGCCCTATAAAGTAATGCTTATCACATACCTGCGTAGAGAAATTTGATCTTCTACGCAGAAATCTGGCATACGCCAGGTTTTTGCGTAGTGATATGTAGTGCGAAACGTCAAAAAGCGTAGTTCATATAGTAGCAGCCTTAATTTTTGGGTTTTACAGAAAAATTGTTTGTTATTGGGCTGCTATATTTATGAAGGGAAACAATTTTTTTTTTGTGATGCTACGTTTAAGTATGCTTTTAAGTATCATTTTTTTTTGTGTACGTCTTTGTTATGAATTGTGGTGGTTCATTTTTTTTGCTGTACTTTTTCCAGTGTATGTACTATATTTACTATATTTTATTGTTGTAATACATTTATTTAAGTACGTTTGTAATGCAGGATGTAATTTTAGATCTCAAAATATCATAGAATTTTGTCGTCGTTCTTATAACCAAAGTGTGGTGTTTGATTATTTTGTTATGTTTTTCGAATCATGTAATGTTTCTCAATTATGTATTTTCTATATTATTGTACTAGTTAGTTATGCTTTTATATTTTATATATCAGTGTACTAGTTATTTATGCTCTATATTTCATATATTGGTGTACTAGTTAGTTATGTTTTTATAATGTTTATCAATTAAGTAATTGTAATAATCCACCATTGAATTCTTATATGCATTGAATCATTTTGAAATATACACTCTACATGCATTAGGCATTTTTTCCAAGTATGCACTCTACATGCATTGGGAGTTCTTTTCCAAATATGATACCTACATGCATTGGGAGTTCTTTTCCCAATATGTACTCTTCATGCATTGGGAGATTGCAAAAATTAATTATTTCAAGAGTCCTAAACCCTATATACACATTCATGCTCAACCATTTTACTCATCAAAACACAATTTTCACAAGTTCAAAATTGAGAGAGATAGAGAACAATACGAGTAGTTCTTCATATGTGAGAGTGAAATGTTTCCTTTATCAAGTGATGATGGGTCTGATAATGAAAATTGGACCCAAATCTACATGCATTCGTCGATGGAAGTTGAGGATATGAATGATGAGGCTATGTTTCAATTAATGAAGGAATATGCCTCTAATTGTGCTCAAAGCTCTCAAGGTCCTCGTCGAAGGAAGTATGTGGAAAGAAATCGAGAGCTTGGCCATGAAAAATTGTTTGCAGATTATTTTGCTAATCCTCCAATGTACACTGACAACCAATTTGGCGAAGATTCAAAATGAGAAGGCATGTTTTCATTCGAATATTAGAGAGGCTACAAAATGAGATACCATACTTCAAGCCCAAGGTAGATGCAATTGGAAGAGGTGGAGTCTCACCCTTACAAACATTGTACATCTGCTCTCAGTGTGCTATCATATGGGGTTGTAACAGATCAAGTTGATGAGTATATTTGAATAAGAGAAATTACCACGAGGCGATGCTTTAAGGCGTTTTTGAAAGGAGTGATATCCCTTTTTGGTGAAGAATACTTGAGGAGGCCGAATGAAGCAGACATACAAAGGTTACTTTATATAAGAGAGCAAAAAGGATTTCCTATAATGCTAGGGAGCATCGATTGCATGCACTGGGAGTGGAAAAATTGCCCAGTAGCATGGCAAGGTCAATATGCTAGCGGACGTTACAAGAAAAACCTACCATTATCCTTGAAGTGGTGGCCTCAAGTGATCTTTGGTTTTGGCATGCATTTTTTGGAACTCCAAGTATGTGTAATGACATCAATGCTCTTGATCGGTCTCCAATATTCGATGATATATTTGCGGGTAGAGCTCCACCTGTTCAATTCACGATCAACAATCATGAGTATGATATGGGATATTATCTTACAAATGGAATTTATCCAATGGGCAACATTTATTCAATTGATTAGTCTCCCTCAAGGCCCTGAAGCACAATTATTTGCTCAACATCAAAAGTCCGTATGGAAAAGATGTGGAATGAGCATTTGACATTCTACAAGCTTGATTTGCAATAGTACGTGAACCGTGTAATTTATGGGGAACTCATCTTATTGGGAAAGTAATGAAAGAGTTGTGAAATCAGTGATGGGAAAAACACTTAGTCAAACAACATCCATTATTCGTATGACAAGTTGATCATAGAAAATCATTCAAAATCTCATGCAATGGAAATTCCAATTCCTTTTCAGATATAACTAATAGCACAACCAGATACTATTAGCACTAACTAATTAAACAACCCTGAAACTATCAAGATTCAGTTTAACAGCAGCGTTACGGATAGGAATATAGTTGGATACAATTCTAGCATAAAACAACCAGCTTTTATCCTAGAATGTAAATCAGTTATCTTCTTCATAAGACTAGCACAACCAGATACTAGTACGATGCAGTTGCTACTCTGAAATAGATATGCTCAACCAGTAACAATCTAAATCTAGCAATAGATCAATAACGACAAACCCTAGTTGCGTCCAAGATAGAGATTATCAATATCAATCATAAGCAATCAAGCAAGAGAATAGATAAAAACCATGCAATAGATTAAGAACGAGAATCTCACAACTGAATCAAAACGAAAGCTTTAGCGTCTGACTAAGCCAGGGAGGCTTAGTTCTTCATAACGTAGAAAGGAGAAGTAGAATTAGGGTTTTGAGATAAAGAAAAACAAGTCTTTCTCTACCCTTAAATACTAAAAACATTCAGTCAAAACTAACCTAAAAAGAAATTACTAAAACGTAATAAAATAATCCAATTAAAACATAAAAGGAAATCGTGACTCGGCGGGCATCCAACAGCGGCGGCGGGCGCTGCAACCTTCACGGCGGGCACCGTAATGGCGGCGGGCGCCGCATTTCCACGGCGGGCGCCGTGGCCAAGTCGTAGCCAAGGTTGCTGGAACTCCTTTGGCGGCGGGCGCCGTAAGGTGGGCGGCGGTCGCCGTAATTGCGGCGGTCGCCGCAATGTCCACGGCGGGCGCCGTCGTTGTTCTTCGGTTCAGCTCCTGTGACACTTCCGTAGAAACGCTATTATGTTTGATTCCCAACTTGGATTGCGCTCATATTTTGAGGACTTGCAGTAGACTTCAAGATCTAACTCTTAGAATTGGAATCACTCCATTTCGACATCTGAGTAGAGAGAACGAACCAATTGAATTCAGCCTACCGTTCTTCTACTCTTCATTGCACTCCCTTGGCGTCTACTATTGGTGGCTTCCTCCTCAGTGTCTCATATGATCTCCAAAACCGCTCAAACACCTCCAAAAACACCAACTTCGCCCCCAAACATCATGCACATGAATGTGTCTAAATCTACCCGAATGGTACCAATAAATCCTCTAATGACTCTTAGTTAAGCCCTACAAAGTAGTGTTTATCAAACTCCTCCATGCTTAGACCTTTGCTCGTCCACGAGTAAACTAATAGAGAGTCTACTCCTCCAATGTAGCATCCAAGGTCTCAGGAAGCATATCCTCCAACTAAGAGTCACCTAACCCATGCCAAGCTCCTGGCACCACTCTCATTTACAACACATCAACAACTCAACAAGCTTAAGGGGCAAGCAGAGTACTTCCCCCAAGCTAAACCCGGACATCCAATAGCGTGAGTAACCTCTAATCCTAGCCTCCATCTATTGCTCCTTATGTCTCCCAGAGTGACCTACCCGACAATCCTTCTTTGACTCCTCTTCTTATGACGCCTCGCCAAGAATAATGAGAAATCCTAAAATCACTCTTCTTCTTTTTCACTCGTTTTGCCAAGGCGCCCTTTCGGGTTTTCACCAAACCACTCATTTCATTTTCTAATAGATGTACTCACATAAGCTCACGTCACTCTTGACCTCATATTACCCTAGCCTAATGTTGGTCCAAGCCACCTGCTTATTACCTAGGCCGCCCTTTCGGGTTTTCGACCTATCACAGGATTTCAATGATAGCCTTTTTTCAAATTTTTGGCTTTTTCTCTTTTTTCATTTTTCTCCTCAACGACGTAGCAAGAATAGAACTCTCCCCCATGCTTAAACATTGCATTGTCCTCAATGTAATGAAAGACAAAATAATAGAAGCACAGGGAAAAGCAAAAAATTAACTCACAACATTGCCGAGCTGGCTTGGACACGGAAGATGTCGCTGGCGGTCTTCTCAATAAACGTCCATGTCATGGGTGTCGGCATCAATGACATAATCTGCATCTACCGTGCAACCATAGGGATCCACCGTGGGGTGTGGTGGTTATGTAGGAAATCAGGGATGCACGGCCTTCAACTCCATCAACATGTACCATGCAACCAAAAGGAATCACTGTGGTGAGTAGTGGTCAATCAAGGGAACGGGGTTGCATGGCCTTCAAAAATGGGCCCAGATATCATCGTGGTTGGGCCCTGGTGTACCTCCTCTCCAACTGTCGACTGCTGGTCCATCATCGTTGTCAAATACAAAGTGGGGCTAATGTTTCATCCATTGACAACATGATGCGCACCTTCTCCATAGGGAACTCTGGACAGTTGGCCTCCGGTGGAACTTTTTTTTTTTTTTTGATAAAACGAAAGAAAACGAACCTGAAAATGGCGGCGATCGCCGTAATTAAACGGCGGTCACCGTCATTTTCCGCAAGCGAAGTATCGGAGGAGGTGAAAACGGAGGGCACCGTAAGGTCGGCGGCGGGCGCCGTGAACTCCTTCTTCACTTGGAACCGCTTCCTGCAGGTTAGTTCGACACAGAAAGGAAAAAAAACTAAAAGAAAAAACAAAAGAAAATGACTAAGGGAAAGAAAATAAACTACCTAACATCGGGTTGCCTCCCGATCAGCGCCTTAGTTAATGTCGTTGGCTCGACATACTACTCGAATATCCTCAATCCATATCGTTAGGCTCTTTAGGAACCTTCGTAATCCATACCTCCTTCCTGAACCAATTATGGAAAGGTTTGAACCTTAGACCATTCTTCTTCTTCAGCGGATCCTCCATCTTGACCTTCTTAGTCGTGTCTCCCCCATACTTAGATCGATCAGGGGGGTGTTTAACCTCAACTTCAGGGACCTGCACCAAAGAAGGAACGATCTTCTCGCTCGGGGTCAGCAGTAAAGGCGATTTGCCTGGTAGCTCTGGAGGAATCTTATAGTAAGTGTCTGACTCATTGACACCTTCCTGCAACTCAGTAGATAGAGTAAAATCCAAACTAGAATCAACAATAGATTGTATGTCATCTAGGTGCTCATCATCAGAAGCATCGTGCACCACAGGCTCAAGTACATCAATTGCACACAAAGAATGATCATCCGAAGGAGATTTCATGGCGTCATAGATATTGTAGTTCATAGTTTGGCCTTCAAATTCCATGATTAAAGAACCAGTACTCACATTAATCTTAGTATTGGCAGTTTTCAGGAAAGGTCTCCCTAACAGAATAGGGGCTGCATGCATATCGTGTTCCATATTGAGCACATAGAAGTCAGCAGGAAAAGTAAGATCACCAACCCTAACCAAAATATCCTCCACAATCCCTATAGGACACACACTAGATCTATCAGCTAACTGAATGACAATATTAGTGGCATGCATGGGTCCTAATCGTAAGGATTCACAAAGAGATGAAGGTAGAACATTAATGGAAGCACCCAAATCTAACATAGCTTTATTGAACTTGGTACCTCCAATAGTAATAGGGATGGTGACCATACCTGGGTCGCCACACTTCTTGGGTAAGCGCTTCTGAAACACAGCAGAAACATATTCGCTTACCTTTACCTTCTTCTTGCTGTTCCTATCCTGATTCCTCTTTGTTGTGCACATCTGCTTCAAGAACTTCACATAACGAGGGACAGACTTGATCAAATTGAGGAGAGGAATGTTGACCTCAACGTTTCTGAACATCTCAAACATGTCCTTGTCCTGCGCCAGTGGCTTGGTACGCTTCAAAGCAGACGGAAATGGTGCAACAGGCTTCCAATCAGGCAAAATCGGAGTTTCAGACTCCTTCTCAACATCAACTTCGACAACAGAGGGGCGGCGGGCGCCGTAAGAAGTGCGGCGGGCGCCGTGAACATCATCAGAATTCTCGAGATTTTTCTCACCGTCACGGCGGGCGCCGTGAGAATTGCGGCGGTCGCCGCAATTTTCATCAGAAAAGTCGAGAGCAGAATCGTCTTCACGGCGGTCGCCGTCGCTGTTCTTCTCCAAATCCTCGTTTTCTTCCTCGTTGACCTCAGGCTTGTCTTCTTCAAGCCTCTTTCCACTCCTCAGCGTTACAGCACTGACATTCCTAATGTTCGGATTTACTTCCGTTTGAGATGGAAGTTTACCAGAAACCTTTGCGTTAAGCTTGCTCACCACTTGAGAAATTTGACCAAATTGCCTTTCCAAATTCTGAATGCTAGCTCGTGTAGTTTCTTGGAATTGCAATTGGTTCTTAGTCAACTTAGAAACATTCTCATTGAGGTTGACGTTGCTCTGCATCAGCATCTTCATCATATCATCCATAGACGACGAAGGGTTTGAGTTCTGCCCTTGAGGATTTGGCACAAATGACTGCCTAGGTTGTTGAGGATTACCCTGTTGTTGCACTTGTCCTTGGTTCTGCTATGGGTCTCTCCATCTGAAATTGGGATGATCCCTCCAACCAGGATTGTATGTATTAGAGTAAGGATCATTCCGGGGCCTCTGCTGATATCCTCCCACTGCATTCACTTCCTCTTGTAGAGTAGGACATGAATCAGTAGGATGCAAGTCGTCATGACAAATCTCACAGGCCTTAGCCTGCTGAGGCGTACCTTTCAGCTTCAGACACCTCACCTCCTCTCTCAGCACATCAAAATCAGTCTGATCAATCTTGGATTGAGAACTAGCAACTACCAAGCTTTGGGAACCTCTCCCACTGTACTGCCTAGAGTCATCAGCCAGAGTAGCAAATATCTCTTGAGCCTCTTCATAAGTCCTCTTCATAAGTCCTCTTCAGAATATTCCCACCACATGAAGAATTCACCATCCGACGATCATCTTCACGGAGTCCTCCATGTAAATAGAGAATTAGATCATGTTTTTCGTAACCATGGTAGGGACAACTCTTCACTAGTTTCTTGAAGTGCTCATAATAATCATAGAGAGACTCATTAGACAGTTGCTCCATGTTGCATATCTTCTTCTTGAGCTGATTGGACTTGATTGCCGGAAAGTATTTATCAAGAAACACCTTCTTCAAATTCACCCAAGTAGTGATGCTCCCTGGTGGTAAAGAATGATACCAGTCTTTAGCAGAATCCTTCAGAGAAAAGGAAAAGACTCTCAACCTCATCTGATCTTCAGTAATCTCAGATGGCCTCATACTGGTACAGACCTCAAGGAACTCATCCAGGTGCTGAATAGGATCCTCAAGCGGGGTTCCACTGAATTTCGGGAGTAAATGGACTACTCCTGTCTTGAGCTCAAATTTAACCCCATCACCCAGGGCAGGGAATTGCACACCACGAGTTGGTTGCTCCAAGTTAGGAGCTGTCAAAGATTCCAGCGTAACACGGGCTTCCATTGTATCAGCTTCCTGAAGTAACAAATTCGTAGCCCTGCGAGCTTGAAGGAAAGTTCTTTCGATTTCTGGATCAAAAACTAGAGGTATATTATTAGTAACACGGGTGTGAACCATAAGATAGGTTCACACCAAGATTGGCACACAAATTACACACACAAAAATAGATTATTGCCTCCCTGGCAACGGCGCCAATTTGATAACAGGTTTCTAGTCGTGTAAAAACTGCTATGCAAAATATCCAAACAAACCTTAAACCGTAGTCCTAGGTAAGTAAAGGTCGAATCCACAGGGAGACGAATTCTATCTAAATATGCAATTCATATGTCAATCCAAAGTAACCAAATGGGGGTTTTGTGAGTTTAAGTAATCTAAGCATGCAAAAGTAAACAAGCGAAAGAGTTGTGAAATCAGTGATGGGAAAAACACTTAGTCAAACAACATCCACTATTCGTATGACAAGTTGATCATAGAAAATCATTCAAAATCTCATGCAATGGAAATTCCAATTCCTTTTCAGATATAACTAATAGCACAACTAGATACTATTAGCACTAACTAATTAAACAACCCTGAAACTATCAAGATTCAGTTTAACAGCAGCGTTACGGATAGGAATATAGTTGGATACAATTCTAGCATAAAACAACCAGCTTTTATCCTAGAATGTAAATCAGTTCTCTTCTGCATAAGACTAGCACAACCAGATACTAGTACGATGCAGTTGCTACTCTGAAATAGATATGCTCAACCAGTAACAATCTAAATCTAGCAATAGATCAATAACGACAAACCCTAGTTGCGTCCAAGATAGAGATTATCAATATCAATCATAAGCAATCAAGCAAGAGAATAGATAAAAACCATGCAATAGATTAAGAACGAGAATCTCACAACTGAATCAAAACTAAAGCTTCAGCGTCTGACTAAGTCAGGGAGGCTTAGTTCTTCATAACGTAGAAAGGAGAAGTAGAATTAGGGTTTTGAGATAAAGAAAAACAAGTCTTTCTCTACCCTTAAATAATAAAAACATTCAGTCAAAATTAACCTAAAAAGAAATTACTAAAACGTAATAAAATAATCCAATTAAAACATAAAAGGAAATCGTGACTCGGCGGGCATCCAACAACGGCGGCGGGCGCTGCAACCTTCACGGCGGGCGCCGTAATGGCGGCGGGCGCCGCATTTCCACGGCGGGCGCCGTGGCCAAGTCATAGCCAAGGTTGCTGGAACTCCTTTGGTGGCGGGCGTCGTAAGGTGGGTGGCGGTCGCCGTAATTGCGGCGGTCGCTGTAATTGCGGCGGTCGCCGCAATGTGCACGGCGGGCGCCGTCGCTGTTCTTCGGTTCAGCTCCTGTGACACTTCCGTACAAATGCCATAACTTTTGATTCCCAACTTGGCTTGTGCTCATATTTTGAGGACTTGCAGTAGACTTCAAGATCTAACTCCTAGAATTGGAATCACTCCATTTGGACATCTGAGTAGAGATAACGAACCAATTGAATTCAGCCTACTGTTCTTCTACTCTTCATTGCACTCCCTTGGCATCTACTACTGGTGGCTTCCTCCTCAGTGTCTCATATGATCTCCAAAACCGCTCAAACAACTCCAAAAACACCAACTTCGCCCCCAAACACCATGCACATGAATGTGTCTAAATCTACCCGAATGACACCAATAAATCCTCTAACGACTCTTAGTTAAGCCCTACAAAGTAGTGCTTATCACATACCTGCGTAGAGAAATTTGGTCTTCTACGCAGAAATCTGGCATACGCCAGGTTTTTGCGTAGTGATTTGTAGTGCGAAACGTCAAAAAGCGTAGTTCATATAGTAGCAGCCTTAATTTTTGGGTTTTACAGAAAAATTGTTTGTTATTGGGCTGCTATATTTATGAAGGGAAACAATTTTTTTTTGTGATGCTACGTTTAAGTATGCTTTTAAGTATCATTTTTTTTTGGTGTACGTCTTTGTTATGAATTGTGGTGGTTCATTTTTTTTGTTGTACTTTTTCCAGTGTATGTACTATATTTACTATATTTTATTGTTGTACTACATTTATTTAAGTACGTTTGTAATGCAGGATGTAATTTTAGATCTCAAAATATCATAGAATTTTGTCGTCGTTCTTATAACCAAAGTGTGGTGTTTGATTATTTTGTTATGTTTTTCGAATCATGTAATGTTTCTCAATTATGTATTTTCTATATTATTGTACTAGTTAGTTATGCTTTTTTATTTTATATATCAATGTACTAGTTATTTATGCTCTATATTTCATATATTGGTGTACTAGTTAGTTATGTTTTTATAATGTTTATCAATTAAGTAATTGTAATAATCCACCATTGAATTCTTATATGCATTGAATCATTTTGAAATATACACTCTACATGCATTAGGCATTTTTTCCAAGTATGCACTCTACATGCATTGGGAGTTCTTTTCCAAATATGATACCTATATACATTGGGAGTTCTTTTCCCAATATGTACTCTTCATGCATTGGGAGATTGCAAAAATTAATTATTTCAAGAGTCCTAAACCCTATATACACATTCATGCTCAACCATTTTACTCATCAAAACACAATTTTCACAAGTTCAAAATTGAGAGAGATAGAGAACAATACGAGTAGTTCTTCATATGTGAGAGTGAAATGTTTCCTTTATCAAGTGATGATGGGTCTGATAAGGAAAATTGGACCCAAATCTACATGCATTCGTCGATGGAAGTTGAGGATATGAATGATGAGGCTATGTTTCAATTAATGAAGGAATATGCCTCTAATTGTGCGCAAAGCTCTCAAGGTCCTCGTCGAAGGAAGTATGTGGAAAGAAATCGAGAGCTTGGCCATGAAAAATTGTTTGCAGATTATTTTGCTGATCCTCCAATGTACACTGACAACCAATTTGGCGAAGATTCAAAATGAGAAGGCATGTTTTCATTCGAATATTAGAGAGGCTACAAAATGTGATACCATACTTCAAGCCCAAGGTAGATGCAATTGGAAGAGGTGGAGTCTCACCCTTACAAACATTGTACATCTACTCTCAGTGTGCTATCATATGGGGTTGTAACAGAAGTTGATGAGTATATTTGAATAAGAGAAATTACCACGAGGCGATCCTTTGAGGCGTTTTTGAAAGGAGTGATATCCCTTTGTGGTGAAGAATACTTGAGGAGGCCGAATGAAGCAGACATACAAAGGTTACTTTATATAAGAGAGCAAAAAGGATTTCCTATAATGCTAGGGAGCATCGATTGCATGCACTGGGAGTGGAAAAATTGCCCAGTAGCATGGCAAGGTCAATATGCTAGCGGACGTTACAAGAAAAACCTACCATTATCCTTGAAGTGGTGGCCTCAAGTGATCTTGATCGGTCTCCAATATTCGATGATATATTTGCGGGTAGAGCTCCACCTGTTCAATTCACGATCAACAATCATGAGTATGATATGGGATATTATCTTACAAATGGAATTTATCCAATGGGCAACATTTATTCAATTGATTAGTCTCCCTCAAGGCCCTGAAGCACAATTATTTGCTCAACATCAAAAGTCCGTATGGAAAAGATATGGAATGAGCATTTGACATTCTACAAGCTTGATTTGCAATAGTACGTGAACCGTGTAATTTATGGGGAACTCATCTTATTGGGAAAGAAATGAAAGCATGCATCATATTGCATAACATAATTGTAGAAGATGAACGTGATACATATGCTAATTATTGCGACCCTTCGTAGTGGGATAAAACTCAAAGCATGTCCGAGGATGGATCAAGGTGGACGTACACGAGAGAAATAGTTAATGATATGGAGACCTACATTCAAAATCGAACCCGTGTTCGTGATAGAGTAACAAACCATCGTCTTAAGGCTGATTTGGTAGAAAATATTTGACAAAAATTTGGATCAAACACCTAAGGTTAAATTTACATTTCACTATTTACTTTTTCGTTATGTTTGCTTGTTTTATGTTTAATGTTTGTGGTGGATGTGTAATACCCTAATGTTTGAATAATATTAACCATGTTTGTTTACATTTTAATGTTATGTAAAATGCTATTAAGCAAGTATAATAAACTATGTTACACAAATCATGTATAATATTTATTATTAATTATAATAAAAGTAATTAATTTTAACAATAATAATAATACTTGGTATTATTTTAGTATTTGATAAATTGATAAATAGTTGGTAATATATAGGTTTAATAAAATCATGCAAGCATAACAAGTAAAGAGAGCTTGTATAAATTTGGATTCTGAGAAAAAGTAAGGTAGAGTTTTATAAACGGACGAAAAGAGAAAGATAAAAAATAAATTAAGAATTTGTGGATGGCCTTAATAATGTAGTCTCCGCAAAAACGCTCCATTTGCCTCAGAAAACCCTTCACCCTCTAACCCTAGAACAGGCTCGGCCATCGCCGGTCCCCGTCCTCTGGACGCTGAACCTCCACCATAACTCCGGCTATAGATCCAAAGCCAGCAATGGCGTTTTCAACCTTCAACCACCCCATTGTGGAGAGGGTAAGGCAAATTATACAAATATGAAAACGCTCCCTAAAACCCTAAAAAATCCTTGGCCGCCGCTGGGCATCCCAAACCTTTCCCTTCACGCTCAAACCCCCGATCTCCTTCATCCAAACTGCAACAACAGCTTCAACCCGGATCCCAGTCCTTCGGCCGGACCGTGCTCCAGATCTCCTTGCTTTGCTCTCTGGACCTCTCGCCTTTGGTGGTTCCGGTGGCAGTCGCAACCCTCTCTGACCACTCCCTTGCCTTGTGAGATGGTGGTGGATCGAGAGCAACTGTGGTGCTGGTGGGGTTTCGCTCTCAAGCACCGGTCCTCTAGTGCTCTTCGGGTGTCTCGCTTTGCCAACCAACTTTCAGGGCTCTTTTTTGGATCGAGTCTCCGTCCTTGGTCCAGGTTTTACTACTCTATTCCTCTCCTTCTTGTTTCTCTCTTTGACGAACTTCCTCTGTTGTCTCCTCTCTTCTCTGTTGTGGTGAGTCTTGTTGTTTGTGTGCGTTTTTCTGTGTTTTACTTCTTAGACTCTCTTAATCTGAACATTTACTACTTCAATCCTGCTCTTTTTGACTCTTTGCTGATCCTTTGCCTCTGGTTTTGGATTTGTGATTTAACTTGTCAGCTTACGGTGGAGGGGCTCTTTGGTGATGGTTTAGGCACGGTTGTTCTGTGTTTATTCCCTTATTGCTGGTCGTCTCCTTTTGCCGATGTTGTGTCATCTTTTACATTTGATGTTCACTTGACCTTGCCTTATGATTCTATGACTTCTATTTGGTGGTTTCATCTGTGCTGTAACGCTAAGTGTGCTCTTCACTTGTTTCTTTGGCTTGTCATAGGCAGTTGTTTGTCTGTGCCTTGTTGTATTCTTTTGAACCAGTTATCTGATACATGCAACTTTACCTCTGACCAATCCCTCTTTTTCTCTCGGTTTAATCAACTGTTTCTGCCTTTCTTTTCTATGGTGTTGCTTGTGTTTTGCTGGCTGCAACCATGTGAACATCTTCTTCTTGTTGAATCCCTGTATCCTTTTGAGGAACTTGCACCCCCTGAACTTATTTGCAATGAATTGGTGTATGTACCACTCTTTATAACTTTGTTCTTGGTGGTTGTATGCCTAGAAATTTTGCATAACTGCTTTCGCTCCATAACCTGGAATTATTCCAAGCTTTGTTACAATTACCATGTGCTCAGGTATATTGGCGAATCTGTTGACCCTTCTAAGGATCCTGTGAACCTCACTTATAATCAAATTGATGTTGAACATTTGATTAAGATGCAGCATAAGTGCTTCTATGTGTATCTCAACTCGTGTTTATTTTTCATATTAACAAACTGCAGTAACATGTTCTTCCTTTGGAGTGATGTTATCTGTGTGTTTTATCACTCTAGAACCTCTAATCTTGAATTACTGATGTACTATGCATCTCAAGTGTCTTTGGACTGCTCTCCAAGAACCTACCTCATGACAGAGAGTGATGATTCTAACCACAAAAATGAGACTAACGAAATAGGAAATCGAAGAGAACAAATATATTCTATGAACCCCTATCCTATGAACAAATACATTTGGAGGTATAACTCCATGAACAATATTTATCTGCATTATCCGTGCTATTTACATTGTTCAACTGTTTTTGTCCTTACTTCTGCGTTTATGCATTGTATAAGCTTACGAGTTGCTTTGCTTTTCCCTTATGAGAAAATGCATTTGAACACTAGAAATGTTGCTGCATGTAAGACACACAAGTCTTTGAAACTTTTACGTGATTACTCTAAAAATTTGTTGGTTGACCCACTTGAATCATCAACTATAATGTTGATTGACCCACCTGAGTCATCGACTAAAACCAAAAACATAGTTGAACACCTGTCTTTGTATATGATTACATGCAAACAATTGTATGAATGGAACAGATTTACACTTTGTATCTTGAATCTCTACAATCTGAAGAACAAAGATACCTCATGGTACCTTAACCAGTGTGATAACAATGCCAAAAATGAAATGACAGATACATGTATTTACTTCCTCCATTTTCTAACAAAACATTCTCTGTTTTGGAAAATTGATAGCAATATCAGAAATGAAATGATAAGTTTATGCATTTACTTCCTTAAAACACTAACAATACACCTTTTTGTGTTGGAAAATTAAAATTGAAAGTCAAAGAGCTTTAGAACATTGGATACGAAGCCACTGTATGCAAAAAGGAATCTCCTCTGAGATCTATCAACATAAGGAACTCTGGGAGGCTCATTATGACTATTTGAAGGTTTGCACTCGAAAAAACTGTCATTACTATGAACGACGGAACAAGACCCCTAACTGTCTTTGGATATGGGGCAATCTTTCAATTGGTTTTTTATGAAGATCACAACATGGAATTGTCGTGGAATCGGGAAGAAAACCTTCTGGATGGATGTTGAATCCTTCTGCAAAATTGACGAAATTCAATTAATTGCACTCTTTGAGACAAGAACAAACAAAGAACGAAGCGAAAAAGTGTGAAGAAAAGCGGGATTTGACCAATTCTACTGCGTCTCGGCTACGGGTTTCTCAGGTGGTATATGTGTTATGTGGAAAACCTACCAACTTACAAATGAACTCCTTGAAATTGACCACATTGAAACAAGATTTATCACTATCAAATATACAAATCAGCTCACGAACAAAAAAACTTATGTTGATCCTAACTTATGCTCCACCCAATGAATCTGCAAAAACTGTTTTCTGGGATGGACTCACCTCCTTTATTAAACATTGTTCTCTTCTGTGCATTATTATGGGCGATCTGAATGAAATTCAAGTCCCTTCTGAAAAATTAGGTGGTCTAATACCACTTTTGACAAAATTTGCAAGATTACAACATTTTAAGAATGAATGTGAACTATTGGATACTCCGATTCAAGGTAACAACTATACCAAGCGAAAGAACATCACATAAATAAATAACATATATGAAAGACTAGATAGGGTACTAATTCATCACTAGATCCTTCAATGGTATCTTGATATCTGTACTAAACATTTTGCTTTCACCAGCTCAGACCATTGTCACATCTCTATTGAGCTTGACTCAGCAATACCTTTTAAAAATTAACCGTTCAAATTTGAGAAAATTTGGATCACGAGAAAGAATTTTAGAAATGTTGTCAAACAAGCCTGGAAAACAAACTATCATGGATCGAGATTGTATAATCTTGTATCCAAAACAAAATTACTTAAGAAACATGCCAAGATCTGAAACAAAAGTACTTTTGGCAACGTATTAACTCAATTACAAACAATAGAAAAACAGCTCTCTGAAATCCAACTGAGATTTGTACTAATCCTACAAATGATCTCATTAAAAAACAAATTAGAATCATAGAAAAAAAGAAAGAAAAACTTCTATGTTTCCAAAAAATCTACTGGAACCAAAGAGCAAAAGTCAAACATATTAAATTAAACGATACAAATACTAGCTATTTTCATAAAATAGCAAGTGGAAGAAGAAATAGAAAAATCATAAAAGAAATTGAAACACAAGAAGGAACAAGTATTACTGGAGAAGAAAACATTAGAAATGAAATCAGAAATGATTTCATGAAAAGATTCATAAGTGAAAATATGAACCAGAGACTATTTCAGGAAAACCTTGAATTAATTCAGTCTGAAATCTCTACAGAGGACAACCTAGAATTAATAAAAAATGTATCCAATGAAGAAATTAAGAAAGTTGTCTTTAACATTGGCTCTGACAAATCACCAGGGCCTGATGGTATGACAGCAGAATTTTACCAAAAATATTGGGATATTGTAGGTCCCTCTATTATTCAAGCAGTTAAAAGCTTTTCCCTTTCAGGGAAATTGCTCAAACAAATAAATCATACATTCATCTCCTTGATTCCAAAATGTGACAATCCAAACTCTACTAATCACTATAGACATATAAGTCTATGCTCCACAATTTATAAAATAATCTCGAAGATCATAACAACAAGACTTAAACGAACCATGGAAAAAATAATTCACCCCTACAGGATGCGTTTGTTGCTAACAGAGCAATTCAAGATAATATCTTGATTTCCCATGAAATCTTTCACTCTTTCAAATCGAAAAAAGGAACTGAAGGCTTCATTGTGCTAAAATTATGGAAAAAGCTTATGACAGAATTGAATGGAATTTCAACATTAAAACTATAGAAAAGTTTGGATTCCATAAAAAATTTATCAACTAGATAAGAGAATGCATTACAACGGTATCATTTTCGGTACTTGTAAACAACGGACCCACATAAATATTTAAACCAACAAGAGGACTTCGTCAAGGTGACCCCCTTTCTCCTTTCCTATTTATTTTAGGATTTGAAATTCTTGCTAGAAAACTACAAATTGCTTCAGAAATACCACGTAATCCTCTAGGATTTCAACTCACTCAACAAGGATCAAGAATTCCGTTTCTGGCATTTGCGGATGACATTGTGATTTTCTCAAAAGCTAAACATGAACATTGTAAAGAAATCAAGGACATTATTGATGACTATTGCAAAATATCAGAACAAAAAGTAAATTTCCATAAATCGGCCTTCTAAGTCACAAAAAAGGTTACCAATCAAAAGAAATTAGCAATACAAGGTATTCTCACAATCACAAACATGATATCTCTCGAAAAGTACATTGGTTGCCCTATCATTAATGGTAGAGTCAATTCGATAACCTTTGCTGATCTTTTAATTAGCACCCAACAACAATTATCTAAATGGAAAGCAAATTCTCTTTCCCAAGCAGGAAGAACAACACTAATAAAAACCAACCTGGCGGCAAGACCAAACTATCTTATACAAAGCTTTATGTTACCTACACACACACAATGAACTTGACAAGTTAAATAGATCTTTCTTTTTGAACAAAGACAACTCCTATAAACCTCTGATAGGCTGAGAGAAAATATATAAACCAACACAACAAGGAGATCTTGGATTGAGAAAATCAAAGGACATGAATAAAGCCCTACAATTCAAATTACTATGGAAAATCTTAGCAGAACCGAATAACTACTGGGTTAGAGTTGTCACTGAAAAACATTTGAAAACAATCCATTTATTTCGTTATGAGAAAATAAGAAATTGCTCTTGGCAATGGTCCAAAATGACTGAACTCATTGAGGAATTCAAGTCTGGACTAATTTGACAAGTTGGTAATGGCAGAACAATCAAATTCTGGTTGGATAATTGGGTCTTAAGGACCCCTCTAAGTGATATCATAAACAAACAATCATTCCTAAATAAGGATGCACTGGTAGCAGACTTTATGTTGCCAAATAAAACCTGGAATAAGGGCCTAATAGAACAACATTTACCTCATGACTTAGCAAAATAAATAACATCCATCACAATACCTTAAAATGATATTCATGATAGAATGTACTCGGAAACTAGTAAAAATGGTTGGTTCTCTACGAACTCTGCTATGAAATTGATTAACAAAAACAAGAGATATACTGCATATGATTCGTCATGGATCTGGAAAATGGACACATACCCCAAAGTTAAAACTTTGCCTGGAAAATAATAAAAAACGGATTACCAACAAAAGCGATATTAGCATAAAAAGGTGTAGCAATCCCCCAGGATTGTATACGATGCAATGTTCAACTAGAAGATTTGAATCATCTCATATTCCAATGTAAACACACCTTGCAAACAATAGAGAAGATGAACTATCATACGTATGATATTATTACCTCCCTAAATTTAGGAAGCAAAAAAATCAATGAAATCATTGATGAAATTCGACAAAAAACTGATACATCACAATTCATAGAATTAATGGTTTCTTGGTGGGGAATCTGGTTTTATAGAAACCAACAAAGCTTTGGAAGAACAAACGATGATGTCGACTCCATAAAGGATGTACCAATTTATATTAGAACACAAATTGAGAACTGTAACAAGGCGAAAAGTTGGAACCCTGACTGCTTAGCAGAGGACAGACCTAAAACACATAGAATGAATAATGCCATACGATCAATAAAGAAATGGAAAAAACCACCGGAAAATATTATTAAAAATAATACAGATGGATCCACAAAAACTAATGGTAATCTAGCTTTGGCTACATTTTCAGGAATAACACGGGTAAACAAATCTTCCTCTTTGTGGATAAATGCGGTATCTCAACCCCTCTAAAAACAGAAACGCTTGCAGTAAGAAATGCTCTGATAAAGGCCTATGAATTAGGCATTACCGACATTCATCTTGAAAGCGATAACCTAACCATAGTGAACGTTCTGAATCAAATCTGGCACTGTCCATGGGATATTGAAATATTAACTTCTGATATCTTGTGTATTTTACAACTTTTCTCTTCAGTGCAGATTTTTCATGTTTTTCGATAAACAAACGTAGTGACCGACTTCATCGCTAAGAAGGTCTAGCTGAGTTCCTTGAAGATATTCGAGCTAATCTAGAATTTGTAATTCTCATCCGAAAACATACTCTAGACTGAAAAACCGACTTTACGTGATTTTTCAGTCTAATTTTTACCTAATAAAAAAAAAAAAAAAAATTAGTCTCCGACAATTGACTCTGAATTTACTCTGCACGTTTCCGGTGCCCAAACTCAGCTGTCTTGTACTAACTTTAACCCACCAATCAGAATTAGTTCCGGCCCCAATCCAAACCATTGCAACACCCTTCATCTTTTACATTTTTCTTCCCTCTCATCTCATCTCACTTCACTTCTTTAGCAGATCCCCCAACACTCACTTGTCTCAAACTCCATACAACACTCAACCTATTCCTCGCTATCATTCTCTCTTCGATACTTCCGTAGTGCATTACAGGTACTTCAAAACCTTAGCTTCGAAATTGCAATGAGTACAATTAGATCTTAGGATTTCACTGCTTTTGACTGTTAAATTGTAATTGCGAGCTAGTTGCGTTCGTATTGTTGAGATCGCTCGATTTGTTGCCTTAATTCCGGAAATTTTTACCCAAAAGGAGGTCTACATTTGTTGATTGCGTGGGGGTTTGCGTATGGATCTCCATTTGAAGGGTTTATTTGGGAGATTCAACGAGCAATTCGGAACCGGGCCGGGTCTGGGACCCGGATCCGGATCCTGCCTTGTGAGTGTGGAAGGCGTAACTTCTCAATTGATCAAGTCCCTGTACAAAGCAGCTGCTGCTCTCTACAGGACTGATCCATGGAAGAGATTGAAGCCCAGGCATCTGTTGGGTGTTCGGGTTGGAAAGGACTCCGAATGGCCATCTGAAAAACAGCCCTTTCCTTGCATCCAATTCATTGGTGGAGATGGTGGGGATCTTGCATTGTATTTGTTTCGATCCGAAAACGATGCCCTCAAAGTTACTAGGCCTAGGAAGACCCTTAGGGTCCCAAATGTCGAGATCTTGAGGGTCACATTTGAGAGGGAGCCCATAATGTTCCCTTCCCATAGGAAGATGATCAAGTCATTGGCATTAGAACCCTCGGGAACTGAGCATTTCCCGGTTTTCGACGTCGTTTCCTGCAATTCGGGCGGTCAGCTTATGTTTAGGAACCCTGATTTTGAGGAGCTTAGGTTTGCTTATGCTGTGATGAGGGCTGTAGCCTTGGTTCATCCACTCCTCCAAGAGGAAAACCAAGTTGGCGTTGTTGAATTGCAACATTTGGTGTGTTTTGAACCCTTTATAGAGACGGTTGATGTGCAATGGTCACCTGAGATGGTGAAGGGCAGTAATGATTTTGTTGCTGTTGCTGTTTCACATCCTCCTGGTCATTCGTATCAGGAGAGGGGCGTCTCGTCTTCTGCCAGCTCGACTCCAACAAAGTATATGGAGCCCATGTTTCAGGAGGAGGGTTTGGGTGATGTGGACGTGTACCCAAGTGGCGGGTTTAGATATTGTGCAGTGTGCGAGAAGGAGTTTCATGGGGATCAGCAGTCGGTCTATTGCAGTGCGTGTAGTAGCCCCTTCTTGTCCTAATTCCCTGGTATAAGCCCTCCTTTGAAGCTAGTCACGCACTTGAACTTTCCTAAAATGTAAAATTTATGTCTCTTTTGATGATTTATTAATTCTGCTTATAAGAACCATAAGCATATCACATTTTCTGGTTCATTTGTTGTATCTCATTTGTGTTATGGGAATGTTTGATGCATTGATGTTAGAAAAGATGTCTTCTTCATTCCAGCTATACTTACATCTACACTTTAAACACTAGACAACAGGATTATAAGGTTTTTCTGTGACTCTTTGAGGGCACAATTCAAGGAATTACAAGATTGGTTAAGATCTTCACATGTGATTTTGCATATAGTAGTGGCAAATCAGTAATCTGATCAAAATCTGCAAAGGGTTCTTTGGTTACAACTTACAACTTTAGGGTAAGCACTCTAATTACAAGGTTTAGGTAGGAGCAAAACCAAAAAAATCTATCTTGAAGATTTCTTGATCTTGCAAATTGCATGTGCTAGCTCCTTTTTTCATGTGAATTAGGGAATGGGATCCAAGCGCAGTCCGGTCATTTTCTTATAAGTCAGGCTCCACTCAACAGAAACCACATATTTAATCACATTCTTGTAGATATATAGAGGGGTCACTTTTCACAAGTTTAGAGGATCAATCATCTTTCAACTACAAGAGACTTTGGCCTACAAAATCCAAAAGAGGGGCAACTATTCTGCTCTGCTCTACCTTCTCTGCCGCCGCCAGCTTAAAACAAGGCCATGGAGGTATCACCAATCCAGCCTTATTCTTTGGATGTTCTCTACAATAGCCATCCTCTTCCTCTCCTCTTCCCATACTACCAATTCCCTGAAAACTATGTTCATTGGACTCAGACTCCTGAATCTCACATCTACTCTGCTGATATACCAGGTAATCATCATATCACTTCCTCTACTAACTGATTTAACTAACTTCCATACCTATCAAGGAAACTTCAGTTCTTTCCGGATGGTGGGTCTAGGTGTAAGGAAGGAGGACATCAAAGTGGAAGTGGAGGACTCAAGGTACCTAATAATCAGGACAGAGTTGGAGGAGATGGCGACGAGGACAGAGAGGGGGAGAAGCTTCATGAGGAAGTTTCGGCTTCCAAGCCGGATCGACGTGGAAGGTATCTCAGCTGGGTATGAGAATGGTGTGTTGACAGTTACTGTGCCAAGGTCTCATGTTAGGAGAGGGTTTTACATTGACCCTTCTGATTTACCTGATAATAGCAGCCTGGAAGTTACTGCAAGGGCAGCTTGAGAATCTCACCCTTGTGATGAAAGGATGTTTGAGCTGAAATTGTTCACCCAATTTGTTATATATTGATGATGATTGAACTTAAGAATGAAAACCTTTCTTTTTCAATGTTCTTGTGCAATGTGCATATTGTATCTGTTTAATGTGGGTGTAGAACTCAGATCTCAAGGTCTATACAGTTGTAATTACTTTTTAGTTTTTGCTACTATTTTAGTGTGTATGGTAGTGGCTAGTGGCGGCTTGGAAAATACACTTGATGCATAATATCAAAATATCTACCAAGCCAGTAATAAGAATCTATGATATGTATTGTACTCAAGTTGACAACTTTCCATCAAAAAAAAAAAGTTGACAACTTGCAAAGCATTCTTACATAAAAAAAAAAACTTGCAAAGCATTCAACATATAGTGTTGACAGTGATATCTACTTGGGTGCAATTCTCAACGTACTATATTATTTGAAATAATATAATAAAAATTAAAGACGTCATATTAAGGGATCAATCTATATAAATTAGGTTTTTCCTAGTTTTAATTAATTGCTAATTTTGATTTATTTATTTTTGGTTGAAAGAGAGGTCGCACTCTCAGGATTTTTATTAAGAAAAAAGAACCAAGCGACCTTCAAACAAGACGGGGGGAGGCCAAACCCCTAACATCATCAAATAAAATAGAGTTGAGACTAACATGAATGTCCCTAAGAAAATAAAAGCCTAAATCAACAGTAAACGCATAGCTAGCCAACCCATCAGCAAGACGGTTAGCCTCCCTATACACATGCCTAAAGCAGACAGACCAGTCCCTAATTATAAAGCCGTGGCACATACGTACCAGGAAAGACAAAGGATGAGACCCACCCACCCCTTTCTGGAGAAAGCCCACAACGATCTCGGAATCGATTCCCACGATCAAACGACGAAACCCCATCTCCCAAGCAATATGAAGCCCATAGTAAACTCCCCACAACTCTGCAAGCGGGGCGGTACATACCCCGATATTGAGCGCAAAGCCCCCCAACCAGTTCCCCTCATGGTCACGAAGAACACCTCCTGCACTCGTAAGACCCGGGTTACCCTTAGAAGCCCCATCCGTATGCAAGCTAGTCCACCCAAACTCTGGTTTCTTCCAAGCAATCCACGTAATCTTCTTCTCCCGACTCTGACACTTTCCCATGTGCAGCATATGTCCCCGAGCATACTCGTCGGCCGTCTTCCTCACAAAACCAACCCGATCCCGGCAACGGCCACCGGCATCGAAAATATTCTCGTTCCGCCACCGCCAAGCCCACCAGGCCGTAGTCACAAAGACCGTCGACCACTGCTGGTTGCGAACCCGAGCATTAGGGTCCAAGTTTTCAAACAGCCAATTCCACAAATTCGCCCCAAAAAACACCTACTTTCGATCGTCAGGGATCAAGGCATTCGAAACTCCATTAATGGCGGGGCAATCACGCAACACATGGAGGATCGTCTCACTACCATGCTTACAAACCACACACATATCCGAAACACACATCCGCCGTCGGAACCGCTCCGAGTTCGTCAAGATCCTGTGCTGAATCATCAACCAGACAAACACCTTGACCCTCTCAGGAGCAACAACCCTCCAAGCTCGGTCGAATAACATCGAGAACTGGGGCTGGGGCGTAGTGTCACTGCAGAGCAGCCGATACGCCGAGGAGACGGAGAAAGTCCCAGACGCGGATTCCGACCAAGCAATCCTATCTTTCGACCCAAATATACCGTCCAGAGCCATTGCTTCAACACGCATAACATCAAACGGGGCTAACCACGAGCACAACACTTCCCGGTTCCAGCCCTGTCCCTGAACCCAAAACTCCTGCACACTATGGCCCTGCAGATCAGCCGGAAGAGACCAAGAGACGACCTTCACCAGGGCAGAGTCATCCACCCACTTATCCATCCAAAACCTGATGTCCCGCCTATCGCCCAGAATCCACTTAATCCCCTTCGACACCACATTCTTAAGCCCTTTCACAATCCATTTCCAAGTAAACGAGTGATTGCCCTTCGGACTAAGGTTCAAGAGATCACGAGGTCCGTTGAACTTATACTTATCCCCAACCACCCTACTCCATAAAACATCCCTATCATTCAGCACTCTCCACCCCAACTTCCCAAGCAAAGCGAGGTTCATCTCTTTAGGCCTTCTAATCCCCAGCCCACCTTCAAGTTTGGGACAACATACATCTTTCCAAGCCACCAAGTGCACTTTTCTCTTCTCAGTCGTATCACCCCAGACAAAGCCTCTAGACAAGCAATCCAAATCCGTCAAAGTGCTCCCAGGGAGAGCGACCGTGCTCATAGAGTGGATCGGAACGGCCGCTAACACAGACTTGGTGAGAGTAATTCTACCAGCAAGACTCAAACACCTGCCCTTCCACCACGCCAACCGAGAGTTAACCCTTTCAAACACATCCAAGAAAGTGTCTTTATTCACCCGCTTCTGCAAAATAGGCATACCAAGGTACTTGCCAAGATCCTGAGTGCACGCAATACCGCTCAAGTTGCTAATCTGGGAGCTCAAATCACAGCTAACATTGGCGGAGAAAAAGATCTTAGACTTCTCAAGACTCACTTTCTGCCCCGAAGCCTCGCAGAAATCGTTCAGAATCTGCTTGATAACGCCAATCTGTGTACAAGAAGCATCCGCAAGCAAAATCAAATCATTCGCAAAGCAGATGTGCGACAGACTCGGCCCCGATCTAGATAACTTGATCGGCTTCTAGCCACCACCCCCAACCGATCGTTCAATCATATGACAGAGGCGCTCAAGGCATAACACAAACAGATAGGGAGAAAGTGGGTCCCCTTGACGAATACCCTGCTGCGGAGTAAAACCCTTGGTTAACTCCCCATTCCAAAGCAGCCGCATAGACGGAGATGAAACACCCGCCATAATCCAATTGACCCACGCATCAGAGAACCCCACTGCCCGCAACGTATCCTCCAAAAAATCCCATCTAACCCGATCATACGCTTTTTCAAGGTCCAACTTAAGCAACATCCACCCTTTTTTGCCTTTCTTCCTCTTCATAGAGTGAACCACTTCTTGAACAAGAATGATATTATCCGAGCTCAAACATCCCGGAATAAAACTAGATTGGGCAGGACCAATCAATCTGCCAATCACACCCTTCATTCGGTTAACCATGGTCTTCGTAATTACTTTGAAAAGCACATTACACAAGCTAATTGGACGAAACTGGGAGATTTGCTCCGGCTTCGCCACTTTCGCAATCAAAACAACTAAGGCATCATTCATAGAAGTGGGAAGAGTTCCCCGCTGGAAAAACTCTCTAACAAACTCAATCACTGATTTACCAACAACCTCCCAACACTTTTGGTAGAAAACGGGCTGAAAACCATCCGGCCCCGGCGCTTTGAAGCTTCCCATGCCCATAACAGCCTGCGTAATTTCAGCATCCGAAAAAGGCCTATCCAACTCCCTAACCTCCGAACCGGACAGAATCGGAAAACCAGTACAAGGGAGAGCCCGACTCGGCATTCCCACATCCAGCGAATAGAGCTTAGTGAAGTAGCCAACAACCAACTCCTCCAACTTCTTCTCATCGGTTTCCCAACGCCCATCGTCACGACGAAGGGATTCAACTCTATTTCTCCGCCTCCGAATAATAGTAGAGGTATGAAAGAAAGAAGTATTCCGGTCCCCAAGCGCAACCCACTTCTCTCTCGATTTTTGAAACCAAAGCGTCTCCTCTTGTTCCAAAATCAAATCAATCTCCTTCTCCAGCTCGTTCTCTTTCTGAAGCAAAACAACAGTAGGCCCATGAGATATGAGGGCTTGAACAGCTTGCAAATCCGCAATAGCCTCCCTTTTCCTGAGCTGGATACAACCAAAGACCTCTTTGTTCCAACGACAAAGCTTGGTCTTAAGGCATTCAAGGGCCGCGGGAGTCGAAACCGTGGGATCCCAAGAAGCCGAGAGTAGGTCCTTGAACCCCGGATGGCTCAACCAAGCGGCCTCAAAGCGAAAAGGCCGACGAGCCCGATTACAAGATCTTGTAGGCGACAACTGGAGGTGCAGCGGGGCGTGGTCCGAACTCATAAAAGGAAGATGAGTAACTCTGGCATCCTGCCAACGTAATCTACCATGGGCACAACATAAGACCCTATCAAGCCTCTTCTCAATTCTATTTGACTGGTTCCTCCCTCTAACCCAAGTAAACCGATGGCCACGAAACCCCAAATCCACCAGAGCCATACGATTAATCCAATCCCCAAACTCCACCGAGTCTTGCGATAATCTACCATTACCACCCATTCTCTCATCCAATCTCACAATAGTGTTGAAGTCACCTCCAATAAAAACAGGCCCCGACGAGGCCAAAATGATACGATCTAACTCATCCCACAAACCCCGCCTACGCGTAAGAGTCGGGGCAGCGTAAACAGTTATCAGGTTAATACACCCATTCCCAAAGTCGTCCACAACGTGGATGAATTGATTAGACGAGTTCACAATAGAAACCTGGGGGACACTATTTCTCCAAAGTAGCCAAACACCCCCGCTATGCCCCTGCGCGTCCATACGAAAATTGTGATCGAAGCCGAGGTTTTGACAAATCCTAATGGCATTCGCACCCGCAGCATGGGTCTCAAACAAAGCAAGAAAGTCAGTCTCATATATTTTCACAAGATAACGAATCGAACGTCGGAACCTGGGTTTATTTTCCCCCCGGCAATTCCAAAAGATGACATTCATCATAAAAATCATTTTTGAGTAAAGGAGTTACCGGGGCAAACCATTAGTCCTGCCCCCTAGCAAGAACCACAGCATTCTCATGGTTGCTCACCAGGACAGTATCTTCAAACTGTTGAGGAGCTTCGATGAGCATTAGATTCCCATCTGTGTGGATGGAATTGCAATATTTCTCCGATGCCGGGTTTAGTCTCTGCCTTTTACCCAAAGCCCCGACCTCTTGAACGGAACCCGTCGGTCCAAAGACAAGTCCACGTGTCGGCCTATTTGCCTTCAAAAGTTTCGGCTTTCCACTTCTGTTACTCCCTTTCTTCAACCGGCCCACCATCTTTCCCACACGAGCACCACCCTTATTCTCACCATTATTTAAATGAGAGGAATCTTCTCTAATCATTACATTTTCCTCCAAGGAATCTCCACAATCCTTGTCCACTTCCACCAGCTCCGTACCCAAACTGGCAAATCTATCCTGCCCCAGAAACATAGGTTGATCTTCCTTGAGGCACGGATTCTCAATCGGGATATTCTGACTTGCCGGCGCAGCAACCATGAAGCCAACCGTCTTTAACTGATTACCCCTACCCTTCACCTGAGCAAACTCAGCCTCCTTACCGCCCTGACTACCCTCCGGGGGACTCACAAATCCTTCTTGTCGCTGCACCCCCTGCTTCCCATCATCCGCCGAATTCTTGCCAGGCATGCCCTTCCTCGGGCAAGAGTCCATGGAATGCCCATAGATGCCACAAGTCGAGCAAATCTTAGTAAGGCCTTCGTAAGACACATAGTACCTTGAACCATTGATCGCAATCGATCCCTTCAAAGGATTACGCAGGTTCACCTCCACACAGACCCGAGCAAACCGACCACGCTCGAATTTCAATGTAGCCATGTCCACCTTAAGAGGCTTACCGATCCCCTCCGCAATTTTCAACAATATCATTCGATGATAGAAGATCATCGGGATGTTCGCAATTCGAACCCAAATGGGGGTAGTGACGATATCATCCATCAGTGGGTCAAAATTTGGAGACCAAGCCTGCACAAGAACAAGACTACCAAACACCCTCCAAGGCCCCCCAGTAAGAGCATCCAGAAATTCAGCATCGGAATCAAACCTAACCAAAAAGAAGTTTCTCGGCAAGTCCACCACGTTCATCCCCTCAGAAGGCCTCCACAAATCTCTCAGCTTCTTATCCATCACCGGCAGGGGGATAGAGTGCCCCAACACCTTAACGAACATGCAGTTCTTCCATAGGCTGCCCATCGCATCCAGGACCTCTTGCCCTATCGCCACCTCCGGCTCTCCATCCGCTCCATTCGGGAATTTCACCTCCACTCTAGCCGCAACAAACTCATCGTCCAACACCATCTCTGGGATTGGCATGCGCCCCACGCCCCCGCCTCGGACCTTCTCCGCCCAAGAAACATTCTTATCCGGAGGGACCCTCGGTGGCAGCCCACCATCATCGCTATCCTCCATAGCCGCGTCAGAGTCGGCGGTTCCCGGCACCACCGACGGAGAAGCCCCAAAACCCTGGGAGCCTGCCATAAAAAAACCAACCGTTTCAACTTCCATAGAGAAAACGACCTTTCACCTTCAGAGCGTTTTCAAAAAATGACCAATTTTGATTTTTTTTCTCCTAAGGGTTAATCAATTACAGTTTAGAAAATAATTTTTAATAAGTTTTCCAATTTAAATTATAGGCACGTGCCCAAAGTTACACATTAGAAAAATTCTATAAATTAATAGATTATATTAATTTAGTATCTTATGATAGAATTAGGTGGGACTTTATTGAAATGATATTACAACAATTTGGCTTTCACAAAAAGTTTGCCTAACTAATAATGACGTGCATTACAACATCCTCTTGCTCAATTCTAATTAACAATGGGCCGAGACAAATTATCACCCCTTTGTGTGGTATAAGGCAAGAGACGACCTAATGACCTCGTATTATTTTTATGCTTGCAATGTAATACTTAGCAAGAACTCTGGAAAAAGAATATGAACAACCTCATCCCAAAGTGGCAATCCGTCTCATTCGAAATGGCATACCAATTCCATTTTTATACTTTACAGACGGTACCCTTATCTTAGCTGGAGCTACTATAACAACTATTGTTTACATTAAAAACATTCTGTTAGATTTCTCGGAAAAGACGGGACTGATTATCAATTTTCGTAAGAGCTTGGTACAATTTTCAAATATCGTGACTACACAGGGATCAAGTGCAATTACAATTTTTCTTCAAATCCCACTAACCAAGAATTCGTATAAATACTTGGGGATCTCAATCATTAGAGGTAGGGTGAATTATGCTACTTTCAATGAAGATTTAGATTCATTGAAAAAACAACTTAGTAAATAGAAAGCTAATATGCTTTCTCAAGCATGACGCTTATTCCTCATCGAAGCAAATTTATTATCAAAAGTCAATTTCCTAATGCAAAGTTTCCTACTCCCAAAGTGTGTATTAAAACAGATAAACAACATCAATAAGTCTTTCTTTTGGATAAAATGGACACGTCTGGGCACCACCACTTGATAAGTTGGGAGTGTATTTGCATCGCAAAATGTGAAGGCGTGTTAGGTTTCTAAACTGCGGAAGTATGCAATAAGTCCTTTTCAAATGAAACTACTATGGAAAACCTTGACTCAAACGGATAACATTTGGGTTCGGGTAATAAAAGAGAAATATATTAAAGAAGATAGTCTATTTACCCTAAAAAATAAAAACTTTTTATGGCAATTCGCTAGACTTTTGAGCCTTCGACATGAATTTGAAAAAGAAATTAGATGGCAATTTGGTAATGGATTGAGTATAGATTTTTGGAATGAAAAATGTTTTGATAACAAATCACTTAATAAAACCATGGGAACTGCTCTGGATGGACAAAAGGTTTTTGACATCCTCACATCTAATAAGGAATGAAATGGTCCCATGCTATATAATTGCCTACCTGCACCCATAGCGGATGAAATTACATACTCCCTCTATTTAGTTTTAATTGACGTTTTAGCAAATTTCAGAAAAAATAAGGAAGCAGTTTTTTTCCGAGATTACCCTTATGATTAGTGATTAATTACTGCTTTATTATTGATCATAAAATCTAACAAAAAAATAAAAAAAATCAGAAAATCAAAAGCTAATCTCATCCGCTTACTAGGAAAGAAAATTTTGAATTACCAAAACAAAGATTCGGAATTGCCACAAAGATTCAGAAAATCAAATGCTTTATTATTGATCATGGGGGCAAGCAGTTAATAAATAATTGAGAAACCAAAAAAATAAAAATAAAAGAATTACTAACATGAGGGTAAATCTGAAAAAAAATTTGTAAAAAAGTCTAAAACGATAATTAAAACTTACCAAAGACTTAAGTCTAGAATGTCAATTAAAACTAAACGGATGGAGTATATCATTATACCCTACATGATATACCAAATAGACTAATTTGGCAACCGTCTTCTAACATCAAATATATGGTAAGCTCTACGACCATCTCTCTATGTTAGGAGGTCTAGAGGCTTACCTTAATAATTTGTGTTGTATTTGGTAATTAAACGTACCACCAAAAGTAAAACAATTATTGTGGAGAGCTTGTTCTGACTCATTGCCTACTACAAAACGCATAAATAGACATTACAACACATAGTACCAAGCTAATGCAGTCTTTGTAAGGAAGCAAATGAGGATTTGAACCATTTATTCTTTGATTGTAAAATCACAAAGGAATTTTTATCTGAAACTGGTTGCACTATACACGAAGGCATCACGACATGCATGCTCACAGAGAATTTCAAAGAAAACCTCAACTACAATAAAACCTCTATGACTAACTTTGAACTAGCTTTCTTCTCGTGGTGGCATATTTGGTCCCCATAGGAATGGAGTAAATTTTATGAATTTGACAATTAACTCTTAACGCAGTTTAGAAGTATGTGTGTCTTATAGATTTCTTAGAATGATTGTGCGGAACCAGATGAAATCGACAAAACAAAAACAAAACCTTCGGGCGGCTTGGAAAAAACAGTCCAACAGACATACAAAGCCCAATTTTGATGCATCTAGGGTTGGTAGTGGGCAGTTCCATATAGGCTTCATATTTAGGGATGATAGTCATAGTATTATAAGCTTTAATAGGCGACAAATTAGGCCAACCTCAATTTTGCAAGTAGAGGCCATGGTTATGTGGGTAGGTGTGGTTGAGACATGAAGAATGGGGATAAAGTAGTTAATCTTTGAGGGCAACAAAGTAAGAAGTAAGAAGCATTGTGATCCTTTGAATTAAGGGGAATGAGGGTTGAGATTAAAAGGGATGAAAAAGAGTCAATAGTGACATAACAATAAATACAACAACTTTTTTTTCGGTCAACAATTTTTTTATTTTTCGTCTCTAATCGTTATGGAATAGACAATTATTGACGTTTACATCTAAGTATAAAATGTTCATTTTCTGTGTCATAAGGTTCACATATAACATGTTAATGTTTAAACACATGTATTTGGACATTTAGTGCTTATTTGTGAATTTGAGTGTATAAATAAATAAACATTAGGAGCTTTTTTGTAAACCTTCTATATAGACTATTTCAGAATAATCAAGGGACGAAAAAAAAATTAACAAAAAACAAACGGACGGCTTGGATTCATCCGTACTTTGTACCGGAAGAAGACCTTGTACTGATCCTGAATCTATTTATCAAACCCAATTACAGAGATCATGCATGTTATATTTACAAAAATATATATCAACCTACGTACATCGTAACAAATCAATATAGATTAATTATATTATGGCCCAAGCACTCATGAATGTTTGTAGAATACCGTTTGGCCAAACAAAAAAAAGGATTTACTATTCATCTTAAATAAGATATCCATTTCTGTTGTCGTCTCTCTCCTTATCTTCTTTTTCCTAATTTGATGTGAGGCATCCTTATGGTGTAAGTGTTTGTAATCATTCTCCCTTTTCGAATGCATTGTTCCAGGAAATGATGGTCGATATTGTAGTTGTTCTCATCTCGTCCATCTTCATTTGAGGACAACCATTCCAAGGTAAATTTTGGTCACCTTCTCACCACTTCCCATATTCATTTAAATTGTGCGGGTTTGATGATCTGTTAAAAGCCTAATTTAAATGGAATTGATGGAAGCCTAATACAATTGAGATTTGTATTATGAAATAACATGATATCACATTTTTTTTTAAAAAAAAATTCGTTTATTTTGACATATTTATACTAATTTAATTATTTTAATATTGAACATAAAATTAAAAATTGATGCTCTTGACTTGTTGGGTCAAGTAAAATTAACTGTTAATTATCATGTAATGACCCAATCCGACTTAATTTCTAACCCGTTGACTCGACTCACAATAAACCAAACCCAAAATAACCAAATCTGAACCAGAACTGACCGATCCAATTGAGAGGTCTATTATAACATCAAATATGTCAACGCCCCCAAAATATTTTTTAACAGGTTAATTTGATATCATGTTATTTTACATAAATGGACTTCAACTGTATTAGGTACCCACTTTCTTTTCAAATTAGGCTTTTAACAAATACTCATATAGTCATACCCCTACGATTCAGATGAAACATTGAAAATGAAAGAGAAGAGATTGAAATTTACCATATAAATATAGTCCTCCATTGAGGATGGACAAGATGAGAACAAGTGCAATGTCGACTCCCACTTCTTGGAGCAATCCATTAATTTGAACAACAGAAGTTGAGCTTTTCGTAATCCTATTCATAACAAAAGAGAATGGGTACAAATAATATAATGATAATGCATATCAAATTAATCTGAAAATGGAATTAGGGAGATAAATTCAAATAGATATTGATAACGAGGAAGGTGAAACCTTTTTGCGAGAGATTTTAGATTTGAGAGAACGCCGTATTAGTTTCTAACTCATTTATAGGAAAGCAAAAGTGATGTTAGAGGAACTTAAATTGGGCCAAAACCCTAATGTTTTGGCCCAATATCTATTTTTATAAAAATATAATAATTTTACATTTTTTATTTGGACCAAACAATAATCTTTAACTTGAATTGACACGGTGTATAAAGGTGTAACAAATTAAGAAAAAAGACAATTTATTTATAGATTTAATGTACCACCCAAAGGTCAAAAAATATATATGAAAATGTCACAAATGACTCACTTGCGGAATTCAAAAAAAAATACAATGAGAATAGGGGTACTTCAGAAAATTCAGAACAAATAAACTTAGCTCTTCCTCATTTATTAAAGGTCTTTTTGTATAGGTTTTCCAAAAAATATTAAATTGGCAAATTTTCACCATTTTTTTCATGACATAGCATTCTTATTTAATTTGATCATTTGATTTTTTTTCTTTTCTTAAAAAATCCAAAAAGGTGAAAAAGGCTTTGCTCCATAAGAAAAAAGGTAAAAGAAAACCTAAAAGCAAAAAAAAAAAAGGAGGAAAAGGAAACAAATCCAAACAAAAGGGAAGTATCAAATCGCATTCCCTTGACCAAATCCTATCATATAGCCATACTTATTTTCTTTTTTCCTCCAAGTAATCTTATGGACCTTTGGACTTCCCCTAAAAATAATAATAAAACTTCCCTCATTATCAGATAACCGTACTTGTTATCTTCCATGTTAAGCCTATAAGATTTATATTCCTAATTCCATACTTCATTCGTGTTCTTCCTTTTATATTTGGTGGGTTATACAAAAACAATCCTGCCACACATCTGTTTTGTGCTTGAACGAATTTGAAGACAAAAAAACTGAAAGTTATTTGTTCAGAACAATCACTTCAAATCTATAGAACCCATGGATAAGCTATTGAAGTTCTCTATACTTTTCATGTGTTGCGAGAAAGTAACGGTATTATCGGACATGTATACATACACTATACCCATTTTATTTTCCTTTAGGTCGATCGAGTTTTAGGATGATGTTGATTATCGGCAATTGTTGGAGGATATGTGGTGATATTTGGGCCTATGAAGGCTTGAGAAAGACAAAAGTAATTATGGTTTCTGATACAACATGGTATCAATATTTGAGACACAAAATATCCGAAAAGTTGTTGGTTGATAATGAAAGGTTTGACTTAAGTTGAGGTACACTTCACCACATAGTCCTAGTTTTCTGCCTTTTGATCTCACTGATGATGGTGACCTTGATGCATACAAGTTTCTGAACCTGAAATTTTCTAATTAAGGACGGGCTCTAGCCAACAGAATTGTATGCAAGCTTGACAATGAAGGAGGGACAAGAACTTTGTTGCGGAGTATTTTGAGAAGAAACCTTGGGTTGAGTATGTATATTTTTGAATGAAACTAATGAAATTGAAGTAACGTTAAGTGCACAAGAGGTTATACAAACTCATCCTTGGGTCCAGAATTCCAAGATGGAAGGTGAAGAAACAAATGGTGGTAGGACTCTTGATGATATAATATAGGATGATGTTGCACAATAAGAAAAGGGAACACCTCGCACAAGTGACATGATATTTAACAAGGGTGACTAGAAAAGGAAAAAAGATTCTAATAGAGACTGGTTTTGCCAAAAATCAACCCCATCAGTCGTTGTGTCACTAAGCAACGACGATGAAGAAGTTGTTGTGTCTATAATGACACATAGGGGGCATGACCTAGTTGTACTAGCTGACAATGATGAAGCAATTAAAAATGTAAGTGGTGAAGATGTACGTAAACCTTGGATATGGTCAGTTAGGGGATGAGGGATTTGAAGGTGTAACACCCCCAAAACTTAACCCTTTTGGAAAGGTATTACCGCAAGTGACCCTAGTGTTCCTTACCGAGATCACCCAAGGCTTTACCATTTAAATACAATTTATGAAATACAAATGATACATAATGATCAAAGCATTCAATTCCAAAACATAACATTGTCAAGGAAACATGAGTTACGGGATTACAACCTATTCCCGAATAGGCTAACACAGAGTTTAAACCAAATACAACGGAAGTCTTATAAAGTAGGGTACATCGGAAGTCTTACAAAACACATTATAACCAAAGTCATTGCCCAAAAGATCTCAACCTGATTAACGAAATAACTCAAACATTCGAAAACCACCGTCGACTCCATAGTCCTTCTATTCTTCTGAGCTACTTTTTATCTGATGTGCCGAATCGAACGGATGACACCAGCCCACATGCGAAGAACAAAGTTCGTGGGTTAGTCTACTTGAATAGACTAGTAAGGGTACAAATCAGAATGTTCGATGTAGTTGTATTAGGTTAGCCTTATCGTTTCTCGAATGATAACCGATAACGATAATCAACCTTCATACTTCTACGGAGTAATAACAAGAGGTATGCACAAGAGAAGACTCTGGAAGACTGAATCATTACAGAAATCAACTCAAAGGAAGACTCCAACGGAAGTGAGTCTTTAAGGAATTATGATAAATCTGGAAAGTTTAAAGAATCATACAACAATGATTTAAAAGCTGACTGGGATGCTTCGGTTCACGACCAACCTCACCGTATACAGCGAATCCAGATTGGAAAGAGAACGTATTATGATCAAAGTCGATACGAGTTTTCCTAGCTGCACTATAACTTAGTTGCACTACTCGCCGAAGGTTTATTTATTATGTGCGTCGAGTAGCACTTATCTGATTTATATTTCAAACACACATCACGTTATTAGACTTTTACATGTGTACCCCACCATTGGGACGACACATCTTAGTATACGTTTCGTCGAGAGTGACGCACGCCGGAAGGTTTGTGACACCAGCTAAATGTCCTGCCTCTACATACTTGTGAAAGAGACCGATCATGATCTTAGAATAGTACCAGGTGGAGACGAGCCACCCCGATACCAGATTATAAAGAAACGACCGGACGAAGTCCGAGTACATTCCTAACTAACAGTGCTAACCACACACATACAGAACAATCACAGTTACAGAATAAATCCACATAAAGGCCCGAAAGGCGATCACAGATAATAGCGATGTTCTAACAGATATACAACCTATTATATGATTTTCAAAACAGTTTATAAATCACTTCCAGAAGAACACAGTAATAATCGTTCCAAATTAATTAATCAATTGAAATAACTGATAATCAATGTAAATATGGAAACGATGAGCAAGAGCGAACCGCCACTTGCCTTAATCCGCAGAATAGAAACAAGCCTAACGATAACGACGGGATTCCGGGCTCGACACGGGTATAGCTCCGACAGCACAACGACCTTCGAATCGACCCATAAAAGGAACCCTAAGTTAGATCCGACATAACCACAGTACGAATCTAAAAACGACGAAAGAAAATGAAAGGAACGACGCCACAACGACGACCACCAAAGCCAAAAGCCCAAAAAGGCATTCTGGACACTAGCGGCGGTCGCCATTCTTGGCGGCGGTCGCCGCAGTTCATCACGGCGGGCGCCGTGAAGAACACGGCGGTCGCCGTGAAGAACTCAGACGACAGAAGCGGCGAGAAAACTCACCCAAAACACGAGCGACTCGGCCTATTTCGACTTGCTTTGGTTTCTAATCTCCAAGGCTACCAAAAGCTTCACAAAGGCACTCTGGAAACACCACCAAACGACCTCCGGTGAAAGCTTCAGAAATCCGGCGAGGCACAACTCCGGTGAGGCAAGAATTTGGGAGAGCTTGGGCTGTGGATTGAGCTCAAAAACCCCTCCCAGACACCTCCTTTTATAGCCAAATGCCAGGAAACACCATGATGTCTCTACGATGAGCTACTCCGGCGCTGCCAGAGCCACGCCGGCGACCTTCGGGCAAGGACCTCCGGACAACGACGACATCGGGCGCCGCCATAGGCCTGGCGTCCCCAGCTAGGAGAAGACCCAGCCTGCTCCTTGAGCCTGGCGACGGCGGGCGCCGCCATAAATGCGGCGGTCGCCGCCCCTGTGGCTTTGCCGCCTCCTCAGCTCTTAGACGAAAACGATATTAACCCGGGATAAAATTATCGTACGCGAACGAGTATTAAAATCCAAAGCACGTCGTCTGTATATTATTTCACTGAGAAAAATATTACAGATACAGAGCACATTACAGAATGTCTCCAACTTTCTGAATTAAATCCGACGTACATAACGGGTACTCGGGAAAAATCCCGGAGCTCCAGAAATAGCTTACAAAAATACGGGGTATCACAGAAGGCAGGTATGGATTCGAGGAGGGTATGATGTGAATCAAGGATCGGGAATGATGCGGTGCAAGGGAAGGCTCGAAAGATCTTCAAGGAATCGTCAAGCAAAGCCCAGAAATGTGACTTGACTTGAAATGGACCGTTCTCTCTCGTCTGAGATCGGAATGAAGTGATTCCAAATCCCAGAGTTAGATCTTGAAGTCTAGTTTATTCCCTCAAAATTTTAGAATTTTCTGGGTAGGGAATAAAAAGATACGCCGGTTCTACTGAGAGGCTGTCGAAAGTTCCGGGAAGGAAATCTGCGATGGTGCGAGTGGAGTTTGGGATGACTCGTAATGGTGATGGATTTGAGGATGGATGAGATGGATGATGGAGGCACCTTTGGTAGGCGTTCTTGGTGTGGGATGTTGGCTCACGAATAGTTCTTCAAGGGGAGGGAAGACTCGACACAGACTTGGTTGAGAAAGAAGTTGTTGGAGAGATATACACACTCGGCAACAAGGGAATTTGACGCAAGAATGTTAGAGCAAGGGAAGAGAGAGTTTGATAGACTTTTTGATTCAATTCAAGCGTGTCTTATAATGGAAGAAGCATAGCCTATTTATAGGCTTACAAAATTAGAGTGCAAGGCACTCTTCAAACCTCTTGCATTCCAAGCAAACAAAACATTAACTAAAACATTAACTAAAACATTAACCAAAAGACTCTTCAAATTTTATACTAAATAAAACTGAAATAATAAGCATAATATCAGTTGGAATTGATGGCAAAAACGTTGAGGCTCTTGGAGTCTTTCCGCATTGAATTTAGACTAGTTACTTCCTTGGAAATGGTTGGACTGCTGCCGAAGATTGCAATATCTGGACTTATACGAACATATTTCATAGAAACAGTTGGCATAAAAGTTGTAGATCATTTTGTTAGCTTTCCAATGACTACTAATGGTCCTCCATTGGATATGTGTAGCTCCCTTTATGGCAGAAATACCGAGAAGGTGTCGAAGAGTAAGATTTCTCGGTTTCGACATCTTCAATGCTTCGTACAATTTCATCGGTACAAGTTGTTCAGCTTCTTCAAAAATGAAGGAATCCATATTCACATCATCCTCTCCACCTTTAAAAGGATTCGTCCTCGAATCCACATGAACATCAAGAGTTAGAGAAGATGAACTACCTTTCTTTTCCTCCATGGCGGCGGTTTTGACAAGTGGTTGTTTGACAATGCAATTTGCCTCATCTTCTTTCAGTTCTGATTCCTCTTCAACAACTTGTTCTTCAAAAACTTTGGCCATGGAAATTTCACACACTTCTTCCTTAGGTGATTCATCACCTTTGAGTTGTATTTTCTCTTGTGAATAATATCGACGGATCATCTCCTCGAGGTTCGTAAATTCTTCCTTGAGCGTTTTGTGAAGAAGTGAAAATTGACGATCTTGCATCTCTCGGAAGTCTCTCAAATCAGATCTTAATGATGAGAGATGCTCTCGGTAAATTTGTAGAGGCTCAAACATGGTCATCGGTTGGTGGATTCTATGGTGATACATGACAAGGTTTCGAAACCTCCTTGCGTGGCTCTGATACCAAATGTTAGGATCTAAGGATCGTGAAGCCACGGTGCAAGCTTTGCTCGTCGATGCCTCAGAACACAAGAACTCAAGACAGCAGGATTCCAGAATTTGTCCTGACTTCAATTGGGTCTTTCTTCTTGATCCGAACTCCAAATTGAATGATTCTAGCGGCACTAGTTAGATAATGAAGTCTAATTTCTGTCCTCGAAATTTGAGCACAATTGGATCACGGAAACGAAAGTTATGGTGCTTTTACTGAGGTGTCGCAAAGAGTTCCGGGAAGGACTTCAGCGAGATGATTGTTGTGGATGTTGGTTGTTGGCGTGAAAATGATGGCTCACAACTAGTTCTTAAAGGGAAGGGAAGAATCGACGCAGACTTGGTTGAGAAAGAAGAAGAGTTGGCGAGATGAACTCACTCGGCAACACTTAGAAATTTGACGCAAGGAAGCAAAGAAGAAAGAGAGAGAGTTTTGACAAGGCAAATTCATTTTAATCTTGCGTGCCTTTTCAGGCATTGGAAGGAACTTATATAGTGCCTACATATTGTCATAAAGTGCCAACAAGAATAACAAAAATACGGAACTTGGCCTACTAACAAGAAATACTAAAAACGTGGCCATAAAAGGAAAGTCTTAAGTTGGGCCATTATTTAATAAATAAAATACTCCCATGACATGGGCCTGGCATGAGGTGGCATGGTCCATGTGCCAACCCACGACACTCATTGCGCCTAGCCAAGTGGTCCAGGATGGCTCGACGCCTTGCTTGATTCTTCACGGGCCGCAAGCGCCGGTGTTCTCGGCGCCAGTTTGGAGACTTGTGTAGAAGTCGGCTCGGGCGTGGCTTAGGGGCCCTTGGCACGCCAACCCCTTCTTGAGGTCCTGGAGAAGGTGGCGAGCCCTTGACCGAGTGATGGCTCCAGGCATAGGGTCGCCGGTGCCGCCTTGGTTCTTCATGCTCGGCCGTCTTGTCTTGGCGCTAGGCATTGTGCTCTCCTCTTGGCCTAGCTCTTGGCGTGGCTCCTCTCGCTCCTCGTCCGCGCCTAGCTCTTGGACATCCTCGCCTAGCCCTAGACCTTGTGATGGCACCAGGGATTGCCTTGTCATCTTGGACGTAGGCCTTGGTGACGCTTGTGCCCGGTGCACCTGGCGCCTTGGCCTTGTCTTGGCCAATGCCTTGATTTGGCTTGGATTTGGCTCTCCTTGATGAGACTTGAGCTCCATCTTTAATACTTGAGCCATCTTGTAAGTCCAGGCTCTCTTGAAGCTCTTGATGGGACCCATGGTCACATCAGGGTATGGATTTCGAATTTCTAAATGTTGTAGATAAGGCAGAAGACAAGTATTACCGATCAGAGGATGAGGAAGGCGAATAGGCTAATTTTCATGATGTAGAAGTCGATCATGGGGTTGATAGGGTTAGAAATAAGGGTTGGATATTTTTTTGATGCCAAGAAGGAGTTAGAGGATGCTCTAATTACAAAAACTTTGCAAGATTATTTCCAACTCAATGTGAAAAAGTATGATAAAAAGACATATGTAATAGGGTGCATCAACAAGCATGCACATTCGGCTGTCGTGGTTCAATATATCGTTACACTAATATGCTTGTGGTCCAGAAGTTTGTTGGGACCCATAGCTGCGGAGTATGATACAAACATGACCACAAGAAACATGCCGCAACATCCATTATTGCCGAAAAATACTTCCAAGGTAAAGAATTTAGTTAGTTAGGGCACTTGAAGACATATTGTAATGTTACTATGACATATGACGACTTCGTTTAATAGTGTGATAGGTCTGGAAGTTGCAAGGAAGCCCCAAGGGTTAGAGAAATACAAACCACCATGAAGGATATGTGAATTAATGTCAGTTATTACAAGGCAAATCGAGCATGCTTGATAGCCGAAGACATAATATGAGGCACTGTGGATGAAAACTACAATCAAATACACTTGTGGTTGTCCATGTTGGAAAATTTAAACCCTGACTCGCACACAACTATTACTACAGACTCTAACAATCGTTACAAGTACTGCTTCTGGTCATTGGGTGCGTTGATAAGGGAACTTCCCCAACCGAGGAAGGTATGTTTATTATATTAAACCTACATGGTACAAATGCCGTGGCAAGATAAATATGCATACATGACATGATATGAAACATGATTTGTGTGACAAGATATGTGTTAATGGGTGACGAGATATGAGACATATTTCATGTGACATGCTATATCGTTAAGTGTTGTTTTCTCAATCACGTTCGCATGTCATACCAGTGGATGGAGCACAGTTGAGTGGAAAATATTATGGCCATATCCTTCTAGATATTGCCCAAGATCCCAACATAGGCATTTACCTTATGGAATTTGCAGTGGTTAACAACAATATGATGCGTCTTGGTCATTTTTCTTCAAGCAGATGAAAGTTGTCGTACATTGCAACCAGGAAGTAGTGTTCCTCTTTGATCGTCATGCGAGCATTTCCAGAGGGCTGCGAAGAAACTACAATCTTGTTGTTCATGGATTTTGCATATATCATATATACAAAATTGTTGTTCATGGATTGCGTTCTTGCTAATGGAAGACTGCGTTCTTGCTAATGGTTTCAAACAAAGGGCTTTCCTCCCTCACTCTGTCATCCAATGCATATTAGGGCACCAGCCCTTCTTTTCTTTTTTCCTCCAAGAGCGCTTCCTCTTGCATTGCAGTAGATATTCAATCACTAGCAGCTTAACGTCCTTCTTTCAAACAGTCTATTCCGATAGTCCCACGGCCATCTATCTTTTGTTCCTCTCCTTACAGTCGAGTTACTACGTTCCTCACCAATGCTCTTTCGCTCCTTCTTCCTTCTCTGGGTTAGCCCTTTCTGGGATAATTATTCTGAATTTAAAAGTCAAAAAATCGAGTTCTTTGAAACCATTAGCATGAACAAAATTGTTGTTCATGCGAGCTCAATCTTGTTGTTCATGGATTGAGCTCCATCTTTAATACTTGAGCCATCTTGTAAGTCCATGCTCTCTTGAAGCTCTTGATGGGACCCATGGTCACATCAGGGTATGGATTTCGAATTTCTAAATGTTGTAGATAAGGCAGAAGACAAGTATTACCGATCAGAGGATGAGGAAGGCGAATAGGCTAATTTTCATGATGTAGAAGTCGATCATGGGGTTGATAGGGTTAGAAATAAGGGTTGGATATTTTTTTGATGCCAAGAAGGAGTTAGAGGATGCTCTAATTACAAAAACTTTGCAAGATTATTTCCAACTCAATGTGAAAAAGTATGATAAAAAGACATATGTAATAGGGTGCATCAACAAGCATGCACATTCGGCTGTCGTGGTTCAATATATCGTTACACTAATATGCTTGTGGTCCAGAAGTTTGTTGGGACCCATAGCTGCGGAGTATGATACAAACATGACCACAAGAAACATGCCGCAACATCCATTATTGCCGAAAAATACTTCCAAGGTAAAGAATTTAGTTAGTTAGGGCACTTGAAGACATATTGTAATGTTACTATGACATATGACGACTTCGTTTAATAGTGTGATAGGTCTGGAAGTTGCAAGGAAGCCCCAAGGGTTAGAGAAATACAAACCACCATGAAGGATATGTGAATTAATGTCAGTTATTACAAGGCAAATCGAGCATGCTTGATAGCCGAAGACATAATATGAGGCACTGTGGATGAAAACTACAATCAAATACACTTGTGGTTGTCCATGTTGGAAAATTTAAACCCTGACTCGCACACAACTATTACTACAGACTCTAACAATCGTTACAAGTACTGCTTCTGGTCATTGGGTGCGTTGATAAGGGAACTTCCCCAACCGAGGAAGGTATGTTTATTATATTAAACCTACATGGTACAAATGCCGTGGCAAGATAAATATGCATACATGACATGATATGAAACATGATTTGTGTGACAAGATATGTGTTAATGGGTGACGAGATATGAGACATATTTCATGTGACATGCTATATCGTTAAGTGTTGTTTTCTCAATCACGTTCGCATGTCATACCAGTGGATGGAGCACAGTTGAGTGGAAAATATTATGGCCATATCCTTCTAGATATTGCCCAAGATCCCAACATAGGCATTTACCTTATGGAATTTGCAGTGGTTAACAACAATATGATGCGTCTTGGTCATTTTTCTTCAAGCAGATGAAAGTTGTCGTACATTGCAACCAGGAAGTAGTGTTCCTCTTTGATCGTCATGCGAGCATTTCCAGAGGGCTGCGAAGAAACTACAATCTTGTTGTTCATGGATTTTGCATATATCATATATACAAAATTGTTGTTCATGGATTGCGTTCTTGCTAATGGAAGACTGCGTTCTTGCTAATGGTTTCAAACAAAGGGCTTTCCTCCCTCACTCTGTCATCCAATGCATATTAGGGCACCAGCCCTTCTTTTCTTTTTTCCTCCAAGAGCGCTTCCTCTTGCATTGCAGTAGATATTCAATCACTAGCAGCTTAACGTCCTTCTTTCAAACAGTCTATTCCGATAGTCCCACGGCCATCTATCTTTTGTTCCTCTCCTTACAGTCGAGTTACTACGTTCCTCACCAATGCTCTTTCGCCCCTTCTTCCTTCTCTGGGTTAGCCCTTTCTGGGATAATTATTCTGAATTTAAAAGTCAAAAAATCGAGTTCTTTGAAACCATTAGCATGAACAAAATTGTTGTTCATGCGAGCTCAATCTTGTTGTTCATGGATTGAGCTCCATCTTTAATACTTGAGCCATCTTGTAAGTCCAGGCTCTCTTGAAGCTCTTGATGGGACCCATGGTCACATCAGGGTATGGATTTCGAATTTCTAAATGTTGTAGATAAGGCAGAAGACAAGTATTACCGATCAGAGGATGAGGAAGGCGAATAGGCTAATTTTCATGATGTAGAAGTCGATCATGGGGTTGATAGGGTTAGAAATAAGGGTTGGATATTTTTTTGATGCCAAGAAGGAGTTAGAGGATGCTCTAATTACAAAAACTTTGCAAGATTATTTCCAACTCAATGTGAAAAAGTATGATAAAAAGACATATGTAATAGGGTGCATCAACAAGCATGCACATTCGGCTGTCGTGGTTCAATATATCGTTACACTAATATGCTTGTGGTCCAGAAGTTTGTTGGGACCCATAGCTGCGGAGTATGATACAAACATGACCACAAGAAACATGCCGCAACATCCATTATTGCCGAAAAATACTTCC
Organism: Rheum nobile; assembly: GCA_027886185.1. Classification (NCBI taxonomy): domain Eukaryota; kingdom Viridiplantae; phylum Streptophyta; class Magnoliopsida; order Caryophyllales; family Polygonaceae; genus Rheum; species Rheum nobile. Next base: position 1,789,440 of record WOAB01000025.1, on the reverse strand, counting down.
AAGGTAAAGAATTTAGTTAGTTAGGGCACTTGAAGACATATTGTAATGTTACTATGACATATGACGACTTCGTTTAATAGTGTGATAGGTCTGGAAGTTGCAAGGAAGCCCCAAGGGTTAGAGAAATACAAACCACCATGAAGGATATGTGAATTAATGTCAGTTATTACAAGGCAAATCGAGCATGCTTGATAGCCGAAGACATAATATGAGGCACTGTGGATGAAAACTACAATCAAATACACTTGTGGTTGTCCATGTTGGAAAATTTAAACCCTGACTCGCACACAACTATTACTACAGACTCTAACAATCGTTACAAGTACTGCTTCTGGTCATTGGGTGCGTTGATAAGGGAACTTCCCCAACCGAGGAAGGTATGTTTATTATATTAAACCTACATGGTACAAATGCCGTGGCAAGATAAATATGCATACATGACATGATATGAAACATGATTTGTGTGACGAGATATGTGTTAATGGGTGACGGGATATGAGACATATTTCATGTGACATGCTATATCTTTAAGTGTTGTTTTCTCAATCACGTTCGCATGTCATACCAGTGGATGGAGCGCAGTTGAGTGGAAAATATTATGGCCATATCCTTCTAGATATTGCCTAAGATCCCAACATAGGCATTTACCTTATGGAATTTGCAGTGGTTAACAGCAAGATGATGCGTCTTGGTCATTTTTCTTCAAGCAGATGAAAGTTGTCGTACATTGCAACCAGGAAGTAGTGTTCCTCTTTGATCGTCATGCGAGCATTTCCAGAGGGCTGCGAAGAAACTACAATCTTGTTGTTCATGGATTTTGCATATATCATATATACAAAAAATTCAAGTCAAAATATCGTAGGGAAGACATGTTGTCGTTGTGGAATCAGGTTACAAAGGCATACATCTTTGAAAAATATAGGAAGCAGTTTCGAAAACTTGAAAAGGACTCACCCCAGGTGGCGAGATATGTCACAACAGCTGTGTACACCATTGGCCGGACTCATTCCCTTAACACTCCATCGTCAAACCATTTGTGTAGCTTGCCTTTTTTTCTTAATATGTGGTCACCACACGCTTGAAAAACAAAAGCACTACCTTACTATGCGTAGTCAGATATCCATGCTCTGCATACATCTCTTAGTACTCATATTGAATTTTGACTTTTTTAAACATCTCAAGTTTGTGGTTTAAACCTAGTTAATGTTTACAAAGGAGTTTTAGTTTCATTCAACTACTCTGTGGAAATAGTCACAGTGATAGTTTCATGCCATATGATTATGCATATCTTATCAGGTACTAGTTGCTTGTATGGATGTTTCTCAACTAAAAGCACAAATGTAAACATCTCAACTGAAAAAACAAATCTTGTTTTCATATTTTAATACATCTCAAGTTTGGTGATACAACCAACTGTAATATAAACGTTACTCATAATTGTCATAACAACTTTGTTTGGTGTTAAATACCGTCGCAATTCAGTTTTTATCCTACTTGAGTACCAAAACATATTATAACTGTATTTATATTTGACGAAGATTTCCATACATGATTTATGGCGGGGTTGCATGAAGCCCGCCAACTACAGTTACAAATCATGTTTTCATATTTTTATACATCTAGAGTTTGGTGATATAACCAATTGTAATATATATGTTATTATAAGTTAATGTAGCATCTCAGTTTGGTGTTAAATCCTATCACGATTCAATTTTTATCTTGTCGGACCGTGGCTGGTTAAAGAAATATGAATCGGTGGATGACGGGTCAGTTATTCATATGGGCAACGAGTCAACTGCCCCTATCCTTGGCCATGGAAAAAGTGGTCTTAGATTTTTTTTTCCGGAAAGACCCTTAATTTTAGGGAGATACTACATGTACCCAGAAGTAGGAAAAACACAGTCTCTGGTAGTATTTTAAATAAATGTGGCTTTAAACAAGTGTGTGAATTCGATAAGTATATCTTATCGAAGTGTGGTGTGTTTGTAGGATTTGGTTAATTCTGTAATGGCATGTTTATGCTCAATATTAATAAAATTGTCAATTATATTTATATGGCATGCTCTAGTAAAGAAGAATCTTATCTTTGGCATGCTAGATTGGGCCATGTGCATTATATTCGTATGAATGAGAAGTCTAAGGAATGTTTCATTCATGCGTTTGACACGATTTTAGAGAAGTGTATAACTTGAATCTTTGACAAAGATAACTAGAGAACCGTTTGAAGGCATTGGAAGAAATTATGCGGTGTTAGGGCTTGTGCATAGTGATCTATGTGATTTGCATGCTACTCTGTCTTTGTAACAAGAAGTATTTCATCACTTTAATTGATGATTATTCTTGTTATATCTATGTATATTTATTACATGCTAAAGATGAAGCTCCTGAGAAATATAAGGTTTATAAAATCGAGGTTGAATTGCAACAAAATGACTTAATTAAGAAATTACGCACTTATAGAGGTGGAGAATATTACGATTCTTTGTATTTCCAGTCCATAGGCATTATTCATGAGATTACGGATCCCTATACACCACAACAAAATGGTGTGTCGGAGAGGAAAAATAGAGTCCTAAAAGAGATGGTTAATTCCATGTTGTCCTACTCGGGATTCATTGATGGATTTTGGGGTGAAGCCATGTTAATGACTTGCTATTTATTAATTAGGGTTCCTAAAAAAAGGAACAAGGTCACCCCTTATGAACTTCGGTACAAAAAAAAGTCAAACTTGAATGATCTTCTAGTTTGAGGATGTACGACGGTCGTGAGACTACCCGAGCCCAAAGAAAGGACCTTGGGGGAAAAAGGTATTGATTACATGTTCATTGGATATGGTGAGCATCCCAAGGGTTATAGATTCTATGTGATAAAGTCTAATGATTTTATTTCGGTTCACATCGTGATTGAGTCAAGTGATACAATATTTGATGAGAATCAGTTCTCGTCCATACCTAGACCAAAGGATTTGGTTCCTAGTACTAGTGGAACTAAAGAGGGATACGTCACAACCGTACCTCCTAATGAGTCACCCGAGCTCCGTAGAAGCAAGCGAGGAATGACTGAAAATCTTCCAGTCTTGATTTCCAAATCAATTTGGTTGGGGATCTAGAGATGAGGTTGAGTTTCAATACTCATATTGAGAATGATCCTAGGACTTTTGATAAGGCTATGAGGTCTCAAGATGTTGCAATCTAAAAATAAGCAATAAATTATGAGATAGACTCTGTCATGGGTACAAGGTACATAATAAAAAGTTCATATTTAACAATAATTTATTTTAGTCACTAATCTAATTTTTTTTCTAGGGTTCATCTCTTCGACTTTAGAGGATAGTTTGAAAACAATTTTTAAATTAAAACTCACATAGGCAAACATTAGGAAAATCCAAATACTTTTATTTGGTGAAAATCACATAAGTGTGTGAATAGTCTGATCTTTGCAACTTGTATTAACCGAACAAGCCAGGTAGAGGCTACCTGTCTTCAACCATTTGGGCTTTCTCACTTCACCTCTCCCATGGCGCCCTCCACCTCCATTATACGCTGGCTCTCTCTCCTCAGCAACCGCTATCACCAACGTTACTCATCCTCTTTCTCTTCCTCATCTATCCTCACTGGCGGCGACTCCACGGCCAAACTCACCAGCAAGGAGAAGAGCAGGGCCGCTGTTGCTCTCCTCAAGGCGGAGAACAACCCCGATCGGATCCTCGAGATCTGCCGAGCAGCCTCTCTGTCACCGGATTCACACCACGGTCGCATCGCTTTCTCCGTCGCCATTTCGAAGCTCGCCGACTCACATTGCTTCGAAGGCATCCGCGACTTCGTCGAAGAGCTCAAGCGCCGCCCTGACCTCCGAAACGAGCGATTCGCCTCCCACTCCATGATCCTCTACGGCCAAGCAGGTATGATCCAGAACGCCATTGCTAGTTTCGAGAATTTAGAGGAATTTGGGATTGATAGGTCTGTGAAAACCCTAAATTCATTGCTCTTCGCTTGTATCCTGGCAAAGAATTACGACGAGACGCGGAGGATTTTCATCGATTTTCCTAAAAGGTACAAGATTAAGCCGGATCTTGACACTTACAACTTAATGATCAAGGCGTTTTGCGAGTCCGGATCGTCGAGTTCGGGATACCCGGTCGTTGCTGATATGGAGAGAGCGGGTTACAAGCTGAATGAAACCACTTTTGAGGCTTTGATCGAAGGGTTTTACCAGGAGGAGAAGATTGAGGATGTGAGGAAGGTGTTGAAGATGATGGGTGATCGCAGGATCAAGCCCGGATTAGGGGTGTTCAACATCAGAATCAAGAGCTTGTGTAAGCTGAGGAGATCGATGGAGGCAAGGGCGATACTGGATTCGATGCTTTCAAGGGGGATGAAGGTGAATGTTGTATCTTATTGCCATCTGATCCATGGATTTTGCAAGGAAGGAAATCTGGATGAGGCAAAGAGGCTATTGAAGAGTATGGAGGCGAGAGGGTGTGAACCGGATAGCACTTGTTACTTTACACTGATACATTTCTTGTGCCAAGGTGGTGATTTTGAGGCTGCTTTGCAGCTGTGCAAGGAGTGTTTGAGAAAGAACTGGGTGCCGTATTTCACCACCATGAAGCTTCTTGTGGAAGGTCTCGCAAGTGTTTCTATGGTGGATGAGGCTCAAGCGCTAATTGACAAGGTGAAGGAGAAATTCCCTAAGAATGCTCAACTTTGGAAAGAAACTGCGGATTCTCTCCACAGGTAGTGGGATTGGGAGAAAAATATGTTTTCCGGTGGTCCTATAAGGCCTCAGATGAAATAAGGTTGCAAGTGTGAGAAATATTTATGCTTAATCGCCATGGAAGTAGCACCAGCTGAGCTTGCAGTTTAGATCCTCTTTTCGTAGGTGATTTCTCAGTAGGGTTAACCTGACATGGTAGGTTGTATTCCAAGTTTCCAACCAATGTGGCACTCACTTATTTTTTTGGCTGGTAGGAGTTTGTTCACTCTTGAAGAGTACATCAATGGCATGCCTATTTTCTTGACCAAGGTATATCATCTAAAAACTGGTGTATTCTTTTTAAACAAACACATAAACCTTCATTCAATCAGAAATAACAAACATGGAGCTACACAGGGACGGAGCTATTTAAGGCTCAGAGGGGGGACTATAGTCCTGCTGAGAAAAATAAAAAAATTCCAAAAAATATACAAATTTTTTTTAGTTTTTTTTATCCTTATTTAATCTGAAAATATAATTTCAGTCAACCTTAATAAATTTAAGCCATTAAAATGAAATTATCTTAAAATTTTCTCCCTTATCTCATCTGAAAATGCAATTTCAGCCAAATTTTTCTCCCGTATCTCATCTGAAAATGCAATTTCAACCAATCCTAACAGATTAAAGTTAAAAAATAAAATTTTTAAAATTTTTTCCCCCTTATCTTATGTGAAAATTACCTTAAGCTTTATAAAAAAATTAAAATTGATTTTTGCGAAATAAGATTTAAGTCAAATTGAATTTAAGCCACATAATATTTTTGTCGCGCAGGATTTTAGCCCCCTCTGGAGTAAAATCCTGGCTCCGGCCCTGGAGCTACATCCTCCATTAGACATATAAATCATCGATATCGTCCCGTAGTTGGGCTAAACTGTGAGCTGCGCCATCGACTAATCCTCCTTTTTTATAGAAAAAGAAAGTAACATACAATTTTTGTGATCAGATCATTATACCTCTTAGAAGCTAACAGTCCCTTTGGAGTCTATCTCAAAGGTTACTTCCTAAAATCCTAACTCTTTCATCCATTGCATTGCCCACCTCAAAAGTTATCGCCTAAGCTTGCATGCAACTAGTGAACTTTTTTATTGAAACAAGCAATAACTTCACCTTAGTACTCTTACGATGACTCCCACCGATTGTGAATCCTGCATTGTAGACTATGGCTGCATCAAGGGTAATCTTTAATTCATATTCTGTTGGTCGCTCCCATTTTTTCTAGCTCCATCAATTGATTGCTTTTCTCCATAAATTTCTTATGCCCTCCAGAATGTTGGGTTATGGAGCCTGATGGGCCTGATTAGGATTTCGCTAATTAGGTTAAATAGCTGCTTGATTATTGTAATCGTTATCACAAAAATAGTGGAAAAACCATGGCTTGGCAGCGCCCATCAATTTCTTGACGAATTGGGTTAACAATTCTCGTGTTTTTTGTTTCAATTTCTCCCATTATTGCGTTTGAATCCTAACAATTGGTATCAGAGCGTTGATTCTGGCAGTCACGATGAGGGACGGAAAATCGCCGGTGAGAAGTTCGACATGACGAATTTCGGGTTTTGGAAGATGCAGATCGAGGATTACCTGTACGATAAAGATCTGTACTTGCGTCTGGGCAAGAAACCGGAGGACATGAAGGATGACGAGTGGAAGTTGCTGGACAAGAAAGTGATGAACGTGATCCGCCTGTCGTTGCCCAGAAACGTGGCGCATCACACGATCAAAGCAAAGACGACGAACAGAATGCTGGAAATTCTATTCGCGATGTATGAGAAACTATCCGCACTGAACAAGGTTCACCTGATGCGGCTGTTGTTTAACCTACAGATGACGAAGAGTACAACGGTGGTCAATCACTTGAACGAGTTCAATACCACAATTACACAATTGAGCTCGGTTGAGATCGATTTCGATGATGAGGTACAAGCCCTAATTCTGTTATCTTTTTTACCAGAGAGTTGGAGCGGGACAGTTACTGCTTTTAGTGCTTCAGCGGGGAAGGCAAAACTTAAGTTTGATGATGTCAGAGACCTGATTATTAGTGAAGAAATTCGCAGGAAGGCGTCAAGTACTGCTTCGGGATCAACCTTGAGTACGTGAAACATGGACAAGTCAGATTCTAAGGCGAGATTGAATCGTGGTAGGCGAAGTCAAGAGGGAAGGATAAACCCAAAGACAAGAGCAGAATCAAGTGCTGGAATTGTGATGAGAACAATCATTACAAGAATGAATGTAAGGCACCGTGAAAGGACAAATCTACAAATTCAACCACAGAAGATATTGTAGATGCATTGATCTTGAGCGATTCAATCATAGAAAACACTGCAGATGCATTGATCTTGAGAGCGAGCAACCCACTAGAGTCTTGGGTGTTAGACTCTAGAGCTTCGTTTCACGCATGTAGTAGTGCTGACATAATGGATCGCTATAGTCATGGAGATTCGGAAAGGTCTATCTTGCTAATGATGAGGCCTTAAAAATCCTGGGGAAATGAGATGTTCGAGTCAAGGCACCGAATGAATTTGTGTTGCAGTTGCATGGAGTTAGGCATATTCCTGGTTTGAAAAGAAACTTGCTTCCAGTTGGGCAGTTGGATGACGAGGGTTATGTTGTAACCTTCGGCTGCAAGAGCTGGAAGATAACCAACGGAGCTATGGTAGTACCTCGAGGTAAGGAGGGAACATTATACATGACGAGCAACGTCCATGAGAGCATTGCTGTTGTAGGAGCGAACAGTGATGCAGATTTGTGGCACTGTTGTCTTGGCCACATGAGTGAGAAAGGAATGAAAGTGATGTGTTCAAAGGGTTTGTTACCAGGTCTCAAGTCTGTTGAAATCGGATTGTGTGAGGACTGTGTTCTCGGAAAACAAAAGGTTGAGTTTTTCGAAGGGTGGCATAACTTTGAAGAGGCAGAAGTTGGAGCTGGTCCACAACGATCTATGGGCTCCAACACCTGTGACATATCTTGGTGGAGCGTCATATTACATGACCTTCATTGACGACTCCACAAGAAAGGTATGGGTCTATTTTCTGAAACAAAAATATGATGCCTTTGATTTTTTCAGAAAGTGAAAGGCCCTAGTAGAGAATGAGACAGGTCTTAAAATGAAGTGTTTAAGATCTGATAATGGTGGGAGTATGAGCTTCGCGAGTTCAAGGAGTTTTAAGTTGAGAATGACATTCACATGGAGAAAACCTTAAAAGGAACACCTTAGGAGAACGACGTGGTAGAACGTATGAACATGACCTTGGATAAACGTGCTAGGAGTATGAGGTTGAAGTGTGGGCTTCCGAAGATGTTTTAGGTGGATGCAGTTAACACTGTTGCATTCTTGATTAATCGAGTGCCATCAACTCCCTTGGAGAATGACATTCCAGAGGAGGGCTGGAGTGGCAAAGAGGTAAATCTGTCATTTTTTCGGATATTTGGGTGTGTTTCATATGTTCATGTAGCTTATGTTGAGAGAAGTAAATTGGATGCTAAGTCTGTCAAATGCACATTTATTGGATATGGCGGTGATGATTTCGGATACCTGTTTTGGGATGAACAGAACAGGAAGGTTATTCGTAGTCGAGACGTTGTGTTTAATGAGCAGGTGTTCTATAAGGATAGACTGGATGCATCAGAAATTGCTAGTTCAGAACCTGAGGTTGTGGAGTTAGACATCTCGAACTCGGGTGAGAGCAAGGTGGTTCGAAATGACCAGGAGGTTGTTGAGGAAGAATCGCACACCCCAGTAGTTTCGCTGCGAAGGTCCACCAACGAGCGTAGATCGCCTGATAGATTTACGCCTTCAAACTAATATATGTTGTTGACTGATGGTGGTGAGCCGAAGAGTTATACAGAGGCATCTCGTGGTGAGCATGTGAGCAAGTAGAAGCTTGCAATGGATGATGAGATGGATTCGTTGATGACCAACGGAACTTGGGAACTAGTTGAGCTTCCAAAGGGCAAGAAGACATTGCATAACAAGTGGGTTTACAGAATCAAGGAGGAGGCAAATGGAAGCAAGCGTTACAAGGCAAGGCTGGTTGTGAAAGGATTTCAGCAGAAATACGGTATTGATTATACTAACGTTTTTACTCATGTGGTGAAACTGACTACTATTCGTTTAAAGCTGAGTATGGTGGCTGCAGAAAACTTAGAGTTACAGCAGCTGGATGTAAAAACGGCATTTCTTCATGGTGATTTAGATGAAGACATCTATATGAAGCAACCTAAGGGCTACGTGTCAAAAGGTAACGTTGAGCTTGTGTGCAAGTTGAAGAAGAGCTTGTATGGTCTGAAACAAGCTCCTAAATAGTGGTACAAGAAGTTTGATGGATTCATGCACGAAATGGAGTTCGTGAGAAGTGAAGCTGGCCATTGTTGCTACTTCAAGAAGTTTGACAACGGCTACATCATATTGCTACTATATGTTGATGACATGCTGATAGCAGGCTCTAGTGTTCGAGAAGTGAGCAAGTTGAAGAAGCAGTTGTGTGAACGGTTTGCTATAAAGGATCTTGGAGAGGCAGATTATGGGTATGCGGATTGATCGAGATAGGAAGGCTGTAAAGTTGTATTCATCGCAGGCTGAGTACATCAAGAAGGTCTTCAAGAGGTTCAATATGCAAGATGTTAAACCAACTAAAGTCCCATTGGGTTGCCACTCAAGCTATCTAATAGGGACTCGCCTAAGAGTGAAGAAGAATGTATCCAGATGAAGAGGACTCCTGATGCGAACAACCCCTGAAGTGTCGTTGCAATCGCAGGATCTTCGTTTGCTCAAGCTTGTAGTAGATTCTCCTCTTGCGTAGCCAAAGAGATGGCTTTCTTGAAGGTGCGTGAAACAAGCCAAAAAGATGGCAAAAACTCGTCCAAAGAGATGAACGTAGGGATCAACATGATGATCGCGAGATACCGAAGATACGGTGTTTGATTGCTCGAAGCGACGAGCTACGGGATAGTAGATCCTTGGGATCGTAGGGAAGATGCAAGGGATTTTGGAAAGGAGTATGACTCAACTTAATTCTCAAAATCTGCATAACATTACAAACTAGGGTTTGTTAGCTTAAATAACTACTAAAAACTAATAATAAAATAATAAGTAGTTTAGAAATAAAGCGTCCGTCGCCGAAGCCCAGCCCAGTTTTCCGCGGGGGGGGAAATAAATCCGCGGGCGCGGAAATACTGCCGCGGTCGCGGAAAACCTTCTGTAAAAGACTCGAACGTTAGTAACAATTCCGCGGTCGCGGAAATACTTTTGCGGTCGCGGAAAACCTTCGTCAAAAGACTCGATCGCCAGTAGCAATTCTGCGGTCGCGGCTATGTCTTCCGCGGTCGCGGAAAACCTTCTGTAGAGCCATCCGCCAGTGGATATTTCGCGGTCGCGGAAATGGTTTCCGCGGTCGCGGAAATGGTTTCCGCAGTCGCGAAAATGCTTCTGTTCTGCGTCTGGCTCTCCTCGGCGGGGGCAGCTAAGGCGGGACCTCACCCAACCCTTCATAGGTCAAGAGAAGGACCCATTTAGGGCTAGATGAACCCGAGTCACTTGCGTAAGCCCGGTAGACTAATTATTGAGTCGCGCGTTCCATTGCCCTTGCGCGAGCTCTTGTTATCGGGCTATTCGAGCGCACTCCCATTGCTTCCTCTTCGTCCTTCGCCGTCATCGAGGGGGTCATGGAGCTATCAACTCCATACGCTTCAGCAATTGGTAGTTTGATGTATGCAATGGTGTAAACGAGGCCAGACATTGCACATGCGGTAAGAGTAGTTAGTCGATTCATGGGCAATCCGGGGAAGGAGCATTGGGAAGCAGTGAAGTGGATCTTGAGATACTTGAGGGGTACTACTGAGCATGCCTTATGTTTTGAAGGCAAGAAAGTCGTGTTAGCAGGGTATGTTGATGCAGATTTGGCATCAAGTGATCTCGACAAGATAAGAAGTAGAACCGGGTATGTCCTTACATTGGGTGGTATTGCGGTTTCTTAGGCTTCTAAGTTGCAGAAAATCATGGCTTTGTCTACTGCGGAAGCTGAGTATGTTGCAGTGACTGAGGCTAGTAAGGAGATGGTATGGTTGCAAAATTTCTTGCGTGAATTGGGGAAGGAGAACGGGGATAGCATTCTATACAAGTCAGAGTTCCATTCACTTGGCTAAGAATCCAACTTTTCACTCAAGGATTAAGCACATAGAGTTGAAGTATCATTACATATGCCATCTTCTGGAAAGAAAGGTTCTGCATCTGATGAAGATTCGAGGGAGTGAGAATCCTACAGACATGTTGACTAAGGTTGTGACCTTAGAGAAGTTGAAGCTCTGCATGACTTTAACTGGCATTGGTAACTGAGTTGAAGGCCTGGCGCTACTGCCGGATGTGGGTTGCTGTTATAGATTGTAGGATCGTAGATGTTAGTTATCAAAGGGAAATGAGTCTTCAGAGAAGTTCAGTTCCTTAGTAGCGGAATAAATAACAAAACATATTCAAGACAAGTTCCTTAGAGTGGGAACCTTTGATAACCAACTAGTTATCCAGGATAATGTTGGGTTTGTGGAGCCTGAAGCTAGGGATTGCAGAGAAGACAACTGAGAGTTGCCGCCGGGTCGCGGTGGAACTGGACGCCCCGCGACAGACGCCGGTTTTGCAAGAGAGGTTAACTAGAAGTTACCGCCGGGTCATGGTGGGATTGGCGCCTCGCGGTGGAAGCCCGCGGTGGGAGTCACCGCCCCACGGTGGGGGCCGCCGCCCCGCGGTAGGAGCTGCCGCCCCGCGGTGGGCACTGGGCCAATTCTCACGTGTTGTGTTTTTTGGGCCCATTAGGTTAATCCGTGTCTTGCTATTTAAACCCTAGTTGATCAATTATAATCTTAAGTCGTTGTTTATCACATTCAAAGAGAGAAAAAGTATCCTGGCTTGGTAGTGCCCCCAGACGTAGTCATTCTTGATGAACTGGGTTAACAATTCTTGTGTTCTTTGTCTTGTTTTCTTGTCGTTACTACGTTCAAATCCTAACAACTGGTATCAGAGCTAGTTCTGGAAGTAACGATGGGAAGCGGAAAGTCACCAGTGGAGAAGTTCAATGGCACGGAATTCGGATTCTGGAAGATGCAGATCGAGGATTACCTGTATGGTAAAGATTTGTATTTGCCGCTGGGTGAGAAGTCGGAAGACATGAAGGAAGACGAGTGGAAGTTGTTGGACAGGAAAGCGATGAGCGTGATCCGCCTGTCGCTGTCAAGGAACGTGGCACATCACACGGTCAAGGCAGAGACGACGAAGGAGATGCTGGAAATTCTTTTCGCGATGTATGAGAAACTGTTAGGAAACAGAACTCTGGAACTTAGGTTCCCCTGAGAGTTCCTTTCCTCAGTTTCTCTACTTTTGACGATGACAAATATTATGATACTAATGTTTTATCTCAAAGATGTGTTTTAAGGAACCACAGGAATATACCGAAGGCAAGAAAGCCAAACAGGACAAGGGAACCAAAGGAACAAGATAGATGAAGGAAACCAGAGGAACCCAGGTGTGCCCAGAAACCGAGAAATCTGGGGACACACAACCTCGGACAAAAGGTGTTAAAATCAACTCGTCCGAAGCTTCCAAAAGACTGTCAATACCCAGAGCAAAACAACAACATACCCAGAAACGCTCAACCTCGGACAAAGAAGGTGAAAGCGATAGGACATAGAAACGTCGCTGTCCAGAAGACAGTTCCCAAGCGGCCAGCTTGTTCAACCTCGGACAAAAGTATTTGGACAACGACATAGCAAGGCTCGTCTGAGGTAGTTGACCAACCAAGAGAGATTCTGAGCTGCCTAGGTTGTTTCCACATGTCAAGAATAACGTGGATCAAGGAGAACCACTCATCCTAGGGCAAGCTCAATCTGTGGGAACCCAGAGAGGATCGAGCTGTGAAGAATCCTCTATAAAAGGAAGACTAACCCAAGGGTTATCTTCAAGCACTAAAACACGACTCACACTCATTAGCAAATATCTAGTGTGAACCTCCAAACAAGATCATCAAAGCAAACCGAGGTCAAGAGGAACCAGTCAAGGAAGAAGAGCTGAGTGCTAAGTTCCTGTGACTGTAAGTGATAGTTCCTAGGTGTGAAAGTCTGTTTCTTGGATTGATTATTGATTGTGTTAAGTTATCTAGGATTGTCTAACTGTGTGTAAGGCAAAGGAACTGTGTGTTCGTTCCTAGGATAAGCTGTAACCAAAAGAGATAAGAAATCAAGAAGTAGACTTTGAAATCCTTTCGAAAGAAAGGTAGTGGTTTTTATCCTGGATTGCTAGTTGGCAATCAAAGGTTTCCACTATAAGGAACCGATCATTTGTTTGATTGTTTATTTCCGCTGCGAAGGAATTGAGAATTGATATTCTGAGTTCCTTAAATTTTTATCTAACAATCACGATCCTACAATTGGTATCAGAGGAGGAAAAGCTCTAGATCTTTGTTAAGTTTGCAGATCATGTCTCAACCAAGCAAGTTTGAGCTCAGAATCTCCACCAACAAGCCACATCTCCGAAAGAAAGGAGAAGAAACATGGTGGGAAAAGTGCATGGAAAGCCACATCAAGACCAACGACTACCAATGCCGGAGGATAGTCGAAAATGGAGATGGCTATGTCGATCTTACCATGAAGGAAGAAGATTGGAAACCAGAACACTATGTCATCATGGAGAAAAATGCCAAGGCCAGGCAGTTCATCCTCAATGGATTGGACAGAGAAGACATGGACAAGGTCATAGGCATCAAGACAGCGAAGGAGATGTGGAAAGCTCTCAAGGAGATGCATGAAGGAAGTGAGGAACTAAAGCAAAGCAGAAAGTTTGCTTTGGAAGGAGAATACCACACCTTCAAAATGATAGAAACTGAGACCATCTTAGAGTACTACCCCCGCTTCAACAGATTGATTGGAAAGTTGACAGCGGCGGGAGTCGATCTGGATGAAGTTTCCAAGTCCCCAGTGGTCATCAATGGACTCAACTCCAAGTTCACCCTTCTGAAGGAAATCATGAAGAACACTCCAGGCATCCAATCCCTTCCCTTGACCCAAGTCATAGGGAAACTGGAGGTTGAAGAAGGAGAGCACACCAAGGCCAATGCCGACAAGAAACTGGAGAAAGGAATTGCCCTCAAGATCTCCAAAGCCTTCTCTAGGCTCGAGATGGAGGAAGAGAACTCAGACCTTGAAGAAGAGGAGGACGAACTAACAACCTTCTTCACAAATAACATCAAAAAATTCTTTGTGAAGGGAAGGTTCCAAAAGGGCAGTTCCTCTCACAATGGACCAAGAAGAGATCTCAAGGAAGTCTCTTGTTACGAGTGCAAGGAGAAGGGACACTACGCTAAGAACTGTCCCAACAAAGAAGAGTCCAAGGAAGAGGAAAGACCTCAAAGAAAGAAGGCTCTCGTAGCATCATGGGGAGAAGACTCAGATGAGGAACTGGATCTAAGTGGCTTCTCTGGAGGGAGATGTCTCATGGCAAAAGGAGACTCAAGCGACTCAGAAGATCTTGAGGTAACTTCTGACGATCTCTTAAAATCCCTAGTTGATTGTGATAAGAAACAACTTCTTAAGATCATAAAAAAACTAGGAAAGGAAACCAGTTCCCTTCAACAGAAACTAGATGATTGTGAAGATGAAATTGCTTGCTTGACTGTCGAGAATTCTGTTTGGAGTAAGAAACTTAATGAAACTGAGAAAGACCTAGCTGAAACTCACTCCAAACTCATTGATATTAGAAATATGCATGCTAGTCACCTTAAAATTTGCAAATCTTGTGATGAAACTAGCATAGACTCTGTCAAAGTTCCCTTGCATGCTAACCCACCTGGAAATGACATGCTTCAATCCATAATTGATAGGTTAGACATTCTCACTGATTCCATTAATGAAAAAATGATAAATCAAACTGTTTTTGTGAGACAACGCCATGGAATAGGATATGTCAATAATAAAGGGAACAATGATGCTGAAGAAGAAAAGGCTAGGCGAGAACTTGTTGAGATGAATGAGAATCTCAGTATTGCTCTTGCCACTTCTCGTGATAGGAATCAATTCCTATCAGAGAAGATCATGGTCCTTGAGAACAAAGCTGAGGTTGCCAAGTGTCTCAATGAAGGCTCTCAAAGTCCTAAGAAGGAACCAAAGGGAAAAGAAAAGATGGTTCCTGAAAACCAATGGTTCACCAATTCCTTTGCTCACAAAAGATATATTGACATGGCCCATAGCAAGGTTAGGAGCAATGTTTATTTTAACAAAAGGAAAACTGAAAAACCTTTTAGGCCAGGAAAAGGAAAATATGGACATGTTGTTTACAATCGTTTGTATACCTACTGTGGTAAGAATGGTCATTACAACACTGATTGTGCTAAGAAAAGGAACTTTGAAAAGGAGAAAAGTACTCATTACCATGAAATGAACCAGTTCCCTGGTTATTCACAGACTCGCAATGCTAATCCCCCTAGTAAAGCCAAGCTTCGTTGGGTTCAGAAATCTTAGTTCCCTAATGTGCAGAAAGAAGAGAGGCAACCTCAACTATGATACATCGACAGTGGGTGCTCATGCCATATGACTGGAAGAAGAAATCAAATGACCTCTCTTCAACCTCTCCAAGGAGGGAACATATCCTTTGGAGACAAAAGCAAAGGGAAAATCTGTGGAATAGGAACTGTGAAACTCAACGATCACATTCAGGTAAACAAAGTTCACCTTGTTGATAATCTTGGTTTTGACCTAATAAGTGTGTCACAACTGTGTGATCAAGGAGACAATGAAGTTAGATTCAGATCAAACGAATGTTCAGTCCTTGACTCCTCGGGACAAATCATCCTAAAAGGGAAAAGATTCAACAATGTCTACATAATTAATCTATCCTTTGTTCCCAAGGAGAAACTTTGTCTCTCAACTGTGAATGACCAAGCTGATTTGTGACATCAACGCCTCGGTCATGCTAGCACCAAGCTGATTCAAAAGCTACACTCAAAGGAGCTAGTCAGAGGGCTGCCAAAGCTAAGTGGCACATCTAAGGAACTGTGCTCTGACTGTGTAAAAGGGAAACAGGCTCGTAGTTCCTTCAAGTCCAAAAACATGGTAAGCACCTCAAGGCCTCTTGAACTCATCCACATGGATCTATGTGGACCCATGAGAGTTCAGAGCCTAGGAGGGAACATGTATATCTTTGTTCTTGTCGATGACTTCTCTCGCTTTACTTGGACCATCTTTATTAAATCTAAGAGTGAAGTTATTGACCGCTTTAAAGATCTGGTTCCCTTGTTAGAAAAATCTCTTGATTGTTCACTCAATGCTATTCGGTCTGACCATGGTACCGAATTTGAAAATGGAGAATTTCTAACCTTTTGCAGTGAGCATGGAATTGATCACAACTTCTCTGCACCATACACTCCTCAACAAAATGGAATAGTGGAAAGAAAGAACAGAACTTTGGAAGACATGGCTCGGACTATGCTGATCTCAAGTGGACTCTCTCAATCATTTTGGGCTGAGGCGATCAACACAGCTTGCTACATCATCAATCGAGCCATGTTTCGCCCAATCACAGAAAAGACACCCTATGAGCTCCTAAGAGGAAGAGTTCCCAACATCTCACATCTGAGAGTGTTCGGATGCAAGTGCTTTGTGCACAACAATAGGAAGGACAATCTTGGCAAATTCGACCCAAGAAGTGATGAAGGAATCTTCATTGGATACGCCTCGGGTAGCAAGGCGTACAAAGTCTTCAACAAAACGACTAAAAAGGTAGAAGAAAGTGTTCATGTTATTTTTAATGAAAAATCACTTGGAAAGATTGTGCAGAACACCACCAATTCCTTTGAAGACCCGTTTCCCAAGTCATATCAAGAAAATCCAGATGAAGATGTCACTCCACCCAGTTCCTACACTGCTGCTCGGAACCCTCCAATGGCTCCTCCACCAGTTCCCATGAACAATGAACAACAATCCATTTCTGGGAATCATGAGCATGACGACAATATCTGTGGAGACCTCAATGACTCATCTTCCCACATGATCTTCAATGGAGAAGGTGATCCCAACCAGGAAGCTGAATTCTCAACTCAGAATGTCTCCACATCAAATGCTCTAGCCCCCAACAGAGAAAGAAGAGTCGTCAAGCCTCCAGTCAGGTACGAACATCTAACCTTCTTTGCTTTCAATGCTTTTCTATCTATTGTGGAACCAAAGAACATAGGTGAGGCACTGAAGGATGCGGACTGGATCCAAGCTATACAAGAAGAGCTCCATCAGTTTAAAAGGAACAAAGTATGGCATCTAGTTCCCCGTCCTAAGGATAAACACATCATAGGAACTAGATGGGTTTTCAGAAACAAGCTAGATGATACATGAGATGTGATAAGGAACAAAGCAAGACTCGTTGCTCAAGGATACAATCAACAAGAAGGCATCGACTATGATGAAACCTATGCTCCAGTGGCAAGGATTGAGGCAATAAGATTGTTGATTGCCTTCGCATCACACAAAGGGTTCAAGTTGTTCCAAATGGATGTAAAGACGGCCTTCCTCAATGGAATTCTTCAAGAAGAAGTCTATGTGAAGCAACCTTCAGGTTTTGAAGACGATGATCATCCAGATCATGTCTACTTTCTAGACAAGGCACTCTATGGCCTCAAGCAAGCTCCCAGAGCTTGGTATGATCGTCTTGCCCAGTTCTTACTCTCAAATGGCTACAGACGTGGAGTTATTGATAAGACTCTCTTCATCCTAGAAGAAGAAGGTAACATCTTAGTGGTTCAAATCTATGTTGATGATATCATTTTTGGTTCCACTAACCTGTCCCTTGTAGACAAGATCAAAGACTTGATGAGCAGTGAATTTGAAATGAGTTTAATTGGGGAACTCACATTCTTCCTCGGATTACAAATCACTCAAAAGGAAGATGGTATCCAAATCCACCAACAGAAGTATGTCAGGGAACTACTGAAGAAGTTCAAAATGGATTCATGCAAGCCTCTCTCCACTCCCATATCCACCATTGCCCATCTGGATAAGGACCACTCGAGTCCTCTAGTGGAGGAGAAGCTCTATAGAGGTATGATAGGCTCACTCATGTACCTAACCGCTAGTCGACCAGACATTGTCTTTGCTGTTGGCTTGTGTGCTAGATTCCAATCTTGTCCGAGAGAAACCCACTTGGCTGCTGTGAAGAGAATACTTCGATATCTCAAGGGAACTGACGATCTCTGCATTTGGTACCCCAAAGAATGTCCCTTTGAGCTCATGGGTTTCACTGATGCTGATTATGCTGGATATTTGGTAGATAGAAAGAGCACTTCTGGAATGACACAGTTCCTAGGCCCTTGCATTGTGTCATGGGGATCAAAGAAATAAGTTTCAGTCTCCCTCTCCACCACAGAATCCGAGTACATTGCAGCCGCCTCCTGCTGTTCCCAACTTCTCTGGCTAAAGCAACAACTCGCGGACTTTGGTATGTCTTATGGCCCTCTCACTATTCTTTGTGATAACACTAGTGCCATAAACATCTCTAAAAATCCTGTGCATCATACTAGGACCAAGCATATTGACATAAGACATCATTTTCTTAGAGATCATGTTGAGAAGGGAAACATCATTATGAATTTTTGTAGAACTGAAGATCAGGTTGCATATATTTTCACCAAGGCATTGAATAGAGTTCCTTTCGAGAACCTTAGATTGGAACTAGGAATGATTCCTATTACTCAGTAGTTACCTTAGTTTAAAGAATTCCTTCCAGTTCCCCTGATTGACTAGTTTAAGATATTTAATTTGTTGAGTCTTGATATCCTTGTGTCATATCTTTTGCTACAAACCCTTCTTGTTATAATGGTTTCTTACAAAGGCTTAGATAAATTTTTCTGGTTCGTTTCCTTTTGGTCCTTATTACTTTTTTAACTCCTCATTGTTCAAATTTATTTGATGGCCCAAAAGTCACAATTTGATCATATTTCTATCCCAACAATACAAGCCGAAATGATGATTGTGTACTAAGACCTACCCTTGCCTCATTGCTCAATTTATTTCTCTATGATCCATCTCTAAATCCTTTCTGAGAATTAATGTGCAATGCGATAATTGGTCTATCCTGTTTTCGCGTATGGGAACGTATCTTTTTGTTCCAACGTTTGACCCACATCAAAGGTTCACATACATCCCTCTAGCACGCTGAATATGTCGCCATAAAGGAACCAGAATATAACGCGTCTCCAACGGCTAGAATGGCACTCTCCAGAAGCTATTTATGGCAAAATCTCAGAAGATCAGTCACGTCTTATCAGTTGGCAGACCCCCTCTTCTCTGAAAGAGCAAGTTTTTGAATTTGAGTTAGCCGTTCCGAAAAGCTGCAAGTGTATTCAATGCCTCAGATTTACCTTGATCTTTTCAACGGCCGGATTTGCCTCAACGATCTCTTCAGCCCTCACTGCCTTTAAAGAGTGGCCCTGTTCATCCAAGCTAATCCCACAACTCGCCATTTCTCTGATCTTCTGCTTCTCCTTCTCTCAAACACAGAAATCCTTAAATCCTCAAAAATGGCCAACCAAAACCCTAATGTTATCCTGGATGAGGAAGAGGCTGCCATTCTCAGAGCCTTTCGAGCAAAGAAGGCAGCTTCATCTTTTAAGCCCATTTATGCCACCTCCTCTCAAAAATCCCAACCTAAAGAGAAAGCAGTGGAGAATCCTGTGGAGAAACCAGTGGAGCAACCCGAAGAGAACCTTGAGGAGCCACCAAAGGAACAGGCTGAGGAGAAAGCCATGGCCATCACTCTGGCCTCTGAATCGGCCACCAAATCCGCCTCCGAAGGTGGCTCTCATGACTCCTCGCCTGACAAGTCTCTCCAAGAGCTCCTCAACCCTCAACCCTCAACCCTCACCAGTAAGCCTCAAATCCAAAACCACCTCTAACCCTGATCCCTCAGTCGCCACTAGAATGAAACAAAGAAAGTGGAGCTCCCAAGCTATAGTTCCCTATGAGGCCAAATCCACAAAAGAAACCAAATCCACAAAAAGAGCCAAAATCACCACCCTCTCTGCCTCTTCCTCCCTGGGTCACGTCTCTTCTCTAAGAGGAAGATCCTTAAGCCTCTCATAATCGATAAGGAATTCTGGACCCAAGAACTGGCAGAAGAAGATGAGGAAATGTTTAGAGAGGCCCTGGACGAGCTCCATTCTCTGCTACAGTTTCAAGGCTGGGACGAGATGTTGACAGAGCCCTTCTCTGCTTCTGATGAGGTCGTCCGCCTGTTTTACCAGTCCATGGAGTTTGTGCCCGCAAAGGAGAACTGTCCCTGTAACGAAGCCATTCTCATATGGAAGGGAACCAGCTATCCCCTGTCCGCCAACCTCATTGCGTCTGCTCTAGGGATTGAGTCAAGGTCTGGGTTTGGCATTCTCCCTCAGAAAAAAGGATGGCCCAAGGGAAAGGGCTACAAATCCAAGGGATCAGTGGTCAAGAAAATCTACGACGGCGCCTCCCCTTCATCTTTGGAGACAAAGGATCTCTCCATCGCAAACAGGCTGTTACACTTCTAGATCACCCGCAATCTGGTTCCCAGACAAGAGCACAGGAATGATGTTCTCATCACAGACGCCATTTATATGGACAAAGTACTCTCTGGTGTTCAATTGGATCTCCTTCATATTGTGTTGGCTCACATGCAGTTTTGTGCATCTCATGACTCCCATGCTTTACCCTTTCCCCATATCATCAAAAATATCCTCTCTAACCTTCACCAGTACCCAGACGATCTGTCTGAGATAGTCTACAACAAGTGTCTTACCATGGCCACAGTTCGGAAGTTGAAGACTAAGGAACAACTGCCCAACCCTTCTGAAGCTCAAGAAATTCCGCCTAAGGAAAAGGCGAGTTCCCAGGACCCTTCTAGTTCCCGACCACAACTCAACCCCTCTTTAGACTCCTCTGCGATCCTTGCTGCTCTGGATCGTATTGAAAAGGCAATCATGGAAGGCTTGACTGCCATATCGGTCGCCCTCCATGATCAAGTAAAAGAGTTGGGGCGCATAAGTTCTGCTGTTGTGGATCTGGTAGAAGTCCTTCAGAAGGATTGGCAAGGTGCAATCAGTGCTCATCAGGCCACGGGCCAAAACGTAGGAACTGACGACAAAGCTGAAGACGAGGAGGCTACTGCTACGCCATAGGAACGCGTGTTCTGGTTCCCAGTGCTGTACCACCACAGCGTGCTAGTAGTTTCCCTTAGGATCCTACTCCCCTCGTCTATCCACTTGTTGTCCCTCCTAAGATTTCTTTTGTTGCTATCTTTTATTGTCCTGTTGTTGGTCCTTGTTGGTTGTTGTTTATGTTGTTTTGTGGTTGGTCTTACCCGTCTTTGAACAATGTTCAGTTTAAGCCCTAATGATTATCTTTTGGTTTCGTTCCAATAATCAATCTGTCTTTTGCCTTAAAGTTTCCATTATATTTCTGCTATGGGTTTGATGCAATTGTATATTCACTTGGACATCTTGCTCTTAACTAGTACTTAATCTTTTCGATGATGTCAAAAGGGGGAAGAAAAGGATAGGAACCTTGAACTTTGGAGACTACTGAACTAATAGGAACCCTGAACTAGTTCTACTTCTAAGGGGGAATTTGAAATAAACTCGATCATTTGCTTAGGGGGAATTTGCAACCATTGAATGTTCTATCATTAATTTGTAATGTTGTAACCCCCTTAATCTCAACTGGTCTCATGAAATTCAAAGTCCTATTATGTTGCCAGGTTCCTTGTATTTGTCATCATCAAAAAAAGGGGAAATTGTTAGGAAACGGAACTCTGGAACTTAGGTTCCCCTGAGAGTTTCTTTCCTCAGTTTTTCTACTTTTGACGATGACAAATATTATGATACTAATGTTTTATCTCAAAGATGTGTTTTAAGGAACCACAGGAATATACCGAAGGCAAGAAAACCAAACAGGACAAGGGAACCAAAGGAACAAGACAGATGAAAGAAACCAGAGGAACCCAGGTGTGCCCAGAAACCGAGAAATCTGGGGACACACAACCTCGGACAAAAGGTGTTAAAATCAACTCGTCCGAAGCTTCCAAAAGACTGCCAATACCCAGAGCAAAACAACAACATACCCAAAAACGCTCAACCTCGGACAGAGAAGGTGAAAGCGACAAGACATAGAGACGTCGCTGTCCAGAAGACAGTTCCCAAGCGGCCAGCTTATTCAACCTCGGACGAAAGTATTTGGACAACGACATAGCAAGGCTCGTCTGAGGTAGTTGACCAACCAAGAGAGATTCTGAGCTGCCTAGGTTGTTTGCACATGCCAAGAACAACGTGGATCAAGGAGAACCACTCATCCTAGGGTAAGCTCAATCTGTGGGAACCTAGAGAGGATCGAGCTGCGAAGAATCCTCTATAAAATGAAGACTAACCCAAGGGTTATCTTCAAGCACTAAAACACGACTCACACTCATTAGCAAATATCTAGTGTGAACCTCCAAACAAGATCATCAAAGCAAACCGAGATCAAGAGGAACCAGTCAAGGAAGAAGAGATGAGTGCTAAGTTCCTGTGACTGTAAGTGATAGTTCCTAGGTGCGAA
The DNA here is from genome assembly GCA_027886185.1 of Rheum nobile. Lineage (NCBI taxonomy): Eukaryota > Viridiplantae > Streptophyta > Magnoliopsida > Caryophyllales > Polygonaceae > Rheum > Rheum nobile. The sequence goes on along the minus strand of WOAB01000025.1, from coordinate 1,767,108 downwards.
AGTCTATTTCTTGGATTGATTATTGATTGTGTTAAGTTATCTAGGATTGTCTAACTGTGTGTAAGGCAAAGGAACTGTGTGTTCGTTCCTAGGATAAGCTGTAACCAAAAGAGATAAGAAATCAAGAAGTAGACTTTGAAATCCTTTCGAAAGAAAGGTAGTGGTTTTTATCTTGGATTGCTAGTTGGCAATCAAAGGTTTCCACTATAAGGAACCGGTCATTTGTTTGATTGTTTATTTCCGCTGCGAAGGAACTGAGAATTGATATTCTAAGTTCCTTAAATTTTTATCTAACAATCACGATACTACAGAAACCCTCTGCGGTGAACAAGGTTCACCTGATGCGAAGGTTGTTCAATATGCGGATGACGGAGAGTACAGCGGTCGCCAATCACTTGAACGAGTTCAACATGACGATCGCCCAACTGAGTTCAGTGGAGATTGATTTCGACGATGAGGTACAAGCCCTAATCTTGTTGTCTTGTTTACCAGAGAGTTGGAGCGGGACAGTTACTGCTGTTAGTGCTTCGGCGGGGAAGGCAAAGATCAAGTTTGATGAAGTGAGGGATCTGATTATCAACGAAGAAATTCGCAGGAAGGCGTCAGGTTCTACCTCTAGATCAGCCTTGAATACGGATAGCAGGGGCAAGTCAGACTCTAAGAAGTCGAATCATGGCAGATCAAAGTCTAGAGGGAAGGATAAGCCCAAGGACAAGAGCAAGATCAAGTGTTAGAATTGTGATGAGAACGGTCATTACAAGAGTGAATGTAAAGCACCGTTGAAGAACAAGTCAGCGAATTCAGCCAGTGAGGATATTGCAGACGCGTTGACTCTGAGCGATTCAATGACAGGAACCACTGCAGATGCATCTATTCTGAGCGCGAGCAGTCCATTGGAGTCTTGGGTATTAGACTCTGGAGCTTCGTTTCATTCTTACAGCAGTGTTGATATCTTAGATCGTTACACCTCTGGAGATTTTGGAAAGGTCTATCTTGCTGATGATGAGGCTTTGAAAATCATAGGGAAGGTTGATGTCAGAATCAGAGCGCCGAACGGATCTGTGCTGCAGTTGCATGGAGTGAGGCATATTCCTGGTTTGAAGAGAAACTTGCTTTCCATTGGCCAGTTGGATGATGAGGGCTATGAAGTAACCTTCGGCTGTAACAGTTGGAAGATAACCAAGGGAGCTATGGTGGTAGCTCGTGGAAAGAAGGAGGGGACGTTGTACATGACGAGCAACGTCCGTGATAGCATTGCTGTTACAGGAGTGAATTGTGATGCAGATTTGTGGCACTGTCGTCTGGGCCACATGAGTCAGAAAGGGATGCAGGTGCTATGCTCGAAGGTCTTACTGCCAGGTCTTAAGTCCGTTGAGATCGGGCTGTGTGAGGATTGTGTGCTCGGGAAGCAGAAAATAGTGAGCTTTGCGAGAGGAGGCAGAACCTTGAAGAAGCAGAAGTTGGAGTTGATCCACAGCGACTTGTGGGGACCAGCACCTGTGACATCTCTGGGTGGAGCGTCATACTACATGACCTTCATTGACGATGCTACAAGAAAGGTATGGGTCTATTTTCTGAAGCAAAAATCTTATGCGTTTGATTCCTTCAGAAAGTGGAAGGCTCTAGTAGAGACTGAGACAGGTCTTAAGGTGAAGTGCTTGAGATCTGATAATGGTGGGGAGTATGAGCTTCGCGAGTTCAAGGACTTTTGTGCTGAGAATGGAATTCGCATGGAGAAGACCTTGAAAGGAACCCCTCAAGAGAACGACGTCGCTGAGCGTATGAACAGGACCCTGAATGAGCGTGCTAGGAGCATGAGGCTGAAGTGTGGGCTTCCAAAGATGTTCTGGGCGGATGCAGTAAACACTGCTGCATTCTTGATCAACCGAGGGCCATCAACTCCCTTGGAGAATGGGATACCAGAGGAAGCTTGGAGTGACAAAGAGGTAAATTTGTCTTTCCTTCCGATATTTGGATGTGTTTCATATGTTCACATTGCTCCTGTTGAGAGAAGCAAATTTGATGCAAAGTCTGTCAAGTGCACGTTCATCGGATATGGTGGTGATGATTTCGGATACCGATTCTGGGATGAGCAGAGCAGGAAGGTTATTCGCAGTCGAGACGTCGTGTTCAATGAGCAGGTGATGTACAAGGATAGTCTGGGTGCATCAGAAACAGCTAGTTCTGAACCTGAGATTGTGGAGTTAGACATCTCAAACTCGGGTGGGAGCAAGGCGGTCCGAGTTGACCAGGAGGCCGTGACTGAGGAGGAGCCGAGTACCCCAGTGATTCCGCTACGAAGGTCCACCAGAGTGCGTGGATCGCCTGATAGATATTCGCCGTCAAACTACTATCTGTTGTTGACTGATGGTGGTGAGCCAGAGTGTTATGCAGAGGCATCTCGTGGAGAAGATGTGAGCAAGTGGAAGCTCGCCATGGATGATGAGATGGATTCGTTGATGACCAACGGAACCTGGGAGTTAGTTGAGCTTCCAGCAGGCAAGAAGGCATTGCACAATAAGTGGGTTTATCGGATAAAGGAGGAGGCGAATAGAAGGAAGCGTTACAAAGCAAGGCTGGCTGTGATGCGAAAGACACGCAAGGTCCTGCAGTTGATGAAGATTCGAGGAACTGAGAATCCTGCAGACATGCTGACTAAGGTTATGACCTTAGAGAAGTTGAAGCTTTGCATGGCTTCAACTGGCCTTGGTAACTGAGTTCAAGGCTTGGCACTACTACCATCTATGGATTGATGAGGAGGACGATTATGATTGGAGTCAGTCTCCAGGTGGGAGATTGTTGGGTTTGTGGAGCCTGAAGCTAGGGATTGCAGAGAAGGCAACTGAGAGTTGCCGTCGGGTCGCGGTGGAACTGGACGCCCCGCGGCAGACACCGGTTTTGCAAGAGAGGTTAACTGGAAGTTACCGCCGGGTTGCGGTGGGATTGGCGCCTCGCGGTGGAAGCCCGCGGTGGGAGTCACCGCCCCGCGGTGGGGGCCGCCGCCCCGCGGTAGGAGCTGCCGCCCCGCGGTGGGCGCTGGGCCAATTCTCACGTGTTGTGTTTTTGGTCCCATTAGGTTAATCCGTGTCTTGCTATTTAAACCCTAGTTGATCAATTGTAATCTTAAGTCGTTGTTTATCACATTCAAAGAGAGAAAGAGTATCCTGGCTTGGTAGTGCCCCCAGACGTAGTCATTCTTGACGAACTGGGTTAACAATTCTTGTGTTCTTTGTCTTGTTTTCTTATCGTTACTACGTTCAAATCCTAACAGATAAAACCCACTACCTTTCTTTCAAAATGATTTCAAAGTCTACTTCTTTTATTATAGATTTGATTACAATCAACTAGAGTAGAATACACAGATTAAAGAGTTAAGACACACTTAAGACTCTCTACCTAGTTCAACCTAATCAAGCACTTAAAAGCAAGAGACTTAAACAGTTCTTTTCACACGAACAAACACGATTTCTCTTCACGTTCAACTCTGAAATGAATGCGTAAGAGATGAGAGAGTTGGATTACTTTACTTATACATTTCAACCGTATAGAATTAAGATCTATAGCTGGCCGATTTGTATAATTAAAATAACCAAAAGAATATCTTAACTGATTTTCACACCTGGCCGATTTGTAGAATTAAGATCTACAGCATGTGTGATGAGAGAGTTTCGATTGTTTTATTTATGCAGTCATCCATGTAGAATTCATATTTACAGCTGACTGATTTGCATAAATAAAATAACAAAAACAAATCAGAAAAGATAATATTCGTTACCAAATAATATCTTAACCGATTTTCACACCTTTTGTTTCCATAGAGAATATTCAGTTACACTCCTAATTACATGGAAACAATATATCTAAAATCTTCTCTCCTAAGCTAAAAGATCTACCCTAGACAATCGCCGCTCTTGATATCTCTTTACAGTTAGCGCGGCTTCGTTGCTCCTGAGTTCCCATGCCAGTCCCCAAACTTGACTTCTTGGTCTCTGTTATTCATTTTCTGAACCTGAGTTCCCTGTTCAACTACACATGTGGAAATATTAATAGCAAAGTGTTTGTCATCGTCAAAAGTAGAAAACCTGAGGAATGAAACTTTCAAGGGAACCAGAGTTCCTGAACGTTCAATTTCCAATAATTTCCCCCTTTTTGATGATGACAAACTTTTAGAACTAAGCATATAAACAATAGGCATGAATGGCAGTTGATATGAAATACAAAGTATGAATCATATGAAGAAGTAAGAGGAATGTGAATATTGATGAAGTTCCCCCTTAACAAATACTACGAATTCCATAATTCCCCCTTAGAATAACAACCAAGATAATAATTCCTGCCAGCCTATTGGTCCCATTCCAAAGTTCATTCCCCTTTTTGACATCATCGAAAAGATTGGTAAGAATAATCACATAGGGAACTAATAATGATAAGTGCATAGAAGAAAACCAGTTAAAAGACATAATTCTCATATAGTAAAGACACGAACCAAATTACATGCAAAGACCAAAATAGCATATATATGAACATGAAAGACAAGAACACGAAAGACAAAGTGACGAAAGGGAGATGACTGCTGGGATGCTAGGAGGAGTCCTAGAAAAAGAAGGGAATCGAGGCTTTGTGTCTAGAGGAATCACATTAGACTTTACCTTCTTAGCAACAATGATGATTTCAAACGATTCTTCAGAGGAAACCTTCACTTCTTCATCTTATTTTCTTGTATGGGAACGATGCTTTGCAGTAATCAGTATTTCTGACGTCTTCAGTTTCCTTGGAAGAAATAAAAAAGATTTTGTCCACTTCTTTTCCTTTATGTCCTTTTTCTTTCCTCTCCCTTTTTTTTACTTTGAAGATTGCAACAGACATCAATTCCTTTCCAGTTCCATTCCATCAATGTGCATCAACAGTATGCAAAAGCCGAAATATCAGTCACCGTAATTTCATAGACACAAAGCTGAGGCTGGTTTGGATACATTTATGTATAGGACAAGATGAATGCACAGAAGAGTACGTATCCAAATAACAAGAACATGGAGGGCATTTTGACACTATAATATATGTTCCCAATTGTGGACTAAAACAAGAGAAATGATCATAGGAAACTCTTAAAGTAGTCAGGCAAGGGACAGTCTTAAGTCAATCATCATTTCGGCTTATAATGAGGGTGCAAATAGATCAAATTGACTTTTATAGGTTTAGAAAAGAGATGTTCATGCCACAAATTCACAAAAATGTTACCCATGAATCTAAGCAATAAATCCAGTGAATGACTTACACTAAAAAATTATGAATAAAACTAGAATCAGAACATGACAAGCAAATCATACATAGTTCCCCAAGGATTACAATAATATCTATTTTAAACAACAATCAAGGGAACTAGATAGGGAAGTGAAACTGCTAATTGAAAGAATTTATTCCAAGGAGTAAACTTAGGTTCTCAAATGGTTCCCGATTCAATGCTTCGGTGCAAATGTCAACAATTCGGACCTCTACTCTACAATGATTCATAACAATGAGTTCTTTTTTAACATTATGCCTAATATCTTGAGAAATGATGCCTAATATAATAAATGCTTAGTCCTAACATGAGGAACTGAATACTACACACAATTAAAGGCACTAGTAACAACAAACATGACAAAAATAATGTCAAAGGAACATACCTTGACCACCCAGTTGCTGCTCCAACCATAGGACTTGAGAACAATAAGCAGCTGAGGTTACGAATTTTCTTATTTACACCAGTTCCCCCTGAATCATTGATTTCTGATACTTGTAGTTCCGTTGATATTATCACTGGGAACTAACGTCACCAACTTGTGACTCTCGATCATTTCTCTCGGCATTGGAATTCCCTTAATTGTGTTTGCCCCTCCAAAAAAGTTTCCTTTAACAAAGGATTTATTTCCTCTGTTATTCCTCTGAAGTGAGATGAGCTTAAAAATTCTTCAATTCTGCGTCCCAGTCATTAATTCTCAATTTGTAGGGAACTAGGCATCTCCCTTCAACCTGCAATTCAATTAAGACTTACGCACCCAGACGAGCTTGGTTTTTCTGGGTTTGTGGGAACGAGAGTTCCTTTGCTCCTGCAGGTTAGCTGGGTAATACACATGACCACCAATCTCAACATCCAAGTTCCTTTTCCTACAACTTTCTTCAATTTGCTTTTTCTTATGAATACAATCATGAATATAATGACCATTTTTACCACAATGCCAGCAAACACGGTTATACACAACATGACCACATTTGCCACGACCTGGCCTAAACGGTTTCTCATACTTTCTCTACTCAAAGTCAATTCCCTTACCTTTATTTCTCTGAGCTTGATTGACATACATTTTATGAGCATTATGTCCATCAAACCAGGTTTGCTTACCTTTAGGCTTCTTCTCAAGAACCTTTACCTTCTCTTCCAAGAATTGATTTTTATCACGAGAAGTTTGAAGAGCTAGATTGAGAGTTTCATTTTTCTCAACCAGTTCCCTTCTCAGTTTCTCATTCTCAGCAGAGCATGTCTCCTCAGAATCTTCCCTACCAGGATAACCAATACCATATCTTGGCTTAACAAACACAGTTTGATTCACAGTTTTGTCATTGATAGAACCAATGAGATCATCAAGTTTACTAATTATTTGAAGAAGCATGGTTGAGGTGGTCTTTTCAGATTCGGTGAGAGAATCAATAGAATTATTAGCATGCATGGGTTCCTTTTCACGAGTTATACATGAATCACACTTCCTAGAGGAACTAGCAAACAATTTTGCAGTTTCATCAAGTTTCTTGCTTCAAACAGAATTCTTAGTAGATAAGCATGAAATTTATTCTTCACATTCATCTACTCTTTCCTGAAGGGAACTAATCTCTTTTCCAAGTTTCCTAATAATCTTAATCAATTTCTTCTTATCACAGTCAAGAAGACATTAATAAAGTCATAAGAGAATAACTCATAGTCATCTGATTCCGTTGAGTCATCCTTAGCCATTAAACATCTTCCTCTGGAGAATCCACTCAGATCCAGTTCCTCATATGGGTCCTCTTCCCAAGCAGCAACTAAATCATTCTTTTTCATCGGCTTGTCATCTTCATTAGAACCATTTGGACAGTTCTTAGCAAGATGTCCTCTTTTCTTGCATTGATAATAAGCATAATCCTTGAGATCTATTTTCTGGAAGGATTTCTTGAACTTCCTTTGTTGAAGTGCTTTTTGATTTGCTTTGTGACAAGAGCGGTCATCTCATCTTCCTCTTCTTCAAGATCAGCATTTTCTTCCTCCATTTCCAATCTTGAGAAGGCTTTTGCAATATTTAGCGCGATTTCTTTCTCAATTTTCTTTTCAGAACTGATCTCAAGAACATCCTTTTCTTCAATCATAAGTTTCCCTATAATCTGCATTAGGGGAAGACTTTGAATTCCAGGGGTGGTCAACATGATTCCCTTGATGAGAGTGAATTTATTTGAGCTAGACATTTTGAAATATGCAAACTAACACAAATCTAGAGCGCATGCTCTGATACCAATTGTAGGATCGTAGATGTTAGTTATCAAAGGGAACTGAGTCTTCATAGAAGTTCAGTTCCTTAGCAGCGGAATAAAAAACAAAACAGATTCAAGACAAGTTCTTTAGAGTGGGAATCTTTGATAATCAACTAGTTATCCAGGATAAAACCCACTACCTTTCTTTCAAAAGGATTTCAAAGTCTACTTCTTTTATTACAGCTTCGATTACAATCAACTAGAGTAGAACACACAAATTAAAGACTTAGGAAACACTTAAGACTCTCCACCTAGTTCAACCTAATCAAGCACTTAAAATCAAGAGACTTACACAGTTCTTCTCACAAGAACAAGTACGATTTCTCTTCACGTTCAACTCTGTATGAATGCGTGTGTGATGAGAGAGTTTCGATTGTTTTATTTATGCAGTCATCCATGTAGAATTCATATCTACAGCTGGCTGATTTGCATAAGTAAAATAATCAAAACAAATCAGAAAAGATAATATTTGTTACCAAATAATATCTTAACCGATTTTTACACCTTTTGTTTCCATAGAGAATATTCAGTTACACTCCTAATTACATGGAAGCAATATATCTAAAAGCTTCTCTCCTAAGCTAAAGGATCTACCCTAGCCAGTCGTCGCTCTTTATATCTCTTTACAGTTAGCGCGGCTTCGTTGCTCCTGAGTTCCCATGCCAGTTCCCAAACTTGACCTCTTGATCTCTGTTCTTCATTTCATGAACCTGAGTTCCTTGTTCAACTACACATGTGAAAATATTAATAGCAAAGTGTTTGTCATCGTCAAAAGTAGGAAAACTTAGGAAGGGAACTTTCAAGGGAACTAGAGTTCCTGAAAGTTTAGTTCCCAACATAGATAAAGATGATTATGATTGGAATCAGTCTCTAGGTGGGAGATTGTTGGGTTATGGAGCCTGATGGACTGTACACTAAAAGCCCAGTTTTTCAGCGATCCAACTTTCAACAGGTATGGGCCTGTGGCCCGGGAAAATTTTTAGGCCCGTCCGTACAAGGGTCTTTCGAGCCTGATTAGGGTTTCACTAATTAGGTTAAATACCCGCTTGATTATTGTAATCATTATCACAAAAATAGTGGAAAAATCCTGGCTTCACAGCGCCCCCAAACGTAGTCAATTTCTTGACGAACTGGGTTAACAATTCTCATGTTCTTTGTTTCATTTTCTCTCACTACTGCGTTTGAATCCTAACACAAAAGTTTTGGAGCCACGGTCTCACTTCAACTTTCATTCTTTCTATGTTGTTTCTCTCTTCACTCCATTTGACTTCTTCGTTGCCCGACTGAAACAAGTGGAAAGATAAATTTTACATTGATGTTCCTTGTATTTTATGTGACATTTTGGACCTAGTCTTTGAAATCTTTTGTCTCGCTGAACATTTCTCACATCAAACTACATCACTCCTCTCACTTAAAACTTACATGCATTTATTGCTTGTCAACCTCTTGTTGCTTGACAATTTTGGCAAACACTGTCCTCTCCTATAATCTACTCTTCAACCTTTGGAAGGTGGAACATGGAATATGATCAATCCTTGCATCCTCTCTAAATAAAATATTTTATTACCCATGGAATGTTAATCCTCCCCATCTTTGTTGATCCATTATGCTTGTCGTGTGAGCAATCTCGAGGCATACTATCCCGAGTTGACAGAATAGCTCCATGTTTGTTATAAACCCCAAAAAGCTCATCGTTCATGTTTGTCCTTGAGAGGGAGGATGACTAGAATCTTTCTAACATCATCTTGACCAAACATACTTCCAAGGATTTCATGCTGACCCTCAATACCTCATATCAAACTCTTAAATCCTTTCGGTCTCCAATTCTCCATATGCTAACTTGTAATTTTTTGATGCATTCTATTCTACTGTGATATGAGTTTGCTGATCAGACCACTTAGCATGAATGATCTGAGGCTCAAAGGCTTAGAAAGTGGCTTTTCATATACAAAAACAACAACAACAATCTACCCAGTATAATCCCACCAACGGCAGGGTCTGGGGGGTTCAGATGTACGCACCCATACCCCAAAATAATTCAAGAGGATGTTTCCCGATAGACCCAAAAGATACTGACACACAAGCTAGAAAATAACCAAAACAAGCAGAAAATAACCAAAACAAAGCAGGAAATAACCAGAAAAGCGGGAACCAAGAGACAAGCTAAATGTCAAAAAGCCCACCCTCCTGTCAAACTCAATCCTCTACCCTAATCTTTTCCCTCCAAAGCTTTCTGTTCTGAGCCATGTCCTCTGTCAGTGTCAGGAGAGTCAGATCATGCTTAATCACCTCTTTCCAACTCTTTTTCGGTCGACCTCTACCTCGACGAAACTCGCTGAACACTAGCCCTTCACATCTACGCACTGGTGCATCAGACCGCCTCCTCTGCACATGCCTAAACCATCGGAGTCTAGTTTCACGCAACTTGTCTCTAACGTTTGCCACTCCAAGCTTTTCATATAGTTGGATAAAGTGTTAGTGTTACTCTCGGGATTTTCCATAGCTCATAACCCGTCTTTCCTTTAGTTTAAACTTCAAAATAGTATATGAAGCCAAAGATTCGCCGCTACTGCCAAGATATCACAGGGAGAAAGTCCTTACATGAGTAGCTGACTACTATGTGAAGAGAGAGAAATAGAGTTTATGCTGATATGTAAAGTTCAACAAGACTACTTTAGTCTGACTGGCTAGTATGGCTATCTCACTCAGGTTTGATTTTACCTTTCAGGTCCAGTTTCACCTTTCTTGTTGTGATTTTTAATATATGTGTCATTTAAGAACCATGACCTCAATAAAGCTTATGCTTCTAAGCCATTTGACAACCTATTACAGGTAACAAATCACTGTAATTGGAAAATGACCTAGTTTTTATAGACTACATTGCAGCGGGTATCACTGACATGACAACCACCACGAAATGCTTAAACATTGTTTGAAATTCGAACTTCAGACCACCATAATGGGATGCAAAATGGATTATCTATTTGTGTTTCAATACTAAAAAGTGATTACTGATGCATTTCAGCGCTTAACTAACTCAATTTCCACACCTTTCAATCTCAGCAAATAAAACTAACCCTGATATGCTGGAAGTGAACACATTTGCCAATGGAAGCAACCTTTCAAGGTAGTGGATCAACCCTGGTTGAGAAAATCACACCAAAGACGTCTTTCCTCTTAGGTCTTAATGCACATAGATTGCCATCAAACTATATGTTTATTTCCTGCGTCAATTTTATCATATAGAATTTCTGCATCAGTTCCAATGCAACAACCCGACAACTATAGGGGAATCAAACTCCTTCGTCATACAGTGAAGATTTGGGAGAGAGTTATTGAATTTATGATGAGAAAGCTCATTTGTGTATCCGAAAACCAATTTGGATTTATGCCAAGAAGGTCGATCGTGGAAGCCATTCACTTGATGAGGCGGCTGATAGAGACTTATAGAGAGAGGAAAATGAGTATGCATATGTTTTTCATTGATTTGGAAAAAGCATATGATAAGGTGCCAAGAGAGCTACTATGGGAATGCATGGGGTGAAAAGGGTGGCAGGAACGTATATTAGGATTTTAAAGGACATGTATGAGGGCAAAAAGACCAATGTTTTGATGAGGCGACTGATAGAGACTTACAGAGAGAGGAAAAGGAGTATGCATATGTTTTTCATTGATTTGGAAAAAGCCTATGATAAGGTGCCAATGGAGCTACTATTGGAATGCATGGGGTGAAATATAACACCCTCAAATATATATCCTTGAAAGTATTACCGCCAGTGACCTCAGATTTCACATCCGAAGCCACCCAAGGCTTAACCAATTTATACAATATACAAAACACATTGATAATATGAAATATCATAATCTTTATTGAAACCAAAGTCTCGGAATTTCATCCGTAAATCCCAAATACAACAGAAATACAGAATACGTTTAATACAACGGAAGTCTTTTAAATAAATAACATAAGGGTCTTGATCGAAGCGATCACCCGCCTAGGATCTTTAACCTGGATAAAAACTCTTAAAACTTCATCTGCCTTCATCATCAGATTCTAGCCTTCACGGAACGGAAGTTTACCTGGTGTGCCGTATGAGACGGATGACACCAGCCAACCATGCAAGGGAAAATAACCGGTTGGTTAGTCTAATGAAAGACTATGCAAGGGTAAAACAGAAAGGTTCTAAGTAGTCGTATTAGGCTAGACCCATCGCTTCTCGAATGAAAGCCGATGACGATAGTAAACCTCAATGCTTCTACAGGAATATACGAAATAGAAAGATCAAGAGAAGACTCCTAAAGATCGAGTCTTAAGGAAACGTATGAAGAGAAGACTCCAAGAGATTGAGTCTTATCGGAAGGTATGACAAGTGTTTGGGAACATTATAATTTCACACAATCGTTTAAAAAGACTTGACCATTTGGGTCCACGACCAACCTCACCGCGTAATGCGAATTCAGATTTGGAAGGAGGACTTACTCTAATCGAAGTCCAGACGAGGTTCCAAGTTGTACTTCTCGCCCAAGGTTCATTAATTATGTGCATAGCGGCACTTATCTTATTTTAGTGACAAAGCGTACATTTACGTTATAAGCTTTTAGATATATCATCTCATCGCGAGAGATATCGAAGGGAATAAATCCCGATTGTTTGGCACCAGCTGTGTGCACCTCCCCTATACTCGGATAGGGGATAGTCATGATCAGAGAGAGTATTAGGGAAAAATCCTCCTAATACCAGTTATAAAAAAACGACTAGACCTCACAAGGTACATAGCGTTCCTACGAATACTCATTCTAACTATAATGTATAAGTTCACACATAAAATCCACACCAATACCATCATGGTAATAACTGATATAATAGCGTTGTTTCTAGCAATATATACAACCTATAATAATATCATGTTTTAATCGTATCATTTATAAAATCTGTTCACAAACGAAAACAATAGTTCATCCCAATTTAATTAACAATTAATAACAATTGATAATTAATGGAAACATGGAATGATAAGCAAGAGCGAACCACCACTTGCCTTAATCTAGACGAAGGATAGAGCGACGACGGGTTTTTGGGTCCAGAACGGAAACGGAAGTCAGATTACAGATTCCTACGACAACGACCCATAACAAAACCCTAGGTTAGATTCGACAATAAAGTGATACGAATCTAAGAAGGAACGAACGAAATTGAAAGAACGAAGGTCCCGACCGAGACCGGCATGCCCAAGGCCACGGTCGCGATTGCCAGAGCAATCTACAGTCGCGGCTGGGATTCCGCGGTCGCGGCCGTCGAGGACAAGGCGTCCGCTAGTGTCATGACAGCGGTTGCGGACGCGGCCGACCTTGTCACTGTCGCGGTCGCGGCAGTTCATGTCCGCGGTCGCGGCAGTTCATGTCCGCGGTCGCGGCTATGAACTCCGGCGACTCTAAAGGGAGAAAATCTCACCGGCGACAACGCGACGGGGCTCGATTCGAGGGGGCTTCGACTCCAACCTTCCTTGTGCTTCCAATGAACCACTCCAAGGCTGCTACAACTCCCGGCAAGGCCTCCGGCGACACTTCGAAGATTCCGGCGAGGCTTGGAACTCCGGCGAGCAAGAAAACGAACGAGAGAGAGAGATATCAGATTTGGGTGCCCTTAAATCCTCCCAAATCGACTCTATTTATAGCCCAAATAAGGATCTCTCCCAACCCAGATCAACGGCGAGTCAGACGATCAACGGTGGCGCGAACGGCGAGGTGCAGGCGACGTGACATTGGCGTGTTGGAGTTTTCCGCGGTCGCGGAAAATTCCTGTGCCCAGCCCTTCTGAAACCCATTTTTCCGCGGTCGCGGAAATGCTGCCGCGGTCGCGGAAATGCCTTTTCCGCGTCTGTTTGCCCGGGGAAAGGTTTGGCGTGGGTTTTAAACCCCGGATTAAATATATTTGTACCCAAACAAATATTCTAAGCCCCGAAAAATACGTTGAATGTATTTTATATTACTTAGAGAATTTTACAGAGATCAATCTCGATACAGAAATCCAAACTTCTCCAAAAATGATACGATCACAAAACGAGGGTTGAGTAAATTACCCAAATACCCTTACTAAAAATGAGGGGTATTACATGAAAAGGGTGTCAGGGACGTATATTAGGATTTTAAAGGACATGTATAAGGGAGAAAAGACCAATGTTTGCACACTGGGTGGAGATACAACTACTTTGAGGTGCAGGTAAGGTTGCATGATAACTCAACCTTAAGCCCTATTCCTTTTCACTGTGATGATGGATGTGTTGTCGGGAAGTATACAGTGCGAGGTCCCATGGTGTATGTTATTAGACAGGACATCACCCTCATAACTCTCACATAAGATATGACATAAAATAGGGCCTTGTGGATGGAGAAGATTTGAGTATCCAAGACCTAGTTTAGATCATCCAGTTTTTAGGACCGGTCTTAGGGCATTAGACCTTAGGGCGTGTGTTGATTAATGATATAGTATAGGATCTTAGATTAGGGGTTACACAATCTACAGTTTCTCGTTTCTTGTGCATGTGATATATGTTTTTTTCTTCGTTCATCTTGTTTTATGTGTTTCATTTTACTATTGACTTCTTTTCTTTTCTTGGGTCCTTCGCAGGAACATCCTCCCGACTTTCTTGGACAAAGGTTGCATACATCTTGACCCCTAGACTTCGTTTATGCGGGATTTCACTGAATCGTTGTTTTATTTGCATGTATACTTCTCTGTTTTTGTATCATTTAGTATTATATGACTATTTTTTTGCATTTTACATGGGACTAAAGGATCAACATAATCAAAGAGATAATAAGGCAAATATTGCTCACTTAAACAAGAATTAGGTATAAGGTTGCTTCAAAGGTTTATGGGTTAGGGTGCATACTAGCTTAGTTCCCATACCTTGCACAAGATTTACGAAATAACGGTTTTAATATTTTTATAATTATAAAAATATATCGATTTCAAAATTAGGAAAATTTATAGTTATATAATATAATTTATTTATCAAATTGATGACACTTTAAATCATTTAACAAAAAGTTTGATAATATAATGAAGTACATGCTAAAAATAATGGCTATTAAGATAGATAGTTTAATAAAATAATTATGTCTGTAGTTAATATATTAACATTTATTAACACTTGTTAATTGCAAATATTTAAACATGAGAGACAAATGGTTAGATTGCCTAAATTTTAAGAGCAATCTTTACAACTCATTAATAAAACGTCGTTTAAAATATTTAAATAACAATTATTGATCAAAAAATCAAAGCTTAGAATAATACATAAGCTTATATTTCATACATTGTTGAAATAGAATGAATGAAGATAATAAGGTATAAAATTGTATGACATATTAATATATGCAATTAACATAATTGTTCTTACAACATAAAATGTAGGTAAATTACAAAAGTATATTTTTGAAAATTGAAATATATATAAAAAAATCATAAAAGAGTTGTAGATAAACATAATATAATTATTATATTACAAAATATACTAAATGACGTGGAAAATTTTGAAAACGGCACGTGCCGTTGATGATTTGACTTGATGAAGGGGCCCTATTCCTCGTCAAAAATCTCCATCCACGTTCTACAAAAGAAAAAACCTTAAAATTTGTTTAAATCCATATATCACAGGGTCTAGGGTGTAGAGGGTTTGAAATTTAGGATTTATCATCTAAAATGTATGAGGTTTAGGATTAAAGGCCATGAAATTTAGGGTTTATGGATATAAAAATTAGGAAAATTATATATTTAGCGAGGATCCCTACACATTTCCCCGTCCTCGCATCGTGATTAAAAAATTTCTCCGACTCTACCCCCGTTGCGAGGAATCTGTGTGATGATAATCCCCGCCCATTACCATCCCTAACTTTGCTATTGTATACATATAATATATTAAATGAAAAAATAGTTAATATATATGATGTTAAATTAATTAAAATTAACCAATCAAATCCTATTAGAAAATGTCTACAAAAAAAACTCTTATTATAAAATCATCAGTTCATATATATGTGGTTTATTCGTATATGTATAGTTAAAAAGGAATAATGAAATCACTTAATATACACACAACAATATATAAGGAAATACTGAATATACATAATCAAAGATTTCTATAAATATTGTACTAATAGCTAGCGGGGTAGGGAGGATGACACAGAAGAACACACGCAAGTACATATAAATACGCGTGTAATGATGCACACACGTAGATAACAATATAGGTTTGATTTTTAAATAAAATTAAGTGAGGAGGATATTAGTGATAGGTTTAGGGTTAAATTAGGAAGGATTAGGGTCAGGTTTAGGATATAATTTTTTAGTTTGTAATAAAATATATTAAAACAATGTGAAAAAATAAGGGAATGACATGTGGCAAATAATGAGGTGACTTAATTAGGGGCTGTCGTATGACTTAGTTAGGATCCAGTTAGTGTATATATATATACAGTAGATTGTTGTAGAAGTTTTTGTATTGGTTATCTTTGTTATTGATTTGTGTGATTCATTTGTATATAAATTAGGAAGTTATTAGTTTATTTATGTGATTGAATTATATCTAAATCAGAAAATTGTATATAAATTAGGAAGTGATTAGTTCATTTGTATGATTGATTTATATCTAAATTAAGAATTAGTCTAAATTCATAATACAAATTATTTCCATATAAATTTGATTTAAAAAATGAAATTCTAAAAAAATGATATGTGGCATTTTCATTATGGGGATGTCATGTGTCATAGTAAAGTTTTGATATAGTAGATATATAGTACATTCAAGATTTATATGACAGATTAAGATTTATATGATTGATTTAGATTTATATGTTAGATTTATATGATCTTTCTATCATGGAGATGTATCATGTATGTTCTTTAATTGTCGCCTTATTTAAGGCAATTAATGATATTGGTCCACACCAAAGCATGGAAAGACTCCGGACTCCGAGTACTTAGGGTTTGTTTGGAAGATACCCCTTTTCATTTATAAAGGCTTTTTTCAAAATAAATATTTATAAAAATTTGGAGAATGTGCTAAAATTAAAAAAAGAATCTTTATTCCTCCTCATATATGTTCCTCATTGAAAAATGTGCTAAAATAAAAAAATGTCATTATTAGATTTAAATACTTTTTACACCAAACACCATTGTGACACATAAACTAGTTATAAATTAAAAGGGTTTTTTGCACGAAACCACCCGTTATTTGTCACTTTCTACATGAAACCACCCGTTATATCGAATATTATTCTAAACCACCCAAATATCCATCTCCGTTAACGCAAAGCCACCCAGAGCCATCTGTCGTCCACTTTGCCGTTTAAATGTGTAAAATGTCTCTTTTGCCCTCATTTTTTTAATTAGGGGCATATATGTTCATTATGCATCCGGATGACATATCACGAGATAACGATGATGATATTTTGAGGGAGAGCTTCTCTTATAATATCTGGGTGGCTTCTCTTCTAATATCTTGCTGAGGTTTTTGAACCCGATGAGGGAGGAGAAGACACGAAGGCTGTCAAGACTCGAGCTGGGGAAAATGGCATGTCGATCCGAGGAGAACCTATGTTGAGCAATGCTGAGGGATGAGAAGTAGTGAAGGTTGAATCCACAAAGGCGATGAGAAGACACGAAGACGATTCTTCAATTTGAGTAAGAATTTCGATTCTTCAATTTAGGTGTTCAATTTCGCTACATTGGAATTGATTTTCGGAAGAATTGGATAGTCGAATTAGTGGAATTAGGGTTTATGGATGGTTTAGTCGAATTAGGGTTTTTTGAAATAGTTGAATGGTGATATTCGAATTAAGGTTTTTCGAATTAGGGATTTGACAAAATCCCTAATTGTTAGTCGAATTAGGATTTTTCGAATTATGGATGGTGTTAGTTGAATTAGTTGAATGTCTTTTTTGTCAAACCATCCTATATTAGACCTCATTATGTGTGTCTGTATGTATTCTGCTTTGAATGAGGTTAGTCGAATTAGGGTTTTCGAATTATGGATTTCTTACTCAAATTGTTAGTCGAATCCTATACAATGCTTGATTATTGATTTAGGAAAATCAATTGGAGTCAGGTGGCCATGTTTTGATTGTAAACTTCACTTGAAGCAGGAAGTTTACATTGTTTATGTTATTGGTTGTAGGAAAATGTCATATCAATCCCAATCTTCCCCTTCATATAATGGTGGCATAGTTTGCGAGTGCAATTTAAGGCCAAAGATGTATACAACTCATACTGCAAGAAACTATGGAAGGAGGTTTTTGAGTTGCTCATCATATACATCAAATGGCTCCAGAGGCTGTGATTTTTTTGAGTGGATTGATGCTCCATTCGAGACAAATGCAATGAACATAATCCAAAGATTGGCGAATCAAAAGAAAGAATTAGAAGCAAAAAACATGAAGCATGAAGAAGCATTGAAGGCCAAAGAAAAACATATTGGGAGGTTGTGGTTCTTTGTATGGGCATTGTTGGCCAAAATTGTATTTTCTATGTTTTCTATGTAGTGTTTGTATACAATCATGGCATTTATGCTTATGAAATGGTAGTTATGTTTATGAAACATGGAATTCAGACAATATGATCTATGTTTTATAAGTGATTTCTGATGTATTGAACTCGAAAGAATCTGGTGGTCTATGACATGTGCAAGTTTGCTTTGCTTTACATTTTTTTGTGATTTGGTCATTATAGGTTTAGGCCATTGTTTTGGTGTTACAAATGGTCATTACAGGTTTAAACCATACACCATTTTTTGGTGT
Source organism: Rheum nobile (assembly GCA_027886185.1). NCBI lineage: Eukaryota > Viridiplantae > Streptophyta > Magnoliopsida > Caryophyllales > Polygonaceae > Rheum > Rheum nobile. The sequence continues at coordinate 1,748,772 of WOAB01000025.1, read as the reverse complement.
TTTGGTCATTACAGGTTTAGGCCATTGTTTTGGTGTTTTTGTCATTACAGGTTTAGGCCAATTTTTTGTGAGATTTGGTCGTTACAAATGGTCATTTTTTGGTGTCTTGGTCATTACAGGTTGTTGTGCGTAAGCACATGCCAAGATCCGTACAGTACAAGACGAAGGGCGCCAAGACTTTGGTTTTGCAATTTCTTGGCTAAGCTCTCTTAGATAGGACATTTGATGTATTTGATTGTGACTCTAAACAATAGCTTGATGGAGATTTGACTCAAAATGGGAAATGGATATAACTCTCATGAAGAGGTTCATGAAGAGTTTGGGATAAGTATCTCTCGACCCTTGGATGCGACTCACCAAGAACTTTGAGACAAGATTGAACACTGATGGATACGACACACCACGATCACTCAACCGCCTTCGGATATGACACACCAAAGGGCGTTTCAGATACGACTCACCGAAACAAGACTAAGGGTTCGAGGATAGGTACCACCTCGGAAACCATCGTCCAAGAGGCTTGAAATGCACTAAACACTCGGTTTATATCTCCATTCAAGTCTAATCTAAATACAATGCACGGCCATCTTATATATAGATGCCAAATGAATTAAAAGAAAATACTAAAATAACTCCACTAACTAGCCACTAACTTAGAGCACTAAAGCCACTAACTTAGAGCACTAACTTAACAACAACTAACTAGTTAACTACCTAGTTAATTAACGAACAATGAAATAACAAAAACAACAAAAACACAATTCAAACATCTTCCTCTTCATTGCACCGGCCTTGGCATGTCTTTGAGGTGACCCATGGTCACATCATCCTCCCCTCCTTCAGGAAAGATTCGTCCTCGAATCTTCGTTGTCTTTGCTTGTAAACAGCTCATGGGCATCTTCCATTTGCGCTTGGGCGTCTCCTCAATACAATGCAGCATGTGATGAACAATCCTCTGGATTTCTGAAATTTACGTAGATATTCTGGATTAAAAATGCCACGATTCTAGGGGTGGTTTTGGGTGATGCTGGATGCGGTTATAGAGAAAGTAGAAGGGGGAGGGAGGCTACACATATGGTTAGGATTTTCCTAGATTTTAGGGGCTGATTGCAGCAACCAATTGCTTCAAGGAGACGTGGGCAATACCAGCAAATCAGCATGTAACAACTTGGTTAGGATCTCCCTAACTTATAGGATTTGGCAACAACCTCAGATTCTCCTTCTACCTCACGGTTTTCCTTCAATTTTTGCAGCCCAAAAACCGACTCAATGCTACCTAAACAACCCAGCAAAACGCAAGGAAGGTGAAGGCTGCCATCTCCTTCTAACCTCCAAGGAATCAACAACAACTTCCAGAATTCCAGCCTGACTTCAACTGACTCGTTCTCTCTCGTCTAGACTCGGAGCTGGATGATTCCAACGCCCAGAGTTAGATATCGAAGTCTAGTTTCTTCCCTCAAAATTTGATAATGCATGGCACTTGGAATTAGAAGTTGTGACGATTTTACTGAGGCGTTGCAGAGGGGTCCTGAAGGCCAGATCCTCCTCCTTCATGTCCGGCCTCAGTTGTTCTTCCTTTTTGCTCCTCCTTGAAGAAGCACGAACGTCCCCTTCGCCTTGAATGGCTCTGATACCAAATTTTGTGCGTAAGCACATGCCAAGATCCGTATAGTACAAGACGAAGGGCGCCAAGACTTTGGTTTTGCAATTTCTTGTCTAAGCTCTCTTAGATAGGACATTTGATGTGTTTGATTGTGACTATAAACAATAGCTTGATGGAGATTTGACTCAAAACGGGAAATGGATATAACTCTCATGAAGAGGTTCATGAAGAGTTTGGGATAAGTATCTCTCGACCCTTGGATGCGACTCACCAAGAACCTTGAGACAAGATTGAACACTCATGGATACGACACACCACGATCACTCAACCGCCTTCGGATATGACTGTAATAACCCTCATATTACCATAGGAATAGCCTGGTGGAATAGATGTTTGTGTAAGTAGATGATAGAATTTTCTTAAAGCTGTGAAGGGTGATAAGTTTTAACCTATAAATGTTTGAACCAATTTACGAAGTGTTAAATGGGTCAAGCATGGTTAAACCTATAAGTATTGGACAACTTAGAGTAGAGGTCGCTCTCTGAGCTGTTATAGGCCAAGTTTCGGGGTCGAAACTTTTCTTAAGGGGTAGTGATGTAATACCCCTCATTTTTAGTAAGGATATTTGGGTAATTTTTCCAACCGTCGTTCAGTAATTATTTCGCTTTCAGAGGAATTCAGATTTTCTGTAACATCCTTGATCTCCGTAATAATTCCTTGAGTGGTATAAAATACATTCGATGTATTTTCGGGACTTAGAATATTTGTTTGGATACAAACATATAATTTCCTGGGTTTAAAAACCCATGCCCAACCTTTTCCCGGACAAAAACAAAACGCGAAATGGCCTTCACCGCCATCGAGGTGAATTTTTCCATCATCGCGGTCGTGTGCTGTTCGAGCAAGCCGGCATGCATGCCGCGTGCCCTTCGACGTGTTGATCGTTTGCTCCTCCGTCGGGGGAGTTGTCCTCATCCTTGGCATTTATAAGGAGCTCGATGGAGGGTTGATGGGCACCTCTCCCGTTCCCCCGCTGCACCATCTATCCCTCTCGGTAGCTCCTTCCCGACGACCCAAATTCGAATCCGGCGAGCCCCAGCCCTGCCGCTGTTCGTGAGCTGCGGTGCTGCTGGCGTTGGGTGCTGTTGTAACTCCTACGACGAGCGTCCTTCCCGGCGACCCAGCCCCTCCACGAGGCCCCTGCTGTTCATCACCGCCGTTATTGCCATCGAGCTCCGTCGTAGCTGCTGTTGTCGTGCCCATCGCTGTGCGTTGCTTATGTTGCCGCCGGTTGCTGCTGCTGCGTGGCGTCGCCGTGCTGCCCTCTCCGGCGACGAGGACCCTTCCCGACGAGCTGCTGTTGAAGGACGAAGTATTGAAGCTCCATCGTTGAGTTGATGTTGGTTGTTACGTAGAAGAAGGAAGAAGATGGAGTGGTGGGCCACCCCCTTATTCAGCTCTTGTAATGGGCCGAAAGCCCATTTGCCAGTCTATTCAATTTTAACCCGAAATTAATCGAGCGTTATAACGTTATTTGTTGGATCACGCGTGGACTCGTAGCCTGGCTAGAGCTATCTGAAGCATAGGCCATATCCCCGGAAAGGATTTCGACAATAGTCGTCTCGTCTAGATTCATCGCCGAATCTACTTAAGGCAAGTGGCAGTTCGCTCTTGCTTAATCATTCCATGTTCTATTAATTATCAATTGTTTTTAATTGTTAATGAAATTGGATTGAACTGTTGTTTTCGTTTGGGAACAGATTTTATAAATAACGTGATTAAAATATGATACTATGATAGGTTGTATATATTGCTAGAAACAACGCTATTATACTTGTTAATGACCGTAATGGTTTTATTGTGGATTTAAATGTGAACTTTAATGCTAGAATAGCACGAGTATTCGTATGAACGATATTCCTTGTAAGGATAGTCGTTTCTTTATAATTCTCTTAAGATCGTGACCCATTGCTTCTTATCCATCTGTAAGGATCTGAAGTGTTAAGCACCTTGCTAGTGCAATTTGGGTGGACGTAATGTCACCCTGTGTATTAAAAGTTCGTAGTTACTCGAAATCATAAAAGTTCATAGTTACTCAAAATCATAAAAGTTTGTAGTTACTCGAAATCATAAAGGTTCGTAGTTACTCGAAATAATATTAAAAGCCTTAACAGTAATAATCATTTTGGAATTAAATAAGATAAGTGCGGTTAGGCACATAATTAATGAACCTTGGGCGAGAAGTACAACATGGAAACTCGTCTGGGCTTCGGTTAGAGTAAGTCCTCTTTCCAATCTGGATTCGCACTAAGCAGTGAGGTTGGTCGTGGACCCAAATAGCCAAGTCGCTTTTAAACTCTTGTGTAAAATTATAAGGTTCCCAAACACTTGTCATACTTTCCGATAAGACTCAATCTCTTGGAGTCTTTCCTTCGTATGTTTCCCATAAGACTCATTTCCTTTGGGAGTCTTCTCTTCAGTGCATATCTAAATATTAATCATTCCGTGAAAGTTCCGGGTTATATATCGTTCCTTCGGTTGTTATTCGAGGAACAATGACAGTAAATGGTTACGATCACTAGAACCATTCTGTTTTCACCCTTGCATAGTCTTTCATTAGACTAACCAACCGGGTTTTATTCATTGCATGGTTGGCTAGTGTCATCCGTCCTATACGGCACATCAGTGGTTGGTTCCCGAAATCGAAGTAACCAGTTGAAGAAGAAGAGGCTTGCAGACGAAGATTTAAGTGTCAGTGTTTTAAGTTGTTAAATATTACTTTAATATATCTTTATAACCTAGCGATGTTATAGGTTGATTCTTAAAAGTCTTCCGCTGTGTAATTTAAAGTCTTCCGCTGAAATTTTACTCTGTTGTGTAAACGCTACTCTCGTTTGATGAGAGATTGATAAGGCGTTTGTCGTGACACCTTAAACAAAATAATCCTAACAAACCTAATCAAGTAGTAGAGGCAAGCAATGGTCGAATCCACAGGGAGGAAGTGATCAATTCATGTATTTATGAGCATGCAAAGTAACAAATGGGGGTTTTAGTTATCAAACATAGAGTAACAAAGATGCAAGCTTTAGAGAAAGAATAAGAACAATGGGTGGAAGTATTCCACCAGACAAATATCCACACTGCAAAGGAAATAGGTTGATCACTGAAATCTATTAAATCCAAGTTCTTTTCACAATCTTATAGTTGTTCCCATCCTGATCTTAAGTACTACTGATTCTCACAGTTGTCAATAGACTTATTACTATGCCAATGGTAAAATACATCAGTCACGCCTGTCACGCGGTACTAGACCGGGGTACATTACCACCAACAAAGCAATAGCAATGCACACAAGGATATAGGATACATGCAAGTAGAAAGACGTACAAGTACTCACTCCCGTACTTAACATGCAACTGATTCTCACTCATAATCGTACGCTCAGAACCCCTATACGCACAATTGTGTTTGCCACTAGATATGCACTCGGAACCCCTATATGCAATCCTAGCACTATGATAGATGTCAATAAGCCTAGTTAGCAACTCTAGATAAACCAACATAAATCAATAGACAATATAACCAAGAGAATCAAACCAACACTTATAAGATATAGAACAAGGAATAGAAATCTCACAACCAATCCATTGCAATACTTCAATTGTCTAGCGAAATAAAGGTGTTTAGCTCTCCATGGGTTGGAACCCTAGAGGCAGACGAACTTGTAAAACTTCGGAACTTTAAACTCTATTATTAATTCTAGGTTAACAAAGAGTATTTAACCTAAATCCTAAAAGTGATAAAAAAATAATAAAAATAACAATAATAAAATAAAATAGGAAAGTAAACAAACGAATTTGGGAAGTTAATCCCGAAATTTCCAATTCTCGGCGTGACACCAGCTGCTTCGCACGGCCCATCTCCAAGGCAGCAGCCAACTCGGCCCAACCAAGCATCAGCGGCCCATTCCAGCAATCACCCTTGCGCTGACATCACCATGATGTCATCACTCCAATTCATCTTCCGCTTTCCGCTTCATCTTCACGCGGCATTTCACGCGGCTTCAATTCAATTCCTTCGTGGGCCGCTCTTAATGGGCCTTTTATCCTCACGGCCCAAACTCCTTCAATTCCAGCATCACCACACAGGCCTCTTAATTAATTTACTTCGCCTCTCGTTGATGGCCGCAGGGCGCCAACTCCCACCGCGGGGCGGCATCCTTCTCTAAGACCCATCGCCGGGTCGCGGTGGCTCTGGCGCGGGGCGCCATTCTTCTCTCTTCAGCTCCTCTTCTGCTCTTCTTTACTACCAAGTGTTGGTAATCTTCTCCAATAATTTCCAGCAGATCCCTATCATCTCCATCTAAGCCGTAAAACCTTGGATATCTTCACTTCTCAACTACTCTTCTGGATTACAGACTTAGCCTAAATCTACTCCAAAACTCCATCTAAAATATGTCAATAATCACTAGTTAAGGTGCATGAAATGACACCTATCAAATATCCCCACACTTAGACCTTTACTCGTCCTGAGTAAATCAAAACTAATCATACTCCAATCATCAAACACAAAGGTCTCAGGAAGTGTGAGCAAGCATGATACCAGTGACTACAACAACTCAACCATCAGCTCCAGACAACCAAAACCATACGCACAGCACATCAATACAATACAACACAACTCAATAAATCTCAACACCCACACATCCAAGCTAAAAGGAAAGCAGAGTACTTTCCCCAAGCTTATCCCAAACACCATAGAGTGAAACAAAATCTAATCCTATCTCCCATCTATCTTCTTATCTCTCCAGAGTGACCTACCCGAATCCTCCTTATATCTCCTCTTCTTATAATGCCTCGCCAAGAATAATGAGAAATCCTAAAATCACTCTTCTTCTTTTTCGCTCATTTTGCCAAGGCGCCCTTTCGGGTTTTCACCAAGCCACTCATTTCATTTTCCAATAGATGTACTCACATAAGCTCACGTCACTCTTGACCACATATTACCCCAACCTAATGCTGGTCCAAGCCACATGCTTATTACCTAGGCCGCCCTTTCGGATTTTCGACCTATCCCAGGATTTTTATTTTTGCCTTTTTTCAATTTTTGCCTTTTTTCATTTTTATTCATTTTTCTCCTCAACAACGTAGCAAGTATAGAACTCTCCCCCATGCTTAAACATTGCATTGTCCTCAATGTAATGAAAGAAAAAAGAATAGAGACATAGGGAAAAGCAAAAAAATAACTCACAAGCGTTGCCAAGCTGCTTGGACACTGAAGTTGTCGATGGCGGTCTTCTCAATAAATGCCCAGGTCTCTGGTGTTGGGCGGGTGTCTTCATCAAATCCATCATCTTCTCCTACCGTGCAACCATGGGAAACCACTTTGGTGAATAATGGTATAGCATAGTATGGCGGGGTCACACGGCCTTCTAGGAACACATGGTGGAGCCCAGATATAATCTTGATGGGGGCTCTAGCGTTCCTCCTCCTTAGCTGTCGAATGTAGGGCCATCATCGTTGCCAAATAATGTGTGGGGCTAATGTATCCTCTGTGACAACATGAAGCGCACCTCTCCATGGGAATTCCGGACAACTGGCCTTCGGTAGAACTTTTTTTTTTCGATTTTTTTTTGCCTCCCCGTTTAAGGTTTTTTCGGGGAGCGACTTAGTGCAGGGAAGGAAGAGACTTACATTGGTGTGGAAACACCTTCTTCAATAGGCATGGGTCTCTTCCCTACAGGTTAGTCGGAAACAAAAACCAAAACAAAAACAAAGCAAAACACACTAAAGAAAATGCAAAAACAAAGAATGAAAAGCAAAGAAAGAAAAACATACCTCGGGTTGCCTCCTGGATCGCGCCTTAGTTATTGTCATGGCATGACATCCTGCTCATTCTCCTCAACTCGGGTTGCTCATAGCAACCAAACTCCTGGGGCCTGGATCAGGGGGATGCCTCTTTGTATACTCCTTGTTGAGCCTTTCCCCCATGCTTGTGCACTTCATGATGGCTGTACCGCCGTTCATATCTATGAATGCACTTGTCATCTTTCGAAACGGTCTACCCAGCATCTCAGGGCCTGTATGCTTATCTTGCCCCGTATCCAGTATGAAAAAATTAGCCACCTGCATCAAGTTCTCCTTCTTGTGCTTCCCCTTTGGTTTCTTCTTGATCAGGCCTAGCACCTTTAACATTTCCTTGCTGCGAGGGGTGCTGTCTTCCAGTGTGATGAAGGGAACGATTCTCATGCAGTCACTGAAGGCCTCATAGATATCATCGTTGTTCTTTGGCCTTTGAGTAACTCGGGACGCCTCAAGGAAGGGTGTGACGGGTTGTGCGACGAGCGGGAAGGAGTTGAGACGCACAAACTTATCATGGGAAAGACGCACAAACTCATCATAGGCAGCCTCCAGAGGGTCGGGGCCTGCCTGAGCATCTTCGAGATTAACGGGTGTCTCTGGAGTGTTTTTGCGAACATGGCACTCCTCCTCATCGTCGCTCCAATCCTCCTCAAATCTCAAAAAGTACTCTTCCTCAGTCAACACTGGATGTTCAACCCCGTAAGTGTCTACCCAAACCTCACCAGCATATCTGAAATTTTGGACACTGGGCCGCGGCGAGATCGCGCTAGGAGGTACTTCGTCCACCGCGGGGCAGTAGTCATTGCCGCGGGGCGGTGAGGTCGCGGTGGAGATACTGAGGCACGTCGCCGGGTCGCGCTCATGCTCGCCGCGGGGCGGTGAGATAACTGGGACTTCATGCCGGGTCGCGGTGAGAGGTGACGCGGGGCGGTCGGCGATGTTCTCCATCTCATATTCGTCCTCCTCTTTTTTCTTCCCATTCTACTTCTTCTTGATCTCGTGTAGCGCCTTTAGAAATTCCTTGAAACGAGGGTTGTTGTCCTCCATTTTGAGCGAAGGGGAGTTTGCCTCATAGTTGCTCAACCAATCAAACATGTCGTTGTCCTTGACTGGCGTCCTAGTGTCCGCCAGAGCTTCAGGGAAAGGCACAGGAGGCTTCTCGGACCCAAGAGGAGGAAAGTAAGGTCGCACATAGTCATCCACGTAAGGAGAGGAGAGGCCGCGGCTCCGTTTTGTAGGCTGCGGTCGCGGTTCCTGTTCATCAGCGTTGTTTTCACCCTCGACCTTCTTTTTGTCGTGGTGCTCTCCCTTGGTCTCATGGACTTCCTTCTCCTTGACCCTTTCAGCCTCAATCTCAGCCCCGCTCCTCAGTGTCATGGCACAGACGGTCTCTCGTGGGTTCTCTACCACAGGAATTGATAGTTGTCTGGATTTCGTCTCAAACAACGCTTGACTCAGTTGGTTCAGCTGGCCCTGGAGACTAGAAATCGCCTCTTGGTGTTGTTGTTGGGCTCGACTTTGTTGTTGGACTATTGTTTCCACTCCTTTCCCCAACGAAGAGACACTCTGGGCCATGGTTGCCATGCTTTGCATCAGGATGTTGAATGCATCAGCACCGGGCACGGGCAAACTTGCATTCTGTCCTTGGATTCCATATGAATATGGTTGCTCGTACTACGGTTGGATTCCATACGGACCTGGGTTATAGTGTTCCCTACACCCTGAGTTGTAGGTGTCCGAAAAGTGCTCTTGCCTCGATCCCTGCGAGTTCACACCTCGACGTGCATTTACTGCTGCTCTGAATGTGGGAAGTCCTGGACAATCGTCAGTGGAATGCCACGGATCATGACAGACTCTACAAGCACTAGGAGTTGGGTAGTGTCCCCTCTGTGGCGAGAATGAGCAGGGGCCTGGTCTTTTATGCGTATGGTTCTCCCCCGAACTCCATATCTGTATCAAAAGCAAAAGAGAGAAAAACAAAAATTAGTAGCACGGGTGTGGACCGTAAGATAGGTCCACACCGAGGTAACACACACAAACAAACACACACAAAAATCAAAACTTGCCTCCCCGGCAACGGCGCCAATTTGATAAGGCGTTTGTCGTGACACCTTAAACAAAATAATCCTACCAAACCTAAACAAGTAGTAGAGGCAAGCAAGGGTCGAATCCACAGGGAGAAAGTGATCAATTCATGTATTTATGAGCATGCAAAGTAACAAAGGGGGGTTTTAGTTATCAAACATAGAGTAACAAATATGCAAGCTTTAGAGAAAGAATAAGAACAATGGGTGGAAGTATTCCACCAGACAAATATCCACACTGCAAAGGAACACAGGTTGATCACTGAAATCTATTAAATCCAAGTTCTTTTCACAATCTTATAGTTGTTCCCATCCTGATCTTAAGTACTACTGATTCTCACAGTTGTCAATAGACTTATTACTATGCCAATGGTAAAATACACCAGTCACGCCTGTCACACGGTACCAGACCGGGGTACATTACCACCAACAAAGCAATAGCAATGCATACAAGGATATAGGATACATGCAAGTAGAAAGACGTACAAGTACTCACTCCCGTACTTAACATGCAACTGATTCTCACTCATAATCGTACGCTTAGAACCCCTATACACACAATTGTGTTTGCCACTAGATATGCACTCGGAACCCCTATATGCAATCCTAGCACTATGATAGATGTCAATAAGCCTAGTTAGCAACTCTAGATAAACCAACATAAATCAATAGACAATATAACCAAGAGAATCAAACCAACACTTATAAGATATAGAACAAGGAATAGAAATCTCATAACCAATCCATTGCAATGCTTCAATTGTCTAGCGAAATAAAGGTGTTTAGCTCTCCATGGGTTGGAACCCTGGAGGCAGACGAACTTGTAAAACTTTGGAACTTTAAACTCTATTCTTAATTCTAGGTTAACAAAGAGTATTTAACCTAAATCCTAAAAGTGATAAAAAAATAATAAAAATAACAATAATAAAATAAAATAGGAAAGTAAACAAACGAATTCCGCTCCAATTCTCGGCGTGACACCAGCTGCTTCGCACGGCCCATCTCCAAGGCAGCAGCCAACTCGGCCCAACCAAGCATTAGCGGCCCATTCCAGCAATCATCCTTGCGCTGACATCACCATGATGTCATCACTCCAATTCATCTTCCGCTTTCCGCTTCATCTTCACGCGGTATTTCACGCGGCTTCAATTCAATTCCTTCGTGGGCCGCTCTTAATGGGCCTTTTATCCTCATGGCCCAAACTCCTTCAATTCCAGCATCACCACGCGGGCCTCTTAATTAATTTACTTCGCCTCTTGTTGATGGCCGCGGGAAGCCAACTCCCACCGCGGGGCGGCATCCTTCTCTGAGACCCATCGCCGGGTCGCGGTGGCTCTGGCGCGGGGCGCCATTCTTCTCTCTTCAGCTCCTCTTCTGCTCTTCTTCACTACCAAGTGTTGGTAATCTTCTCCAATAATTTCCAGCAGATCCCCATCATCTCCATCTAAGCCGTAAAACCTTGGATATCTTCACTTCTCAACTACTCTTCTGGATTACAGACTTAGCCTAAATCTACTCCAAAACTCCATCTAAAATATGTCAATAATCACTAGTTAAGGTGCATGAAATGACACCTATCAGAGATCTTTAATATAAATGATTGAGTTTCATTTAAAAATGTCTTCCGCTGTTTGTTAACTGTTATGTTTATTTAAGCTTAATTGTTCCGATTCAAGCCTTGGGTGACATCGGACAGCAACGTCTGAGGTCACTGGCGTGTGGCACTACCGACGTAAGTCGGGGGTGTTACAAATATGGTATCAGAGCAATGGTTTTAAAATTCTTGGCCTATTGTTAGGTTTGAGAATTTTTGAAAAATTAATTTCGAAACTATTTCAACCTATTTTCTATTAAAAAGAACTTTGAAGATTTAACTGTTGGATTTAAAAGTTTTCTTTACTCTTTGGAATTTAAAATAATAATTTAGCTATTTGAACTTCAAAAGCTATTTATAATTGGTTTATAAAATGTTGTGTTATAAGCGATTAAATTAAGTTTATGGTTGTAACTCTTAACGTGTGATTTTGACCTTGGAAAGAGTCTTGCGATAATCATAATTTATCTATTTCAAACTTCTGTAAGCTTTGAGTGTTACTTATTCCTTAGATCCATTCCTAAGTTTCTTTCTTCATTTCTGGAGTAATGTCACATCTATATGACATGGATTGCTTTCTGAGTTGACGAGCGTTATCTCGTAAGTAGAGTTTCTCCAAAATTCCTTAGGGTGTAGGAACAATGATGTGTGGTTAATGCTCTATGAGATTAAGAGTTATCTCTCATATGTGTACCTTGAACATTCGTTCTGATAAAAGTATATAAGGGTGGATTAATGCAAAGTCCAGAACACCTAGTTGTGAGTCCATGCTGTATGCATAAATGTGCATAGATTAAGAAGGATAGTCCATCAGGAACTCGTTTCCCCTATTGCGATCTTGAGTAAGACGGTGGAACCAAGAGTTATGGTTATGGGATTTATAAGTAAGTATGGCCAGTGTAGGACCAGTGGTTATAGCTTGTGGAGCAACCAAGTGTACGAAATCATAGGTATCATTTTGGAAGATCTATTTGAGGTTCGTTTGAGGTAATATAAGGAAATGATATGAATAATTCTTGGATGGATAGTAAATTGTGTGAGGAATATAACGATCTTAAGTTAGAAATAAGTTATTTGAGACAGTTAAACAAACCTTTGGGATGTAAGTTAGGAAATGGGCGTATGGGCCAAATGATTGAATTTGGTAAGTTGTACTTTCAGGAAATAAGGAGTTATAATACTTTATAAGGTTGCAAGGTTCGATATTTGGACTTTATGTGAGTGTGTCATCTATAAGGCTTATGGTACAACTCTTTTTGGAAGAGATTAAACTATGAAGCTATTGTGTTAGGAGTAGGCTACTTAAATGGAAAGATTACAATTTAAGGATAGGTTATGTTGATGATTTCGATAAACTAAAGGATTTAGTAAATAAATTTGTCTTATGTGTGTTTAAGGAGTAAGGTAACAAATGTTACTCGTGTATATCTATTGAAGGATTAGGACATAAGTGATTGATTTTGTTGGTAATGAATCAGTTATCAATATGATACTTTGAGGAAATAGGAGTAATGTCTCTTGTGATTCGCTTTGAGGAACATAAGAATAAAGGTGTTGTGATTATTTTTGGAGAAAGTTAAGGAATCTTAAAGGTTTAAGTTACAGAATGATTAAAGGAATATGTTAAATCGCTACCGAAAGGACACCAAGTTAGAATTGGCATAAGGGCCAAACCGGATGATGATGAGCAATGGAATTGTGGGGTATACACTTAAAGGAATTAGGAAATGCGATGTCTCAAGAACCACTAAGTTCCGATAATGGATTATGAGGAAGATAAGGTACGTACTCTGAGAGAAGTTATAAATGGAAAAGTGAAAGGAGTAATGTGTATTCTCATGCTTAAGGTATAGCAAATCGGTTGCAATGATTTTTAGGATACTATCATAAGATTATTATGACTTTATGGTTGTAGTTACGAGTTGCTACAGGTGTAACATATGGAGATATGTGGGATAATGGTGTAATTGAAGAGATAGATCGATTTCCTAGGAACAATGTCAGTGATAAGGTTACTAAGGATATTAAGTTTAGGTAGTAAGGTTGGTAGTGAGACCGTTTCCTCGTTAACAATGCTAGTCTCGGGGTCAAAACTATGTTTAAGGGGATAGTAATGTAATAACCCTCATATTACCATAGGAATAGCCTGGTGGAATAGATGTTTGTGTAAGTAGATGATAGAATTTTCTTAAAGCTGTGAAGGGTGATAAGTTTTAACCTAGAAATGTTTGAACCAATTTACGAAGTGTTAAATGGGTCAAGCATGGTTAAACCTATAAGTATTGGACAACTTAGAGTAGAGGTCGCTCTCTGAGCTGTTATCGGCCAAGTTTCGGGGTCGAAACTTTTCTTAAGGGGGTAGTGATGTAATATCCCTCATTTTTAGTAAGGATATTTGGGTAATTTTCCCAACCGTCGTTCAGTAATTATTTCGCTTTCAGAGGAATTTGGATTTTCTGTAACATCCTTGATCTCCGTAATAATTCCTTGAGTGATATAAAATACATTCGATGTATTTTCGGGACTTAGAATATTTGTTTGGATACAAACATATAATTTCCGGGGTTTAAAAACCCATGCCTAACCTTTTCCCGAAAAAAAAAAAACGCGAAATGGCCTTCACCGCCATCGAGGTGAATTTTTCCGCCATCGCGGTCGTGTGCTGTTCGAGCAAGTCGGCATGCATGCCGCGTGCCCTTCGACGTGTTGATCATTTGCTCCTCCGTCGGGGGAGCTGTCCTCCTCCTTCGCCTTTATAAGGAGCTCGATGGTGGGTTGATGGGCACCTCTCCCGTTCCCCCGCTTCACCATCTCTCCCTCTCGGTAGCTCCTTCCCAGCGACCCAAATCCGGATCCGGCGAGCCCCCGCCCTGCCGCTGTTCGTGAGCTGTGGTGCTGCTGGCGTTGGGTGCTGCTGTAACTCCAACGACGAGCCTCCTTCCCGGCGACCCAGCCCCGCCGCGAGGCCCCTGCTGTTCGTCACCGTCGTCGTTGCCGTCGAGCTCCGTCGTAGCTGTTGTTTTCATGCCCGTCACTGCGTGTTGCTTCTGTTGCCGCCGGTTGCTGCTGCTGCGTGGCGCCGCCGTGTTGCCCTCTCCGGCGACGAGGACCCTTCCCGACGAGCTGCTGTTGAAGGCCGAAGTATTGAAGCTCCATCGTTGAGCTGTTGTTGATTGTTACGTAGAAGAAGGAAGAAGATGGAGTGTTGGGCCACCCCCTTATTCAGCTCTTGTAATGGTCCGAAAGCCCATTTGCCAGTCTGTTCAATTTTAACCCGAAGTTAATCGAGCGTTATAACGTTATTTGCTGGATCACGCGTGGACTCGTAGCCTGGCTAGAGCTATCTGAAGCATAGGCCATATCCCCGGAAAGGATTTCGACAATAGTCGTCTCGTCTAGATTCATCGCCGAATCTACTTAAGGCAAGTGGCGGTTCGCTCTTGCTTAATCATTCCATGTTCTATTAATTATCAATTGTTTTTAATTGTTAATTAAATTGGATTGAACTGTTGTTTTCGTTTGGGAACAGATTTTATAAATAACGTGATTAAAATATGATACTATGATAGGTTGTATATATTGCTAGAAACAACGCTATTATACTTGTTAATGACCATAATGGTTTTGTTGTGGATTTAAATGTGAACTTTAATGCTAGAATAGCACGAGTATTCGTAGGAACGATATTCCTTGTAAGGATAGTCGTTTCTTTATAATTCTCTTAAGATCGTGACCCATTGCTTCTTATCCATCTGTAAGGATCTAAAGTGTTAAGCACCTAACTAGTGCAATTTGGGTGGACGTAATATCACCCTGTGTATTAAAAGTTCGTAGTTACTCGAAATCATAAAAGTTCATAGTTACTCGAAATCATAAAAGTTCGTAGTTACTCGAAATCATAAAGGTTCGTAGTTACTCGAAATAATATTAAAAGCCTTAACAATAATAATCATTTTGGAATTAAATAATATAAGTGCGGTTAGGCATATAATTAATGAACCTTGGGCGAGAAGTACAACGTGGAAACTCGTCTGGGATTCGGTTAGAGTAAGTCCTCTTTCCGATTTGGATTTGCACTAAGCGTTGAGGTTGGTCGTGGACCCAAATAGCCAAGTCACTTTTAAACTCTTGTGTGAAATTATAAGGTTCCCAAACACTTGTCATACTTTTCGATAAGACTCAATCTCTTGGAGTCTTTCCTTCCTATGTTTCCCATAAGACTCATTTCCTTTGGGAGTCTTCTCTTCAGTGCATATCTAAATATTAATCATTCCGTGAAAGTTCCGGGTTATATATCATTCCTTCGGTTATTATTCGAGGAACAATGACAGTAAACGGTTACGATCACTAGAACCATTCTGTTTTCACCCTTGCATAGTCTTTCATTAGACTAACCAATCGGGTTTTATTCCTTGCATGGTTGGCTGGTGTCATCCGTCCTATACGGCACATCAGTGGTTGGTTCCCGAAATCGAAGTAACCAGTTGAAGAAGAAGAGGCTTGCAGACGAAGATTTAAGTGTCAATGTTTTAAGTTGTTAAATATTACTTTAATATATCATTATAACATAGCGATGTTATAGGTTGATTCTTAAAAGTCTTCCGCTGTGTAATTTAAAGTCTTCTGCTGAAATTTTACTCTGTTGTGTAAACGCTACTCTCGTTTGATGAGAGATCTTTAATATAAATGATTGAGTTTCATTTAAAAATGTCTTCCGCTGTTTAACCTTTCGTTAATTGTTATGTTTATTTAAGCTTAATTGTTCCGATTCAAGCCTTGGGTGACATCGAACAGCAACGTCTGAGGTCACTGGCGTGTGGCACTACCGACGTAAGTCAGGGTGTTACAATGACACACCAAAGGGCGTTTCGGATACGACTCACCGAAACAAGACTAAGGGTTCGAGGATAGGTACCACCTCGGAAAATATCGTCCAAGAGGCTTGAAATGCACTAAACACTCGGTTTATATCTCCATTCAAGTCTAATCTAAATACAATGCACGGCCATCTTATATATAGATGCCAAATGAATTAAAATAAAATACTAAAATAACTCCACTAACTTAGAGCACTAATGCCACTAACTTAGAGCACTAATTTAACAACAACTAACTAGCTAACTACCTAGTTAATTAACGAACAAGGAAATAACAAAAACACAATTCAAACATCTTCCTCTTCATTGCACCGGCCTTGGCATGTCTTTGAGGTGACCCATGGTCACATCACAGGTTTAGGCCACTTGGGTTTTTACAGGAACACACCTATATTTTGCAACTGTCTCATTCAAAATTTGGCAAGAACACACCTATATTTTGCATTAATTGGTTGATAGGTGTCATTTCATGCACCTTAACTAGTGATTATTGACATATTTTAGATGGAGTTTTGGAGTAGATTTAGGCTAAGTCTGTAATCCAGAAGAGTAGTTAAGAACTGAAGATATCCAAGGTTTTACGGCTTAGATGGAGATGATGAGGATCTGCTGGAATTTATTGGAGAAGACTACCAACACTTGGTAATAAAGAAGAGCAGAAGAGGAGCTGAAGAGAGAAGAATGGCGCCCCGCGCCAGAGCCACCACGACCCGGCGATGGGTCTCAGAGAAGAATGCCGCCCCGCGGTGGAAAGCACCGCCTCGCGGTGGAAATCACGCCCCGCGGCCATTTGCTGGGCGAAACAAATAAATTAAAGGCCCGCGTGGTGATGCTGGAATTGAAGGAGTTTGGGCCGTGAGGATAAAAGGCCCATGAAGTACCAGCCCAACTAAAGGCAGAGGCCCACGTGAATGAAGATGCCGTGCCGCGTGAAATGGAAGCCGTATGAATTGAAGCAGCGTGTAGAAAGCGGACGATGACAGCATGATGAAGTCAGCGAGATGATGCTTGTGCTGATGGGCCGAAGAGGTGGGCCACGCGTTGTTGGGCCGCCAAAGCTGAAAGGCCGCCGAAGCTGCTGGGTTTGGAGTAGGCCGTGCTGCTTGCATGAATTGGAGGTCGAGAATGAGCTGTTGCACGAGAATGCACAGGATTTAATTTCCAAATTTCGTTTGTTTACTTTTGGTTATTACGTTATTATTATTTCCTTTTATTATCTTTTAGAATTAGGTTAAATACTCTTTGTTTTCCTAGTTTTCAGAATGCAGTTTTTACAGAAGTTTGTTCTTTCAGTTTTGCCTCCAGGGTTTTCAACCCATGGAGAGCTAAACACCTTTGTTCTGCTAGACGTTTGAAGCAATACAGTTGATTCGGTTGTGAGATTTCTATTCCTTGTTCTTATTCTTATGTGTGTTGGATTGATTCTCTTGGTTAAATTGTCTATTGATTTATGTTGATTCTTCTGGCGTAGCTAACTAGGTTTTTCGACATCTATCATAGTGCTAGGATTGCATATAGGGGTTCCGAGTGCATATCTAGTGGAAAACACAATTGTGCATATAGGGGTTCCGAGCGTACAATTGTGAGTGAGAATCAGTTGCATGTTAAGTAGGGGAGTGAGTACTTGTACGTCTTTCTACTTGCATGTATCTTATATCCTTGTGTGCATTGCTATTGCTTTGTTGGTGGTAATGTACCCCGGTCTGGTACCGCATGACAGGCGTGACTGGTGTATTTTACCATTGGCATAGTAATAAGTCTATTGACAACTGTGAGAATCAATAGTACTTAAGATCAGGGTGGGAACGACCATAAGAATAATGAAAGAACTTGGATTTATAAGATTTCAATGATCGACTTATCTCTGTATTGTGGATCTCGTTCTAGTATAACTACTTTCCCCATTCTTATTTTCTCATCAACTACACTTGTTTGCTTTGCTTTGCTTGATAATCAAACCCCCCCCCCTTCCTTTGTTACTTTGCATGCTCATAAACACATGAATTGATCACTTCCTCCCTGTGGATTCGACCATTGCTTGCCTCTACTACTTGTTTAGGTTTGTTTAGGATTTTATTTGTTTAGGTGTCACGACGACAACGCCCTATCAAATTGGCGCCGTTGCCGGGGAGGCAAGATTTGATTTTTCTGTGTGTTTGTTTGTGTGTGTGTTACTTTGGTGTGGACCTATCTTACGGTCCACACCCGTGCTACTAATTTTTGTTTTTCTCTTTTGCTTTTGATATAGATATGGAGTTCGGGGGAGAACCGCACGAAATACCAGGCCCCTGCTCATTCTCGCCAGAGAGGGGACACTACCCAACTCCTAGTGCCTGCAGAATCTGTCGCGATACGCTGCATACCACTGACGATTGTCCAGGACTTCCTACATTCAAAGCAGAAGTAAATGCACGTCGAGGTGTGAACTCGCAGGGACCGCACTATCCGGACACCTACAACTCAGGGTGGATGGAGAACCATAACCCAGCTCCGTATGGAAATCAACCACAGTTCTCGCCTGCACCCAATGCCGATGTGTTCAGCGCTCTGATTCAAAGTATGACAACCATGGCCCAGACCGTGTCATCAATGCAAACAGCCATGGCCCAGACCGTGTCATCAATGAAAACAACCATGGCCCAGAACGTGTCCACACTGCAAATAACCATAGCTCAGAATGACTACCAACAGCAAGAGGCGATTTATAATCTCCAAAGCCAAGTTAACCAACTGAGTCAAGCGTTGATTGAGTCGAAGTCAGCTGAAAAAGAGAGCGACCGTGAGATGGAGAACATCGCCCACCGCCCCGCGTCACCTCTCACCGCGACCCGGCGTGAGATCCCAGTTATCTCACCGCCCCGCGGCGAGAATGACCGCGACCCGGCAACGTGCCTCAGTATCTCTGCCGCGACCTCACCGCCCCGCGGCAATGACTACCGCCCCGCGGTGGACGAAGTACCTCCTAGCGCGATCTCGCCGCGGCCCGGTGTCCAAAATTTCAGATATGCTGGTGAGGTTTGGGTAGACACTTACGGGGTTGAACATCCGGTGCTGACTGAGGAAGAGTACTTTTTGAGATTTGGGGAGGATTGGAGCGACGATGAGGAGGATTGCCATGTTCGCGTAAATACTCCAGAGACAATCGCCCCGGCAGTCCCCGATCCTCTGGAGGCTGCCTATGATGAGTTTTTGTGTCTTAACTCCTTCCCGCTCGTTGCATTGCAGCCCGCTAAACCATTCCCTGAGGCTCTGAAGGACACCCAAAAGGTGGGGAGCGACAAAAGCTTATTTGACACCTTCAGCGGCTGCAAGGCAACCACCCCTTTGGTCCATCTGGCGGACAGCACCCCTCGCTGCAAGGAAATATTAAAGGTGCTGGGCATAATCAAGAATAAGCCGAAGGGGAAGCACAAAAAGGAGAACTTGACTCAAGTGGTGAATTCTTACATGCTGGATACGGGGCAGGACCCTGAGATGTTGGGTAGACAATTTTTCAAGATGGCAAGTGCATTCATGAATACGACGAGTGATCCAGCCATCAACAATTGCACAAGATTGGGGGAAAGGCTCAATAGAGAGCATACAAAGAGGCATCCCCCTGATCCAGGCCCCAGGAGTTTGGTTGCTATGAGCAACCCTTTGTTCAGGAGAATGAGCAGGATGTCATGCCATGACAATAACTAAGGCGCTGTCCGGGAGGCAACCCGAGGTATGTTTTTCTTTTCTTTGCTTTTCATTCTTTATTTTTGTATTTTCTTTAGTGTGTTTTTGCTTTGTTTCGTTTGCCTGTTACTAACATTTCAGGTACGAAAGTAAATGGAGAGAATGGTGTTCTCAGCTATCCCACCGCCCCGCGGCGACCCTCACCGCCCCGCGGTGGATTTCTGGTATATTTTCTCTCTCCGAAAAATAAAATAAAATAAAAAAATAAAATAAAGGGCCCCGAAAAAACCTTAAACGGGGAGTAAAAATTGAAAATTTGAAAAAAAAAATTCGAAAAAAAAAAAAAAAGTTTTACCGAAGGCCAGCTGTCCAGAGTTTCCTATGGAGATGGTGTGTATCATGTTGTCAAGGAGGATACATTAGCCCCATACATTATTTGACAACGATGATGGCCCTACATTCGACAGCTGAGGAGGAGGAACACTAGAGCCCCCACCATGATTACATCTGGGATCCACCATGTGTTCCTAGAAGGCCGTGCAACCCTACTATCATTATTTTATCACTATTCACCAAAGTGGTTCCTTTTAGTTGCACGGTAGGAGAAGATTATAGAGTTGATGAAGACACCCGCCTAACACCAGAGACTTGGGCACTTATTGAGAAGACCGCCAGCGATCACCTTCAGTGTCCAAACAGCTTGGCAACGTTTGTGAGTTATTTTTTGCTTTTCCCTATGCTTCTATTCTTTTGTCTTTCATTACATTGAGGACAATGCAATGTTTAAGCATGGAGGAGGGTTTTATACTTGCTACGTCGCTGAGGAGAAAAATGAATATAAAGAGAAAAAGCCAAAAATTGAAAAAAGGCATACATTAAAAATCCTGGGATAGGTCGAAAACCCGAAAGGGCGGCCTAGGTAATAAGCAGGTGGCTTGGACCAATATTAGGCTGGGGTAATATGTGGTCAAGAGTGACGTGAGCTTATGTGAGTACATCTATTGGAAAATGAAATGAGTGGCTTGGTGAAAACCCGAAAGGGCGCCTTGGCAAAATGGGCGAAAAAGAAAAAGAGTGATTCTAGGATTTCTCATTATTCTTGGCGAGGCGTCATAAGAAGAGGAGTCAAAGAAGGATTGTCGGATAAGTCACTCTGGGAGACATAAGAAGATAGATGGGAGATAGGATTAGATTTTGTTTCACTCTATGGTGTTTGGGATCAGCTTGGGGGAAGTACTCTGCTTTCCTTTTAGCTTGGATGTTTGGGTGTTAAGATTTATTGAGTTGTGTTGTATTGTGTTGTTGTGCTGTGCGTGTTGCTTTGGTTGTCTGGAGCTGATGGTTGAGTTGTTGTAGTCACTGGTATCATGTTTTCTCACACTTCCTGAGACCTTGGTGTTTAATGATTGGAGTATGATTGGTTTTGATTTACTCGGGACGAGTAAAGGTCTAAGTGTGAGGATATTTGATAGGTGTCATTTCATGCACCTTAACTAGTGATTATTGACATATTTTAGATGGAGTTTTGGAGTAGATTTAGGCTAAGTCTGTAATCCAGAAGAGTAGTTGAGAAGTGAAGATATCCAAGGTTTTACGGCTTAGATGGAGATGATGAGGATCTGCTGGAATTTATTGGAGAAGACTACCAACACTTGGTAATAAAGAAGAGCAGAAGAGGAGCTGAAGAGAGAAGAATGGCGCCCCGCGCCAGAGCCACCGCGACCCGGCGATGGGTCTCAGAGAAGAATGTCGCCCCGCGGTGGAAAGCACCGCCTCGCGGTGGAAATCACGCCCCGCGGCCATTTGCTGGGCGAAACAAATAAATTAAAGGCCCGCGTGGTGATGCTGGAATTGAAGGAGTTTGGGCCATGAGGATAAAAGGCCCATGAAGTACCAGCCTAACTAAAGGCAGAGGCCCACGTGAATGAAGATGCCATGCCGCGTGAAATGGAAGCCGCGTGAATTGAAGCAGCGTGTAGAAAGCGGACGATGACGGCATGATGAAGTCAGCGAGATGATGCTTGTGCTGATGGGCCGAAGAGGTGGGCCACGCGCTGTTGGGCCGCCGAAGCTGAAAGGCCGCCGAAGCTGCTGGGTTTGGAGTAGGCCGTGCTGCTTGCATGAATTGGAGGCCGAGAACGAGCTGTTGCACGAGAATGCACGGGATTTAATTTCCAAATTTCGTTTGTTTACTTTTGGTTATTACGTTATTATTATTTCCTTTTATTATCTTTTAGAATTAGGTTAAATACTCTTTGTTTTCCTAGTTTTCAGAATGAAGTTTTTACAGAAGTTTGTTCTTTCAGTTTTGCCTCCAGGGTTTTCAACCCATGGAGAGCTAAACACCTTTGTTCTGCTAGACGTTTGAAGCAATACAGTTGATTCGGTTGTGAGATTTCTATTCCTTGTTCTTATTCTTATGTGTGTTGGATTGATTCTCTTGGTTAAATTGTCTATTGATTTATGTTGATTCTTCTGGCGTAGCTAACTAGGTTTTTCAACATCTATCATAGTGCTAGGATTGCATATAGGGGTTCCGAGTGCATATCTAGTGGCAAACACAATTGTGCATATAGGGGTTCCGAGCGTACAATTGTGAGTGAGAATCAGTTGCATGTTAAGTAGGGGAGTGAGTACTTGTACGTCTTTCTACTTGCATGTATCCTATATCCTTGTGTGCATTGCTATTGCTTTGTTGGTGGTAATGTACCCCGGTCTGGTACCGCATGACAGGCGTGACTGGTGTATTTTACCATTGGCATAGTAATAAGTCTATTGACAACTGTGAGAATCAATAGTACTTAAGATCAGGGTGGGAACGACCATAAGAATAATGAAAGAACTTGGATTTATAAGATTTCAATGATCGACTTATCTCTGTATTGTGGATCTCGTTCTAGTAGAACTACTTTCCCCATTCTTATTTTCTCATCAACTACACTTGTTTGCTTTGCTTTGCTTGATAATCAAACCCCCCCCCCCCCCCCCCCTTCCTTTGTTACTTTGCATGCTCATAAACAAATGAATTGATCACTTTCTCCCTGTGGATTCGACCCTTGCTTGCCTCTACTACTTGTTTAGGTTTGTTTAGGATTTTATTTGTTTAGGTGTCACGACGACAACGCCCTATCATTGGTACTTGGAAATGACCATTATAAATACAAGTGGAATTCTATTGCTTAATCCATAGCACAAGTGAACAACATAGTAGCAACAAAGCTTCTTACTCAACCAAAATGCCAACACAAGTTCCAAAATTCCAACACAAGTTCAACAGATTTCCAAAATGCCTTTTGGCACATCCATATCATAGATAAATATTCTGACACATCCATAGATACACAAGTTCAACATTATTCATGCTAACACAATTCCATAACATAGTTACTCCTTTGCAGCAGAGCTTGATCTGGTTGAGGGTCTTAATGAACTACCCACTTGAGACCTTGTTGCAATCATTTTTTTCCTTGGATTTCTGATAGGATAAAGCTTCCTAGCTGTACAAGCCCTGAGATTGTTGTCATTATTCCCTTGGCTTGATGGCTCAACCTGTATACATAACAAAACTTAGACATTTGTTTTTGATTTGAAGATAACTTGCTTACAATTACTAGAGAGGAATTGTATGCCTACAATGGTCGAAGTTCGTGTTTGGGCAGCTTGTGTTACAGCCACATACTCTTCATGCTGGTTTAATCCACTGGCAATAAGTGAATAATGTAACACCCCCAAATCTTAACCCATTTGGAAAGGTATTACCACCAGTGACCCCAGTGTTCATTACCGAGATCACCCAAGGCTTTACCGGTTTAAATACAATTCATGGAATACAATTGATACATAATGATCAAAGTATTCAAATCAAAACATCAATCAAATGAAACATGAGTTACGGGATTACATCCAAATCCCGAATAGGATAAATACAGAGTTTAAACAAAGTACAGCGGAAGTCTTTTAAAAGATATTACAAAAAGGGTAGTGATCGTAATGATCACCTGCCCAAGGATCTCAACATGATTAAAAGAAATTATTAAAACATCCAAAAACAACCGTCGTCTTCATAGTCAATCTAGTCTCCTCATATCTTCGCTCTATCTGATGTGCCGAATCGAACGGATGACACCAGCCCACATGCGGAGAACAATGTTCGTGGGTTAGTCTACTTGAATAGACTAGCAAGGGTAAAAAGCAGAGTGGTTCGAGTGATCGTAACCGTTTACTATCATTGTCCCTCGAATAATAACCGAAGGGACGATACATAACCCGGCACTTTCACGGAATAACAACAAGAGGTATGCACAAGAGAAGATTCTGGAAGACTTAATCTTCACAGAAATCGACTCGAAAGAAGACTCCAACGGAAATGAGTCTTTAAGGAAATATGACAAATCTGGAAAGTTTACAGAATCAAACAACAGCGATTAAAAGCTTACTGAGATGCTTCGGCTCACAACCAACCTCACCGCTTACAGCGAATCTAGATTGGAAAGAGAACGTACTACATTCAAGTCTGGATCTTACAGAACCACATAACTATGATTTAAAAACTGACTAAGATGCTTCGGTTCACGACCAACCTCACCGCTTACAGCGATTCCAGATCGGAAAGAGAACGTACTATGATCAAAGTCGAGACGAG
Source organism: Rheum nobile (assembly GCA_027886185.1). NCBI lineage: Eukaryota > Viridiplantae > Streptophyta > Magnoliopsida > Caryophyllales > Polygonaceae > Rheum > Rheum nobile. The sequence continues at coordinate 1,724,448 of WOAB01000025.1, read as the reverse complement.
CTTTCCTAGCTGCACTATTTACTTAGCTGCACTACTCGCCGAAGGTTTATTAATTAAGTGCTCTCGGGCACCTTATCTTATTTAATTCCAAAACGATTAACACGTTGTAAGCTTTTAATTATACATGCCCTGTTACACATAACACATATCTAAGGAATGAACTTCTCAGAGTCCAAACCACCACTATCGCTGGGTCTTGCTCGCCTTTTAAAAGAATGAACCTCACAGAATTCAAACTTCAACTATCGTTGGGTCTTCATCGCCCTTACAGTTATAAAGGAACACGCATGGAACTCTCAGGATCCAGGCATTCCTACAAATACTCGTGTTAACTAACAGTTACGACACAACCACCGTATAGGATAAATCCACATAAATGCCCGGAAGGCGATCATAGATAATAGCGTCGTTCTAACAGATATACAACCTATTATATGATTTTCCAAAACAGATTATAAAACCAATTCCAGACAAACACAGTAATCATTCCAAATTAATTACTCAGATAAACAACTGATAATTAATGTAAATATGGAACGATGAGCAAGAGCGAACCGCCACTTGCCTGAGTCCGCAGAGATTGAACGAAGTCTAACGACGGGATTCCGGGCTCGACACAGAGACGAATCCGCCAACTCCGGTACCTTCGGATCGACCCATAAAGAAACCCTAAGTTAGATTCGACAAACAACAATACCGATCTACGAAAGAACGAAAGGAATCGAAGGAAACGAAACCCGAACGAAGGCTACGAAAGCCAACACCAACAACCACGGCCACCAACACTCGCCGGCGGGCGCCACACAAATCCCGGCGGGCGCCGCCTCAAGCACGGCGGGCGCCGCCCATCTGTGGCGGGCGCCGCTCCTTGGCCACACATCACGGCGGCTGGGCAACCTCATCACGGCGGGCGCCGTTCTCCACAGCAGGCGCCGTTCCTGGCGGCGGGCGCCGTCTCCCTGGCGGCGGTCGCCGTCGCGAACGAAAACAGAAATACGAGAGGGAAAACTCACCCTCGACGATCGGTTTGGCTCGTCTTTCGCCTTGCTTGGCTTCGAGGCGTCCGAGAGCCTCCAATGCTCCTCTTGGCCACCGGAAACGACACTAAACGAGCTCCCACGATCCACTAGAGCCTTCCCGAGAGAGAGCGTTTTGAGAGCGTTTTTGAGAGACGAGAGCTTGACAGCGCTTTCGCGTTTTTCAGCCCCTTTCACTCTCACCCAATGCTCTCTATTTATAGGCAAAATTAGGTTTGGAAGGGAGCTTGGGTAATAACCCTTGGTTAACCAACTTGTACTTTTGCCTCATGGATAATAGCTCTTGGACAATAACCTTTGGATAATGAATCTTGTACTATTGCCCATTAGATAACAACTCTTGGGCAATAAACTTGTACCAATCTTAACCCGCGTTAACAAAAGTCATACACGAACGAGTATGAACTTCCAAAACATCTCGACTGTATAATTCTTCACTGAGAAAAATATTACAGATACAGAGCACATTACAGAATGTCTCAAACCTTCAGAATTAAATCCGACGTACCAAACTGACGTTCGGGAAAAATCCATAATTCCAGAATAGCCTTACAAAATTATGGGGTATCACATCACCTCCCCCTTAAAAGAAGTTTCGACCCCGAAACTTAGGTCGCCAATAACTTGGAAAGACATTTGAGCATCTTTGCTTCGGTTTCCCAAGTAACTTCCTCTTTCCCAAACTTGGACCACAAAATCCGTACCAACAGTACGATCTTGTTGCATAGTCGCTTCACACGACATTCGAGAATGCACACTGACATCTCCTCTCAAGCATCATTGCCTGAATCTCGATGTCCTTAAAGCTTAGCACATGAGACTCATCTTGGCACGAATTTCCTTAGCAAGGATACGTGGAACACATTATGCACTGGGTGTGCCGATGGCGACAATGCCAAACGGTACGTTAGAGATCTTACTCTATCCAGAATCTTGAATGGCCCCATGTAGCGAGGGTTAAGCTTCCCACGCTTACCAAACCTGAAAACACCTTGGATGGCGATACTCTGACAAGTACTTTGCCACCAACCTCGAACTCAACACTTTAACGCTTCTGGTCTGCGTAAGACTTTTGTCGACTCTGAGCGGTCAACAACCTCTGTCTAATCAAAGCAATATCCGAAGCTGTCCTTTCGACCAACTTTGGTCCAAGTAGAATCTTGTCGGCGTACTCAACCCAACAAATCGGAGATCTGCATTTGAGACCATACAAAGCTTCAAACGGAGCCATTTTGATCTTAGCATGCCAGCTATTATTGTACGTGAACTCAATCAGACTCAGGTTGTCTTCCCAGCTAGTCGGACGATCGAGTGCACATGCTCTTAGCATATCCTCCAGGGTCTGGATGGTCCTTTCAGACTGTCCATCTGTCTGAGGATGAAATGTTGTACTGAATCTTAATTCAGTTCCCATGGCCTTATAAAGCTCTTGCCAGAACCTTGACATGAATCGGCCATCTCGATCTGATACAATGGTCTTAGGAATGCCATGTAAACGAACAATCTTCTGGAGAAAAACTTTTGCTGACCTCTGGGTCACCCAAGTAACCTCAGTTTCCAATGCAAACACTATTGCTGCTAGTTCTAGGTCATGTGTTGGTTAGTTTGCTTCATAGGTTTTTAATTGTCTAGATGCGTATGCAATAACCTTGCCCCTCTGCATCAAAGACACATCCTAACCCATTTCTCGAAGCCTTACTATAGACCATATAACCATCATTCTTTCCGACAACGCCAAAACTGGTGCATAAGTCAGACACTGTTTCAACTTCTTCAAAACTGGTCTTGCACTTGTCATCCCAGACAACTTCTTGTTGATCTTGCGAAACAGACTGGTCATAGGTGGAGTGATCTTAGAAAAATCCTTCCATGAACCTCTATAATGCTCAGCAAGCTCTGGGAAACTGCGCACCTCGCTCACACCCTGAGGCCGCTTCCAAACAACTACTGATTCACTCTTTTGGGGAATAACCATAACCTCATTCTTATTGATCACATGGCTTAAGAAAGCCACTTCTAGATCCAACAATCGCACTTCACCCACTTTGCTTACAACCGACTTGGTCTAAGGACCGATAAAGCAATCCGCAGATGTTCCCTGTGAGCTTCCTTGCTCGGGAAAATATCAAAATGCCATTGATGAAGACCACTATGAACTTATTCAAGTACTGGTCTAAAACATCGATGCACTAGGTTCATGAAAACTGCTGGAGCACTCGTAGATCCAGATGGCATGACTACAAACTCGTAGTGACCATCTCTCGTCCGAACGCAATCCTCGGAATATCATCCTCACGAATCATGAGCTGATAAAAACCAGATCTTCGGTCGATCTTGGAGAAAACTTTTGCTCCCTGTAGTTGATCCAACAGATCATCACTCCTTGGCAACAGATACTTGCTCTTGATCGTGACTTTATTCAACTCTCGAAAGTCAAAACAAAGTCGAAACGGTCCATCTTTCTTTTTGACAAATAAAACTAGGGCACTCCTACTCAAGGTGATGCACTCAGCTTTATATAACTTTTGTCAAGAAGATCCTTGAGTTGCTTCTTCAACTCTTGCATCTCAACAGGAGCCATCCGGTACGGTGCCTCAGAGATCGGCGTGGTACTCGGCTCGAGATCAACGGCAAACTCCACAACACGATTCGGGGTATCCAAGAATATCTTCTGGAAAGACACCCGGAAATCCTCTAACCACAGGAATATCAAAACTGAAGTCGATCACTGCCTTATGAAGCTTCCGTCAATCCATACCGAGAATAATTATCGTATGGGACCATGGTTATTTAGGTCAAATCGCTTTGAATTTCTTACCCTTGATGGTAATCGACAATCCGACAGACGATTGGTTCCCACTAAATGGTCACCATCTTGGACCAGCCCACTACATGGTTCACAGACGACTCACTAGTGGCTCCGAGCCCAGGACCAGCCATTACCAGCGCCCACTGTTGCCATGAGCCGCTGTCCATACATCTCAACCCATCCTTGGTAGCTCCACCTAATTAATAGGTAGCCATCTCCTAAGAGGTTGTTGGTGAGTCTCGAACACGAGACCTTACCCCATACCAAGCAACGAAACATTAACTTGGTATAAACCAAAGGTTCATATATAAGAAGAGTTACAACAAAAGGTTCACAACCTCGTTGCACACACAACTTAACTTACAACCATCCAAAATGAAAGTTTGGGTAGCACTCACATCAACAACACATTAACAAAAGTATAACGCAGATACAAAGTACTCTAAGCATTAGGAGCATAGGGTCCATCCGCCTCACGCATCACATAACGACGTTGACCCTAACTTCCAGAAGTCACTGGGGCTTTCCTCTTATCCTGCGCAGTTGTCTGCATCGAAGGATTGCAAGTCTCTGCTGGTTTAAACCTAGGTCTGTTGTTTGTATTAACAGACCCCTGATGAGACTCCGCTCCTTTCTGCATTCCCTGCCGACAGAACCTCTGCATATGCCCTTCCTTTCCACAACCAAAACAAGTCTTCTTCTCATTCCGACATGCAAAACTTTTGTGCCCAGAAGCACCACAATTGTGACACTGAATCCCTCCACTGCTCCAACCTGAGCCCCTAGTAGGGTCAACCTGAGTTGTCTCGGTCCTACTCAAGGTGATGCACTCAGCTTTATATAACTTTTGTCAAGAAGATCCTTGAGTTGCTTCTTCAACTCTTGCATCTCAACAGGAGCCATCCGGTACGGTGCCTCAGAGATCGGCGTGGTACTCGGCTCGAGATCAACGGCAAACTCCACAACACGATTCGGGGTATCCAAGAATATCTTCTGGAAAGACACCCGGAAATCCTCTAACCACAGGAATATCAAAACTGAAGTCGATCACTGCCTTATGAAGCTTCCGTCAATCCATACCGAGAATAATTATCGTATGGGACCATGGTTATTTAGGTCAAATCGCTTTGAATTTCTTACCCTTGATGGTAATCGACAATCCGACAGACGATTGGTTCCCACTAAATGGTCACCATCTTGGACCAGCCCACTACATGGTTCACAGACGACTCACTAGTGGCTCCGAGCCCAGGACCAGCCATTACCAGCGCCCACTGTTGCCATGAGCCGCTGTCCATACATCTCAACCCATCCTTGGTAGCTCCACCTAATTAATAGGTAGCCATCTCCTAAGAGGTTGTTGGTGAGTCTCGAACACGAGACCTTACCCCATACCAAGCAACGAAACATTAACTTGGTATAAACCAAAGGTTCATATATAAGAAGAGTTACAACAAAAGGTTCACAACCTCGTTGCACACACAACTTAACTTACAACCATCCAAAATGAAAGTTTGGGTAGCACTCACATCAACAACACATTAACAAAAGTATAACGCAGATACAAAGTACTCTAAGCATTAGGAGCATAGGGTCCATCCGCCTCACGCATCACATAACGACGTTGACCCTAACTTCCAGAAGTCACTGGGGCTTTCCTCTTATCCTGCGCAGTTGTCTGCATCGAAGGATTGCAAGTCTCTGCTGGTTTAAACCTAGGTCTGTTGTTTGTATTAACAGACCCCTGATGAGACTCCGCTCCTTTCTGCATTCCCTGCCGACAGAACCTCTGCATATGCCCTTCCTTTCCACAACCAAAACAAGTCTTCTTCTCATTCCGACATGCAAAACTTTTGTGCCCAGAAGCACCACAATTGTGACACTGAATCCCTCCACTGCTCCAACCTGAGCCCCTAGTAGGGTCAACCTGAGTTGTCTCGGTCTTAGCACGACCAGACTTCTCAAACTTGGTAGGCGATGCCGGTCGTTTGAACGAACCAACCTGGTTATCCTGTTGCCCACCCTTTCCCTTAACTTGATTCTCCCGCTTATGAGCGGACTCCTCCAGTGTGACTTCCAACTTGTAGGCCGCATCCATGTACTGCTCCAGAGTAGAGCATGTGTGGTGCACCATCCATGGCTTAATATCTGGGCCCATCCATTCATGGAAGTACCAGATCTTTTGTGCCTCACTGGATATATGCGGTTCAGCATACTGCAGCAAATGATTTAACTTGGTGGCGAGCTCTGTCACCTTCAAACCTTCCGTCTTAGGATACAAGAACTCCTTGTGCTTCTCCTCCCTCATATATAGCTCGAGAGAAGAAACGATCCGTCATCTTGGTCTTAAACATTGACCAGGTCAACACCGGGCTATCAACTAAGCCGATACTCTCCCACCATTCACTGGCTTTTTCCTTCAACTATAGAGAAGCTATGTGCACTTTCTCCGCTTCAGTGCACTCAACATTACGAAACAACCGTTCCATATGTGAGAATCAATGAGCCACTCTGACTGGCTCTCCTTTTCCATCATAGCTGTCAGGCCTCATAGAGTTAATGGCCTTCAACGCTCGGCCATACTCTCCTTTATCCCTTATCACGCCTCCCTGTTGCACATGATTCTCTTGCTCCTCAAACCTCGGAACTTCTGGAGGTACTGGCACTCCTTATGCCTGAGGTGCGATTGGCCTCATTATCTCGGTGATTGCTTGAAGAACAATCCCCCGGATTGCTGTGACTGTCGCTGCATCGAGCACTACTGGAGCGTCGGCCTGAGCTTGGCCATTGCCTCCTGGATTATTGTTGAAGACAGACTCACGCTCTCCTGACGAGTCTGCATCAATCCTCGGGTTTGGTCTGGGGTCGTTGCTCGGCCCAGCACCAGCACGGATAACGTTCCTCGTGTTCACCATCTGTTTACCGATCAAATTCCAAGGATTTTATCACATTAATATCATTCTGATATATTTATCGTAATAAAATCAACTTAGAATAGATCAACTTGGTAATTTCTATTGATGAACTCAAACCGAGTTACTAGGTTCTACAACCTCAACTCCTAACGAGCGAACTGGGAATCAAGCCTAACTGGAGATGGAGAAACCACCTCGGCTTCTCCTGGGTTCCTCTGAAGAGAACAGAATACACCCATATCAAACGGGGCAACGGGGAAGGAATTAGTCTTTCTAGATATAGAAGCAAGTTTACTATATCAGACTGTACAGAAGACATGACTATGAACGGTTGAAAATGAAAACACCATTTTTATTTTTAAACTCAGAGCCTTTTGAAAATACCTTTCAATCGAAAACGAGTAAATGGTTTTCAAATACCCAACCCGTTTTAAAAACTTTAGCTCTGATACCACAACTGTAACACCCCCAAATCTTAACCCATTTGGAAAGGTATTACCGCCAGTGATCCCAGTGTTCCTTACCGAGATCACCCAAGGCTTTACCGGTTTAAATACAATTCATGGAATACAATTGATACATAATGATCAAAGTATTCAAATCAAAACATCAATCAAATAAAACATGAGTTACGGGATTACATTCCAATCTCGAATAGGACAAATACAGAGTTTAAACAAAGTACAGCGAAAGTCTTTTAAAAGATATTACAAAAAGGGTTGTGATCGTAATGATCACCTGCCCAAGGATCTCAACCTGATTAAAAGAAATTATTAAAACATCCAAAAACAACCGTCGTCTTCATAGTCAATCTAGTCTCCTCATATCTTTGCTCTATCTGATGTGCCGAATCGAACGGATGACACCAGCCCACATGCGGAGAACAATGTTCGTGGGTTAGTCTACTTGAATAGACTAGCAAGGGTAAAAAGCAGAGTGGTTCGAGTGATCGTAACCGTTTACTATCATTGTTCCTCGAATAATAACCGAAGGGACAATACATAACCCGACACTTTCACGGAATAACAACAAGAGTTATGCACAAGAGAAGATTCTGGAAGACTTAATCTTCACAGAAATCGACTCGAAAGAAGACTCCAACGGAAATGAGTCTTTAAGGAAATATGACAAATCTGGAAAGTTTACAGAATCAAACAACAGCGATTAAAAGCTTACTGAGATGCTTCGGCTCACAACCAACCTCACCGCTTATAGCGAATCTAGATTGGAAAGAGAACGTACTACATTCAAGTCTGGATCTTACAGAACCACATAACGATGATTTAAAAACTGACTAAGATGCTTCGGTTCACGACCAACCTCACCGCTTACAGCGATTCCAGATCGGAAAGAGAACGTACTATGATCAAAGTCGAGACGAGCTTTCCTAGCTGCACTATTTACTTAGTTGCACTACTCGCCGAAGGTTTATTAATTAAGTGCTCTCGGGCACCTTATCTTATTTAATTCCAAAACGATTAACACGTTGTAAGCTTTTAATTATACATGCCCTGTTACATAGAACACATATCTAAGGAATGAACTTCTCAGAGTCCAAGCCACCACTATCGTTGGGTCTTGCTCGCCCTTTAAAAGAATGAACCTCACAGAATTCAAACTTCAACTATCGTTGGGTCTTCATCGCCCTTACAGTTATAAAGGAACGCGCATGGAACTCTCAGGATCCAGGCGTTCCTACAAATACTCGTGCTAACTAACAGTTACAACACAACCACCGTACAGGATAAATCCACATAAATGCCCGAAAGGCGATCACAGATAATAGCGTCGTTCTAACAGATATACAACCTATTATATGATTTTCCAAAATAATTTATAAAACCAATTCCAGACAAACACAGTAATCATTCCAAATTAATTACTCAGATAAACAACTGATAATTAATGTAAATATGGAACGATGAGCAAGAGCGAACCGCCACTTGCTTGAGTCCGCAGAGATTGAACGAAGTCTAACGACGGGATTTCGGGCTCGACACAGAGACGAATCCGCCAACTCTGGTACCTTCGGATCGACCCATAAAGAAACCCTAAGTTAGATTCGACAAACAACAATACCGATCTACGAAAGAACAAAAGGAATCGAAGGAAATGAAACTCGAACGAAGGCTACGGAAGCCAACACCAACAACCATGGCCACCAACACTCGCCGGCGGGCGCCGCACAAATCTCGGCGGGCGCCGCCTCAAGCACGGCGGGCGCCGCTCATCCACGGCGGGCGCCGCCCATCTACGGCGGGCGCCACTCCTTGGCCACACATCACGGCGGCTGGGCAACCTCATCACGGCGGGTGCCGTTCTCCACGGCGGGCGCCGTCTCCCTGGCGGCGGTCGCCGTCGCGAACGAAAATAGAAATACGAGAGGGAAAACTCACCCTCGACGATCGGTTTGGCTCGTCTTTCGCCTTGCTTGGCTTCTAGGCGTCCGACACTAAACGAGCTCCGACGATCCACTAGAGCCTTCCCGAGAGAGAGCGTTTTGAGAGCATTTTTGAGAGACGAGAGCTTGACAGCGCTTCCGCGTTTTTCAGCCCCTTTCACTCTCACCCAATGCTCTCTATTTATAGGCAAAATTAGGGTTGGAAGGGAGCTTGGGTAATAACCCTTGGTTAACCAACTTGTACTTTTGCCTCATGGATAATAGCTCTTGGACAATAACCTTTGGATAAAGAATCTTGTACTATTTCCCATTAGATAACAACTCTTGGGCAATAAACTTGTGCCAATCTTAACCCGCGTTAACAAAAGTCGTACACGAACGAGTACGAACTTCCAAAACATCTCGACTGTATAATACTTCACTGAGAAAAATATTACAGATACAGAGCACATTACAGAATGTCTCAAACCTTCAGATTTAAATCCGACGTACCAAACTGACGTTCGGGAAAAATCCATAATTCCCAGAATAGCCTTACAAAATTACGGGGTATCACAAATAATGTGCAAATAATAACAAAACAATGAGTATGTTCAATTTCAGGAAAAGATGTGCAACTCAACACAAACAATATAAATGCAGGAAAAGTTATACCACATCAAAATCTTCTTCAGTTGTCATTTGTACATTAACAGAGAACCTAACTCCATCCATAGCTTCAACTCCATCTTCTGGACTCACCTGTGTGTGATGACAATGAAATAATGTCAAAATTGAAGCAGATAAATGCAGGAAAACATGTGCAACTCAATACAAACAACACAAATGCAAGAAAAACAACACAAATGTCAAAATTTGCACCATACCACATTCTTTTCTTCACTTACCATTTGTACATTACCAGAGGACCTAACTCCACCACTAACTTGAACTCCAGCATCTGGCCTCACCTATGTGTGTGATAGCAATGAAATAATGTTAAAATTTATAGATTAATTAAGGGGCAACATTTTATACTTGGATACTAACCTGTTTCCTTGTGTACTTCCTTTTCTTAGGTTACACATGCAAAGTAGCATCACTTGGTGGTCTTCCCCCTCTCTTATGACTCTTTGGGGCCTATGGAGGTTTAGGTGGATTTTTACAAGACTTCCTTGTGTGATATTCCTCCCCACAATTTCCATAGTCGTTCTTGCCACTCATCAATCTAGTTTGCTTGCCTGAATTTACTTTTCTAGGTTCTTTTCTTTTGGATTTTCTGGGTCTTCCAGGTTGAACAATATGCTTAGGTGGTTGTAGTGGTGGGTGCCCAGTTTTTTCCCATTGGTCCTCTCTAGGCATTGGGTTCACAGACATGCTATAAGATCTTAGGTAAGTCTCTGTAACACCCCTAAATTACCTTAGGAATATTACCGCCAGTGACCTCGAAACGCATATCCGAAATCACCCAAGGCTTACAGTATTGATCGCAAGATAATAATTTAAAACAAACAATAACATATATATATATATATATCAAAATCAAGATTGTATTATAAATCACGTTGCAAAAACAGCAACCCAATAATGTATATCAAAATATCAGCGGAAGACTTAAATATTCAAAACACAAATAGGATCTAAATCTTGTTTAAAATAATCAAATAACAAAGAAAATGCAGCTGCCTTAAACGTCTTCGTTCTGTGGCTTCGATCTGAGAAGTTGTACTTGGTGTGCTGTATAGGACGGATGACACCAACCCAACCATGCAAGGAAAAGAAAGGTTGGTTAGTCTAATGAAAGACTAAACAAGGACTCAAATAGAATGGTTCTGGTGATTGTATCTAGTTACTATCATTGTCTCTCAAATAAAAATCGATAGACGATACATAACCCATATATTTTCACTGAAATGATAGAAAAGGAATGCAACAAGAGAAGACTCCAAAGAAAGTGAGTCTTATAGGAATACTTATGATTGTTTGGGAACATTATACTTCACACAAAGTTTGAAAACGATCTTGATTATTTGGGTTTCCGACCAACCTCACCGCATCATGCGAATCCAAATTGGAAAGAGGACTTACTTTAAAACAAGAGTCCGGGCGGGTTCCACGTTATACTTCTCGCCCGAGGTTATATTAATTATGTACAACAAGTCACTTATCTTATTTAATTTCAAAACGTGCATTAACGTTAAGGCTTTTATTTCCACAACAAATCTCACAATGAGATATAGGATGAGATAAATCCCGAATATTGGCACTAGCTAAATGCACCACCACTTATATAGAATAAGGGTAGGTCATGACCAAAAGCATTAGGACAATAATCCTCTTAACACCAAGTTATAAAAAAACGACTAAACCTCGCAAGGAAATAGCGTTCTTACGAATACTCATGTTAAACTAGCATATATGTCCACACCAATACACAACAAATCCACACCAAGTTTATCTAGCATCCTATAATAATAATAGGTATATATAGGCCGTTGTTAGCATAATATACAACCTAATAAATAAGGTTCATTATTTACATCAATTTATCACACAAGTTCCCAAACAACAAATAGAATTTTTATCCCAATTTAATTAAGACAATATATTAATTGTTAATTAAGAAAAATATGAAATAAAATAGCAAAAGCGAACCGCCACTTGCCTTAAATCGGTTAGACGTTCAAACGATGTAGCTACGAATGTCGTATCTAACTCACGGCTTGACTTCTGCTCCAATTCCGATCCAATAGCGGTTCCGAGATGTACCCAAAAATAAATTATCATTAGTCAATTTATTTTAATAATCTCATGAACCATCTCAACAATTTTATAAATATTATGTATAAATTCTAATTGTTGATTTGCTATTATAAAATAATACAATATTATTTTCTTTATCAAATTAAAATAATATCTATTATTTTAATTTAATTAGGCATAAACATACCTAATCAAATATGTAAGCCAAAATTAATCTAGCCTAAACCTGCTAGTTATTATTGTTATATAAACTAACGTAGATTAATTTCCAACTCCACTAATGTATTTCACCTTCTACTGGAACAGGTACATAGCAGAAACAGGGGCACGAACTCACGCACCAGTACACGGCGGAGGTGGCTCGACGGGGCTCGAAAGTGGCACGACAGTGCGGCACGGTGCCGGGGACGGTGGTGTGGCGGTGCTGCGGCGGCGACGAGGCGCGCGGGTGGTGGTTAGACGGACTGCAGAAACCAAAAGCCCGGAAACAGAGCCTTCGCAGTCGGGTTTTGCGGCGGTTCGTTCGGGATCCAAACGGAGCGGGGTCGGCGGCTATGGACTCGTGGCGAAGCGGGCTATTACCGAGTATGACCGTCGGTGGCGGAGGAAGACCACCGGAGTCGGAAATCGTCCCCGAACAGAGGCGGATGAGAGGGAATTGAGCTTGGATGACTTAATTCGAGTTGATTAGTATATTGGAATCTACTGGGCGTTTGGTAAAACTTAGGTATCGGATTACATTAATACCCTTATGGTAAAATACCATAACTTCTTTGCACCAAATCCATAACTTTTATTATTATCATCAAAATAGGAATTACATTAATACCCTTATGGTAAAATGAGGGTTATTACAATCTCTTTAGTAAAGTACTCATGAACATAATCTTCAACTATATACCTTGTCTTCAAAATACAACATATGGGATGGGAGCATGGCAATCTAGTGAGATCCCACATGTTACACCCATAACTTCTTTGCACCAAATCCACCACATAAGTTTTTTCAGCACAATTAACCTCATACCTATCTTGATTCCCATAGCATTTGCACCTATACAGACTTTCAGCCCTAAGGGTATTGAGCTTTTTGATAACTTCAAGAGTTAATAATCACTGGTGAGCATTAATGGAAGCCCTTTTACTAATGAACATTTTCATAAGTTTTTTCCTAATCCACTACATAGATAAGATGGGCATCTCTCTGGCCTCTAGGATACAACTGTTAAAGGACCAACATGCATTATTTAGCAACATATCTGATTTCACATAGTGTCTAAATGCATGTAGAGACCATGTGGAGGGGTTTGAATCCATGAGGTATTTGAAAGCCCCCTCATCCATTGTTCTTATTTTCTCCATTGCCAGCTCAAAATCATTTGTAGTTGCAGCCTCTGCAGCTGCCTATACAACATCTTTGAATGATTTCCTGGGCCATTTCACCTTGAAGTTGTTATAGAGATGTATAACACAGACCCTAGTATCACTCATGGGAACAACCAAATGCAAGGTCTCTAGCAAACCCTGCATATAAAGACACATTATGGTCAATATAACTAAACATTAAAATTCAAAGCATTGAAATCTGAACCTTTTGCATGTCTGACATGAAAGTCAGAGGTTGTTCACCCCCAATGTCTTGAATCAAGTTTTCCAGGAACAATATCCATGCTTTCTTTCTTTTTGCCTCCATAACTGCAAAGGCTATTGGGAAAATATTCTCATTGTCATCTTGGCCCACTGCAAAAATTACTTGTCTAGTGTATGCCCCCTTTAAATGACATCCATCTAGGCCCACAATTAGCCTACAACCATCAACAAAACCATGCTTACAAGCTTTGAGACAAACATAAATTTTCTGAAAAATAGGCCTCTCTAGATGTTCCTCAGGTCTCACATACATTGTGCTACCCTCATTCCATTTAAGGATTGTAGCAGCATAATCCCAGACTTTTGCATATTGTTCAGAGGCATAGCCTTGTGTCATCAAGATGGCCCTCAGCCTAGACCTCCAAGCTTGATGATATGTGATGTTCACACTATGCTCTCTTTTCATTGTCATTATAACTTGTTTGATCCTCCACTGTGGATCATCTCTGTAATGTACCTTTCAGCAAGCCACATGGAATTCATCTTTGTGTTCTTATCTTGCCATCCACACTCATGCTTTGGAATAAAGGTCTTCAGTTGAAAACTACCATATGTTCCCATTCACCTTGCACAAGCCTTAAACCCACACAAAATTTCCTTATACACACTTCTTTCTGCCGTGTTTGAACCCACAGTGACACTTGTTCATACAATAAGCAGACACTTTATACTTATCATTGTGCAAATAATAGAAATCAAAACCATTCTCTAATGCTAACTGTCTTAAAGCCTTCCTAAAAACTTCATTTGAGGCAAATCTCATGCCAACCTTGAGAGACATTTTATTTTTAAAATCAACCAAAGGATTAAACTCAGGATACCTCACATGAAGATTAGCATCATCAGATCCATTGTAACTCTTGTAGTCATCAGATGGAACTCTGATGTCAAACACATCCTCACAAGTTGGTTGATCATCCTCAACATTTAGATTCTCATCAAATACATTTTTGCCAACATGATGTTCAAAATCTGCATCATCATCAGATGACTCACCGAAAATGTTATCTTCATAAGCTACATCATCTTCATCTGAGGAATCTGAAACCAGAATTTCTTCATCACCATCTTCATGACCTTGATCTGACTCAATAGACTCACCTTCATGAACTAGATCTTGTGTTGTTTCAGAAGACCTAATACAAGTTTGGGAAGGAATTATGGGAGATTGTGCAGATCTGGTGACAACCCTAGGGTTAACTATAACTTCTTCAAATCCACCAAGGGATATAGCTACCTTGTTGGGTGGATTTGTTCCAGATGGGCCTACCCTTGCTCATTGTCGGGCTATTCATCCTTGGAACAATGGACTCATCCATTATTGTTTTTGGACTAACTTATTCTTGGATAACATACACTTCTAGATTTTTATCACTCCCAACAAAAGAACACATTTGAATTATATCATTTTCACGATTGATCTGTTGTATCCCTTTCTGCAGGGTCATTCTAGGCCTATAGAACCACAATTCTCTCACATTCTTAACACCCACTCCCAACTTCATAAAAATCTCTAGCTCCATCTTAAATATTAAATCAGGGTCAACATGTTGCTTACAATAAATTAGCTTTTTCCTATATGACAGTCTATCATTTGGTCGATTTGGATTAAGATAAAACTTGTCATCATACAAAAACTTTATAGTCACTCTCATCTGTGAACACAAGGAATTAAAGACATGACAAAAGTCTCAAAAGGCAATATTCACACATAATCAAACAATTGAATGCATATTTAATGATCAACATTTGCATAGTATTCAACACAGAATCCAACACAAGCTCACATGGGCATATTTAATAAAGAATGGGTCCATAACAATGGATATTTTATTAAAGGCATCCATAATCCACAATCGATTAAAGCTCACACGTGCATACTTAAATTGAAGTAGACATCACATATCACATGGGCCTACATGTTCAGCTTTAACAAAAAAAGATTCTTAAAGGCATCCATCCACAATCGATTACAGAGAATGGACAGCCACATTTACATCCACATTAAAGAAAAATTTTGAACACTATATATTCAACAGAGACAAGAAGCAACCATGTCCACATTAAAGCAACCATTTTTACACCCTAAACCTTCAAGAGTATAAAACCCTAACCACAAACATTATCTCAATCAAAATCAACAATACCAGTAGTACCTTCAACACCCTGAGATGCTTACAATTCTTCCTCGCAAGTCCTCTAGCTCCCTTTGCAAACCTACTAGCTCAAATCGCAAACACGCCAATATGGATTCCTTCGCAATTTGGGGAAATCGAAAAATGCATGAGTTGTTGGAATCGTCTTTGTTAGGAGAAAAGCCCCAAATAACCCTAAAGCCCCAAATTGGTAAAAGCCCCAAATTAAAAGTCCTAAATTCTCGAAATTGCAATGGCCCCAAATTCTCGTTCGAAACCCTAAACCCCAAGTTGGAACTTCGACAATCCTAAGACCCAAATTCCCCTTAGAACACTGAAAAACCCAGAAGGAACACTTTTAAACCTCGCCCACGATAGAGAAATTTCTTCGATTTCACCCAGAAATTGACAACCCTAAATTCCCCTTAAACCTCGCGATCGACTTCGCTCTCTTTTTTAGGGCAAATAGCATACTTGAGGAGAAAGAGATATTCATCTCTTCAAATTATTGCATCATCTCGTGGCAGCCTGGTAGAAACCCGTAAAAAATGAGGGAAAAAGAGACATTTTACACATTTAAACGGCAAAGTGGACGAAATATGGCTCTGGGTGGCTTTGCGTTAACGGAGATGGATATTTGGGTGGTATAGAACACTACTACAGAATAGGAAAAATAACCCGGGCGTGTAAGGGTATATAACCCGGATCCGGTCCGGGTTAAAGAGCTACACCGCATTTGATAGGGGTCAAATAACCCGGACCTAAAATCGGCACGCCCGGGTTATATGCCTAACAAAAAATTTCCACAATCTTTTAACATCCGGGTTATTTGAATTACCCTAATAACCCGAATATTTTCACATCCGGGTTATTTGCTAAACCAATATATTCGAGTTATTTTAATGACAAATACACCGGTTAGGTATATATCCGGGTTATTAGACCTAACCAAAAATACACCAAATTATTTGCTTACAATATACATCGGAGTTCTGAGATCCGGGTTATTTGGTTAAAGCATATACACCAATGATTCAAGTCCGGGTTAATAGATCTTGATGTATTAGCAAATAAGTATAACTTGTTCCCGATTTGTATTACTCTTTTTTTTTATTGTAAATGTCATTTTTCCAATTATACTGAATATATATAAAAGATAAATTGGCACCAATCTCACAATTCAAGAACAACAGTGTCTTCTCGTTAAATTTAAGCATTTACAATGTCAACAAGAATCAACTGACAAATGATCCAACTATTTCACTAAAGAAAACAATGCCACAAGTCTCACAAATGACAAATGACCAAGTATTTCTTTAGCAGTGAATATTTCAACTATCTCACTAAACAAAACAATGTCACAAGTTGCACAAGTCCCACACGTTTTCTTGTTCATTGTTGATATGGGATTCAAAACCAGCAAATGTAGGATTAACGAGTTCCTATTCTGGAAAAAAATAGTAACAAATACAAAGCCAATTAGAAGAACAAGAGGGAAATATCATATAATAACCATCCAACACTTTCACACATAAATGTCAAACTTCCACTAATCTAGTAAAACTCCATAAGTGAAGAAGAAAGCACTTGTTTTAGAGCTCAAGGTTCTGGAATGAGTACACCAACATTATTTTTGGGGATAGGCACACTAAAAAGGAAAGCTCCATAAGTGAAGAAGAAAGCACATGTCATCAGCCAGTGAATGCAACATTTTTGCAGCCATTTAGCTATATCTGCTCTTCCAAAAATACCAAAGAAGAACACACTGAACAACCTAGTTGAAGACCTCCTCACTAAATAAAGAATAAATTCCAAGCTCCGTTCTCATATGAATATGAATGTCACTGCTTTCAAGCACATATTTTCTAATAATGAAATTTAATATGAAACTAAGTTATAGAAGTATTTTCAAACTAAGGTGCACCTCTGGATAAAATCTAAAGTGTTCTTAATGTCACATATCACAAGGCTTTTTATCTCCATTCACAAGGATTAGTTTTTCACTACAAGATAAAAAACAATAATCAGAAAAGTGATTGGATTGAACAGCTCAAATCAGATTGCATTTCTACTGCCAATAATATGGATGAGGTTGATGTTAAACTTGAGTGTAAATCACCTAACTATAGCGTGCAGTTTGAATGTCATATTATCAACTTCTTAATCATGACATCACCACAAACATGTTTTAATTTATCCATATAAGTTAAAAGAAATATAAACACGTGACAGGGAGGAAGAAGACAATAAACTTGACAACTTGCCTCGATCCTAATAATTATCTGAATAGTTTCTACGGTTTCATATGACAAATGACTCATATGAGTCAGAAACATGCATGTTCTTTTATGACAACGGCCACTCAACTTGTGCATCTAAGGTTCTTAGGTATTTGCCAAAAGTATGATCAGAAAGTAAGGTTGAATTCCAACATTGAGCTATTTCACTTATGTGCATTAACATTTGCATAAACTCACAAGCAAATCAGAGTGCTATATACACCACACCACACAACATCATTTGTAACATAAGTTTCTCTTCTATTTTCATAGACATGGCAATCGGTCTATTCTACGTGCAAGGAAGAAACACGGCGAGGCTTGGGAATTTTATTAGCCATATGACTCTATTTAAGGTAAAAAAATCTCATAATGATGCACACCTTAGATATGCAAGTAATTGAAGTCCCTAGCCTTGAAATTAAGCAAAGATATCGAAGGAAAAGTGAAATTTGATCAAGGCCAAATGCAATGTACCAATTACTGTGATGATAAAAATTGAAAAGGCCCACATCTCATATGTCCATCCAGTACATCTCATATGCTAATTCACATTATTACTTTGCATCCTTTTGTCTGCAGTATATATGACAAGTCATGCTTGTTTTTTAGTTGGCAGGAGTGGAGAAGGGTGGAATGGAGACATTGATTACACTAGCAAACAGATACTCTGATGATCCATCTGTAATCCAGGAGGTAACTACAAATCACTTGTTCTCACTGCAGGTGGAGTTTGGATGGGAAGAAAATAAAAAACTAAGAAAGCAAATAATGTATTCTTTCTACAATAAAGAATCCTACTCTAGGAGGGAGAAATCTCTTCTGTATTATGTCTCTTATAGCTATGTAGTTGGTTAAACATTGGACTCACCTTGCAGGTGATGTCTATTTTTACTGTGCTCTGTTTGAATCCGGTGCTAGTGATCTTGCAATTCAGTCCATGAAATTTTTTCCTAAATCACATTGCAGATCAGAAATGCATGCTTTATGATAAGAAATCTTGTTGCAAGGAATCCTGAAAACAGGCATTTTTTTATTAATTAGCATGCTTACTCGTTTAGGTCTCAGCATATAGCACTTTCTCTCATTTGTTTATTGGGTACACCGGGCATCTTCATGGGTCATATACTGATTCACTTGTTCAACATCTCATCTTCTCCTTTATGTAGAGTTATCCTGTTGAACAACGACATTGAGAAGATCATTAGAAAGGCTAGAGAGAATCACGAGTCTTGCAAGGATGCTGCTACTGATGCCAGTTGATATATCCTACTTTGCACACACCCACTAAATGATTGTAACCTAAAAAAGATGGACAATTAGCAAAGAATCTGTGCAGGCTAAAAAATCAAAGTGCTAAATTTACCTGCAATCACTGGCTTCGAAGAAGCACTCAACAATCAATTACAAAGAATCAGTCCCGTAAAAGCCAGTTAATATATCCTACTTTGCATTTACTAACCCAAATCGAGAATGTTACTGAAATTGAGCCAGTGGTTAACTTGAAAATGGTCAAGCTATGCCTGCTCCAGAGCAAGATTTGGGTATAATAGAGCAGTAAACAGAGAAATCATCGGACTCATTTTCGTATATTTTCGATTACTAACCTAATTTCTTCTACCATATCCAACTAAGTCTTACCTGGTGAGAGGCCGGTTGACGCCAGCAAACGGAGGTCGGCGAAGAGAAGCAGTCCGGCGAGTGCTCGAATAGGCTATCGATGGATAAGGGTTGCTCCAAGAGGCTATCGATGGATTAGGGCTGCTCGAAGAGGTATCGATGGATTAAGGGGCGCTGTGTCGTCCTGGTATATCTAATAACCCGGGCTTGTCGTTAGAAATTGGATTCAAATAGCCCGGATGCAATCAGCGTGATGTATATGTATGTTCTTATAACTCGGGCGTGTGTCGTCCGTATTATTTTATTATATCATCACTTTATATAACCCGGCTTAA
This sequence comes from Rheum nobile, assembly GCA_027886185.1. Taxonomy (NCBI): domain Eukaryota; kingdom Viridiplantae; phylum Streptophyta; class Magnoliopsida; order Caryophyllales; family Polygonaceae; genus Rheum; species Rheum nobile. The sequence continues at coordinate 1,704,525 of WOAB01000025.1, read as the reverse complement.
TAGAGGTCCGGGTTATATTTGACAGCACTTTTTAAAAATCTAGCATATATCTCACCAATTGAACGCCCGGGTTATTTGCTACGAGATAATAGGTCCTTTTTGTAGTAGTGGAATAATTTTCGATATAACGACTGATTTCATGCAAAAAGTGGCAAATAACAGGTGATTCCGTGCAAAAACCTTAAATTAAAAAGATATTCTAATTGGGATGCCCAAACATACCCTTAAATTTAGCTCACCTTGGGATTGTAGTGGTGCTCGAGAATGCAACCATAAGGAGACTCTCTCTTGATCAATCTTTTGTGATTTTGGGGAGATGTATAGGCTTGCCAAATATCCCTAATATGTTGTTGAAAAAATAATACACCCCTAATATGTCGATTAATGAGTAGTTTTCATGGATTAGCTGGTGAGCATGACACTATGTGACCACGATTTTGAATTCTTTCCCTCGTTGTAATGACCTAATACCTATTATGCACTAGAAAAAATATGTTGAATAATGAACAAGGATTCCATAAATGAACTTTACTCTTGCTCTGATCTTCCTTTTTCGGCTTGTATCATGGTTTCAATCTTGCACAAAAGGAATTTGGTCCAATGACCCGATGCTAATCTTAAATTATACATATTAGCATAGTGTTTATGCCATGCACGAGATTTATTTCAATAAATATTTTTAATACTCCGTAATATAATATTAAAATCCAAAACTTATACGTTCTAGGGTACTAAACAATGATTAATTTGTATACTTTAGTGCCCATAAAATATCATTATATAAAAAAGACAACAATAACTGAAAGTTCAAGTCAAAGTTGAATGTTAAACAAAAATCACATTTAGTTATCTTAGGAAAAAAGTTGAATAATGATTATTTTTAAAATCTAAGATAAGTATACTCAGTGGAAAAACGCTAGGTTATTAGGGGTCTACTTTACTATTGTGTTTTGTGCGTATCTTGTTGTTTTGACATTTAGTGCTATTGTGTGGATTTTGCTTATAGGTGACGTCCTTGGTGCCTTAATTATTTGCCTGATTTTGACTTGTTTTTGTAGCTTTTGGGTCTTTCAAAAATACAATCTCGACCTAGTTGGGGTACGTGTGCGTACATCTTGACCCTAGACCTCGTTTTTATGCAGAATTATAGTTTATCAATCTCAGGATACCAACCGAAATACCCTTAAACTTTGGAGCATCAAAAAAATTTCAAAAAAATTATTATTTTTAAATCTTTTTTCCAAAATTATAGTTTATAAATTTCGTACTAATAATTATATTAGTTGACTAAAACATATAATTTTATTATCACAATATATATATCAGAATAAATTAATCAAATCAGTAAATGAATGAAAGTAATGAAATCATAAATCACAAAATGAAGATCCAATATCCAAGAAATATCCAAATGGCTTAGTGTTTATGATGTGACCAAGTCCCATCAAGATAGCCAAAGAAGCCTAGACAACCATGATGGCTCAAGTGTCCAAGAAGAGCCTCCAAGCCAATACGAGGGCACGAGCCAAGCAAGTCTAAATGGAGCTCAAGAAGGGACTCAGAAGCCTCGGAGCTCCAAGCCTAGCTCCTCTTGAGCCAAACAACCTTCTCATGGCGCGTCCGGGCACATGAATTATGTTTTGTTTATTTCATGGTGGTTTATGACATTTTTAGACATTGGTTTAGTTGTTTTTCCATCAAATGTCAAGTTTTAGCCTTTGTAAGGCTTGATGGGCCGCAAACTTTTCTTTTCCTTAGGCGTTCTTCTTTTGTTTTGCCTATACAAGGTAGCAACTATTCATTTTGTTAGACACGTTTAATCAGATTGAAGAATTACAGTTATCTCTCTCTTTTGGTTGAGAACGAAAACTCTCATCCTCTCATTGCTTGTGAGTTGCATCAAGCATTGTTGGTTGTTCTTGAGTGTGTTAGATCTCAAAGGCAGCTAGCCATTGTTCTTCTAGTTTGGTGAGTTTCATCTGAACCAAGAAGAGCCCATATCCCTCCATTGTCACGCCATCATCTTCCCAACACATCATCTCGTCCTCATCTTCACCTTCATCATCCATTCATCCCTACCTCCAGATCTAGACGCCATCTTCATCACAATCATCAACAAAAACTGCATCGGCATCCATTGGTTCCCAAAATGAGATCCTTGTCAACCGGGGTTGAGACGAGAAATTACCTTGCACCGAGTCATCTTAGATCCTTGCATGCATCACGTGGTATCAGAGCTAAGTAAGGTAACGCTCAAAATCTTGGTTTAAAGACTCTAGAATTTCAATTTTGCAAGCATAGAATTCAAGCCCTAAAACTGAAAACTTGCCATTCATGTTTATGTCTTTGTTTTTGTTGTTTGAGTCTTGCATCTTGCCTAGCATATTCCTTGTTGTCTTGCGTCTTTACAGGTTGTTTAGAGTTGTTTGAGACGAACTTGTGGTTGCCAAAACTGAAAAGGACGTCTAGTGTCTTGTGTCTTGTTGTTGTGTCCTTGTTTGTGTCTTGCATCTTGTTTAGTGTCTACCATTGTTGGTCTTGTGTTGGCCTCATTTCATAGTGTTATTTGAATCCATTGTGGCTGCCAAAACTGAATAGAAAACGCATGTTCAATAGAATCCTAGTTGTTTTGCCATATCCTAGAATTTAGGAAGATCTCAACCAAGTTGTTGTTGGTTGATTTTCTTGTTGTTATCACGCCTGATTTGAATTCAAATTGTTGTTGGCTGATTCAAATTACTCATATCTTCTAGTTAAGTTGGCTGTGCACCTTGTTAATGTTAGGGAGTCGTTTGGCTACACTCCATTGTTGAATTTGTTGCTCCTTGTGCATAAACTGAACATCAACGTTAGAGTAACGGGAAAGGCTCCTTGTGCAATTTAGTCATTTGTGTTGCCTTTTAATTCAGTTCTTAGTCGTCTAAAGTAATAAAAAACAAAGACGAATTTCATTCAAGAAAAAGTGGTTGAAATCATAAATACCCGGCCTAGTAACAAAAAGGGAAAGCCTTAGAAAAAGTGATTCAACAACATTGCACAAGTGTGATCATTGGCTGAATTGGGCGTGTGAAATATAGTGGTATTGCAACAAGTGTGATCATTGGCTGAATTGGGCGTGTGAAATATAGTGGTATTGCAACAAGTGTGATCATTGTAAGTGTGAGTGAGTTTAGTAGCTTCTTTGACGTTGCTTGACTTAGTTTTTGCACAAGTACTTCAGATTCATTTGTGGCATGTTTGCTTGTGTCTTTTGCTTTTCAATTGAGTCTAGGAACCCTAAGCCTACCCTACATAGGTTGCTTGCTTGGCTGGAAGTCTTGATTCTTGAATCAAGGTTTTAAGATGTTACTAGCTTAGGTTCCATTGATGAGTCTTGTGTTCTTTGGGGACTATTGTACTTGGTTGTTGTTTGTTGAGTCTCCTTGTCAAGGTTATCCAAATGGACGCTCAAGATAGGAAGAAAGGTCCCGCCAATGAAGGCACTCCAGCCGGCTCCCCCATCACCATGGAGACCCTTCTCCAAGCCATCCAAACTACCAAGGATGATACAGATGAAAGGGTCCGCCAACAAATTCAAGTCTTGAGAGAGGAGCAAGCTGCCTTCATAAGGAATATGGAGGCCAAGTGGGAACAATCCCAAGGTGGTTGCGGCTGAGTGGAGCTCAAGAACTAGAAGGCCCATCCAACTCCTACCATGTAGAAGGAGGCATTTCTAGAGCCTTCTCCCAAGAGCTCTCACGACTGTCCATCCATGACATCACCTCCTCCCACGTGCCACTTGTGTCCACAACTAGAAAAGGCCAAGGTATGAATTCTGAGTTCCTTGTGACTTTCAGAGTTTCTACTTTTCCTCCCTTGCGGACTAACCATGCAGATTTGGGAGCAAGAGGATATTTCCAAGGTCACAATGAGCATTACCCTCCAAGGAACCAAGTTCCTCCCATGATGCTAAGAAGAAATGCCCCTGGAAGAGGGTTAGGTCGTGGTCCATTCCAAGCTGCAAGGGCGCCCTACCAAGCTCAAAGTGTGGCTTTTGAAGATGACTATGGCGAGCACCAAGGCCGAACACACCACCATGGCATCAAGCTTAAAGTTCAGCCATTTGGAGGTACATGTGAGGTAGAAGTTCACGTAGATTAGGAGCAAAAAATGAGCAAATGTTTGAATTTTATAAATACTCTGACACACAAAGAGTAGCTATTGCTTCCATTAGTTTTGTAGATTTTTCATATCATTGGTGGCTTGAGGATAAAGAGGAAAGGACCTTTAGAGGCTATCCTCAAATTGATACTTGGAAAGAGCTTGAGAAACCAGTTTGTGCCAGATGATTATACTGAGAGAGTCCATGCTAGGCTTGAGCAATTAAGACAAGGAAGTAAGACCCCAGATGAGTTCTATAAGGAGCTAAGGACTTTGGTCTTTAGGTCTGGACTTAGATTCCTCGAGGGCTATCTTATTTCTAAGTTCATCAATAGCTTAAACTCAGACCTTAAGGTTGTGGTGAACATGCAACACTTTGTATGTGGGACACCTATTGAAGAGGTTCTTCATTACACTAACCATGTATACAAGAACCTCCCTTAAAGGCGCCCTCAAGTGGCAAGTTCACGGCCTTGGACTCCAGCTAGTGCTAGTGGTTCCCAAACCACACCAAGGCGTCTAGAGCCTTGGCTTGACCAACAAAGTCATCCTAAGAGAGACACTCAGCCTCATCCTCAACCCCAACTAAAAGAGAGGGATAGCCGAGCTAGAGATCTCAAGTGCTTTAAATGCCTTGGAAGAGGACACTTTGCCAAGGACTGCCCTTCTAAAAGGCAAGTTCTTCTTAACACTCTAGGGGACTATGAGTATGAGGATGAGTGTCAAGAAGCGGTTGTTGAAAAGAAAGAGGAGGTAGAAGAATTGCATGTGATGGCAGCCGAGGGTGAATGTTTTTTGGTCAAAAAGACCTTGATTGCCTCGGAAAGTCCTAGTGTGCCTACTCAACATGAAACCCTATTTCACACAAGGTGCACCATTAGGGGGAAGGTGTGTAGTGTCATTGTTGATGGTGGGACATGTTGCAACATCATTGATCAAGAAGTGGTAAGTAGATTCAATCTATCTACCACTCCCCACCCTCAACCCTACATATTGTGTTGGCTGAATTCCAACACTCCTATTAAGGTCAAGGACCAAGCCATCATTCAGTTTGCTATAAGGGGATATGAGGATGAAATTGTGTGTGATGTTTTACCCATGACTGCGTGCTATCTCCTCCTAGGTACACCATGGCAATTTGATAAGAGTGTCATTCATCAAGGAGTCACTAATGAATATTATTTCATGATGAATGACAAGAGAATCACCCTACACCCTTTGGCTCCCCATGAGATTATGGCTGACCATGTGGCTAGGGAGCAAAGAAAGTATCCACAAAACAAAGAGCAAGCTAAGGGCAAAAAGTTGGCCATTGGAAGCAAAGGGGGTGCTTTCAATCATATGCTTTTGGCTAAGCCAAAGGAAGTTCCTAGGTCTAAGAGAGGGAGGGATTTTGCCTTTGTTATTGTGGATAGGTCCTCCAAAAAGGCTCATTTCATTGCATGCCCTAAAACTAATGATGCATCTCATGTTGCTAACCTTTTGTTTGATCAAGTTGTGAGATTCCATGGAGTTCCTAGGTCTATTGTTTCAGATCAAGATGAGAAGTTCCTAAGCTACTCCAAGCTGAAATCCGGAGAAGTGCCTTTTGAACCCGGAGATCATGACGTCTTCAATGTGGATGATTTGGTTCCTTTCTTGGTGGATGAAGATGCAGACCTTGATGAGCTGGATTCGAGGTCGAATCCCTTTCAAGAGAGGGAGGGTGATGTGACCAAGTCCCATCAAGAGAGCCAAGTGAGCCAAAGAAGCCTAGACAATCATGATGGCTCAAGTGTCCAAGAAGAGCCTCCAAGCCAATATGAGGGCACGAGCCAAGCAAGTCCAAATGGAGCTCAAGAAGGGACTCAATAGCCTCAGAGCTCCAAGCCTAGCTCCTCTTGAGCCAAACAACCTTCTCATGGCACGTGAATTATGTTTTGTTGTTTTCATGGTGGTTTGTGACATTTTTAGACATCGGTTTAGTTGTTTCCATAAAATGTCAGGTTTTAGCCTTTGTAAGGCTTAATGGGCCTTGATGGGCCACAACCTTTTCCTTTCTTTAGGCGTTCTTCTTTTGTTTTGCCTATACAAGGCAACAACTATTCATTTTGTTAGACAGATTTAATCAGATTGAAGAGTTATAGTTATCTCTCTCTTTTGGCTGAGAACGGAAACTCTCATCCTCTCCTTGCTTGTGAGTTGCATCAAGCATTGTTGGTTGTTCTTGAGTGTGTTAGATCTCAAAGGCAGGCAGCCATTGTTCTTCTAGTTTGGTGAGTTGCATCCGAACCAAGAAGAGCCTTATCCCTCCATTATCACGCCATCATCTTCCCAACACATCATCACGTCCTCATCTTCACCTTCACCATCCATTCATCCCTACCTCCAGATCTAGACGCCATCTTCATCACAATCATGAACAAAAACTACATCGGCATCCATTGGTTCCCAAAACGAGATCCTTGTCAACCGGGGTTGAGAGGAGCAATTACCTTGCACCGAGTCATCTTAGATCCTTACGCACATCACGTAATGATGTGACCAAGTCCCATCAAGAGAGCCAAGTGAGCCAATGAAGCCTAGACAACCATGATGGCTCAAGTGTCCAAGAAGAGCCTCTAAGCCAAAACGAGGGCATGAGCCAAGCAAGTCCAAATGGAGCTCAAGAAGGGATTCAGAAGCTTCGGAGCTCCAAGCCTAGCTCCTCTTGAGCCAAACAACCTTCTCATGGCGCGTTTGGGCACATGAATTATGTGATACCCATTAATTTTGTAAGGCTATTTTGGGAATTATGGATTTTTCCCGAACGTCCGTTTGGTACGTCGGATTTAATTCTAAGAGCTTAAGACATTCTGTAATGTGCTTTGTATTTGTAATATTTTTCTTAGTGAAGAATTATACAGTCGAGGTGTGTTGGGAGTTTATACTCGTTCGTGTACGACTTTTGTTAACGCGGATTAAGATTGGTACAAGTTTATTGCCCAAGAGTTGTTATCTAATGGACAATAGTACAAGATTCTTTATCCAAAGGTTTTTGTCCAAGAGCCATTGTCCAAGAGGCAAAAGGGTTTGGATATTGTCCAAGAGGCAAGGACCCTAATTTCTTCTATAAATAGAGGTGTTGGGTGAGGGTGGAAGAGGGTGTGAAAGACGCGGAAGCGCTCTCAGATTCTCGACTCTCAAAAACGCTCTCAAAGAAAACGCTCTCTCTCGGGAAGGCTCTAGTGGATCGTCGGAGCTCGTTTAGTGTCGTTCTCGGTGGCCAAGGGGAAGCTTGGGAGGCCCTTAGAAGCCTAGAAACCAAGCAAGGCGAAAGACGAGCCAAATCGATCATCGAGGGTGAGTTTTCTCCTCTCGTATTTCTATTTTCGTTCGCGACGGCGACCGCCGCGAGGATCACGGCGACCGCCGGCTCGAAGGCGGCGACCGCCGGCATGAGACGGCGACCGCCGTGGTGAACGGCGACCGCCGTGATGAAGGAGGCCAGCCGCCGTGGTTGAGCGGCGCCCGCCGTGGTTGAGCGGCGCCCGCCGTGGTTGAGCGGCGCCCGCCGTGGATGAGACGGTGCCTGCCGTGAATTGGGCAGCGCCCGCCGTGATTGTTGTGGTGCCCACCGGCGAGTTATTGTTGGCCGGGTTGTTGGTGTTGGCTTCCGTAGCCTTCGTTCGGGTTTCGTTTCCTTCGATTCCTTTCGTTCTTTCGTAGATCGGTATTGTTGTTTGTCGAATCTAACTTAGGATTTCTGTATGGGTCGATCCGAAGGTACCGGAGTTGGCAGATTCGTCTCTGTGTCGAGCCCGGAATCCCGTCGTTAGACTTCGTTCAAACTCTGTGGATTAAGGCAAGTGGCGGTTCGCTCTTGCTCATCGTTCCATATTTACATTAATTATCAGTTGTTTATCTGAGTAATTAATTTGGAATGATTATTGTGTTCATCTGGAAACGGTTTTGTTAACTGTTTTGGAAAACTAAAATATGATGTTATAATAGGTTGTATATCTGTTAGAACAACGCTATTATATATATGTGATTAATACATATATTATTATAGGTTATATATTGTTAGAACAACGCTATTTTATCTGTTTTTGGCCGCGATGGCTTTGTTGTGATTGATTATTGTGTTGAACTGTTTAGTTAGCATGAGTATTCGTAGGAACGCTACTGTGTATCTCATTGCGAGTGCTAGTCGTTTCTTGATAACCTGGTGGTTAGGATTTAGTTCCTACCACCCTTCTCTAATGCCGTTTGTAGGAATTTAGTTCCCGACTCCGCCTTGAGGGATTTAGTTCCCGCGGGATTTAGTTCCCGATTTGACTTTTGGGATTTAGTTCTCGAGTCAACTCCGCTCCTAGGGATTTAGTTCCCGCGAGACTTAGTTCTCGATTCGACTCTTGGGATTTAGTTCCCGAGTCAACTCTGCCTTAGGGATTTAGTTCCCGAGGGATCTAAAAAGATTATAACGTGATGTGGGTTTTGGAATTAAATAAGATAAAGTGCCCGAGTGCACATAATTAATATACCTTTGGCGAGTAGTACAGCTAAGTTATAGTGCAGCTAGGAAAACTCGTCTCGACTTTGATCATAGTACGTTCTCTTTCCAATCTGGATTCGCTGTATGCGATGAGGTTGGTCGTGAACCGAAGCATCTCAGTCAACTTTTAAATCATTGTTGTATGATGCTGTAAATGTTCCAGATTTGTCATTTTTCCTTAAAGACTCATTTCCTTTGGAGTCTTCTTTCGGGTCGATTTCTGTGAAGATTAAGTCTTCCAGAATCTTCTCTTGTGTATACCTCTTGTTGTTATTCCGTGAAAGTGCCGGGTTATGTATCGTCCCTTCGGTTATTATTCGAGGGACAATGATAGTAAACGGTTACGATCACTCGAACCACTCTGCTTTGTACCCTTGCTAGTCTATTCAAGTAGACTAACCCACGAACTTTGTTCTCTGCATGTGGGCTGGTGTCATCCGTTCGATTCGGCACATCAGATAGAGCGAAGATATGAGGAGACTAGATTGACTATGAAGACGACGGTTGTTTTTGGATGGTTTAATAAATTTCTTTTAATCAGGTTGAGATCTTTGGGCAGGTGATCATTACGATCACAACCTTTTTTGTAATATCTTTTAAAAGACTTCCGTTGTACTTTGTTTAAACTCTGTGTTTGGCCTATTCAGGATTGGGTTGTAATCCCGTAACTCATATTTCATTTGATTGATGTTTTGATTTGAATACTTTGATCATTATGTATCAATTATATTCCATGAATTGTATTTAAACTGGTAAAGCCTTAGGTGATCTTGGTAAGGAACACTGGGGTCACTGGCGGTAATACCTTTCCAAATGGGTTAAGATTTGGGGGTGTTACAGTTGTGGTATCAGAGCCAAAGGTTTTAAAACGGGTTTGAGATTTTTATATCATTTATCTGTTTTTGAAAATGCTTTAAAAGGGCTCTGAATTTTCAAAGTGAAAAGAATTTCAAAACACCGTTCATAGTCATGTCTTCTGTACAGTCTGATATAGTAAGCTTGCTTCTATATCTAGAAAGACTAATTCCTTCCCCGTTAGATATAGGTGCATTTTGTTCTCTTCAGAGGAACCCGGGAGAAGTCGAGGTGGTTTCGCCATCTCCAGTTAGGCTTAATTCCCAGTTCCCTCGTTTTGAGTTAAGATTGTAGAATCTAGTAACTCGGTTTGAGTTCATCAATAGAAATTGCCAAGTTGATCTATTCTAAGTTGATTTTATTACAATAAGTATATCAGAATGATACTAATGTGATAAAATCCTTGGAAATTGATCGGTACACAGATGGTGAACACAAGGAACGTTATCCGTGCTGGTGATGGACCGAGTAACGACCCCAGACCAACTGTAGGAAATGTTGGACAAGACGAGCATGAGTTTGGTTCCAACAACCATCCTAGAGGCAATGGTCAAGAGCAGACCAACGCTCCAATGGCATTTGATGCTGCAACATTAGAGGCAATTCGGGGAATGGTCATGCAAGCAGTGACTGATATACTGCGACCGAGTATGCCACAGGCACAAGGTGTGCAAATTCCCCTACCGGTTCCCAGATTTGAGGAGCCAGGAAACCGTGTATTCCAGGAGAATATAGTCAGGACTCGAGGCAACTATGGTCGTGCACTAAAGACCATTAATTCCATGAGGCCTGACAGCTATAACGGGAAAGGGGAACCAGTCGGGGTGATCCATTGGTTCTCCCACATGGAGCGGTTGTTCTGCAACATTGATTGTACTGAAGATGAGAAAGTACATATAGCTTCTCTTTAGTTAAAGGAGGATGCTAGTGAGTGGTGGGAGAGTACCGACTTAGCTGATAGCCCTGTTTTGAACTGGGAGATGTTCAAGACAAAGATGACAGACCGTTTCTTCTCTCGTGCTATGAGGGAGGAGAAACACAAGGAGTTCCTATACCCTAAGACTGATGGATTGAAGGTGACTGAGCTGGCAACCAAATTCAATCATTTTCTACAGTATGCTGGACCTGAGATATCCAGTGAGGCACATAAAATCTGGTATTTCCATGAGTGGATGGGCCCAGATATTAAGCCACTGATGGTGCATCACGGATGCTCGACTTTGGAGCAGTACGTGGATGCAGCCTACAAGTTAGAGGTGACTCTGGAAGAGTCGACCAAGAAGTGTGGTAGCCAGAGGCAAGGGGAGAACCAGCCTAAGGCAAGTTGGTTTAAACGTCCCGCTCCACCATTTGATTTTGCCAGATCTGGCCGAGCAAAAACGAATATGACTCAGGATGGGTCTACGCAACGTTCGGGTCAGGGCAATAGCCTGATCCAGTGCTACAACTATGGTACCTACGGGCACAAGAGTAATGTGTATCCGAAGGAGGAGAAAACGTGCTATGCCTGTGGAAAGGAAGGACACTTGCAGTTATTTTGTCCGCAGAGGAGACAGAAAAAGACTGAGTCACAGCAGGGATCTGTTAATCAGAATAACAAACCCAGGTTCAGTCCGGTGGAAGCCCCTAGTCCTTCAATGCAGACAACTGCGAGAAACAAAGGGAAAGCCCCGGTGGCTTCAGGAAGCCAAGGTCAATGCCTTTACGTGATGCGTGAGGCGGATGGACCCTATGATCCTAATGCTTAGAGTACTTTGTATCTGCGTTCTACTTTTGTTAATGTGTTGTTGATGTGGGTGCTACGCAGACTTTAATTTTGGATGGTTGTAAGTTAAGTTGTGTGTGCAACGAGGTTGTGAACCTTTTGTTGCAACTCTTCTTATATATGAACCTTTGGTTTATACCAAGTTATGTTTCGTTGCTTGGTATGGGGTAAGGTCTCGTGTTCGAGACTCACCAACAACCTCTTAGGAGATGGCTGCCTATTAATTAGGTGGAGCTACCAAGGATGGGTTGAGATGTATGGACAGCGGCTCATGGCAACAGTGGACACTGGTAATGGCTGGGCCTCAGCTCGGAGCCACTAGTGAGTCGTCTGTGAACCATGTAGTGGGCTGGTCCAAGATGGTGACCATTTAGTGGGAACCAATCGTCTGTCGGATTGTTGATTACCATCAAGGGTAAGAAATTCAAAGCGATTTGACCTAAATAACCATGGTCCCATACGATAATTATTCTCGGTATGGATTGACGGAAGCGTCATAAGGCAGTGATCGACTTCAGTTTTTGATATTCATGTGGTTAGAGGATTTTCGGGTGTCTTTCCAGAAGATATTCTTGGATACCCCGAATCGTGTTGTGGAGTTTGCAATTGATCTCGAGCCGAGTACCACGCCGATCTCTGAGGCACCGTACCGGATGGCTCATGTTGAGATGCAAGAGTTGAAGAAGCAACTCAAGGATCTTCTTGACAAAAGTTATATAAAGCTGAGTGCATCACCTTAAGTAGGAATGCCCTAGTTTTATTTGTCAAAAAGAAAGATGGACCGTTTCGACTTTGTTTTGACTTTCGAGAGTTGAATAAAGTCACGATCAAGAGCAAGTATCTGTTGCCAAGGAGTGATGATCTGTTGGATCAACTACATGGAGCAAAAGTTTTATCCAAGATCGACATGAGATCTGGGTATCATCAGCTCAGGATTCGTAAGGATGATATTCCGAGGATTGCGTTCGGACGAGAGATGGTCACTACGAGATTGTAGTCATGCCATCTGGATCTACGAATGCTCCATCAGTTTTCTTGAACCTAGTGCATCGATGTTTTAGACCAGTACTTGAATAAGTTCATAGTGGTCTTCATCAATGGCATTTTGATATTTTTCCCGAGCAAGGAAGCTCACAGGGAACATCTACGGATTGCTTTATCGGTCCTTAGACCAAGTCGGTTGTACGCAAAGTGGGCTAAGTGCGATTGTTGGATCTAGAAGTGGCTTTCTTAGGCCATGTGATCAATAAGAATGAGGTTATGGTTATTCCCCATAAGAGTGAATCAGTAGTTGTTTGGAAGCGGCCTCAGGGTGTGAGCGAGGTGCGCAGTTTCCAAAGCTTGCTGAGCATTATAGACGGTTCATGGAAGGATTTTTCTAAGATCACTCCACCTATGACCAGTCTGTTCCGCAAGGTCAACAAGATGTTGTCTGGGATGACAAGTGCAAGACCAGTTTTCAAGAAGTTGAAACAGTGTCTGACTTATGCACCAGTTTTGGCATTGTCGGAAAGAATGATGGCTATATGGTCTATAGTTAATGCTTCGAGAAATGGGTTGGGATGTGTCTTTGATGCAGAGGGGCAAGGTTATTGCATACGCATCTAGACAATTGAAAACCTATGAAGCAAACTAACCAACACATGACCTAGAACTAGTAGTAATAGTGTTTGCATTGGAAACTGAGGTTACTTGGGTGACCTAGAGGTCAGCAGAAGTTTTCCACTAGGAGATTATCCATTTACATGGCATTCCTAAGACCATTGTATCGGATCGAGATGGCCGATTCATGTCAAGTTTATAGCAAGAACTTCACAAGGCCATGGAAACTGAATTGAGATTCAGCAGCGTTTCATCCTCAGACAGATGGTCAGTCTGAAAAGACCATCTAGACCCTGGAGGATATGCTAAGAAGCATACGTACTCGATCATCCGACTAGCTGGGAAGACAACCTAAGTCTGATTGAGCTCACGTACGATAATAGCTGGCATGCTACGGTCAAGATGACTCAGTTCGAAGCTTTGTATGGTCACGGATGTAGATCTCAGATTTGTTGGGTTGAGTACGCCGACAAGATTCTACTTGGACCAGAGTTGGTCGAAAGGACAACTTCGAACATTGCTCTGAGTAGACAGAGGTTGTTGACCGCTCAGAGTCGACAAAAGTTTTACGCAGATCAGAAGCGTTAAAGTGTTGAGTTCGAGGTTGGTGGAAAGGTACTTGTCATAGTATCGCCACCCAAGGATGTTTTCAGGTTTGGTAAGGGTGGGAAGCTTAACCCTCGCTACATGGGACCATTCAAGATTCTGGATAGAGTAAGATCTCTAACGTACCGTTTGGCATTGTCGCCATCGGCATACCCAGTGTATAATGTGTTCCACGTATCATTGCTAAGGATATTCGTGCCAAGATGAGTCTCGTAGGCTGAGCTATAAGGACGTCGAGATTCAGGCAAATGGTACTTGAGAGGAGATGCCAGATCGCATTCTCGAACGCCGTGTGAAGCAGCTGTGCAACAAGATTGTACTGTTGGTACGAGTTCTGTGGTCCAGGTCTGGGACTGAGGAAGTTACTTGAGAAACCGAGGCAGAGATGCTCAGACACTTTTCTGAGTTGTTTTTCGGCCAAGTTTCAGGGTCGAAACTTCTTTTAAGGGGGAGGTGATGTGATACCCCATAATTTTGTAAGGCTATTTTGGGAATTATGGATTTTTCCCGAACGTCCGTTTGGTACGTCGGATTTAATTCTGAGAGCTTAAGACGTTCTGTAATGTGCTCTGTATTTGTAATATTTTTCTCAGTGAAGAATTATACAGTCGAGGTGTGTTGGGAGTTTATACTCGTTCGTGTACGACTTTTGTTAACGCGGATTAAGATTGGTACAAGTTTATTGCCCAAGAGTTGTTATCTAATGGGCAATAGTACAAGATTCTTTATCCAAAGGTTTTTGTCCAAGAGCCATTGTCCAAGGGGCAAAAGGGTTTGGATATTGTCCAAGAGGCAAGGACCCTAATTTCTTCTATAAATAGAGGTGTTGGGTGAGGGTGGAAGAGGGTGCGAAAGATGCAGAAGCGCTCTCAGATTCTCGACTCTCAAAAACGCTCTCAAAGAAAACGCTCTCAAAACGCTCTCTCTCGGGAAGGCTCTAGTGGATCGTCGGAGCTCGTTTAGTGTCGTTCTCGGTGGCCAAAGGGAAGCTTGGGAGGCCCTTAGAAGCCTAGAAACCAAGCAAGGCGAAAGACGAGCCAAATCGATCGTCGAGGGTGAGTTTTCTCCTCTCGTATTTCTGTTTTCGTTCGCGACGGCGACCGCCGCAAGGATCACGGCGACCGCCGGCATGAGACGGCGCCCGCCGTGGTGAACGGCGACCGCCGTGATGAAGGAGGCCAGCCGCCGTGGTTGAGCGGCGCCCGCCGTGAAGAACGGTGCCCGCCGTGGTTGAGCGGCGCCCGCCGTGGTTGAGCGGCGCCCGCCGTGGTTGAGTGGCGCCCGCCGTGGTTGAGCGGCGCCCGCCGTGGTTGAGCGGCGCCCGCCGTGGATGAGACGGCGCCCGCCGTGAATTGGGCGGCGCCCGCCGTGATTGTTGTGGCGCCCGCCGGCGAGTTGTTGTTGGTCGGGTTGTTGGTGTTGGCTTCCGTAGCCTTCGTTCGGGTTTCGTTTCCTTCGATTCCTTTCGTTCTTTCATAGATCGGTATTGTTGTTTGTCGAATCTAACTTAGGATTTCTGTATGGGTCGATCCGAAGGTACCAGAGTTGGCAGATTCGTCTCTGTGTCGAGCCCGGAATCCCGTCGTTAGACTTCGTTCAAACTCTGTGGATTAAGGCAAGTGGCGGTTCGCTCTTGCTCATCGTTCCATATTTACATTAATTATCAGTTGTTTATCTGAGTAATTAATTTGGAATGATTATTGTGTTCATCTGGAAACGGTTTTGTTAACTGTTTTGGAAAACTAAAATATGATGTTATAATAGGTTGTATATCTGTTAGAACAACGCTATTATATATATATGTGATTAATACAGATATTATTATAGGTTGTATATTGTTAGAACAACGCTATTTTATCTGTTTCTGGCCGTGATGGCTTTGTTGTGATTGATTACTGTGTTGAACTATTTAGTTAGCATGAGTATTCGTAGGAACGCTACTGTGTATCTCATTGCGAGTGCTAGTCGTTTCTTGATAACCTGGTGGTTAGGATTTAGTTCCTACCACCCTTCTCTAATGCCGTTTGTAGGGATTTAGTTCCCGACTCCGCCTTGAGGGATTTAGTTCCCGATTTGACTTTTGGGATTTAGTTCCCGAGTCAACTCCGCTCCTAGGGATTTAGTTCTCGCGAGACTTAGTTCTCGATTCGACTCTTGGGATTTAGTTCCCGAGTCAACTCTGCCTTAGGGATTTAGTTCCCGAGGGATCTAAAAAGATTATAACGTGATGTGGGTTTTGGAATTAAATAAGATAAAGTGCCCGAGTGCACATAATTAATATACCTTTGGCGAGTAGTGCAGCTAAGTTATAGTGCAGCTAGGAAAACTCGTCTCGACTTTGATCATAGTACGTTCTCTTTCCAATCTGGATTCGCTGTATGCGATGAGGTTGGTCGTGAACCGAAACATCTCAGTCAACTTTTAAATCATTGTTGTATGATGCTGTAAACGTTCCAGATTTGTCATTTTTCCTTAAAGACTCATTTCCTTTGGAGTCTTCTTTCGGGTCGATTTCTGTGAAGATTAAGTCTTCCAGAATCTTCTCCTGTGCATACCTCTTGTTGTTATTCCGTGAAAGTGCCGGGTTATGTATCGTCCCTTCGGTTATTATTCGAGGGACAATGATAGTAAACGGTTACGATCACTCGAACCACTCTGCTTTGTACCCTTGCTAGTCTATTCAAGTAGACTAACCCACGAACTTTGTTCTCTGCATGTGGGTTGGTGTCATCCGTTCGATTCGGCACATCAGATAGAGCGAAGATATGAGGAGACTAGATTGACTATGGAGACGATGGTTGTTTTTGGATGTTTTAATAAATTTCTTTTAATCAGGTTGAGATCTTTGGGCAGGTGATCATTACGATCACAACCCTTTTTGTAATATCTTTTAAAAGACTTCCGCTGTACTTTGTTTAAACTCTGATTTTGGCCTATTCGGGATTGGGTTGTAATCCCGTAACTCATGTTTCATTTGATTGATGTTTTGATTTGAATACTTTGATCATTATGTATCAATTGTATTCCATGAATTGTATTTAAACCGGTAAAGCCTTGGGTGATCTTGGTAAGGAACACTGGGGTCACTGGCGGTAATACATTTCCAAATGGGTTAAGATTTGGGGGTGTTACAAATTATGTTTTGTTTATTTCATGGTGGTTTATGACATTTTTAGACATTGGTTTAGTTGTTTTTCCATCAAATGTCAGGTTTTACCCTTTGTAAGGTTTAATGGGCCTTGATGGGCCGCAAACTTTTTTTTTTCCTTAGGCGTTCTTCTTTTGCTTTGCATATACACGGCAACAACTATTCATTTGTTAGACACGTTTAATCAGATTGAAGAATTACAATTATCTCTCTCTTTTGGCTGAGAACAAAAACTCTCATCTTCTCCTTGCTTGTGAGTTGCATCAAGCATTGTTGGTTGTTCTTAAGTGTGTTAGATCTCAAAGGCATCTAGCCATTGTTCTTCTAGTTTGGTGAGTTGCATCCGAACCAAGAAGAGCCCTATCCCTCCATTGTCACGCCATCATCTTCCCAACACATCATCACGTCTTCATCTTCACCTTCATCGTCCATTCATCCCTACCTCCAGATCTAGATGCCATCTTCATCACAATCATCAACAAAAACTGCATAGGCATCCATTGGTTCCCAAAACGATATCCTTGTCAACCGGGGTTGAGACGAGCAATTACCTTGCATCGAGTCATCTTAGATCCTTGCGCGTATCAGTTTAGGTTTTGAAATGGAGATAAGTATTTGTAGGCAAATTAGTTTTTAGATAAATATTTATACGTAATTACTTTTAGATAAATATTTGTAGGAAAATTAGTTTTAGATATGATCATATGATCGATACCAATTAAAGAAAAACATAACCATTCAGTCATGTACTTAAGATCTAGAAGGCTTTATATATTATAATATATTTTGTTTGTTAGTTGTTACAATGAAAAATATATACTTTTAAAAATATAATCAAGAATAGATTTTTACATATAAGAAAAAATATAGTTGGTACTTACTAGTGTTATAAATAAATATCAAATTAATTATTATTAGAATAAAATAATCAGGTTTAGAGACAAATTCTCCAAAACTGATAATAGAATCCTAATTAAGATTAGATTTTTTTTTTAATCTAATTAAGATAAATTTGTACATTTGAATTTACATTATCAATCTACAGATTTTATGCTTGTGTTTTTAATTAAATTTATTTAGCTAAATAAAATGTAATATATAATTAAATTGGATCCACTGATAATAATTTTTTTGAAGGCTAGATGATGTGGTAGATGATGGATGGATGATGATGACACGTAGAAGAATTCAATGTGAGGTCGAAATGTAGGATTTAGGCATCTCTTTTAGTGTATATATATAATATATAAATAGATTCGAAATCTATCTATATTTAAATCTTGTTAGGTGTTCGAAATATATCTAGGTTAAACAAACTTCTCAAAATCATATACAGTTGAAAGTTATAAATTTGAAAATTACGTAAATTTGCAGAAAAGTAAAATAAATTAAACTTAAGTGTTAACCATAAAATAAAATGTATAAAAAGTGGGACAAATATAATTGTGGTTCGTTGAGAATGGATATGTTTTATACATATATATCTTGATATTAATTTGATAAATATATTTTTTTGGTTTATATCTAAGTTGTCGTGATATATAATTGATCATATATTCTGATAAGTTATTATGTCATCACAATTCTCAACTTCATGCAAATTGAAACTACGAAGTATTTTCAAATTAATATGTAATTGATACGTATCTTTGATAAAGTTTTTCCCATTATTTAATACTATGCATATAATTTTACATATAATTATGTTATTTAGTGTGAGAGGTTATGGTTAGTTCATACTCACTTGTAACGTTATATCGCAGTATTACATGGTGGTAAAAATTTATAAAAGTTGGATACTAAAAAAAATACAATTTAATGTTATATCGCAATATTAGTTACAATTGAAAAATTAGAAAATAAATCTCTGTTTGGATAAATGTCTATTTTATTGGATTTAATTATTAACCAAGTTTAAGATTAAAATTATGAGATTGTACATGTATAACTAAAGCGTGATTGTTATTTATTTTACCAATTTTGTAATGCTTTAAAGTGAAATTAATATAGATTTGGTAGTTTATTAGTATTGATATGCAAAAGAATAAAAAACAATAGTAACTATGCTAGTGAATAAGAATATAATTATAATTAAGGCAAGACCCACTACTATAACTTGTTTTCAGAGGGCCGAATGATGTGTCATATCTCAGAGGCCGACATGTAGGCGACGTAGGATTTAGGCTTCTCCTTTAATATATATATATAATA
The DNA here is from genome assembly GCA_027886185.1 of Rheum nobile. Lineage (NCBI taxonomy): Eukaryota > Viridiplantae > Streptophyta > Magnoliopsida > Caryophyllales > Polygonaceae > Rheum > Rheum nobile. The sequence continues at coordinate 1,685,682 of WOAB01000025.1, read as the reverse complement.
GATTGAATGCGTAAAAGTATACTGCTAGAGAGGCAAAATTAACACCCAAGAATAATTTAATATACAAAGAGGCAAAATTAACATAAACATACCTACTCACAATTCAATTGTTGTTGTCATAGATGTGTTTGGGTGTCTGACACATTGAAGGAAAGAAAGCATAAGAAGCATTTATGATACAATGAAAAACCTAAAGGTCAAATAAAAAGAGACAAAACTAAAAGAGAGACATACATATGAATTGTAGATGTGTTTGGGGTTGGTCTGACGCATTGAAGGAAATAAAGCATGTGAAACATTTATGATATATATAATAAAAACCTAAATATCAAACGAAAATATACTACTAAATAAAAACAATCTATAAACATAAACAAATTATGATTACATATATAAAAACTATCTATAATTAAAAAAAAAATATTGATGATTACATATAATATTTCCTAACTTTTTCCTTCCTAATAAGTAATTAATCTATTCCAATGTGTGGCCCAAATATACCTTCAACTTTTCTCCAAAAGGTCCAATATTTCGACCTCTGAATTTGGCAGCACCTTACAACCACTAAACGACGTCTTTTTTACCAATACAGTTATCCAAGTGCAAATCCCACACGAACTCAAACTGTAACACAAAATTATCTTCTCTGCTTTTGCAAGTAATAGCAACAATGTATGCCCAGTCTTTCTCCAGACTATCATCGGCACATTACACATACCTCCCCGGAGTTAGAAGAAAAAGACTTCAATGCCGAAGAGGAGATAGCAAAACTCAATGGCGTAGAGAAGATAGCAGAACTCAATGGCGGAGGAGAAAAAAATTTCTCCTAATCTTTTCTTTAATTCACCTATATTCATATTGTGTACTTTTGATATTACTTGTTATCCTATTCTCAAATTTAGAACGTCAATGGAGGAGAGGAGAAAGTGAAGATCAATGGTGGAGACGAGATTTCCACCTACCTAATTGATGTGATCACTCCTGTGCCACATCAAGTGAAACAAGATCAAGGAGAGCCAACGCCTAAGGAAGTGCCATAAGGCCTCGTCACTCGTTCGGTCGCGCGTGCTGCCACATAAGAACAAGCCATGGCACTAGAAGCCATCACTCGTGCACGAGCTCAGCAACTACTTCTAGACATCCAAGCTTGTCTTTGGATCCAGGGAGCACCGAGCCAACTATAGGCCAAGACGGTGATAAAGATCCAAGGTTGCATCACGACACTGACAAAACTAGGGTTTCTTCAAACCTCCGCACCAGCGACTCCTAAACTGAGTATGGACAGTATTTATCTTCAAGATATGTTATAGGAGGAACTCATACCAAATTTGGGGCCATTTGGAGAAGATGTGCCGAGAGAAAAAGGAGGTGGGGCCTCGGCCTAGCTGGCGTCGGCGTCGCAGCTTGTCCAGAGGTGCAATTTTTATTCCGTTGTGCGTTTGGGCTGAAATTTGTATGTTCTTGTGATCATGAGCTTATCTCGCTTGTATCCAAATTTCAGGCCCAACGGAGCTTTGTGGAGGGAGAACGGCATGTTTCAAGTTTCTAGAGAATTAGGGTTTCGTAGAACATTTTGTCTATTTATATGTTTGCCGATTTTTTTTAAGTTAAGCTTTGATTAATTGAAAATATAAAACTTTGAGTTTCTTGAATGAACTTTTAAGTTACGTTCTTGAGTGTTTGTCTTGGTGAGCCATATCCATTTCAATCTACTCGATTTTGGTGAGTCATATCCAAAATGGTTATGAAACCTATGTGCGTCATATTCTTGGAGAATCAACAAACCTCTTTTTGAATTTATTGGTGCGTCATATACAATAGATCCAAATTGTCTATCCCTTTTATATCTTTGCAAACATAAACCCTAAAAATTCACAAAAAGAACCATCTTTGATCGCGATCTGAGTCTTGATCAACATGAAGCCTTGAAGGACAACTTTCCTTGAACTAGAACGGAGATCCTTATGCGGAAACGCATCATATGGTATCAAAGCTTGATCAAGGTAAGGCCTAAAACAATTGCTTGTCTTGATTTCAAACATTAAGTTTATGTTCGAGCATAACCCAATCCGTCTTTACAGAACCTTTGTGCGTGTGTGGCTTGCCTTTTTCCTTGAGGTGAGTGTGCTGTGAAAACCCTAATTTTTTGCCTTAGGAAACCCAGCCAAAACCCTAATGAGAGGAGCCAAGTTCGGTCCTTGTGCGCCAAGCAATGAACCAACCCAAAACTAGCGTGCGCACTTCTTGTCTTGTGCGCCAAGCCAGCCAACTCCATGCCGTGTCCATTAGCGTGAGCCAACCTTGGGAGTGGGCTGCAAGAAAGACCAAAAGAAGGTTGAGAGAGAGAGCCATGAACCCTTGGGTGGTAAACCAACCTTCCCCAAAGTTGCGCCCTTCCCCTTGCCTTGCGCACCAAGCTTTGCAAAATCTTTTGCAAATTCTATCTTGTAACCATAATATCTTATCTTGTTTTTTGCATCTTGAGATTATTTTGCTTTTTGTGTTTAGATAAGATTTAGTTGAGATTTGTTTTATATTTTAGGTACTTAAGATTTCTTGTTATTTTTTTGGATTATATCTTATCTTGTCTTTCTAGGTCTTATCCTACCCTATCCGTACAAAAAAGGGACCCTTGCTATAGCTTGAAAAAGCCCAAAGGGACCCTTGCTATAAGCTTGAGAAAGGCCTAAAAAAAATCAAGAAAGTCAAGAAAATCAAGAAAAGTCCTTCTTTTTAGCAAGAGTCTAGATTATCTAATTGGTTTATCTTAAACATTATCTTATTTAGACATAACTTGCTTGATAAGGTCTTGACTTGATTGCTTGCATATCCTATCTCTCCAAGCCACTCTACCCTAGTTTGAACAATACCTTGTGTCTTTCTTGGTCCTTCCTTGTGCATAGTGAGATATTCTTGTGATTGCACTAACCCTAGGATCAAGTTAAGGTTGCTGGAAGGAAACCCTAGGTGTACGGCCAGCCCTCAAGATACATGGAGTGTGAGCTCCAAGAAAAGGTTTTCTCTTGTTAAAAATCTGTTTTTATTTGATTTTTGTTACTAACTTGACAAGTTTGCTTGCTTTGTTAGTTTTAGAATAGATTATTTTTCTTTACCATGTGAAATGGCAGAAGAAACCAAAGGGAGATCAATCACCTTGGATGATCTGTCAAGCTTGTTCAAGAAAGCCCGTAGAGAGCTCTTGCCCACTGTAGAAGTTAGATTGGAGCAAAGACTAGGCTCACTGAGCAATGCTAGAGCCAAGGAAGTACCGGTTTTCAGCCAACCACAAGAAACTACGCAAGAGGATGGTAAAGGCGAGATCAACCCGTGGGACCATCCATCTATCTACGATGAGTACCCGAAGCAATGTTCTAAAAGTCGCTAGGCGGGAGCTGAGCGGTGAGGGGGGGGGGAGGGGGGCTAGCGGCTAGGCGGGACCTAGGCGGACTAAAAATTAATGCATGATCCATATGATTTTTTTATTATGTTCTCCCAAATCTATTAATCTTTATAAAACTATGTTGGGATGAGATTTGATATTATATTATGGGCCTTATTGTACAAAGCCTAACCCAAAATTATGTTAATGCATCCGTCATCTTCTAAGATGTTGCAGCTTCCACAACATTTGAGGATTCTTCTCGCCTAGGCAGATCTAGGCGGGTTCTAGGCGGAGGGTGACCGCCTAGCGCCTAGTCAGGGCCTAGGCGAACCTAGGCGGGGATTTTTAGAACATTGACCCGAATGAAGAAACCAATGAGAACTACACGGCTAGAAGAGAAAGCTTGGTGGTCAAGAGATCACTAGTAACCAATGACAACCCACCTATGTCGTCTCAAAGAGAGACGATCTTCCACACAAGGTGTCTAATCCACGTGAAGGTGTGTAGTGTCATCATTGATGGCGGCTCTTATTGCAACATTATTGATCAAGAGGTCGTAGAGAGATTCCACATCAAGACCACCCTCATCACAACCATACAGCCTAAATTGGCTGAACTGTACCGCCCCTCTCAAAGTTAAAGAGCAAGCCAAGATACAATTTGCTATTGAGGGATACAAAGATGAAGTGTTATGCGATGTGCTGCCCATGACCGCTTGCCATCTCCTACTTGGGCGACCATGGAAGTATGATCGAGGAGTGAACCATCAAGGGGTCACTAATGAGTATTATTTTCACATGGAAGGAAAAAGAATCACGCTACACCCTATGTCTCTACATGAGATCATGGCCGACCATGTTGCTAAGGAACAAAGGAGGAGCCAAAAGGAAAAAGAAAAGGGCGAAAACAAGAAGATGGCCATAGGCTATAATTCATGCGCTAGAAATCATATGCTTCTAACTAAGGCTAAAGAGGTGAACTACACAATTCAGGGGAGTAGAGTTTGTTTCCTTATAATCCCTATGTGTAACTTGTTTACTTCTAATGAATTGAGTGACCTACCCCCTTTTATTGCTCACTTATTGCAGGATTTCCTAGACTTGTTTCAAGAAGAAGTCCCTAATGGTCTCCCACCAATTAGGGGCATTGAACATAAAATTGACTTCGTCCCATGAGCAACTTTTCCAAGAAAAGCAACTTATAGGACCAACCCTGAGGAAACCAAAAAGCTACAAAGACAAGTTCAAGAGTTGATGGAGAAAGGCTATGTTAGAGAGAGTTTGAGTTAGACCTGATCAAACACGGGTCCGGGCCGGGCCGGACCCATTTTTTCAACCCGTTCAAGTGGGCCGGGTCCGGGCCAAGCCTGTTATTCGGGCCATAACCCTTAACCGGACTCGCCTGGAAGTCCGGGTCGGGCCGGCCCGCGGGCGGCCCGATTAGTCATTTCCAAGAATATTTCCTTTTTTATATATTTTTTATTCTCCAAACTAATCATTTAAGATCAATAATAAGAAAAGGGTAAGTAATCTTATCTTAGGTTTTTTTTATTATATATTTTTTAAATCTTTAAAATAATATGCGGGCCAGGCTAGGCCGAACGGCCCGTTAGGGCCTAAACATTAACCGTACACGGCCCGCTTACCCATCTAGGCCGGGCCAAACGGCCCGTTAGGGATTTAATCCTTATCCGAGCCCGTATTATTAGGCGGGGGGGTCGAGCGGGCCAACCTGTGTTTGCTCATGTCTAGTTTGAGTCCATGTGGCTGGCCAGTGACCCTAGTCCCCAAAAAGGATGGAAGTTGGCGCATGTGTGTCGACTATAGGGCCATCAACAACATCACCATCAAGTATAGACACCCAATCCTAAGGCTGGATGATATGTTAGATGAACTCCATGGATCTAACATATTCTCCAAGATATATTTGAAGAGTGGATACCACCAAATCCGGATGAAAGAAGGCGACAAATGGAATATTGCCTTCAAAACCAAGTATGGGTTGTATGAGTGGTTGGTAATGCCCTTTGGACTCACTAATGCTCCTAGCACTTTCATGCGCTTAATGAATCATGTACTTAGAGATTTTATAGGAAGATTTGTAGTTGTTTATATTGATGACATCCTAATCTATATTCATTCATTACATGAGCATGTTGATCATCTTAGACATGTATTAGAGGTCCTTAGGAAAGAGAAGCTCTATGCTAACTTTAGAAAGTGTCATTTTTGCTTGGACCATGTTATGTTTCTTGGCTTTGTGGTGTGTAAGGTGGGTTTGAAAGTAAATAAAGAAAAGGTTAAAGCTATCAAGGAATGGCCTACGCCCACCACAATGACTCAAGTAGGGAGTTTTCTTGGGTTAGTCGGCTTTTACCACTGGTTTGTGAAAGATTTTAGCACTATTGCCATGCCCCTAATCGAGCTCACAAAGAAGAACGTGACTGTAATACCCTAGATTTGTAATCCTTTATAAGGATTAGAGTGCTACCCATGTCAAAAAGAGCTCTTTCTTTTCAGGGTTCAAGTGAGGACAAAGAACTATGAAGTTAAGCGTGCTAGGGTGGGAGTAGTACCAGGATGGGTGACCTCATAGGAAGTCCCCGGGTTGGCATGGGATGGCGCTTCTAAGGATCGGGCCTTACAGATGGTATCAGAGCCTACTCTGGTTTACGAGTGGACTTGACCTGGATGGCGGTCACTCGACCTAGAGGGTGGTCTTTGGGCTTGAGGAGGTCGTCAAGGGTTTAAGTGGGGGTGATTGTAATACCCCGGATTTGTAATCCTTTATAAGGATTAGAGTGCAACCCATGTCAACAAGAGTTCTTATTTTTCTAGGTTCAAGTGAGGACAAAGAACTCTGAAGTTAAGCGTGCTAGGGTGGGAGTAGTACCAGGATGGGTGACCTCCTGGGAAGTCCCTGGCATATTATGGCGCTTTTAAGGCTCGGGCCTTACAGTGACCTTCCATTGGGGTGAAGAAAAAGAAAAGGCATTCCAACTGCTTAAGGATAGCTCACCCACGCCCCTTTGCTGGTACTTCCCGACTTTACCAAGACATTCGAAATTGAGTGTGATGCCTCCAGAATTGGCCTAGGAGGACTGTTGATGCAAGCATGACACCCCATAGCTTATTTTAGTGAGACGTTGAGTGGAGCCGAACTAAATTATCTCACTTATGACAAGGAGTTATATGCACTAGTGAGGGTGTAGCAAACATGGCAACACTATCTCTTGCCAAACGAGTTTGTCATTCATTCGGACCATGAAGGTCTTAAGTTTCTCAAGGGTCAAAGTAAGCTAAACAAGAGGTGTGCCAAGTAGGTAGAGTCCATTGAATCATTCTCTTATGTTATTAAGCACAAGAAGGGAAAAGACCACGTTGTGGCCGACGCCCTGTCCCGAAGGTACGCACTCATAACCTCCTTAGATGCAAAAAATGCTTGGTTTCTCTTTAATGTGTGAATTATATGATCAAGATTCTGAATTTGGGGAGATATTTCAAGTATGCCAAACGAAGGATAACTTAGACTAGTTTTACATTCATGATGGCTATCTTTTTAGAGGGACTAAACTATGTGTGCCTCAAAGTTCTATACGTAGGCTATTTGTGAAGAAGCACATGGAGGAGGGTTAATGGGACACTTTGGGGTGACTAAGACTTTGGCAACCCATAAAGAACATTTTATTGGCCACATATGCATAGAGAAGTAGTTCGATTTTGTGCCTCATGTGTGACATGCTTATGAGCTAAATCAAGACTCAGCCCTCATGGATTGTATACCCCTCTACCTATACCTAGCACCCCTTGGGAAGACATCTCTATGGACTTTGTGATGGGATTACCTAGGTCTAAGAGAGGGAGGGACTCTATAGTTGTGGTGGTTGATCGCTTTTCCAAAATGGCCCATTTTATTAATTGTCACAAAACCGACAATGCCTCACACATAGTTGATTTGTTCTTTGAAGAGATTGTAAGGTTACATGGAGTACCAAAGACCATTGTTTCAGATAGAGATGCTAAGTTCGATCGTTATTTTTGGAAGACTCTTTGGGCTAGGATGGATACTAAACTTCTTTTCTCTACTTCGTGTCACCCACAAACAGATTGTCAAACTAAAGTTGTTAGAATGACTCTTGGTGCTTTATTACGTTCTTTGTTGAGTACTAACTTGTGTAGGTGGGAAGAATGTGTTGCCTTCATTGAGTTCGCTTACAATAGGACGGTGCATTCAGCTACTAAAAAGTCGCCATTCAAAGTTGCCTATGGGCGTAACCCTATTACCCCCTTAGACATGGTACCTTATACTATCAAGGATCGTGAGAGTCAAGAAGGAGTTTACCATGCTAAGTACGTCAAAGGGCAGCCTAAATAAACTAAGAGGAAATTAGAGTCACGAACTGAACAATATATGAAGTAGGCCAACAAAGGAAGGCGAGCGGTAATCTTTGAGCCCGGAGATTTCATATGGATACATCTTCAAAAGGAACGCTTCCCAAACCTACGTGACTCAAAGCAAAAACCAAGAGGATATGGACCCTTTTAAGTCATACGAAGGATCAACAACAATGCCCATCAGATTGAATTATCAAGTGAGTATGGGATTAATGATGTGTTTAATGCGGCTGACTTAACGCCTTTTGTTGTAGACGAAGAGGACTTGGACATTGAAGAAGATTCAGGGTCGAATCCTTTTCAAGAGATGGAGGATGATCCCGCCTGCGCCACATCAAGTGAAACAAGATCAAGGAAAGCCAACGCCTAAGGAAGTGCCATCAATCTCGATCACTCGTTCGGTTGCACGCGCTGCCACACAAAAACAAGCCATGCCACCAGGGGCCATCACTCGTGCACGATCTCGACAACTACTTCTTCACATCCAAGGTTGTCTTTGGAGCCAGGGAGCACCGAGCCAAGTGGAGGCCAAGCCGGTGATGATGATCCAAGGTTGCGTCACGGCACCGACAAAACTTGGGTTTCTTCAAACCTCGGCACCAACGACTCATAAACTGAGTATGGATGGTACCTATCTTCAAGATATGTTGGATGAGGAACTCATATCAAATTTCGGACCATTTGGAGGAGATGTGCCGAGAGAAGTAAAAAAAGGTGGGGCCTGAGCCTAGCGGGCGTCCGCGTCGCAACTTGTCCAGAGGCGCTTTTTCATTCCTTCGTGCATTTGGGATGAATTTGGGATATCCTTGAGATCATATGATTATTTCGCTTGTTGATAGGTGTTATTTCATACACCTTTACTAGAAATTATTAGCATGATTTGGAGGAGTTTATGATTAGTTTTAAGGCTAAGTCTGCAGTCCCGACATTGTGGAAAGAAGTGAAGATATCCTAGGATTTGCAGCTTAGATGGAGATGATGAAGATGAGGATCTGCTGGAGTCTAACTGGAAAAGACTATCAATAGTTGGTAGTAATGAAGAGCAGCAGAAGAGAGGAAGAGAAGCTGAAGGAGAGAGTGAGCGAGTTCACCGCCCCGCGGCGATCCTCACCGTGACCCGACGGTGACTCCCAGAGAAGCTTGAAGCCCCGCGGTGGCCGTGTTAAATGCCGTGCGCCCAGAGACATTTATTTCCTTTTATTTCGTTCAGACTTTGTTATTTTATTATTATGTTTCCTTTATTGTTTACATTAGTTTAACCTAGTTTTCTTAAGACTATTTAAACCCTCTTTCTAGGTTAAGAGGCAGAGAACAACTTCGCTTTACATCAGACGTTATTTTTCCCTTAGTTTTCATTCTCGTTTGAATGGAGAACTAACTTCCCTTTGTTCTACTAGACGATTGAAGCAATACAGTTGATGTGTTTGTGAGATTTCTATTCCTTGTTCTTATCCTTATAAATGTTGGTTTGATTCTCTTGGTTATAATGATTATTGATTTCTTGTTGTTCTTCTTAGCCTGGTCAACTAGGTTGAATACTTTTTATCAATTGCTAGGATTGCATATAGGGGTTTCGAGTGCACATCTAGTGGCATACACGATTGTGCGTATAGGGGTCCCGAGCGTACAATCGTGAGTGAGAATCAGCTGCATGTTAAGTAGTAAGGTGTCTTTCTATTTGCATGTATCCTATATCCTTGTGTGTATTGCTATTGCTTTGTTGGTGGTAAAGTATACCGACAACTATGGGAATCGGTGGTGCTTTATCATTGGCATAGTAATAAGTCTATCGATAACTGTGAGAATCGATAGTGCTTAAGATCGGGGCGGAAACAACTATAAGGATAGTAAAAGAACTTGGATTGAATAGATTTCTGTGATCAAATTATATCTCTGTATTGTGGATCTCGCTCTAGTAGGACTACTTTCCCCATTATATTTTCTCTACTCAACCAAACTTGTTTGCTTTGCTTGCTTTGTTCTTTCTTGATAACTAAACCCCCCTTGCTTGTTACTTGTCATTCACGATTTCATACTACATCAGATCTTCCCTGTGGGTTCGACCCTTGCTTGCTTACTATACATCTGTTTAGTAGGTTTGTTAGGACTTTTTACTTTGATAAGGCTAATCAACGATACTTGCATTGTGCACTTTTAGTCCGTCAAATTTGGTGCCGTTGCCGGGGAAGTTTTCTGTTTTTGTTGTGTGTTTTTGTGATTGATTTTTGGTGGAGACCTATCTTATGGTCGACACCCATAGTACTGACTCCCCTCTAGCTGCTTTTGATCCAGAAGTCGACAGATCGTTCCGTGCGAACCTACGCGATCAAGGAGAAGAAGAAGTAGAGGTTGAGATCGTTGAGCCGACTGAGACAATTAACATCCCTGCTTTTGCAATCGCTGGAACTCTGAGAGAGCTGACTGAACCGAATATTGGAGCACAACCCCTGGCTGTCATCATCCCTGCACTTGGCGAAGGGGTGAACTTTGAGCTGAAGTCTGGAGTTGTTGCATATCTCCCTAAGTTCCACGGTTTGAGTGGAGAAGACCCGATCTCTCACCTGGGCAAGTTCCACAATGTCTGCACGACTATGAAGCCCAGCAACGTGACGGAAGACCAAATCAAGATGAGAGCTTTTGGTTTCTCCCTGCTAGACTCTGCAAGCGACTGTTACTATCACTTGCCACCAGGAACCATAGATACCTGGAATAAACTACACAAGGCGTTCCTGGACAAGTACTTTCCAACGAAGAAGGCGAATGCCTTAAAAAAGGCAATTGCCAATATTGAGCAGGTTGGTGATGAGACGATGTATGATTATCTTGAGAGGTACAAGAGGCTTTGCTCTAGCTGCCCATTCCACGGATACGCCAAGCAAGACCTTGTCCTCTATTTACACAATGGTCTGCTGGACCAAGAGAGAAGGATGGTTGACGCTGCTTGCGGTGGAAGCATTCTGAATCTGACACCGGATGCAGTGATGGAGAGGTTCCAGGAGATGAGTGAGAGCACCAGGAGTTTTGGAAAGACATACCAGAGGAAGGCGGTCAATGTTGTGACCCATGCAAGGCCAAGCCCAGTACTGACTGAGCTAGCTGAGTTGAAGGAGATGGTGAAGAGAATGGCCAATCAGAATGCTCCTCAACAAGTCAAGGCATGTGGGCTTTGTTCTGATCAATTCCACCATACCGATACCAGTCCCCAGCTGCAAGAGGAAGGTACTGCTGAAGTGAATGTTGTAGGAGGTTACGGACCCCCTAGGCCGCAGTTCGGTGGACAACCCAATTACAATCCGAGAGGGTGTGACCACCCAGGTTTCAGATGGAGTGACCCTCAAGGCGGTCAACAGCCGACACAACAGCAGTACCAGCAGAGAGTCCCGTACCAACAGAGGCCTCAAGACCAAAGCTCCGGTGCTTCTACTGAAGAGATGCTAAAGACTCTGACTCAGCATTTCGCCACGCATGTGCAGGCTACTGAGTCAAGTATTAAGAACATGGAGAGGCAGATTGGTCAACTAGCTGATGTTGTGACCAAGATTGACCAGAGGACATCTAACTCCCTGCCCTCTCAGACTATTGTGAATCCAAGAGAGAATGTAAGTGCTATCACTCTCAGAAGTGGTACGAAGCTGGTCGTTGCCCCTATTGCTGAAGAGGAGAACGAAATCGAGAAGGCAGAAATCACGCACCGCCCCGCGGTGGATCCCACCGCGGCCCGGCCAGAAATTAAAGAAGGAGCCAGGAATGAAGTGTTGTTGCCACCGCCCCGCGGCGATCCTCACCGCGACCCGGCGGATGATCCTAGTAATCCCACCGAGACCTCACCGCCCCGCGGCGATGACCACCGCCCCGCGGTGGGCCTACCGCGACCCGGTCTCTTAAATCCCAGCTCTGCAGATGAAGCCTGTGTTGATGACTATGTTCGCCCCGTGTTTCCTCCTTTGGGTTCTGAGAAGCCACCAGCACCTTTCCCTAAGGCGCTGAAGGCCAAGAGAGTAGCTGAAGACAGCGATCTGTTCGAGACATTTCGGGACTGTGAGATGAACATTCCCCTGATCAAGCGTATCAAGGTTGTCCCTCGATATGCCAAGTTCTTGAAGGAGCTGTGCACCGTGAAGAGGACACAAAAGCAGAAGGTTCAGAAGAAGGTTCCTGTAGGTGAACATGCATCGGCGGTATTTCAGAGACGTATGACTGAGAAGTGCAAGGATCCAGGTACATTTGCTATTTCTATTATTATAGGTGAGCATCGATTTAAGAAAGCCTTGCTAGACTTGGGTGCCTTTATTAACGTGTTGCCTTACTCTTTGATTGACGATTTAGGAATAGGACCCTTGCATGATTCAAACATTGTTATACAACTTGCTGATGGTTCTTGTGTGCCCCCTAAGGGTATTGTGGAGGATGTTCTTGTGAGGATAGGTCCTTTGATTTTCCCTGCTGATTTCTTTGTTATGGATATGGAGTATGATGAGCAGGTTGCCCCGGTGATGCTAGGGCGACCTTTTATGAAAACATCCATGACAAAGATTGATATAGACAGTGGAATTTTAACTATGGAATTCGATGGAATAATTTTTGAACATAATATTCATAAAGCTAACTCCATTGAATTGCCTACTCCTTACTGCATTTGTGATTTTGATTATCATGTGCATGAAAATGTTAAAACTAGTGCAGTAGAGACCGCAGTTAAGTGTTCTACTATTGATGGACCTATTGACTTGCATGAGTTGCATGTTGATGATGTCTTGCTAGATGACATAGGAGATCCCACTCCCTCTAATTTGGGCACTTGCCCCCCTGCACTAACCATACAAGGCTGTAAGCCTTTATCTAGTGACGTGCAGCATATTCAGGTTGAGCCATATCGGCCCCCACATCGCTCTAAGTATGGGGGAGATGCTCCAAAGGAAGTAAGCATGGAGTTGATGGCAAAGAGGGAACATGGTCTAAGGTCTAAACCTTTCCATGGGAAGTCTCGACAGGAAGAGACGAGTAGGAGGATTCCGAGGGGATCCTATCCTAGGTGGTGATTGATCTGCAGTACGTGGAGCCAATGACGTTAACCAAGGCGTTGTCCGGGAGGCAACCCGTGGTAGTTTTTCTTTGTTTCTTTTATTTTCCTTAGATTATTTTTAGTAGTTTCTTTTGCTTTGTTTCGTTCGCCTGTTACTTACATTTCAGGTACGAAAGTAAATGGAGAGATGGTGTACTCAGCTATGTCACCGCCCCGCGGCGACCCTCACCGCCCCGCGGTGGATTTTTGGTATATTTTCCCTCTCCGAAAAAAAAAATCAAGAATAAAGGGCCCCGAAAAAACCTTAAACGGGTGAGTAAAAGTTTTATTTCTTGAGTGGTAACTAAGGTTTTGACGGATTGGGCCCACTTTCGGGCCGAGATTTCTCTCTTTGGGCCTTGTACCAGCCGGCCCATCATCCTTTTCTTCCCTTTCACCTTTCCCTTTCCCTTCCCTAACCTAGCCCCCTTCTCACAAAAACCCCCCCATTCTCCCACAAATCTCTCTCGACCTTGATCCAAATCTAGTCTCCAATTGCCTAAACCTTGAGTCCCTTGTCTAATTTGGAGTCTAGCCTCACAAACAAGCCAAACACAACCCCACCGCGCCGCTGTCGCCCCGCCTCGCGCTGCCCCGCCTCGCATTGTACTCCCTCGCATCGCTGCTGTCACTGCCCCGCGCCGACTCCACCGCGACCCGGCCAAATCCCCCAGTTGTTTCACCGCGACCCGGCGATTCGTCCACCGCCCCGCGTCGAGGCATCTTGGCTTCGTGTGTTTGCTCGTTTGTAAGTACTCTTGGTTTCCCTTTATTTTGAGTTTCTCCATTCATTACTTATGGCACCTAAGAGTAGGAAGCAAGTGTCTACGAGGGATGAGAATGAGGTCTACAATGTTGTGAAGGAGAGGAAGGTGTTGGCTACTAAATTCTTTCACAAGCCAACATTGGCTGAATTTGGAATGCTAGAGTGTGTGTCCCTGTGCTTAGCACAGTGTGGTTTGGGGACGTTTCTAAACTTGGCTGCCCCTGCGTATCCCAAGCTTTGTTACCAGTTCATCGCCTCTTTCAAGAGGTATTCTGATGGTTCAGACAACAAGAGGATGATGAGGGTCACATTCACTTACAATGGGCGTGATTATGCTTTGTCCCCTAAGGTGGTGCGTGATGCCCTGGGCATTACAAAGTTGCCAACGGATGGATGGTCTGGTGGCATTCTTGAGTCGGATATGATGGAGTTCTAGAAGGCTGTTACGGGCAAGACGTTCAGGATGGGTCAGGAGGTGAACTCGAAGCTAGTGAACCCGTGTCTATGGTTGATCCACAAAGTGATGATGAGAGATTTCTTTGGCCATGCTGATGATGGTAAGGTTCCTTTGAAGGATTTCCAGTGGTTTATGAGCATCTTGGAGGTTGTTACGTACACGCCGTGTTGGGCTACCCTCTTTTTGGGTTCCTTGAAGAGGATTCGTGATGGTGAGCCACGTGATATTTGTGGGGGTGGTCTGATTACCCTCCTTTGTGCTGGAGTGATAGCTACCAATCGGATTCCTCGGCCTGTTGCCTGCGCGGTGTATGATATGGCGCACATGAAAGTGTGCTCGATGCTGAAGCCATTGGGAAAGGATGGTGATTTAGTCTGGTCCTCCTATGATGGCCACATTCTGATTCTTCCCCGGACGTTTGCCTATTCCCCTTCATTTGCGGATTGGTGGATTCCCAGTGATAGAAGAATGACGACTGATGATGCCCCTGCTGCTTCTCCTTCAGGTCCGTATGGAGAGGGCCCTAGTGCTGGTGTTGCTCCTGCTGCTGCTGAGTTTGTGGGTGAGGATACTCCTATGTCGACTCAGTTTGATGCGCCCTCGTCTTCTTATGGTCCTGCCATGCCTTGGCAGGTGTTGTATGCAAGATTTGATGCATTCTCAGTGCAGCAGACTCACTGGAACACCCGAGTAGAGACCGGTCTGCAGACTTGGCAGACCCAGTTCCGTGCTGATGTAGATGAGCGTCTGGACGGTATGGACGCTCATATGAGGGACTACTTTGGGAGGTTCCCACCACCACCACCATCAGGCCCGCAGTGAGTTTATTTCTCCTTCCCCTATTTCATTTGCTTGTTCTCTTTTCTACATTGAGGACAATGTTCAGTTTAAGTATGGGGGAGGGATTTAGACTTGCTATCTATCTAGCTAGTGTATATAGCGTTGTTTTGTGTTCTGTAATTTCCGTTCGAGTATTTTATTTGGAAAAAAAAATCCAAAAAGATGTGAAAAAGGCAACCAAAATCCTGGGATGAGCTGAAAACCCGAAAGGGCAGTTCAGGTAAAAAGCAGGTAGTCCGACTGGTTTAGACCAGGGCAATATTGGACTGGAGTGATATGAGTATATGTGAGATATCTAGCAAAATGAAATGAGTGGCTTGGTGAAAACCCGAAAGGGCGCCTTGGCAAGATGAGCGAAAAAGAAGAAGAGTGATTTTAGGATTGCTCATTATTCTTGGCGAGGCGTCATAAGAAGAGGAGTCATAAGGAGGACTCGGGTAGGCCACTCTGGAGCGATAAGGAGCTAGATTGGAGTTAGGATTAGAATTATCTTTGCATCATGACGCGGCTAACGATGCACAAGCAAATGTCGTTGATTAGCCTTATCAAAGTAAATTATCCTAACCAACCTACTAAACAGAGTATAGCAGATAAGTAAGGGTCGATCCCACAGAGAAGGTATGATGTAGTATGCAAACGTGAATGACGAGTAACAAGTAACAAGTAATTGGGGGGTTTTGTAATCAAAAGAATACTAAGCAAACAAAGCAAGTAGATTGAGTTGAGAGAATATTATGAGGGAAAGTAGTTCCACTAGACCGAAATCCACAGTACAGAGATAGAGTTTCATCACTGAAATCTATTTCTTCCAAGTTTGTTTATTTATCCTTATAGTCGTTCCCATCCTGATCGTAAGTACTATTGATTCTCACAGTTGTCAATAGACTTATAACTATGCCAATGATAAAGCACAACTGATTCTCACAGGTGTCAGCATACTTTATCACTAACACAGCAATAGCAATGCACACAAGGATATAGGATACATGCAAGTAGAAAGACGTACAAGTACTCACTCCCCTACTTAACATGCAATTGATTCTCACACACAATTGTACGCTCGGAACCCCTATACGCACAATTGTGTTTGCCACTAGATATGCACTCGGAACCCCTATATACAATCCTAGCAATTGATAAAAAGCATTCAACCTAGTTGATCAGGCTAAGAAGAACAACAAGAAATCAATATCAATATAACCAAGAGAATCAATCCGATATAAATAAGGATAAGAACAAGGAATAGAAATCTTACAAACACATCAACTGTACTGCTTCAATCGTCTAGCAGAACAAAGGGAAGTTAGTTCTCCATCAAAGGGGTTGAAAAACTCTAATTAGAGATTAACGATGAAAACAACAGACGCGATGTTATTGATGATGATTCTAGTTCTGATTTGGAGGTTGTGGGAATTAGGTTAAATAGAGTTAACCTAAAGCCCAAGATCACAAACCATATCAAACAAGGAAATAAAATAATAAAACAAAGGAAATCCGACTAATGCATAAAAGGAAATAAAATAAAATAAAATAACTCTGGCCGCGAGGTCATTAAGCGCAACCACCGCGGGGCGGTGAAGATCCACCGCGGGGCGTCGAACTCTCCACCGCTGGGCGGTGGCTTCCTCTGGCGCGGGCTCCGTTCTTCACTGAGAGTCATCGCCGGGTCGCGGCGAGGATCGCCGCGGGGCGGTGAACTCCAGTCCTCCAGCTCTCTTCTTCTTTTCTTCTTCTGCTGCTCTCCAATACTACCAAGTGTTGGTAGCCTTCTCCATAAATGCTCCAGCAGCTCCATCTAAGCTGCAAATCCTTGGATTTCTTCACTTCTCTCCATAACATCTGAATTGCAGACTTAGCATCAAAATTCATCCAAAACTCCTCCAAATTATGCTAATAGTTGCTAGTAAAGGTGTATCAAATAACACCTATCAAATTCCCCCATACTTAGACCTTTACTCGTCCCGAGTAAACTAAAGAAAAGCTCACCCTCTCAATCGACACCAAGGCCTCAGGAAGTACAAGAAAACGTGACACTAGCAACTACAACATATCAACAATAAGCTCTAGACAACCAAAACAAGTGATGCAAAGATAGTCTAATCCTAACTCCAATCTAGCTCCTTATCGCTCCATGAGTGGCCTACCCGATAGTCTTTCTTTGACTCCTTTCTTATGACGCCTCCACCAAGATATGAAGAGGAACCCTAGAATCACTCTTATTCTTTTACGCTCATCTTGCCTAGGTGCCCTTTCGGGTTTTCACCTAGCCACTCATTTCATTTTGCTAGATATCTCACCAATACTCACATCACTCCAGTCCACTTTTGCCCTGGTCTATACCAGTCGGACTACCTGCTTTTTACTTGGACCGCCCTTTCGGGTTTTCAGTCCATCCCAGGATTTTGATTGCCTTTTTATTTCTTTTTGGCTTTTTCGATTTTTTTTTTTTTAAATCCGAAAACAGAAACGGAAACAACAATGCAGAAAACGAATGCAGAAATAAGCTATGTACACTAGCTAGCAAGAAAGCAAGTCTATATCCCCCCCCCCCCCATACTTAAACCGAACATTGTCCTCAATGTAGAAAAGAGAACATCAAATGATAGGGGAAAGAAGAAATAAACTCACTATGGACCGGAAGGTGGTGGTGGGTACATCCCAAAGTAGTCCCTCATATGAGCGTCCATAGTGTTCAGACGCTCATCTATCTCCGCATGGAGCTAGGTCTGCCACGTCTGCAGACTGGTCTCTACTCGGGAAGTCCACCGATCCTGGCGCGTGGAGAAAGCGTCCCATCTAGAGTACATCTCCTGCCATGGTGCGATAGGTCCGTACAAAGACGAATACTCCTCGAACTGTGAAGAACCGGGGTCATCCCCCTCTACAGGATCAGCGGCAGCATATCCACCACTAGGGCCCTCTCCAAACGGACCTGAAGGAGCAACGGCAGGGGCATCATCGGCCGGCATCCGGCTATCGCTCTGAATCCACCAACCCGCGTATGAAGGCGAGTAAGTGAACTCCCGCGGCACAGTCAAAATATGGCCCTCATAAGATGCCCAGACCAAATCGCCATCCTGCCCCAGTGACTTCATCATGGAGCACACCTTCATGTGTGCTAAATCATATACTGCGCAGGGGATCGGCCGAGGAATCTGATCGCAGGCAATCACCTTGGCACAGAGGAGTGTAATAAGACCACCCCCACAAATATCACGCGCCTCGCCATCACGAATCCTCTTCAGGGAACCCAAGAAAAGTGTAGCCCAACACGGCGTGTACTCTACAGTCCCCAGGATGCTCATAAACCACTGGAAGTCCTTCATGGGGACCTTCCCATCATCCGCATGGCCGAAAAAATCTCTCATCATCACCTTGTGGATCAACCGCAGACACGGATTCACCAATTTGGAATTCACTTCCTGACCCTTCCTGAAACTCCTTCTTGTGGCCGCACGCCAGAAGTCCATCATCTTGGACTCATGAAGCCCACCAGACCACCCATCAGTTGGGTCCTTCGTAATACCCAGGGCTTCATTCACCACCTTCTTAGACAAGGAATACTCGTGCCCATTGTATTTGAAATGAATCTTGCGCAAGTGCATGTCCCCCGAGTTATTGGTGATCTTCTCGAAGGAAGCAATAAACTGATAGCACAGCTCGGGGTACGCGGGGGCAGTCTTGTCCAGAAAGTTTCCTAACCCACACTGTGTCAAACACATTGTCACACAAGCGAGCAAACCCATCTGCTCCAGAGTCTGCTTGTGGAAGAACTTCGAAGCCAACACCTTCCTCTCCTTCACAATGTTGTACACCTCACTCTCATCCCTAGTCGACACTTTCTTCTTGCCTCTCGATGCCATAATAGAGAATTGAAATGCTCAAATCAAAAGACAGACAAGGAAAACTCACAAACAAGCAAACACGGATCCGGGAGAGACTCAGCGTGGGGCGGCAGGGTCGCGGCGAGAAGCTAAGAACATGCACCGGGTTGCGGCGAAGTCGGCGCGGGGCGGTAGCAACAGTGACGCGAAGCGGGAGCAACGCGAGGCGGAACTATGGCGGCGCGGTGGAGTTGTGTTTGGGCTTGGTTGTGAGGCTAGACTCCAATTTGGGGATTGGGGGCTAGATTATGCTCAAGGTCGAAAGGGGATTTAGGGAGAGAGAGGGGAAATAGATATGGGGCTAGAGGGAGGCGTTGGAATGGGGGTTAGATAGTGGGTTAGGTCAGGAAAAGGGAAAGGAAAAGGGATGCTGGGCCGGTCATGTACCATGGCCCAAAAGAGAAATCTTGGCCCATAAAGAGGCCCAATCCGTCAAAACCTTAGTGACCACTTAAGAAATAAGCTTTTACTCACCCGTTTAAGGTTTTTTCGGGGCCCATTATTCTTGCTTTTTTTTTATAAAAAAAAATTTGAGAAGTTATACCTGACCTTCACCGCGGGGCGGGGAGCTCCACCGCGGGGCGGAAAGGGGGCGCCGCGGGGCGGTGAGAATGGCTGGGTACCACATCTCTTCTCGGTTTTACTTTCGCTCATGTAATGTGAGTAACAGGCGAACGAAACAAAGCAAACTAAATTACGAAAATAATCTAATAAAAGAGAAAAATCAGGGAAAAACTAACACGGGTTGCCTCCCGGACAGCGCCTTGGTTATCGTCGTTGGCTCGACGTACTGCAAATCAACTACCATCTCGAATAGGATCCCTTCGGAATCCTCCAACTCGTCTCTTCCTGTGGAGACCTCTCATGGAAAGGTTTGAACCTTAGACCATGTTCCTGCCTTGCCATCCACTCCATGTTCATTCTCTTTGGAGTGTCTCCCCCATACTTAGAATGATGCGGGGGCCGATACGGCTCAATCTGAATATGCTGCACGTCACTAGATGAAGGCTTATAGCCTTGTATGGTTAGTGCAGGGGGGCAAGTGCCCAAAGCAGAGGAAATGGGGTCTCCTATATCATCTAGCAAGACATCATCGATATGCAATTCATGCAAATCACGCAACTCAATAGGTCCATCAGGAGTGGGACACTCAACTACAGTCTGTACTGCATCAATTTTAGCATTTCCATGCACAAAATCATCAATATCATTAATGCAGAGAGGAGCGGGTAATTCAATGGAAGTGGCATTATGAATATCATGTCTGAAAATTATTCCATCAAATTCCATAGTCAGGGTACCACTATCAACATCAATCTTAGTCATGGAAGTTTTCATAAAAGGTCGCCCTAGCATAACAGGGGCAACTTGCTCATCATAATCCATATCCATAACAAAGAAATCAGCAGGGAATATCAGGGGACCTATCCTAACAAGGACATCTTCTATAATACCCTTAGGGGGCACACAAGAACCATCAGTAAGCTGTATAACAATATTAGTATCATGCAAGGGTCCTAATTCCAATTCTTCAATCAATGAATAGGGTAGGACATTAATTGAGGCACCCAAGTCTAGCAGTGCTTTCTCAAAAAGATGCCCACCTATAGTGATAGGAATTGTAAAAGTACCTGGATCCTTGCATTTCTCAAGCAGACGTTTCTGAACTACCGCTGACACTTGTTCACCCACTGGACTCTTCTTCTGGGTCTTTTGTTTCTGAGCCCTCTTCACCGTGCATAGCTCCTTGAAGAACTTGGCGTATCGCGGGATAGCCTTAATAAGCTTCAGCAGGGGGATGTTCACCTCACAGTTCTGAAATGTCTCGAACAGATCCCTGTCGTCGACGACTCTTCTAGCCTTTAGCGCCTCAGGAAAAGGTGTTGGGGGCTTCTCTGAACCTAGAGGAGGGAACACGGGCCGAACGTAATTATCAACATAGGTGTCTTCAGCAGGAACAAATTTTCGAGGATCAGGTCGCGGCGAGCCCACCGCGGGGCGTAAGTGATCGCCGCGGGGCGGTGGGGTCGCGGTGACATCGACCGCGGGGCGCTCAGTGACTTCTTTCTCCGGATTCTCGTTCTCCTCTTCAGCAATAGGAGCAACGACCGTCTTACCACTTCTTAGCGTGATAGCACTCACGTTTTCTCTAGGGTTCACAGTGGTCTGGGATGGCAGGGAGTTTGAGGCCCTTTGGTTAATCTTGGTCACCTCATCGGCTAACTGGCCAATCTGCCTCTCCATGTTCTTGATACTCGACTCAGTGGCTTGCACATGTGTGGCAAAGTGCTGAGTCAACGTCTTCAGCAAATCCTCAGTCGAAGCTCCAGAAGTTTGACCGTGAGGTCTCTGTTGGTACTGAGCTCTTTGCTGGTACTGTTGTTGCTGAGCCGGCTGGTATTGCTGTTGTGCCGGTTGCTGACCGCCCTGAGGGTCACTCCATCTGAATCCTGGGTGATCACGGCCTCTCTGGTTGTAATTAGGTTGTCCACCATATTGTTGTCTAGGAGCGCCGTAGCCTCCTACAGCATTGACTTCGACAACACCGTCCTCTTGTAGCTGAGGACAAGCATCGGTGTGGTGGGCCCGATTAGAGCAAAGACCGCATGCTCTGGCGTGTTGAGGGGCATTCTGATTTGCTATCTTCATAACTATCTCCTTCAACTCGGCCAACTCATTCAACACCGGGCTTGGTCCTGCAGGGGTCACAGCATTGACCGCCTTCCTCTGGTATGTCTTCCCGAAATTCCGGGTGCTCTCACTCATCTCCTGGAGTCTATTCATAGCGTCATCCGGTGTCAGGTTCAGAATACTTCCACCGCATGCAGCATCAACCATTCTTCTTTCTTGGTCCAGCTGACCATTGTGCAAATAGAGAACAAGATCTTGCTTGGTATACCCGTGGAATGGGCAGCTGGAACAAAGCCTCTTGTACCTCTCCAAATAATCATAAAGTGTTTCATCACCAGCCTGCTCGATGTTATCAATTGCCTTTTTCAAAGCATTCGCCTTCTTCGTGGGAAAATATTTGCCCAGGAACGCTTTGTGAAGCTTCGTCCATGTATCTATGGTTCCTGGCGGCAGGTGATAATACCAATCGCTCGCAGAGTCGAGTAGAGAAAAACCAAAAGCTCTCATCTTGATTTGATCTTCGGTCACGTTCCTGGGCTTCATGGTCATGCAGACATTGTGGAACTTGCCCAGGTGAGAAATTGGATCATCTCCACTCAGACCGTGGAATTTAGGGAGGTAAGCAACAACTCCCGACTTCAATTCAAAGTTCACCCCTTCTCCTAGTGCAGGGATGATGACAGCTAGGGGTTGAGCCCCAATACTCGGCTCAGTAAGCTCTCTCAGAGTTCCAGTTCCAGCCATTGCAATAGCTGGGGTAGTAGCAGTCTCAACGGTTCCAACTGTATCTACTCCTTCTTCTCCATCTTCTCCTTGATTGCGCAGGTCCCTAAGGAAAGATCTGTCAATCTCTGGATCCAAAGCTAGAAGGGGAGAGTCAGTACTACGGGTGTCGACCATAAGATAGGTCTCCACCAACAATCAATCACAAAAACACACAACAAACAAAAACCTTCCCCGGCAACGACGCCAAATTTGACGCGGCTAAAGATGCACAAGCAAATGTCATTGATTAGCCTTATCAAAGTAAATTATCCTAACCAACCTACTAAACAGAGTATAGCAGACAAGTAAGGGTTGATCCCACAGAGAAGGTATGATGTAGTATGCAAACGTGAATGACGAGTAACAAGTAACAAGTAACAAGTAATTGGGGGGTTTTGTAATCAAAAGAATACTAAGCAAACAAAGCAAGTAGATTGAGTTGAGAGAATATTATGAGGGAAAGTAGTTCCACTAGACCGAAATCCACAGTACAGAGATAGAGTTTCATCACTGAAATCTATTTCTTCCAAGTTTGTTTATTTATCCTTATAGTCGTTCCCACCCTGATCGTAAGTACTATTGATTCTCACAGTTGTCAATAGACTTATTACTATGCCAATGATAAAGCACAACTGATTCTCACAGGTGTCAGCATACTTTATCACCAACACAGCAATAGCAATGCACACAAGGATATAGGATACATGCAAGTAGAAAGACGTACAAGTACTCACTCCCCTACTTAACATGCAATTGATTCTCACACACAATTGTACGCTCGGAACCCCTATACGCACAATTGTGTTTGCCACTAGATATGCACTCGGAACCCCTATATACAATCCTAGCAATTGATAAAAAGCATTCAACCTAGTTGGTCAGGCCAAGAAGAACAACAAGAAATCAATATCAATATAACCAAGAGAATCAATCCGATATAAATAAGGATAAGAACAAGGAATAGAAATCTCACAAACACATCAACTGTACTGCTTCAATCGTCTAGCAGAACAAAGGGAAGTTAGTTCTCCATCAAAGGGGATGAAAAACTCTAATTAGAGATTAACGATGAAAACAACAGACGCGATGTTATTGATGATTATTCTAATTCTGATTTGGAGGCTGTGGGAATTAGGTTAAATAGAGTTAACCTAAAGCCCAAGATCACAAACCATATCAAACAAGGAAATAAAATAATAAAACAAAGGAAATCCAACTAATGCATAAAAGGAAATAAAATAAAATAAAATAACTCTGGCCGCGAGGTCATTAAGCGCAACCACCGCGGGGCGGTGAAGATCCACCGCGGGGCGTCGAACTCTCCACCGCTGGGCAGTGGCTTCCTCTGGCGCGGGCTCCATTCTTCACTGAGAGTCATCGCCGGGTCGCGGCGAGGATTGCCGGGTCGCGGCGAGGATTGCCGGGTCGCGGCGAGGATCGCCGCGGGGCGGTGAACTCCAGTCCTCCAGCTCTCTTCTTCTTTTCTTCTTTTGCTGCTCTCCAATACTACCAAGTGTTGGTAGCCTTCTCCATAAATGCTCCAGCAGCTCCATCTAAGCTGCAAATCCTTGGATTTCTTCACTTCTCTCCATAACATCTGAATTGCAGACTTAGCACCAAAACTCATCCAAAACTCCTCCAAATTATGCTAATAGTTGCTAGTAAAGGTGTATGAAATAACACATATCACATCACTTGTTTTGGTTGTCTGGAGCTTATTTTTGATATGTTGTAGTTGCTGGTGTCATATTTTCTTATACTTCCTGAGACCTTGGTGGTTGATTGAGAGAGTAGGTTTTTCTTTAGCTTACTCGGGACGAGTAAAGGTCTAAGTATGGAGGAATTTGATAGGTGTTATTTCATACACCTTTACTAGCAATTATTAGCATGATTTGGAGGAGTTTATGAGTAGTTTTAAGGCTAAGTCTGCAGTCCCGACATTGTGGAAAGAAGTGAAGATAGCAATACAGGATTTGCAGATTAGATGGAGATGATGAAGATGAGGATCTGCTGGAGTCTAACTGGAGAAGACTACCAATAGTTGGTAGTAATGAAGAGCAGCAGAAGAGAGGAAGAGAAGTTGAAGGAGAGAGTGAGCGAGTTCACCACCCCGCGGCGATCCTCACCGCGACCCGGCGGTGACTCCCAGAGAAGCTTGAAGCCCCGCGGTGGCCGTGTTAAATGCCGCGTGCCCAGATACATTTATTTCCTTTTATTTCGTTCAGACTTTGTTATTTTATTATTTTGTTTCCTTTATTGTTTACATTAGTTTAACCTAGTTTTCTTAAGACTATTTAAGCCCTCTTTCTAGGTTAAGAGGCAGAGAACAACTTCGCTTTACATCAGACGTTATTTTTCCCTTAGTTTTTATTCTCGTTTGAATGGAGAACTAACTTCCCTTTGTTCTACTAGACGATTGAAGCAATACAGTTGATGTGTTTGTGAGATTTCTATTCCTTGTTCTTATCCTTATAAATGTTGGTTTGATTCTCTTGGTTATATTGATTATTGATTTCTTGTTGTTCTTCTTAGCCTGATCAACTAGGTTGAATACTTTTTATCAATTGCTAGGATTGCATATAGGGACTTCGAGTGCACATCTAGTGGCATACACGATTGTACGTATAGGGGTCCCGAGCGTACAATCGTGAGTGAGAATCAGCTGCATGTTAAGTAGTAAGGTGTCTTTCTATTTGCATGTATCTTATATCCTTGTGTGTATTGCTATTGCTTTGTTGGTGGTTATACCGACAACTGTGAGAATCGGTGGTGCTTTATCATTGGCATAGTAATAAGTCTATCGACAACTGTGAGAATCGATAGTGCTTAAGATCAGGGTGGGAACAACTATAAGGATAGTAAAAGAACTTGGATTGAATAGATTTCTGTGATCAAATTATATCTCTGTATTGTGGATCTCGCTCTAGTAGGACTACTTTCCCCATTATATTTTCTCTACTCAACCAAACTTGTTTGCTTTGCTTGCTTTGTTCTTTCTTGATAACTAAACCCCCCTTGCTTGTTACTTGTCATTCACGATTTCATACTGCATCAGATCTTCCCTGTGGGTTCGACCCTTGCTTGCTTACTATACATCTGTTTAGTAGGTCTGTTAGGACTTTTTACTTTGATAAGGCTAATCAACGATACTTGCATTGCGCACTTTTAGTCCGTCACTTGTGTGCATATATCAGGCCCAACGGAGCTCTGTGGAGGGAGAACAACCCATTTCGAGTTTCTAGAAAATTAGGTTTCGTAGAACATTTTGTCTATTTTTATGTTTTGCCGTTTTCATTTTAAGTTAAGCTTTGATTAATTGAAAATACAAAAGTTGGAGTTTATTAAATGATATTTAAAGTTGTGTTCTTGAGTGTTTGTCTTGGTGAGTCATATCCATTTCAATCTACTCTATTTTGGTGAGTCATATCCAAAACGGTTGTGAAACCTAGGTGCGTCATATCCTTGGTGAATCAACACACCTCTTTTTGAATCGATTGATGTGTCATATTCAATAGATCCAAAATGTCTACCCCTTTTAGTTCCTTGCAAACATAAACCCTAAAAATCCACAAAAAGAACCACTTTGACGGCAAGTCCGAGTCTTGATCAACACGAAGCCTTGGAGGACGATTTTCCTTGAACCAAAACGAAGATCCTTAGGTGGAAACACATCACTAATTATTTGTTGTTTTATTTTCAATTTTTTTAATCTTCCCAACTCATTGATTTGTAATCGTTTAATTGATTTTTGTAATCTTCTAATCAGTTTGTATATTTAAACAAGGAAATATTAGTTATAGATTTAGCTTGTAATAAGGAAAGTTTAGTACATAAATCTCTATATATATAAATTGAGATTTTGCTTTAGTATATATATATATAGTAGATTCATTGATTTGCAATCTTTTTATTTATTCCTGTAATCTTATAATTGACTTGTATATTTAAATAAGAAAGTATTAGTTATAGTTTTAGCTTGTAATAAAAAATATTTAGTATATAAATCTCTCTATATATGAATTTATTTAAAAAATGAGAAAAAGACATATGACAAAGTGAAGGAAATGGTGACACATGGCGTAGTGAGATTTTGCTTTAGTATATACAGTAGTTTCATTGATTTGTAATCTTTTAATTGATTTTTATAATCTTCTAATTGATTTGTATGTTCAAATAAGGAAGTATTAGTTATAGATTTAGCTTGTATCAAGGAAAGTTTAATACATAAATCTCTCTATATATAATTTTTTTTTGAAAAATGAAAAAAAAAGACAAGTGACAAAGTCAAGGAAATGGCAACACATGGCATAGTGAGATTTTGTTTTAGTATAAATATAGTAGATTTAGGATGGAAAAAATAAAGCACTAAAAAAAAAGAATTATAAGTATTTGGAAACTATAATATAAAGAATCCTAAATATGCAATAATTTTGTTAATCAATGATGTAGAATAAAAATAATAATTTATGAACCGAAAAACGAGAAAAAAATAATTTAAAATAGAAAAAAATTGAAAGAAACTATATTAGGTTGGAATAAACGTATATAAAGTGATAAAATTAAAAAATTAAGGAATAAATATAAAAGATTTGATATTTATTGGCAAGTTATTGGGATGAAATAAATCGTGCGAAACCCTTCTTCAATATATATATATATATATATATAGAGAGAGAGAGAGAGAGAGAGAGAGATAGAGAGAGAGAGAGAGAGAGAGAGAGAGAGAGAGAGAGAGAGAGAGAGAGAGAGAGAGAGAGAGAGAGAGAGAGAGAGAGAGAATCATGCTCTAGTGAAACAACCTTTTATAGTGAAACGAATGGATAAATATAGGGCGTTGGATTAGTTTAAGATGGATGGTTGGGATTTAATTTAGAGAGGCACAAATTTAGGGGGTGGAATCACCCACACCTGATATCTTCCATTTGCGTTTATTTGGGGATCTTATTTTACTACTTTCCAATTTCCACGGCCTTTCAACTTCCGTTTTGGTAAAAATTCCCGCCTCTCTCCATTGTCGTCTGGAACCACCGCTTCTCATCGGTTTTCTCTCTCTTGCATGTGCACTCATCTCCATCGCCGCCTTCATCTTCTTCTACCTCGTGTCTCTCTATTTCTTCGGTTGCCCATCATCTCTTCCCTCGCGTCTCTCTCCATTGTCGATTGAGCCAGAGATTATCGTGGCCATGTTCTCGCCTCTCTCTCGCTCGCATTTACGTCGTATCCAGCGCCGCACTGTAGAACGTCGTCTTCATCCTTGTATTCGGTTGGAATTAAAGGTAACCCTAAAATCACTACCCCACTCATATTCGTTTTTCGCGGCCTTCAATCTTCTCATTCGTCTTCAATTTCGATTAAATTTTGCAAACGTGTTCTTCAATTTGGAGTTCTAATTTAGTATTTTCATTCGATTTTTCTTACGTAATCACCATCATCGCGGATTGTCACCGTCCTCCATTACCGCCGGTTGATTTCATCCTTTTTGTGCCCTATTTCGTTCTCAGGTATTTCACCCTATTTCACCCTCATCGTCTTCTTAATCGTTACATTCATCCTCAACATGTGTATTGGGTTTTGAAACCTTCAAGTTGATCCATTTGTTGTTGAATTTGGAGATTGCTTTTTCATTTCACTCATCCTCATGTATGATGAGTATGCCAAATAGTTGCTCAAGTATGCCAAATAGGTTGTTTAGGGTTTTTCAGTGTTGTTGTATTATGCATGTCTTCATTAGGTGATATTCATGTTTTGATATATTGATATTCATGTTTAGGTTTAACGCTCTTAGTGTTTGATATTCACTTTTCATGTTATGATATTCACGATTACCATATTGATATTCATATTATTGTAGTATGTGTTTTGATGGTGTTGATTGTGTTTTTATATTTGATGTTTTGTTTGTGTTGTTCAAGCTTTTGTTAATTGATATTCAAATTTTATTTTGTGATATTCATTATAATGCTTTGATATTCATGTTGGATGCATGTTTCATGCTCTGAGTAGTTGATATTAAAATTATATGATGTGATATTCACTATAATGATGTTGATATTCATGTTGGATCAATTTTGGTGTTTTGTTGGTGTTGTTTTTACTGTTTGCAATTGATATTCAAATTATTTGATGTGATATTCATACAAATGCTTTTGATACTCATGTTGGATGTACGTTTAATGCTCTGAGTATTTCATATTCAAATATGTTGTGATATTCACTATAATATTGTTGATATTCATGTTGGATCGATTTTGTTGTTTTATTGGTGTTCTTTTTACTGTTTGTAATTGATATTCAAATTATTTGATGTGATATTCAAACAATTGGTTTTGATATTCATGTTCGATCAGCTTTATAGTTTAGGTTTATGGTTTAGTGAGCATGGATTTACGGTTTATGGTATAGAGGTTTACGGTTTAGGATTTAAGGTTTTTTGTTTAGGGTATAGGGTTTAGGGTTCATTGGTTTAGTATGTAGGGTTTATTGGCTTAAGGTTTATGGTTTATTGGTTTAGGGTTTAGGGTTTAGTGTTTATTGGGTTAGCATTTAGGGTTTATTTGTTTAGGATTTAGGGTTTATTGGTTTAGGGATTTTTTATATGTAATGATGTTCAAGTATACATAGAACATGTAGAGTTCGTTTTCTTTGTCATATCCTTAAATATCAATATTCACGTTTTTGTTCTTGATATTCATGTGTACTTTGATGATATTCAGGAATCTAGGTGCAAAGTTCAGCGGTTTTGCCAACAAGAAGCTCGAAATTCTAAACATGAAGTGGTGTGACGATAAAAATAAGATTGGTTTTGGATATTCGCATATGCCATGTGGAAGCATACGTTGGTCAATGTGTAAAGTATTTTAAAATTGCATTCAAGCATAATTTCTCAAAGTACATGATTGGATATTCTTTAAAGTTTTATCAATATTTTCGAATGATCCTACCAAAGTAAAACACAACAGTCACAACTCTATGCACGTCATATGGATGAATATCAAATGTAAGTAACTCAATGAATATCGTTAAAAAATCGAGCATACAAGTTTTCCTTGCAAATTTTCACACTGTCTGTTTGACAAATCACTTATAAATTCAGGCAAATACAAACACAAATCTAATCATAGTAATAAAAAAACATACAAACTTTGTTAGGCAAATCATGAAAATTTGGATCAGGCATATGAATATCTAGTATTAGGATATGAATATCAGGTCATATATATCTAACATAGGGCCAATGCTTAAAAATGAGTATCGCTACTTAAAAAATGTGTGAATATCACTACTTAAAAAATGAATATCTAGAATAAGAGTACACATATCTAAACTACTGGTCTTGTTTGCAATTCCTATGATCATGTCTTGCATACTTGTTGCACCTCTTGCATTTCCTCGATCATGGCCTTCTTCATTTTGAATTTATCTTAACAATTCTTGAATATCACCAATAAGAATATAGATGCATAATAAACATGGTGAATATGTGGAGGTTGAGAGGAATATCAATTTATACAAAGTGCATATCAAATTAAAAACGAATATCAATTTATATAGAGTGCATATCTATTCACAGTTTGTGAATATCATAATGAATACGACAAACCGTGAAAAAGACTAACAGATATTCAAAAAACCTTGAATGTTATTCACAAATTTCGTGTCGATATGCATAATGTTCACTTTCGACTTATTAAATATATTGATATGCACAAACTTCCACTAAATATGTGTATGAACTAAAAACACAGTGGCTTGCATATGTCATTATAATTACCAAATATCGTAACCAATTGTATGCATATCAATGCAAAAAAAACTCATTCTTGTATACTTAATCAAAGGAGACGAACATAGTTGCATACAGCATAGAAACCTTAAATACCCGAAATCATAATCGGTGTGCAATGGAAAAACAAACCCTAAATCCCCTAAATAATAAACGCGTTCGATAATCATCATTCACAAAAATCACATCAAAATCAATTTTAATATCCTTCAAAACACACGAATATGAACACTAAATTATAGTCTATATTCCATGAAACTAACATGAGTATTCAGAATATAACAAACGGTATTAAAAAAAAGCACATATCAATGAACTAACCTTCTTTCATATTCAGTATGTATATGACTGAACATGATCACGACTAACAGATATTCAGAAATACTTAAACGATTTTCAAATAATGTGTTTTGATATTCACATATATGCACAAAGTTTATTATCAATTCAGTGGATGCATTATATACATAGTAAGTACTCACAATACTTGAATATCAGATATAACATAGTGAATATCCGCGTGAATATGATGGAACATGAACAAGATTAACAGATATGCAAAGAATATATAACGATATTCACAATTGTCGTGTCGATATGCATAATGTTAACTTTCAACTCTTTGTATATATTGATATGCACGAACTTCCACTGAATATGCGTATTACCTAAAGACAGTGGCATCGGAAAATCGTAATCAATTGAATGCATATCAATGCAAAATCAAAGTCGTTTCAAAGGAGACGCGCACGATGAAGGCGGCGTTGGAAACCCTAAGTCCCCTAAATCATATATCGGTGTGCAATCAAAGGAGACGAGCACGATTCCATACGGTAATCGTCATTCATAAAAAACACATCAAATACAATTTGAATATCCTTGAATAAGAACCCTAAAAAGTGCATATCAATGAACTAACATGAGTATTCAGATTGTAACAAACAGTATTAAAAAAGCGCATATCAATGAACTAACCTTCTTCCATATTCAAGACCGACGATGGAGAATTATAATTCTCGCGTTTGGTGATGGTGGAAGGCGATGGAGTTGAAGCAAGGGAAGAAGATGAAGAAGACCACAATGGGGAAGATCGGCGTCGTTAAAGCCAACAGACTGGATATTCTTTCTTCTTAGTTGGATTTTCTTTTTTTTACTAACCGTTTTTTTTTAAACTGCATATTACGGCCCTTGTTTTATGATAACACACCCACCATAATATCTCTACAACTTACCAATCCATCCATCTATCTCCTTACATCCAACGCTTCTTATTTATCCACTCGTTTCACCATAAGAGTCATTTTACCTGAGCATCCCTCTATATATATATATTAAAGCTCACTCTTTTTGAATCCTTAGAGTGTTTTTAGGCCATATTTTTGAGGTATTTTTTTATCATTTTGAATTTGTTATTATATTACTAATTTAACAAAATAAACGTCATAATTATTAAACAAGTCTCAACATATGGATATTGTGGATTTAAATTATTATTTCTAATTCAAATTTATGTAAATTCAATTTGTTGACGTAACCAAACTTACGTAATTTTAGCATATCTAATATATATATATATATATATATTAAACCTATCACTTTTTGAGTCACCAAAATGCTTTTGTGGTTAATCATCTTTTAATTATTTTAAAAAAAAATCTAATTTAAACTCTAACGTTCTATCAATTCTCATCAAATTAACTTTATTCATTAAGAAAATTAATTAATTTAACAATACATTTGAACTAATTCAAGCTTGTAATTTATTTATATTAATTTTCACATTCATTTTTTCTACCAAAGAAATTGTTATATAAATATTGTAAACTTGATATAATGGTCTAGTTTATTATTCATGATCAATAGAAAAATAAAATAATTTTTTTTGAATACAAGAACGAGACTCAAGCCAAGGATAACAATTTATATTTACTATGTTTTTATCTAAATCATAAGTTATTGATATGATTTATCTCGATACTCTTAACAAACTTTTACAATTTAACTAAATTTGTCATAAGGCCCATAACTAATACTTTCATTTTTTCAGATTAAGTCTTACGCACAATGTTTTGTTACAACTAACTAAATCCTAGATAATATTTTGCGGTTTAGTTTCAATTAATTAAGAAAAGTTAATTCCTTAATTATTTAACCTTATCAAATCCTATAAGATCTTCCTAAGAACATCTTATTAATGTTACTTTTATATAGTATTTTGCTAATAAATCTATCAGGTTGTTATAATACATAATGAAATTACATATATCTCAGTTAATTGTTAAATTGTTAACTTATATCTCGCCCAAAAAAATGTTAAACTTTTATACCAATTTTATGTAGTAGCCTACACGAACTTATGTAGAAACTTACACAAAATTATGTAGAAGCCTACACGAATATTATTTAGAGGTCTACACGAACTTATGTAGTAGCTTACATGAAACTTATATAATAGCATACACTAATATTATGTAGTAGCTTACACGAACTTATGTAGAAGTATACACGATATTATGTAGTACACGAATATTATTTAGAGGCCTACACGAACTTATGTAGAAGCTTACACAAAACTTATATAATAGCATACACGAATATTATATAGTAGTCTACACGAATATTATTTAGAGGCTTACACAAACTTATTTAGTAGCTTACACAAACTTATTTAGTAGCTTACACGAATATATGTTGGCCTACACGAACTTATGTAGAAGCATACACGAAATTATGTAGTAGCCTACACGAATATTATTTAGAGGCTTACAGGAACTTATATAGTAGCTTACACGACACTTATATAATAGCATACACGAATATTATGTAGTAGCCTACACGAACTTATGTAGAAGCATACACGAAATTATGTAGTAGCCTACACGAATATCATTTAGATGCCTACACAAACTTTTGTAGTAGCTTACACAAAACTTATATTATAGTATACACGAATATAATGTAGTAGCCTACATGAATTTATGTAGAAGCATACACGATATTATGTAGTAGCCTACACAAATATTATTTAGAGGCTTACACGAAACTTATATAACAGCATACACGAATATTATGTAGTAGCCTACACTAACTTATGTAGAAGCATACACGAAATTATGTACGTAGTATCCTAGACGAATATTATTTAGAGGCGTACACGAACTTATAGTAGCTTACACGAAACTTATATAATAACATACACGAATATTATGTAGAAGTCTACGCAAACTTAAATAGTAGATTACACGAAACTTATTTAATACTCCCTCCGCATCATAATACTTGTATTTTGGGACAATTGCACATATATTAAGAAGTGTATAAAATGTATAAATATGTCCATATTTATTACTTTATTTTGTTAGTTTTCCAATATAATTACTAACAATTCTTCTTTCATTCATTTTGACTTCCTAATTGTGAGAAAGAGATTTGCGGTATTGATCTCTACGCAATACAACGTGTGTGGATATAATTATGTGTTGAATTGTCATGCTTTACCAATATACTCTACATCAAATAAAAGCACCAAATAAATTACATGAGAACAAACACATATAAGAAGAGATCGGAACGAACACATACGTAAAGCGAGACACATAACACGGCAGAACAGTGGACCACAATCGGCGGAGCAATGGAGCAGTATCGACGGAGCATGAACAGTGATGGAGAGTGGAGACGATAGTGTAACATAAACAATTAGAAGAATACGTAGAGGCTTGCAATTAGGTTAATTAGATAAAGGGTAGTTTAGTCATTAAAAAGTAAATAAATAAAATTTTAAAAAATATTAAGGAAAGGGTGTATTTTTGAAAGGATTTATGAAAATGAGAGTATTGAGGGATACTTCTTTTTTATACAATACGATCATAACAAATTTATGTTTTATTTTCTTACAATGTACTTCAAGTCTTCAACTATGTCTTTTAAAAGTTGTTTTAGAAATAAAGTTTATATTCTAATAGATTAGTTCATATATCCTTTAAGATTTTATGATGTTATCAATCCAAAATTAAAATATATTAAAATTTGTATTTTGAAAATCTCCCTTTCAATTTTCTCTATATACTTTCAAAACCTTTCGATCATAAGAAATTTACAATCGATAATTTATTTTCTTTTGTATCTGTTTTTCCTGAACTTTTTAAAAGTTTTTTTATAAAAAATATATATATTTATTTAAATTTGAAGTTAATAATTTATATTTTATAAAATATTTATGTATTAATCTATTATCATTCAATATTTACTATTCAAATGATCATCAATCATATTTATTATTTCTCATATTGTCAATTTTCGAGTAGATTAGCCACCTAATGTTTTGATTAATCACAAATTATACATTATATATAATTTATCAATTCAACATAATCGTTCTAAATTTTTTTGACATGTAACATTGTAGTTTTTTTTCTTTCTTTATACGTTAGTCACTTTTTTTATCCAATATTAAACAAATAAATTTGAACAAGATTTTTATAGTGTTTGAGGTATTATTGTTGTCACAATGATCAAACAAAAGTTATCAATTTAAGTATTATTTACTTGATGCGAAATGAATTTTTATTATTTATTATACAATTGCTCTATTTGTGTTCTTAAAGTGCTTATATTTTCTTGAACTTCCACTAGGAGGTTGTGTCTCCTCTAATGAATGTCATTGGAATTCTTTTTATACATTGGAAAAATCTATTTTGCTATTACCAGTGATTTAAGCAATGAGTAAATTAGCCAACTTCAACCTCACATAGCTCTTTGTCCAACAAAGATAGCTCAAAACTTATATAAACATTGGAATTAATTGATGGGTTTGATAATTTTTTAGAGTATTTACATTAATAAATTTTATTTTGTAATAATAAACTGTTATATTATTTACATTGAATTGAAGAAACACAATTTTTATTAAGCAAATCATTTGGAAAAAAAACTTATCCATATTTTTATTTAAATATATTGCTTTTATTTTGTATATTTATTTATACATTTTAATATTATATTGATATTGTATATTCTAAATATATAACTTTAACATATCACTTTTCTTTTAATTGCTAGATTGTTAATATAACATGCATAAATAATATTGTTCAACTTCAAGTTTTCTTCTTTTGTACTAATATATTGTGAGTTTGTAACTAATATTATTTAATATTATAGTATATAGAAAATCTGACAATATTATAATAGTATAATATAGTTTAGATAAATATACAATATAAATGATACTAGAGCTATATCATAACACAATTTTAATAAAAATATTATGCACTAGTTTTTGTTTAAATCAAACATTCAATCCTCAAATATCAATTTATACTGTTGACTTATTAAACTTTAAACTGTTTATTTTAAATATTTTAAAATACCCCGCGTTCGTCCAGTAGTTGTAAAATAAGAGAAAATTTCGTAAAAAGTTGTTATTTTGACTCCCATATTTTTTTCGAACTGTTCTTGTTCTTTTGGTTTGTATATGTTGGACGTGCAGCCAATGTACCCCACTTGCAGGCCGGCAATTAGCCAGCTGTTATATTGGTCATGAAATCAAACAGGGAAAATATTAAATTGGGTTTTCTGTGTTGATAGGTTTTTTCCATGGAATTTGTGTGTTTTCATTGTTTTTTATAAGCAAAGAAGGGCGACAATAGCAAGATAATTAAGAATTGCAGACAGAACATAAAAAGAAAGATGAGCTTCTTGGCTTGCTGTAGAGCGGAGTCATACAAAGGCAGTTTCAGTCCTTCAAGCTCAACTACAAATGGGAAGCAGAAGAGGAAGTTGGTACGTCGAGCTCGAAGGAATAGCCTTAAGCGGCTTGCAGCCGATGGCAGAGCATTAGCTTCCGTTGTTAGAAACCTCTCTTTGAAAACAGGTTCAAATTAAGTTTCTGTTTTCAAGCATATATTCCTCTTCAAAATCTGTATGTACTTATGTTATGTACTTGTGTTATGCAAACGTGTAACAGCAAAGAAAAGGGAGCTAGGTGAAGACACGAAGGACACAGGGAGTCCGAGAATAACATCCCAAGTATTCACATTCAGACAAATGGCAGCGGCCACCGACAACTTCAGCCCGGAATGTCTTGTGGGCGAAGGCGGGTTCGGAAGGGTCTACAAGGGATACATTCCCGGCATAAATCAGGTACAAATCAACATCTCAAGTCATTTCATCTACTTGCTGCTGCACTGCACTGCACTGCACGTATATTGAGAGGTACGTTTTGGTCAGGTTGTGGGTGTCAAACAGTTGGATCGGAACGGTTTGCAAGGGAACCGAGAATTCCTGTCAGAAGTGTTCATGCTGAGCCTATTTGACCATCGGAACCTTGTCAATTTGATTGGATATTGTGCTGATGGTGATCAGAGGATTCTGGTGTACGAGTACATGGCCAACGGGTCTCTCGAGGATCACCTTCTAGGTACGTAATTAAGCATTTTGAGGGAGTTACGTTCTTCGATCATCTTGTATTCAACTCTAGCTTTCTTTAATTTGGATGTATCAAAGACTTGCCGGCGAACAAGGAGCCATTGGAATGGTATACAAGGATGAAAATAGCTCAAGGAGCAGCCAAGGGGCTTGAGTATCTACACGAGTACGCCAATCCTCAAGTGATATACCGCGATTTCAAAGCATCCAACATACTTTTGGATGAGGATTTCAACCCGAAACTCTCTGATTTCGGGCTTGCAAAGATAGGTCCAACTGGAGACAAGGATCACGTTTCAACTAGAGTGATGGGTACCTACGGCTACTGCGCACCCGAATACGCAATGACTGGACAGCTTACCACCAAATCTGACGTGTACAGCTTTGGTGTCGTGTTCCTTGAGCTCATCTCGGGTAGAAGAGCCATAGATTCCAATAAGCCAACTGCTGAGCAGAATCTGGTCACTTGGGTATGCTCACAAATCACAACCACATCTCTGCTGGATTTGTAAAGTAGGTTTCTGTTTTGAGTTGTGGTCTTGTTTCCTGTAGGCACAACCTCTGATGAATGACAGAAAGATGTTCAAGTTCATGGTTGATCCTTTGCTCGGGGTTAAGTACCCGGAGAAGGGTCTTTATCAGGCTCTTGCAGTTGCAGCCATGTGCCTCCAGGAGGAAGCTTCAACTCGGCCTCTGATCAGTGACGTTGTTACTGCTCTCGAGTATCTAGCAAGGCCCGAGAGTGACATGGCCAACCCGAGAGACTGGTTTTTTGATGAATCTAAGGATGATATTGACGGATATGTTACTGAAGAAGAAGACGACGACGAAGAGGAAACCAAGGAAGACTTTCATTCAGAATATCTGAAGAAACCATCAGCCTCACCTTCTTACTTCATGATGTGATGTGATGTGATGTGATGTGATGTGATGTGAGTGACCCTTTATTTTGCACTGCTTTTGATCGACCCAAGTGAAGAATTCAAACACTCCTTTTACTTGTGAGCTTCTGGAGATCTTAAATAAGATGATGTGATATCCTGCCAATCCAAGATTGTAATTCATTCTCTTTAAGAACCCCATTTTAACTTCCTAAAAAGTAAAAACTAAGCTGGCATGGTGTAATTTTACTACAATCTTGCTAATGGGTTACCAGTGAAGTTTCATCTAATTATATGTAATGTAAATGATCATACTTGACAAAACACCCACAACAAATATCACTATTTACAGAGTTCCAAATCAGCTTTAAGGCTTCTGTAACTGAACCCGGGAATCCCATCAAATCGATTCCCCTCCGAGACCTCCACATGCTTGGCAAGAAGCCTCTCTTCTTCTTCTTCCTCCTTCAACTCATCATCAAGAAGTTACCGGGGAGCTGCTACTACTACTCGTCGTCGTCTTGGAATGAGAAGCCGGTTTGGTGTTAACCAAGCTAGACTCTTGAATTTCCTGATTCTTGCTGCCTCTTAGAACCAGTGGAGCTACAATCAAGATCAAGTCTCTTGAAGAACTCGATTTCCCTTCTCACGAGCGATCCAACGGTTCCCCTGGTGCCTATTGCAAGGGGTGCAGCTGAACCCATCTCAAAGCTGTACTTCAGCTGCTAAGGCTTAAGATTATAAATAGCATATCAAAGTTGCTTTTGGAATATAGCATAAAAGAAAAAACTGTTGTGCTCTTTATGATAATGCTTTGTTTTTGGGTTTGCTTTCATATGCAGATAAGAAATGAGTGTTTTTGGACAGCATGCAATTGAGAGTGATTTGTTTCAAAAGTTAAAGTGGGTTTCATCATACTATTCGATCATGTGCCTATTTCATTATTTTGCTTCAATACCTCAAGTAAGTTTTATAATGATATTAGGATGTAAAGTGAGAAATAATTAGGATTATAAGATCTAAAAGATGGATATATAAAATTGTAGTGATAAAATTGTAAATATTATAATTTTTATAATATTTTTTTATTAATTTTTAGTTTGAAATTAATATTTTAAAAATATATTTTTTTCAAAAATAATTTTTTTTTCTCGAAAATTATTATTTTTTTCGATAAAAAAAATCCCGAAATTCTTTTTTTTGAAATTTACTTTTTTTCAAAAAAAATAAATTCCGATTGTTTAATTGTATTGTATATCAAGTGCATAAATAAGCATCAAAAGTGCATCTATAATATATTCAAAGTACATATACAAAACACGTTTTTAATGCTTACATAGAGTGCATCTTTAATATGATAAAGTGTATGATGTAATATGTAAATGTACATGTTTAACATGTATATTGAAAATGCACATTTTAGGTAGTGTATGTTTATTATATTAAAAGTGCATATATTAGTATGTTAAAGTATATATTTATCATGTTAAAGTGCATACTTAAAAAGTGCATGTATGTTAAAAAGTGCATATGTAATTATGTTAAAGTGGATGTTCAATATTCCAAGTTAAATGCATGCATGGGTAAGCAGGGGCGGACGCAGGTGGGGCCCAGTGGAGGCTGTAGCCCCTACTGGAATTTTGAAAAAAAGAATTTTTTTTATATAAAATTTATACGAGATTTCTTTTCCCTCACCCAAACTTTTTAATTTTTTTTTTCCCAAAAAAATTCTTCAAAAATTTCAAACTAATTTTTGTAGTTTTCCAATTTTAAAAATATTTTTTAAATAGGATTTATTATGCATAATTCTTAAAAATACTAAAAATTTATCCAAATTTGCACACAATTTTTCAATAAGATATGTAATATTTCCATTATATTTATCCTTATTTGTGTTAAAACTTTCAAAATTTAGGGTTTATGGATTTGTAAATTTTATAAATTAATTTTTATACAAATTTGTTGAGATTACGCAGTGAAAGTAATCTGTAATGATGAAATTTGTTTAATTTGTGTAATTTTTGGTCAATTTTGAGTAAAATTTCATTTGAAGTTTGGATATAGAGTTTGTTGTTTGTGTAAAATAGATGGTAGAATTAAAAATTACGGTTTAGTATTTTGTCTAAGGTAAACGGTAATATTTTACTCTTCAAGATTTTAGCCCCCACTAGACTACAATCCTGCATCCGCCCATGTGTGTAAGTATATTAAAGTGCATGTTTAGTAATCTAAAATTAAGGACATATGTAAATATATTAAAGTACATGAGTAGTATGTTAAAGTGCATGATTAAAATGCTAAAGTGTATGATTAACATGCTAAAGTGCATGGTTTAAATTTTGTTAGGAAAATATTCGTGAAAAATAAAAATTTGGGGAAAAAAACATTTTTCAGAAGAAAAAAAATCAAAAAAAAATATTTTTGGAAAAAATAATTTCGGAAATAAAAAAATATTTAAAAAAAATAATAATTAAAAAATAAATATAAAATTAAGAAAGTTGGTTATATTTACAAGTTGGTCACTTCATGTATTTTAATCCTAACTCTCCATTCTTATAATCTAATGACTAAGATTAATCATTATTTTATACCATAAACACTCTCCTTATATGATCCTTATTCTCGATCCCTCCTTGCATTTGTAGAGTTATATTTGCCTATTTCTTGGATGACAAAACGGCTAAGATACCATCTTGTAAGGGTTATGACATTTTACATTAAAAATGACAAATTCAAACCTAAAATGATGTATCAAGAAAATTTTGTACGAAATTTATTGGATGAGAGACTTCATTCTCTCATGGATTATAAGGGTAATGGTGATCACATATATAAATTCTTACATGAGCACTTTGATTATTTTTTGTGAGGAAAAATACTATTTAAATGGAGATAGAAGGTCTCCACGACCATGATTCCAATGGATGATTCTAAGATAGTAGTAG
The DNA here is from genome assembly GCA_027886185.1 of Rheum nobile. Classification (NCBI taxonomy): domain Eukaryota; kingdom Viridiplantae; phylum Streptophyta; class Magnoliopsida; order Caryophyllales; family Polygonaceae; genus Rheum; species Rheum nobile. Next base: position 1,645,460 of record WOAB01000025.1, on the reverse strand, counting down.
GCGACACACATCATGATCTCCTTTTCTATATGTTTTTTTAGCATTGAAACTTATAATAATACAACACTATACATAAATTTACTCCATTCCTTTTGTCTTCTTTAACGATTTCTTTATATAATATATCCCTTTTATCAATAACAATAGTTTATACTCTCTGTCCCATATTATTAGCCCCATTTGCAAAATAGCACAGGAATTTAGGTAGAAACTGAAGTATAACTGGAGAAGGGAGAAAGTACTTTGCATTAATTATAAATTGAATTTACAAATCTGAGGGATTCAACCAATAGGAATGCATATCTAGGATCACACAGATTACCACTGTGTAACAACACAAAAATTACAGATTTCAAACATCTGTAATTTGGTACTTAAGGCTCAAACAAGAATAAATGCAAGCATTTACTGTTACTGCAAAAAAAAAAATAGAGCTTTTAACAAAAATTCAGGCATCATTGATTGCTCCAATGTCTTCAGGGCTTGATCTTAATGAACCAACTCTATTCCACGATGATGATGCATACCAGGTACATGATTTCATGAGTGATGATGGAGAAATGGAAGGTGACTTTCATCTTGATCTTAATGAGCCAACTGGGGAGATGGAGGAAGATGAATTCCTCTTTGATCTTAACCAAGAACCAGAAACAGAGGCATCAACACATGCAGGAATAGAGCATCAAGAAGCAGAGGCAGCTCATCATCAGACAAATAGGAACAAGCTCAGCAGTGACAAAAGGATGGAAATTCTGTTGTGGCTTCTTGACAGATCAACAAATGGAAAGTTAGAACATGGTGGCACTAATGTTACAGCAACATAATTTAATGTATCAAGATGGTGCATACAGAGAATATGGGGAACATTCAAGAGACAAAGGAATGCAAATCAGAGGTATAATGTCACTCCAAAATATCATAATGCAGGGAGAAAGAGAATTGAGATACCAACAGATGCAATCACAAATCTGCATATGGGGGAGAGATCTTGCATCAGGGATTTAGCAAGCAATCTAAACATATCAAAGAGCACAACACATAGAATGATCAAGAGGGGAGTCATGAAGCCACACACAAATCCACTACATCCTGGGTTAACGGATCCCAACAAAATAACAAGACTGGACTGGATATTGAGATTATTACAAGGTGATACATCAGAAACAAAGAGACAATATTATCCAATGTATGACTTTGTTCATCTGGATGAGAAATGGTTCTATTTGAGTAAAAAATCACACAAGGTGTATCTAGCACAAAATGAGAAGGGCAAGTATAGATCTGCAAGCTCAAGCAAGTGGATACCAAAAGTTATGTTCACAGTTGCAGTAGCTAGACCAAGGTTCAAGTCAGATGGGGAGTGCATCTTTGATGGAAAAATTGGTATATTCCCTTTCACATACAAGGAGCCAACAAAAAGAACATTCAAAAACAGAGAAAAAGGGACATTGGTGACCAAGCTAATAGAGTCAGTAAATCAGAAGGTCACAAGACATATGCTAATCAACCAGATAGTTTCAGCAATCAAAGAAAAATGGCCACAAGATGGACAACACAAGGTCATTTTTATACAACAGGATAATGCAAAGGCTCATATAGGTCAAGATGATGCAGAATGGCAGCAGATATATCAACAACAGGGATTTACTTTTATTTTAACACAACAACCACCTAATAGCCCTGACCTTAACATACTAGATCTAGGTTTTTTTAGGAGCATTCAATCACTCATGCACAAAAAAATGCATAAGGATGTTGATCACATGCTAGATGCAGTTCATGAAGCTTTTTATGAGCTACACCCTAAAACCCTAAGTAGTATTTGAATGACATTACAACATGTTATGAATGAGATACTGAAAAGCAAAGGAGGAAATGATTATGATGTTCCACATGTCAACAAAAAGAAATTAGAAGCTCAGGGCAATCTACCAAGAGAAATTCATGCATCAATATGGGCAGTCACAGAAGCATGGGACATTGTTCATGGTGGGGGACAAGGAATACAAGCAGAAGCAGGGCCATCAAATGCACAACAATACATTGAAGAAGAAACAGAAGCATACACACAACAACAAACTCAAGAAGAAGAGCAAGACACTCAGGATCTATTTGTCTAGCCTAAATCCTTTTTTTAACTCATGAATATAATTTTTTGTGACCAAGCATAGCATATCATAGCATGTTTTGTATAGCCTAAGTGCTCTTTTTGTCTAGCCTAATTCCTATGTTTAAACATGCAAGTTGTTTTCATTTTTTGTGTACAAGCATATCATGTTTTGAATAGATGCAGAAGTATGTATTTTCCTTAACTGAACATGAGAAGCAAGGGACCAAAACAGCACTTAAACATGCATTTAAACATGATAAGCAAGGCACTTAAACAACACTTAAACATGAGAAGTAAGGGATCAAAACAACACTTAAACATGAGAAGCAAGGGACCAAAACAACAATTAAACATGCATTTACATAAGCAAGACATTAACAACTTAGAAACATAATCAAAGAAAAAAATGATAGAATAGTTTGATCTCAGATGTCCCCTACCATCACTGACACATTTCCATTGACAAAACACTAAGAATACCCTAAGCCTCATTCAGTCAACATCAACTGATTGCTCATAACACCCTAATGTAGACAAATTTCATGAAGTTGTATCTCAGTTTTTTAAGGATTCATCATTGATTAAAAATATATAATCTCAGGTCTCCCCTACCATCAATGACACAACTTTATGAAAGCTACACTAGGATACCCATAAGCCCCATACAGTTAATGTAAACTGGTTTCCTAGGGCATTTTAATGCAGTCAAATGAAAGGAACATGCATCTCAGTTCAACAAGACTTCATCATTGATCAGTTTTAAACTCAGATGTCCCCTACTATCACTGACACATGCCTATTGACAAAACACTAAGAGCACCATAAGCCTCATTCAGTCAACATTAACTGGTTTCCTATGGCATTTTAATGCAGTCAAATGGAAGGAACATGCATCTCAGTTCAACAAGACTTCATCATTGTTTGATTACTACTCCCACTGTCCCTGTTTATAAGCAACATTTGCAAAATAGCACAGGAATTAAGGCAGAAACTGAAGTACAACTGGAGAAGTGAACAATCATGAATGATCACAACATACCAAGACAACCATCAATAATCATGCTTTCTAAACATCACAGGAGAAGGGGCCTTGACAAACACCAAGCCAATCATCAAGAATCATGCCTTTAACAGATATCAAGAATCCCTTTAACAGGGACTTCAAACAAATCATGCATCTAATCATGAGAAACAACAACAGGGGGCCTCAGAAGCATCTAAGGTTCAACAGAAGCATCTAATAACATGCAAATCCAACATAACAGATCAACGATTTTTCCATCCAACATCAACATGCAAATCCAAGGTTCAACAAACCACACCTCATAATCCATCATACACATTATCCAGCAACAACTGAAAATCAACATCAAGTAACATAAAGGGACAATCCAACAATCCATCTCAAATACGCATGCAACAACAGAAAACAAAATCAATGGACTTAGGAACTTCCCTAATCATCCGGCGAATCAGGGATGACAATAATCTCAGGCAAAGCCACCTCATCAGAGACATCGGGGACATCGGCGACATCTGGGACATCAAGGATGGCAATAATCTTAGGCGAAGCCACCTCATCAGAGTCAGGTATCACAATCACCTCAGGCAAGCCACCTCCTCCGATTGTCCCCTCCACCGTCTCCTCAGATCTTTCAGGGGTGTAGGTGTGATACCCAAAAAGTGACAACCTCCATCACACCTAGGATGCTAAAAGCATAGTCCGTTGGATCAACCAGAAGAAGAGGACCAGAAGAAGGAGGAGGAGCTACTCATGATGAATCGCCGGAACAATTTTTAGGGTTCTATAGAGAGATAAGCAACCCAAGTCTCAGGAATAATCAAAGGGGACAAATTTTAGGGTTCAAGAGAGAGAGAATCAACCCAAATCGGGACAGAAAGGAGACGAGAGTGGATCTGGATCAAGCAACAGAGGGGACGAGAGGGGATCTTCGATGAGAGTGAAGAACAGAGAGATGTTAAGGTTCTTAGATGGAGGGTAACAGAGAGATCGGAGAGCGGAGAGATCGGAGAACATAGAGATCGGAGAGCGTGAGATGAGAGTGAAGAACAAAGAGATCTGAGAGCGGAGAGCGAGAGATATCAGATGGAGGCTTCTGAGAGATATCTAGGGTTTTTAGATGGAGAGGGAGAGATATGAGAGGGAGAGATATCTAGGGTTTTGGAGAGATATCAGAGGGAGAGTCGGAGTAGTAATGGTGGGGTAGATGAGTATTTTAATGGTGGGGTAATTATGGGATGAGGGGATATCAGATGAAGTATTTTAATGGTAGGGAAAGATATCAGATGAGTATTTTAATGGTGGGGTAGGTAAAATTAATTGTGGGAAGAAGATGAGTAATTATGGGATGGAGGGGGTAATTATGGGTAGATGAAGAGAGTAGTTGAGGGGAGAAAAAAACAAAATTAAATGGGGATAATTTAGGGATTGTAATGATTTTATAAGGGTAGATGTGGAATAAAAAAGTAGACAAAAATGGAAAGAAATTGAAATGGGGCTTATATTTTGGGACACCCAAAATGGAAAATGGGGCTTATAAACTGGGACGGAGGGAGTATTTCCTATCAATAGTGGACAAGAATGGCTGAATGGTCTGTTTTTTTGTGGTACTTGATGTACCCATTTAATTGGGTAGTCATAAATTATTACAAAAAAATGAAACCCTTTTAATATAAATAACAAGCTTTTATATTTGCAATTTTTTTACAACGAAAATCATATCTTACAAAAGTTTTTATATTTATATTTATATCTATATTTTTATTTATATTCTTTTGATTATGTTATAACAAAGATCCAATTAATCTGAAGGTGTTTATAATATAATAGGGTTTTTCTAACCTATGCACCTAATGCATAGGTTAAGAATCTTATTTTAGAAAGTTGTGGTTAGGTGTTATCATTTTAGGAAGTTCAATTTTTTTAGATGGGTTTAAGCATTCTTTTTTATGGAATAGTTTTCAAAATAAAAAGAATTAACCTATGCCCTAAGGGCATAAGATAGAAAAACCGAATATAATATTCCCTCTTCAGGTTAAATGACCATTTAAGTAAAGTAACATTAGACAAATGCCCCCAATAAACTTCTTCTAAATCCATGATCCATGATGATGTCATCATTATGTAATGATGACATCACCATAAGTCAAACAACCTAACACATTTGACCATTGATCAGCGAACTTTTGTCCTGCCAATAACTGTTTTTTGCTGACGTCATAATCTTGATGACATTTACTGTCATCAAAACACAAACTGTCATCAAAACACAAATTGTAATCAAAACACAAGATGTCATCAAAATACAAATTGTCATCAAAACACAAAAAGTCATACAAACACAAATTGTCATCAAAACGCAAACTGTCATCAAATACAAACTATATCACAACTAGAAGATCACACAAACTGTCATTAAAACACAAACTGTCATTATAACACAAACTGTCATCAAAACACAAATTGTCATCAAATACAAATTGTATCGCAACTAGTTGATGACACATGTCACAAATTGTCATCACAACTAGTTGATGACAATTATCGTTTTGACGACAATTCTCATTTTGATGACAATTCTTGTTAAAATGTCACCACCACTAGTTGGTGGTATTTTTGAAGTGTCATCATCATTAGTTAGTGCACTTCCAAAGTGTCATCAAGACTAGTAATTGGTGGCGCTTTCAAAGTGTCATCAAGACTAGTAATGGGTGACACTTTCAAAGTGTCATCGAGTATAGTCGGTGGCGTGTCCGAAGTGTCACCGATGCTAGTCGGTGGCGCATTCGAAGCGTCACCGAGGCTAGTGGTGATGCGTTCGAAGTGTCACTTAGGCTAGTCGGTGGCGTGTTCGAAGCGTCACCGAGGCTAGTTCGGTGACGCATTCGAAGTGTCACCGAGGCTAGTCGGTGGCGCGCTCGACTTGTCACTAAGGTTAGTCGGTGGCACGTTTAAAGTGTCACCGAGCCTAGTCGGTGGAATGTTCGAAGTGTCACCGAGGCTAGTCGGTGGAATGTTCGAAGTGTCACCGAGGCTAGTCCGTGGAACGTTCGAAGTGTCACTGAGGTTAGTTGGTGGCACGTTCGAAGTGTCACCGAGGCTAGACGGTGACACATTCAAAGTGTCACCGAGACTAGACGGTGACACGTTCGAAGTGTCATCGAGGCTAGACGGTGGCACGTTCTAAGTGTCACCGAGATGAGTCGGTGACATGTTCGAAGTGTCATCGAGACTAATCTGTCATCAATTTGTTGATGACTTTATCTCATTAACTAGATCGAATGGAACACTGAGCTTGAGCTAACAATAGATTTTGCTGGTGAAATCTTACCATTTCCATCAACTAATAAATTATGATAGTTACATGGTTACAATACTGGAATTGTAATCCCTCTTTCCAGTGTTCTATTGGCTCTATTTAAATCGATAAAACTAAGGCAATTGTCAATTGCGACAACCTACAAGTCAATATATATATATATATGACAAACAAGACAGAATATCTTAGTTACAAGTTTGAACTAGTGTAAGAAATGAAAGAGAGAACTTTTACTAGGGTTTTATTTTCCAAGGTAATTAGTATATAGTACTGGTTGTTAATTGTTATTATTAGCAGGGCAAACAAAAATAGGAAGGACATGAGGAACCCTTGTTTCACCGTCATCCCTAGAAAAGCTCTAACTTGCAACTGCATTCCTGACAAGGGTTCATGGTGTTCGGACTAAGCAAGACGTGTTGGGCATTTTCTATAAAACTCTGTAAGAATCATTCAAATGATTCTTACAGAGTTTTATAGAAAATGCCCAACACGTCTTGCTTAGTCCGAACACCATAGAGTGAAAAAATATCTAATCCTAGCCTCCATCTATCTTCTTATGTCTCCCAGGGTGACCTATCCGAATCCTCCTTATATCATCTCTTCTTATGTCACCATGCCAGGAAAAATGAGGAATCTTAATAATCACTCTTCTTCTTTTCACTCATTTTGCCAAGGCGCCCTTTCGGGTTTTCACCAAGCCACTCATTTCATTGTTCAATAGATGGGCTCACATAAAATCACATCACTCTTGACCTCATATTATCCTAGCCGAATGCTGGTCCAAGCCACCTACTTATTACCTAAGCCGCCCTTTCGGGTTTTCGACTTATCCCAGGATTTATTTTTGTCTTTTTTTTTCATTTTTTGACTTTTCTTTTTCTTTATTTTTTTCTTTTTCTTCTCAACGACTAGCAAGTATAAAACACTCCCCCAATGTAATGAAAGACAAAAAAAGAATGAAGCACAAGGAAAAGTGGAAAGGTACTCACAACCGTCGCCGAGTTGGCTTGAACCTAGAAGTTGTTGCTGGCGGTATATCAATGAAAGCACATGTCTCTGGTGTTGCGCGGGTCTTCAAACTCAAACTCTACCGTGCAACCAAATAAATCCACTGTAAGGTGTGGTGGATAGCAAAGAAATCGGGGCTGTACGGCCTTTAACGAACACATGATGGAGCCTAGATGTAATCGTGGTGTGGGCTCTGGTGTTCCTCCTCAGCTGTCGAATGTTAGGCCATCACCGGTGCCAAATAAAATATGGGGCGAATGTCTCCTCCTTGGCAGCATGATGCGCACCGCCTCTCGTCTAAAATTCGGACAGGCTGGCCTTTGGTAAAACATTTTTTTTTCGTTTTTTTTTTGTCAAATGAAGAGGACTTACAGTGGTATTTCCGCGATCGCGGAAAAGTTTCTGGTGCGAGGTTAACACTGTCTTCAAATTTGGCTCGGGTCTCCTACCTGCAGGTTAGTCTACAACAAAACACAAACAAAAGCAAAAACAAAACAAAAACAAGAATGATAAAAAATAAAAGGAAAAGACAAGAAAAGAAATTCATACCTCGGGTTGCCTCCCGAGCAACGCCTTAGTTAACGTCGTGGCTCGACTCATATAAGGTGATCACTTGTCAACTTCGGGGTCTGTAAGGTTTGTCTCTTCTATGACGCTGGTGTCAAAACCTTCATGGTAGGGTTTCAACCTTTGACCATTCACCTTGAACACTGACTGCGCGTCAGTATCATACAGCTCCACCGTTCCGTGGGGGAAAAACGTGAGCAGCAACATAGGGCCCGACCTAACGGGAACAGAGTTTTCCCGGAAAGAGACGAAGGCGGGACATAAATAATAGGACTTTGTCTCCTGGCTTAAAATCCTTTCTCAAAATATTCTTGTCATGCCAAGCCTTTGTCTTTTCCTTTTATGTGACTGCGTTATCATACACCTCAAGTCGCAGTTCCTCTAATTCTTACAGCTGTAACTTGCGAAATTCTCCAACTTAATCAATCCGCATGTTGCAATTCTTTACAGCCCAAAATGCCTTGTGCTCGAGCTCCACTGGAAGGTGACAAGCTTTCCCGAACACCAATCTGTAGGGTGACATCCCGATGGGTGTCTTATAAGCAGTACGATAAGCCCAGAGTGCATCATCTAGTCTCAAGCTCCAATCCTTCCTATTTGGGACCACCGTCTTCTCAAGGATTGTTTTGATCTCTCTATTGGACACTTCGGCTTGCCCATTAGTCTGTGGATGGTAAGCGGTGGAAACTTTCTGCGTGACATGGTATTTCTTCAGTAGGGCGCTCACGGTTTTATTGCAGAAGTGCGTTCCCCTATCACTTATCAATGCCTTGGGAATTCCATATCTAGAGAAAATGCGCTTCTTCAGAAAATCTGCCACCACTTTAGAGTCATCAGTCTTGGTGGCCTTCGCTTCCACCCACTTGGAAACGTAGTCCACCGCAAGCAAAATATAAAAGTTCCTGAAGGAGTTAGGAAATTGTCCCATAAAGTCAATTCCCCAAACATCAAAAATCTCGCAAAAGAGTAGTGATGATTGTGGCATCTCATTCCTTCGAGATATATTCCCAACTCTCCGGCAACGATCACAGGATTTACAAAAGGCGTATGCATCCCGAAAGATGTGTGGCCAATAAAATCCTACGTCCAACACCTTTCTAGCAGTTTTATTTGCCCCAAGTGGCCCCCACATGCATGAGAGTGACAAAAAGCTAATACAGATTGTACCTCATTATCCGAAAGACATCGACGGATTACCTGGTCAACATAGTGCCTCCAAAGATAAGGGTCATCCCACACATAGAATCGAGACTCGCGTCTTATCTTGTCCTTTTGTGCTTTTGAAAAATTTGGCGGGAACTCTTCTCGAACGAGGAATTGACCATGTTAGCATACCATGGCTGGAGTGTGCTGAGCCCAAGAACCAAATCTTCAGAAACAAGCTTGAAATGCGAGTCAGAGGCATTTCCGCGGTCGCCGCTGGACATCCGCGATCGCGGCGTTTTTCCGAGAAAATTGACGATGCACACAGATGCCCCATGGGGGTTTCCGCGATCGCGGAAAAGTTTTGTAGATGGGCTTTCTTGCGTTGATGAATCAGGTATTTTTCCGCGGTCGCGGCAATTTTTCCGCGATCGCGGAAAACATTCTGTAGCGATGCGGCACAGTGTGTCATCGGGAAAATTGCCCTTTATCTGCGCTTCCCTCTCGGATCTGTCCTCTTCATGTACAAGCCTGCTTAAGTGATCAGCCACCAAGTTCTCGACTCCCTTTTTTATCCCTGATCTCAACATCAAACTCGCTCAGCAGCAGTATCCAACGAATCAATCTTGGTTTTGCCTATTTCTTCGTCAATAGATAACGAAGAGCTGCATGATCCGTATAGATGATCACTTTGGTGCCAAGTAGGTATTGTCTAAATTTCTCCAAGGCAAACACGACAGCTAGCAATTCTTTTTATGTGATGGAGTAGTTCCGCTGCGCTCCATTCAGAGTCATGGAAGCATAGTGAATCACATGAGAAGCTCCTGCTTCTTTCTGCCCCAGAATTTCTCCCACCGCATAATCACTAGCATCGCACATTATCTCAAAGGAGTGAGACCAATCCGGTGCTTGAATAATTGGTGCACTAGTGAGGCGAGCTTTCAATTCATCAAATGCCTTTTTGCACTCATCATTAAGCTCAAAATTCACCTCCTTCAGCAGCTCTCATAGGGGTGATGAGATCTTTGAAAAATCTTTAATAAACCGGTGGTAGAAACCTGCATGGCCTAAGAAAGAACGCACTTCACGCACATTAGTAGGATAAGGTAAAGACTGAATTACATCAATCTTTGCCTTATCGACCTCAATACCTCTAGCCGACACTATATGTCCTAGCACAATGCCTTGGTCAACCATAAAATGACATTTTTCAGAATTAAGAACCAAATTGGTTTCTACACATCTTTTAAGCACAAGTGATAAATGGTCCAAACATGCATCAAAACTATCACCATGGACTGTGAAATCATCCATAAAGACCTCAATAAACTGCTCCACATACTCAGAAAAAATGCTTACCATACACCTTTGAAATATCCCGGGTGCGTTACACAACCCGAATAGCATTCTGCGATATGCAAAAGTGCTAAAGGGGCATGTAAATGTCGTCTTTTCTTGATCCTCTGGTGCTATGGCCACCTGAAAATAACCTGAGTATCCATCTAGAAAACAATAATATGGGCGACTAGCAAGTCGCTCAAGCATTTGATCAATAAAGGGTAAAGGAAAGTGATCCTTTCTGGTTACCGCATTCAGCTTACGGTAATCGATGCATACTCTCCATCCAGTTTGCACTCGGGTGGGGACCAACTCTCCTTGTTGGTTTTCCACAACTGTGATGCCTCCCTTCTTTGGAATAACTTGTGTCGGACTCACCTATTTACTGTCAGAGATAGGAAAAATCATCCCTGCCTGTAAGAGCTTCAACGCCTCCTTCTTTACCACCTCCATCATTGGTGGGTTGAGTCGTCTCTGTGGTTGCCTAGATGGTTTGGCTTCGTCCTCCAGCAGAATCCTATGCATACATGTAGTGGGACTAATTCCCTTAATGTCGGCGATGGTCTATCCCAATGCTGTCTTGTGCTCCTTAAGCACTACCACCAATTTCTCCTATTGATCCCTGGAAAGCTTGTTAGAGATAATGACCGGTAATGTGTCACCCTTTCCCAGAAATGCATACTTGAGGTGGTCCGGTAGTGGCTTGAGTTCAATCTCGGGTGCCTGCACGATGGAAGGTAAAAGCCTCTCGCTTGGCACTGTTAGTGGAATGGGGCTAACGCCCAAAGGTTTGAGATGAGGCTTACCATAGGCATCCAAGTGAGCCACAGTTTCCTGCAGGTTAGTAGACAAAGCAAAATATTCTTGTGGATCTACTATTTCATTCTCTAAAACAGATTGTAACTCATCCGAGCTAGTAGTATCAAAGACATCTAGCACAATAGGATTAATCACATCAATGGCACACAAAGAGTGATCATCAATGGGGTGTTTCATAGCATCATATATGTTGTACTCCACCTTTTCCCCATTAAATTCCATAGTAAGGGTTCCACTACTTACATCAATCTTTGTTTGGGATGTTTTCATAAATGGCCTACCTAACAGTATAGGGGCTGCATTTTTATCGTGATCCATATCCAGGACAAAGAAATCAGCAGGAAAAATCAAGTTATCAACCATTACAAGGACATCTTCACCTACCCCTTTCGGGTACACATTAGATCTATCAGCCAATTGGACAACTATTCCTGTCTCATGCAATGGTCCTAATTCTAATGATTCATACAAAGAATAAGGCAAGACATTTATAGATGCACTTAGATCTAGCATAGCTTTCTCAAATTTAGTGTCACCTATTACACATGGAATACTAAACATGCCTGGATTACCACACTTTTTAGGCATACGCATTTGAAAAACAGCAGAAACTTGTTCGCTCACCTTAATCTTTTGCTTTCCCTTCAATTTCTGATTTCTTTTGATGGTACACAGTTCTTTCATAAATTTAGCATAGCGAGGAATACTCTTGACAAGTTTGAGTAAGGGAATGTTTACCTCGCATTTACTGAATGTCTCGAAGATCTCCTTGTCGTTCTCCGGCCTTCTCGTGTCCTTCAACGCCTCAGGGAATGGCGTGGGTGGCTTCAGCGAACCGAGCGGAGGAAAGTTAGGCCGAACATAATTATCATGGACTTCAGTAGGTGATCTGCGGTAGCGGACTGGGTCCCGCGATCGCGGAATGTCTTCGAGATTTTCTTGGACGCCAGGAAAGTTTCCGCGGTCGTGGATTTCGGGCCGCGATCGCGGAATTTCGTCAACAATGTCTTCTGCTCCAGAATCTTTTCCGTGATCGCGGAATTCTGTCCGCGGTTGCGGAAAATCGCCGTTTTTTTCTTCTACTTCTGGGATAATTCCGCGATCGCGGATTTCTGGCCGCAGTCGCGGAATTTCGTCTGTAGCATCCGTCACTGCTTCCGTTCGGGTTCCACTCCTCAGCGTCATCGCACAGACGTTCTCCCTCGGGTTTTCTACCGTATGAGATGGTAGTTTCCCGGAATCCCTGGCCTCCAACTTATTCGACCCTTGAGCGAATTGTTCAAACTTATTTTCCAAGTTCTGAATGCTAGACTTCGTCTCTTGGTTTTGTTGGAACAGAGTGTTGGTCAGCGTTGTAACACTCCGGGTGAGAGCACTATTTTGTTGGACCATAGTATTTGCCAACGTCGATATGCTTTGGGTGAAAGATTTGATCATGTCATCAACGGACATAGATGAACTTGAGCCTTGGCCTTGAGGTCTTGGGTCATATTGCTCTCTAAATTGGTGTTGTTGATCCCTAGGCTGCTGATATTGTTGTGGACGCAGTGGGAACTGTGGTGGCCTCTGTTGAAACTCTTAGTCATCACGACCATGATGATGATTTTGCTAATTCTCGTATCTCAGATTAGGGTGATCTCTCCACCCTGGATTATAAGTGTTGGAGTACGGGTCGTATCTTGGTTTAGGGGGGCCGAAACCTCCAATAACATTCACTTCAGCAGTAGGTTCAAGAAGTGTTGGACAGTCGTCGGTGGGGTGCATCGGATCATGGCAGATTCTGCAGGACTTAACTGCCCTTGCTGCATAGGGGTTTGCCCTTTTGGTGAATTGTCTTGAGCTCTCAGATAACTCAAAGAATATCTCAAATGCTGCAGCTGGTGTCTTATTCAAAATATTTCCTCCACATGCTGCGTTTACCATTCTTCTCTCATCATCCAGAAGTCCTCCATACAAATAAAATACGAGGTCTAGGTCAGAATATCCATGTATGGGCAGCTGGATATCAACCTCCTAAATCTCTCATAATATTCATACAACGTCTCAGTAACATGTTGTTCAATGTTGCTGATGCTTCGCTTCAGGCTATTGAGTTTCGTTGCAGGGAAGTATTTTTCCAGGAAGGCCTTCTTCATTTCAGCCCATGTGTCTATGCTTCCCGGGGCCAAATAATAGAACCAATCATTAGCCGCATCTTTCAGGGAAAAGGGAAAAGCCCTCAGCTTGATCTGGTCCTCAGTAACATTCTTTGGCTTCATGCTGGAGCAGACAACGTGGAATTCAGAAAGATGATTGTTGGGGTCTTCTCCATTCGGCCCATGGAAATGGGGTAATAAATGAATCAAACCAGATTTGAGCTCAAAATTCACGCCCTCTGCAAGTTCTAGAAACTGGACAGCCAGCTGTTGCTGTTCTAAGTTCGGGGCAGTCAACTGCCTCAAAGTTGGTGTTTCTTCAGCCATCTCTATATCAAAATCAAAAAGGAAAGAGTCAGTAGCACGGGTGTGGACCGTAAGATAGGTCCACACAAAAGTTGACAAACAAACAAACACAAAGAAAAATTCAAACTTGCCTCCCCGACAACGACGCCACTTTGACGGAGGCTAAAGTCGTGATGCCTAATCAAAATAAATCCTTAAAAACCTAACTTAGTAAAGCAGGCAATCAAGGGTCGAATCCCACAGGAAGGAAAATATTTCTAAGTGCAAAAGTGTATGTCAAAGGTAACAAAGGGGGGTTTGTTGGTTTGGTTTTAAGTAACAAAGTAAATAAAAGTAAATCAAAATAAAGGTTGTAATAAATTGAAAAAAAATACTTAGCCAGACAAATATCCACCATTCATTCGATTGGTTGATCCTAGATTATCTCTAATTTCTTCCTATGAATGTTCCATTCCTTTTCTTAAGTTATAAACAGGACAAACAGACCCTGAGAATACTAACTATTAAATAACTAGGAAAACCTCCATGATTCAATTCAACAGCAGCAATGAACACAAGAATTTCAATAGATACGTGCAAGAGTAGCAAACAGTCATACTATTGCATGCAATTAATTCTCTCTACAATAAACCAGTCCAAACAGTTCTTAGAATATTACAGTTGCTACTCATGAATAAGGTAACTCAAACAGTAATTACCAAACCCTAGCAATAGACAATTACTAATATCAACTAGTTGCGTCCAACAAGCGAAATCAATAAGAATCGATTGGATGAAGCACAAGAGAATCAATACATTCAAAGGAAAAGAAATAGAGTTATAACCTCACAACCGTATATCAAATGAAAGCTTCAATTGTCGGACTAAGCAAAGGTGCTTAGTTCTTCATAACTCAAAGGGAAAACAATACTGAATAATTAGAAAAATCTGAATCCTGAAAAGCTACTAGGGAAACAAGGTTAAATAACCTAACCCAAAATCTAATGCTAAAAAGATAGAAAACATAGTCTAAAAGGAAATAAAATAATCCTACGGGAATAAAGAAATAAAAGAAAAAGAATTAAAGTACAATAATAAAACGTCGGAACTTTTCGGCCGCGTCTCTGATGCAGACTTCCGCGACCGCGGCAAAAGGCTCCGCGATCGCGTAAAATAAACTTCAAAACTTTGATGCTCTCGACTTTTCCGCGACCGCGGCACTGTTCATCTGCGATCGCGGATTCTCGATTTTCTGCTTTCTTCGTCTCCGTCTTCTTGGGTGGCTTTCTTCTCCTTCTTCTTAATGTCTTCATTTAAGCTTCTCCAAACCACCATAATCGTACTTCTTCTCCTCAACTCCATACTCTACAATTACGCTCTAAACTCATCCAAATGGCACCCAAAATACCGGTAACAACTCCTAGTTAAATCCTACAAAGTAGCGCTAATCAGCAAGCCTCGTCGTCGTCGTCGGTAAGGCTTCAAAGCCGCCTAACCCCGCGTCGGGATGGAGATCCACGACTGCGTCTCCATCCACCACGACCGCGGGCTTGGCCCAGAAAACCACGACCACGGCTTTGCCCAGCAAGCGCGGTCGCGGCCATGGTAACCACGGCCGCGGCTCAGACCTTTTTCCCTTCGTTCGTTTCGTGGCTTCGTTTCGTTTCGTATCTTCGTTTCATGTCGTATCTAACTTAGGGTTTCGTTTTATGACTCGTCGTCGTCATAGGAATCCGTACTCAGATTCAAGTCCCAAATCTCGAACCCGATCTCTTCATTCGTCGAAACTAAGGCAAGTGGCGGTTCGCTCTTGCTCATTATTCCATGTTTCCCCTTGATTATCAATTATTTGATTGTTAATTAATATGGAATAAAATTGTTGTTTGAAGTTTGGGAACAGATTTGATAAAACAATGTGTTTAAATATGAATCTATAATAGGTTGTATATATTGCTAGAAACAACGCTATTATATAGTTCTTCATGATATTACCGTAATGGATTTTGGTGTGGATTTATGTGTGAACTCATGTGTAGTTAGAACGAGTATTCGTAGAAACGTTATGTACCTTGCGAGGTCTAGTCGTTTCTTTATAATTGGTATTAGGAGGATTTTGCCCTAGTACTTCTGGTCATGACCGTACCCTTATTCAGGGTAGGTGCACTCAGCTGGTGCCAACAATCGGGATTCATTCCCAAAATATCTCTCGTATCGAGATGATGTGAATTAAAAGTTGTAACGTGAATGTATGTTTTGAAATTAAATAAGATAAGTGTTTTTACGCACATAATTAATATACCATCGGGCGAGGAGTACAACGTGGAAACCGCCCAGACTGTTGTTAGAGTAATTTCTCTCTCCAATCTGGATTCGCATTGCGCGGTGAGGTTGGTCGTGGACCCAAATAATTAAGGTCGTGTTTTAAACTTGTGTGAAAACTTAACGTTCCCAAACTATTGTCATACGTTTCCTATAAGACTCAATTCCTTTGGAGTCTTCTTTTCACTGCATACCTTCTTTTATAATTCTGTGAAAGTTTCGAGTTATGTATCGTTCCTTCGGTTATTATTCGAAGGACAATGATAGTAAACGGTTACGATCACTTGAACCATTCTGTTTTCACCCTTGCATAGTCTTTCATTAGACTAACCAACAGGGTTTTATTCCTTGCATGGTTGGCTGATGTCATCCATCCTATACGGCACATCAGAGGTTGGTCCCCGATAATTGAAGTAACCAATTGAAGAGAAGGCTTGCAGTTGAAGTTTGCGTTTTAAGGAGCAAGATTTCCAAGGCGTATATGCTTAATTTAAAATAAATGTAATACATAGTCATGTAATTAGGACTATTTTAAAAGAGTCTTCCGCTGTAATTTAAAAGTCTTACGATGTCATTATACCTTGTTGTAAAACCATCCTTCTCATTTTACGAGAGAAATCTTAATAAAAGGTTGAGTTGTATTTCATTTAAAATGTCTTCCGCTGATTAATCTTTCGTTACTTAATATTTATGTATTTATTTAAGCTTAATTGTTCCGATTAAAGTCTGGGGTGACTTTAGACATTAACGTCTGAGGTCACTGGCGTATGGCACTACCGACATAAATCGAGGATGTTACAACATTGGTTAATGTTATAACTCATTTCCATTATGTATTTACACAGGTTTTATTAGTACTCCATCATTGTGCCATAATGCATTTATAATATATCATCAACAATGCACAACATTCATCTCCAAATAATGAAGCTAAGAAATATCAATTGCCACGAAAGAAGAATTTCAGTCTCTATTATAAACTAGTTTAGACTTTATAGCTTAAAAAATGCACACCTGGGACTCCCAGAACTACTCTTTGGTGGATGTCTCAACTCTCTTGTTGGGTCAAACCTTGTTTAGGGTCATGCTCAACAAGCTGGAACATCCTGGCTTCTTTATAAACCTTGGATTTTACCCCCATTTCCATAGCGTTTTCGCAGGTCTTCATCTCGTCACCAATTCTCCTTCACTTTCACTTCCACTTCCACTTGTATGTGTCGTTCACCAGGTACTTTTCAGCTTAGCAGTGGACGAAGGATCCATATGCTAATGTGGAGTAGTTATGTTGGAAACTTGAAAACCAATTTCATGTCAGTTCTTTATTAAATCAAAGTTTATTTTGTTATACCTTGAGATAGACTTTCTTTTGCAAGAAGTCTTCAGTGTCAGGCCGAGTAGCAGTTGCCAATAGCTTCAAAGCTCTTCCCTTCTAGCAACAGGTTTAAAACATAAAGAAATCAATCAAAAAATACAGGTTATCTGCTCACTTCAAAATTCCACTTATCAATTAGCTTGACTAAGGGAAAAGGAAATAGAATGACGGCAGAGAGCCTTATTAAAGCATCCTCAATGGTGATCCCCATTTCAAGTATCATAAGTTACTTTTTCATATTCTCTTTCCTCCACATAATCTTTTGATATTTTGTTTCCACAATAGTGATATTTCTAACAAGTATCACTATTTAATTTTTTTTACTTTTGACATCATCATATATCATCAAACAATACAAAAAAAATAAGAACCAGAGAATGCATACAAAAGCTCATTTCAACATGTTCAATAAGATTCTGAACAAAAAAAGTCACTAAATCGAACAGATGATACAAGGTTACAATAAGACAATCAACCAATAATTCAACCAAAAATCCAAATCAATTAGCACAAACAACTTATCTAATACCAGGATCATCCCCAATGCATATGTGCAGACACCACATCTCGATCATCCATTCACGAGCAGCAAGCAGGGCACCGGATCAAACCATTCTCATTATAATCAGGGCATCGTCTCGTCTTCATTTATCTGCTTGATCTCATCTGCCCCACCAACATGTGTTCCCTCTGATGAAAACCTGAGGCAAACTCACTGCTTTCCCACCCAATGCATCCTTCAACGGGTGTCTATAGAGCGCCGAGGGTTCCGCAGATTGAGCTTTGCGGAGTTGAAATTGGAGTCACCTTCTTCGTCGTCGAGGCCTTCCATGAGCTCCCAAGTGTTGATCACGGAGTCCGGCGAGTGAGACCGATCGGCGCAATCCCGGGCGTCGAATTCCCCGGCGGCGGAAGGACGGCGGTCGACGAGGATGAGAGAGCCGTAGGTGGTGGAGGTCAGAGATACAAGATGGTGTGTGTCGCCTTCCCATGTCAGAAGGTGGTGGACAAGAGCCGTAGCGGCGCCGTCAGGGAACGGGCTATGGGAACCGAAGGCGACGGCGATGGCGCCACCGAGGAGTCGGCGAAGAGCGGGCTAGAGCGTGAGGAGGAGAGGTAAGAGGCGGAGCCCTCCACACCCTTGCTGAGGAGGATATCCGGGCGAGAAGCAGAGCAGCCCATCAAAAATGGCGGGTTTTTTACTTTCTGTGGTTGAATTTGAGCCTCGGAATGGAAACAGAAACAGTAATCTGAGAGGAGGGAGGATGAAGATGGTGTCAGGAGTGGGCAGATGGGGGCCAAATATGTTAATCTTTTGTGTCAGATTGAGTATCAAACAGGTGATACCCAAAAGTAATAATTACCTTGAATCAATACAAAATCTGACAAATTAATTTACTTTTCTTTTTTTTAAAATTTTATGATACTCTAAAACTCACCATTGAGAATGCTCTTATTGTAGAAGATAACAACTACATTTCCACAACAACTATATTTTTGATTTAAGCATAACTAATTCAGTATGCAATTAATTGCAAAAACCATGACAGGATAAACTTTGATCATCAATCTCTGCAGTGGTTGGCTTTTGATCCTTACTTTTGTAAACTACCTTCCCATATTTCTTGAACAAGTCATCGAAAGGGCATGGATGTCCATCTCCTGAATAAATAAAAATTTAACAATTGCGCATCCATGCCCTTTTGACAAGTCCAAAGGTTTTCCAGCATGGCAAAACAATCATCATTTAGATTTGGCTTGAGCCAAAACCCCACAAAAATAATGTAATTCCACACCTAAGCAGATCAGTATCAATTTCACAAGCTGCTAAATAATTTCGATTTGCTAAAATACATGATGAGACTATGAATCACCTCCAATTTCTCTGGGGGCATACCTCCGCAAACACCTGCATCCACTGTACAATTGCTCTCAGAAATTTATTCACAAGCCTATCGTTGAACTCAGAGATACATGTTCACAATAAATCATTGTTGAATCTTTATATTATAAAGAAAAATAATAGATTTTACCTTAATCGAAATCCAGAGGAACGATGACAGGGAGGTAGAAGGAATCACCGCCATGAAGCATGAGGAAGAAGAATGGCAAACCTGCTTTGAACTTGTCGGCAGAAACAATCAATGTCCGTTCATCGGAGCTTCGAATTTGTTTCATTACTGCCGGAACAAAATCCACCATTGCCAGAGAAAAAGAATCACGAGGTTATCAAAGAAGAGATCTGACTTCAAATCCTCGTTCGTCTACTCGCCGGTGGCGCATTTCGTCGTTGCAATAAAAAAGGAGCCTAGCGTGGAAGACGAACCTAGCGTGGTCGGTCGAGATCTGGAGGGCTTTAGATATGGCGACATGGAGCGCACTAACGAGCCCTAGGCAATAGTCGGCGGAGATCGATGACATCAAGACGGAGAGAGAAGCATGACGAGCTTGTCGGAGACGAAGGAGGACGATGACGAAGACGAAGGAGGATGAGGCCGGATACGGGTAACAAATCTGGAAATGGAGAAGATGAGAAATGGGGGAGGGGTGTGTGAGGAGAGAGAGCGTGAGAGTGTAAGGGGTAATATTACAAGAGATTTAGTTTTGGGGATGTTTATCAGATTCTGATTAAAAAAAGGGCAATGGCCTCATTTGTTTTATAATATTCCATTATAGAGTTTCAGAATATATAAGGAGGATTGTTGTAATCTGAGTTTCTATTTTATTTTTGTGGTACTCAAAATATAATTTTAATACTTGATATCTAGCTGTCAATATCAATTCATTATTTGTGTTGATACGCGTACCCTATAAACTGATTCTTGCACCAAACTGATTCTTGCACCAATTCGCCATAAGATGGCGGACATTTTTTTTTTTTTGTGTTCGCTATCTTGTAAAGATTTGTCCTCAACATCGTAGATGACAAAAATAGTAGTTTAATGTGGTTCACTTTAACGGATCGGAGTTGAGTACAAATTCAGTTTGATTTTACATCCATCTTGTGTGATACGACATTGAGGATAAAGTAGTGGACATTTATGACTCATTTTTTATTGAATCGGGTCTAATTATATTTTATTTCTTTCGGATTTATTTTGTACTCTACGAGATAGAGTACAAAATAAACCAGATTCAACGAGTTCATGTAATTAATTTATATCTGCTATAAAGTAAAGTATAAATTCAGATATTTTTTGATTTTTTTATCCCCTACCTAATTACGGATAAGATTAAATAAAAGAAGAGGTCTACATACAAATTTATGTGATGAGCGTATTTAAGACATTAATTTAAAGTCCTGGTTAATTGCTGATATTCTAATAAAAAAAATTAGGGAAAATATAAGGTGAGGATGGAGGCTTAGGAGAGGAGTGAGGACGCTCCAAGACCGTCAAATTAAGAAAAAGTACGCACAGATCAGTCAAGGAAAAAATAAAGAAAAATTAGGATACAATTCGGCACGGCCGAATTTTTCGCGAAAAAAACGCGTCCTGCGTGCACACGCATTTTAGTCTGTATGCACACATACGTTGTTTTACATGCACACACGTTGTTTTTATGTGCACACACAGGTAATTTCTGTATGCACAGGTAGGCTATTTTTGTTGGTTTTCATATGTATGCACACATGTTATTTCGTATGCGCTTTGAGTCATTTTCGCATGCACATATGTTATTTTCATGTGCACACATGCACACCTACGTTGTTTCACATGCATACATAGCACGTAGTGCATTTCGTATGAACAAACATGTCATTTTCACATGCACATAGTAGTATACTTCGCATGCAAACGAGAGTATACTTTGCATGCACACAACCGTGTTTTCATGTGCACACGTTTTGTTCATTCCATATGAACGCACGCATTTTATGCATGCACACAAAAATGAATTTCACCGTAGTGTATTGGGCATGCACACAACAATGTATTTGACATGCACACAAATCTGCATTTCGCTTGCACGCAAATCCGTTTTTTTTCGCGAATAATTCGGTCGTGTCGATTTTTTGAAAAACGATCTGGACACTCCGTTTGCTTCACATCCGACGGCTCTCATGCGTCCTCATTCATCTCTTCCCTTCCCATCCTCATCGGATCTCAACCCAAAAAATTATAGAGCATGAACAAGAACAATACTGAAAATAAAAAAGATGACAAATGAGAAGCTAGAATACCACAAAACCGGATGGGTTTGCAATTTTTCTCCCAATTTCAATTTATCTTATTCGTTTTAATTCTAAATTGTTGTTATTGAAAAATTTAGAAATTTACATTATAATACCACAAAACCAGATAGCCCACTTCAACCCCTAAACGGCTAAACCCACCACACCACTGCGGTTCTTCATTAAATATATATTTTGTTGCCTCACACTTTCTCTACCTTCTCGTAGTAGTAGAAATTTAGACAATAATAGATTTTGTTGACAACGATAATTGAATTTCCTGTGGATGACGATTGTTGAATTTCCGACCAAGATCGGCACACAAAAATGATCGAAGGGACGGGGCCTTTTCTCTCAAAACTCCCCCGCGCTCAAAACAGATTAGAAATTGAAAGTGTAGAGAATTCAATGGAAACTAAGGTTTCAAGATTACTTTTTTATACCTCCTTTTGTTGGAATAATTAATTATCCTCCTTTCATCTTTAATGAGCTTTTTATTAGTCTTTTTCCTTTTATCTAAATAATAAGGAGATAATATGTCAATAATAATATAATAATAATTTTATAATTTATTTCTACCTCCACAATTGTCCCTCAGATCCCATGAGTCCAGATCGGGTTATGGGATTTGACCCCCAAGCGTTGAACTCAAACTCAGCATATACTCATCAAGACTCTAGTTGTTGGACGTCGGGCCGCTGACATTTCAGGGCCAAAGCGCAAAGCCCACTATCATCAGAGTCATTTGTGTGCAACCTTTTGTGCAATGAGGTATGCACGATTGTTTCTGTTTACAAAATAATGTGCATGGCCTGTGCGATTTTTCGCACAAGCCGTGTTGATGATTGTGCGGTGACGTTCTTTTTCTCGGAAATCACGTCGGACTGCATGCACGACACATAACCGCACGGTGTTGAACGCGTTATAGAGGTTGGTGCACTGTCGGTGCGTCTGAGCGCACGACCTAGTACGACTTTGTGCATTCGGTTCTGCACGGAGCCCTTCGTCTTACATAATCATATGCATGGTTCGTGCGATTTTCTGCATGGTCCATGTTGACGTTCTTTTTTCCAAAATGCTACAGCGGCACGCGCACGGTCCGTGCCAATCAGTGCACGGACCGACCCTTGACCGTGCAACATGCTTTTCTGCATGTGACGCGTGTAACTCGTCCTTTCATGTATAACATTGTCAGAGGTTTGGCGCCATGGTTGGCTGACCTAGTGATCAATCAGTGTCAAATGATGGCACCCTTGGTCACTTATGACCTCATTGAATGACTTTCAATTACTTTAGCTTGTAGGCGATCTAGGGGTTCGCTCAAATAATCATACACGTGCCATTGTGATTTTTGCTCACTTTCGACTATCACTTAGCCGCGTCTGGCTTGTTTTGTCCGTAATTGGATATTGCCCATAACTAGCTACTGGACGTAACTAGCTAGCGATCGTAATTGGCTAGTGGTCGTAGTTGGCTAGTGGTCGTAATTGGCTATTGGTTAGTCGTAATTGACAATGTCGAGGCCATTCTTGGCTATCGGTTGGTCATAATTGACTATCTTGATGCCATTCTTGGTTGTTGGTTGGTCATAATTGACTATCTTGATGACATTCTTGACTGTTGATTGGTCATAATTGACTATTTGTAGCACATTCGTTGTACTAGAAAAAGAAGTGCTTCCATTACAAACATTCTTGTTCTTGTAGCGTAAAAAAAAGGTGCCTCATTAAAACCTTTTCGCAGGAAAACCCAGTGCAAAAAAAAATACGAAGAGGAAAAAGAGCTCCCCATGCAACATTCATAGCTAAATGTAAAATTTTACAGCAACAGTAAGCTCAGGAATAGATAGGCTCATGCAATACTTAACAACTAGTCAGTACTCGACATGCAATCAATTCTCTTCACAATAAACATTCACAACTAGTTTCTGTAAATCATGGTTGCTACTCTGAATTAGGGATGACCAATATTAATCTCAACAAGTTGACCAGACTAGGGAAACCAGCACTATAGATAATACCAATCTCAACTAGTTTGTCAGGCTAGGGAAACCAATACTAATAATACTAATTACAACAAAATGGTGAACTAGATAAACCAATAGAATTCAAAACCCTAATCATGTAGTATGAATAATACCAATAACTACTAGTTGATCATGCTAGAGAAATCAATAAAACTCAATGGAATGAAGAACAAGAGAATCAATAACATTCAAGGATAGAGTAAAGGAATAATCTCACAATTAAATTCAAACCAAGGCTTCAATTGTCTAGCCAAAAACAAAACAAAGATAAAAACAAAGAAAAGGGAAAAGAAGAAGAAGGAGAAGAACGAACTCTCCCCAAATCTCATGTTCTAAAGGCAGAATATAAAGACTTAGCAAAACCTAATTTCTAAAGATAACGATAACGATCTTCTAAAAATAAAATAAACGAACTAAAAGGAAATAAAATATAAAAAATAAAAAATAAAACAAAAGATCTCGGACGAAAAATCCGATCTCCGCGCCTGGCATGGACCCGTGACCGCGGCAATTGTCCCGCGACCGCGGTTTTGTCGTGTCTTGCTCCGCTGCTACTGTTGTCAATCCGCGCCCACGGAAATATTTTCGCGCCCGCGGATTTCTCTGCCGCGCTCCCGCGACTCCTTCTCATCGCGGCACTCCTCGTGGGCTTCTCCTGTAGTGGCTTCTTGTCCTTCATCTCCTCAATGCTTCAATACTTCACTAAAATCTTCATTTCCACCACTTCTTCTCTACAACTCCATTCTCCTAAAATGTCTTCTAAACCCACACAAATGGTACATAATATCCTAGTAACAGCTCATAGTAACGTACTATAAAGTAGAACGTATCAAATTCCCCCATGCTTAGACCTTGCTCGTCCTCGAGTAAGCTAATAGAAACCTACTCATCCAATGAAATACCCAAGGTCTCAGGAAGCACAACAAAACTCTCCACTAAGAACCGTACCCACTCATGAATCTTTAGGGCACCAACACAACAACACAACACACCAGCTTCAAGGAAAGCAGAGTACTTCCCCAAAACTTAACCCAAACACCATAGAGTGAAAGTAACCATCTAATCCTAGCTCCTGTCTATCTTCTTATAACTCCCAGAGTGACCTACCCGAATCCTCCTTATAACTCCACACATATGTCATCACGCCAGGAAAAATGAAGAATCCTAATAATCACTCTTTTCTTTTCACTCATTTTGCCTAGGCGCCCTTTCGGGTTTTCACCTAGCCACTCATTTCATTTTTCATAGATGGGCTCACCATTCCTCACATCACTCTACAGCCTCTTATTACCCCAACCTAATGCAGGTCCGAGCCACCTGCTTATTACCTAAGCCGCCCTTTCGGGTTTTCAGCTTAGCCCAGGACTTTCTTTTTTTTTTCTTTTTTTTTCTTTTTTTTTTCTTTTTTTTTCTTTCTTTTTTCTTTCTCAGACGACTAGCAAGTATAGATCACTGCCCCATACTTAAATATTGCATTGTCCTCAATGTAATGAAAGACTAAAAATGAAACTCTGAGGGAAAAGAAAAATACCCACTAGCGATGTCGAGGTGGTCTGCGCGTCGGCTGTCGTGGCTGGCGTGGCGGTGAAAAGTCATGGAATCAAGAGTCTCTGGTGCAATGGCGGGCTGTGTGAAGCAGATGCATCCCACTGCTTGATGTGAAAGCACGACACCAGCGACTGATCAGGGAGCATCCGCACATCCTCATCAAGCTCAGCTATTCACTCCCCATACTGTCTACCGGGGTCTGCAGGGACACTCGAAGTGCCTACTGTATTGTGTTGTCTATCAGCAATATATGCATAATCAATGAAAGTAGTATCAATTGGCATATCTGCAAAGTCCCCTTGCTGCTCCTTCTCATCATCATTAGCTGCATCATGTCGTTCCATCATGAGGTACCAAATAGAAATCTCACGCTATACTTCTCCTCCTCAGCAGCTAAAGCATGTCATTCCATCATCTCCGCAGCGGAATAAAGTTGGGCAGCGGGGCCGCGATCGCGGTTTTCACCCGCGCACGCGTTTTTTTTTTGAATTTTTTTGATTTTTTTTCCAGGAGAAGTGGACTTACAGTGGTAAAACCGCGGTCGCGGTTTTTCGGCCGCGATCGCGGTTATGCGTCTGTTGTACTGCGGACTCCATCTTCGAAACTCCTACCTCGGGTTGCCTCCCGAGCAGCGCCTTGGTTAATGTTGTGGCTCGACATAGTGTCTTGTTAATCACATCGGTAAACCATCACACAAACGAGAATATACAGACTTTAGATTTCCCGGCAACGGCGCCAAATTTGATGAGGCGTTTGTCGTAGACACCTATCAAATAAACCTCAAAAACCTAACTAACGTAGCTTTGGTAAGTAAGGGTCGAATCCCACAGAGAATCAAGCTATAAATCCTGTTTGCCAAATCGTTCACCAATTGATAACAAAGACAAATGGGGGAGTTTATATGAATCTAACTAAGAAAATGATAAATAAAACTTAAATAGCTTGGCTAGACAAACATCCACCTTCAGTTTGGTTGATCGATCATTGATTATCCTTAGTTCTCAATTCTCATGAATGTCCTAATCCATGTTCTAAATTAATTACTAGTCCAACCAGTCATGATAATCCTAACTATTAAACAATCAAGAAACTAGCAAGATTCAATTTAACAGCAACAGTAAGCTCAGGAATAGATAGGCTCATTGTTGAATTCCTTAGGTTTTGATGGTAACAAACATTCAACTAATCTGGTAACCAAGTATTTCAGGAACAATTCAGTTGTCTCAGGGAACCATTGCAGCGAAGGATTGCAGAGGGAACAAAGCTTTTTCCACATGCTTTGTTACCTCTCAAGTAACATCAATGACGAATGAGAATCAAGCTGCGAATGGAGTGAAGGATATTCAGCGTGAAGATTATGGAAAATATCTTGGAAGATCACGCGGTCAAGAAAGAAGGATTTCAGCTGGAAGGATCTCGCCGATGGGAAGATTTGGAGAGAGAATCCGATTATGTTATCTTAGGAAATCTTTCCTAAGATAATATATTTGGAGAGAGAAGGATTTTATCTTAATCCGATTATGTTATCTTAGGAATTCCTTCCTTAGATAATATCGGCTGTTAAGATAATATTCTTCAAATCATTAATATCTTCTTGTTACCAAGCTTAGAAAGATATGTTATCTTGTTACGATTGTGTTAGTCGAGTTGTATTTATAGGATTGTGAGATTCAATTGTATGTACGAACTTGGAGCATTAAAGTGAAAAGAAAAAGAGAGTGAAGTTGTTTGTGAGTCTTAGAGGGTTGAGTTCGTATTCACCGTTGTAGAAGAGAGTTTCAAATCTAGGTGGGAAGTCTAGGGTTTGGAGTCCAGGCTATAAGTGTAATCGAACAAGAAATCAATAAGACAAGTAGACTGATATGGGCAAACCCACAGGGCCCTGGTCCTAGACCATCAAGGCCAACCTGGGAGATGGGCCTTGGCTTGATCGGGCCTTGGCCTGGGCCTGAGATGGGCCGGGTTGGAGTGCGTGGGTCTGCAGCCCTGATTAAATACGAGAGGGTTCACAGGCGATCCCGATGGTCCGGGACCAGGGCCCTGTGGGTTTGCCCGTATCATAAAAGTGCACTTTTATGATACGGGCAAACCCGCAGGGCCTTGGTCCCGGACCATCGGGGTCGCTTGTGAACCCTCCCGTATTTAATCAGGGCTGTAGACTCATACACTCCAACCCGGCCCATCTCAGGCCAAGGCCCGATCAAGTCAAGGCCCATCTCCCAAGTTGGCCCTTTGCCAACCCAGACAGGTTATTGCCAGGGGGGATTGAACCCCTGACCTTTGGCATATCTCCCAACACCCTGGGGGACATGTCACCAATTGAGCTGCAGCACAATTGGTGACATGTCCCCCAGGGTGTTGGGAGATATGCCAAAGTGTAATCGAACCCCTGACCTTTGGCATATCTCCCAACACCCTGAGTTCGTATTCACCATTGTAGAAGAGAGTTTCAAATCTAGGTGGGAAGTCTAGGGTTTGGAGTCCAGGCTACAAGTGTAATCGAATAAGAAATCAATAAGACAAGTAGACGCTTTAAAATCCTCTCAAGCGAGAAGCTTGAAGGTAGTGTTTTTTCCTTGATTAGTTATTTGACTGATTGGGGTTTCCACTATACATCATGAGTTCGTCACTTTATCTTTCTTGCTATATTATTCCGATGCACCTTCTGTGGGAACAAAGCATTTGTTCCCTCAGACGTAACTCTAACGATCCAACAATTGGTATCAGAACTTGGTGCTCTAGATTGTTTTCATTAAAGACTTTGCAGGAAAGATGTCGTCAAGCAATGCTATTGGAGATTCATTCTGGAAGCCTCCAATTCTGAAAGCCGGAGAATATGATTGGTGGGTGGAACAAATCGAGTCCCACATATGTTCCCTAGATGGACAGATATGGAGAATCATTGAAGTTGGCCCCATGGCTATCCCAAATGAAAAGGACGCTACAAAGCCTAAGCCAAAGGTTGACTACACGGATGAAGACTGGAAGAAGCTGGAGAAGAATTGCAGAGCCAAGAAGATCCTTCACATGGCTCTTCTCCCCACGGATCTCAAGAAAATCATCGGCTACAAAACAGCCAAGGAGATCTGGGATGCTTTAAGATGTCTCCATCATGGAAATGAAGATGTCAAGAAAAATAGAATTCTTCCCTTGATGAAGGAGTATGGTCAAATTTCTCAAGGAAAGGGTGAGCACATTCAAGAATTCTACTCCAGGTTCCAGGGGATCGTAGGTCAACTGGAGTTCCTTGATGAAGAGATGCCAAACTGGAAGCTTACTCACCACTTCATGCAAGGCTTCAACTCTCACTGGGATGCGATTGCTCTTGCTCTCTACTCCCAGACTGACGTCAAATCTCTCACCATGGAAGAGGTTGTTGCCAAGCTTGAAAGCAACGCCTCTGTCTAAAATCACAAGATGAACAAGAAAGGAGAAGAGAAGGCTCAAAGCATTGCCTTGAAGGTTGAACGTGCCTTTGACTTATCTCAAGTCGAAGATGAAGATGAGGACGGTGATGAAGATGTGGCTCTCATCACTACAGCTATGAAGAAGATATGGTCTTGAAACAAGGAATTATTGAGTTCCTCTGAAGGGAACATAGACATGAAGGATGTCGTTTGTTACCACTGTCAAAACAAAGGACATCTAGCCAAAAACTGCTTCAAGAAAAAGGCAGGTCTTCCTCCGGCTCATGAAGGGAAGCAAGCAATGGTCGCAACATGGGGTGATTCTGACTCAGATGACGAAGAATCTTCTCACTCTAGGGATGTCTGTCTGATGGCCATAGAAGACTATGATGAATCAAAATATGGTCTGCATAAGGATGGGGTAAATGAATCTGAACTCATCTCAAGCTTAAAAATTAAGTCCAAAGATCACCTAATTTTCTTCATTAGAAAACTCGTGCATGAGAATAGTCTTTTCAGTGAGCAGATTGAAGAAAAGGATGAATCGATCTCAAGTTTGATCGAGGAAAACAAAGGTTAGGCAGGAAAAGTGCTCAAACTTGAGAAAGGTTCATCCTCTTCTCCAAGTCCTTGCAATGAGTGTCCCAAACTCACTGAGAAGATCATGTGTTTAGAATCCTCTGTCTTCTTACTCGAGTCCGAGTCACTAATGTTAAAACTAGGCAATGCAAAACTGTCTAGTGATCTAACTAAACTCAGTGAGGAACATAAGGAATAGTCAAAAGGAATTGTGTTTGTAGCAGCCAAGAATGAAAAGAAGACTGAAAAGAGGGAAGTACTTCGCTTTAGAATCGGGTATCAACCTATGCTTCCTGTTGATGACACTAAGTCTAAATGTCATGGAGTCGAAGGAAAGCAGTCAATGCAAGAAAAAGGGGAAAGTTCCTCGAGAAGGAACAATCACAAAGACTGCTCAAATTCGACTGATGGAAACAAGGCTTGGTACCATGGACAGAAGGCTCATTCCATTTGGTTGAAACAATCTCAAAGCGGTAAGTCCAATCATATTGATTTTCATTCTAGGATTGCTAACAAATCAATTTGGCCTGGACAGAGTATGTTGATCTAAAGTTCCAAAGGATCTGTTGGTATTGTGGGCACTATGGTCACTACAAACAAGAATGCCTCTTGAAGAAACACAATGAAGAAATTGCTCGCACTGCTAGGGAGAAAATAAATGTTAAACCTCCAAAAATCAAATATGTTGCTCCCACACTCAGAAAGCCTAAGCTTGTCTGGGTTCGCAAAAACTAACTCTTTCCATACAGGCTGAAGTGAGAAAGGTTCCCGGTATTTCGAATGTGCTTGCTAAAGTTACCTGACAGGGAACAAAGGATGGCTCACCTCACTTCAATAGGCCTTCGGAGGTTCAATAACCTTTGGAAATAAGAGTAAGGGAGAAGTTTGTGGTCTCGGTAAGGTAAGGCTTTCTAACCATATTACTGTGGATAATGTGACACTCGTGAATAATCTCAGATTTGATCTTTTTAGTGTGGCTCAACTATGTCAAAATAAGAAAAATAGGGTAGTCTTTACTACTGATGATTGTTATGTTGAGTGTATAAGTACAGGGAAAATGCTACTGAAAGGGATCTGCGACAACAACGTCTACAAAGTTGATCCTGCTTTCATCCCTGAGAAAGAACTATGTCTGTCGTCCATTGCTGGGACAACAGATCTGTGGAATAAGCGGTTCGGACATGCAAGTCTTCAACTCCTATCCAAACTTCATAGTCAAGAACTGGTGAACGGTCTTCCTAAGATCGAAGCAACAAGAAATGAAGTTTGTGATGCTTGCACAAAAGGCTCCGAGGGCCTGTAAATTCGAGATGAGCATGATTGGGGAACTCAGGTTCTTCTTAGGTCTTCAAGTCTCTCAAGGAGAAGATGGAACCAAAGTGCATCAACAGAAGTATCTCAGGAAATGCGTTAAGAAATTCGGAATGTATGATGCAAAGCCCTTTACAACTCCCATTTCTCCCAACAATCCAATGGGAAAGGACGATCATGAGCAAGGAGTTGATATGTCACTCTATCGAGGAATCATAGGTTCGCTTCTTTATCTCACTGCAAGTAGACATGATATTTTACATAGTGTGTGTCTATGTGCTCGTTTTCAGGTTGATCCCAAAGAGACACACCGCAAAGTTGTGAAGAGGATTCTGAGATACTTGAAGGGAACAGATGATCTATGTCTGTGGTATCCAAGAGGTGGAAACTTTGATCTAGTTGGATACATAGATGCTGACTTCGCAGGAAACAAAGTGGACAGAAAATCTACATCTGGAATGGCTCAGTTCCTTGGGCCGTGCTTGGTTTCCTAGGGTTCAAAGAAGCAGAATTCAGTTGCTCTATCAACTACAAAAGCCGAATACATAGCCGCCGCTGCTTGTTGCAAACTTTGATCTAGTTGGATACACAGATGCTGACTTCGCAGGGAACAAAGTGGACAGAAAATCTACATCTGGAATGGTTCAGTTCCTTGGGCCGTGCTTGGTTTCCTGGGGTTCAAAGAAGTAGAATTCAGTTGCTCTATCAACTACAGAAGCCGAATACATAGCTGCCGCTGCTTGTTGTACTCAACTCCTATGGCTTAAACAACAACTCAGCGACTATGGTATTCTTCTTGACTCTATTTCCATTCTGTGTGACAATACTAGTGCAATAAATATCTCCAAGAATCCCGTGCAACACTCACGTACCAAGCATATCGAGATAAGACATCACTTCCTACGTGATTGTGTGGAGAAAAGGTTGGTGTCCATGGACTTTTGCGGAACCAAGGATCAGATCGCCGACATTTTCACCAAGGCACTAAATAGGGAACCCTTCGAACAGTTTCGTAAGAAACTAGATATGATCTCTCTAAACTGACTGCCTATCTCTTATGTTCCCTCGATGATTGGCTAATTTACATGGTAAAGTGTGAAAGGTTAAATCGTCATATCTTGATCTGCACTCATTCTCTTGGTCATTAATTGAACAACTTGCTTAGACCTGTGCTAATACTTCACTTATGTGTAAAGTTTCATGCATGATCATCTATGCCATCATAATAATACATGAAACAGTTTTCTTTCGGCCCAAAAGAGTCAACTTGATGCATTGATCTCTCATTATAAGCCCAAATGATTGTTGACTCTACAACTTACCCTAGCCATCCTGCTTGATGCTTCCTATGAGCCCCTCTTATCATCCACATCTGGGAGTCTCTCATTCATGATTAAACATTATTAAAAATTCTCGTATATGTTTCTGTGTGATGTTCTTTGTACCTTCTCTGGTAACGTTACCCCTGTATCACACTCTTCTACTTTTTCGGAAAGCCGAGAATACGAATCGTCGCCTCTGTGGTCTGTGGCTGGGATTTGACAGGTATGATGTGTAATGATGGCTTGCAACTACTTGGAATGTGTTATGTGCATTAAGGATTGGTGTGTTGGTTGCATGATGTTTGGTGCGCTTGAAATTTTGTGGGCTTTCATGGATTTGGACAGAATCTTTTACAAGATTTATTTTTGGAAGATATCTTCTTGGCTGTGATCTTTGGAAAAAGAAGGAAAGAAGAGGATTGAGAACATTATCCTTAGTACTTGAAAAGATATGAAAAAGGATTCTCGTGGTTTCTCCCCTCCTATCTATATGGCGACTTCAGCAAGGTTGCCCTATTACTCCCGTGTGTTGTTCCAAAAAAAAAATGGAACACTACAAGGTATACAAAGAAGGGACCAATGGATATTTCCTCTACCGGCGGTTGGATGCTAGTATCCTGCACAAGAAGTAGTGTGTATTGCAAGAAGGTGTTGGCTGGGTCAAGGTTGAACTTGAGATGGAAGCTGATGTGGATGAGGAGGAGTCTGAAGGTGCAAACTCTAAGGGTGAACAAAAAGATGAACCAGATCTGCGAAGGGCCGTAAGGAGTTTGTCCCGCGCAATATCTATGTTGGTAGAACAACAAAGGCGTCTTATGGAGGAAGTGCGTACTTTAACTGCTATTCATACTTCGGCTCCCTCCGCAGGCACCAGTGGTGCTTGATTCGTCTCTCTCTGGCTAACCAATCCCTCTTTTGTTCCCAGCACATCTATCCCCTCGTTGCTTTGTTTTTCTTTGGTTCTGTTTCATGTGTTTGCCTTGATTGGCATGTTGATCCTGTGTGTTTTCCTTGCATATCTTGTTGTTGTCCTTGCACTATGTTTACGGTTGGTTGTTTCCTTTTAATGAACAAGGGTTGTCTGCTTATCTTGACTTGCTCATTTTCCTCTCGCTATTAACTTATGTTTTTGATGATGTCAAAAGGGGGGAAATGACTGGTAGCTTTAGTTGAGGGGGAACAAAACATGGTTTCATATGTTACTAGACTAAGGGGGAACTATTGTGTCCTAGTGTGGAAACTTTCTCTATACAACTGTCTCTATCTTATATGTATGTTTTATTGTCAAGGATGTTTGTCACCATCAAAAAGGGGGAATTTGTTGAATTCCTTAGGTTTTGATGGTAACAAACATTCAACTAATCTGGTAACCAAGTGTTTCAGGAACAATTCAGTTATCTCAGGGAACCATTGCAGCGAAGGATTGCAGAGGGAACAAAGCTTTCTCCACATGCTTTGTTACCTCTCAAGGAACATCAATGACGAACGAGAATCAAGCTGCGAATGGAGTGAAGGATATTCAGTGTGAAGATTATGGAAAATATCTTGGAAGATCACGCGGTCAAGAAAGAAGGATTTCGGCTGGAAGGATCTCGCCGATGGGAAGATTTGGAGAGAGAATCTGATTATGTTATCTTAGGAAATCTTTCCTAAGATAATATATTTGGAGAGAGAAGGATTTTATCTTAATTCGATTTTGTTATCTTAGGAATTCCTTCCTTAGATAATATCGGTTTTTAAGATAATATTCTTCAAATCATTTAATATCTTCTTGTTACCAAGCTTAGAAAGATATGTTATCTTGTTACGATTGTGTTAGTCGAATTGTATTTATAGGATTGTGAGATTCAATTCTATGTACGAACTTGGAGCATTAAACTGAAAAGAAAAAGAGAGTGAGGTTGTTTGTGAGTCTTAGAGGGTTGAGTTCGTATTCACCGTTGTAGAAGAGAGTTTCAAATCTAGGTGGGAAGTCTAGGGTTTGGAGTCCAGGCTACAAGTGTAATCGAACAAGAAATCAATAAGACAAGTAGACGCTTCAAAATCCTCTCAAGCGAGAAGCTTGAAGGTAGTGGCTTTTCCTTGATTAGTTATTTGACTGATTGGGGTTTCCACTATACATCATGAGTTCGTCACTTTATCTTTCTTGCTATATTATTTCACTGCACCTTCTGTGGGAACAAAGAATTTGTTCCCTCAGACGTAACTCTAACGATCCAACACTCATGCAATACTTAACAACTAGTCAGTACTCGACATGCAATCAATTCTCTTCACATCAAACATTCACAACTAGTTCCTGTAAATCGTGGTTGCTACTCTGAATTAGGGATGAACAATATTAATCTCAACAAGTTGACCAGACTAGGGGAACCAGCACTATAGATAATACCAATCTCAACTAGTTTGTCAGCCTAGGGAAACCAATACTAATAATATTAATCACAACAAAATGGTGAACTAGATAAACCAATAGAATTCAAAACCTTAATCCTGCAGTATGAATAATACCAATAACTACTAGTTGATCAGGCTAGAGAAATCAATAAAACTCAATGGGATGAAGAACAAGAGAATCAATAACATTTAAGGATTGAGTAAATGAATAATCTCACAATCAAATTCAAACCAAGGCTTCAATTGTCTAGCCAAAAACAAAACAAAGATAAAAACAAAGAAAAGGGAAAGGGAAAGGGAAAGGGAAAAGAAGAAGAAGGAGAAGAACGAACTCTCCCCAAATCTCATGTTCTAAAGGCAGAATATAAAGACTTAGCAAAACCTAATTTCTAAAGATAACGATAACGATCTTCTAAAAATAAAATAAATGAACTAAAAGGAAATAAAATAAAACAAAAGATCTCGGACGAAAATCCGATCTCCGCGCCTAGCATGGACCCGCGACCGCGGTTTTGTCGTGTCTTGCTCCGCTGCTACTGTTGTCAATCCGCGCCCACGGAAATGTTTCCGCGCCCACGGATTTCTCTGCCGCGCTCCCGTGACTCCTTCTCATCACGGCACTCCTCGCGGGCTTCTCCTGTAGTGGCTTCTTGTCCTTTATATCCTCAATGCTTCAATACTTCACTAAAATCTTCCTTTCCACCACTTCTTCTCTACAACTCCATTCTCCTAAAATGTCTTCTAAACCCACACAAATGGTACCTAATATCCTAGTAACAGCTCATAGTTGCGCACTACAAAGTAGAGCGTATCAGTAGTCTTATACGCCAATAACACTGCAAGGAGCTCTTCCACCCATTGGACATTGGCCTTGTCAAGCTTGTTCTTGATTCCCTTCAAGAGCACCTTATTTGCGGCCTAAGCTTGGCCATAAGCCTGCGAGTAAGTTATAGATGAGTAGAAGTTTTTTATGCAATAACATGCACAAAAAGACTTAAACGAAGCACTATCAAATTGTGTTCCGTTGTCAAAAATCAAAGCATAGGGTATGTCAAAACGAGTGATTATGCACTCCCAAATAAATTTATTGATATCATTGTCACTGATCCCGACAATGGATTTGCCTCAACCCACTTGGTGAAATAGTCTGTAGCTGAGATCAAATAGCACATATTTTTGGGCACCCCGAGAAACGGCCCTACAAGGTCCAAGCCCCACTGAATGAAAGGCCATGGGCTAGTCAGCGGGTGCAGATCGGTCGCATGTTGATGGACCAGCTTAGATTATTTCTGACATTTTTCGCATTTCTTGCATAACTTTTTGCGTCCTTTTGCATGTATGGGCACCAATATCCTTGAGTCTTAGCCCGGAGGGCTAGAGTTCAGCTTGCCATGTGCATCCCGCCACTCCTTCGTTGATATCAAATTATAGACATTCCACATGGTGGAACGCAAGTCAAGTATGGTCCCATGAAGGATTTCCTGTATAATATCCTCTCCGGTGAGACCTAGAATAGTGCAACTTTCAGTCGGAGTTGCCCGACCTCTCTCTTATCTTCTGGTGCCACTCCCCTGCTTAGATAACTGAAGATTGGGTCCATCTAGCTTGGGGCTTCATCGAACCCAAGATATTGTGGCCCCCCAATGCTTGGCTTGCTAAGGGTCCTGATCTCTACAATGGGGCTCTACTTTTCCGAAGTAGACGAAGACAAGGTGGCCAAGGCGACGACCACAATGTTTTGCTTTTTGGGTACCTGATGCATCCTGAACTCTCTGAAATTGGAGAGCAGATTCCTCGCCTTTTTTAGATAAGCTATCATCTTGCTGAATTTTGCAACGTACTCCCCTATAACTTGGTTCACAATGAGCTGCGAATCAGAGTGGAAGACCAACTCAATAGCCCCATTATTATGAGCTGGGAATCCAAGTTATTCATATTTTTGACAAAAAGATTATCCGATAAGCTCCAAAGTAGACTTGTACAAGTCTGGGTCAGCCCGTCTGACCTGATTTAAAATCTGGGCTTGGACAACAACATTGGCCCTACCGGACCTGGCCTGGTACCCAATTAATTTTAAAAATATAATATATGAAATGTATCATATATATTCTACATATATATAGTTACTAAATACCTAACCCTAATTTATCCCCCTCACCATGTTCATATATAAAATATAACGAAGTTTTCGTGTGGTACCCTTGAGTTTTTACAATTTTCGCGAAATACCCGAAGGTTTGTTATATTTCGCGTGGTACCCCTGAGGTTTTGACAAATTTCGCCAAATACCCTTGACGTCAAAAAACGTTAAATTTTGGTTGTTAACTCCTAAAAAAAAAATATATATATATTAAATTACAATATGAAAAATCCAGGTCTATTTAGATTGTATTTTATTTATAATAATAACATGGAATTTAGTATAAATTTATTTAATCTTGTATTATAATATAATAAAATATATCGAAATACGCAATTTAAACAAATCCTAAATCACTTATATCCTCCCCTTTTCAAATATAAATGTATCACAAATAATTAAGTCGAGGAGTGTTATTTTTTTCTTTTTTTTGTTCTGAATTTTCTTATTTAGTGTGTGTGGTACTCTAAACTACAATTCTCATCCCCATACGATGTCGATTTTATTATATATATATATATAAAAGTAAAAGATTATTTATCTTTACATATAAATGAAGCATAAGACCACCAATGACTCTTCCACTGTTTAGATTTATATAAAACAAAATACATAGTTTACTTGTAGTTAGGATGATTTTTCGTTCATATTTATTCTTAGATATTTTGATTTCTGAATGGTTTTGTACACATTCATCTCGACTTAATTATTTGTGATACATTTATATTTGAAAAGGGGAGGATATAAGTGATTTAGGATTTTTTTAAATTGCGTATTTTGATATATTTTATTATATTATAATACAAGATTAAATAAATTTATACTAAATTCCATGTTATAATTATAAATAAAATACGATCCAAAAAAAAACCTTGATTTTTCATATTGTAATTTAATTTTTTATTTTTATTTTAGGAGTTAACGGCCAAAATTTAACGTTTTTTGATGTCAAGGGTATTTGGCGAAATTTGTCAAAACCTCAGGGGTATCACGCGAAATATAACAAATTTTCGGGTATTTCGCAAAAATTACAAAAACTCAAGGGTACCGCACAAAAATTCCAAAAATATAATTATATATATTTACCATGTTCAGACATATATTATATAATAACTGAAAATGGTAAATATATTGCATGTTGTAAATTAGTACAAAATCGAATCGGGCCGGCCTGTCGGGCTACCCGATCCGGGCTTGGACAACAATTTTAGCACGATTGGACTGGGCAGGCTTAGCCCAGTCCGGTCAACCGAGCAAAAACATACCAAAAGCTCGGCCCGAACCCGGTCCGGGCTCACACTTGTATAGGTCTACTCCAAAGCCTACCAAAGAAATCCCATCCTTGAACCCAACCACTCAACCTCACTGGACATGGTCGTGTACCTCAATAGAAGTG
The DNA here is from genome assembly GCA_027886185.1 of Rheum nobile. Classification (NCBI taxonomy): domain Eukaryota; kingdom Viridiplantae; phylum Streptophyta; class Magnoliopsida; order Caryophyllales; family Polygonaceae; genus Rheum; species Rheum nobile. The sequence goes on along the minus strand of WOAB01000025.1, from coordinate 1,607,724 downwards.
ACCGCCAAATTCCATCGCCTTCCCAATCTATTAAAACCGACACAAGCACAGCTTTCTCTGTATGCTTTTAGTGCAACTAGTGTAGTATTCGTGCCTTGCACGAGATTTGTTTATTTTTCTTACATTTTAAAAATAATTTATAAAAATTATATATTCAATTGATATAGAAATATGTAGATAGTGACGATTATAGAAGTAGATGAAAAATAATATAAAAAAGGACTAATTGAATACAAAATATTGAAGAGATTAACAAAACACATTATCGAAAGAGAGGCGGAACTCTCCATAACTTTATTAATAGTAAAAATTAGCTAAGTAGTTTTGAAACGGGGATAGTCACATCCCTAACATCAATACTACTAAAACGATAAAGCATAATCAAAATGTTTATCTAATACATATAAATGTAATAAATATTTCTAAATACTCAATGGACTTATGGGCCCAAATTATATTTATATAGGTTGTAAACTTTTCATGCAACTTTAAATTGGTTTAATGGGCTTATAGGCCCAAATAGAATAAATGGGAAAGTGAAATAGAAGCCCAATTCGAAAAGTTCGGTTTATGTAAAAATATATTATTTGTATTAAATTGAATTTATCTATTGTCGTTTCTCTCTAATAGGAACCGAACTCAACATTCTGTTATGTCGGGTTAATTCTTCCATAACAAAATCACTGAAAAATTTGAGATATATATTCCCAATAAAATAAATAAATATACAAACTAATAATTTATTTTAATTTTATAATATATATACACATTTAAATAATAAATAATTGTACATACTAATTATTTATTTTAATACTAAAAAAATTTATAAATTATATTTGGACATATGGGCCAAAATAATATTGGAATAGGCTAGAATATTTAACTTAAATATGGAATTGAATTAATGGGCTCATAGGCCCGATTACACAAATTTCGGCAGCTTAGTTATTTGGGTTAATGGACACCTTCGTTTAATGGGCTTATAGGCGGGTTCAATATTGGCTTATGGGCTTCCATTTCTTTCGAAACCATTTGATTTGATTTTGTATTAAAACCCAAGCCCATAATCAAAACCAAAATCGTCGGCCTCCACTAACCCTATCTCATTTCCAACTCTACATTTCACCATTTCCCTTACCCTCTCTCTTTCTCTGCTCCATAACTGTCTATCTCTCGAACTTTTTTTCCATTTCTTTCGCTTTCCAAATCCATGGCGGATTTTATTTCCAAATCTAAGCTTCGTCGCTCTTTTTTTTCTCTCTAAATCCAAGCCAACCTTTCTATTTCCTTTTTCCAAAATTCGATATCCAAAATATTTCTTTAAAGCCGAGACAGAGACAGATCAGTGATTCTTCTTCCATTTCTTCATCTTAGAGTGTGAAGCGAATAGCGATGAACACCTCCCCAGTTCAGATCTAGATCACCCCACCCCCGTTCTGTTTCAGATCCAAAAAAGCTAATTGATTCTTGTCCCCAAGTTTACATGCAAATCCAACAACACACTATGTTTATTAGAAGATAATCACGAAGATGAGGAGATTTGGAAGATGGAGGTTTTGGAGCGCTCCACAGTAGAGAAATGTATTCTCTCTCTCTCTCTCTTTCTCCAACAAAAATCTGTTTCACTGCTTTGTTTGAATGTTCTTCATGAGTGTTCTTCATCTAGACTGTTCTCGTTTAATGTATATATTATATATGTTATAATGGATTCAATTTTTATTAATATATTGTTATTATATGAACCGGGGTCGACTTTATGATAACTCTTAAATTTCTATTTGATATGAGTTTCCGCCGTTCAAATAAAGAAATTTGGTTATATGTATGATTTAAAAATTTTAATATATTATAATGTAATAGATAAATAATATAAGTGTTCACAAAACGAATATCAGTTCATGGGCTTCTGAATACAATATAATGGGCTTAAACATTAAATGGGCTTATTGAAAAAAATGTTTTGTGAAAAAATTAAATTTTGTGTAGCCTAAACTTGTAATGGGCTTATTGGCCCATTTAATGGTTAATAATATTATACAGCGTCAAAAAATTGATGGATATATATAGGCCCAAATACAAATTTAACAAATTTGTTTTTACAGCCCAACATGTATACAAAAATATAACACAACCGATAATATTATCGCTGGCTTATTAATGGGCTTGATTTTGGCCCAAGTTTAAATTAAATCGGCTTATTGGCCCAAGTAAACAATTTTTTTTCCAACATTTCGTTTATCTAGACTAAGTCAAATAATGGGCTGAAATATTAAACTTAAAAACCTAATTGAGTTAATGGGCTTATAGGCCCAATTACGAAGAATTTCGATAGCTTTACAAATTCTGTTAATGGACATCTTGGGTTTATGGGCTTAAATATTGGCTTAATGGGCTTATCAAATAACTAATGCCGGTTGAGCAAAAAAAACTCTAATTTTGTATTAAAAAAATGTAAATAAATGAAATCTAATAGCCATCCACTAAACCCTAAGTCATTTCTATCTCGTCCATTTCCTCCATTTCCATTTCCCTCTCTCTCTCTCTCTCTCTCTCTCTCTCTCTCTCTCTCTCTCTCTCTCTGATCCAACTTTCACAAAATTTCTTTCCTTTTCATTCGCTTTCCAAATCCATGTCCGATTCTTTTTACAAATCCAAGCTTCATCCTTTTTCTTAATCTTTCTGTAAATCCCTGCCATACTTTACAAATGGGTGTCTTTTATTCAATTTCTTCGTCTTAGATTGTGAAGTGAATAGCGATGCAGACCATCACACTTCAGATCTAGACCCCCCACCGCCGTTCTCTTTCAGATAAAAAAAGCAGTTCTTGTCCTAAAGTTAACTTGCAAAGCCACCAACGCGATTGATGAGGAGATCTGGAAGAAGGAGATTATGTCGCACTCCAGTACTCCACAGTCGAGAATTGTAAGCTCTCTCTCTCTCTCTCTCTCTCTCTCTCTGGAGATCCCTTCCGTTTGAAATGCTCGATTGAATTATATTGAATAAAACTTCTCTTAATCAAAAAATTAAAATAAAATGTCTCTATCAACCTCTATTCAGAATATTTTTCTTCTGGTTCACTGCTTTGATAGTTTGAAAAAATTTCTAATTTCAGATAGATCAACCCACGAACAACATAGTGTATTTTCAGATCTCTTTCATTTTTATTTTTTTTTGAGTTTCAGTCTGAAATCCATTCTTCATCTAGATTGTTCTTCATCTAGATTGTTATTTGGTTATTATATATTATATATATTATAATGGCTTAAATTTTAAATAATAAATTGTTATCATAAAAAATGGGGTCCACTTTAAGATAACTTTTAAATTTGTATGTGATATTAATTTACGCAGTTCAGATTAGAAAATGGGTTATATTTATGATTTACTAACTTTAATATATTATATTATAATAGCATTAATATTATAAGTGTTAACAAAACGAAACTCAATTAATGGGCTTCTGAATAAATTATAATGAGCTTAAATATTAAATGGGCTTATCGAATAATAGGTTTTTGTAGCCTAAACTTGTAAAATGAGCTTGGTGGCCTAAAAGATTTATAACTTTGTATGTAAGTCCCAATATGTATAATAACATTTAATCTGTGATGTAAATTGACGTTAGGTTTTTTGGACAGATTGTTCTTTAGTTGTATGTTTTAACATAAATAACATTAAGGTTATAGACAGAACAATTTTATAAATTACAATACCTTTTTATATACAATATTCATCTCTGTAATTTCTTTCCTCTTTCTGATTGCATGTGAGAAACAACTAGGCCTGTTGAGAAATTTTTAAATTACATTGGGAATATCAAGTACATAATGCCCATATTCTACAAGATAGTCATTGTGGCATAACAATTTATATCATTTGTATTAATTAATTACTAATCACTATTCCTTAATCTTTTGCCATCATTGTTATGAAGGTATAACGACCAATATAGGTGGTTATAAACTGGAAATCAAAATGTAAAGTTTACTTTGATAATATTCTGAAAGGTAGGCCATCTGATTAATTTTTTAGCTTATATATCCCCATTATTCATTCACTTATATTGTAGTTACTGACTTGACCCTAAACTTTTTCAATCATAGGTTTAAAATTAAAACATTCAAGATATATGGTACTAAACTTAGCAAATCATATATCAACAATTAATTTCTTACTATGTTAAAGATATAAAATCAGGTCATGTTTCTCACTCTTGAAAAATTATCATAATATTTGAAATTAATCTATATAGATAATATGGATCTAACTTATTTATTCTTGTTACAGTAAGCCATGTTGGACCTCGGAATGGACTCATAGACCAAATTTGGATGATTAACCTAAACATGAAAGAGGTGTAAAGGTATGTGTATTTCTGACTTAAATATTTAGCTTATATTATATTTAATCATTCACTTATATTGTAATTACTGAATTCACCCTAATTTTTTTCAATCATAGGTTTAAACATAAAATATAGATGATATCAGGTTCTGAACTGAGGAAATCGAATAGCCACATATTTTCTTACTATGTTAAAGCTATACAATCAGGTCATGTTTCTCACTCTTGAAAAATTATCATAATATTTTAAACTATTTTATATATAATATGGATCTAACTTATTTATTCTTGTTACAATAAGGCATGCTCGACCTTGGGATGGACTCATAGACCAAATTTTATTTTTTAACCTAAACATGAAAGAGGTGTAAAGGTATGTTTACTATACTAAGAATTATTTTAGACCAGTCCATCATGCAATTTAGCATCGAGTAGTGTAAGTAGTTAACCTGTAATAGGTACTTTCATTAACTTAGAAGTCAATATTAGAACATAAATTAGAAGTGAACATGGAGTTATTCAAATTTATTTAGTTGTAACTAAATGATTTACAACTGAAACATATATGTGAACATAAAAATTTTTCAGCTGTGAAAAAATACTTCAGTTATATAAACCAATTCATAAAACTGAACAGAAAATTTAATTAGTTGTAAATAGAAATTATTTGTCAACTACTGCACTACACCCAAATTAGAAGACATAGAAGACACATAATAAACATTTACAAATCAAAAGACATAAAGACAAACTATACCTTTGAGTTTCGACGACTTTGAGCAGCCTTGTTTAACTTAACAAATTCTTAACTATGCTCAATGCCTCCTAGGATTGAACAACTTCTTAGTTTTGTCGTAGTGCCATCCTCTATCATATATTATATATATACACATGTTTCATGAAATTTTCAACATTTATAGAAGTTAGGATTTTTTTAATAATATATCAACTCAATATACAATCGTATATGATCTTATAAATTATCTCAAAATGGTCGATATGATTTTATTATGTACAAATTACCATATACTAAAATTCTCCTATATAATAAATGTTTAATAGAAGTCTGCAAAAATATTAATTTTCCTTATGAACTTAAAGAAAATAATCATTCTAAAATATTATTTACCTTAAATGTTTTTTTTAAAACAATATCATATCTATATAATAAACACAAAAATGTCCTTAAAATTTCCATATCTTATATGTGTTATATTTTAGAATTTTACTTTATGAAATAAAATTATGTATACACAAAGGAAATAATTGTAGGATTTTACATATTTTTTGAAGTTCTGAAATACTTGAGACCGTAGAGTATAAGGGGTCAATTTACAAGAGGTTTAGTTTTGGGAATGTTTATCATATTTTAATTAAAAAAAGGGACAATGGGCCTCATTTGTTCTATGATATTCCATTATAGAGTTTCAGAATATATAAGGAGCATTGTTGTAATCTGAGTTTCTATTTTATTTTTGTGGTAGTCAAAATATATTTTTTATACTTGATATCTAGCTGTCAATATCAATTAATTATTTGTGTTGATACGCGCACCCTTTAAATTGATTTTGGCACCAATTCGCCATGAGATGGCGAATAAATTAATTTTGGCCGATAAACCGCACAGTCGATTTTTTTTAGCCGCGCACTTTCTCCTGGGCGGCTCTACATGCCGCCCAGAATACCCTTTCAAAAACCCGGTTTGCACATGGGCGGCACCTAATGCCACCCATGCAAACCGGTTTTTTATGAACCCGAATTGTACCTGGGCGGCACATATTGCCGCCCAGATTTTTAGGTTTTTGTAGAACCCGGTTTTGTAATTTAATTTATTTATTTTAAAATTAAAAATATGATTTTCTGGAAACCGGGTTAAAACTCGGCGGCACGGTAAGCCGCCAAGTGTAAACCCAAAATTGTGGGCGTCACAGCTTCCCGCCAAAGGGCGAATTTGAAATTGAAACGTGGGCAGCACATCTTGCCGCCCAGGGTCGTCTTCTCGGCGTTAGTAAAAGCCGCCCAGGGTCGTCTTCTCCGATCGCGATTTCCAGAGTTCGAGAGTGAAAATGGATCCCGGTGGCGAATTTTCGGTTGACGACATATAGGAGTTCTTGGCGGAGGAAGAACTGACGGAAAATCAGATGGCTGCGGCAGGAGTTCTTGGCGGAGACGACGACGATGTACCAGAATCGACGGCCGATTCGACGTTGGCGGCGGCGGCGTCGGCGGCCAATCTCTGTTTGACGGGGGGCAGCAGCGACGAGGCGTTGGAGGAGGCGAGGCTGGGGGAGAGGGGTGGCGACGCGGCGGAGGAGGCGGCTGAAGCAAGGGACGTGGTGGAGGAAGCGAGGCTGGCGGAGGAAGGAGGCGAAGCAGGGGCCGAGGAGGGAGGCGAGGCTGGGCTGCACAGCATGCCGCCCACTATGGAGGAATCTGGGCCGCTCGTGGTGCCGCCCATAACCGATGTCGAGGAGGGCGATATTGGGGGGTTTTTGGGCGAGGAGGGCGATATTGCGGCGGAGAATGCCTTTGACGTCGCGTGCGCGGTTGCTCATCAAGCTATGTCAGACTTGGGTGAAATTCCAATTCGCCAAAAGCGAAAATATGAACGGAGGCCAACTGAAAAGGTATGGTGTTTTTTAAATTTGTAATCGTTAAATCTAATTTATTTAATTAAATTGTTACTGCACTTGTAGATTTATATATACTTGGATTTTAGATTATTAAATCATTATCTGATAAAAAATAGTATAGGTAATAAACTCAATTATAGTGTTAAATAATATTAAATATATCATTGTAATGAAAATTTAATATATTATTTTGTTTGTAAGAAAATAAAATTTAATATATTATTTTATTGTATTTAATCATTATAAAAAATAGTATAGGTAAATCGCGATAATTATACTGTAATATTAAATATGTCATTGTTATGAAAATTTTAATATATTGATTTTGTTTGTAAGAAAACAATTTTCTATATTTTTTATGCGAAAATAGGAAGTTTTGGGTAAGATCGCACGGTCCGATCGAGATAGTCGCCCTACTACTGCATCTTCTCGCAAGAGGAGGGTTGGCGGTGTATTGCAGGGCCATAGTGAGGCCGATAGTGAGGACACTAGTGAGGACGATGTTGGTCCCGTCCGCTCAGTTGAGGACGTGATTATGGAGGAGACACCTCAGCAGTCACATCAGGAGGACCCACATCTTGATGACTCACCTCAGCAGCGGCTATCTCTGGAGGAGTGACATGAGCAGCATGTCCCATCTCCGTGTGAGGCATCTCAGCAGGCCCCGTCTCAGCCTGAGCCAGCCACACAGGAGACTCAGTATGGCCCATGTCCATCTCAGCATACCCCATCTCCGCATCATGAGCCATCTCAGCATGCCCCGTCTCAGTCTGAGCCAGCCACACAGGCCCCATCTCCGCATGAGCCAGCTGAGCAGCTTGTATCTTTGTTGAGGAACTTTGATACGCACATTGCAGAGCTGATATGGACGAAGGCGTCGTTGGACCCACCCGAGGACGTTGTTAGGAGTTTGAGGGTTCAGACACGCCCTATGCAGTTTGCATTTTGGAGGGATCGTATTCCTAGAGGGGTCCCTGTGGAGGGTTCCTGGTTTTGGATTGCGCAGCAGACGGGGTTGACAGGTTTACTTGATTTGCAGTTCGGCAATGTTGATCACAACCTCATTTCAACATTCGTTGAGAGATGACATCCAGAGACGAACACCTTTCACTTTCCTTAGGGCGAGATAGCTCCTACTCTACATGACGTGCTGATGATTTTAGGGCTGCCGATCGAGGGATTTGAGGTGACGTCACCATGGACCGGTCATGATAGGGAGATGGCGGAGTGTGAGGCTTTGTTCGGCTATTTGTTTGGGATAGATTCGGACTACAGCTATGATGAGGATGATGCTGACATGGTCCGCGACCTTAGGAAGGGTTGGGTCAAGCAATTCCAGCTTGGGAGGCATGTGATGCGGATGATTGAGGAGGGTGCCTACCCAGAGGATATAGCAGCCGGTTTCTTATGGCACGCCATGTCGGCTAGCATCTTCGTTGACAAGTCAACGAACGAGCTGAAGACCACACTGCTACCTCTTTTTGTGGACTGGGAGCGTGTTGTTCATACTGCTTGGGGTACCGGGGTTCTGGCTCTCCTTTATAGGAACCTCAGAGAGGGTTCTCGGCGCGGAGCTGCACAGTTCGCCGGCTGCGCACGTCTTTTGGAGGTAGTCCTTTAATATAGTTAAATTATAATTTAGATTATTAATATACATTATTGAATTGTTTATAACTAATGGTTTTCTTTCTCTGTACGCAGGTTTGGATTTGGACGTACTTTGTATACTTTCCGGGTAACCCTAACCTCAAGGAAGGTGCGGACGACGACCTCCGACGCGCTGGACAATACTGCATTGGCCGGACACCTCTCCGGTCCTCCCGTGACCAGTCACACTACAGAAGAATTCTGGACGAGTATAGGCCAGAGGATGTACGTATTGTTTTTCAATTTTAATTTACAGTAAGATAGCTTAATGAATTAATTTATGGTCCATCGTGTTTTGTTAATTACAGATACGGTGGATGCCGTACGAGGGTCTTGATTTTTGAGGTCGTCACAGGTCCTCCACTTATCGAGGGATTATTCGTTTTCTCGGTGTAGAGGAGCCATACATGCCAGATCGGCTTACACGCCAGTTCGGTTATCGACAGAGCAGGCCGATGGATATCATTGAGCCTCTGGTTGCAGTTCGTCCTCCTGATTTCAAGGGGACGAGGCGATACCAGTTGCACTTTGACCCGCGTTGGCACAGGTGGGACCAGCGTGAGCATCATCTTTGCCCCCACATCTTGGCGAGTCCTCCTGCGACGATGGCTTGGGATGTCCACGACGCGTACCTGGACTGGTATCTATAGGTGTCGCATCCTTACGTGAGTCCACATGCGCCATTCCAGCCTCGTATCAGTAGAGGACCACCTCCGGCTATCAACTTGCAAAGGGTATGTTTTTTTCCCATTTTATTCTTTTAAATTATTTTATGAAAGTCTATGTTTTTAAAATGTTTGTTTTCATTTGCAGCGTCATGCGATGAGCCAGGCCTATCTTCAGGAGCTTATGTCTGGAGGAGGTTGTTTAGGGTGTAGGGAGCACTTTCAGCATTTGCATGACATCCTTTTCAGTGACGTCATTCCTGTAGCTCCACCGCTTGTACGGGCTTCACAGATGCCTTCCCATGTATATAGTGCAGACGCTACTATATTTGAGAGAGCCGAATCATCTAGGATGGCGGAAGAGCGTGCAACAGCTCAGCAGGCATCGTCTCAGCCGACCTCTTATGTTCCTCCAGTATGGGCACCGGGCGTGGGTTCGGGTGTGTCCTTAGCTAGTGCTTCCACTCCACATCTAGATGACTCATCTGATAGTGAGACGGAGAGTTCGTAGTATGACTTTTGACTTTTGTGTTTGTACGTTTTTGGGGATTGAAATTCCAGTAAATTAAGTATGACTTTTGGCTTTATTGGTTTCGTATTTAGATATTTGTTCCGTCGTTTCTAATTTGTTCTGTCGTTTCTAGTTTTAGTTCTTTGCTTATTGGTTTGTTGGATTTTCGTGCGTTATTTCTAAAAAACACATGTATATTCTTAAATTACATACACATACTAAAAACACGTACAAATTCTAAAAACACATATACATTCACCGATGGCTTAAATTACATACACATACTAAAAACACGTACAAATTCTAAAAACACATATACATTCACTGATGGCTTACACACTTAAAAAAAAATACATACACACTGGAACAAATGACATACACAACTCTTGCACTATACATATACATTCACTCAAGAGCCCAGGATGAACCTCCTAGGACCACGGCGTTCATGCTGATATGCTCCTTCTCCTAGCTGCATCACAGAAAAACTTGAAATCCTACAAATACTGAAATATGGAGATCCCATGTTTTTCTGTGCTGCAGCCAGGAAAAAAGAGCAGATCAGCATGTACGCCATGGCCCAAGGAGGTTCGTCTAGCATTTTCAGAACTTCAGTCCCTGAGGAACACAGTCAACCGCCTTTTCCACCTTCACTAGTGAGCTTAAACCGAACTGTCTTGTATTCATTGTAGACTCACGTCATGTTGTGGTCATTTCTAACAGTGCGTTAAGATGGATGCGATTGCCTTGTGGACATTATCCTCTTGACCGAGTCAAGAGTCCTAGGACGAACCTCCTTGGGCCATGTCGTTCATGCTGATCTGCTCTTTTTTTCTTGCTGCATCACAGAAAAACTTAAAATCCTACAAATACCGAAATTTGAAGATCCCATGTTTTTCTGTGCTGCAGCGAGGAAAAAAGAGCAGCTCAGCATGCACGACATGGCCGAAGGAGGTTCGTCCTAGGACTCTTGACTCGGTCAAGAGTATAATGACCACAAGGCAATCGCATCCATCTTAACGCACTGTTAGAAATGACCACAACATGACGTGAGTCTACAATGAATACAAAACAATTCGGTTTAAGCTCACTAGTGAAGGTGGAAAAGGCGGTTGACTGTGTTCCTCCGGGACTGAAGTTCTGAAAATGCTAGACGACGAAACCCACGATATTGAATTCTTGTATCTGAAATAAAATATTATTTAATTAGATTCCAACGAATACTACAACCTAATAGCGTAAATAATCAATAAAATACATATATTTATTTTTCTTATCGCGATCAAACACATCCCTTCCTCTTGGATGTGAAAGCTTGCCTCTTTGGGTGAGACAAGCTTGGTAGAAAGGGGACCCCGTATGGCCTATTTATAGGCATATTGGGCGGCACAGTGTGCCGCCCATGGGCTGCACACTGTGCCGCCCATGGGCTGTACAGCGGAGTTGTGGTGATGAAATGATATGGGCGGCACTGTGTGCCGCCCATATCATATAGCTAAAATTATGGCTCTTTACAGACCTGGTGTTCCAGGTCTGTGTTTTTACAGAGTCTGCACACCCGAGACGCCATATCCCCGGTCTTTTAGAAGATCCGGAATCTGTGGTGGACAACGGCAGCTATGATGATGTCGGGGAGGCCGATTCGGACGGGGATTAGATAGCTTTTTTTATGTTTCATGTTAAACTAGTGTACGCTTTAATGTTTTCGTGAACGTGTTTTTGTTAATGATTAGTAATATTGTTGTCTCGTATAGCATTTTCCCGATTTTTTTCAATTCTCAAAAACAAATGATTAAAAACACAATATACGATCAATCTCAATCAAACTTTCACACAAAAGGAAATACAATATCATATATAAAGTCGATTACAATCCAAAAAACCTAGGTAAGTATGTCAGGTCGCCCATGATATGCTCGCTCCTCTACATAATTCTTGAACCTATCCTTGAAGCGCTCATGACTATCCCATCCATCAACACTTGGATCCTTGTAAATGTGCCACTGTCTTGGAGGCGGTGGAATGGGACAATGGTCATTAACAAGCCAAATCTGTACACGTAAACAATACAGTTCCTAAAAAATTATGAAAGAATAAGTAAATACGAGAGAGTAGGACTCCACGTACCGGTACGTAATGGTCTCTCCTGCCTACATGTGCTATTGCATAAACCTTTGTCGGAGGCTCGGCACCCGGGGGGGCCCACAATGGAAGACATGTGTGCGGTCCGAACCATGAGAAGACAACAACAGCCACTTGGTGTTCCGTTGCAAACGCCAACCCAGTAATAGGTATTATACACCAGAAGTTTGCCGTGCACGGTGAAGGAATATAATTCAATTTCCTAACAAATTCTTCCAACGTCAACGCTTCCTCCACAAGAATCGCTACGTAGTTCGCTCCATGTGCCTGGACGTGCTTCGAAAGCCCTAACCGGACATCAATGTACTCGTCTTCTTGGCGACACAGCAAAACGGCAAGAGAACGGAACCCACAATGACCATCACCTTTGACATTTTGAACTCCAGAAATGTAGGCGAGCATGAAATGATCAATATTCTCGTGCCCCCAGTTGAAGCCGAGATACTTGACCGGCTTGTTTGAACCCGACTTGGACTTGGTTGAAGCAAATTTCGGCTTTGCAGGTTTAGTGGCACTCCCCTTTGCTGTTGAAACTCCACTGTGAGGTCGTCCGCTAGAAGGGCATCCTTTCGATCCCGGGGATCCAACGGACGATTTCACATTGGTCGTCTCTTTCTCTGCAGGCTCATCCTCCTCATCCACTCCCAGCTCCTCATCCTCCATCTTCTGCTTCTCCTTCTTCATGTTTGCATCCACATGCTCGTCCCAACACATTTTCCTCTTCGTACCGGTCTTTCTCGCATTCATCCTAGGCCTCCCCTTCTTGGTCTCGCCACGTGGCGGGTCTTGAATATCGCACGATGTAGGGTCCTTTGACTCACGCCACTTTTCCGCCATCTTCTTCAAATCAAATCCCTCAACTGTCCCACATAAGTACTCTTCAACGAAGTCATCCACCGTGACATTGTCCGCTGTCAGTGAAACACCATCATCGACATCAAGATCCTTAGCATCCACCCCTTCCCATCGGATCTGCTTCCAGAAAATATCAACCTCTTCAGGCACTAACGGATAACCCGTCTCCACGTAGACCTTAATTGTGTGTGGGCAAGGTAGCCCCAGTGTGGACCTCCACCAAAAATCAACACATTTGTTCCCAATTTTCCCCTCCTTTGCTAACACAGCTTGGGCATACAACATCCTCAGGCATTTTTCAGAGCACTTTTCAAGGATGCGCTTGAAGAACACCTTAACCCACTCAGGGCCTTTCACTATCTCCATGGGAAAGGCAGTGCAATTCTTGGTCATCTCATATCGGATCTTCCGATGCTGATCAACAAACATGTTGTCGATGTGCTGCACAAGTGTGTCGAACCCTCCGACGGATGTCTCAATCATGTCCTTAAGCATAGAGTGCTGACCCTCAACCCTGAAAATAATATATTAGTATACAATTAAGTAAATAAATTTTATAACCCAATTTGATTGCAAATGTTTGTATGAAAGTTACCTGTTTGATGTTCTTGTGGCAAAATGGAGAACATCATCACACCATGCCGCAACCAGCTTCTTCTTATGCTCATTAAACCAAGTTTGCTCCACATATCGCACCAAGCCTTCACTCCATATCCCCTTAAAGTGAGCAAGCCGCTCTCTGTACTCCTCCTTTGTGTGAGACCTCATCACCCGACGAACACTTCCCGAGAATTTCTTCTCGTCAATCTTCATCGTCTTAGCATATGCCTTCACATTACGGTCTACATGGACCTGACACAAGTGATGACGAACCTTCGGAAACACCAGTTTGGCAGCCTTGATCAGTCCTAGCTCTCGATCAGACATGATGCATACGGGATTTTTCTCCCCGTACAACCACTTCAATCGTCTCAGCGCCCATGCATAGTGGTTTGTCGTCTCCCTTTCCATGAACACAAGAGCAATGCAATATGTGTAGTTGGTGCAAGTAAACCCAACAATATGGAACAGAGGCATACCGTACCTATAAATGCAACAACAACAAAAATTAAAACCCGTAGAAAATACCATTATCTACACATAATACAAAAAAGACTAAGGTTTACCTGTTGGTTTTGTAGGTCGAATCCATAATGACGACATTAGGAAACATGCACAACAAATGTCGAGCGTCTGGATGAGAAATAAACAAGCACGCCAAAACCTCCTTCCCATCTTCCCTCGTCTTAGTAGCAGTGTCCAACAAATAGCCTTTCTCATTCAAAAATCCCAATGACCATTGTGTCACATTCAGATTGCCCAGGGATTTCAACCTCTCCTTAGCCCTAACAGTGTACACCTGATTCCTCGAACTCGTTGCACTCGAATATTCATTCCTAAGCTGTGTAGAAATAACCTTGGGTCTTGCACCCGCCGCAGTATCAATCATCACTTTCCTACGCTGCTCCTTCGTAAGTCGGGTAGCAAATGCATGGCCGGTCAAGGTGGTAGAAAGCATATGGTTATGGGATCCACTAACAACCGATAAGGTCCACCCAGGATCTCTAATAACATTTCCTTCCCTAAAAGTACCATGCAGCAAAAAGGGACAACCCTTCTTTTTTGACCTAGTTTTATTCACTCGTATCGGGCTGACCTTTATACCATCGACTACCACCTTCTTCTTGCCGGACCTAGGTAACCCGGATCTCTCATAGTGAAGTATAATCTTTTTAGGATTTGATGATTTAGTAGTGATCACCATAAAAAGACTAAAACCTACCCTTTGCACCCAATCTCGCAATCCTTCCTTACTAGGAAATATCTCAGTAGTAGTAAAATGGGATGAGAAGTCGATAGCTATAAATCCATCATCACTAGAATCACCTTATTTATATACAAAAATTACCACATTAGAGACTAATTAATAATTAAATTTCTAAAAACTAATATCAACAAATTAAATATTATTTCAAAACAGTTTAACATTTCAAAGACTAAGTACATTTAAGATCTAATTATTTTATACAGTAAAAATTACAATATTACATACCTTGAAGTACTCGGGAGAAATTGGCGCCTGCAAATCACCCTCATCATCTACAGATGTGTTAACGCTCGAAGAGGACTCCGACAATCCCCTCCAACCAGAACCGCTTGACGACGACATTTATTATGAAAATGAGTTTCTAGATTTGGATACAATACAATACATCCCTAATTTATATAGCCGGCTACACCTGTACTGGGCGGCCCTACGTGCAGCCCACATCGACCGTTGGGAGTGAAATGTATACTCACTGGGCGTCACCACGTACTGTCCATGAACCCTAGGCGGCACCACGTGCCGTCCATGAACCCTGGGCGGAAGGAAGTGCCGCCTATGAACCCTGTCCCCCCAAAAAACCTGGTTCACTGACCCAGTTTCGTGGGCGGCACGAAATGCCGCCCACAATCCCGGTTTCAATGAACCGGTTTTTAAAAACACATTTTTATTTATTTCAAAAAAAATCCCTAAACTGAACCCATCATGGGCGGCTCGTAGAGCCGCCCATGGAACTCGGGTTTTCTCGGCGACATGTCGAGCCGCCCATGGGGAAGTGCGCGGCTAAAAAAAAGCGACTGCACGGTTTTGCGCCGTTAATTTTTTGTGTTCGCTATCTTGTAAAGATTTGTCCTCAACATCGTAGGTGACAAAAATAGTAGTTTAATGTGGTTCACTTTAACAGATCGGAGTTTGAGTACAAATTCAATTTGATTTTACATCCATCTTGTCTGATACGACACTGAGGATAAAGTAGTGGACATCTATGACTCAATTTTATAGATTCGGGTCTAATTAGTTTTGATTTCTTTCAGACTTTTTTTGTACTCTACAAGGTCTCAATTTTTATTGATTCGGGTCTAATTAGTTTTTATTTCTTTCAGACTTTTTTTGTACTCTACAAGGTAGAGTACAAAATAAACCGGATTCAACGAGTTCATGTAATTAATATTTGGCGGAATTGCAAAATATATCAATTTTTGAAAGATCGTTTGTAAAAATATCAGGTTTTGAAAAGTATTGTAAAACTATCATAAAGTTGCAAGACTTTTTTTTTTATTTAAAAAATGTAAATTTATATTTATATTTACCTTTTCTTTTGGGTGAGAATTAAACTTTTAAAGAGACTAATTATACTTAACAACTATAACAGGTTTAAGCTTCCTCCTCCTCTGCTTCGGATTTCTTCTCATCGGTGTTGCTTCCTTCACCATCTCTGGCCCTCTGCCGCCGCCGCTTCCGGCTCCAATTTCTCCTCCGCTGCTGTTTTTCTTCGTCTCTGTCTCCTATTAATCAAGGTTGACGCTCCAACAACTCTTCCTCTGTTCATGTCCCTCTTCTCCGCTCGGTGGCGGCCTTTCTCCCGATTCCTCTCAGTCGCCTGGTTTTAGGGCTCCGAGTTCAATCCCATTTTCCATCCGCGATGCTCAGCTTCTCCGCCTTTCTTCTGTGTGATCTTTCTCGCAGATCTATTAATATAAGAGATTCGGAGCGTCTTTTGCCTCTTTCTTCTTTGGCGGACTCCCTCGGTCCATCTCTCAGTCTCTCTCATAGAGTTTCCGATTTCGCAAGACGAAAACCCCTATTTCCATCTTCAGTCCTAACAACTTGTTTCGGTCCATTGAAAATGGAGCACCCCGATGTCAAACAGGTTTAACACTATCACCCTTCCTCTCTCTTCTTTCCGGGATGTGCAGATTTCTGAATCCCTAATTTTGAATGCGAACAAAAATGGCAGATTCTGGAGAAGCAAGTACTAACGGTGGTCAAGGCGGTTGAGGAAAAGCTTTCCGATTTCGCCCGGCCATGGAGACTACTCCGAGATCCCGTCAGAAAATGACTTTTTTCCGTCGTCAAAGCCAGCGAGCGCGTTGTTTTCCAAGCTATGACAATATTTTTAGTGCTCTACTTGATTTTTTCTTTACTCCTCAATAAGTTATTCATCCTTGCTAATTTGAGATATGAATCCAGGTGTGGTTTAGTAATGTGCCTCATCCACGGCTAGTTGAGGATAAGGGTGGTCAAAACTGGATAGCTATTAAGGGAGATAAATTTGTTTTTCCTGGAGGTGGTACACAGTTTATCCATGGGGCTGACCAGTACGTGGATCAAATTTCCCAGGTTGATTTCTTCACAAATTGCTTCCCTTTGCCTCAAATCCTGTCTGTCTTTTGGTCACTGTAGTTCAACCTGAATGTGCAGATGGTTCCTGAGATTAAATTTGGTCAACATACTAGAATTGCTCTGGATGTTGGTTGTGGAGTTGCAAGTTTTGGTGCATTCTTGATGCAGCGAAATGTCACTACTCTCTCAGTTGCTCCAAAAGATGTCCATGAGAACTAGATTCAGTTTGCACTGGAGCGTGGTGTACGTGCTATGGTTTCAGCCTTTTCCACTCACCGACTGTTGTATCCAAGCCAGGCTTTTGATTTAATTCATTGTTCAAGATGCAGACTAAATTGGACACATGATGGTATGTTCTTGTTGGGCTACAAAGTGGGCCGTTTGTTTTTATTGGAATTCAGTGGAAGTGTTGGAGCCTTTTTTCGATTATCAGGCATATTAGTCATATTTAACTTGATCATTTTAATTACCTGTGATGTTGTGCTGTTTGAAGCTGTCCCCTACTAATGGGTTCCTTATTTTAATTACATGTGGTTTAAGTTTCGCCTCAGCTGAATAAGGAAATTTGTGTTAATACATTGGTTGGTTTCGTAACGAAAAATATTTAAATTTGCATTTTATTAGTTGTGATTCTCGTTTGAATTGATAATCGGTAAATAAATGGTGATTGTCCTGAAATTTGAAATTGGCTAACTAAAAAAAATTAAAATTTAAAGTCAACATAACAGAGTAATGACCTGACTACGAACAAATGTGGTCTGATAAAGTCAATATTGGTCTAAAATTTGAAACTGACTAAAATTTAAAACTTCATTTTCGTAAATTTTGTTACTGACAGACCATTATGTATTTTATCATGCCACATTTGTACGAAGTCAGGTCACATTTATACGAAGTTACATCAATGCTCTTTATATCACAAAAATTCAAATGTTAGACGATTTCAAATTTCAGAGCAATATTCACTTTATCATGCCACATTTGTACGTAGTCAGGTCATTACTCTGTGTTGCATTCCTAACGCGAAGGAATTGATGGCGGCTAAGAGAGGAAAGTTCCGCAAATGTTAGACGATTTGCCTCTAATGTTCAGAGCAATATTCACTTTATCAGGCCACAAATGTTAGACGATTTATAAATTTTGTGATATAACACATCATTGACCTGACCTGGTATAAATGTGATGTGATAAAGTGAATATTGCTCTGACATTTAAAACCGCCTAACACTTAAAACTTCATTTTCGTAAATTTTGTTACATAACAGAGCATTATGTACTTTATCAGATCACATTTATACGAAGTCATGAGAAAAACTCAGCAAATCGAACTGAGAGAAACGACTCATGACGGTTATAAAGCAGCTAGCCATAGCAATCTGCTGCATATTGCACTTGTGGGAGTCAACAACCAGATGAGTCTGCTTCAGGACAAGTATTGTGATTCACCATTTCTAGTTTTGCTGCAAGGGTCATAGCTTATATAGTGGCCTATTGCCTCTAATGTTTATATTGCAATAGTTCACTATGAATCTATGATGATTGGAAAAAGAAAGAAAGTTGCAAGGGTCATTGAGAAGCAAAACTCATACAGTTTACTTTATCAGACCACATTTGTCCGTAGTCAGGTCATTATGCTGTTATATTAATTTTAAATTTGAAAAAAACGTTGGTTGGTTCCGTAATGTAAATTTAAATGTATCTTTGCTTGATCTTTTGTCTTGGAAAATTACTTAAAAGCATAATAACTCAAAAGGAAGAGCAATGTGTTTGTTGCACATGATGTGGGTTCGAATCACATGCGGGTTCCAAAAGCCAACTAAACATGAACGAGTTAAAAATCCAAGTTAGAACCTTGATACATAATTACCAGCTCATCCAAGTCAGTCACAACACTACTCTATATACAACTCATCTTACCCCACATCCACGAGTATCTCAAAAATACTTCTAGATGAGTTGCTTCTCTATCTCACACTCGACCGACTATTTTCAGGTCAATACATAACATTTCAGAGATAGTATGAACATTTCAGGTCGCATATTTCATAAAAAGTAAAAGCTAAACTTCAGAGCATTATGTACTTTATCAGACCACATTCATACGAAGTCAGGTCAATACTCTATTATATCACAAATTTTTTAATGTTAGCCGATTTCAAATTTTAGCGTAATGTTCACTTTATCAGGCCACATTTATAAGTAGTCAGGTCATTACTCTGTCATATTAACTTTAAATTTGAAATGAGCGTTGGTTGGTTTCCTCATGAGAAACACTTAAATGAGCAAGAAGCAACTAATACAAATATATGTAGAGTAAATGTAGGTATATTGGTCAAAAGCCACTAATACAACTATGAGTCGGCGGGGTGGAGAACGAGTTATCATTGCAATACTTTCTTGTGATGTAAGCAAATTTGAGATCCGTAAGACTAATGATAGTGGTTTTGTTTCCTGCTTGATCAAGAAAGTGGGGAATTGAACATTATGCAAGCTTGCAACATCCTATATTAGGTTTTATATCAACCCACATTTATTCGAAGCCAGGCCTCATTTATACGAAGTCAGGTTAATGCTCTGCTATATCACAAAATTTCAAATGTTAGCCGATTTCAAATTTCAGAGCAATATTTACTTTGTCAGGCCACATGTGTACGTAGTCAGGTCATTACTCTGTTATATTAGCTTTAAGCAGAACCACTTTTATACCAGAACCTGCCTAGTTAAGAATGCATTTGTATTTTGCCAGTCTAGACAGCAGAAAGTCATATAACACGAACTCAAAAGAAAACCCCTATTATTCAGCGAGATTTCCATACTATAGTAATGGAATTGAATAGATGATAGCAATATACCTCACTCTTGGCAACATCATGAAGTGAACAAGAGCCATCATCACGAACTAAAATAACCATTTGAAACCGGCTAACATTTGAAACTTCATTTCTGTAAATTTTATGACCTGACTTCGTATAAATGTGGTTATCAATTCAACGAGAATCACAACTAATAAATGCAAAGAGTAAAGTTTCAAATTTATAGAAATTTACAGAAATGATGTTTCAAATGTTAAATGTTAGGCGGTTTTAAATGTCAGAGCAGTATTCACTTTATCAGGCCACATGTATACCAAGTCAAGACAATGCTCTGTTATGTAACAAAATTTACGAAAATAAAGTTTTAAATATCAGAGCAATATTCACTTTATCAGGCCACATGTATACCAAGTCAAGACAATGCTCTTTTATATCACAAAATTTATAAAAAATTAATTTCCTTTCCCCCTTCTTTTGGCACAAATGTATCATGATGCTAATGTGAACTAGATTTATTTCGTTTCCTTTCTGTCAGAGCAATATTCACTTTATCAGGCCACATTGATACGACGTCAGGCCACATTTATACGAAGTCAGGCCACATGTATATGAAGTCAGGTCAATGCTCTGTTATATCACAAAATTTCAAATGTTAGTCGATTTCAGAGCAATGTTCACTTTATCAGGCTACATTTATACGTAGTCAGGTCATTATTCTGTTATCATGATACATTTTTTTTTCACAATTTGGGATTTCTTACTCACATTGGATGATGACCGACACAAGTTCAAAACTTTGATTCATAGGGATGATTTGTGGCAGAGGGTTTGAGGTTTGTGGCAGATAAATGCTTGACGCCGATGGAGTTGGAGATACACTATTGCAATGATATGCTGCTTAGTAATCCAACTCTTTAGATTTAGGAAAATGATCATGTTGAGAATAAATTGAGTGAGCTAACCTCTCTTCGACTGGGCCACAAAGCTTGTAATAGTTTGGAAATCCTTAAAGCCTTGCATTCTCCCTCACAAATATACGGGCTGGCTACGGCCTTGGGTTTCCACAGGAAGGGAGTGATGAGTATTGTGCTTGAGAGGTACAAAACGCTGCGTTCCTTCGGTTCCGGAATCGCCATTCAAGCCAATGGTTGGCGTGCCCTCGATCAGCTCGGCGTCGGCTCCAACCTCAGGCTCACTTCGCCTATTGCTATTCAGGAGTATGTCATAACTCATTTGCTTTTCCTTGTTACTTTTTACAATTTAGGATCGCTGATGTTGTAGCTCAGCTTTCGTTGTTAAGTTTTCCTCATTGCATAATTTTCTTGGGGCTAAACTAACAAGTTAAACAAGTGCACTTATTGTGTTCGTGGAATTTCTAGATCTCGATCTCTTCTCTTTTCTCTAGGATGAACTTTGGATTATTAGTGTGGTTGAAAATTGAAATCCAAGCTATGTTAGGAACCCTCAATCACGAGTGGTTTTGTGTAATTTTCGATTAACATATGCTTGATTTCACCCTGAATACTATCGAGTATCAATAAATTCCCCAAGTGTAAGTTTTCAATCTTAAACCAAACCTCTTGTGTTATCAATAATCAGGATAGTGGATATTGACCTTCAAAATGGAAGGCATAGAAAGGCAGACACATCGTAAGTTTCATTTCATGACATTTACTAATTCTTGTCCATAAGATTTCAAATTTTAAAAAAGGAAATAATCAAAGGGATGGGTTTGTTGAAAGTGCAAATTTTGTCTTTGTCTAGGATCAGTTGACATGACATTTACTAATTGTGTTAGGAAAGTTAAACAGAATGTTTGTTTCAAATTTAAAGTTAATATAACAAAGTAATGACCTGACAACGTACAAATATGGCCTGATAAAGTGAATATTGCTCTGAAATTTAAAATTGACTAACATTTGAAATTCTGTGATATAACAGAGCATTGACCTGACTTCGTATAAATATGACCTGACTTCGTTTAAATGTGGTCTGACAAAGTACATAATGCTCTGTTATGTAACAAAATTTACGAAAATGAAGTTTTAAATGTTAGTCGGTTTTACATGTCAGAGCAATATTCATTTTATCATACCACATTTATACTGAGGCACTGAAGAGTGTACAAGAAAGTCTAATATATAAGAAGGTTGATTTAGCAATTCGAATCTTTTAGAAAAGCATCGGAAATAGACGAAACATAGCACACAGAATCAGTTGCTAACACACTGTAAATTCGAATCTTGTAGTGAACGCTATAGAAGCGGCGGGACAGTGCGTTCCTTGTCTTACGCTCTAAAAGAACCATTTGAAACCGGATAACATTTAAAACTTCATTTCTGGAAATTTTGTGACCTGACTTCGTATAAATGTGGCCTAATAAAGTACATAATGTTCTAAAATGTGACCTAACATTTATTAGTTGTGATTCTCGTTGAATTGATAACAACTACTAATTACACTTAACAAGATAAATTCTACTTAATAAGATAAATTCTAATTACGCTCCAATGTTAGCCGACTCCTTTTATATAGAAGAGCTCGTCAACCGTCAATGTCTTTGATAGAGACTGCAAGCATGGTTGAGTTTTGACATTTAGATCAATACGTTCATATTGGATAGGAAACATTTATATAAAGTCAGGTCAATGCTCTGTTATATCACAAAAATTCAAATGTTAGCCGATTTCGAATTTCAGAGTAATATTCAATTTATCAGGCCACATTTGTACGTTGTCAGGTCATTACTCTGTTATATTAACTTTAAATTTAAAACAAATGTTGGTTGGTTCCGTAATGAGAAACACTTAAATTTGAAACAAACGTTGGTTGGTTCCGTAATGAGACACAAGATCACCTACCTTCTCCAAGAAAGCACACGTATCTTTATCTGATATGATCATTTGTTGCCACATTGTAAAGGGACGGAGGGAGTATAAGATTTTGAGTTCAATTTGCTTTCCATTAAGTCTGTGTCATTATCTGTTCACCCCAAAGTTGGTGTTTCTTTTCTGAACTTTTCTTATAAATGGGGAATAAGCATGAACTAGTTATAATTGGATTCTATGGACTTAACTACGGGAAATGATTGCTAGTTTAAACGTATATTTCTCTTATTAAAACTCGTAAATATTTTTAGTGATTATCAATTCAATGAGAATCACAACTAATAAATGAAAATTTAAGTGTTTCTCGTTACGAAACCAACCAATGTTCGTTTAAAATTTAAAGTTAATATAATAGAGTAATGACCTGACAACGTATAAATAAGGCCTGATAAAGTAAATATTGCTCTGAAATTTGAAATTGGCTAACATTTGAAATTTTGTGATATAATAGAGCATTGACCTGACTTCGTATAAATGTGGCCTGATAAAGTATAAATGTGGTCTGATAAAGTAAACTGTATGAGTTTTGCTTCTCAATTTGGAAAGCAAATACCATATTATAATAAAGATTGTTTTCCTAGCTTTAGATTTTTGAAAATGATCATGTATTTGTATTTTTAACTAGAATCTTTGCTTGATCTTTTGTCTTGAAAAATTACTTAAAAGCATGTTAGCTCAAAAGAAAGAGCAATGTGTTTGTTGCACCTGATATTGGGCCACAAAGCTTATAATAGTTTGTAAGGATTATATCATCTACTATATCTTAAATATGGTCATTTACTGATAAAGTGAATATTGCTCTGAAATATGAAACCTCCTAACATTTGAAATTTCATTTCTATAAATTTTGTGATATAACACATCATTGACCTGACTTGGTATAAATGTGGTATGATAAAGTAAATATTGCTCTGACATTTAAAACCGCCTAACATTTACAACTTCATTTTTATAAATTTTGTTACATAACAGAGCATTATGTACTTTAACAGACCACATTTATATGAAGTCAGGCCACATTTATACGAAGTCAGGTTAATGCTCTGTTATATCACAAAATTTTAAATGTTAGCCGATTTCAAATTTTAGAACAATATTCACTTTATCAGACTACATTTGTACGTAGTCAAGTCATTACTCTGTTATCATGATACATTTTTCCTCACAATTTGAGGTTTCTTCCTCACATTGGATGATGACCGACACAAGTTTAAAACTTTGATCCATAGGGATGATTTGTGGCAGAGGTATATATAAGAAGGTTAATTAATTTAAACCTTCGAAGAGGTATATAAAGCCCAATTGAACCCTTATTAATTGTAAGAATCTCAGAAATCTGGTAGTTTTGCAATACTTTTTAAAATATGGGTTTTTTGCAAGTTGTTATTGAAAATCTGGTATTCTTGCTAATACGCCATTAACTTAAACCTTCGAAGATGTATATAAAGCCCAATTTCAATCAAGAAAGTCTAATATATAAGAAGGTTTTCCAACTTCCAAAAGCCAACTAAACATGAACAAGTTAAAAATCCAAGTTGGAACCTTGATACATAATTACCAGCTCATCCAAGTCAGTCACAACACTATTCTATATACAACTCATCTTACCCCACATCCACGAGTATCTCAAAAATAATTCTAGATGAGTTGCTTCTCTATCTCACACTCGGCCGACTATTTTCAGGTCAATATATAACATTTCACAGCTAGTATGAACATTTTAGGTCGCATATTTCATAAAAAGTAAAAGCTAAACTTTAGAGCATTATGTACTTTATCAGACCACATTCATACGAAGTCAGGTCAATACTCTGTTATATCACAATTTTTTTTAATGTTAGCTGATTTTAAATTTCAGAGTAATGTTCACTTTATCAGGCCAAATTTATAAGTAGTCAGGTCATTACTCTGTCATATTAACTTTAAATTTGAAATGAGCGTTGGGTGGTTCCCTCATGAGAAACACTTAAATGAGCAGGAAGCAACTAATACAAATATATGTAGAGTAAATGTAGGTATATTGGTCAAAAGCCACTAATACAACTATGAGTCGGCGGGGTGGAGAACGAGTTGTCGTTGCAATACTTTCTTGTGCTGTAAGCAAATTTGAGATCCATAAAACTAATGAATGTGGTTTTGTTTCCTGCTTGATCAAGAAAGTGGGTAATCGAACATTATGCAAGCTTACAACATCCTGCATTAGGTTTTTTTATCAGCCCACATTTATTCGAAGTCAGGCCTCATTTATACGAAGTCAGGTTAATGCTCTACTATATCACAAAATTTCAAATGTTAGCTGATTTCAAATTTCAGAGCAATATTTACTTTGTCAGGCCGCATGTGTACGTAGTCAGGTTATTACTCTGTTATATTAGCTTTAAGCAGAACCACTTTTATACCAGATCCTGCCTAGTTAAGAATGCATTTGTATTTTGTCAGTCTAGACATCAGAAAGCCATATAACACGAACTCAAAATTCTCATATTTATACAAACATGTGTAAATTCTAAAACCATAATAGAAAGCCATGTAAACTAATATCAACAAGAATCAAAATTATCAACCTACCTCCAAATCTTATATAAGATGAGCCTATGGAACAAAAAAGTAAAATATAAAATAATTTGAACTAGTATATAATAATGCTCATAGTGACTTAGTGTAGCATATATATATATATATATGATGATACACGCAAATTGAGAGCACCATTTCTCTGCCTTCCAAATCCATAAAAATAAGAGAGAAAAAGAGAAATCTCGCATGCACTGGAAATCAATTTGAATTCTTCAGTAGGAGATATCTTGCCTTTGTAGCAGCTAGTGTAAAACCAGTAGATATAGTGGCATTACTCTCGCAGATCACTTGATTATACCAATAAAGGGCATACATAGACAAATGTGGCATTACTCTGCTTCCCCTCTCTCTTAAACAGCCATGGATTCCTTCGAAGCAGCAAGAGCAGTGTTTTCAAGGATACAACTGAGCTTGGACTTTCATCGAACACTTAGCGTCTGGTGCGTCTTCCCCTTCACAACTGAGCTTGGACCTTCGAAGCAGCAAGAGTAGTTTTTTCAAGGATACAATTGAGCTTGGACTTTCATCGAACACTCTGCTTCCCCTCTCACCTATATTCTTCTGCAAGACCAATCCGAAAAGGAGATGATACGCTTAGCGTTTGGACCTGAAAATATCATTCACTCCATTGTTACTAAAGCTAAAGCTGAGCTTGGACTTTCATCGAACACTTCGTCTGCAGTTCGGTCCAAGACTAGCAGTTCACAATCCTTCCTCCCCTTTTTCACCCTTTGCGGTTCATCCAACCCGGTCCATGACCTTGACCCGGATCCGAATCTGAGTTATCGTGGTTCGTTTATAGAGTGGGACATTGGTGTGAAGGGGAAGACGCACCAGACGACGCACTAGACGACGCAGTTCACAAGCCTGCTGTGAAGGGGAAGACACACCAGCCTGTTGTGAAGGGGAAGACGCACCAGCCTGTTGTGAAAGGGAAGACGCACCAGCCTGCAGTTCACTCCAAGACTAGTAGTTCACAAGCCTGCTGTGAAGGGGAAAACGCACCAGACGACGCCGTTTCGGCCCAAACGTCGATTCTTGGTAATAATGAAGATTGTCGTTTTGGGAGTGCTCTGCTCTAGAGATACCCCTCTCTGCCACACTACTAACCTGAAATCGATTCCGATTCGGACTCCGATTCAAGTAGCTCGATTGAGGGGGAATTTCCCGTGATTGGTCGTTCGGATTGCTCGCCGTGTTTTTGTTGGGCAGGTGAAGAAATCGACGAAGAGAAATACGGGTTGATTGAGAATTTGAGATTCGGTTTGACGGAGGAAGAGGGAAGGAGAGGGAGATTGCGATATCTGGGATTAATTAGGGTTAGATTAGTAGGATTAAGATTTTTTTTTTACCTTTTTTTTGAAGAAATTTTAATGATTTATCTGATTTTTCTATTTAAAAGAAAAGTTAAACTTCACCCTCACCAATAGCAAAAATATCAGAAAAAGTACAAAAAGTTGGTATTTTTGCAATACTTTTTAAAATATGGATTTTTTGCAAGTTGCTATTGAAATTATGGTATTCTTGCTATTACGCCTTAATATTTATCCGCTATAAAGTAAAGTACAAATTCAGATATTTTTTGATTTTTTTATCCGCTACCTAATTACGGACAAGATTAAATAAAAAATGAGGTCTACAGGAAAATTCCAGTGATGCGCGTATTTAAGACATTAATTTAAAGTTCTGATTAATTGTTGATATTCTAATAAAAAATTTATAGATCATGAACAAGAACAATACTGAAAATCAAAAAGATGACAAATGAGAAGCTAGAATACCACAAAACCGGATGGGTTTGCAATTTTGCTCCCAATTTCAATTTATCTTTATTCATTTTAATTCTAAATTATTGTTATTGAAAAATATATAAATTTACATTATAATACCACAAAACCAGATAGCCCACTTCAACCCCTAAACGGCTAAACCCACCACACCACTGCGGTTCTTCATTAAATATATATTTTGTTGCCTCACACTTTCTCTACCTTCTCGTAGTAGTAGAGATTTACACAATAATATATTTTGTTGACAACGATAATTGAATTTCATGTGGATGATGATTGTTGAATTTCCGACCAAGATCGGCACAAAAAAATGATCGAAGGGACGGGGCCTTTTCTCTCAAAACAGAATAGAAATTGAAAGTGTAGAGAATTCAATGGAAACTAAGGTTTCAAGATTATTTTTTTATACCTCCTTTTGTTGGAATAAATAATTATCCGCCTTCCATCTTTAATGAGCTTTTTATTAGCTTTTTTTCTTTTATCTAAATAATAAGTTGATAATATGTCAAGAAGAATATAATAATAATTTTATAATTTATTGCTATCTCCACGATTCTCCCTCGGATCCCATGAGTCCGGATCGGGTTATGGGATTTGACCCCCAAGCGTTGAACTCAAACTCAACATGTACTCATCTGGACTCTAGATGTTGGACGTCGGGCCGCTGACATTTCAAGGCTAAAGCGCAAAGCCCACTAACACCAGAGCCATTTGTGTGCAACCTTTTGTGCAATGAGGTATGCACGAGTGTTGATGATTGTGCGGTGACGTTCTTTTTCTCAGAAATCACGCCGGACCGCATGCACGACACATAACCGCACGGTGTTGAACGCGTTATAGAGGTTGGTGCACTGTCGGTGCGTCTGAGCGCACGACCTAGGTTGACTTTGTGCATTCCGGTCTGCATAGAGCCCTTCATGTTACATAATCATATGCATGGTTCATACGATTTTCCGCACGGTCCATGTTGACGTTCTTTTTCGAAAATGCTACAACGGCACGCGCACGGTTGGTGCCAATTAGTGCACGGACCGGCCCTTGACCGTGCAACATGCTTTTCTGCATGTGACGCGTGTAACTTGTCCTTTCATGTATAACATTGTAAGAGGTTTGGGGCCATGGTTGGCTGACCTAGTGATCAATCAGTGTCAAATGATGGCACCCTTGGTCACTTATAACCTCATTGAACGACTTTCATATACTTTAGCCTATAGGCGATCTAGTGGTTCACTCCTATAATCCTACACTTGCCATTGTGATTTTTGCTCACTTTTGACTATCACTTAGCCACATCGGGCTTGTTTTGTCCGTAATTGGATATTGCCCATAACTAGCTAGTGGAAGTAACTGTCTAGTGGTCGTAGTTGGCTAGTAGTCGTAATTGGCTATTGGTTGGTCGTAATTGACTATGTCGAGGCCATTCTTGGCTATTGGGTGGTCATAATTGACTATCTTGATGCCATTCTTGGCTGTTGGTTGGTCATAATTGACTATCTTGATGACATTCTTGATTGTAGATTGGTCATAATTGACTATCTGTAGCACATTCGTTGCACTAGAAAAAGAAGTGCTTCCATTACAAACATTCTTGTTCTTACAGCGTAAATAAAAAAAAGGTGGCTCATTAAAACCTTTTCGCTGGAAAACCCAGTGGAAAAAAACATACGAAGAGGAAAAAGAGTTCCCCATGCAACTTCATAGTCTCCGACTATGAAGTTTCTTGGTCTCGTGTGCTTCCCATGTGTATCCCGCCACTCCTTCGTTGATCTCAAATAACAGATATTCCACACGGTGGAACGCAAGTCAAGTATGGTACCATGAAGGATTTCCTGTATAATATCCTCTCCGGTGAGACCCAGAACAGTGAAACTTTCAGTCGGAGTTGCCCGACCTCTCTCTTATCTTCTGGTGCCACTCCATTGCTTAGATAATTGAAAATTGGGTCCATCTAGCTTGGGGCTTCGTCGAACCCAAGATATTGTGGCCCCCCAATGCTTGGCTTGCCAAGGGTCCCGATCTCTACAATGGGGCTCTGATTTTCCGAAGTAGACGAAGACAAGGTGGCCAAGGCGTCGACCACCATGTTCTGATCTTTGGGAACCTGATGCATCCTAAACTCTCTGAAATTGGCGAGCAGATTCCTCGCCTTTTCTAGATAAGCTATCATCCTGCTGGATTTTGCATCGTACTCCCCTATAACTTGGTTCACAATGAGCTGCGAATCAGAGTGGAAGACCAACTCAAGAGCCCCATTATTATGAGCTGGGAATCAAAGTTATTCCTTATTTTTGACAAAATATTATCCGATAAGCTCCAAAGTAGACTTGTACAAGTCTGGGTCAGTTCATCTGACCTGGTTTAAAATCCGGGCTTGGACAACAATATTGGCCCTATCGGACCTGGCCTGGTACCCGATTAAAATTTTAAAATATAAAATGTATCATATATATTCTACATATATATAGTTACTAAATACCTAACCCTAATTTCTCCCCCTCACCTTGTTCTAATATAATATATAATTATATATTTACCATGTTCAGACATATAATATATAATAACTGAAAATGGTAAATATAGTGCATGTTGTAAATCGGTACAAAATCGGACTAGGCCGGCCTGTCGGGCTACCCGATCCGGGCTTGGACAACAATTTCAGCACGTTTGGACTGGGCAGACTTAGCCCAGCCCGGTCAGCCGAGCAAAAACATACCAAAAGCTCGGCCCAAACCCGGTCCGGGCCCACACTTGTATATGTCTACTCCAAAGCCTACCAAAGGAATCCCATCCTTGAACCCAACCACTCAACCTCGCTGGACATGGTCGTGTACCTCAATAGAAGTGACCGCCAAATTCCATCGCCTTCCCAATCTATTAAAACCGACACAAACACAGCTTTCTTTGTATGCTTTTAGTGCAATTTTACTTTATATATACTAAACTATAACCTAACTGCGCCACATGGCACCTCCTCATTAAAACTGACACATGACGTTTTCTCCTTTTTTCACTTTCTTTAAATAAATTCAATTATATATCAAATATTTTTATCCTAAATCTAGCACTAATGTTTTCCTAATTTAAATACAAATCAATAACAAATACAAATCAATCACAAAGATTACAAATCAATCACAAAAGATCACAAATCCAAAACTTCCACAATACTGATCACCTTAAATTGAATTGATTTCCTCTCGCCAAAAAACAATTGGATTGATCTCCATGTGAGTCTTCTTCAAAAGGACTACCTAGAACACCGGACTCGTCGGTGCCCCTACCTTCACCTCTTTCAAAGCTCATCTGCCATTAGCCGAAATCCAACAAAAAATTCCTTAGTGTTGTAGTAGCCATTAGTTGGAACCCAACAATTCAAGTACTTGTGTTTTTTTTTTTAAAGTGAGATTAATTGAAGATCATATACTAGAAAATCTTAACAACAAAGATTAACGATCAATTAAAAATTAACTAACAGTAATTGAAAATCGAGGTAAGAATGAAGGTGACTAATTGCTACATATTTATGGATATATAATTGTAAACTAAATAAAAGATATAGAAAATCGAAGATCATGAGTTTTGGAATTGGTCTGCATAGATTTGAGAATTTGTACAAATCCATACAAATTAAACCCCAATGGAAACCTTTGATTGAACCGGATAGTATATGGGTAAGGATTATTACAGAAAAATATTAAGTACAATCTGACCTTTTTTTTCTATACAAGGAAAAATCAACAATCTTAATTGGCAATTTTCTCGGTTACTTCATATTCACGATATCTTCAAAAAAGAAAATTTTTTCAAATGGGAAGAACATCAATTTTTTGTCAAATCATTAGATTAATGATTTCCTTTTTCAACCATATTACAATGATGAAAATCTCAATCTCGAAGTTTCTCACTTCATTAAACCATATCGTAACCATGATATTTCAAGTTTGCAAAGACTTCTCCCACACATATTGTGGCCAAAATACTAAAAATACATATTTCTAGTACAAATATTCAAAACATATTTGTTTTATTTAACATTCCCGACTTATGTCGGTAGTGCCACACGCCAGTGACCTCAGACTTTAAAGTCCAAAGCAACCCTATGCTTTAATCTGAAAAATTATACTTAACTACAATCATAATAAAGTGTAAATAACGGAAGCCTTTTTTAGAATAAATACTAACTTTTATTAAAATCTTTCCTCGTAAATTGAGAAGATAAGTTTTACAACTCGAAATTATAATACAACGGAAGACTTTGTAAATAAACCCTAAATACATAACTAACTTATCTAAGTATTACATTTATTTAAGAAGATTAAATTAATACTAGACAACTTTAAAAATAATATTACTTTAGATCACAATCTTCAACTGCCAGCCTTCGTCTTCGATTGTTACTTCAAATCGTCTGAGACCAACCACTGATGTGTCGTATAGGACGGATGACACCAGCCAACCATGCAAGGAAAATGAATGGTTGGTTAGTCTAATGAAATACTATGCAATGGTGAAAAACGGAATGGTTCTTGACTTCTTATAGTCGTATATAGTCACTACCCGTGTTTCTCGAAGTTAACTCGATAAACGGTATATGACTACTATACTCCTACTGAAACAAAAGAAAAGACATGCTTCAAGAGAAGACTCCAACGAACTGAGTCTTATGACAATTAAATGAATTTGTTTAGGAACGTTTATAATTATCACATCAAAGTTTTGAAAACGACTCATTGATTATTTAGGTCATCGACCAACCTCATCGCATAATGTGAATCCAGATTGGAAAAAGGACTTACTTTAGACAAGAGTCCGGGCGGGTACCACGTTGTACTTCTCGCCCGACGTATATATATATATATATATATATATATATATATATATATTTATTTATTTGATGAGGAAAGAATTAGATTGGTCTTAGATTCTATACGAAGACCAGCCTAGAGCATCCTTACGGATGAGAACACGAAGTTCTAAATCAAGACTAAGGTTAGACACAAATGGTGAAAAGCTGAGTTTGGCAATGCGATCAACAATATAATTCACCTCCCTGAAAATGTGTCTAAGTTGGACTTCTTGGAAAGAATGGATGTTAACCAAAATGTCGGCAACAACCATTTCAATTTCCCAAGGACAATCCCAAATGCCTTTGATAGCATTTAAAAGGCAAAGATTGTCACCTTCAATTTATAACTTGGTAATGTTTAGTGTTTTAGCGTAGGAAATGCTTTATTTCAAAGCTATTGCTTCAGTCATGAGAATGTTGTTAAAACCACAGCGGTTACTACTCATATGAATAACCTCTACTCTATCATTTCTAATTATGAAGCCATGCCCAGCTTCACCATTTGTTAGTTTTGATCCGTCAAAATTGATTTTGTAAAAGTTTTGGTTTTGTTTTTCCCATCTTAAAAACGTGGTTTTCCTAATTTGAGGTGGTTTGCTTTTTGGTTGTTTGAATTCATCGATGTCTTCAATTTTTGTTTTATCCCAGTTTTTTATGAGCAAGGTGATATATTGCGAAATGTCTTTAATTATGTCATTTGGGTCAGAGTTAAAAATGATTTGGTTTATGTTGATCCAAATGCCCTACCATGTAGTAGTGAGACAGATAAATTCTTTCTTGGTTAGGAGAGATTGTAGTTTAGAGAGAATCTCCCTTGGTTTTTTGTTGTTGTAATCGAAATATCGAATAATATTTTCAATTGTCGCATTTTGTTGTTTGATTTTGTAAGGGTGAACGAGCATTGTAGCAAGAAATGAGTTAGATCTTCTAGGGGGTTGTTGCAAGAATCACATGCCTGAGGAACTGGAACATGTTTTTGCACAAGTCTCTGTTTAGTTGGGAGGCCGTTATGACAGATTTTCCAAAGGAAGTTTTTGACTTTGGAATATGTGTCTAATTTTCATATCCATGTCAGGTTATTAGTTGAGGATGTTTGTTGCTTTGTTATTAAGTCGAAGGCAGATTTAGTAGAGAACCAACCATTTTTATTAGGTGCTAATACAGTTTGTCGGGAATTTGGTTTTGGGGGATGGGTATATCCAAGATGTGTTTAACAGCATGTTGATTTAGAAGTTCGTCTAGTTTAATTTTGTTCCAATTTATATTGTTGTCAATAAAGCCACTGACCTTTATTAAAGGATTAGTAATAACATTTGGTTGTGTATTGTCTTTAAGGTTTAAACCAGACAGCCAATTATCTGTCCAAAATCGGATGGATTTACCATCTCCTACTAGCCATTGAAGACCCATTTGAAATTCTTTTCTAAGTTTGAGTAGTTGTGCCCATTGCCAAGAGTGGTTGCCTTTTGTGCAGTATTGGAGTATGTTTACCTTCTTTAGATATTTTTCAGTGATGATTTTCACCTAGATATTGTTTGGTTCAACAAATATTTTCCAGATAAGTTTCATTTGGAGTGCTTTATTCATATCTTGTGTTTTTTCTAATTCCACCATTATATTTGTTTTTGTATATTTTATCCCAGTCTATTAATGGTTTATGTGACGAGTCTTTGTTCCAAAAGAAAGTTCTATTGATTGTGTCAAGTTCCTTATGCAAATAAGAAGGAAGTATGAAATTTGCATTAAAGAAGTTTGGTTTGACAGCCAGATTAGATTTTATTAAGGTCTCCCTTCTTGAGAGAGGGAGTTAGCCTTCCATTTTGCAAGTTGGTTTGTGGTTGATAATACCGTATCTTTGAAAGTATCGTGATTGACCTTCCCATTGATGATAGGGCATCCAAGATACTTTTCTAAGGAAGTTATGCTCGGGATACTAAGCACTGAGTGAATTAATTGTTTGGTTTGGTTTGGTACGTTGTTTGTAGTTTGAAAATTAGATTTTTGGAAGTTAACACATTGTCCAGAAATAGAACAATATTCTTCAATGATAGTTTTGATTTTAGAACAGGCGGATTGGTTGGCCTTTGCGAAGATATGAATATCATCAGCAAAGGCGAGAAAGGGAACATTGGTTCCCCTTCTAGAGATTTTGAATCCCAATTGGTTGTTACTGCTGGCGCTCTTATTATGGATCTTTCTGGCTAGGATTTCATCTCCCAAAATGAAGAGGAAAGGAGATCAGGGGTCACCTTGCCGCAACCCTCTTTTAGGGTAAAAGATATTAGTGGGTCCATTGTTAACTAAGACCGAGAAGGAGACAGTTTCAATACATTCTTTGATCCACCCGATAAAATGAGGTGCAAATCCAAAATTTTCAAGGACTTTTAGAATAAAGTCCCATTAAATTTTATCATAGGCTTTTTCCATATCAAGTTTTATTGCTACTCATCCTTCCTTTCCTTTCTTGGATCGGAAGGAGTGGAAGATTTCATGAGCTATTAAAATGTTATCGTGAATGGATATGTCAGCTACAAAAGCACCTTGTAAAGGATGGATTAGATTATTTAAAATAGGTTTCATCCTATCCGTCATGATTTTTGAAATGACTTTGTAGATAGTCGAGCATAGGCTGATTGGTCTATAGTGGTTTGTAGAGTTTGGGTTGTCACATTTGGGTATAAGAGTAATAAATGTGTGATTAATTTGTTTAAGTAATTTCCCAGAGTGGAAAAAGCTTTTGACAACTTTTATGACTGTGGGTCCCACTATGTGTCAATATTTTTGGTAGAATAAAGCAGACATTCCATCTAGACCAGGGGATTTGTTGCTACCAATGCCAAACATTGCTTTTTTGATTTCTTCATTTGTGACCGATTTTGTTAGTTCCTCATTTTCTTGGGTTGATATTTCATTGTTAATATTGGTGAGATACTCTGTAAGAATGTTGTTATTAATGTTGTTATTAATGTTGCTTTTTTTAAATCCTATTTCGAAGTCCGATCTAATTTCATTTCGGATATTTTCATGTCCAATAATAATAGTACCATCATTAGTACGAATTTCTTTAATGATTTTCCTGCTACGCCTATTCGTAGCTATCCGGTGAAAATAGTTTGAGTTGGTGTCAATGGACTTTATGTGTTTGATTTTGGCGCGCTGGCTCCAATATTTTTTATGGAAAGAGAGTAGATTCTCTTTTTTTGTTAGTAACCTATTCTGTTTGAGAATTAAGTTGTTGTCTGGGTTGAAAATGATACCTTTTTGGATAGTGATTAGTGATTCTTAAACTTCTTTCAATTGTTTGAATATGTTGGCAAATGTGACCTTATTCTAGTGTTTTGCGCTTGTTTTGAGGGTGTGGGCTTTCTTTATGAGTTTATACATGTTAGATCATAGAGGATTAACGCACCATGCTTGTTTAACTAGGTTTTCAAAATCTTTTCTTTGTGTCCACATTTTCTCAAATTTGAAGGGTTGGGCTTTAATATGAGCTTGATTTTCCAGATTCACAGAAATGGGGCAGTGGTCCAATGAGGTGAAAGCATGATTCCTAGTAAGAATACCAGGGAACCATTGCATGATTTGAGCCTGAATCAGGGTTCTGTCCAGTTTAGAATACATATTGTTAATTTATGTTCTGTTTTCCTCTAGGTGAAGTCGCCCCCTTGAGTTGGGATATCAATAAGGTCGTAATTATTCTTAAATTGCATTAATAAAAAAAATTGGATGTTGAGAGGTGACAACCTCCTAGTCTTTCAGAATTATTCTGAATTTCATTTAAATCGCCTATAACGAGGCATGGTATGGTTGTTTGTATAATAAATGTAGTTATTTTTGTCTAGAAGAGATCTTTCTCATTTTCCTTTGGGGGGCGTAAACAAAGATAATCATAAGACAAATGTTCTTGTCAAGGATTTTGTATTTGATTGCTATAAATCGTTGATCAATGTGGGCTAATTCACAAATTTCATTTTGTAATTGGTAAGATTTCCACATAACGTTAATTCCACCGGGAAAACCGATTGACGGCGAAAAGTACAAGTTATCGAACCCGACCTTTCTCCATATGTTTGATTGGGTTCTTTGTCAGTTCTGGTTTTGACTAAAGCCAATATTTAAAAAAATTCAATATTACATAAAGATTCGACATCGGTCCAAAGGTTTTTGCGACCAATGCCTCGACAATTCCAAAGGCATATCTTCATAAAAACAGATAGTGGTTTTTTGCAAGTAATTTTGGTCTTGCGGTTTGGTGGAAGTTTTTAATAGCCAGATCTTGTGGGTAGCTTTTGAGCGAGTAGAATCTATCCTTGTGGGGAGTTGAGGAGTAATTGGGAGGTGATCCCATTGTTAGTTTAAAGGTAGAGAAAGAGAGGTCAAGTGAAGTACTCATCAAATACTTATCATCATGGATCAAATTAAACGGGGATCCCCAATAATGATAGCAAATGATGTAAGAGGATTGTTTCTAAGGGCAAGCCAATGGCAGCTGGTTGTGGAAAGTTCGTTGTGTTGCAAGTATGAAATAAAAGGTTTGTTGTGTTTATAACCATGCCACAAAGAAAAATAGCACTTATCTTATTTAATTTCAAAACGTATATTAATTATGTGCATAAATCACTTATCTTATTTAATTTCAAAACGTGCATTTACGTTAAAACTTTTAATCCACACCAATGTCGAAACAAGATATATCATGGGACGAATCCCGAATAACGACACTAGCTAAGTGCACCACCACTTATATTCGAATAAGGGTATGTCATGACCAAAATATTAGGGAAATAATCCTCCTAATACCAAGTTATAAAGAAACAACTAAACCTCACAAGATAAATAGTGTTCTTACGAATACTCATGCTAACTAAGCATACAAGTCCATACCAAAGTTCATCTAGCATCCTATGATAATAAATATATATATATAAGGGTCATTGCTAGCAAAATATACAACCTAATATATGATTCATTTTCCACACCAATTTATCACATAAGTTCCCAAACACAAATTAAGAATATTTATTCCAACTTAATTACAAAAATTAATTAATTGTCAATAAAGGAAAATATGGAACAAATGCAAGAGCGAACTGTCACTTGCCTTGAGCTACGAAGAAGGTCGAACGGCATAACAGAAATGGTTGCTTTCGAATAGCAAATTGACTTCCTGCTTTAATTTCGTTCCAAAAGCGATTCCAAGACGTACCCAAATCACACAAAATAAATAAATTATAAATAGGTAATTTATTCAATATCAAAATTTGAAGGATACATGTCTCGGTTTTTAATTGAATTTATTTAACTCTAAAATAAATCAATTTTCAAGGCTTTACAATAAAATGATTATTTATACAGTACTAAAATCATTTAGTCATATATTCTAAATAATTATAACATAAATAAATTTATTTATTTATTTAAACTCTAATAAATTTCTAACTCAACATATTATCTAGATGAAATGTTATAATTTAACAATTCATAATATATGATAATAACCAAAAAAATATTTAATTGTATTTTAATACAAATAGAATTAATTTAGCCTAAAATAATTTTTAACTAATCCAGATTAATTTAATTAATCCAGATTAATTAAAATAAAATAATACCCAAAACCGAATTGAAGAAAAACCAACTACCGGACTTGCGTGAGGAACATCAGCCAGAAAAAGGGCAAATTCGACCTCGTCGGAGCACCATCGGGGCTGGGACCAAAGGGCCTTTGAAGAGGATGACTTGGTGGATATAGGAATGGTGCCAATTGCAACAATAAAGCACGGTGGTGGTCAG
This sequence comes from Rheum nobile, assembly GCA_027886185.1. Taxonomy (NCBI): domain Eukaryota; kingdom Viridiplantae; phylum Streptophyta; class Magnoliopsida; order Caryophyllales; family Polygonaceae; genus Rheum; species Rheum nobile. The sequence continues at coordinate 1,570,013 of WOAB01000025.1, read as the reverse complement.
AATTAATCGATGAACAACCGCAGACGAAAGCTAGGGTTCGTGAGGTTTGAGGATGAAATTACTCCATGGGTGAGGGAATATTCATAGGTGTTGGATTGGTCTCGAAAAATCCTACACAATCGTGCCAAGTTTGGGCCAAAATGATACCGAATCGGATCAAATTTGCCAAATAAATGCAAGGACACGTCCGAAATATTTCTTGCCTTTTTGGGGGAAATTTGATCTTATTTTGGGACTATTAATCTTCCCGATTTTAACGGGATATCCATGTCTTGATGTTACCCACAAAGCCCACAATTTAATTGGCTGAAGGTTAAAGAAGACCAGCTCAAATTCCACATGCCCCCCCCCCCCTATTTGTCTTAATTGCACATTTTTGTCACAACTTCAAATTTTTGCCCAACTTTTGAAGTTGTGGCAAAAATGCCCTTATTTTACTTTTCAATAATTATTAAAATTACCCAAACTTATTTACAACTTATCCTAAGTTTTTTTATATATTTTAACCCAAATTTATGTTAAGTGAAAAATTAAATTAGGCTAGTTTTAAGCTTAAAATACATTTTCTTATAAACTTAACCATATTTTAGTTAACATTCTATTATTCTTACTTTAAATACTTTATGCTTAACAAGATAATTTATTTAAATTTATATTAACAGAAGTTAACATACTTAAAATAATTCATGACTTAAAAAGGTAACCTACTTAGGTTAATTATTATTTTATCCTCTCATGGATAAACATAATAACTCATATAACCTTTATTATTATATTTAAAAATTATAAAACTACATTCATGGTTATACTTATTTATTTATTTCTACCACATACTATTATAACCCATTTGATAATTTGTACAAAAATTATCTTAACCTAACTTTTGAACTTAATCTAATGAAAATTTAAATTATTCTTTTAAAAGAAAAAAATTCATAACTTTTATTATTATCAAATTCAAATTACCATATTTACCCTTCTAATTTAAGTAGAATATTACCTTTGGAAATTTCCAAATGATGGCAGCTTCATTTCAAATCAGCACGTAAACTTATTCAACCTTCTCCTTCACCAGCACAAATAAACTCTTCTATGTGGCTTTGGAAATTACATATTCCACTGAAAATTCAGAATTTATTATGGAGAGCATTTACTGATAATTTACCTACAATCAAATGTCTCAATCGCCACTTTGGCAGGGTGCCTTCTCAATGTAGTTTGTGTCAATCTGATACAGAAGATTTATGCCATCTCTTCTTCACATGCCCTTTTCACCATACATATGATACATGACATAGAAATCAAGATTGGTAATATATCGCTTTTCAAAATTCCTCAACTTCTGTACTGATCTCCAATTTTTTAGATACTCTAATACTGTTGGAACTTTGACGTTCCCTCTGATTTTGATGATGATAAACACCATTAGCTTTTATGGTTTGCATTGTTCCTATGAGTTTCAGGTTTTATGAAAGAATTAGGGAACAATGGAAATCATGTGAAGAAGAGAAAGCAGAGGAGTGCAATAGAACGTTGTGGAAACAAGGAACAGTTACGCGAGAAGCAAATTGGAAAACTGAAAGCGCGTGGTTTCTATACAAGGAAATTCTATATATGGAAACAACGGCTGTGGAACGATGCGGAACGCAGAGAATTGCCAACTGTTCCCAGATTGACCCCATTATACAAGGAAACGAGATTTTGAGTTTTACTTGGAAAAGAAGAGAAAGTAATGAGTCTTAGGTAAGTTTATAGATGGAAACTATGTGTTTATGAGCTGAATTGTTTAGTTGGAAAGAAAATCTTTCACCGTTATCTTATATAGCGGGGTTGCTAACTATTTGGTAATTTGGTAAGAAATCTTTTCTACCACTATATATAGATGAGTTTACCTTGGGGAAAGGTATCTCAACTATCACATTGAAGACTACAAGGAGCTTATTGCAAGGTTGAGATCAGGAGATCCAATGCAAGGTACGGGTTTGTACTTGATTGCTTAGGGTTTTCTTTATGTTCTTGTGTCATTGAGAGTTGATTGCACTCAAAGTCTTGTAACCTAGGGTATAGGTGGAGAGAAGACTTGTGAGATTATACAATTCTTAATAATACAAGTATACGTTTGGGAACTTTGTTGTTACTTTGAATCTTTGTTTATTTCCGCTGCCCAGTGAACAGTCACACCGTTCCCTGTCTAACACACTACGATTCAACAATTGGTATCAGAGCAGGTTTGCTCTAGATTGTGTGTTCTTTTCAGATTCACATATAACAATGTTTTTCACTCATGAAGTTGGGCTTGGGAACAACAAACCACCGTTCCTGCCTATCGGTGTAAAGTTTCAACACTGGAAGGACCTCTTCACGGCATGGATGAAGAGTAATGACTACCAATGCTGAAGAGTCATTGAGGTTGGTGAAGAAAAGGTTGATGAAGATGTAATCAAAGGAACAACACCTTGGAGCCAAGATGATTTCAGAATCATGGAGAAAAACTCTAAGGCTCGTATGTTTATCAACAACGCAATCAACATTGAAGTTGCATCCAAATTACACTCTTGTCCAACTGCCAAAGATATGTGGGCAGCCTTGGAACAAATGTACATGGGAAGTTCTGATCTTAGAGAGTTTGATCGTTTCCAAGCAAAGAAAGACTTCTACAACTTCGCCATGATCGATGGTGAGACTGTTTCCTCCTATCAATCCAGATTTGAGGAAATTACCACTAGACTTGCTGCTCATGATGTAGATGAAAAGGAAATTCTTCCCAAGGATAAGATTTTCATCATTATTGATGGACTTTCTCCAAGGCACAAGATGACTAAAGCAATTCTCAAGGAGAATCCCAATACTCTCAAACTCACACTTCATGAGGTATTTGGGAAAATTTAAAAGTATGATGAAGAAGACAAATATGTTAAACCTAAAGGCATTGCCTTGATGGTTGAAAAAACTGTCCAGATGATAGAAGACAACAAAGATGAAAACTTGGATGATGTGGATCCAGAAATTGCCATTCTAACCAAGGCCATGCGTTCCCTCTATCGAAAGAGCATATCATTCAGGAATGATGGGAACAATGGTGAGAAACATGATCTCAAAGATGTTACATGCTATAACTGCAAGGACAAAGGTCACTATGCTAACAAGTGCCCCAAAGGGAACAACTCAGACAACACCAACGGTGACAATACTGGGAACAACAAGAAGAAAGCTTTCGTTGCTGTCTGGGATGATGAGTGTACCAACTCTGATGATAACGAGGCAGAGTCATGGGGGAACAACAGAATGTGTGCAATGACTCTGAAGTCATCAATTGAAGAACAAGGGGTAGATCCTGAAACCTTCTTTGAATCTCTTGTTAATTTTGATAAAAGTCCTTGATTTCTCTTATCAAAAGCATGTATAATGAGAATCTTAAAACCCAAAATGATTTGACTAATGCTGAGGATAAATGCATTGAATTGAATGAATCTTTATCTAGAATTGCTAGTTCCTCTGCTGTTCCTTGTGTTAAAAGTAATGCTACTCACAGTGAACCTAGTTCCTTTAGCACTGTTAGGGAACTGTCTCAGATGAAAGCTCAGATTGATAAAATTCACTCTATCTTAGTTGAGCAAAAGCTTAAGGAAGAAGAAATTACCTTTGTTGTGCCCAAGTATGGTCTGGGGTACAAAGGAGAAAAACAAGAGAGTGAGGAACATGAGTTAACCATACCTGAGCTTAGAGAGTTAAAAGATAGGGAACTTCAGAGTACTAAGGATAGGAACTCTTACCTAGAAGAGCGTGTGAAGACTCTGGAGAGTGGGTTGAGTGAAAGCCAATCATGGTACAAAGGTCAACCTGCCCATAAGATGTACCTCATCCAATCCCAGGGTAATCTGCCTAGTACACCTGACCCAATTAGAGCCAAGCAACGTAGAATGCATGTCCCAAACCATAAGTACACCTTGGGGGACTATTATAAGATTTGCTGGCATTGTGGGAACAACGGCCATGTTGTGAAAAACTGTGCTAAGAAACAAAAGTTCACTGAAGAGCACACTCAACGCAGGAACAGTCAAAGTAACAATGTTAATTTGAATGATTTTGATGCATATCCTGATATGTTCCATGCTAAGCCTAGAGAATATCACTTTGTCTCTAAGCGACCAGGTAAAGCCAAGCTTGTCTGGGTCGCGAAACACTAACTTTCTAAATGCAGGATGAAGTGAGGGGAAACAACAGGTGGTTCATTGATAGTGCATACTCATGCCATATGACGGGAACTAGAGATCACCTCACCTCACTTCAACAACAATCTAAGGGAACCGTTTCCCTTGGAGACAAGAGATGCTGAGAAATAGTAGGAACATGAGAAATGATTGGGTCATTACCTTATCTAATGACAAGTAGGCCATATATTATGTTTAGTGTGTGTCTTTGTGCTAGATTTCAGGCAAATCCTAAGGAGTCACACCTAATTGAAGTCAAACGGATCATGCGGTACTTGAAAGGGAACGATCATCTCTGTCTTTGGTATCCAAGGAACAGTAGGTCTGAACTCATGGGCTTCACTGATGTTGATTTTGCCGGCCACCTAGTGGATCGCAAAAGCACTTCAGGGACGGCACAGTTCCTTGGCCCATGTCTTGTCTCTTGGGCATCAAAGAAGCAAAATTCTGTTGCTCTTTCCACCGCCGAAGCTGAGTACGTAGCTGCTGCCTCTTGTTGTGCCCAAGTATTATGGCTCAAACAACAATTGGAGGATTTTGGTATGTCTCTTGGCACCGTTCCCATTATGTGTGATAATACTAGTGCTATCAACATTTCCAAAAATCTTGTTCATCACTCACCTACTAAGCATATTGATATTCGTCATCATTTTCTTCGTGATAATGTTGAGAAAAATTTCATTAGAGTGGATCATTGCAAGACATAAGATCAAGTTGTAGATATCTTCACCAAAGCTTTGGATAGAAAACCCTTTGAGTATTTGAGAATGATCCTTGAGATGATCTCTCTAAACTGAGGAACTCCACTTCCACTATTCCCTCAGTGATTGGCTAGATTGATCAATCTTAAACTAGGGAACAACCTCTTTGTCACATGTTATTTGCAAATGACTTGTATATTTACTCTTGCTATGTGCTTTGTGTTACACTATTTCAGAAAACTTCTTGTAACTTCTATTCTTGATCATATGTGCTTCATTTTTATATGATAACATCTTCTTTCAAGCCCAAAGCAACCGATTTGATTATCTGAACCCTTATTACAAGCCAAAATGATTATTGGTTGCACTGCCGTCCCAAACTTGGATCCAGGTAAACGTTCCCTATGCACCTCTATTTGTTTACCAACTTTTACTGGGAATCATTATCTGGATCGTCATTGTTCCCTACCTTTATTTTTGTTTGGATATATCTTTGTTATTTTGTGTGAACCCCATAAAATATCCAAACTGGCCTTTTCATCCACTCAAGTATCTCGGAGTTTTCCAGAAGGAACTTGGCTTGAGGGGGAACTGTGTACAAGAACGTCAGTAACGGGAACAATCAGAGGAACGTTGAGAATTGCAGAAGAATGTTGCTTTGCTGAGAAGGAGAAGTTAAATGTTGATTTGATGGAACTGAAGAAATGAACGACTACTTTGCTGCAAAAAGAGTTAAATAAAGAAAGAAAGAAAGAAAGAAAGAAAGAAAGAAAGAAAGAAAGAAAGAAAGAAAGAAAGAAAGAAAGAAAGAAAAGAAAAGGAAAGGAAAGAAAAGAAAAAGAAAGTCTACAGAGAAGAAGACGAGGTTCCCATGGTCACTGAGCTCGACATGGTGAACATCAGCAAAATGAAGTATCAAGGGGATGATAAGGGAACGTTGCCCCCTTTCGAAGCGCTGAAACACGAGCTTTGCGAGGGAACTTTAAGGAACAACTTTGTGCAAGGCCAAATGCTTGCTGAGCTGCGCGAAATTAAGAATATTATGTCGCTGCTTCTTGAATACTTCCTCAGCAAGGACAAGGAACGGAAGGAAGACTCTGAGTCTTGAGTGGACACCTCTTCTTATCCAGCCCGTCTTTCCCTCTTCTCTTGATTTTCTAATATGTTATCTTGTTTAAGTGTTTGCATTTTGATCTTTTTGTGTTTGTTTGTGAAGCTGTCTTTGATGTTTTGTAATCAATTCCCTGCTTGATCTATGAACTTTTCTTTTGCTCTTGACTGCTTCCTTAGTTATGTTGTTCCACTGTTTACTTTTGATCCTTTGATGATGCCAAAAGGGGGAAGTGTGGAAATTGTGCGATGAACTCAGTAAAGAGAGGTAACAGTTTAATTCTTCCTAATTCTTTGTGAATTTATGGACGATGCTAGTGCTGAGGGGGAACGATGATGCAACTTGAAGGTATGAACTGCTATTATTCATTTGACATAAAATTTTACTTAACACTTGATCTTAAATGCATGATGATTTATGTCTTTCTGCTTTTTACTCTTTGTTTTGATCGAACAATTTTTGAATGGGTTTGTCATCACCAAAAAGGGGGAAATTGTTGGAACTTTGACGTTTCCTCTGGTTTTGATGATGATAAACACCATTAGCTTTTATGGTTTGTATTGTTCCTATGAGTTTCAGGTTTTATGAAAGAATTAGGGAACAATGGAAATCATGTGAAGAAGAGAAAGCAGAGGAGTGCAACAGAACGCTGGTGAAATTGGGAATAGTTACACGAGAAGCAAATTGGAAAACTGAAAGCGCGTGGTTTCTATACAAGGAAATTCTATATATGGAAACAACGGATGTGGAACGATGCGGAACGCAGAGAATTGCCAGCTGTTCCCAGATTGACTCCATTATACAAGGAAATGAGATTTTGAGTTTGACTTGGAAAAGAAGAGAAAGATAATGAGTCTTAGGAAAGTTTATAGATGGAAACTATGTGTTTATGAGCTAAATTGTTTAGTTGGAAAGAAAATCTTTCACCGTTACCTTATATAGCGGGGTTGCTAACTATTTGGTAATTTGGTAAGAGATCTTTTCTACCACTATATATAGATGAGTTTACCTTGGGGAAAGGTATCTCAGCTATCACATTGAAGACTACAAAGAGCTTATTGTAAGGTTGAGATCAGGAGATCCAATAGAAGGTACGGGTTTGTACTTGATTGCTTAGGGTTTTCTTTATGTTCTTGTGTCATTGAGAGTTGATTACACTCAAAGTCTTGTAACCTAGGGTATAGGTAGAGAGAAGACTTGTGAGATTGTACAATTCTTAATAATACAAGTATACGTTTGGGAACTTTGTTGTTACTTTGAATCTTTGTTTATTTCCGCTGCCCAGGGAACAGTCACACCGTTTCCTGTCTAACATACTACGATTCAACAAATACCTCTCCTAAACTTCTGTATTTTCCTCTAGTGGATGATATGAAAACATCGGAATTCCATAATTTTCTGGAACACTACAGCTCCACAATCTTTCAAACCAACATACCTTGCCATCCTTCATTATCATGAATGGAAATCTGACACTTTGAATACTTCAAATACTACATCTCATACAAACATACGACAATTACATGGAAATATAGTCTCGAAAAAACCGCCCCCGAATGGATTGAGCTCAATTTTGATGGTTCAAAAAGAACGGATTCATCATCTAATATTGCATATATTCTACGGAATAATTAAAGGGAAGTTCTTTACTTGGACAGAAAACGAATCCATGACATATCCATCTTACATACAGAAGCTCAAGCAACACTAGAAGGAGTTTATAAGGCAGCATCTTTACACTTTCATAAACTAAAAATTAAGGGTGACAATCTAACACTCATTAATTCAATAAAAGGTATTCGGAAAATACCATCGAAAATTCAGACTATTATATTATACATTCGTTCTTTATTAAATTGCATTGACTCTGTTTCAATTTTCCACTCATACAAGGAATCCAATAAAGCAGTTAATTTTATCACGACACGTAACTTTAGCTCCACAACAATTAGAGAGTTTATTCGCCAAGTAACGCGCACAAGAATTTCTTTCTCTACTATTTCTACTCTTAGACAAGAGTTCTTCCATGTGAACTCAACTAGTGATGTTTATTGTAACACAGTTGTAAAAATCATCCGTTGTGATGATTTATGCTTGCCCTTTACGTGAAAGGAAGCCTAACGTTTGCCTTGTAACAAAAAAAACTTTAGAATCAATTTCCACTATCACGCTATATATCCCATCTCCCAAGCAAGTTGAAGACCATTCAAAACACCCAACTCAACTACCGATATCGAACAAACACCAATATGTGCACAACCAACCAATGGCATATCTCATAAAAATGTTCCACGTCACGTGGTAGGGAGGGAAATCTCACTCACATTCAACGGATATCCGACTCAGCCGACCTGAAAGAAGGGTGATGGACAAGGATCTTTCACCCATCACACGACGACATCCATAATATATATAATCGTGTATCCCTAGTATAAAAATCACAAATTTAAACCTTACTTTGTCAGTATTGTTCTTATTTTGCATTCAAATGTTGCTTTTGTGTTAAAAATATATATTTAATCAATATTACTTGTAATATAAACAAATATTTTTGTATTACATGTCTAAGAATACATTATAAGTTATAACAGTTTTTTTTAATCACCCACAGATGATCCAACCCACTCGATTTACCAGACGAATGATAGATGGATGTACCCAAAAAACTAATGGACAGGAGACAGAAGTGTTCAACTCATCCATCTCCCGACTCATTGCCATCCCTAAATGGACTCGGAAAATCCCATCAAGGTGCTAACACGAATTGAGAAGAAGCGAGTCTATAATCCGGGACCCCAACAATATAATAGGGGATATTTTACTTGTCTACTTTAAAGCTATTAAAGAGGCCAATGCATGTCTACTTTGAACTAGTAAAAGAGGCTAATTCATGTTTTATTAGCCCCATCATCAATTTTAATGCGTCTGAAATTGAATCTTATAACCAAACTTGATAGGAGTGAAGGCCTTTGAACCATCATTAATTATCCTCCAAACACCTCATTTTCTGAAAACATCAGGTGATAAGAGGAGAGTGACTTACTGTCTTAGAAGTAGGAATATAAATAGTACTCTATCTCTCATTAATTAGTTTTATGTAAAAATTTAGAAAAAGCAAGTCTAGCTTCTAATAACCCTTAATTTTAGTAAGGGTAGTTGAGTAATTTTCAAACTTTCATTTTGTAAACAAAACGAATTAGGCATTTTCTGTAAAACTCATAAAGAACCTTTTTAAACGTGATGATATACGTTTAATAGATATATGGGTCTTAAATTATTTAAGGAGTGTTAATGAGTGCTAAATGAAAGACGTATTGGGCAATTTTTGTAATCTCTATAAGATCCATTTAACGTATTGATATACGTTTATTGAGAATATGGGGTCTTAGATTAATTATAGAATTCTAAAAGCATAACTTAGCATGTCCTCGAGCAAGAACCGCGACCAAAGACCCAGGGACGCGAGCGCAGCAGTTCCGCGACCGCGGTTTGAATCCACGGGCGCGGTTTCGCCCAGGGCCAAACCGCGATCGCGGCTCTGAAATCGCGACCGTGGTTTGCTCTGTTCGTCTTCCTCGCCGGCTTCTAGAAGACCGACGCCTGGCTTTCTCCATGAACTCCTAACGCCGGGGGGGGAGGTGGATCGATTCGGATTTCGGCGTTGAGGTTGGAGGCTTCCTTCCGAGCCTATAAATAGGAGGGGATCTGAGCTTCTCCTTAATCCTCAAGTGTTTTCCATCTCTCTCATTCGATTTAGTTGTCGCCGGAGTCCTAGTCGTCACCGGAGTTCCTAGTAGTCGCCGGAGGTGTCGTTGGAAGCCTTGGAGTGGTGGTGATACGCGGTGGTGAAGCAAGCCTCGTCGTCGTCGGTAAGGGTTCAGAGCCACCTAGCCTCGCGTCGGGATGGAGATCCGCGACCGCGGTTCCATCCACCGCGACCGCGGGCTTGGCCCAGGAAACCGCGACCGCGGATATGACAACTGATCAGCACTATTTTATAGTGTATTTCTAGGAGTTGTTACCAGGTTTGATGTGTCATTTGGATGGATTTAGTGCACAACTGTGGAATTGGGAGTTAGAGCGGAGAAGTGTGGATATGGTGGTCTGGAGGAGCTAATTGAAGACATCCAGAGGAAGAGGAGTTGACCACCTGAGGAGACAAGGAAGAATGAAGGAGAAAGCCACACGAGAGGTGAAGAGACGAAGCTCCCGCGAGCTCCCGCTAGGAGGACGAAGGGCCAAGATTGATCGCGGTGAATTTCCGAGAAAAGGAGCCAAGACGAATGACGATCGCGATGGCGGCGAGGAGGCCGCGATGGCGGTAAAATAGAAGCAACAGGTCGAGAGCAAAATGATTAAACCGCGATGGCGGTGGGCTCGCCGCGGTCGCGGTGCTACACGGGAGACGGCCGATGCGATTTCCGAAGTTCTTTATTTTTTCTTATTTCCGATTTCTTTTATTTTTACTTTATTCCGAACCTTATGTTAGTTTCCTTTCTAGATGGGTTTTGTTATCTTTCTTTTAGAGTTTTAGGGTTAGCTTATATGAACCCTAGTTTCATTCATTGTTAGACATATTATTATTCAGTAGCAGTTTTTCCCTTTGAAGAATATTGTTTCCAAGACTATGAGGAGCTAAGCACCCTTTGCTTAGTCCGACAATTGAAGCTTTTCTTATGATTTGATTGTGCGGTTAATTCTCTATTTCCTAATTCCGTTGGATTATATCTTTGTTATGAAAGAAGATTGATTGCATGTTAAATATTGCGAGTTGTGGTATTGCATGTATCATGGTTTGATCCTATGCTCTATGCTGCTATTGTTCTAAATCTTGATAGTTTCTCGTGCGTTCAATAGTAAGGGTTGCTAGAACTGGTTGGGCTAGTGACTATATAAGAATAGGGACAGGAATAATCAAAGGAAAGGAATAGAGATGACCTAGGATCGATCTATCATAGGAAAAGTGAATATTTGTTTGGCTAAGTGTTTTCCCTTAATTGATTAAAAACCCTTGCTTTGTTATTTGCTTTGTTTACTTGTTACTTGAAACCAATCCAAAACCCCCATTTGTTACCATTGCATGCTAGTGAACACTAAGAAATCAACTCCTCCCTGTGGGATCGACCCTGCTTACCCTGACTACTAGTTTAGGTTTGCTAGGAATTATTTTGACAAGGTTTAAGACGACTAAAACTTGCCTGTCAAATTGGCGCCATTGCCGGGGAGGCAAGTTTTGATTTTTCTTTGTGTGTGTTTGTGTGCAAATCTTTGGTGTGGACCTATCTTACGGTCCACACCCGTGCTACTGATTTTTGTTTTTCCTTTTGATTTTGTTACAGAGATGGAGGGGTTTTCTCAATTTCGGCAGGAGCCGCGATGTGAACCTTACTCCTACTCATTCTCTCCAGAGAGGGGATATTACCCCAATTCGAGTGCAGAAAGACCAGTCAAACCCTGCAGAATCTGTCACGATCCGCTGCACCCCACTGACGAGTGTCCAGGACTTCCCGAATTCGCAGCTGCAGTAAATGCACCGTGAGGTTTTGATTCGCAGAGGCCGCAAGATATCCCATGCTCAAACACCTACAAACCTGGGTGGATGGATCACTCCAATTTGAGTTATGGGTACCAGCAATACCCTCCATATGGCCATGACTACCAGGAGTTATACCCAGGGCCGCAGGATTTCTATCAGCAGGGCATTCCACAACAGTACGATCCAACCTATGAGCATAGCCCGCCGATGTCCAATCCAAGTTATAAGGATTGGCTACTATCTCTCACTCAGAGCGTTACAAAGATAGTCCAACAATATCAAGACATGAGTTTTCTTATCCAGAACCTGAGGAATCTGAGGGAGCAAACGAGCAAAAAAGAGACCGAGATATCGGCGAAACCACTTTCTCACCCAGTAGTGCACCAGGAGGAGAATGCCTTCTCGATGGACATGCAAAGTACTGAGGAGCTGCTTGTCGCCCCCTTAGCTGAAAGGGAAGAGCAAATTAGAGAGACGGGAGCTGAATACAGCGAGATATTGGAAGAAGAGAACCTGAGATCACGGGAAGTGTCCCTCGATCGCGGTTCACTCAGGGAATTGGGCCTTCCAGACGATATTTGGGACCGTGTGGTGCTATCTGAACAATAATATTTTTTGGGACTGGAGGAATTCAGCGACCACGAGGAGGAGAGTCGCGACCGCGGTGTGACCACTGGAAGGGAGAAGGACGAAGTCGGCGAACTTTCGCGACCGCGGCAGGACATCTGCGACCGCGGAAAAATCGCGGACGAAGAGGACAAAGTCGAGAGTTTTCCGCGACCGCGGCCACCAATACGCGACCGCGGAAATGCTCCAGCAGCCCCCGACCCTCTCGAGGCTGCTTATGATGAGTATGTGCGTCTCAACTCCTCCCCGCTCGTTGCGCTGCAACCCGTCGCACCCTCCCCTGAGGCATTACAAGATACTCGAAGGCTGAGGGACAACAATGAAATCTATGAGGCCTTCAGTAGCTGCGCAGAAACCGTTCCTTTGGTCACACTGGCAAACAGCATCCCTCGCTGCACAAAATTTTTAAGGGCGCTGGGCAATATCAAAAAGAAACCAAAGGGGAAGCACACGAAGGAGGCCTTGATTCAAGTGGCGGATTTTTACATGCTGGATACGGGACAGGACAAGCAGGCAGCCCCTGAGATGCTAGGTAGGCCATTCCTGAAAATGTCAAGTGTATTCATGGATATGAACAGCGGCCCACCCATCAGCAAATGCACAAGCATGGGGGAAAGGATAAACATAGAGCATACAAAGAGGCATCCCCCTGATATAGACCTCAGGAGTTCAAGTGATATGAGCAACCCGAGTTGAGGGGGAATTGAGTAGTATGTCGAGCCACGACAATAACTAAGGCGTTGTCCGAGAGGCAACCTGAGGTATGCATTTCTTTTCCAGTCTTTTCATCCCTTGTTTTTTGCATTTGTGTGTTTTGCTTGTGTTTTTGTTTTCTTTTGCCTCGTACTAACCTGTAGGGAGGAGACCCTATGCCCATTGAAGAAGGTGTTTCCACACCATTGTAAGTCTCCTATTACCCTACATATGAAAATAAAAACCCCGAAAAAACCTTAAACGGGGATAAAAAAAATAAAAATTCTACTGAAGGCAACTGTCCAGAGTTCCCCATGGAGATGGTGCGCATCATGTTGTCACGGAGGAAACTTTAGCCCTACACTTGATTTGACAACGATGATGGCCCTACATTCGACAGCTGAGGAGGAGGAACACGAGGGCCCACACCATGATCACATCTGGGCCTATTTTTTGTGTTCGTTGAAGGCCGTGCAACTCCGCCATACTTGCTATACCACTATTCACCTAAGTGGTTTCCTTTTGGTTGCACGATAGGAGAGGATTACGGAGTTGAAGAAAACACCCGCCTAACACCAGAGACATGAGCTTTATGGAGGTTTACCGCCAACAACAACGGAGGTGTCCAAGCCGGCTCAGCGACGTCTGTGAGTTATTTTTTGCCTTTCCCCGTGCTTCTATTCTTTTTGTCTTTCATTACATTGAGGATAATGCAATGTTTAAGCATGGGGGAGGGTTCTATACTTGCTATGTCGTTGAGGAGAAAAAGAAATAAAAAGAGAAAAAGCCAAAAATCTGAAAAAAGGCAAAAATAGAAATCCTAGGATAAGTCGAAAACCCGAAAGGGCGACTTAGGTAATAAGCAAGTGGCTTGGACCAGCATTAGGCTGGGGTAATAATTGGTCAAGAGTGATGTGAGTTTATTGTGAGCCCATCTATTGAAAAAATAAAATGAGTGGCTTGGTGAAAACCCGAAAGGGCGCCTTGGCAAAATGAGTGAAAAGAAGAAGAGTGATTTTTAGGAATCATCATTTTACCTAGCGTAGTGACATAAGAAGATGTGATATAAGGAGGTTTCGGGTAGGTCACTCTGGGAGGCATAAGAAGATAGATGAGAGACTAGGATTATAATTTTATTCACTCTATGGTGTTCGGGATAAGTTTGGGGGAAGTACTCTGCTTTCCTTTTAGCTTGATTGTGTGTGGTGTTGATTGATATGTTGTTTGTTGTGCTGTGCTTATTGTGTTGGTGCCTGGAGTTTATTGTTAGGTGTAATTCTTAGAGGGATTGAGTTTTCTATGCTTCCTGAGACCTTGGGGATTGATTGGAGAAGTATGTTTATTTTAGCTTACTCAAGGACGAGCAAGGTTTAAGCATGGGGGATTTGATCAGCACTATTTTATAGTGCATTTCTAGGAGTTGTTACCAGGTTTGAGGTGTCATTTGGATGGATTTAGTGCACAACTGTGGAATTGGGAGTTAGAGCGGAGATGTGTGGATATGGTGGTCTGGAGGAGCTAATTGAAGACATCCAGAGGAAGAGGAGTTGACCACCTGAGAAGACAAGGAAGAATGAAGGAGAAAGCCACACGAGAGGTGAAGAGACGAAGCTCCCGCGAGCTACCACTAGGAGGACGAAGGGCCAAGATCGATCGCGGTGAATTTCCGAGAAAAGGAGCCAAGACAAATGATGACCGCGATGGCGGCGAAGAGGCCGCGATGGCGGTAAAATAGAAGCAACAGGTCGAGAGAAAAACGATTAAACCGCGATGGCGGTGGGCTCACCGCGGTCGCAGTGCTACACGGGAGACGGCCGATGCGATTTCCGAAGTTCTTTATTTTTTCTTATTTCCGATTTCTTTTATTTTTACTTTATTCTGAACCTTATGTTAGTTTCCTTTCTAGATGGGTTTTGTTATCTTTCTTTTAGAGTTTTAGGGTTAGCTTATATGAACCCTAGTTTCATTCATTGTTAGACATATTATTATTCAGTAGCAGTTTTTCCCTTTGAAGAATATTGTTTCCAAGACTATGAGGAGCTAAGCACCCTTTGCTTAGTCCGACAATTGAAGCTTTTCTTATGATTTGATTGTGAGGTTAATTCTCTATTTCCTAATTCCTTTGGATTATATCTTTGTTCTTGAGCATATTCCTATTGATTGTTATTGATTTGACTAGACTGATCACCTAGTTGAGTTTAGTAATTATCTATTGCTAGGGTTTAGAATTTACTGGTTGAGATTCCTTATCTAGAGTAGCATCCATGATTATCTAGGACTGGTTGGACTAGATTGTTATGAAAGAAGATTGATTGCATGTTAAATATTGCGAGTTGTGGTATTGCATGTATCATGGTTTGATCCTATGCTCTATGCTACTATTGTTCTAAATCTTGATAGTTTCTCGTGCGTTCAATAGTAAGGGTTGCTAGAACTGGTTGGGCTAGTGACTATATAAGAATAGGGACAAGAATAATCAAAGGAAAGGAATAGAGATGACCTAGGATCGATCTATCATAGGAAAAGTGGATATTTGTTTGGCTAAGTGTTTTCCCTTAATTGTTTAAAAATCCTTGCTTTGTTATTTGCTTTGTTTACTTGTTACTTGAAACCAATCCAAAAACCCCCTTTGTTACCATTGCATGCTAGTGAACACTAAGAAATCAACTCCTCCCTGTGGGATCGACCCTGCTTACCATGACTACTAGTTTAGGTTTGCTAGGAATTATTTTGACAAGGTTTAAGACGACTAAAACCTGCCTGTCAACAACCACGACCGCGGCCTTGCCCAGCAAGCGCGATCACGGCTTTGGCATCCACGATCGCGGCTTAGGCCCTCTTTCCTTTCGTTCATTTCGTTTATTCGCTTCGTTTTGTATCTTCGTTTCGTATGATATCTAACTTAGGGTTCCGTCTTATATGTCGTCGTCGTCGTAGAAATCCGTACTCAGATTCAAGTCCCAGATCTCGAACCCGATCTCTTCGTTCGTCGAAACTAAGGCAAGTGGCGGTTCGCTCTTGCTCATTATTCCATGTTTCCCCTTGATTATCAATTAATTGATTGTTAATTAAGATGGAATAAAATTGTTGTTTTAAGTTTGGGAACAGATTTGATAAAAACGATGTGTTAAAATATGACTTTATAATAGGTTGTATATATTGCTAGAAACCACGCTATTATATAGTTTTATATGATATTACTGTAATGGATTTTGGTGTGGATTTATATGTGAACTTAAATGCTAGATTAGCACGAGTATTCGTAGGAACGCTACTTCCTTACGAGGATTAGTCGTTTCTTTATAACTAAGCATTAGGAGAATTATTGCCCTAATGCTTTCTGGTCATGACTGTACCCTTACTCAGGGTAGGTGCACTCAGCTAGTGCCAACATTCGGGATTTATTCCCATATCTCTTTGCGAGATCTGGTGTGGAAATTAAAAGCTTCAACATAAATGCGCGTTTTGAAATTAAATAAGATAAGTGCCGTTTTGCATATAATTAATATACCCTCGGGCGAGGAGTACAACATGGAAACCGCCCGGACTCTTGTTAGAGTAAGTCCTCTTTCCAATATGGATTCACATTGTGCGGTGAGGTTGGTCGTGGACCCAAATAAACAAGGTCGTTTTTAAAACTTGTGTGTGAAAACTTAACGTTCCCAAACAGTTGTCATACGTTTCCCATAAGACTCCTTTGGAGTCTTCTTTTTGTTGCATGCCTTTTTCTATAAATCCGTGAAAGTACCGGGTTATGTATTGTTCCTTCGGTTATTACTCGAGGGACAATGATAGTAAACGGTTACGATCACTTGAACCATTCTGTTTTCACCCTTGCATAGTCTTTCATTAGACTAACCAACCAGGTTTTATTCCTTGCATGGTTGGATGGTGTCATCCGTCCTATACGGCACATCAGTGGTTGGTCCCCGGTGAGTTGAAGTAACCCGTCAAAGAGAAGGCTTGCAGATGAAGTTTGCGTTTTAAGAAGTAATATTTCCAAGGCATATATATTTGATTTGAAATAAATGTAATACATAGTCATGTAATTAGGACTATGTTTAAAAGTCTTCCGCTGTAATTTAAAAGTCTTCCGCTGTCATTGTACTTTGTTGTAAAACCGTCCTTCTCATTTTACGAGAGGAATCTTAATAAAAAGGTTAAGTCTTATTCATTTAAAATGTCTTCCGCTGGTTATTCTTTCGATATTTAATATTTACGTATGTATTTAAGCTTAATTGTTCCGATTAAAGCCTGGGGTGACTTTGGGCGGTAACGTCTAAGGTCACTGGCGTGTGGCATTTCCGACAATAAAGTTAGGGTGTTACAATTATGGTATTAGAGCAATGGTTTAAAAATTCTTGGCATATTGTTAGGTTTGAGAATTTTCAAAAATTAATTTCGAAACTATTTTCAAACTATTTTATTCTTGGAATTTCGAGAGTTTAAATGTTAGTATTAAATTTAAAGTTTTATGACCTCTTAGAATGTAATTTAAAATAATGGTTTAACTATTAGGACGTTAATTGTTAATTTATAGTCCTTATTAAAATAACGTTATAACGGTTGAAATTAAATTTATTTTCTATTATTTTAAAAAGCGCAGTTTTGATAGTTGTTAAAGGTACTTACAGAAGTGATAACTTTGTGTTTTAAATATAAAAGAGACTTATAATATTTTAGTTTATATAATAATTGTGTTTAAACGAGAAAGTTAAATTCATTTAATAATTTTAAAGTGCAGTTTTGAAAGTGGTTGTGCTCTTGTGGATTTTAAAAAAAAAGACGATGCTCGTAATTTAATTATAAAAGTATTAAGTTTATAAATAATTTGTATTGTAAAACGATAAGGGGATAAAGAGTTAACTTAAAGTGTGATTTATAATATTTTAGAGTGTGTTTTCAAACTTCTACAAGCTTCGATTTGGTTACCTATTCCTTAGATCCATTCTTAAGGTTATCGCCCATTCCTAGGTTTAATGTCAGTTAAAGGTTGACATTTCTCCTAATTGATCCATTCTCAAAGTAAGAAAAGAAGTTCGTTTTAAGGTTAATGGTGGAGGGTCAGTCAAACTAATATAAAGTTATTGGGTTGAACCCTTACAATTCGTATCATAACGTAAGTGATTAAGTATCACGTACAAGTTGGAAAGTTCTAAACTGACGTTATGGTTCATCAACAGATGGTGAACGCCCGATCCACCAACCACGCAGCTAATAAAGGTCCTAACAACGGTTCCCGAGTTTAGCTGAGAAGTGCTACTCAACAAGGGGATTACGCGGGATCTGGCTTGCGTAATAATGACCCGACCCTGCGGCAAGATGTTCATCAGGGACAAGTGGACCCTCAAGCTACGAGGGAAGTTCCATTGGACAGATAGTGAGGCAAGTGGTCGAGGCACTAACGACCCAAGGGATACCGCAAGTACAAGCGGCTCATAATCCTTAGGTTACAACTAATGTGAAGAGACGTAAAGGTCTTGCACAGCTGGTGGTTCCCGAGAGAAATGACGGGAATTATTACCAGGCATTGAAGACGATCAATTCGATGCACCCGGATAGCTACGATGGGACCGGGGAACCCGTCAAGGTGGCATACTGGTTCCTTCACATGGAGCGTTTGTTTAGGAACATTGTGTGCACCGAGGCTGAAATGGTGCACATTGCCTCTTTACAACTGAAGAATGGGGCCAGTGAATGGTGGAAGAACACGGGGTTAGCTGATCATCCCGAGTTGTCCTGGTCAATGTTTAAGACCAAGATGACTGGTCGTTTCTTCTCTCAGGCTGTGTGGGTGGAGAAACACAAGGAGTTTCTATCCCCAAAAACTGTCGGACTAAAAGTGACAGAGCTGGCAACCAAGTTTAACCACCTACTGCATTACCCTGGGAGTGAGGTGGCATCGGAAGAGCAGAAAATCTGGGAGTTCCAAGAATGGATGAATCCTGTCATCAAGCCATTGATGGTACGTCATGGTTGTACCACTCTGGAGCAGTATATGGACGCTGCTTATAGGCTGGAAGTGGCTTTGGAGGAGTCAGCCAAGAAGCCCAACCGACAGAGGTCGGGGAGAAATTATGGCAATCAACAATAGAGTGGTGGATTCAAACGTCCAGCTCCGTCTTCAGACTTTTCCAAGTCTAATCGGCCTAAGACCGAGGTGACCCAGTCTGGTTCTACTCAACGCTCAAGTCAGAGTAAGGGTCCTATCCAATGTTACAACTGTAGGGCACCTGGGCATAAGAGCAATGAGTGTAGGGGAGGGAAGCGGACATGCTTTACCTGTGGAAATGAAGGGCATCAGCAAGCGTTCTATCCCAGTAACAGGAATCGGGAAGCTGAATTCCAACAAGGATCGGGTAGCCATATCAATCGACCCCAACAAGGGCATGTAAGAAGTGCTGCTATGCAGTCTACTGTTCAGAACAAGGGGAAAGCCCCGATGGCATCAGGCAGTCAAGGGCAGCGACTTTTTGTGTTATGTCATCCCGACGGGAAGAAAACCCTGGACGAGTAGTGGTATTTTGTGAAGCTTTTTAGGAATACGGAGCGATGACTTGTGTCTATAGTCTCTATATGTTCAACATCTTGTCAATTGTATTAATGTAATGTTTCGAATAATAAAGAAGTGTTTCCTTGTTCTGGAAATTACTAGATTCGTTACTATTGCTAGTTATTCATTCATACGAGAATCGTTGAGTGCCAAATGTAGTACATGTCACAAGTTGATAAAGACTGTTTGGACTAATAAAGGACAGTGTTGGGTGGGACATGTGTGGTTGTTTCCTACCTTGTTAGCGCTAGTTTCGAGGTCGAAACTATTCATAGGAACCCCTCTATTTTCTTGAAGTAATGTCAAGTTGGGCATTGCCATTACTTGTTCCCTTCGCTCGAATTCATGAAGCATTGTCTCGAGAGGTTAATGTTGTAAGGATTCCTTGTAATAAGGACTTGGTGTGTGTAGTAATGCTCTATGGAGTTTGAGGTTATTCCTCATGTGCATACTCTGAGCATTAGATGAGGGTGAGTGGTATACATTATATATTTAAGTGAATAAATGTATAAGAGAGATATTCCATAAGGAGTTCATTTTCTCTAGAATGATCGTACTCTAATACGATCTTGAATAAACTTTAGAACCCCAGAGCTATGGTTGTGGGGTTTATAAGTGAGTGTGCTCATTATAGGACCAGTGGTTAAAGCTTTTGGAAAAGCTAAGTGTGTGAAATCATAAGTATTATTTTGGAACACCTATTTGAGGCTTCGTTATGAGGCTTTCTTAAAGGAAATGATATAATGAGATGATGATACGAGAAGTGTTAAGGTAATTAAGTCTTGGGTAAATAGTAAATATCAGTAAAGCAAAAAGGTTGCTTAAATTGTGATGATGAAATTGTGTGAGGACAATTAAGTGTTTAAGGATTTATGGGTGAATAACAAACTCAGTCGGTAAAAGTTTGTTTTAATTTATAAGGATTAAAAGTACGTGATAACCTAAGTGTATGGAATCTTGTCTAAAGGATTGGATGAAAAGTGATCTATGTCTATTAAGGCGATCTGATGTCACATTTAGGGAAAAATAAAGTGATTGATCACAATCGTTTTAATTGATTTATCAAGATCTTGTTTGAGGAAACTAAGGGTCTTAAGTTAGAGATGAGTTATTCGAGATAGTGTAATAATCTTTGGGATTTGAGTTAGAAATGAGCATAAGGGCCAAATTTAATTGGGCCAAATAATGGAATTTGTAAGTTGTACCTTCAAGGAATATGGAGTTATGATACTTAGAAATTTACAAGGTTTGATATTTGGATTTTAAGTGAGTGTGTCGTTTATAAGGCTGATGGTATAACACTTTTGGGAAGATTAAGTTGTGAAACGATTGTATTAGGAGAAAGCTCACTTAAATTTAAAGGTTATAGTGTAAGGATAGGTCATTCTGGAGATTTCGATAAACTAAAGGACGTGGTTAAGAGATGGTCTTATGTGCGCTTAAGGGGTAAGGTAATAAATGCTACCCGTGTATATCTATGGAAGAATTAGAACAGAAGTGATTGATTTTGTTGGTAATGAATCATTTATCAATGTGATATTTTGAGGAAATAAGAGTAATATCTTATGTGGTTCATCTTGGGGAAAAATTAAGGAATCTTAAAGGTTTTAAGTTAAAGAATGATTAATAGAACGAGCTAAATTATTACGAGAAAGATTCAAAGTTAGAGATGGCATAAGGGCCAAACTTGATTGAGATGGATAATGGAATTGTGGGATGTACCTTTAAGGAATTAGAGGAGGTGATGTTTCGAGGTTACTAAAACTTTGATATTCGGGTTATAGGTGAGTTTAATGGATGAACTTAATTTGGGATTGATTACGACAAGAAAGTTGGAAGAGAAATATTGTATTCTTCTGCCTGAGTATATCAAGGTCGGTATGATGTGTAGGGCATAATAGCGAGGTTACATTAGAGACTATAATGGATACTCTGATTAAGGTGATCATAATCTTGTGAATGATTATATCGACTCTAACGAGGGTAATGAACGAAGGCAGTATGTAGTAGGTGGAATCACGATCGAAAAAATAGTTCAACCTTGGTGATATAAGTTACGAAGGCAAACTTCTTTGAGGATATCAACTTATGGAAGATAATGTATGAACGTTGAGAGTCGTTTATAAAGAGAAAAGTTGAAAGAAAAGGGTGTTCTCAAGCTTAAAGTGTATTAAGGTCGTGAGATGATTTTTGGAGACTATGATTTTTAGGTAGTTATAATCTTATGAATAAACTAAGAGGTATTGTATGGAGTAAAATATGGACACAATATATTTAAGATGATGTCATGGTGAGGAAACGGATCGACTTTCCTATGGTTAATTTCGAGTACGAAATAGTTGAGGGTGCTAAGCTCAATTAGAAAGGTTAACGTGAAGACCGATACCTCTATCTTGGTAGTGCTAGTTTCGGGGTCGAAACTATTTTTAAGGGGGTAGTAATGTAATAACCCTCAATTTTAGTAAGGGTAGTTGGGTAATTTTCAAACTTTTGTTTTGTAAACAAAACAAATTAGGCATTTTTTGTAAACTCAGAAAGAACCTTTTTAAACATGATGATATACGTTTAATAGATATATGGGTCTTAAATTATTTAAGTAGTGTTAATGAGTGCTAAATCAAAGACGTATTGGGCAATTTTTGTAATCTCTGTAAGATCCGTTTAACGTATTGATATACGTTTATTGAGAATATGGGGTCTTAGATTAATTATAGAATGCTAAAAGCATAACTTAGCATGTCCTCGAGCAAGAACCGCGACCAAAGACCCAGGGACGCGAGCGCGGCAGTTCCGTGACCGCGGTTTGAATCCGTGGGCGCGGTTTCGCCCAGGGCCAAACCGCGATCGTGGATCTGAAACCGCGACCGCGGTTTGCTCTGTTCGTCTTCCTCGCCGGCTTCTAGAAGACCGATGTCTAGCTTTCTCCACGAGCTCCTAACGTCAGGGGGGAGGTGGATCGATTCGGATGCCGGCGTTGAGGTTGGAGGCTTCCTTCCGAGCCTATAAATAGGAGGGGATCCGATCTTCTCCTTAATCCTCAAGTGTTTTCCATCTCTCTCTCGTTCGATTTAGTTGTCGTCGGAGTCCTAGTCGTCGCCGTAGTTCCTAGTAGTCGCCGGAGGTGTCATTGGAAGCCTTGGAGTGGTGGTGATACGCGGTGGTGAAGCAAGCCTCGTCGTCGTTGTCGGTAAGGGTTCGGAGCCACCTAGCCTCGCGTCGGGATGGAGATCCGCGACCGCGGCTCCATCCACCGCGACCGCGGGCTTGGCCCAGGAAACCGCGACCGCGGATATGACAACCGCGACCGCGGCATTGCCCAGCAAGCGCGATCACGGCTTTGGCAACCACGGCTGCGGCTTAGGCCCTCATTCCCTTCGTTCATTTCGTTTATTCGCTTCATTTTGTATCTTCATTTCGTTTCGTATCATATCTAACTTAGGGTTCTGTCTTATATGTCGTCGTCGTCGTAGGAATCCGTACTCAGATTCAAGTCCCAGATCTCGAACCCGATCTCTTCGTTAGTCGAAACTAAGGCAAGTGGCGGTTCGCTTCTGCTCATTATTCCATGTTTCCCCTTGATTATCAATTAATTGATTGTTAATTAAGATGGAATAAAATTGTTGTTTTAAGTTTGGGAACATATTTGATAAAAACGATGTGTTAAAATATGACTTTATAATAGGTTATATATATTGCTAGAAACAACGCTATTATATAGTTTTATACGATATTACTGTAATGGATTTTGGTGTGGATTTATATGTGAACTTAAATGCTAGATTAGCACGAGTATTCGTCGGAACGCTAATTCCTTACGAGGATTAGTCGTTTCTTTATAACTAAGTGTTAGGAGAATTATTGCCCTAATGCTTTCTGGTCATGACTGTACCCTTACTCAGGGTAGGTGCACTCAGCTGGTGCCAACATTCAGGATTTATTCCCATATCTCTTTGCGAGATCTGGTGTGGAAATTAAAAGCTTCAACGTAAATGCGCGTTTTGAAACTAATAAAGATAAGTGTTGTTTTGCACATAATTAATATACCCTCGGGCGAGGAGTACAACGTGGAAACCGTCCGGACTCTTGTTAGAGTAAGTCCTCTTTTCAATCTGGATTTGCATTGCGCGGTGAGGTTGGTCGTGGACCCAAATAATCCAGGTCGTTTTTAAAACTTGTGTGTGAAAACTTAACGTTCCCAAACAGTTGTCATACGTTTCCCATAAGACTCAACTCCTTTGGAGTCTTCTTTTCGTTGCATGCATTTTTCTATAAATCCGTGAAAGTACCGGGTTATGTATCGTTCCTTCGGTTATTACTCGAGGGACAATGATAGTAAACGGTTACGATCACTTGAACCATTCTGTTTTCACCCTTGCATAGTCTTTCATTAGACTAACCAATCGGGTTTTATTCCTTGCATGGTTGGCTGGTGTCATCCGTCCTATACGGCACATCAGTGGTTGGTCTCCGGTGAGTTGAAGTAACTCGTCAAAGAGAAGGCTTGCAGATGAAGTTTGCATTTTAAGAAGTAAGATTTTCAAGGCATATATATTTGATTTGAAATAAATGTAATACATAGTCATGTAATTAGGACTGTGTTTAAAAGTCTTCCGTTGTCATTGTACTTTGTTGTAAAACCGTCCTTCTTATTTTACGAGAGGAGTCTTAATAAAAAGGTTAAGTCTTATTCATTTAAAATGTCTTCCGCTGGTTATTCTTTCGATATTTAATATTTACGTATGTATTTAAGCTTAATTGTTCCGATTAAAGTCTGGGGTGACTTTGGGCGTTAACGTCTGAAGTCACTGGCGTGTGGCATTTCCGACAATAAAGTTGGGTGTTACATAGCTATTTGTGTAGACTAATTAAAAGTAAATGATAAAGGATGATTTGTTCTCTTCTTAATTTTCATAACAGTTTGTCTAATGTGTGCCCATGGGCACATGTTAAGAGTCCAAATTTGGAAACGTTTTCCAAAATATTTCTTAAAGTATAAGGGATGAACCCTTAGGAGAAAAGTTAAACTAGTGGCTAAAAGGTATTATTATTAAATATGAGATTTTTATTGTGTGCCCATGGGCACACATTAGAAAAATACTTTTCATAATTGAGTTGCATTTCTTTAGTAAAAACGGTGCTCCATTCACACTTATGGTCGGATTTTGGTAATTCCTAGTTATCTATCATCAATTAACGTTTCTAAAGCTTTACTTAATAGATCTTTGTTGGAATATAAACGTCCCACATCGAAAGTTGGGACATAATTTGACTAGTATATAAGCTTGATGGGCTACTCCTCCTATGGCCAATTGGTTTTAGGATGGAACCTCATTGGGCTTGTGTACTAGGCTTATCTGCGCATATGTTGGAATATAAATGTCTCACATCGAAAGTTGGGACATAACTTGACTAGTATATAAGCTTGATGGGCTACTCCTCCTATAGCCAATTGGTTTTAGGATGGAACCTCATTGGGCTTATGTACTGGGTCTATCTGTGCATATGCGCTCATGTCCGCACGCCCCCTAGTCTATGGGCCCACGGACTTCCACATGGTATCAGAGCGGGTTCGGTCCTGGGTCCCTTTCTTGGGTTTGTTGGGTCTGGCTATAAAGAGATTGAGATGCCCACCCACACCCGTTTGTCCAAGTGTCAACTGGGCCTGGCCAATTGCCCGCCCGTTATACTTGCGGGGGCGTGTTGGAATATAAACGTCCCACATCGAAAGTTGGGACATAACTTGACTAGTATATAAGCTTGATGGGCTACTCCTCCTATAGCCAATTAATTTTAGGATGGAACATCATTGGGCTTATGTACTGGGTCTATCTGCGCCTATGCGCTCGTATCCGCACGTCCCCAGTCATTGGGCCCACGGACTTTCACAATCTTACTTAAGTATATAAGCTGTGATTTCAAAAAAAAAAATGTAAGTTGTGTAGTATCATTAGTATTTGCATCTTATATACATCACTAAATAAGATATATGAGGTATGTAGTATTATATTTATCTTACATTAAAAGTTGTTTAAATTAACTTCTACATGTTTGAAACATTATTTAAGTTGCTATTTTTAAACTTTTATTGTTCACATATTTTACATTAATCTTATACCGAGTATAAAGATGCAGCTTACATTTAATGTTGAAAAAGATAACATTTTATTGTTTTTCAATATATTTTTTAGGTTGTATCTTTGTTATTTCAAAGATTACGTATTTTATATATATACGGGGAAATATGTATGTGAGGAATACCCTTAATGTGAAAAGTGATGAGTATTTTATATTAATATTTCAATATTACCATATATCCTAACATATTCAATCTCGATAAATGCTCAGTGTTGACCGACTATTGACCGGTCAATGATTAGTTTTTTTGGGCCAACAGTTGGGGCAGGAATGGACCATTTCATATGACTGATATTGAATAAGGTGTTTGATTTTGTTTCTTAAAAATTGATTTATTTCTTATATCGACGATTTTCTAATAATTTTGCTAAAGTATTTATGTTATGTATTTCAAATAAGGAGTAATTTATATTTTGTTGTATAATAGAAAACAATAAGAGGTGAAAATTTTATCATATTATATTAAAATTTAACCATAGTTTATTTTATGACAAAATTTTGAATAAAATAAAGATAATAATATATGACTCTTTTTTAAATTATATGAAAATGGACTTTATTTCTTTTGAATAAAAAATTCTTGATAAAACTAATACTTTATATTTTTGATAGATATACAAATTATGATTGTGATAACAATAATAATAATAATGCATTAATTGTGTTGTTTTGGGTGAAAAAAGAGAGAATTTTATAAAATTGAAAGTATTTATTGAGGCAAAATAAATATCTTTTTTTATAGTATAGAAGATAGAATACTTAATTGTCATAAATTACAACATTACTATAGGAATATAAACAGATATTGTTTCCAAGGTAGTCCCTTCTAAACTTGCAGTAATTAGATAGTTATAACAATTGGATATATAGCTTAAAATGTCATTTGTATTGTCTTAAATATGATTTGGAATGTTTATAAAATTTATTATTTCATATTTCATATGTATAACAGACAATAGTTATAGAATATTACTAGTATATAATTATTATTATTGCATATATTTTGATGAATTTTCAAATGAAGATAGTTGAGATTTTTTTTAAACATTTTTTTTTTAATGACCTAGGACTTAAGTTGTACATGTAAGTGAGGTTAGATTAGATGGTCGATTATATTTGTGCATAAGTTTTTTTATTATTTTTGTATAATATAATAATGTTTTACATAAATGTTAAGAGTAACTTTTATTGTGATGTATATAGATTATAGATGTGGATAAAATGTTGTGTTTTATTTTAATTTATATTTGAGTATGTCATTAAGTTATATATCTTTTTAGCTTATATACTCTAATAAAAATATGATGAAGATATTTAATTATGAAATGGTTTTTTTATTTTAGAATTTGGAATTCTTAATTTCATAGATTTTATATATTTTCTTTTCTAATAAAATCAATTTGAGTAAAAATGGGGACATGAATTGAGGCAATATGTCAAATTTTATACTCCGTATTAGTATAGATTTAATTTTTAATAAAACTAATTTGAGTAAATAGGACATTTATAATCAATTGTTATTCCCTTACATGGGGACATTAATTGTAGCAATATGTCAGCTTTTATATTAGTATAGAAGTTTGGATTTTTTGGTCTCTATCTAACTAATATATAGAATAACATTGTCAATTAAAATGTAAAACAATTTATTAAGTAAGCTAGAAATGATACATATCGGCTTTATAAAAACTATTAACTCACTTTTGTCTTATTATATCGATATTCAAACGTAGTTGGTTTTTTATTTTTTGAATTACTTATTCTCAAATTTAAATAATCTATATTGCATGTAACTGTAACGGATAAACAACAGAGTTTCTATAGTGTATTGTTTTAAAGGAGAATAACAAGTTGTGAGATCAAAGTGAGTTAATAGTTTATAATAGAAGTATAAATACAGTCTCATGTATAATATACGGAGTATAAGTTTATTGAAAAATTATATATGTCTTATGTATGTGGATTTGATTAATTAATACTCAATTACTCCATGTATTATCTTGTAAAGTACAAATTATCTATAATTAGTAAAATGGACGATATTTCATAATAGTATAAAAGTATTGAATGACTAGTACAATTTTGTAGAAGATAAATGGCAGCTGTTTTGAGCGAAAAAGATCGAACCGACCTGAATCGCCTAAAGAAGGACAACTAGACAACAATTAGATTGATTATATCCGAATAATCCAAATCAAACAAAGATCTAGACGAAATAAGATTAAATAGATGCAAAGGCAAGCTTATCTCCTTCGAGTATGAGATTGGTCGAATCAAATGATTTAATCGTCGGTCGCTTCAATACTGAAATGAAGAACTGAGCTAGAGAATGGTTGTAAAGACGAATAAGAGAGTAGCGAATTATAGCTTGTATTCAGTAGAAATGATAATGTGTGTCAAAAACCTTATGAATCTAGTATTTATACATGATTTACGTAATAAACTAATCTAGCCGTTCTCTTCCATGATTCGCGGAAGCCGTCGAACTGTCTTCCGAGATTCTCGTCAACGTCTTCCTTCCTTAGGCTCATCCTTCTTTGCTCTCGCCGAGTCTGTGGATCTTGTTATCGAGATCGTGGGCCAACCAAATTGGACTCCAAATATCTTGGCCTAACAGCAGCTATAAGATTAACAAGAAAAGAAACAATTTGGGAGAAAGGAAGAAAGTAGTGATGGGACTCATGGAAAAGAGGAATTCCAATTTCCAAAGCAAACTATTTCTCACATCCCACTATTTTCACCAGGTGGCTAAATTTTGCTTGGGATATAAACATACATCATTAAGGTAAGTAAAACATTTTCCGGTGATAAGATTATTCCACTAGTAACCCCTTGTGATAACATGATTTTAAGCAAATATTAATTTCTTAAGTTCATACTTGCTGGTTGAAACCTGCAAGTCTTCCCTTGTATGAATAGATGATAAACACATCTCTTTTGCATAGTCAATATCAAGATGGCAATTCTATGAAGAGTTACCCGTTACTAAAGATGTTGGGAAGTTGTTAGCAGTAGTTTGATTGAGTCAAAGTGTTTTGTTAGCAGTTAAATAAAGTGCTAGAAAATAGGAAGTTGTTAGTTTCATTATGCAGTAAGTGGCTATTATTTAGCTGATCGTGTGTTTGATTTGTTAGGCTATTTTTGTAACCAATTGAGGCTATATAATGTCTATGTTGTTCATTGAATGAAGCAGTTTAGTTTTGCGTGACTTTTGAGCTCTCAAAACAACATTTGGTATCAGAGCGAAAATACTAAGTGAGAAGAGAGAAAGGTTGCAGCCTTGAGTGATCAAACACGAGAGAATGAGTGACGAGAAAACACTTACCAAGATCCCTCACTTTGATGGTCACTATGACCACTGGAGTGAACTCATGGAGAACATATTGAGAGCCAAAGGTCTCTAGAAACTTGTGGAGGAGAGATACACAGAGCCAATAGACAAAACTCTCTTGACAAATGCCCAACGAGCCCAATTGGAGGATGTGAAGACCAAGGATTATCAAGTGAAACACTATCTCTATCAAGCTGTTGATAGAACAATCTTTGAACAAATCTTGGATAGGAGCACATCCAAGATCGTGTGGGACTCCCTGAAAAGGAAGTTTGAAGGCAGTGAAAAGGTGAAGAAATCTCTTCGAAATGCCCTCAGGAGAGAATTCGAAATTCTGGAGATGAAGGGTGGTGAGAACATCACAGACTACTTTGCAAGAGTGATGGTGGTGTCCAACAAGCTTAGAAGCAATGGTGAAGTCATGGAAGACTCAAAGATCCTGAGAACTTTAACTGAAAAGTTCACATATGTGGTGGTGTCCATTGAAGAGTCCAGGGACACAGACACCATCTCCATTGATGAACTGCAGAGCACATTGGTGATGCACGGACATAAATTCAGCCGTGCATACAAGGAAGAAGATGATCAAGCTTTGAAGGTGGAAGAAAGGTTCAGTGGAACACGAGGAAGGGGAAGAGGATCCTTTCGTGGCCGAGGTCGTGGCAGAGGCAGATTCAACTACAACAAAGCAACAATTGAATGTTACAAGTGCCATAACTTGGGACATTACCAGTATGAATGTCCTAAAGGGAACAAGGAGGCAAATTATGCAGAACTGGATGAAAAAGATGAAGTGTTATTGATGGCGTATGTTGACACTCACAAAGTCAAGAGGAGTGAAGCTTGGTTTGTGGACTCAGGGTGTTCAAATCATATGTGCAATAACAGAGAAATGTTCTCAAGTCTTGACATGAACTTTTCTCATCATGTCAAACTTGGGAATGACAATAGATTGGAAGTTGCTGGAAAAGGTATGGTCAAAGTGATATTGGGAGGAGTAAAGTATGCAATAGGAGATGTATACTTTGTTCCAGATCTAAAGAATAATCTCTTGAGCGTTGGACAACTTCAAGAAAAGGGGCTGGCTGTGCTGTTTCAGGATGGAGTATGCAAGTTCTTTCATCCTAGGTGTGGATTGATAACACAGTCTGTTATGAGTGCAAACAGACTGTACATCATTCTTTCTGAGTCAAGGGAGTCATTTGATAGAGCAGAAGAGAAGGAGGAGGCAAATTGTCTTCAGACCACAACAGAAACTTTGGCATCAAAGATATGGACACCTCAGCTACAAGGGTCTCCATACTCTGCAGAACAAAGACATGGTAAGAGGTCTTCCAAGATTTCCTGCATCATCTGACACGTGTGTGGATTGCCTGAATGGAAAGCAAACTCGAGTGGCAATTCCAAAACATACTCTATGGAGAGCAAGTGCACCTTTGGAGCTTGTGTACTCAGACATTTGTGGGCCCGTAACACCAACATCCAACAGTGGTAAGAGGTACTTTCTCACCTTCATTGATGGCTTCAGTAGAAAGGCGTGGGTTTATTTGTTGGCTGAGAAATCTGGAGCTTTTGAGTGTTTTAAAGCTTTCAAGAAGGCAGTAGAGAAGGAAGCAGGGCTGGAGATTAAGTGTCTCAGGACAGATAGAGGAGGAGAATACACCTCCACTGAGTTCAACAAATTATGCACTGAAAGTGGAATTAGGAGGCAATTGACTAATGCTTACACACCCCAGCAGAATGGGGTTGTCGAGAGAAAAAATAGAACAGTGATGAACATGGTGAGGTCATTGATGTCAGCAAAAAAGATGCCAAAGTCCTTCTGGCCAGAAGCTGTGAATTGGACCTTTAATGTGTTAAATTGATGCCCAACCTTAGCTGTAAAGGAGGTGACACCTCAGGAAGCATGGAGTGGAGTCAAGCCTTCAGTTGACCATTTCAGAGTTTGGGGATGCCTAGTCATGCTCACATTCCAAAGGAAAAGCGAGGTAAGCTTGATGATAAAAGTTCTATTTGTATTTTCTTGGGAGTTAGTGAAAATACCAAGGGATATAGACTTTATGATGTTAAGTCTAAAAAGGTTATAAGAAGCAGAGGAAGTAGGTGATGATGAGATATCAGTTGAAGGAGAGAGCACTCATCAAAATGAAGGAGTTGTCAGTCCAGTAGAAGTCAGTTCTGTAGATAAAGTCGGTCCTTTAGAGGTCAATCCAGTTCAAGGGAGAGAAAGGAGAGATCCTAGTTGGATGCAAGACTATGTTAGTGGAGAGAACTTATCAGATTCAGATAATGAAGTTCATATGGTGCAAGATATTAGTTCTGAAGATCCAGTTTCTTTTGCAGCAGCAGTCAAGGAGGCAAAATGGAGACAAGCTATGGACAGTGAGATACAATCTATTGTGAAGAACCATACATGGACACTCACAGAACTTCCAGAAGTAGCCAAAACAATTGGAGTCAAGTGGATGTATAAGACTAAGAAGGATGAGAATGGGAAGATCACCAAACACAATGCTCGTTTGGTTGCTAAAGGATACTCTCAGCAGCAAGGAATAGACTACACTGAAGTATTTGCACCAGTGGCTAGACTTGACACTGTTAGGATGATTGTGGCCTTAGCAGCACAGAGAGGATGGAAGATCTTCCAGCTTGATGTCAAGTCAGCATTTCTTCATAGGGAACTGAATGAGCAAGTGTTTGTTGAACAGCCAAGAGGCTATGAGAAGAAGGGTAAAGAACATCTAGTATACAAGTTGCATAAGGCATTGTATGGACTAAAACAAGCTCCAAGAGCTTGGTTCAACAGGATCAAGAATCATTTTATCAAAGAAGGATTCCAAGGTTGTGACAGTGAGCAAACATTGTTCACTGAGAAAAACAATGAAGGAAAAATCATCATTGTAAGTGTGTATGTTGATGATTTGATCTTCACTGGAGATGCTAAAGATTTGATGAAGGAGTTCAAAGAGTCGATGATGAGAACATTTGATATGTCAGACCTGGGTTGCATGAACTATTTCTTGGGAATTGAAGTTCTGTAGAAGGAGGAAAGAATCTTCATATGTCAGAAGAGGTATGTTGAGGAGGTTCTCAAAAGATTTGGCATGTGGGAGAGCAACTCAGTAAGAAATCCTGTAGTCCCTGGAATGAAAATTGACAATGATGCTGAAGGAACTCCTGTGGATGAAACACTATACAAGCAGATTGTGGGGAGCCTCATGTACTTAACATCGACAAGGCTTGATCTGATGTATGCCACAAGCATGATTAGTAGATACATGGGAAGGCCTACTGAACTTCATCTTCAAGATGCCAAAAGGATTCTAAGGTATCTGAAAGTAACAGTGAATCTCAGAGTGTATTATCAGAGAACTGGAAATGGGAAGGAATTGCAAGCATACACAGAAAGTGACTATGCAGGAGATGTTGAGGATAGGAAGAGCACGAGTGGGTATGCTTTCTTGTTCAACTCAGGAGCAGTGGCATGGATTTCAAAGAAGCAACCAATCGTGACTCTGTCCACTACATAAGCAGAATTTGTAGCCGCTGCAGTATGTGCTTGACAAGTTGTGTGGATGAAGAGAATTCTCAAGGAACTTGGTCATGAAGGACCAGAATGCACAATTATCAACTGTGACAACAATTCTACCATCAAGCTGTCTAAAAATCCAGTAATGCACGGGAGGAGCAAGCACATCGATGTCCGTTATCATTTCTTGAGAAACTTTTCTGTGGAAGGTACTATCTCTCTGAACTATTGTCCTAGCAGTGATCAAGTTGCTGACATCATGACGAAGCCTTTAAAGGCATCTACTTTCTGGAAGCTGAGGAGTGCCCTGGGAATGAGAGATCTTGAAGAAGTAAGCTAAATCTTCCAGCTTTAGCTTAAGGGAGAGTATGAAGAGTTACCCGTTACTAAAGATGCTGGGAAGCTGTTAGCAGTAGTTTGATTGAGTCAAAGTGTTTTGTTAGCAGTTAAATAAAGTGCTAGAAAATAGAAAGCTGTTAGTTTCATTATGCAGTAAGTGGCTATTATTTAGCTGATCGTGTGTTTGATTTGTTAGGCTATTTTTGTAACCAACTGAGGCTATATAATGTCTCTGTTGTTCATTGAACGAAGCAGTTCAGTTTTGCGTGATTTCTGAGCTCTCAAAACAACAAATTCCTTCCATGCTAATGCATGTTCAATACAAAGAACAAATCGACGACTGTTCTTGCCAAAATCCACACTCACCAAAAATATGAAACATAACGCTTTTACGATAAAATATGGCCTTGTAATTAATTATCATAAGAGTTCTTTTTAAACCTCTACAAATATTAGTAAGGAAAACTCAACCCCGCCGCCGCTCATTCTGACCTTAATCTACCACTTGTTGTTTTCAATCTCCATCTCTAATCTCATCAAATAACCCATTCTCCACCCTAATCATCCTCTTAGCCATCGATTTTCTACTTCTCTATCTCTGGGTGATAGGACTCGATCGAGAGAACCCCCTTGCACAGTGGGCATAGTTGCGCTACTAAATCAAGAAAATACATCTAGATCTTGCGAAAGAGGATGGAGCTTTGCCCTCTCTTGAACAAGTTTCAACCAAACAAAGTTAATAGTCATACGTTGCGTTTCCGACGGTGCTTTCCTCTTGCCCCCTTGACCTTTATGCGCAGTGAGACTGAGATGTCGAGGTGGAAATCATGTTGGCTTCTATGGTCTCTGACTTGAGTGGATGGGTATTTGCGGGTTTGGATGTCCTTTGTTGGGATCCTCCCTTATGGAAATCGAGTTACCCTAAACAGGTGTGAACAACTCTTCAACTTTTTTACTTGATCTTCTGCATGATAGTTGTCCGTGGTGTGCCTATAAACTCTATGTTGAAGTGATGTGCTCTACTTCTTCCAAGTTAATCAAAACCAAATACTGAGACTAGCTCCTATTGTCTCTAGTGACCAAACCAACTTGAAAAACCAAGCCACTAGGGTCTCACTGCACATACCACCACCAGTGTGCTCCCAAACAACAATTCCTCTCCTGTTGGGGCTTTACAAGCTACTACCATCAAGGGATCAAACAAACGCAAATTTCAAGGTGAAGTAGCTCCTCCCTTGGATGCTACTGTTAGGAGGCTAAGGCTCTAAAACAACGAAAAGCAAAACAACTAGAAAAGAGTCACTAAGATATGCTACTGTCCCCCTCGAGGTGCCTTGAATAGATTCCTATACTCATCAGACCTACGACATCTCTTCGGAGGTGATCTGTTCTCGGGTTCCGGAGCTGGCCTCCTTGGGCTACTAGGGCCCGGGACACTTGGCTCCTCCCTGGGCATGCTTGGCCCTTCTCCAGGCACAGGTGGGTAACAAAACCGATCCAGGAACCCTGGGCAAAAATCCGCCACATTCAGCACATAGTACGGGTTGATCGGTTGCCTTGCTTGCCTGAGGTCATCCTGGAGCTCGCGGACGTCATCCAGCATGAGAGAGAGAGACTGGACTCAGCATCGTAAGCCCGCTCCTCCATAGCAAGAGGGGAATAAGGTTACCTTGCCAAGTGAGAATGACGTCATTGGTTGGCTTATCATATCTAAATTTTGGGTTTTTAATTAAACTTTATTGTTTTAGAGCCTTAGCCTCCTAACAGTTTATATATATCCAAGTGATGTCGAGGAAACTCAGCATCGTAAACTTTATTGTTTTTAATTAAACTAACCAAGGCTCTTGATAAAAAAAAAATTATATATATTAAACTTTATTTATTTAATCATAATTAAAAACCCTCCGCATAAATAATAAAAAATCTATATCTATTAAGTATTAAGTCATTATTACAATTTTTACATTTATCAATTAATAAATTTTAAAAAACAGTTAAGATTAATATTGATCCCAATATATATCTATGTAATTAAATCGGACCCACTACTATATTTTTTTAGGGATGGATGATGTGGCGAATGATGATAACACATAGATAAATTGAACGTGGTGTTAACACATAAAATTTAGAACTCTACTTTAATATATATAATATATTTAGGTTTTGAGAGATTTGAGAGTTGAGAAGTTGTGAGAGCACGGCAAGCTGTGAGAGACAGAGAGGGATTGAAGGCGGTGCCGAATTAGGGTTGTACTCTCTGCCTTTTTTAGTCTATCCAAAAATAGCCGTTGCTAAATCTTCTTAAATAAGGGAACTGCAACGTCCACAAGATCTTTAGCATAATAAGGGAACTCAACATCCCATAAGAAATAATTACCAAAATTAACTTCAAAATCGGATATGAGGCAACCATCAATCACATACTCTCAATGGCTAGAAACGCAATAAATGATCTCGGGAACAGCAAAGTATCAGCGAACTTGAAATCTGGTCGTTGGAAGCAATTCCCAATTCCCTTCATCAGTTTGTGACACAGAGTGGGATGGATATGGGTACATTTATGTAGGGAACCAAGCAACACTCAAGAAAAGTACATACCCATATCAAGAGAATAAGGTTGACATTTTGACACCACAAAAATAATTCCCAATTGTGGACTAAAGATGAATCATAGGAAATTATACAATTTAGTCAGGTTTAGGACGGTTTGTGGTCAATTATCATTTCGGCTTATGATGACGGATAAAAAATATCAAATCGACTACTTTGAGGCCAACAAAGAGATGTAATCAAGGTCTAATCATATCATAAAATCATGAGATCATGCAAGAATATTAAGAACATGCTTTAGAACAATTATTACAGGACATGCGAAGTCATCACAAGATCAAATATCATCAATATTTTCACAGAAATCATAGAAGAGATCAAGTCTAGTCAAAGCAAGGGAACTAGTAAAAGCAACTGGAACTACTAGTTTAGGGAAATCATTCCCAGAAGTAATCTTAGGGTCTCAAAAGGTTCTCGATTCAATGCTTTGGTGAATATATCAGCAATTTGATCTTCAGTCCTATAGTGTTCTAGCACAATGTTTCCTTTTTCAACATGATCACGCAAGAAATGATGTCTAATGTCTATATGCTTGGTCCTAGTGTGATGCACAGGATTCTTTGCAATATTGATTGCACTAGTATTATCACAAAGAATCTTAAGGGAACCAAAAGACATACCAAAATCTGCAAGTTGTTGTTTGAGCCACAGAAGTTGGGAACAACAGGCGGCAGCTGCAATGTATTCAGCCTCAGTGGTAGAGAGAGCAACGGAATTCTGCTTCTTAGAGCCCCAAGAGACCAAACATGGTCCAAGGAACTGTGCCATGCCAGATGTGCTCTTCCGATCAACCAAGTAGCCTGTGTAGTCGGCATCTGTGTATCCAAGAAGATTGAAGTGGCAATTCTTGGGATACCAAAGACATAAGTCGTCAGTTCCCTTGAGATAGCGAAATATGCGCTTCACTTCAGATAAGTGAGATTCCCTTGGATCGGCTTGAAACCTGGCACACAAACAAAAAGAAAAGACAATATCTGACCTACTTGCGGTTAGATACATCAGGGAACCAATCATGCCTCGATATAGCTTTTCTTCCACTTTCTGGCCAGTATGATCTGCAGTGAGACGAGTGGCTAGAGAAATGGGAGTTGAGATAACTTTGCTAGAATCCATTTTGAACTTCTTCAGGAGTTCCTTAAGATAATTTTGTTGATGGATTTGAATGCCATCATCCTTCTGAGTGACTTGTAGACCTAGAAAGAAGGATAGTTCCCCAATCATACTCATTTCAAACTCGCTGCTCATCAGATTTTTGAAATTTTCTACAAGAGACAAGTTAGTGGAACCAAAGATAATATCATCAACATATACTTGGACCACAAGAATCTCACTAGACTTGTACAAGTCCGGGCTAGCCCGTCTGGCCTGGCCCGTCCGCTCGGTTTAAAAACCGGGCTTGAACAGTAATAGTGGCCCGTCGAGTCGGGCCCGATAAACGGGCCGGGCATAGACACTCCTTTAGGCCCTAGAGGCCTGGCCCGGTACTCGGTTAAAATCTAAATATATAAATATATTCATATATGTATATTAAATAGTATTTTAAATATGTAGAGTTATTAAATTTCCAGCCCTTATTATATAATATTTCAAATTTTCAGTCATTAATATACT
Source organism: Rheum nobile (assembly GCA_027886185.1). Classification (NCBI taxonomy): domain Eukaryota; kingdom Viridiplantae; phylum Streptophyta; class Magnoliopsida; order Caryophyllales; family Polygonaceae; genus Rheum; species Rheum nobile. Next base: position 1,533,023 of record WOAB01000025.1, on the reverse strand, counting down.
ATATAATATATAATTACATATAATATATAATATAAAACATTATTATATACTATAAAACATAATTACATATTATATAATACAAACCGGGCCGGCCCGCCGGGCTACCCGACCCGGTCTTCCGCCGGGCTTGGACAAAGATTTCAGCTTGTTTGGACCGGGCAAGCTTAGCCCGTCCCGGTCAACCGGGCTGAAATCGTCCCCAAAGCCCGGCCCGGGCCTGGACTTGTACAGGTTTAAATCTCACATTTGACATCCAGGATGAAGAGAATTTTGTCGATCACACCACGTCGATAGCCATTGGCTGTTAGGAACTGAGCAAGACGGTCATACCAAGCTCAAGGAGCTTGCTTAAGACCATAGAGAGCCTTGTCCAGAAAGTAGACATGGTCAGGATGATCATCATCTTCGAATCCTGGAGGTTGTGATACGCTCTACTTTGTAGTGCGTAACTAGGAGCTGTTACTAGGTTATTAGGCACCATCTGTATGGGTTTAGGAGACAATTTAGGATTATGGAGCAATAGAGTAGAAGTGGAGAAAAGGAGATTTTAGTGAAGTGTTGAAGCCATTCAGGAAGTTGTTGAAGTGTAAGCCGCGGGCGCGGTTTGAAGTGCCGCGGTCGCGGCCAACGAGAAATTCGCTGAGTGCCACAAAGAGTAAGCCGCGTACGCGGCCGAATCACCACAGGCGCGGTTAGGACGCCGCGGTCGCGGCATTGAAGATCAGAGACAACATGGAGGATTTCGACGCGGATTTCCTTGTTTGCTTTATTTTCTTTATTTTATATTTTTATATTTCGGGTTTGTTATTTTTAGCAGTTTGTTAACTAGGTTAAAAAGACTAAGTTTTCATTAGGTTTGATCATTCTATTATATTTTTCATCACGGCAGTTTAGAGTTTTTGGAGTTTTTGCAAGACTATGAAGAACTAAGTTTTCTTTACTTAGTCAGACAATTGAAGACTTTGTTTGATTTGGTTGTAAGATTATAACTCTTGTTCTTTTCCTTTGAATGTTATTAATTCTCTTGTGCTTAATCCATTTGAGTTTTGCTAATTGGCCATAAGTATTATTCTTCTGCTAGAGCTGGATTTGATGCGGGGATTAGCCGCGAGTGGCCCGATCTTGACACCAAGTGACTCAAAGGAAGATGGAAGATGAAGCACAAAGAGAAACAACAACAATGGAAGTTAGCAAATGAAGAATGAACAAAGATAAACAAAAGAGATATAGAAAGAACCGAATTGAATAGAGGCAAGACCCTTGGAGCCCTAAGATGTCTCCCAAGAACCAAAACTAAATATCAACCAACCCTTCCTTCTACAACCTCACACAACAATGGACGAATCCAAGGAGCACGAGGAGGATTCTTGTGAACGCCTACGAGCACCAACCCTATGGAGGAGATTGAACCAAGCAAGTCAAACCAAGCAAGATCGAATCAACCATGGAGAACACTCTCCCATGAGAGCTCTCAAACTCATGTACGTGCTCAAAGCAACATTTTAATTTCAGCCAAAGATCCTTCAAGGATACAACAACATGGCCTTAAATACTACCTAAAGTCAAGGGCCAAACAAGCCCATAAAGGCCCACACAAAGGGCATCTAAAATAGTCTTAAAATACACTTAAAACAACAAGAAAGCAAGACCCTAGGTGGCCCCCACGTGAAAGCCTTCTCCTTCCCACAACTCGGCCATAAAACAGCCAACAACTCGGTTGACAACTCAGCCGAGTTGTAGGCCGTGTCAGGAGCTGAAGGCAAGTGCATGATGGAAACTCGGCCTACCACTCGGCCGAGTCCTTGGCCGTGTCAGGGGATGGAGCCCTCGTCTCTTGTGGCCTTCATTCTCCCGCACATGGCTTGGCTCGGAAGGTCACCAAGGTCCTTAGCATGGGTTCGGTGAAGTCCTCGACGAGGGTGGGTTCCCTTGAGACGTGAAGGCTTGTCAAGTTCTCTATCTCCTCTTGCATCCGCTTAGCTCGAGCTCTTGCGAGCGGACCATCTTCGCTTGTGTGCGTCTTGGGTGAAGCCTCGGATGCTCCCGCATCAGGATTCTTTCTGGTTGAAATATCTAATTCAGAGTAGCAACTATGATATTCTAGAACTGGTTGTGATAGTTTATTGTAGAAGAGAATTGATTGCATGCTAAGTAAAACTGGTTGTTTTATGCGCATGTATCTGCTAAATTTCTGGAACTTACTATTGCTATTGAATTGAATCTGGATAGTTTCCTGGTTGTTTGATAATTAGTATTATCAGGGTCTGGTTGTCCTGTTAATAACTTAAGAAAACGAATAGGAACATTCATTGGTCTAAAGAACTAGAGATAATCAAGGATCAATCAATCAAATTGAAGTATGGGTATCTGTTTGGCAGAGTACTTTTATCAATATCTATTTACATCATCATTAATTCTGTTAGTTAATTTCATAGTTTAGAACAAACCAATCAAAAACAACCCTTTGTTACTGTTGATAAACGATTTCTGCAAACATGATAGATAGCTTGATTCTATGTGGGTTCGATCATTACTTACCAAACTACATTAGTTGGGTGTTTAAGGTTTCTTTGTTAGGTATACACGACTAATTGCCTATCAAATTTGGCGTTGTTGCCGGAGAATCTAAATTTTATTCTTTTTGTGTTTGTGTGTGATTGTTTACCAACTGTTGTGTGGACCTGTCTTATGGTCCACACCCATGCTACTAATTCTCCAATCTTAGATCTTGATACAGAAATTGAGCGAAAACTTTCCAGGAACCGTAGAACCGTTTGTGAGCAACTCGAGATGGTTGAACAACAGACTTTGAGGCAGTTAACTGTACCAAATCTGGAGCAGAAACCGCTTGTTGTGCAATTTCCTGAGTTGGCTGATGGTGTCAATTTTGAGTTGAAGTCTGGATTGATTCACTTGCTACCCCACTTCCATGGGATGAATGGTAAAGACCCCAACAAACACTTATCTGAGTTTCACGCTGTTTGCACCAGTATGAAGCCAAGGGGCGTGACAGAGGACCAAATCAAGCTGAGGGCCTTTCCTTTCTCTCTGAAGGATTCGACCAATGACTGGTTCTACTATCTAGCTCCAGGAAGCATTGATACATGGGCAAAGATGAAGAAAGCCTTTCTAGAGAAGTACTTTCCTGCAACAAAGCTCAATAGCCTGAAGAAGAATATCAACAACATTGAACAACATGCTACTGAGACTTTGTATGAGTACTATGAGAGATTCAAGAGGTTAATATCAAGTTGTCCATACCATGGTTATTCTGACCAAGACCTCGTTCTATATCTGTATGGCGGGCTTCTTGACGATGAGCGTAGAATGGTGAACACAGCCTGTGGCGGTAACATTCTAAATAAAACTGCAGTTGCAGCATTTGAGATGTTTTCTGAGCTATCTGAAGGCTCAAGGCAGTTCAGCAAGAGAGAAAGCTCCCACGCAGCAAAGGATGCAGACTCTCATCCATCATCTTCACTGCAATCTGACGTGAACGAGTTGAAGGAGTTGATGAAGTGTTTTATGGTGAAAGGAAGTCCACAACAAGTCAAGGCCTGTGGCATCTGTTATGACACGTTATACCCTACTAATGCGTGTCCAACACTACAAGAACCTACCGCTGAAGTAAATGTTATGGGAGGTTTCGAACCTCCTAGACCGAGATATGACCCATACTCCAACACTTACAATCCTGGGTGGAGAGATCACCCTAATTTGAGATATGGGAACTAGCAGAACCAGTAGTTCAATCAGCGGCATCAGCAATTTCAGCAACCTGGAGGTCAACAACAACAACCATTCAAACCACCATATGACCCTAGACCTCAAGGGCAGAGTTCGAGCTCATATATGTCTACAGAAGACATGATCAAGGCCCTTGTGCAGAATATGACCACCATGCAGAGCAATCTGGTTCAATTTCAGCATGAGACCAAGTCAAGCATTCAGAACTTGGAGAATCAAGTTGGGCAGATCTCTCTGGCAGTAAGCAAACTGGAGGCTAGGGAGGCGAGTAAGCTGTCATCTCAGACAGAGGTGAACCCGCGACAGAATGTAAGTGCCATTATACTGAAGAGTGCGAAGGAGTTGGATGACAGAAGCAAAGTTCCTTTAGCTGAAAAGGACGAACCAGTTGCAGAAGAAAAAACCGTGGGCGCGGAAAAGGAACCGCAATCGCGGCTAATGAATGCTGAAGGAGAGACCGAAACTCAGGCAAAGCCGCGACCGCGGCCAGAAAACTGTGATCGCGGCCTTGCCTCAGAAGCTGAAGACTCTTACGTTCGACTCGATTTCCCTCCACTCAGTTCGTACAAGCCAGCTCCGCCATTTCCTGAGGCGTTGAAAGACCCAAGGAGGCTGGAGAACGATAAGGAAATTTTCGAAACTTTCAGTAAGTCTGAGATAAACATTCCCTTGCTTGAATTGATTAAAAGTGTTCCTCGCTATGCAAAATTTCTTAAAGAATAGTGTACAATTAAGAGGAATCAAAAAGTGAAAAGTAAGAAAAAGGTTAAAGTAAGTGAGCATGTGTCTACTGTGTTGCAAAGGTGAATGCCTAAGAAGTGTGATGACCCTGGCATATTTAGTATCCCTTGTACGATAGGTGACACCAAGTTTGAATGAGCCATGCTAGATTTAGGTGCATCTATTAATGTGTTGCCTTACTCTTTATATGAATCTTTGGGGCTTGGACCATTGCATGCAACTGGGACGGTGATTCAATTAGTTGATTTGTCTAATGTGTATCCGAAAGAAGTAGTAGAGGACGTCCTTGTGAAGGTTGAAAATATGATTTTTCCTGCTGATTTCTTTGTGATGGATATGGGACATGATAAGCATGCAGGCTCTGTTATGTTAAGTAGGCCATTTCTTAAAACCGCCAACACTAAAACTGATGTAAGGAGTGGTTCACTTACTATGGAATTTGATGGTGAAAGGGTAGAATACAACATCTATGATGCTAAAAAACACCCTCCTGATAATGATTCTATGAGTTCTGTTGATGTGATAACTTAAGTTGATCTGCAAGGCACTATGTCGAGCCACAATATTAACCAAGGCCCTTCTCGGGAGGCAACCCAAGGTATGAAGTTTGTTTTCTTGTCATTTGTTTTCCTCTCCTTCTGTTATTCTTTTTATTTGTTGCGTTGTTAGACTAACATGCAAAAAAGTCGCTTTCAAGGCAAAGCCGCGACCGCGTCCTAAAAACCACGATCGTGGCCTAAAAACCGTGATCGCGGCCTTGCCTTGTACGTGAAGCCACAGACGTTGCTCTATTTTCCTGTTCATTTTTTAAAATTTTGCAGATTTGCCGAGAGCACCGCACAGCCTGTGTGGTGAAACATACAGCCTATGCGGTTTGGACCTGTTCGGAAAAAAAAATCAAAAAAAAAAAAAAAAAAAAACTTGGCTCTTTGAAAGCTACGGGTGCGGGTGAAAACCGCAATCGCGGCCCCGCTGCCCGCTTTAAACCGCTGTTGAGGATGAAGGAACGAGATGATGTCGCTGTTGAGGAGGAGATGTAGCTTGGGATTTTTATTTGGAAACTGATGATGGCACGACATGATACAGTTGATGAGGAGGAGATTCCAGAGGCACCGACTGATATATGTTCGCGATGGAGAGACAGTATGAGGCCGCTGACACAGTGAGGCAGGCACTTCGAGTGGTCCTGCAGACCCAGGTAGACAGTATGGGGAGTGGATAGCTGAGCTTGATGAGGACGTGCGGATGCTCCGAGATCAGTCGCTGGTACAATGCTCTTACATCAAGCATTGGGACGCCTTTGCTTCACACAGGTGGGAGGCATATAGGGGACCGACAACCGATGGGCTTAATTTCATTGCCTCCCGCCATGGCACCAGAGACTCTTGTTTCCATGATTTTCTACCGCCACGCCTGCCACGACATCCGAGACACAGACCACCTCGGCATCGCTAGTGGGTATCTTTCTTTCCCCCAGAGTTTCATTTTTCGTCTTTCATTACATTGAGGACAATGCAATATTTAAGCATGGGGGAGGGAGTTATACTTGCTGGTCGTCTGTACTAATGTTTTACAACAACAAAAAACAGAAAATCCTGGCTAAGCTGAAAACCCGAAAGGGCGGCTTAGGAAAAATTCAGGGGCCCGGACCAGCATTAGGCTGGGGTAATAAGAGGCTGCAGAGCGATGTGAGGATTGGTGATCTCATCTGTGAAAAATGAAATGAGTGGCTAGGTGAAAACCCGAAAGGGCGCCTAGGCAAAATGAGTGAAAAAAAAAGAGGAGTGATTAATAGGATTCATTCATTTTGGCGTGGTGACATAAGTGGTGGAGATATAAGGAGGTTTCGGGTAGGTCACTCGGGAGTCACAAGGAGATAGACTGAAGCTATGATTAGATATTTTCATTCACATACTGAAGTTCGGGTTAAGCTTGGGGGAAGTATTCTGCTTTCCCTTAAGGTTGGTGTGTTGTGTTTCTGTGTTGGTGCTATGGAGATTCATGAGTAGGTACAGTTCTTAGTGGAGAATTTGTTTGTGCTTCCTGAGACCTTGGGTATTACATTGGAAGAGTAGGTTTCTATTAGCTTACTCGAGGACGAGCAAGGTCTAAGCATGGGGGAATTTGATACGCTCTACTTTGTAGTGCATAACTAGGAGCTGTTACTAGTTTATTAGGCATCATTTGTATGGGTTTAGAAGACAATTTAGGATTATGGAGCAGTAGAGTAGAAGTGGAGAAAAGGAGATTTTAGTGAAGTGTTGAAAGCATTCGAGAAGTTGTTGAAGTGTAAGCCACGGGCGCGGTTTGGAGTGCCGCGGTTGCGGCCAAGGAGAAATTCGCTAAGTGCCACAATGTAATATCCCTCATTTTATAAGGATATTTTGGAATTTTTCCAACTCTTGTATTACAAGTCGGATTAATTTTAGAGAGGTTCGGACATTCTGTAAATTGTTTGATCTCGGTAATATTTTTCTGAGTAATATAAAATACAGTTGACGTATGTTCAAGGTTAAATAGTCGTTCGTGTATGAATATATTTAACCCGGGGTTAAGATATTTAACCCAAGATTTAAAACGAACAAGAGGGTGAAAAATGGCCTTGACCGCACCCCGCGGTCAAGTGGCCGCACCCGCGGCGAAGGCCAAATTTGGAGGCGGCAACAGAGTCGCCACCGCACCCAGCGGCCACGCCACCGCACCCCGCAGTGCAAGCCATCTTCGTCGCGATAAGATTTCTGAAAATCTTATCCTTGGCCGAGCAAGTTGCTCCACTTGTTGTTCCCTTGTTCCCAGCTGGTCTCCTTGCTTGTCCCCTCTGAGGAAGCTCACTGATGGGCTATAAAAGGGGGTTGAATTCAGAAGTCAAAGGGCACTTCACCTTCCTCCTATGTTTTCTCCTCTAAATTTCTCCATTGTTGTTCAAGCTTTTGAGCTTGGTGTGAGAAGGTGATCGAGATACCTTTGAGTGATAAAAAGGTACTCCTAAGTGGTATTCAAAGGCCTAAGGTGTTGGGAGATCAAACCAAGAACGGATCAAAGTCGAACGAATTGATTTGGGTGAGTTCTCCATCGAAAATTTGTCACGACCTTCGCCACTGTAACCTGGCCGCACCCGCGGCAGAGGTTCCACCGCACCCGCGGTGAGCCTTGTCCGAGTGTGTGTTCTTGGGTGTGTGGTCTTGGGCGAGGCTTGACTCCCTCGATTCTTTTCGTATTCTTTTAGATTCATATACGTGGATATAGGAATCTAACTTAGGATTTCTTTATGTGTCAATCCGAAGGAATCTGTGTTGCCAGATCTGTCCCTGTTTTGAGCTCGGAAATCCCATCGTCGTCTTTAAGCTTCTGCGGATCTAAGGCAAGTGGCGGTTCGCTCTTGCTCATCATTCCATATTTCAATTAATTATCAATTGTTTAGTTGTTAATTAATTTGGGATGATTTACTGTTTTCGTTGGGAACAGTTTTGATAACTGTTTGTGATTTTAAAAGATATTATAATAGGTTATATATCTTCTAGAATAACGATATTATAGATATAATTGATTAAAAGATGATATTATACTAGGTTGTATATCTGCTAGAACGACGCTAGTATAAATATATGTTTATGATGTTGGCCATGTTGGCTTGGATGTGGACTATTACTGTGTTGAACTATTAGTTAGCATGAGTATTCGTAGGAACGCTTGGACTTTGCGAGGTCCATTCGTTTCTTTATAACTTGGCAAATAACAGGGCAATCAAGACCCTATGCCAAACTTTCTGGTCATGACCAACCGAGATGTGGATATAGAGGCTTGGACTCTCCGATGTGGATATAAAAGCTTATAACGTGATGTGAGTTTTGGAATTAAATAAGATAAGTGCTCTTGACGCACATAATTAATATACCTTCGGCGAGTAGTGCAACTAGGAAAACTCGTCTTAACTTTTAAATCGCTCGTATGCGATACCGTGATTCTGTGATTATTAATGTTCCCCAACATTTGTCATATTTACGATAAGACTCATTTCCTTGGGAGTCTTCTCTTTAGTGCATATCTTATTTGATACTCATTCAGGGAAAGTACCGGGTTATGTATCGTTCCGTCGGTTATTATTTGAGGGAAAATGATAGTAAACGGTTACGATCTCTCGAACCACTCTGCTTTGTACCCCTTGCTTGGTCTTTCATTAGACTAACCAACCGTAATTGTTCTCTGCATGGTTGGCTGGTGTCATCCGTTCGATTCGACACATCAGATAAATTGCGGATCCGAGAAGGCTAGAACGACTATAAAGGCGAACGATGTTTTTGTTGTTATTTTAAGACTTCCGCTGTGTTAATTATGTTTTGTATTTAAGACTTTCGCTGTAATAATTCTGATAATGTATTTTGATGTATTTGGAATTACGCTGAAATTCCGAGACTTGGTTTTAATAGAAGTTATGATATGTTGTATCATAACTGTGGTTTAATGATTTATATCAACTGGAAAAGCCTTGGGTGACATCGGACAGTACGTCTGAGGTCACTGGCGGTAATACTTTCAAGAGGTTATTTGGGGGTGTTACAGACTTGGTATCAGAGCCATTTTTTTTTCTCTTTCGGGTCGGGTTTAAAATGTTTTACTGGAACAAAATTTTTAAATCGATCACTTGTTTGAAATTGAGAAATGTTTTCGAAGGCTCTGAATTTTCAAAGAAATTTTTTACCGTTCATAGTCGTCCCTTCTCTTTAGTCTGATATGGAAACGAACTTCCATATTTAGAAAGACTAATTCTCTGTTCGTCACCCGTAATTCTGAGTACTTTCGTTTCTCTTCAGAGGACTCGGAAGGAGCTGAGGTGGTTTCGCCATCTCCAGTAAGGCTTGAATTCCCAGTTCCCTCGTTAAGATTTAAGGCTGTAGAACCTAGTAACTCGGTTTGAATTCATCAATAGAAATTACCAAGTTAATCTACTCTGAGTTGATTACATTAAGTATTTTGAGAAATATTAATGTATAAAATACTTGGAACCTGATCGGTAAACAGATGGTGAACATGAGGAACACTATTCGTGTTGGTGTTGGGCCAAGCAATAACCCCAGACCAAATGCGAGGAATGTTGCGAACCCTGGAAAGGAACACGAGTTTGTTTCTCACAAAAATCCAGTGGGCAATGACCAAGTTCAGGTCAACACACCAGTGATGTTTGATGCCGCAACAATAGAGTCAATCTGGGGTTTGGTGATACAAGCGCTCATCGACATTATACGAACAATCGCGCCTCAGGCACAAGTTGTGCCAGATCCTCCAGCGGTTCCCAGATTTGAGGAGCCAGCTGTCCAAATACCTCATGAGGATATTGTCGAGAATAGAGACAATTATGGCCAAGCATTGAAAGCCATAAGCTCTATAAGGCCTGACAGCTACGATGGGGAAGGAGAGACAATAAAGAAGCGTAATAGCCAGAGGCAAGTGCAGAACCAGTCTCAGGCAAGTGGGTTTAAACGTCATGCGCCATCGTCTGATTTTGCCAAATCTGGCCGAGCAAAGACAGAAATGACTCAAGGTGGGTCAACACAGCAATCGGGGCAGAACAAGAGTCTGATCCAGTGCTACAACTGTAGTACGCACGGGCACAAGAGTAATGTGTGCCCAAAGGAGAAGAAGACGTGATTTGCCTGCAAAAGGGAAGGACATTTACAGGCGTTCTATCAATGGAAGAGGCAGAAATGAGCTAAGTCACGACAGGGGTCTGTTAATCAGAACAACCAATCCAGGATCAGTCCGGTGGAAGTTCCTAGTCCTTTGCTGCGGACAACTGCGCAGAACAAAGGGGAAAGCCCCAATGGCTTCTGGAGGTCCGGGTCAACACTCTTACGTTATGCGTGAAGCGTATGGACCCGATGCTCCAAATGCTTAAAGTGCCTTATACCTTCATCCTACTTTTGTTGTATGTTGTGAATTCGGGTGTTATCCAGTCCTTCGTTTCATATAGTTGTGTTAGTAAGTTTAGATCAGTGTAGCAAGGTTTGTAAACCTTTCGTTGTAAACCTTCCTATTAATAAATATTTGGTTAGAACCAAGCTTCTGTTAGAATTTCCGATTACCATTCAGGGTAAGAAGTTTGAGGCAGATTTGATCTGTATAGTCGTGGCTCCATACAACATTATTCTCGGTATGGATTGGCTGACGCGTCATGGGGCGGTGATCGACTTTAGTTCAAGGACGGTGACGGTGTCATCTGGGGGCCAGTTCGTGTGCAAGTTTAAGGGTCGGAATAACGCTGATAACGGCAGGCTTAGTAATGCGATGGCTGCGTTTAAGCTACTACGACAAGGTTGTGTCGGGTATCTTTGCTACCTGGATCCGCCCGCGAAAGATGAACCTTTAGTTCTTGATATTCCAGTGGTTAGAGAATTTTCGGATGTCTTTCCGGAAGAAATTCTTGGATTACCGCCGAAGCGTGACGTGGAATTTTCTATCGATCTCGAGCCTGGTACCGCGCCGATTTCTAAAGCACCATACCGGATGGCTCCTGCAGAGATGAAAGAGTTGGAGAAGCAACTTGAGGATCTTCTCGACAAAGGTTATGTAAGGCCGAGCGTATCACCTTGGGGCGCTCCGGTGTTATTTAAGAAGGATGGATCGTTTTGACTTTGCATCGACTATCGTGAGTTGAATAAAGTCACGATCAAGAACAAATATCCTTTGCCAAGGATTGATGATCTGTTAGATTAACTACAAGGAGCAAAAGTATTTTCCAAGATCTATCTGAGATCTGGTTATCACCAGCTCAGGATTCGTGAGGAAGATATTCCGAGGACTGCATTCCAGACGAGATATGGTCACTACGAGTTCGTAGTCATGCCATTTGGACTTACCAATGCTCCAGCAGCCTTCATGGATCTGATGAACCGATGTTTTCACCAGTACTTGGATAAGTTTGTGGTGATCTTCATCGACGACATTTTGATCTACTCCCCGAGCGTGGAAGCTCATGAGGAACATCTTTGGATTATTTTATCAGTCCTTAGACAAAATCAACTATATGCGAAATTGTCTAAGTGCGACTTTTGGATCAAGGAAGTGGCTTTCTTAGGCCATGTGATCAATGAGAATGGGGTGATATTCGATCCCCAGAAGATTGAAGCAGTAGCCAATTGGAAGCGGCCTCAGAACGTGAAGGAGGTGCGTAGTTTTCTAGGACTTGCGGGTTACTACAGACGGTTCGTAGAGGGATTTTCTAAGATCGCTCTACCTATGACCAGTCTGCTCTGCAAGGCCCATAAGAAATTTGAATAAGCCAACCAATGACGTTAGGAGGCCTTAGAGTGGGCCTTATAGTATTGCATGTGACCCAGAGTAATGCGCGGAAGATCGATAGGAACCCCAAAAATCAGCTTCTCCATTAAGATAACATCGCCAATCAGCACAATATCCTGCTTTTCCTGGCGGGGAATAACATTTTTTTATCAAGAAGGTGTGCAACAACTTCTTATTCAGACGAAGATACTTGGTGAGCAGAGGAGTTGGCAAGGTAACCTTATTCCCCTCTTGCTATGGAGGAGCGGGCTTACGATGATAAGCCAACTTTATTGTTTTAGAGCTCCACAATATCCTGCTTTTCGTTGTTTTAGAGCCTTAGCCTCCTAACAGTTTTGCTTTTCGTTGTTAAATATATTATATATATTAAAGTAGAGTTCTAAATTTTATGTGTTAACACCACGTTCAATTTATCTATGTGTTATCATCATTCGCCACATCATCCATCCCTAAAAAAATATAGTAGTGGGTCCGATTTAATTACATAGATATATATTTTTTGGGATCAATATTAATCTTAACTGTTTTTTAAATTTTATTAATTGATAAATGTAAAAATTGTAATAATGACTTAATACTTAATAGATATAGATTTTTTATTATTTATGCGGAGGGTTTTTAATTATGATTAAAGTTTACCTTTTTCACAAGAAAATACTAACAATTTTTTTTCTTTACATTAAATCTCCTAAATGAAGTCTAATTATGGGTCGGTATGACTTTGGTCCATATAACTTCAGTTATGTCACTTTGGTATTTGATTTATTACTTTGATGAGTTCAACTGTATTTAGTTGGTGAATGAATTTCATATTATTATCGGATAAAGTCGAGATTTATATATTTGCAACCATAACTTTTTGTATTAATCCAAATATTGATTCAGTATTTCTTTTTTATTAATTGATTTGTCACAAGTTCAATTATACGAATTTCGCTTGAATTTGTTCACTTAATATTCTTCAATTGTGTTGTATTTCTTTTGATTTTATCAATGGTCCATCCAAATTATTTTAAATTAAGTTTATCATTGTCTTTATATTTTCAACTATTTTTATTTTTTCGTATAAAAATAGTAAAATTAAAACTGGGTAACAAAATATCAAGTCTTCACTTAAAACCATTATTAAGTGTTTTATATTTGATCTCATTTCGAGGACACATTAAATGCGTCTTAAAGCAGTATATATATTTTAAATTGATGAAAAATTATCAAGATATATTTCACCTTACCTCATAGATTAGATAAAATAAATTTATCATCTCAAATTACTGAATTAGAAAGCATAACCTTATTTTTGTAACCTCAGTATGAAAAAATAATTGTAATAATATCTATTATTTATATATATATATATATATCATTTTGAACCCTTCCAAAAATATAAGTGTACCAAGGCCGATAGAAGAAGAGGCTGACAACTGCTACACTTATTCTCCTTTGATCGACGCCGTCACACTAATTGAAATTTCAAAATGTTACACAACTCATGTCATTCATGCCTTCATATGACGAAAAGACTATTCCTAATGAACATATTTCGCTGTATAAACAAGGCTTGACTTTGTAGATTTTGATATCGTATTATTTGAAAAAATTAATAAATCCAATCTAGTGTTTGGCACGAGCACTATGCTAGTTCATTCTATTATAGTAAGCGAATTCATTTAACAATAACATAACTTGGAATAAAACCAAACTTGATGAAACTCTGAATCATGAAACTGTGCAAAAAATTCTAGATATCCATATCCCTCAGCAATCAGCACCCCATAACTAATAGATTGTATTGTGGCCTTAGTAAAAATGATTGGTTTTCCACGAAATCCACGTTTGATCTTATTACCAAACAGAAAACTCCTGCTTTTAATAATTTCTCTTGAATTTGGAAATTAGACACCTATCAAAAGTTAAAAACTTTACTTGAAAAATATGTCATGATGGTTTACCCACAAAATTTAGACTTGCTCAGAAACATGTTCTTGTACCCCTCGAATGTGATTCATGCAATAATCCTCTAGAAAACTTAATTCATTTTCTCATAAAATGCCCATTTACTCTTAAGAGAATTAGAAAACAAAGCATGATAATAGAAAATATTATTAAGAATATTGATGCTAATAACAAAAAACCTAGAGATAATTTATTTGAAATACAATCGCTCCCAACCAAAAAAGATTTCATTTGTCACATTACCACTTGGTAGGGTATTTGAATTAATAAAAATTAAATAACCTCAACACCAACTCAATTGATAAAATAAAAGACTTAACAAAATATATTTCCATTTTTAAAAAAAACTTGAGAAAGACAAAGAAAACCGAATGTGATAAATTCACTCGGCCAAAAAATAAACCCCAACAAACTAGGAAAACTAGGTTTTTTAAAATGGAAATAACCAAATCAAAACTTCTACAAATTAAAGTTTGATGGATCAAAACAACCTAATGGTGAGGCCGGTATCAGGTTCATCATTAGAAATGACAAAGCAGATGTTATTCACATGGAGGGTAAACGATGTAGTTTTAACAATATCCTAATGAATGTAGCCTTGACTTTAAAATATAGCATTAACTATGCCAAAACACTCAATACTACAAAAATACAAATTGAGGGTAATAATCTTTTCTTTATTAATTCTATTAAAGGCATTTGGGATTGTCCTTGGGAAATTGAAATGGTTGTTGCTAACATTAAGGTCGGCCTCCATTTTTTCCAAGAAGTTCATATTAGACACATTTTTAGAGAGGTGAACCGTACTGCTGATAGAATTGCAAAACTCGGTTTTTCACCAATTGTGTCTAACTTAAGTATTGATTCAAAACTTCGCGTTCTCATCCGTAAGGATGCTCTAGGTTGGTCTTCGCATAGAAACTAAGACTAGTCTAATTCTTTCTTCATCAAAAAAAAATATCTCTTACTAGTATATTAAATATACAGGTTACTAAATATATGTGTCTAACTTAAGTATTGATTCAGAACTTCACGTTCTCATCTGTAAGGATGCTCTAGGCTGGTCTTCGCATAGAAACTAAGACTAGTCTAATTCTTTCCTCATAAAAAATATCTCTTACTAGTATATTAAATATACATGTTACTAAATATATGGAAAAATATTTCGGAATTCTTATGTTCAAGGACGAGTTAAAAATGAAATTTGTACTGACTCTTTATCTCAAGTTGGCACAACTATTTTGATTTAATCCAATCTTCTATCTAAAGTTAATTGTTTAATTCAAAGCTTTCTATTATCTCTGGAATTTGTAAAAAAAATAAAAAAAATTATTCTGGAATAAATATGACTCTAATCATTATGCTCTTATAAGTTGTGACCATATCTGCAAATCGAAATCTAAGGGAGGTTTAGGTCTAAAAAATCTGAAAATCTCAATAAAACTATTCAAATGAAAATCTTTTGGAAGATTATGGTTGAACCTGACAATATGTGGGTTCGTATAATAACTGAAAAATATCTTAGATCCTTTGACATCTTTTCGTATAAAAATAAGACTAAACAGTCTTGGCAATGTGCCCGTCTTTTGCATATAAGAGACATTTTAGGGTGGGGGGGGGGGGGGAATGGCAACTTGGAAATGGTCACACCATTAATTTCTTGAAGGATCAATGGATTTATGAGTGTGCTCTTGAACCTTATTTTGATGATGTTATTATAAATCTTAGAATTTTCCACTTTTTAACTCCTTCAAGGAATTGGGATCACTTTTTTAGAGGAAATCCAAATCCAGTATTTCAAGCTTCAATCTTTATTACCGCCCCATCGAGACTTAAAGATCATCCGACGCCGTTTGAAATATTGGATTTGGATTTCCTCTTAAAAAAGAAAGCTTAACACTGTTGCTCTGCTTGGTATGTGGCATTTCCATCAACTCGTTGCTACCTCAGAGCTTGCCTTGGATCTTTGGAAGTTGTACCTCCGGCGTCGGTTAAAGGAGGAGTCTGGGTGCTGCTCGAGATGCCAAGATCTTGCCTCTGTTGAGCAAGATAGGATCTGGAGTAGGCAACATTTCAGCCCCTTGCTTCTTGGATTTAATTGGACCATGCCTTCCAGGTGGCTTCTTTCTTATTTTTTTTCATTTTGATTTGCTTGTTGGTTTTTTGTTTGCATATCCTTTTTATTACAACCTTGTTTGTCTGAATCTAATACACCAAACCCTTTATAATGCTAGCTCACTCTCGCTTCTCAGAGGCGGGATCCCATCTTGCCCTACTATGGTGAGATCTTGTGGTAGTATTGCTTACATTTATGTATTCTATGGGTGTTGACAACCTCTGTTTGTATAATCAGCTTGATAATCTTATCTGCATTATCTTGCATCCGCATTGCTCCATGAACTAGAATGAAACCGTTGATGTGAACATTAACTTATGGAATCATTATTCTCTGACTTGCAATAACAATGTGACATGCTCTATGGTTTCTGATAACATAGGTTGGACTGTACATGGTTTTCCTGTACATTGGATCCGTTTTACACCTTGTACATTTGGTTTGTGTTTGATAATTATAAGTATGACATGATACTTTCTATGTCTACCTTATACGACTATGACCAGAAACCCTGGAATTATAAGCTTGAAAGCCTCTGGATGTTTATTGTCTGGTGCCTTTCTCATGATTCTCTTTTGAATCAAAACAAACACTCGAACCCTTACCAACTGAACAAACAAACTAGGAGACATGTATCTTGGATATATGCTCTCTTGAGACCAAATTTTTCTATGACCAAAGACACAGTTTTGATTACTTTGCAGTATTTGTATCTGTTTAAATATTATACTGAGTTGCCAAGTATACCTAAATGTGTGAATTTTTATAAATTCGAGGTAAGTTATCTACCCCTGCACAAACAACGAACCTATAAATTTGCTAATTTGTGTTATGCTTGCTGGTTGTTTTTCCAGGATTCAATCAACAAAGGAGACATCAACAAGCCCAAAGAACCAAGATGGCATAGGGAAACAATACAAAAAACGAACCCTTACCCCCATGAACAAACTTTTATGGAGTTTCAACTCCAAGAACAATCTTGACCAGGCCAATGAAACAGTAGTACTAAGAGAACAAAGACATACCATGAACCCTTATCCCATGAACAAATATATTTGGAGTTTTACCTCCACGAACAACTTTTTCTTGCACGTTCTGTGCTATTTACATATTGAGCTTGTTGTCTCTTATACATGTATTTCTACATATTATAAATGTTTGCTAGCATTTCTAATCTCCCCTTATGAGGAAAGACATTTGTTGACTCACATTTATACTAAGAGAACCAAATTTTGGGCTGCTCTTAATGAATCCCCTACAGTTTGCACACGATATAACTGTCAATATTATGAACTAAGGAACAAGGCCCCTAAATGTCTTTGGATATAGGGCAATTACCCAATAGGTTTTTTATGAAGATCACAACATGGAATTGTCATGGGATAGGGAAAAAACCATCTGGATGGATATTGAATCCTTTTGTAAAATAGAACGAATCCAATTACTCGCATTGTTTGAAACAAGAACGAACAAAGAATCTAGTGAAAAAGTTTGGAAAAAAGCTAGTTTTGATCAATTCCATTGTGTTCCTGCTACTGGTTTCTCAGGTGGTATTTGCGTAATGTGAAAAACATACCAACTCACAAATGAAATACTTGAAATTCACAAAATTGAACCAAAATTTATCAGTATTAAATATACGAATCTATGCACAAACATTAAAGTATTGCTCATTCTTACCTATGATCCACCAAATGAATCTGGTAAAAATGAATTCTGGGAAAATATTATTTTATTTTATCAAAAACATCACCTATCCATGTATTGTTATGGGTGATCTTAATGAAATACAAGATCCTACCGAAAAACTTGGGGGTTCTACCCCACCTCTTACAAAGACACTTTAAAAATGAATGCAAATTACTGGATATCCCATTTCAAGGGAATACCTTCATCTGGCGAAAAAACAAAACATAAATTGACAATATATATGAAAAACTGGATATAGCTCTTATTCACCACCAGATTCTACAATAGTATCCAGATATCTATACCAAACATTATGTCTTTATCAGTTCGGATCACTGCCCTATTACAATTAAACTAGCCTCTACTATACCTATTAAAAACCAACCCTTCAAATTTGAAAAAAAATGGATGACTAGAAAGAAATTTAGAAATGTCGTTAAACGGGCTTGGAGAACAAATTATCATGAATCTAGAATGTATAATCTAGTTTCCAAGACAAAATTACTCAAGAAACATGCCAAGATCTGGAATAAAAGTACATTTGGTAATGTGTTTACCCAACTTCAAACCATAGAAAAATAGCTTTCTGACATTCAAATTGCGATCTGTACAAACCCTAACAATGATCTCAGACTTATTGAAAAAAAGAAAAACTTCTTTGTTTCCAAAAGATATTTTGGAATCAAAGAGCTAAAGTTAAACACATAAAATATAATGATACTAATGTCAGCTATTTTCACAAAATAGCAAGTGGGAGAAGAAATAGAAAAATTATAAAAGAAATCAAAACCCAAGAAGGAACAAGAATTATTGGAAAAGAGAACACTAGAAATCAGAAATGATTTTATTAAAATGTTCAAAAGTGAGGATATGGATTATGGATTACTTCGAGAAAACCTAGAACTAATTCATTTTGAAATCTCTACAGAGGATAATGTAGATTTAACAAGGAACTTATCTAATGAAGAAATTAAGAAGGTTGTTTTTGACATTGGCTCAGATAAATCACCAGATCCTGATGGTATGACAACAGAATTCTATCAAAAATATTGGGACATTGTAGGTCCATCTGTTATTCAAGCAATAAAGAGCTTTTTCCTTTCAGGGAAATTGCTTAAACAAATAAATCATGCATTTATCTCTTTGATTCCAAAATGTGACAATTCAAACTCGACTAATCACTATAGACTCATAAGCCTATGCTCTACAATTTATAAAATTATATCGAAAATCCTAATAAAAAGACTTAAAAGAACCATGGAAAATTTAATTTATCCCTTGCAGGGTGCTTTTGTTGCAAATAGAGCCATCCAAGATAATATCTTAATAGTTTATGAAATATTTCACTCATTTAAATCGAAAAAAGGAGCAGAAAGATTCATTGCCCTAAAGTTTGATATGGAAAAAGCCTATGACAGAATTGAGTGGAATTTTATTATTAAAATAATGAAAAAGTTTGGATTCCATGAAAGATTTATCAACTAGATAAAGGAATGCATTACGATTGTCTTCTTTTCAGTGCTAGTCAATAATGGACCAATAGAAATATTTAAACCAACCAGAGGACTCCGACAGGATGATCCTCTCTCACCATTTTTGTTCATTCTAGGATCGGAAATCCTTGCTCGGAAACTTCAAAAAGCTTTTGAAAAACCCTGGAAACCATTAGGTTCAAATCACTCGACAAGGAACGCGAATTCCTTTTTTGGCATTTACAGATGACATTGTGATCTATTCAAAAAAAACCAAGAAAACTGTAAGGAAATCAAGGATATTGTAGATGAGTACTGCAAAAATTTTGGACAAAAAGTAAATTTTCATAAATCTGTTTTTCAAGTCACAAAAAAGGTAACCAACAAAAAATAGCAATCCAAGGTATTCTCACAATCAGAAACATGATATCTCTTGAAAGATATCTAGGTTGCCCTATCATTAATGGTAGTGTTGGATCGTTAGAGTTACGTCTGAGAGAACAAAAGTTGTGTTCCCACAGAAGGCACAGCGGATTTAAATAGCAAGAAAGATAACAGAACGAACTCACGATATATAGTGGAAACCCTGATTAGCAAAACTAGCTTCTCAAGGAAAAACCACTATCTTCAAGCTTCCGCTTGAGAGGATTTTGAAATGCGTACTTGTCTTATTAATTTCTTGCTCGATTACACTTGTATCCTAGACTTCGACCTCTAAACAACCAGCTAGACTCGAAGCCTCTACTACAACGATGAATCGAACTCAACTCTCAAAGACTCACACGCACTTCACCTTCTTTCTCTTCTTTTCTTTTTCTCGCTCAGAGTCGTAAAGTCGTACGTAAGAAAAGAATCCTCACTTCGCTTAAATACAACACGGCTAAAACCCTAATCAACATAAGATAGGAAATTCTGATAACGGATTACTAAGATATGATTTTGTTTGGAAGATATAATATCACAACCGGTTATATTAATTAAGGAAGGAGTTCCTTAATTAATCCAACCGATTGGATAACGTTCTTCTCTCTCCAATCGCCTTATCTTAGGAAAGATTCCTAGGATCAACACGATCGGGTTTTCTCTCTCCATATCTTAGCGCAATCCGGCTTGATCCTTGGAGCCGAAGTCTTCATCCTCTATCGCGTGGCTTCTTGGTTTGTTTCCTTAACTCAGCACGCTGGATGACTTCTTTCCTTTTGCAGCCTTGATCTGGTCCGTCACTTCAGTTCCTTGAGAGGTAACAAAGCGCTAAGCAAGCCTTTGTTCCCTCTGAGATCCTGTGCTGCAAAGCTCCCTGGGATAACTCTTCTTGTCCCTGAAACACTTGGTACACATATTAGTTGAGTGTTTGTAACCATCAAAACCTAAGGAATTCAACAAATTCCCCCTTTTTGATGGTGACAAACACCCATAACAATAAAGCCGTATACCAGCTAGAAAAAGACAACATATGACAAGAAAGTTTCTCACTAATACACTGTTGGTTCCCCCTTAGCCCAGCAATACGTTTTACCTGTTCTGTTCCCCCTCAACCAATACTACCTGTCATATTCCCCCTTTTGGCATCATCAAAAACACGGAGAAGAGTTAGAGAGGAAAAGACACAGCCAGACAATCAAAAGCATCCATTGTCATTGCTTAAAGAAAGACTTAAAAAACATGCAAACACACCCAAAACAAACAGAACATCAAACATTGTCAAATGCCACACCGGGCACATAAACCAGACAACAACAAAAACAACTAGAAGGGATAGACAGCTAAGGGAACAAAAGAGGGAAAAGGACAGCAGGAAAGCAATCAAGCATCACTGTGACCAGCCGGTTGAGCCGATGCGTGATGAGAAACGAGCGCGCGCACATCTGTCATGAGGAGCGCCTGCTGAGCCACCATATCCTTCACAACTCGGCACAGACTCCTCACGTCCTTTCCCAACGAGGGATTCACATTCTGTTCCCCCCCAGAGCTATCAGCTTCAGATCCCACCATTTCCTCAACATCCTCTACAACCCCAGAAGCTGTAGGAGCGCCCTCGACCTTCACCCAGCCTTCTCCCTCTTGAAGAGCAAACTGCATTTTGTGCAGATTGCTTGTATTGAAGGGACGGGAGAATACGCTCACATCTTCCGACGCATCGTAGACCTTGTGGTACTCCAGAATACTTTTGACGACGCGAGGGAAGGGAAGAGCATGCTGAGTGGTGTTCCGGGCATTGGCCATATGCTGCATCAGAATCATGGGAAGGCACACGGGCTCCTTTTTCAGCAGAAGGGACAGAAGGACAATGTCCAAGATCAGAAGGCGGTTTCTCTTCTGTCCCCTTGGCGTGATGTTGCTGATGAGGAAGTGGTACAGCACTTTGTTGACAGCCGACATCTCGGAGATGTCAAGATCAGCACTCCCTGGAGCATTCGCAATCCCTGCAACAGCCAGCACAGCCTCTGAGTAGGGAAAATCTTTTGGCCACCTGCCCTTGGGGTATTCACCATACCCTTCATGAGGAACACCCAGAACCAAGCCTAGCTCAATACTCGAGAACACATGGATCTCCCCATTCATCTTGTATCTCCCCTGGACAGCATGGGACCGCACCTCCATAGTGAATGTGGAGTAAAACTCCCTCAACAACTCCTCATCCATCTCCACTTCCTCCACAAACAGCCTGCTCTACTTCTGTTCCTCCAAGATGTCAAGCACCCCCTCTAGAAAGTTCTCCTTCAGAAACTCTGGGTCCATCAGCAGCTCCCTCACCACGGACTTGTGGCTCATATTTTTGACATCGTTGACCGCCACAGCCTTTCCTTTGGCTTTGGCCGTCAGACGACGCTGACTTTGACGGACGGGAGCGGTGGACACCTTGGCTTTCTTTGCTCTGTTCCCGGAGAGGGGTACCGACTCCTCATCAGAACTCACAGTAATCGCCTTCTCATACTTCTTCTGAGAGCGGGTCTTCCTCTTTGACGAGCATGCAGTTTTCACCCTGTCGGACGGCTTAGGGGCTTTTGGGGACTCCACCACGTCCACTCCCTCTTCGAGCTCCTTGGAGAGGTCTCGCACCACAGACTGAATTTTCTTCTTGATGGCCAGGTGCTCCTCCACCGTGACCGGGGTCCCTTGACCGGGTAGCTCCTCTGTCTCCTCCTCTATGGGGTCGGGATGGGTAGGCGAGGAATGTACCTCCTCTGTGTTAGTAGAGGAGATGGCAGTGGGGACGGCAGGAGCGGTGTTAGGGTTAGGGTTTTGTGGTGCGGGGTTTGTGTTTGGGTTTGTGGGGGCTACGTAGGGGACCATGGCGAGTTGATCCTTGGGTGATGATGGTGGAGTGGTTATGGTGGTGGTCGCCGGAGTGGTCGATGTGGAAGGTAGGGATTGGTTTATGACGGCGAGGAGAGCAGGATCGGCTCCCATGGCGGTGAGGTTGGAGAGGAGGGTTTGGAGGTTTTCGGCGAAGTTGCTTGGAAGGTCTGAGTTGGAGGCCATTTTTGTGAGAGAGGGAGAGCACCGAGAAGACGAGAGACAGAGAGGAGAGAAGATGCTTGAGGAAGACGAGAGAATAGTGAATAGGAAACTTACCCGGAAGTCTCAATATATAGCCCTCACAAAATCTTCAAAAATTTTCAAAGATAACTCCAAATCTGATCTGTTTCCAAGAGATAATAAGCATAATCTTCCAACTTCCCAAAATATATCCAATATCTCGTCCAAATCCATCCGAGCCGGCCCAATTTCTCTTTCCAACTCTCTTCCATCAAAACAGCCCTAAATGCACGACGCGGCTCAACACAAATTGCCATCATTACAACCTGCAAACACGTCAACTCAACCTGCAGGCACAGAAGCCGAATCGTTTCCCGCCAATCCAAAAGAGTAGTAAGGTGTGATGCTGGGGGTTAGTTACCAGAGAGGGTACAAAAGACCATCACACCAAAGTATATGAGTTTTTACGATTGAATTTTACATCATGCCTAAGAGGACTCCAGTTGTGGATGATAAGAAGGGGTTCATATGAGACTTTAAGCATGGCGGTCTGGGTAAGCTGTAGAATCAACTATCATTTGGGCTTATGATGAGGGAACAAAACATCAAGTTGATTCTTTTGGGCCGAAATAAAGCTGATTCATGTGACATATGATAACACAGATGACCATGCAAGACATCCAGTATTAAGGGAGTGAAAGCACATAATCAAGCAATTCAACAATTAATGCACAAGGAAGCGAATGCATATCAGCCCATGAAAATTCATCTTTCACAAATCACCATGTGATCTAGCCAATCATCGAGGAAATACAACAGACAGACATGTAGTTAGGGAAACAAACCAGGCTTCGTATGGAACGGAGTGCAGAGTTCCCCAACAAGTGTCCTAATGAGAAAAATGGTGTTTTATCCTTTGTTCCACGAGATTCCATATTCGCCAATCTTTCTCGACACAGTGATGTCTTTTCTAGATGTACATGGCACTTGAAATTTTCACACAAGGAACAGATTAGTCAATAAGTTCTTATCCCTATTTTCTTTACCTTTGACACCAGGTCTTTGAGTCTCAAGTATTCCATGCAGAAGTGAGGTGAGACTCGCTTTGTTCCCTGTCAAGTAACTGACCATTGAATGAATGAAACACTAGGAACATTCCTCACTTTATCCTGCACAGAAAGAGTTAGTTCTTGCGAACCCAGACAAGCTTATACTTTCTGGGTTTGGGAGCAACATATCTAATCTTAGGAGGTTCAACTTCTATATGCTCCCTAGTAGTGCGAGCAATCTCCTCATTATGTTGCTTCAGCAGGCACTCTTGCTTGTAATGACCAGAATGCCCGCAATACCAACAGACCCTTTGACACTTCAGATCTACATACTTGCTCTATCCTGGCCAAATTGTTTTATTAGCAATCCTTGAATGAAAATCAATATTATTGGACTTACTGCTTTGGGATTGCTTCAGCCAAATTTCATGAGCCTTCTGTCCATGATACCAAGCCTTGCCTTCCTCAGTCGAATTAGAACAGTCTTTGCCTTTGTTTCCTCCGGAGGAACATTCTCCCTTTTCTTTTACAGACTATTTTCCTTCGACTTTGGAGCCTTTTTTCTTAGTGTCATCAACAGGAAGCTTAGGTTGATAGTCAATTCCAAAGCGAGGTACTTCCTTCTTTTCAGGTTTCTTTTCATTCTTGGCTGCAACAAAGACAATACATTTTGGCTCGTCCTTCTGTTCCTCACTGAGTTTGGTTAGATCACTAGAAAGTTTTGCATTTCCTAGTTTTAACATTAAAGACTCAGCCTCGAGTGAGGAAACAGTGGACTCTAGAGACTTAATCTTTTCAGTGAGTTCTGGACACTCAGAGCATGTGTTTGAAGAGGAAGATGAACCTTTCTCAAGCGTGAGCACTTTTTCAGCCCAAACCTGATTTTCTTCGATCAGACCTGAGATCGATTCATCTTTCTCTTCGAGTTGCTCACTGAAAAGACTACTCTCGCGAACGAGATTCTTAATGAGAGAGATCAAGCTTTCTTTAGATTTGCATCTTAAGCTTGATATAAGACCGGATTCAGTTACCTCATCGTTGATTACCTCTCCCTTTGTCTCGTTTGGAACTTCAACGGCCATTAAGCATACATCCCTGGAATGTGACGAATCTTCGTCATCTGAGTCTGATTCTCCCCAGGTGGCAACCATTGCTTGCTTCCCTTCATTTGCTGGAGGCATTCCTGCCTTCTTCTTGAAGCAATTTCTGGCCATGTGTCCCTTGTTCTGACAGTGGTAACAAACCACATCTTTCATGTCTTTGTTCCCTTCAGAGGAACTGGGCGAGTCCTTGTTCCGAGACCATATCTTCCTCATTGCCCTTGTGATAAGAGCAACATCTTCATCGTCATCCTCATCTTCATCGCCAGTTTGAGACAGATCAAATGCCCTTTCCACCTTCAGGGAAATGCTCTTCGCCTTCTCCTCTCCTTTCTTGTTTATCTTATGGTTATAGACAGAGGCGTTGCTTTCCAGCTTAGCAATCACCTCTTCCATAGTAAGAGTCTTGACGTCTGTTTGAGAGTAGAGGGCAAGAGCAATGGCATCCCACTGAGTGTTGAGACCTTGCATGAAGTGATGAGTCAACTTCCAGTCTGGCATTGTTTCACCAAGGTACTGAAGCTGACCAACTAGCCCATGAAACCTGGAGTAGTACTCTTGAATGTGTTCATCTTTCCCTTGAGAAACTTGGTCGTACTCCTTGATCAGAGAAAGGATCTTGCTCTTCTTCGTGTCTTCATTTCCTTGATGAAGGCGCTTCAAAGCATCCCAGATCTCCTTAGCAGTTTTGTAGCTCATGATTTTCTTGAGATCTGAGGGAGAAAGAGCCATGTGGAGGATCTTCTTGGCCCTGTTGTTTTTCTCCGATTTCTTCCAGTCCTCATCGGTGTAGTCGATCTTTGGTTTTGGCTTAGTCTCATCTTTGTCATTCTTGATGACCAAAGGACCGACTTCTATGACTCTCCAGATCTGTCCGTCGAGGGAACAGATGTGGGACTCGATTTGTTCCACCCACCAATCATACTCACCGGCCTTCAGCATTGGCGGCTTCCAGAATGAATCACTGATTGCATTGCTTGATAATGACATTTTTCCTGCAAATTCGGTAACGAAAACAATCTAGAGCACCAGGCTCTGATACCAATTGTTGGATCGTTAGAGTTACGTCTGAGGGAACAAAAGCTTTGTTCCCACAGAAGGCATAGTGGATTTAAATAGCAAGAAAGATAACAGAACGAACTCACGATATATAGTGGAAACCCTGATTAGCAAAACTAGCTTCTCAAGGAAAAACCACTACCTTCAAGCTTCCGCTTGAGAGGATTTTGAAATGCGTACTTGTCTTATTAATTTCTTGCTCGATTACACTTTTATCCTGGACTTCAACCTCTAAACAACCAGCTAGACTCGAAGCCTCTACTACAACGATGAATCGAACTCAACTCTCAAAGACTCACACGCACTTCACCTTCTTTCTCTTCTTTTCTTTTTCTCGCTCAGAGTCGTAAAGTCGTACGTAAGAAAAGAATCCTCACTTCGCTTAAATACAACACGGCTAAAACCCTAATCAACATAAGATAGGAAATTCTGATAACGGATTACTAAGATATGATTTTGTTTGGAAGATATAATATCACAACCGGTTATATTAATTAAGGAAGGAGTTCCTTAATTAATCCAACCGATTGGATAACGTTCTTCTCTCTCCAATCGCCTTATCTTAGGAAAGATTCCTAGGATCAACACGATCGGGTTTTCTCTCTCCATATCTTCGCGCAATCCGGCTTGATCCTTGGAGCCGAAGTCTTCATCCTCTACCGCGTGGCTTCTTGGTTTGTTTCCTTAACTCAGCACGCTGGATGACTTCTTTCCTTTTGCAGCCTTGATCTGGTCCGTCACTTCAGTTCCTTGAGAGGTAACAAAGCGCTAAACAAGCCTTTGTTCCCTCTGAGATCCTGTGCTGCAAAGCTCCTTGGGATAACTCTTCTTGTCCCTGAAACACTTGGTACACATATTAGTTGAGTGTTTGTAACCATCAAAACCTAAGGAATTCAACAGGTAGAGTCAATTCGAATACATTTGCTGATCTTTTATTTAGCACACAACAACAACTATTTAAATGGAAAGCGAACTCTCTTTCCCAAGCAGGGAGGAACAACAATAATAAAAGCTAATTTGGCATCTAGACCAAATTACATCATGCAAAGCTTTATGCTACCTACACACATCGAAAAATATCTTAAAACACACCATATGTTACAATATGAGAAAAAAAGAAGTTGTTCTTGACAGTGGTCCAAAATGATTGAACTTCTGGATGAATTCAAATATGAACTAGTTTAGCAAGTTGGAAATGACAGAACAATCAAATTTTGGTCTGATAATTGGGTTTTTGAAACTCCTTTATGTGATATCATTAATACACAATCAATTCTGAATAAGGATGCTTTTGTGGCGGATTTTATTTTGCCAAACAAAACCTAGAACAAGGACATGATTGAACAATGTTTACCCCATGATTTAGCCAAAAAAATAATCTCTATCCCAATACCCTTGAATGATATTCATGACAGAATGTACTGGAAATCAGTAAAACGGATGGTTTTCTACAAACTCTGCTATGAATATGATCAACAGAAACAAAAGATACTCTGCTTATGATTCTTCATGGATCTGGAAGATGGACACTTATCCCAAAGTTCAAAAATTTTATTTGGAAAATAATGAAAAATGGACTCCCAACCAAAGCAAGATTAACAGAAAAAGGAGTTACAATCCCCTAGAGTTGCATCCGTTGCAATGCACAATTGGAGGATTTGAATCATCTCTTCTTCCAATGTAACCATGAAAACAATAAAGAAAATGAATTATCTCACATATGGAATCATTAGATCTCTAAACATATGGAATAAAAAAACATATGAAATCATTGAGGAAATTCAACAAAAAACTGACAAATCACAATTTATAGAATTAATGGTCTCTTGGTGGGGAATTTGGTTTCCAGTCTAACTTCTACCTTATCAAAAAAAACAAAGCATAATATATAGGAGAGATAAAGAAGCAGTAATCATATTTCATGAGATGAAAATAAATATAGCTAAAGGTGATACATTGCGTTTAGAAATTGTTTGGAATGCAATAATGCTAATAAGCAACAGCTGTGTGTCACGCTAATCAGCATGTAAATGGTTGCTGAACAATAATCATGTCATAGCAATGACTGTACACATACAAATGTTTCTTGGTCTGGCGTCGTAGCAATGGAAACCATCTTAACCAATTGATGACAGTAAGGGGCTAGAATCTCTATGGTTGAAGCGCCCATGACAATGCACTAGAGGAACTAGTGTCATAAAGCCAGCTCCTTTACGGCTGACTCGAACATTTCTGACAGTTTCTGCACCACATAGTCATCCGCAAATACAAACTGAACCGAGTTCCTTGCAAGTTCAAACATTTCCCTCCGGCTAAGACCTGTATCGTACAGTATGGGTCAAAAGGCACCACCAGAGTAAATTAGGATTGTTCTAGAAGATTAGCAGCTACAGTTTATGAAACTATGCCTTGTGCCGGAAATGGTGGTCGAATTTGGATGGAAAAAACGGCTTATCTACAACCAGTGCATGCAGCTTAAAGGAAATTTGCTGATTGACAAGGACCTACCAAATGCAGCAGCAGCAACAGCATATTCCTTGGATAGGCAGGTAGAGAAAACGCATGTGTCATCCGTGCACAAGGTTATCGGATGCTTTGCATTGTAAAGATCAGCTGCATTCAGGAAGAGTCATGACAAAAAGGAAAATAATGATCATTATTTGTTTTACAAGCTATGTTATGCCTTTACTATAGCAGAATTTGGAGGCGCAAATCACTTTGGGCATTCTCGATCACAATTGTTAAGCACTGATGATGCACACATTTGCTGTCATTTCTAGTGGTTTGCTTTTAAGGCTCTACACTAATGCAGGAAGTAGCTTACACTAACATGATGAAGAATTTGTGTGGGAAAAAATTGTGTGCCTGCAAACATTAACTAGATTTATGATTCAAAATCCAGATGCAGAATTTTTGCTAGGATCGGAGTAGGAAATCTAACCAAAATGATGAGCGTCAAAAGATGGAATTGTATTAGTCCTGATATTAGAAGTCAAACATATTTCAACCTGCAAATGGCATGCCCAAAAACACATATCATCAGGTCAACCCATATTAGTAACTTGACACAGATAACGGAATGGAAGATTAAAATGTAAAACATAGGAGAAGAACCAAACCGGAATCTTTGAAGTTTTTAATTTTGTCCATGCTTCATCTTCTAGGCAACATGCATGACCAACCCTGTCTGGATGAAAATCCAACATTGCATGTATTTCATCCTGGTTAGGTACCTAGAAAGCACTAACATATGAGATCTAGTCAGAGAAATTCCCGCTATCACAGTAATGACATACTCACAACATATTGGAAAAACCATATAGAGAAGAGAACGATACCTCTCCGCAGTGAAGTGTGATGCGCAAGCCTTGCTCCCTAGCATATTTCAAAGCAGGCAAGTATGTGACCCTGTATGAAAAAATCCAGATAGTTGTAGCAACTTCCTTCACGGAGTAAACATTAACCATGTCAAATGTAGAACATATTCTCAGGTAAGTACCAATCTCCAACTATGGGATTCCCTGAGAGGTCAATGCCAACAACACCGAAACTCCTCAATTCCAATGCAAGCTTAACCTGCAAGTTTTATCTTCAATTATTCATTCTTTGAATGTTGACATATAAAGGGCAAAAGAGAGAGCAGAAGCCACTTAAGAAACGCCTTATAATCCTCAGTAAATTTGAGATGGCATGCGTAATTTTTAGCTCTAGGTTCTAAGTACTTTGCATTTAAGTTCCATTAAGCACCAAGCATGATGCGTAACATTGCATGACATACAGTCTCCATTGCAGAAGCCGTGGTTTCACGTCTGTCAATGCTTAGAAGAAGT
Source organism: Rheum nobile (assembly GCA_027886185.1). Lineage (NCBI taxonomy): Eukaryota > Viridiplantae > Streptophyta > Magnoliopsida > Caryophyllales > Polygonaceae > Rheum > Rheum nobile. The sequence goes on along the minus strand of WOAB01000025.1, from coordinate 1,503,491 downwards.
CTAACAAATATCTTTCTGCGTCTAGTCCCATCGCGCACATGGACCGCGTTCACATTCCTATCTACACTAACACCGCAAGCAGCAAAGTCAACATCAACCGTGTTCACTGCCCTTAGACCTGCAATTACTGCTTCCATGTACGAACGCTTGGTCATCCCTATCTTATCATTCCTCTGCAAAAGAACAACAAACTCAAAGTACTTTTCGCAAATCTATAAAAAAATACAAACGGCGCTTGAATTGTCTAAATCCATGCGAAAACTTGTAATTAATTAAAATCTTCACACCTTAGGGGTGGTTCTCAGTTCCAAGTAAACAACGTTTTCAGCAGCAAAGTCTTCAATAACCTACTTTTCTCCAACATAATGAACTTGCACAGTTCAGAAAGTAAACAGCAGTAGGATACACAAAGTGTAGTATTACCAGTCACAAGCTCGTAATGGAAAATTGTGGAAAGGAAAAAGCTCATCATACTTCTTTGGTGATTCGGGTCACAGTCTTATGATCAGTGGTAATAATATGAATCAAATCAAACAGCCTGAACACTTCATGCAAAGACCTGTCACCTAACAAGTGAATTAAACAAACAAAACTCATAACCAACATTCAAATCATGGGAAAATGCATTTTACATATAGCTTGCTGCTTATTTACACAGTCTACAGAAGAAAAAGACCTGATAATGAATTGACATTTTTGCCCCTATAAAAAAGACAGGATCTTCCTATGACACCTTTTTTTGTGAGAGCTCTTACGACTTTTACTTCGAATGAAAGGGCAAATTCCAAAACTGATGTGATATTTGGCCCCTTAGAGTGCTGCTACTATGGGTTTTAACTTATCATGGCGTTAAATCGGTCAATCAAATCATTCTCTGACAAAATCCAACCTACCCTTTTGAGAAATTGATCAATTCGAACATAAAAAGACTGGTATAAAGAGAAAAAAAAAAGTCTTACTCTTAAGTATAACTTGCTCAAAGTCAGAGAAAACAATGATGCCCTTTTCACCCAGAACTCTAGCCAGCTCCCTGTGACAATATATTCCAAAATTACCTTCAACAGAAGCTCAAGAGGATTATTCCAAACTAACTAGAATTCTAGAAAGACTAGAGATGAAAATGTGAAGGCCAAAAGAGGGAATTTACATTAAAGTGGAATCTCTGATGGATCCGTTGAGATGGGCATGGAGCTCCACTTTTGGAATCGCCAAGCACCAATCCATCTCCATCTCACTCAGTTTGAGTGATCTGGTTTCGACTTTTTTGGAGATTGGAGAGAGAAAGAGAGATGTGGGTGTTTGTGTGTGTATGTGTTTGTGGGTGTGGGATAATGAGGAAGCCGAACTTTGGAAGAAATGGGGAAGATATTGATAGAGAGAGTGACGGAGAGTCTTAAGCCTGTTTACTGGGCCGAATTAACTTAGAATGAAAGCCCAATCATCACGTAAGCCCATTAATACCTTACAACATCAAAGATCTTTGAAATGATATTGGAAAAAAGATAAATCAACCAAGAAAGAAACCGGGAAAATTGGTTATACGAAAAGAGAGGGTTAAGTGAAAATGATCTTAGGCTGGATATAAAAAGCAACATGAACTATTGGAAAAAGATCACGTGAGGATAGGGTGTTAGGATAGAAATGAGAATGCTTCACAGCCGTTCGTTCTTTTTCCTCTCCATCTAATCTCAGCCGTTCCTTCTCTTTTTTTTTTCTCTTTTCCTTCGAATTTTTACTGTTTCCAGCCGTTCCTTCTCTTCGCTCGCTCCAAAAAACCAGATTCCAGGTTGCTTGCTGGTTCGTTTTTACTTGTAATCCATCCTCCTTCGTGGTAATTCATCCTTCTTCGTGATAAAACTAATCCGTTCGCTCGTTTCATCGGCCGATCGTTTCCGTCTTGCCGCCGGTGTGCTTTATTTTTTTCTTTCTGTTTTCGTTTTAGTCTCGTCGTTCTTAGTCGACATGGTTACTCCTTCTACTGATTCAGGTACAGATCTGTAATTTGTTGTTGATTTGTTTGTTGTTTAGGTATTTAGGTATTTAGGCATTTATGTATGTGTGTTTCAGCAGAATTTCTCTGTTTTTGGGGATTTAGGTATGTGCTTGGTTGAATTTGTCAGTTTTGAATTTTAGGTATTGCAATTAAGATCCGTGTATTGCAATTTTAGGTATGTGCTTGAATTTGTCGTTCTTAGTCGACATGGTCATGCACTTTCTTTGAGTCAGCAGTCCACTTATAAGCTCATGCACTTTCTTTCCGTCAGTCATACACCTTTATTCACTCTTTCATGCACGTTTATGTATAGGGCCATGCACTTATTAGCTCATATTCTATTATTAATTCCACTCTTTCTTTTGTCAGGAGATGAGCATAAAATGAAGCATAATGTTATATCTGTTTCCCCAAGCATTATCGCTGAATATATTATTCTGGAGTGCAATGATTCATTGAAGCCGTATCTTGGGTAGCTTTTCCCGACTCTTAACGACGCTATTGCCTTTTACGAAGCCTATGTAGCGGCATGTGGTTTTACTGTTCGTGTTTGTTCTACCAAGAAAAACAAGGATGTATCGCCGACTGTTATTTGGAAGCACCTTTGTTGTAACAGAGAAGAATACAAAGTTGTCTCTCCATATTCCGAGTTCAACTAGGCTGTCCCGACAGATGGAGATGTTGTGAAAAGGAGGAGAATATCTAATAGATGTGGCTGTGAAGCTAAGTGTTGGCTCAAGTACGAAGGTAATGATGGTTACCGTGTTACAAAATTGGAGTATGGTCATACACATGCTATGTTGGAGCTGTCTCATATGGTTTTCTCAAAAGGGAACAGGCAAGTGACTCCATTTCATCAAGAAATTATGATGAACTGTATTAAATCCAACATTGGTGTGACTAAGAGTTACAAAGTGTACAAGAATCTAGTGGGTTCATATGCTAACGTAGGCGCCACTGTTGTGGACTTCAAGAACTTTATGAGGGGTTTGAACTCATACATGGAAGGCAGTGATGCTCAAATGGTCATCAATGACTTTTTGAAGAAGAAAGAATGATGTAATGCATATTATTTTGATTATGATGTAAACAAGGAGGGCCAGCTATGCCGTTTGTTTTGGTGTGATCCTATCAATCGGAAGAGTTTCTCTTATTTTGGTGATGTAGTGTCAGCTGATGCTACATACCAGTTGATTAGGTAATTTTATTTTCATTCATTTACTTATGTAATCTGATTTATGTATGATCAAATGATTTTCCCATGTACCCTGAGTAACTCATGCACCTGCAATGAGTAACTCATGCACCTATGCTCATCAGCTCATGCATTTATAATGGGTAACTCATGCACCTACGCTCATCAGCTCATGCACCTATACTTGGTGCTTCATGCACCTTTACTGAATCATTCATGCACTAACATGCTCAAACTCTTGCACCCCATATTGCAGATACAATATGGTGTTCATACCATTTACTGGAGTGGACAATCATAAGAGGTCTATTACATTTGCTGCTGCTTTGCTTTTGCATGAAGACATTGACTCTTATGTGTGGTTATTTGAGAATTTCAAGAAGGCGATGGGCCATGAACCTCATGTCATTATAACTGATCAAGCTGCATCTGTCAAGGCTGCTGTTGAACGAGTGTTTACTCATTCTGTCCACCGGTTGTGCATGTGGCATATAATGATGAAGGTTGCTAACAAGGTTAAGTTCCCTCCAAATACAAATCCTTCTATCATTGATTCGTTCCAAAAGAAGTTCAAGAAGATTGTTTGGAGTGACGAACTCACTCCAATTGAGTTTGAAAATGAGTGGTTCTCGGTTCTTGAAGAATTTGGTTTCCAAGGGCATGAGTGGCTAGGAGTAATGTTTGAGCTACGTCGTTATTGGATCCCTGCATTTTTTCATGATGTGAGAATGTCGTCCTTATTGAGGACGACATCAAGGTCTGAGAGTCAAAACAGTTTTTTTGGAAATTTCATAGGGTCTCAATCAAGCATAGTGGTGTTCATGATGCAGTATAGCAGTGCAATTGAATCGCAACGGCATAATCAGAAAAAGTGTGATATGGATTCCGTTACCTGCACTCCACGGATGAAGACACCTTACCAGTTTGAAAAGAACCTAGCAGCTATTTACACTATCAACGCATTTTATGATGTCCAAGAGGCGTTTGTTAGTGGCACGTATCATTGTAGCCTTGATGAACTGAAAAAAGATGCCGATATCCATCACTTTAGGGTTGAAGACGAATTTGGCAGAATCTGTGCTGTTCAGAAAGTTGTTGCAAGTAATGAGTATCATTGTTCTTGCAATAATTTCCTCACTATGGGCTTTTCCTGCCGACATATTTTCTTTGCTTTGAAGAATACTCATGCAACTGTCTTACCTCCTACCCTCATCAACACTCGCTGGATGAAGCAAGCGATTCTACAACCAATTTTTGAAGTGGATGGTGCAGTTTATGATGTGAGTGTTCAAATTGATGAAAAGAAGAGGCTGTTGGCTGAAGTGATGACAGAAATGTATTCTTGTGTCGACATTGTTGGTGATGATATGGACAAATTGAAAGAGTTTTTAGCTATTTTAAAGGAACAAAAGGCTGTACTCACAAGGTCACAAGTAGTTGATCTGTCTGCCTCAACATCAGCCAGCAACTATAAGTTTAAGAAATTTATAGGCCCGTTACCGGATCAAGTGAATGTCCACCCTCCGGAAATGGCAAAGAACAAGTTCAGGAAGATGCGCATTAGAAGCGGCCAAGAGGTTGGAATCGAAAATTCCAGGAAGAAGACAAGATTATGTACTCTTTGTAAAAGGTCGGGACACAACATCACGACTTGTGCTCAATATGTTAATTAGGTGTTTCAAATTTTATATGTATTCAGATAGTAGGGAATGCACTTATGCATACTTACTCATGCACCAAAATACAGTGACTCATGCACCAAAATACAATGACTCATGCACTACTATTTCTCTTTTCTGTTAATTAGGTATTCAGATATTAAGAAATGCACTTATGAACTTAATCATGCACCAAAATATAGTGACTCATGCACTTTTATTTCTCTTTTCTGTAAATTAGGTATTCAGATATTGTCCTCAATATTAAGAAATGCACTTATGTATACTCACTCATGCACCAAAATACAGTGACTCATGCACTTTTACATATCAACTCATGCACCAACAAAGGTTTGTTTGGGGGTAGCTTATGGTGTTTTTGTAAAAGCCTTGACTTTGTAATTCTGGTACAACATCAATGGTTTGTTTTTGGTGTAGTTTATGTTGTAGTTTATGGTGTTTTTTGTAATTATCCCTGCTGTTTAGTTCTGTTATAACATCAATTAATTCATGCACTTTTACATATTTAGTCATGCACCAACTAACGATGACCCATGCACTTTCGACATACTACTCATTCACCAAAATCATTATTCTGTTCCGACACATACTAACTCAGACACCAACACATACTGAGTCATGCACCAATACATACTGAGTCATGCACCAACACATATTGAGTCATGCACCAACACATATTGAGTCATGCACCAACACATACTCGCCATGCACTAATACGGACTCACTAATTTTGTTCCATGTTCAAATAGATATTAAGTCATGTAACAACACATAATAACTCATGCACTTTCCACAAATTACCCATGCACCATTACAAAATCACTGATTCTGTTCATGTTGAAACAGATATTAAGTCATGCACTTTTTACAATTCAACTCATGCAGTTTGTTGCAAAGCTTGAATGAGCATTGATCTTTCAATGAGAAACATTCATATACTGTTCAAATGTGTACTGTCCGATAGATGACCTGATACTTACAAATACACCTACTGTTTCTTGAAAATATCTGCTAGATTACCTAAATTCCTACAACCATTACCTAAACTGTTCACTAGATTAGTCAAAATTACATTGAAACATTCTTTTTCCCACGCACAGCTGCTACATTTCCAGTTTTCTTCTCTTGAATAATTTCTTCAACTCTGGCCTTCTTTTCATTAAACTCGTTGGTTAGGAGGGCGTAGCAATACTTGATCCTAAGCTTTGTCAACTGGCGTTTGTCTCCCGTATTCAGTTTAGGATTCCAGCTTGAGAGTCCATTGCCCATATATGTCTCCATATGTCTTAGTAGAAAGACCCCACAGTCAACTTTGTTTTTCCCATCCCTCCATTTCATTTGCAGCCTTTCACATGGGACATTTGCAATGTCTTCAATTGCTTTAGCTTTGGCTTCCATATCATGATTCAATAAGAAACTGACCATCAAATGTCTCTGCACAAATAAAGCGGTTAAATTCTATAACATTTGTGTATATCAAAACCTTTAATTGTTTATAAAAATCATTATACTCACTAGAGTAGATGGTACTTTTCCATACTTGTCATCGCTCTCACTTGATGAGTTGTCTATGATATGGAAATTGGGGTTCTTGACATTTATTGCAATCAAATAGTAATGCCCTTGACTAATAATTGGGTAAAAGAACTGTACAAGTAAAAGAAAAATAGATTGTAAGTATCTAATAACAACATGGACTTACCCATGCACACTAATGCAGTTTTCATGCACTCACATCCAACCCCTCATGCACCAACAACTATTCCTTCAAATGTAATCACTGATTCAACCAGAAACAGTAGTTCATGCACTCTACAAATAATACTTCATGCACCTGAAAGCATTGGTCCATGCACTTTGGAGCATTGTCTCATGCACCAACATACAAACACTGTCTCATGCACCAACATACAACCACAAAATCACTAATACTAACTCTTGCACCAATAATAAAAAACCTCATGCACCAACAAACAATACTCCATGCACCTACAAACAAACCTCATGCACTTTTGAGCACTGTTTCATGCACCAACATACAAAACACTGTCTCATGCACCAACATACAATCACACGATCACTCATGAACTTTAACATACTAACTCATGCACCAATAATAAAAACCTCATGCAGTTTGATGAACATACTCATGCACCAGTAAAAGCTGAGTGTAAGATAATTACCACATCAAAAAATTTAATTGTGTAATTTTTGTTCTTAAAACCCTTGACAGCAGCAAATGTTTCTAGCACTGAATCTGTGAATATGATAGATTTCTCCTCCATTGTGTATAAGGTGTCATCACAAGCAAAATTCTGCGAATACAAAAAATGGAAATTAATAAATTAGAGCACAAATTAACATAATATTGTTGCAAAGTTGTGTCTTACCATAGTCAATGACGGTAGAAAAAATCTCAACGGTGACATACGACCCCTATATGTTTCATTTTCATTTAACATGACTGTAAATGCATCAATTAACAGACTGTCTATTTCAGCATTTACAGCCAGTGTAATCAAGTCCCTTTTTATGAGAGTGGTATCTGCCATTCGGAAAACATCTTCACGGAAAACATCTTCACTGCAACATAAAAAAAAAACAATTCGTGAACTAGCTAGCTACATGTTATTAAATGTTATAACCAAATTCATATAATTAAATATGTACTTACTTTTTCCCTCCTTCTTCAACAGTTATCCAATTGTAAATGATCTTGATGTGACTATGGGTCACCCCTCAAGGACATGCCAAAGTCGCTTCAATGAAGATGAAGGCTCGACCTCGCTGCATGGCATCATGAGCTATTTAGGAAGATGATTGTGTTTTGTTTGTTTTTGTTATTTCCGTTTTTAATTAATTAGCAAGTTGGTTTAGCTAGTTAGTTGTTAAGTTAGTGGCGTAGTGCTAGGCTTAGTTATTAAGTTAGTGGCCTACGTAGTACTAGTGGTTAGTTAGTGGATTAATTAGTTGATTTTCTTATTTTGTATTTTGGCACCTATATAATGGTGGTCATGCATTGTAATTCCTTAGACTTGAATTGGAGATTATTAAAAAAACGTGAGCGTTTTGTTCATTTCAAGCCTCTTGGACGATGGCTTCAAGGTGTGTGATATCCTTGAGTGCCTTAGTCTTGTTTCGATGAGTCGTATCCGAAACACCCTTTGGTGTGTCATATCCGAAGGTGGTTGGGTGTTTATGGTGTGTCATATCCATGAGTGTTCAACCTCGTCTCAAGGTTCTTGGTGAGTTGCATCCGAGGGTCGTGAGATACCTATCTCAAACTCTTCATGAACCTCGTTCATGAGAGTTATATCCATTTTCTTTTCGAGTCAAATCTCCATCAAGTTCTTGTTAGAGTCACAATGAAACACAACAAATGTCCTATTTTGAGAGTTTCGCCAAGAAGTTGCCAAATCAATATCTTGGTGCCCTTCATCTTGTACTGTACGGATCTTGGCATGTGCTTACGCACAACATTGGTAATGTGCGTGAGCACATGCCAGGACCCGTACAGTACAAGGCGAAGGGGCCAAGAACTCCTTTTTAGGGAACCCTTGGCTAGACTCTCAAAAGACGACACTCTAATGTGTTTTGGGTTGTTTTTGGGTTTTTGACTTGATGGAGATTGGACTACAAAGGGAAATGGATATAACTCGTCACGAAGGATTCGGGACAAGTTTGGGATAGGCATCTTATGAGTCTTGGATACAACTCACCAAGAAACACAAGACGAGATTGATTGATCATGGATGGAACGCATCATGACCAAACAATCACCTCTGGATGTGACACACCAAAGGGTGTTTTGGATGTGACTCACCAAAACGCGACTAAGGATTCGAGGATACAACTCACCTCGGAAACCATCGTCATGAGACTTGAAATGTACTAAACACTCGTTTTTATCTCCATTCAAATCTAAACATTACAAATGCACGGCCACCCATTTTATAGATGCCAAAATGAAAATAAAGAAAATCAAAAAAATAAGCCCACTAACTAGCCACTAACATAGACCACTACATTAGCCACTAACTAGTTAAAACTACCTATCTAATTAACTAACTAGCCACTAACGTAGACCACTATATTAACCACTAACTAGTTAAAACTACTTTGCTAATTAATTAAAGAAAACGGAAATATCAATACAATAAAACACAATTCAAATGTCTTCCACTAAATTGCTCATTATACCCATGCAGCGAGGTCGAGCCTTCATCTTCATTGAAGCGACTTTGGCATGTCCTTGAGGGGTGACCCATAGTCACATCAGATCTTCTCATCGGGTGTTGTTCTTTCTGAAATATTTACCTCTCTCTCCTTAAATGGTGAAATTGTGTTTTCAAAAGGAAAAATGTTCATTTTCTCTGCTGGTGTAGCATCAGCTATACCTTTTGGCTCAGAACTGCACACAAATTTCACCTGACAAACCCCACATTCACAAGTTTTTTGAATTGTGAAATTGTTTGAAACGGATAACACTTAGTTAGACAATGAATAATTCAGAGATAAACATCTTGTTTTATATACCTTTTTTGGTTGCTTATTTACATTATCGTCTTGCACTTTTTGCTTGGTGATGTTGTCCTACAACACATACACACATAAAAAGTTATTAACAGATGCACCAAAAAGCATTCATTCATGCACTGACAGTTATTAACAAATATTCATTAACAAGCATTCATTGATGCACCAATAATTATTCATTCATGCACTAATAATCATTAACTCATACAATATCTTCCATGCTTGTACTCTTTTGCTTTTGAGTTGCAATTTCTTCAATCCCTTCCTTGCCAGCAACTTCCTTGTTAGCAACTTGATCTCCTTGTCCTGCTTGATCCACCTCCTGTTGTTGTACACTCTCTCCCACCTCCTTGTCAGAAACCTCCTTCTCCTTGTCCTCCTTGTCTTCAACTTCTTTGTCAGCCTCTTTGTCCTCCTTGTTATCCTTGTCCTCCTTGTCTTTGTCAACAACTTCCTCTATAACAACTTTCTCTACCACTTCCTCTACAACAACAGCCTCAAATTGTTGTTCTAATTCCACCTTCAAAAAACAGCATTTTTGTTAACTATATAACACTTACTCATGCACCAATCAGTTTTCAGTCATGCACCGATATAAATAAGTTCATGCATCTACACCACCCTCGAAACACCAAAATGGGAATATTCTATCATGCACATAGTCATAAACACTTACTCATGCACCAATTATTTTTCAGTCATGCACCGATATAAATAGGCTCATGCATCTACACCACCCTCAACAGTAATTTTAAAGTAGATTTTACCTGTATTGGTGACAGGCCCAAGTCAAAACTAGGGATTTCTGGACCCATCTGCAATAATTAAGAAAAAGCATTAGTATCATACAATAAAGCTTAATGTCATTCATGGAGAATCATGTACAAAATATTTTTGTAGAGTCACTTACCCCCATATTTCCTGCCTGCTTTGTATCTTTGTCATTGTCCTTACCCTCATTACTCTTATCAACAATATCTTCCACATCCACTCCTCTACCAACGTCCTTCTCAACGTCTTCCCCAACAACTTCTCCAGCAACATACTTGTCAGAAACGACAACTTCTTCATCAACATCCATGTTGACAACTTCCTCTTCTTGCACGTCATTACCATCATGCTCTTTTGTGATTGTATGGATGAGATCTAAAAACCCGAGAATAAACATGTTCCCGCTGTGTTCCTTCTGTTCAGTAAGTGTTTTCTCAACCTCCTCCATACATGTCACAGCTAAATCCCAAAACTCAGTGTCTTGGGTTGGTTGTTCCTCAGACACCTCATCATGAATTGTTGAGGTAAGCTTGACGTTGATAATTTTTTTGGCTTGGTTGTTGACCGTCTGCAAGACACTATCTCTCTTCAGTTGTGCCGGGATTTGCTTCTTTTTCATCAAAACTGCCCGTACACTGCGAGCCATGCCTTCTATCTCTCTTAGGTATTCCTCCATAAAACACTTCACCTGCTCATCCGTTTCCACTACATTTGCTGGTTCGGTTGGAACATCAAGCTCTTCTTCTTCAGCCTCATTAACCCCCCTGCTCGCGCTTGCCTCCACAGGTTCTTTGAAGGTTGGTCTACTGAGCAGAAATCCATTCCCGAACCCACCATATAGGATCTCCTCATCCTCCCTATCCTTCAGCATCTTGGTGGTCCAGTTCTTGATAATCGGGAATTTTCTGTGGACATTCAGACCTTTCCACTTCAGCCGGTCCACATAAATCAACTGGAAAACATAATTCAAAAAGAAATTAGTCATAGAATTCTTGTATAGCCGAGACATATATTACTAGATAATGATTGACCCATGCACTCAGCGGCCCTGACTAATGCACTCATATTCTCTGACTCATGCACACATATATATTCATAAGATTATGCACATTTACTTATGCACTCATAAGATTATGCACATATAAACAGTTACTCATGCACCAATACATTTTTCAGTCATGCACGTGTACAAATAGGCTCATGCATCTACAGAATGCTAACTCTAGCACCTACATACACAGACAAAGGCACATAGACATATAGTTAGTCATGCACCATCACAAACTAAGTCATGCACCTAGAAACACTGTCTCATGCACCTACATATAACAAGTCATGCACCTATAAACACTGTCTCATGCACCTAAACATAATTACTCATGCACTTTCCACATAACAAGTCATGCAGCTATAAACACTGTCTCATGCACCTTTACATAATTACTCATGCACTATATACTCTTAACCCTTGCATCTACACACATAATTACTCATGCACTATGACACATCAAGTGATGCACCAACACTCTTTTCAGTCATGCATCTACACACATTAACTCATGTAGTTATCAAAACACCAAAATGGTAATATTTACCTGCAGTAGAAGCAAGCTGCCATTGAAAGTCTTTTGTTTCTTATTTGCCCATGCAACAGAGCAATTGATGAGGGCCTTGTAGAGGAATGAGCTCCAATTAAAGTTTCTTATTTGATCTACATTCTCCAGCAATTGAAGAATCTTCAGATTTATTTTCCCACTCGAATAAGACTCAACAATCGTGTTGACAAACAACAGAATGAAATATCTTTTGAACCAAATCCCTCCATCACATTTCATCTTCTTCAAGATGTCGGTTGCAGTCAAATTTCTGATCTCCTTTCCCTCAAAATCAGCCTTCAATTTCTTTAGAAACTGCTCATTGGTGAGTGCTTTAGACAACTCAATCTCAACCTCTCCCTTGGGAATGCCAAGATAATCATAGGCATCAGTATCGGTGACTGGTATCTTCCTCCCATCGCTGAGTTTTATTGTAGAATTCAGAGGGTGAAACCCGCTGCAGACATAATGCCCTAGCCTCATAGGCATGTCCTTATGTCCCAGTGTATAAGACTCTCAAAGCAAATTTCCATCAGAGCAGTTCTCTGATTGGCTGTGAAATCAGTTTGGGAAAGCACGTATGATGAAATGACAGATGGGGATGTTCTACACACCAGCATGGGGTAGTTCTTCCTGAGTTCTAGAATTCCCCTTTTGTTCCACAGCTTTGGGATCTTGGACTCTACAACAAACACATTCTCCACCTTCTCTTTATCCCCCCTCACCTGTTTCTTTGTCTTCTTCTCCTCATCACCCTCCACCCTGGCCTTCCCTTTTATGTCTGCAGCAGCCTTTTTACGAGCAGACTCCCTTTCTTCTGCTGCTTTCCTCTCTATTTTCAAAAGAATCTCAGCAATAGGTACATCCTCACTATCGTTGTGATCTTCATCCAAGACCCTTGGCCTTTTTTATTTTTGAGGGCCTTTTCCCTAGGTCTTTCTTCTCTTCCCTGTGTTCAAAACTCAAAGGCATTAGATATTGACTTACAAATCCATGGTGATTAAAATTTAAAGAGATATGATGAGCATTAGCTTACCAAACAGAGGAGTGGGAGGGGGTGCATCTCCATGCATTGTGGTGGCTGGGCACACAGTTGGTTGGTCTTCACTGTCTGTTAATTCACAGTGCAAACGAATTTGTTCATGCACACATTTTTAAACACAAGCACAACCAGTTATTCATGAACATTTGCATACTTATGCATCAGTGCTTGTTCATTGGTGCATAAGTATGTTTGAAAAGTTGCAGATACAAGTGCTTGTGCTTGTGCTTGTGACTATACTGTTAAAGTGTATGAGTGGTTGTTCATTGGTGCACAAACATACTGATGCACCAAGAAGTAAATTACTCATGCAATATCAGATAGTGAGTCATGCACTAACATACCAACTCATGCACCAACAAGAAATTACAAAGAAATAACTTATGCACCAATAAGAAATAACTCATGCAGTTTAGTTATTTTTTACTCATGCATTTGTATTTCTAGTTGACTCATGCATTTATATTTCTATTTGACTTACCAGTGTCTATATATTTTTGTGATCTTGTTACTCTTTTTGTTATTGATGGTGATGGCAAAGTTGTGTTTGTAGTAACTGGATCTAGTTGTTTTGTTTTAGCCTGAGATCTGGATTTGTTTTGAGTTTTGCTTGGTGATGCAAGCTGGTCTGGTGTTTGAGTAATGATTAATGTACCATATCTTAACTCCTTGACTATGTCGGGTGGAATTTTGTCATCATAATGCTTGCCTTTTCCTACATATTATACATATATATATATCATTCATAATGGACAGTACTATTCACAAAACCACATGTTATGCTCATGCATTTACACACTCTTAACTCAAGCACCTGCATAGAAAGAGGAAGGCACATACACATATAGTTACTCATACACCATCACAAACTAAGTCATGCACCTAGAAACAAATTTACTCATGCACTCATATTCTGTAACTCATGCACACAGATATATTCATGCATCTTCATTAGCTGATGCACCTACACGTAACAAGTCATGCACCTATAAACACTGTCTCATGCACCTATACATAATTACTCATGCACTTTCCACATAACAAGTCATGCACCTATAAACATTGTCTCATGCACCTTCACATAATTACTCATGCACCTATAAACACTGCATAGAAAGAGGAAGGCACATATACATATAGTTACTCATACACCATCACAAACTAAGTCATGCATATAGAAACACTTACTCATGCACTCACATTGTCTGACTCATGCACACAGATATATTCATGCATCTTCATTAGCTGATGCACCTATAAATACTTACTCATGTACCAATTTGTTTTCAGTCATGCACCTATATAAATAGGCTCATGAAGTCTTGCATATACACACATAGTTACTCAAACACCATCACACACTAAGTCATACACCTAGAAACACTTACTCATGCACTAACACTCTTCAGTGATGCATCTACACACACATGTTAGAGCAAAAGCAGCGAGTGACATATATAGAAGATATTTTCATTGATCTATTATGCACAGACGTATATTCAGTCTAATATATAGAAGATATTTCAAATCAGAGCATGTATCTAGTGAGAAATCTCTACATCGACCTTTTGCGATTATGTATTTAGTGAGAAATATACCTTGTGTTCCACTTGCTATCTTTGACCTCATTTTGTTCTTCTTTTGTTGTTGATTCTTCGTATTTCTGAGTTCTAGTTTGTTGCGACGATTCTTCTTCTTTCTGTTGATTCGGTGAAAATCGCCTTTTCTAGGGTTTATGTTTCGAATCGCTCGGGAAATGCTTGATTGTGCAGCGGATGGTCGATTTGTGAAAGTGAGAGAGAGAATCAAGAAGAGAGCGAGAGCAAGAGAGAAAGAGAGCAAGAGAGCGAAGAAGAACGAGAGAGAACGGTTTGATTTCAGGGAACGAAGGAGATAATCGAAAAGCGAGTGAACAGTGTTTTAAGAGCCCGCTAACTTTCAATCGAAAAGCGAGAGTGAACACGCGCGTGCCGGCCCACTTAGCTTCTTAGCTTCTGGCCCTTGGATGGAGTCCATCCTTATTCCTTCTCTAAGAGGCCTTCCTCATCGGAATTTCACCCTGAACTATTGGATGAAACGGAAGAAAATGAGTAGCATTTTCGTAATATAATTTTTTTAAAATTTTTAGTGTTCACCTATATATATTAGATGTTTGTAAAGTTTATTTTAGATGTTCAAAAAATGTATATTAGTGGTTCATAAACTTTATACTAGAGATTTACAAACAAACTTTATATTAGAGGTCAATGAGTATATTAAGTATGAAGCTTTATTATATTAATTGTGAACCTCAAGTATAGCTTATAGTATGTAGTTATTAATCATTCACCTTTTACGTTTAGTATATTAAAAATGCATGTTTATTAAATGTGAACCTTTAGTATATTAATAATGAATATTTAGTGTATTAAATATGAACCTTAATCTATGAGATTTATATGTACAACTTTGAGCATATTCATGTTTAAAATTATGTTTAGTTGGTCTATGGGGTTCATATGTAATACGTACATGTTCATATATAGTTATCTAAGGTTCATATTTAGTATTCAGAAAACTTTATCTTGTTTCCCGTGTTGTGCACCATAAAAATAAACTAGAGGTTCATATATTATGTGTTGATGTTCTTATATTGTCATCGAAGGTTCGTATATAATAACGTTGATGTTCATATTAAAGATACCTAAACCTTGACAAAAAAAAATAAAAAATTTATGTTCAAAATTGTAATTATTTTGGGGAAAAATTAGGAAAAAATAAATTGCTCAAAACTGTTATTATTTTGGGCTAAAATTAGAAAATTGAAAAAAAAAATATGCTCAAAATTGTAATTATTTTGGGCAAAAATTAGAAAATAAAATGTATAAGCTTAAAATTGTATTTATTGGACAAATTTGTGCACTTTGTATAATTACATAAATTTATGGAAAGAATTTGAAAACAAAAAGAAGAAGAAAGATAATGGGTGAGGGACTATGGGAGAGATCGAGGGGTTGGGGCTGGGTTTGGGGTTGGGGGTGACGGTGAGGGAGTTTATTTTGACCCTTTGATTATAATGATCCAATGATCCATGTTACTCTTCGTTTTTTCGGAAGTCCTCATTTGATCCTACATCTATGAAACTGAAGGGGCTTCAAGTGAAAAATATGAAGCATTTTGGACCATTCGATTAAGGAGAATGGATGGGTAAGATTAGAGGGATTAAGTAACACAAATGGACATTTTTGTAAATATCGCAAAGTTATTTTTCTCATGGCACAACTCTTTTTTCTTTGTTTCTGATCGTACAACATGGTTTCACTTATATTCACATATATACACTAGTAATTCACAAATATATGCTAGATGTTCACAAATATATATTAGATGTTCACAAAGTTTATACTAGAAGTTCACAAAGTAAATTGAACTACACATTTATAAACAAACTTTATACTAGAGGTTCATTAAGTATATTAAGTATGAACCTCTATTGTACTAAATGTGAACCTCGAGTATACTTTATAGTTATTAATCATTCATCTCTTACGTTTAGTATATTACTAGTATATATCCACGTGCCTTGCACGGGTATGTTTAGAAATAAATGATATAGTTCAACAGTGAACTAACTTTTACCCATATATAATCAAACATGAATAATATGTAAAATAAATAATAGAGAACGAGATATTATATTAACTAAGTTTGTTAACCATATATAAATAAATTAAGTTTAATAACCGTGGATTCTATCCGGAACCCACCATATATAATCAAACATTTTATTTAACTTCGATAAGTAATTAATATATGTTATACTGATGGACATTTATCTCTATAACACCCCCAAACCCGGGGTGTCACAACCGTGGATTCTATCCGGAACCCACCATGCAAAGGAAAACAAACGGAATAACAACGATAGCGGAAGCGACTAAAAGACTTGAACTTAATAAAATTAATGGTGAAAGTGAAATGAATGTCTAACACAAGGTCAACTAGGCTTAACAATAATATCAGAATACACAACGAAATACAAAAGGAAGTCCAAAGGCTAAAATAGCACCACTATCGAGCACCTCTAACTCCTTCATGTAGCTTTCAAACTATGCAAGCTGAAAACTTGTAATCGAAAACAAGCGAAAACCAAACATAAAAACCCCATAGTAACCTAGGTTAATAATTGGGATCTCAGCAAAGAACCCATAATCGAATCACAAATTCGGAAACTAAACAGACAAATTAAAAACAAAGTTTAACCAAAGCTTAAACGCACATCGAAGTAGATTACTAAGATAATCAAACGAACACAGTGGAATAACAACTTAGTAATAACACACACACACACACAACACAACACACCACTCGCACGCACACACAACACAACACAATACAATACACCCAACACACAACACATATACACCGATTGTCCAACCACAATAATGCCATACATACAAGCAACATATGTTCTGCCATGAGAGGTTAAACCACAATCCTAACACATTATGTGCCACAACTAAGACACATAAAAAGGTAACCACGGAAACCATTCACACAGTTCAGCTATGTCACAGAACAAGGAAACACAAGAATTGAAGGTAGAATCCAGAAATGCAATCGACATGCTGGCCAAGCCAAGGCAATCAACTAAATAAGTCTTGGCAGACTTACCTCGAAACCAAGCAAACAATATCCAATGAAGAGCGATCGTCAGTCATAAAACATCCTAAAGAAGCCATAGAAGTACAACACCACAAATCAACAAAAACCATTGAAAACACACTTATAAATTAAAACCCCCAATTTTCAGAATCTGAGAGTCAACTTTTAAAATACAAAAACTAGATCAAACGACTTCCAAAATTCTTCAAATTTTACAGAAAGATAAACTTCAATGTTAGAACCCAATGCCTCAAGAATAACCTTAATCGGACTTCAAACGAAAAAGATATTGCAAATACACTCCACTGTTATACCGTAGTTTCCAGATTTGAATCTTAACTCGGTTTTGCATACAGAACCACAACCTATTGTTTTTCAAAAATCATGAAATTCAACATACATAAACTAGGCTTCAATAAGAGTCCATAAACATATCATATACCCAATTCCGATCTTAAATCAATTTATAATGAATTTCCAAAGTATATCGTTCAATCTAGTTTTTCATGAATACCAAGAATCACTTATAGATTTTTATCTCATTCGATACAGATCCAAATACTATGAAATTTTGCAGCCATGCTCTCTACTAGGTCATATATAATCCATAAAATGTTAATAATTTTTCGAGTTTCATAACGTACTCAGATCGACCTTATGCTCTGCTGTGCAAATAGGGTAGATGGAGGATGAGAAGAGAAAGAGATTGAGAAGGCTAGGGTTTGAATAAAAAATATTATTTATAAGGATAGATTAGGTTAGGTTAAGGTTATATTAGGTCTAGCCTAACACTCTAATTAGACATAAAAAATATTAATAAAATTAAATACCATTATACATAAGTAATATTCTTTAATTTCCTATAATTTCCAAATACTCAAGCTTACAAAAATATTATCCTAACATGATATAAATATATAAACTATAACTCAAAGTAATGTACCAACTCAAAAACTGATTACTAATCTCCAAGAGGAACTAACTTTCCATTATTTTCCTTCATAATAAACTCCAAAACTATGAAATAAATCGTGTAACCTAAACTAGTTCACCTAATTCTCAAAATAGATAAGATCATCTCATCCAAAAACAAGGATACTAATCTCTATACGAATGTTTAGCTCGATTATATAAACTCTCAACTACAACCCAAGAACGAACGTACTATCTCCAATGATACGACTAAGAAATTAAAAAAAATTAATTCACTTTCCAAATCCAATTTTCAAAACAATTCAAACAAATAAAATTTCAACTGAAATCGGTGATATTACAATCTCGGTGGAGGTTGTATTCGATACTTGCAGTTTTGGCAGCAAAATGAATAAGATAATCTGGCCAAATAATTAAACATCGGCCTTACAAAATAAATAAAATAATATGTATCATTTGTGATCATATATATAGGTCGTTGTTATTTCACGCATCGGGTAAATTGCTATTTACCGCACTGCTTCGCCCGTGACGCACCAAATATATCCGTCTGTGACGGATAGAAGCAATCCGCATGTCACGGACGGATCAACTTCGTCCCCTTCATCATTTTACCGAAAGCATTCGAACCCTCTCGCTCTCTCCTCCATTCCATTCGTCCTCTTCAATCTCTTCATTTCCATCCGTCACGTACGAATCTAATTCGTCTATTACGAATCAGGTTAGTTAAATCTATCATTGTTTTTGGCTTAGTTTAATGGTTTTGAAATTATTGAATGTTATTTTAAAATTTTGGAAGAATTAAGTTTTAGGGTTTAAGTGTTCAATGTTGGATTTACTTGTATAAATGTTGTTTGAAACTGAAAAATTACTTGGATTTGGACAAATGTTGTTCAAAATGATGTGGTTGAAGGGGTTGCTTGGATCTGGAAAAATTTCTTGGGGTTGAAGGGGAACAATCCGTCCGTGACGGACCGGTTTTGTGGATCCGTGACAGACTGACCTTATTGATCCGTCACAGACGAATCTTGCCAAGCCGTCACGGACGGATCTTGTATGTGTGTTGTTGTTGTTGTTGTTCATGTTGTTGTTGTTGCTCCCTCTAAAGTCTTGTTTTTTCATGTTATAGATGGAAAACCAAACAAGATATGCCCGTCACAGAAGGTGGAACGCTGTTCGTGAGGGACAAGAACAAGAACAAGAAGAGGATCGTATAGTATATCGAAGGAGGCAGCATAAGAAATAAAAAAAGGCGACGAAGCAGGACCGAGTACGGTCCATGACCCGACTGTACCGGTATATGCAGACCCGCCACTCGACACCATGGCGTTCAACGATCCACCTATATACCAGAACAACCCAGATGTGGTAAGTAACTATACATATGCTTAGAGAATAATCTGTCGGTTATTAAATATTGTTTCTAATAATTTGTGTTATAGGATCCGACATGGTATATACCTCCTCCACCTGAGCAGCCTAGTGGTTGGCCTATGTGGCCAGGAGATATGAGTGGGCAAGGAGTTTGGCCCGCTCAACAGCCTAGCTTCGAGGAACCGACAGAGGAACCGACTGCTCCTAGACAGCCTAGGCAGGCTAGACAGGCTGGAGGTCGGGATGCTATCGATCAGAAGTTGATAGGACATGTACCAGGAGGTCCAGAGATCCCAGACCTACTGTTTAGCTTCACTGCCCACACAACATATTTCATTCATCAGGGCATCGTAAGTTATCAAAACTTGACGTTGTTATTAAATTATTTCCCTATTACCTAACATGTTCTTTTTATAGGAGCAAGAAACTCTAACGTTTCAGCATAGACATGAGCAGTTAAGGAAATGGAGGCTTGACGATCGCTCTCCATGGTGCCATCTTTCCCGAAACAGCTGCATCACACATTTGCAGGACCTGATCTACACTTATGTAGATCAGCCATTGATTTCTGCATTTGTGGAGCGATGGCAGCCGGAGACCAACTCATTTCATATGCCATTTGGAGAGATGACGATCACTCTCCTAGATGTCTACATGATTTTGGGGCTCCATCTTG
Organism: Rheum nobile; assembly: GCA_027886185.1. Classification (NCBI taxonomy): domain Eukaryota; kingdom Viridiplantae; phylum Streptophyta; class Magnoliopsida; order Caryophyllales; family Polygonaceae; genus Rheum; species Rheum nobile. Next base: position 1,483,053 of record WOAB01000025.1, on the reverse strand, counting down.
ATGGGCACGGAATGGGACTTCCTATCCAGGATCACTGCAAGGGCAAAAATAAATTGTACAATGAACAAGCGTTGAGGGCAATGTAGTTCTTTTCCTTGACACCCGATGATGCGATCGATCCTCGCGGAGCAAGACCGATCTAGATCCGGATCGTTTGTTCTTCCCAAGCAAGCACTCGTTCTTCGTGTTCTTGGCTTTCTTCAAGAACTCCCTCAAGGGAAACAACGTAATGTTCCCCTTTCTTGGGTTTGGCGGATCAAACCCTGGCGGCGGATGGGAGGAGGGGTTCAACGTTATGAACATCCGAGGTGGTGGAAGGAGGCCAACGTTATGGCTCCTTAGAGAACTTTGAGAAAAGGCTAGAAGAGCCTTCAAAGAGAGAGAGAGAGAGAGGTGAAGCCAAGTGACAACTAGGAGGGACTCTCCACTAGATTGTCTTAAACTTAACTTGAGAAATACAATGAGAGTTCTACCCTATTTATAGAAAAACAAAGGGAAAACTAGGGTTGAAGAGGAAACCCTAATAGGCTTGGGCCCAAAATATCAAGGCCCAATCCATTACATCATTCTAAAAATATAAAGGCAATTCAAATCTTGTAAAGCTATAAATAGTAAACGGGACCACACCAAAGGTGAGCATGGCAACGGGAAGTGGCTCATGAAATGATATCACCGAGAGCACGCACACCAGAGAGGCGCGGCCCAGAAATAGAACCACTTGGAACCCTGCGTCGGAGAAGACTCCCTTCACTTGGCTTCATGGGGGACGCCAGGGATGCGCAAGTCAGATATGCGCTAGACTAAGGTCTTGGCCCAAGTCACTGTCCATCATTCTCCCCTTCTTAAATACGAATCGTCCTCGATTCGTGCACGTAGAGCTGAGGGGGAACACATAAAACATATTGGCGCTTATCCCCTTCTTAATGACAAAGTTGGAGTGTGGGAGGGCGCCAATCATGTGAGTGAGCTGCTGGTGTTGTTGGACGAACAAAATGCAGGAGCCTTGCTCCCCTTCTTGGAACGAGAATACCTCTCCAGGGTCGAAAGGGTAGCAGAGATGGCCTGGGATAGCTTGGCCAACGGTGTTGGCTACACAGCACTCCATGTCGGTATGGCCGCACTCAGGGAGCTCCATGACAAACTCAGTGCATCGGCCAGACTTCAACTCATCTGTGGGATCGGATGGCTTCGGTGTAACAACCGTCATAAGCAAAAGGTCTGAGGGCACGATAGGCGTGTAGCGGGTGATGGTCGGTGTAGCTACATTGTCGTTGTCAGCAGGAAGCACGTCGGTCTTGTCGGTCCGAGGCACAACGTCCGTCTTGGGCTCATCTGTGGTCATCGTGCCGACCATGGCTACATTGTTGTCGCCAGCAAAAAGCACGTTGGTCTCATCGGTCCGAGGCACAATGTCCGTCTTGGGCTCATCTGTGGCGCTAACGGGTGCGGAAATAGGCGCTACAGTACACTCTGAGTCTTGAGCAGCTCGGAGAGCAGCGTTCTCGGCGCGCAACTCAACGACACAAGCAAGAAGCGATGCGGTGTCCTCAGAGGGGGTATGAGCCTGTTCAGGTCTTTGGTGGTCGCCTGCAAATCGCCGTGTCATCACATAAACCAACTGTTCCCATGTAGTAATTGGAATTAAGCGGCGCTCTGCACGTCCTTGTTTGAGTTGAGACCACCATGCACGCGTCGTGCGTGAAGTAGGTTGTCGCCACCTGAACCTTCTCGTACTCCGTGTAAGGACAGTGGCGCAGAGCAAAGGCCGTGTTGCGGAGCCAATGGTGACACATGGCGTAGTCACTAACACCGTCAAAGGGTTCGATGTACGCACGAGGCACACGGCAGGGACTTTCGGTTGGAGCTCTCTGGCTACGATCATAGTGGCGCCCCGGGTCATGAACGCGGCGTGCAAGGTTGCGATCTATTCCATGGCGCGCGGCACGTAGCTCGGATGGGGCGCGCCTAGAGTAGTTGTCAGCCACATTCAAGGGTCGTGGTGCCATCTCGATTGTACCTATACGAAACATGAGTAAGCGGAAGTCAAAGCAATCAAAGGCACGAGAACCTAACGACAAACCAAGTCCTTGTCACAAACGACCCAAACTTTGGCACTCAAGGGCCGAGAAATTTGGGCAAGCGTGAGGCAGATTAGGCTTGACGTAAGGCTAAAAGCAATGAAGTAGCAAGCAATTGATTCACACAAGCGTTGATAATTAAATGCTACTTGGAAATGGGAAACTTGAAAAAAAAAATGGACCTTGGAAATGGACGGTCAAGCAATGAAGAATCACGCTTGAACCGCACAAGTGAAGGTGAACAGAGATATATGAACGAACTTAGAAATTTATGAAGAGAACAAATGCAGAAGCAATTGAAATATATGAACAAACTTAAAAACGGGATTGAGTGCCAAAATTTAAAGATCGAAAGGAACAAGAAACTTAGCTTGAGGAATGGCTTTGATACCAATTGATGCGATTGATCCCCGCGGAGCAAGACCGATCTAGATCCGGATCGTTTGTTCTTCCCAAGCAAGCACTCGTTCTTCGCGTTCTTCGTGTTCTTGGCTTTCTTCAATAACTCCTTTAAGGGAAACAACGTTATGTTCCCCTTTCTTGGGTTTGGTGGATCAAACCCTGGTGGCAGATGGGAGGAGGGGTTCAACGTTATGAACACCCGAGGTGGTGGAAGGAGGCCAACGTTATGGTTCCTTAGAGAACTTTGAGAAAAGGCTAGAAGAGCCTTCAAAGAGAGAGAGAGAGAGAGAGAGGTGAAGCCAAGTGACAACTAGGAAGGACTCTCCACTAGACTGTCTTAAACTTAACTTGAGAAATACAATGAGAGTTATACCCTATTTATAGAAAAATAAAGGGAAAACTAGGGTTGAAGAGGAAACCCTAATGGGCTTGGGCCCAAAACATCAAGGCCCAATCCATTACATCATTCTAAAAATAGAAAGACAATTCAAATCTTACAAAGCTATAAATAGTAAACGGGACCACACCAAAGGTGAGCATGGCAACGGGAAGCGGCTCATGAAACGATATCATCGAGAGCACGCACGCCAGAGAGGCGTGGCCCGAAAATAGAATGACTTGGAACCCTGCGTCGGTGAAGACGCCCCTCACTTGGCTCCATGGGGGACGCCAGGGACGCGCAAGCCAGATATGCGCTAGACTAAGGTCTTGGCCCAGGTCACTGTCCATCACCCGAGATGGCTACACGTGGGCTCAGTGTAGACAACCTGAAGAATCACTGCTTGACCACATGGCTAGATGATGAGCAGATCGCGTCGAGTTATCTGCTCTATTTGATGGGCTCGACCCTGTTTCCCGACAAGTCCCAACACATGTTGCCCCTTATCTGACCTACGTGAGTGACATTCATGCCACTCGTAACCTTTCTTGGGGTTCCGGCGCGTTGGCATTCATGTATCGGTCATTGGGCGAGTGTTCACGGCATGAATGTCGTCAAATGTCGACCTGCTACACGTTGTTGCTGGTAAGAATTGTGTTGCATTTTTTTTTTAATTAAATTTAAGGTATAGGTTGATATGTTTGTAAAAACATATTTATGTACATGCTTGGATCTATCTATACTTCCCTAGCTTTCGTTCTGAACAAAATCCCTGCTTCGGAGATGATGTGCCATATGCCAGCCGATGGAACCCTGTGCAGACTCGTAGTAGACAGAGAAGAAACTACAGGGAGGAGCTAGATTTAATTCAAGCTTGGCATGTAAGTATCATACGATGTGGTTTATTTCTCATATTAAAGTATTACAATTGTGTAAAGTTACTTACGGTTGTGTTAATTGCATCCAATTTTGTATAGGTTGACTGGCAGCCCTATGGCTATGTTAATTACAGTATGTCGGAGTTGGCTCCTACCTTTTTTCATGGGGTCATCTCATTTCTGAGAATTATCGAGCCCTATATGCCGGATAGGGTATCGAGGCAATTTGGAGTGGTACAGGGGATTCCCCGCCCGGTTATAGAGCCCATCAAAGCGCACAGACATCCCAGCATCAAGAGTTATATAGTACAGTATGACCCTGCTTCAAATTGGAGTTGGGATGCAAGAAGTGGACACTCCATCTGGATCACACATATGGGCCCTCATGCTTCAGAAGGATATGAGTGCAGTGCCGACTACATGGAGTGGTATATACCTCGTACACACCCATGTGTCAGGCCTCATGATGCTGGCATCAGAGATCCTGTCCAGGTAAAAATATGTGTTGGATGTTTGTTTTTAAATTACATATACAATTAAAGCTTTACCTTAGTTAATTTTTACGTATTTCTGTAGGTCATTGGACAAGCATTGCATCATCTAAATCATTTCCATGATGCGGAGGAAGAGCAGTTCTTCAACATGCGCGAAGCTGTGCGACACTGCATTCAAGACTTCAGACCCTTCGAACATGGCAATGATGAGGAGGACGACGAATATTAAGATGCATAGGTTTTCATTTGGTACTTTGGTTGTATTTTAGGAAGTGTCGCACGGTTTATGGAATTGTAGTTTCTTGATTAGTTTTATGATGATAATCAAACTAATTTGGATGTCTGTCCAAGCTGACACGAGTCTTTCCCTGTACGGGATCAGCCAGCTGTTTCTTACATATTGAGTCAGACGTGGCCAAACCCTCCATTCGTACTCGGGTATAGTTGTGTGCATCCGTCCGTGACGGACCAAATGGATTCGTCCATGACAGATGGATCACTTTGGTCCGTCACGGACGGATGCACATGGTTCGTCACTGACGAAACGATGCGTGAAATAACAATTTCACTCGTGCGTGAAATAGAAATCGTGTATATATAGATAGATAATCATTAGTGTTCTGATATGTGTAAATACCTAAGCTTGAACTTTCATTAGGTGAAAAATTGAAGGCAACTTCCATTTTAAAAATAATGTAGAGATCATATTTTTTTACCTAAATTCAAATATATGCATGATCATATGAATAAATCTCACTTAAAAATAGATAACATATGAAATAAATATATGTATTCTTTATATGGTTTATCACGTGTGATTATATGTGTAAGCTTATAGATAAAACATGTCATCTTTACAACACATTCATATACTTTATCATGTTGTTGCTCCAAATTTATAAGTTTCACAATCTTTTAATTATCAAATGATGTATATAGTAGGGTTTTAATATATATAATTTATTAGTAAACGAATCTGATGAGAACTGTTCTTAAAATGAGAACTTCTCTTAAAATAGGAACTAGTCTTGTACACCAAGTTGTATAAATTTGTGCACTAAAGTTTATTGAAAAGTGTACCAAAATATGTGAAGTTGTGCACCAGAATTTTATTGAGTAATGAACTTGCTTTTTTTTCTAAGTACACTAGCAGTGCACAATGTTTGTCTACCAAGTTGTACGAGTTTGTGTACCAAAGTCTGTTGAAAAGTGCACCATAATATGTTGAATTGTGCATCTGATTTTTATTGAGTAGTACACTTGTATTTTATTCTAAATACAATGGAGTGTACAAACACATGAACTATGGTGCACAATTACTAGTAACATGGTGCACATTTATTTATGACATGATGCACTTGTATATTATTTAATTGTATACTTGTATTTTATTTAAATGGTGCACAATTATTTCCAATATGGTGCATAAGTATTCATAACATGGTGCACATCCAAAATAATGCACAAACAAGTGCACTGGCCGGTCAATGTAGGTCAACGGTCGGTCAACACCGGTCAACGGGCGGTCAACGGACGATCAACGCCAGTCAACGGTGGTCAACACCGGAGCTCCGGTGGGTCAATTGGGGAGACTAGTTGTGCACCCAAATATGTGTGCATGAGATTGCAAGTGCATTGTACACTTTCTCCCCCTTGTGCACCAGTTCACATTTTAAGAGAGTTCTCATTTTAAGAAGTGTTCTCACCAGATCCGCATTCTAATTTATTATATATGTTCCAACATGTATATTTAGTATGGTATAATAAATAAAATAGCCAGAAATTTACTTTTTGTTTGATATGTAATGCGAGATTGTAATTTCTTTAAAAAATAAAAAGAATCTATACATATAATATTAATATTAGATATTTCCATATATAAGTGTCACGCAATCTTGAAATCTATACATAGAATATCTATATTCTATATTAAATTTTACCATATATGTACATAATATTATAAGATTTCTAAAAAATTAAGGTTTACAAATTAATATTGTGAAACATAACCCTCTTTACCACTAACTTAAGAGATTAGAACAATTAATTACTCAAAGTAGAGATTTATTCATAATTTTCACTAACTTGAATTGAAATTTATCTAATCAGATGATTGATATAATTAATTATCAACAATATGTTGTCTACATAAGAAAGTTATTATTTCTATGGGATTTGACATGATTTGTCTAATAGTATATTACCTAATTAATATAATGTTTGATGGAATATTCAATACATGGAATTATGGTAATTGTATGTACTTCCTATTACTTCTGGCTTCTTTATTTTGTAATGTATATAATACATAGATTTTATTTTGTTTGCTAACTAAGGAAAATTATGTAAATATAAGATAATGTAATATCTAAAAAATTAGAAGGACGAAAAGGTAAATGACAATTAAAATTGGTGATGTTGCATAGTTATAAGAGCGACATGTAGGAGAAATAAGAAGGGCTTTAGTATAGTATATAGATAATGTATGTTTGTTAAATGTGAACCTTTAATATATTAATTATGAACCTTTAGTTTATTAAATATGAACTTTCTCAACGATTCGGTCTTCAATGCAACCAGTCTAAATCTGTTTTATATGTTGTTGGTTTGGTGTGACTCCCTCTGCCCTGGATTCCATTTTGCGCATCACTGTCCTCAATCAAGGAAACCTCCCCATTAAATATCTTGGCCTCCCTCTTCACTCAAGGAAGCTCAAAATCAATGAATATGCGGTCTCACATGGAAAATTCTTGCAAGAATTCAATCATGGACAACTAAAGCTCTTTCGTATTCAGGTCGAATTCAACTGATCAAATATGCCCTCTCTAGCATCTGTAACTTCTAGATCAAAGCTTTTCTCATGCCTAAAGAGTGTTGAAACACATTAAAAAAACGCTCAAAAGTTTCCTTTGGAATGGCATCAGTGAATCTCATAAAATTCTAGTTGCTTGGACTGACATCACCAAGCCCTGCCAAGAGAGAGACCTTGGAATCAAGGAATCACTTTCATGGAACAAAGCAAATATTTCTTAACTAATGTTTGATCTTGACAAAAATTCAGAAAACTTCTGGGTGCAATGGATCAATCACAATCAGCTTGGCAACCTCAGCATTTGGGAGATTGAGAAAAAGACCACTGGCAGCTGGATGTGGAGGTATATCCTTCTTGTCCGAGACTATATTCTTAACTCAGAGTGTGATGACTGTGTAATAACCCAAATTTGTGATCCTTTATAAGGATTAGAGTGCTATCCATGTCAACAAGAGTTATTCCTTATCAGGGTTCAAGTGAGAACAAAGAACTCTGAAGTTAAGCGTGCTAGGAGTTGAAGATCTACAACCTTCAAATTAGGAAATATTGTGTGCTTTGAATGCATTTAATACTTGTTTGAATTTGAAAAGTGTAACCTTCAACCCTCTTAAAGCCCATTTAGTCGTGCATTTAGTATAGGATCTTGAGTCATTTGTCTTTCCTTATTTGGCACATATACAATCCGAGTTGAATTGCCTACGTTAATTGCCAAACCGGGCCTTCTTGTGGAGGAACGAATCCGAAGTGCGTACGCTTTGTTACTCGAGTTGCCTTGCCTATTTCTTGTTAAGTTTTCTGCATTTCCTTCGTCAAAAAAAAAGAGAAGAATCTTAGAAAAACTCGGCTTGATATTGTACAAAAGAGCAAGCCAAGACAAGTCAAAAAAAGAAAAAAGAAAAAGAAGACGTACACTTTCTTTGTGAAGCATTTGTAAGTGAAGTTGTAATTCCTTTTGCTCGAGCTAACATTAGTAAGTGGTAATAGGAGACAAGTACTTACAAGTATTGCTTGAGTTGTGAATTAACTTAAGCTTTGACAAGGATTGTGGTGCACTTTATTTCCAATTTTGTGAGTCTTTTTCATATAGGAGCCACCCTAACCCAAGAACTTGTTGGATTCCGAGTCCTAATTTAAATTAGGCAAATTTGGCAATCTTACTTGTTACGTACCTTTGTTGGAGTTTCTTTGGATTTTGTTGGCTGTCGTGTGCTTGTTTTGTGAAGGTTGGAGATGGTGAATCCCAAAGACAAGCAAGCCGCTAATGAGGACCCCAAGGAGGTCTCGGCAATCACTATGGAGACACTCCTCAAAGCCATTCAAGCTTCTCAAGAGGAATCCGACGAGCGCGCCCGACAACACTTGAGCGCCATGAGGGAGGAACACGCTGCATTCATGCGCGCCATGGAGGAGAAATGGAGGACCACGCCGGGTGTCTCCTCCGTCCAAGGCCAAGGAGGGTCTTTGCCACAAGCAAGTGTCGGCACCTCCTCCGTGCTAGGCTTGCGCCGTCGGGTGATCAACTCTCGGTGCCCATGACTACTTGGCCGTTGCCAACTCCGGGAGTGACCAATCATGCCTTGACCGAGGGCTTCCAAGGGCATGCACATCACATGAGCACTACAAGGGAAGAATATGCTTCTTTTAATTTTTCATTGCCTTTTGCTCCTACTACTATGCCTTTTAGATCTAACCATGCAGATTCCGGATTAAGGCTTGGAGAGCAATCGAGAATGCAGCCCAATGATATCCCTAGGTCTCAAGGACCCTTGATCCATCCCCTAAGGAGTGCGCCAAGCCGAGGCGGAGCGTCCCAAGGACAAGGACAGGGCGACTACATGCCCTATGAACCACGCGGCACCGGCGGCAATGGCAACCAATACCCGGCCAATTTGGAGCAACCTCGACCACATGGAGTAAAATTGGAGGTACAATGCTTTGGTTTAAATTGTGAGCCCGAGGTATATCTTGATTGGGAACAAAAGACCGATCAAATATTCCAGTACTATAACTACTCGGAAGCTCAACGAGTAGCTATAGCTATAATCAAGTTTGAGGGATTTGCCTATCAATGGTGGCTTGGGGACAAAGAGGAACGAGAGTTCCATGGAAACCCCCAAGTGACCACATGGCAAGAGCTCAAACGGGCTCTTAGAGATAGGTTTGTTCCGGATGACTATGCCGAGAGGGTTCATGAGAGATTGGAACAACTTGAACAAGGGAATAAAACCCCGGATGAGTTCTACATGGATCTAAAGACCTTGGTCTTTAGGTCCGGACTTAGAGTTCCCAAAGGGTATCTTATTTCTAAGTTCATTAACCATCTCAATGCACTGATTGATGAAAATAGCCAAACTGAATACTGATTATAATATTATGTATACACTCTATACGATTTAGGTGTTTGTTAATATTAAGTAGTTATTAGAAAACTGATTACAAACTAATTTTATTTCCTAAGTCTGAAATGCACAGAGATGAGTTTATGAACACATATTTTTAAATGACCGAGGATCTGTTAAATGATGTCCCCATTTCTAGCATAATCTCATTACTTAATGATTTAGTTTGATAATTGCTAGATAGTTAAGTGTTGTGCCTTTCAGAGTGACTAACGTCTTTTGGTCACTTTAGCTACTCTTTAGCATGTAATAATAATTTTATATAATTATTCTTCTGGTCACTTTAGCTATTTTGTAGCATGTAATAACAATTTATTAAATCTACTAAACTAAATTTATTTACTGCACTGAATAAGGCATAAATATTAGAATAAACTGAAAGATTCTAATGTTTGACAAAACTACGGTTACAAAAGATTCTTTAGCATGAAATAATGTTTGACATTCTAATACTTACTACATTGGATAAGGCACAGATATTGTAATAACATTTTATCTCTTTAATGAGTAATAAAAGATAGTTTTAATTTTAGTATAGGAGGCATACATTTAGATCTTTCGGTTTAGGTTAGGGTTTATCTCTTGGCTTATATGTCGAGTGCAATCCCACATGGAATTCCTATAACAAAATAAATAAGTTAAGTACATAATAGATTTAAAAATTATAATTAACATAGTATGATGTTAATTTTAAAGATAAATAACCATGACTTGGAAGTATATCTTGAATCAGAATAAGAGGAATAAGAGATGTATCTTGGATTTCATATGTTGAAACATGTAATTGGAAATTATTTTTAAAATCAATAATCACACTACCATTTAATTATGATAAAGATAGGCTAAATTTATATGGTACAAGCACTACCTTGCAGAATATGATTCAAAGTGAACTTCACATTCTGACAATCTGATTTCCAGTTCAAAACCATTTAAAAGTGTAGGGTATATTTTCATATCTATAAGGAACAATTTGAAAGTCAGTAATTATATTATAAGTTAAGAAGCAAAAAGAAATAATCTAAATTGAAATGACAGAAGGACTACATTGTATACTATGATCATATTGAACATGACATTCCTAATGTAATATTTTTTTGTTATCAGGGACAACTCGTGTGCTCACATGCAATCAGAGAGAGTAAACAATTGCAAAGAATACAGGATATATAGTAAGTTTATCAAGAAAAGTACGTTACAATTAATATTTATTTTTTGTATTCATATTTTTAAATATGTCAATTTGGTTTTATGAAATTGTAAATATACCTATTAGGCCAATTAGCCCATTAAATGTTAGCATCATAAATATATATACTTATTTTATGGCCCAAATAGCCCATTAATTTTTTAGTAATCTGAAATGTTAAATTTTTTGACTATGCAATTTTTTAATCTGTCTTCTTTCAATCAAATTTTTTTATGAATCAATTTTTCATTATAGCCAAGCAATCATACTATACTTCTCAAATTTATGTAGCTAAATGTATAATATTTTTGAACAATTAAATCACATAATACAAGCGATTCATATCAAAAACCAAAATATTAATGTTTACTTAAGAATTAGCACCCAATTATATCCAAACTCCCCTTGATTATTGTTTGTTCACGTTTTATTGAATAAATTCATTCGATGATTTCAAACCGAAGGGATGGCCAGAGTTATAGATAAATATATAAACACAAAGACAGATTAGGAGAGAGAGACTCACGAAAATGAACCATGCTTGGTTCGGACAACTTCGGACTTTGAGCTCAGAGGAAAACTCCAGATGGGCTTCAGAACTTGCGATCCATATCATCTTTCTCCGAGAAAATTAGGGTTTTGGGAACCTTCTAGTAACAACTCCAGATCTACTCATCAAGCCATTTTTTTCCTTTGCATGTTATAGAAAAAAAGAGTAGAAGAGATGTTTTTCCTTGGATCTGACATAGATAGTCGATGGATCTGAACATGCAAAGGAGATTAAGCTTTTTTTTTCCGGATCTGTGAGCTCTAGATCTCCTTTTGGAGTTTGTTTAGGGTAGATATCCATCATTGGGTCACAAAAAACTCGGATATGTAATCTTTAGATCAGAGTGTTTTTGGAGAAAAAAAACTTGGATCTGGAAGATTTACAAAAAGAAAGAGAAGCAGATTGTGGACGGAATTTCCAGAAAAGGAAATATGAAGAAAATCCTAAAAGCTTTAATCTGTAATGAGAAATGGAGATGGAATTTGAAAGAAGCAAAAAGGAAAGAATGTTCTTCACTGTTGAACATAAAAGAGAGAGAGAGGGACACCGAAACGGAAAGGAGGCGGAAGAGAAATGGTTAGGGTTTGCCCGATCGGTGGCTTTTGTATTTTTTTGTATTTTTTAAATACAAAATAAATGGAAAATGGGCTAAAGAACTAGGCTTGATCTGTAATGATCGGCTGAAACTAATTGGGCTTTAAGTCCATTTATTATATAAAAGGGCCTAATTGAAGTCGGACATATAACTGGGCTTGATTTAAAAATATGAAGCCTATTATTAACCCAATTCGATGTATGTGTTATTATTTTCAGCCTATTCCAATATTATTTTGGCCCATATGTCCATTTATTATTTATAATTTTATTTTTAATATTAAAATAAATATTTAGTATGTACAAAGTTGTATTATTTAAAAGTGTTTATATATTATTATAAACTTAAAATAAATTATTAGTTTATATATTTATTTATTTTGTCTATTCCCATATGAAAAACTACTTAGCCAAATTTTACTATTAATAAAGTTATGGAGAGTTCCGCCTCTTTTTATATAATATAATTTTTTAATATCTTCAATATTTGTATTCAGTTAGTCATTTTTTATATAAGAATTTCTCTACTTCTATAACAATCATTAACTAAATATTTCTATATGAATGAAATATATAATTTTTATATACTATTTTTACAAATATAAAAAAAAAAAAAAAATCCCGTACAAGGCACGGGTACTACACTAGTTAAAGGAATGAGGGAAGGAAGAATAAAGGAATGGAGATCAAAACTTCGACAATCAAACAAATCAATCTTAAACAACGTCCAAAATGAAAAAAAAAAATCCATCTAAAGAAGAGAACAATATAGTTTTAAGGTTTACATAATTTAGAAATACTAATTATCATTTTTCTTTATGTAAAATTCCAATTTAGGTCACACATTTTATTTTCTTCCTTTACCTTTGAATTTTAATGTGTTTTTAAATAATAAATTTAATCGTGAACGATCTATACTCGTTATTATTTAAAAAAAGTTTATTAAACTTGCTACTATTTGGTGGGGTCTATCATCTATGGATTAAAAGAAAAAAAATCTTAATTGTGACTCAGCTGATCTAATTTGAGACCTAATACAATAAACAAAATCTATAATTCGAATAAAATAAAATAAACTAATGAAAATGATAATATGACACAAACAAAAATAAAAACATCACAACCAATGAAATATAAAAATATAAAATGATATAGGCCAAAGACAAATTTCTATAAAATTAACTTTGACAGCGCTAAAAGCCAAAATGGTGAGACAACCATTGAATATATTATCTTTAATGAAATAGCAGATCTAATTAGCATTTTCACCAACAAATGTGGGAAAACTCAATACTAGTAGGAGAAGCCATAATACTGAGAGAACACATTCACGGGGCCAAATGATTTAATATCAAATTCCTACAAGTTCAAGGGGGTAATTTTTTGCCTTATTAACTCTATTAAAGGTATATGAACTTCCCTATTGAAATTGAAATGATCATCATTGATATCCTCGTTGATATTCAATTTTTCTCTATAGTCCACTGTAGACACATTTTCAGAGAGGAAAATTGTACTGCCGACCGATTAGTATCGCTTAGATTTTCACCTCATGTGTTAGATTTACATAATGATCTAGAACTTAGGTCATGTTTATCAAGGGGTCCTTTAAAAATCTCTAAAATCCACTTTTTCACTTTTTCTCTCTCTCCAATGATCTTAAACCCATTTATACTATTAACTAGAAATCTAAGTCTGTGCTTCGCACGAGCCTTTTATCTATGTAGTGTCACGATTTAAATTTGAGTTTCTAATATATGGATTGTTGTTTCATGTTTTATCTTAGACGATATATTGTTTGATATGTATTTAAATGTAATATCTAAGTCTTAACAGAAAAATGTAATATCTAAGTATTTTAGGTATAAAATGCTATGATTGTACGAAGTACAATTTTATTTATTTATTTTGGTCAGAAGTTCAATTTAAATTTTGAATTAAGGTGGTAGTTGTTTTTTGTAAGGATGCGTTTTTTTCCTTTGAAAATATTTGGGAAATATTTTAGAAATGCCTATCTAATTATATGTTGTGCTTTAACTCGAGTATTTGTAAGAAATTTGCTACAACAACTCTCATTTCTTACATGCTTCACTACCCTCCACGTTTCTAATTTTTTGCCTTTATCTTACAAATTTATTGCATTTTAGTAATGTCTTTTTTGTTATGCTTTAGTTATTAATATTCATTAATATATCGTTTTATTTATTTGGTATGGAATATATATCGTTTTATTAGTCACGTTGACTTTACATATTCCTAGACATTAATATCATTTTAATTAAAATATATTAGTCATTACTTCCTATTCTTATTAAATACGGAGTAATATAAATAATCGGTGACTCTGCATATTCTTAAACCTTGTTACATTTTATATAAAAATACATTAGTTATTTTATCGGTACATGCTTAATCTTCTTAGTGAAATTATAATTCATAACTTATTCCTTGTACATTTCATATGTGAGAGTGAGTACATGTCTATTATTTCGGCTTCCATCCTTGATTAATTCCTCTAGACCAACACAAATGAGGCCAAATTTAGTATATATACATGATGAGTGGAAAATGAATATGTATAAAATAAAACAATAAAAATCATCCTTAACCAAAATAACAACACACCTACCTAAAACGATTTAGTACAAAAAAGGAACTAAAAATACAAACCTAATTGAATTTATGCTACCAATAGTTGAAGGGTTTACATCATCCATAAAATAGTTTGCTTTATTCGTTACTAATAATCAGTCGTCCTAAATTGATTGTCTTTGTCCTCCTTCTAGTGAAAGCTACTGGTGCATGATGTAAACAATCGATGCCTCAATAGTGCTATTAGATTATCCAATTCTCTGACATCTTCACATAAAATTAACCTATCTCGATCAAAAGACAATTATATTAATAAATTTAAACCGATATATGTAAGTATTGTAGACTCTAAAAGAGATCCAAATACATATAATCAAGGATAGTTACCGTGAGGTGGATATATACTTGCATCATCGACAATCGGGATGATGGATACCCAGAGAAAATGAACGGAATACATCTTTAACTTAATAATCATGCTTACTTCAGTGACCATGTCTTTTTAAGGTGTTGCTCACTCTCTCCCAAGCTTTACTATATGGCTTTCTAAAGCTAATTTCCATGTAGAAGAATGAGATGATGGATACCCAGAGCAAATGAATGGAATATCACCGTTTTTGCCCTTTTATAGATCAAAATGTTACTTGGAAAGTGAAGCCATTTTGACATATAACCGTTTAGACATCTTGACTATAATTTGTTTCCAACCATTCACTGTATACTAAATACGGGAGTTATGTGTAGTAATTGGATAATATTAAAATAGGTGTAAATGAGAGCAAAATACAACGTATACAATATGTAGTAACTATCACTAATTGAGATTTAGGTTAAAAATGAGTCATAACCTAAAGAGTAGTCCGTACGTAGAGGCAAGATTTAACTGAAAAAAGTGTGTGTGGGGAGGGAATAATTACTTACAAATAGTGCTCATTTTTATATATACACATAATTATGCTATGGTATATTAAAATAAACAAAGAAAAATTAATTACTTAAATTACAAAGTAGCCTATAATTATACTTATGTATTTTATATTGTTTTATAAACCCTATAGTAAAAACCGATCGGAAAATCGAACATATTATATACATATTATATACTAAGGGTGATAAACTAACCCTACATGCAAACTATACATTTAGGCCTATTTAAGCCTTTGATTTTGTCTTTAAAAGTTAGCATTCAATGACCTAGAATGCTAACTTTTAAATATATATATATAGATATAGATGGTTGCTTTTCATGCTTAATAAAAATATAAATTGAACTATGTTGAAAATTTAACGTGAAGATATAAGAGTTATACAACGATATGAAAATGAGGACTTTTTAACTGATTAATATGTAGTAATTGTATATAATCGTGAATCAAAAACTTTGTATATTATGTAGACGATTATAGATTATTAATATAATTGTTAATATATGAAATTGTCACTTTAGTACTTTTTGGATTTGAGAAATTATTTAAATTTTGTGCTAAATAAATATAGCATGAAATGAAGAAGAAAAAAACTAATTCATCTTTAAAAGTTAGCATTCAATGACCTAGAATGCTATCTTCTAAATATATATAGATGATTCTTCAAGGATCCCAAAAAGCGTTTGTTTGTTCCTCCTCAAATTAAAATATACTCTTTATATTAAATATACACAACTTTTAATATAAAGGTAGCATCAAGTGGCAAGCTTTGAAGACTGGTTTTTCTCTTCCTCTGCTGGCTTGGTTATCACATGTATTGTTGCTTTGTCTGATCTTGTTTCTGTCTTTCTTGTATTTGGTTTGGATATTTTGTTGCTTTTGATACTGGTGTTTTGTTCTGTTTTTTTGTCTTAGTTTTGTGTGGTGTTGTAATTTGGTGTTTTCTTGCTTGTTTTCTTTCTCTTTTTGGATTGTTATTGTATTTGGTTGTTTGGTTTGTGTTCGTATTGGTGTTTGTATAAAGGACGTTGGGCCTTTTTCCCAACCATTAATAAAATCTTACCATTTGGCTGAAATATACACAACTTTTAACGCCCCGACAAAATTGATATTTACCGCCCTGGTCCATCCGTGACGGGCCAATCATGTTCATCCGTGACGGATGAACATGATTCATCTGTGACGGGCCAAACATGTTCATTTGTGACGGGCCAAAGTGTTTCATCCATCACGGACGAAACATGTCCATCCGTCACGGATGAGGTTAACAACCATAAACATTAAATGTTACTTGTCCCCACCTAACAACATTAACTACTGTCTCTAACATATTACGGCCAAAATTAAACCCTAAACCTCAATCACTCATTCTCTTCCATCTCACAACACCTCTTCCATCCTCTTCCATTAGTTTGATTCTTTTCCATGACAAATGAAGATAATTTTTTTAACTTCAATGGTGGAGAAGATGTTTCAAGAGATTATCATCACAATGAGGTATGTTTTTTAAGTGTTTACTTTACATGTTAGTGGAAGTTAAGAATTTTATGGTTCTTTCTTGTGAATGTCTATATGTTTGAGTTGTTCTTTGGAAAAACAAACACTTTCTTAAGGTAATTTTCAATAGTTGTTACTATAAATTCATAAAAAAATCATCTTTGATTATGTTGTACTAAAAAGTTGGAGATTTTGTGTGTAAAACTGCATGTTTGAGTGTTTGGCATTGTTATAATAATTTTTACTAGATCTTTGCAAGTGTAAAAACTTCGTTCTTGACTGCTTTTTTGAAAGAAAACCGTCCATTAAGAATGGAATGCATTCATACGTCACGAATGGAATGCATCCATTTGTGACTGATGGAATGCATCCGTTCGTGACATATGGAATGCATCCATTCGTGACGGACGGATTAGTTAACAGAAAATGCATGCTAACTTTTTTTTACTTCAATAGGGGAGCAATTTTGTGAACAACGGTATTAACAATCTTTCCCTGAATGATTGGGACATGGCACCACCGTCCTTTTCACTTGGGTTGTTCGGCGAAAGTTGTGGGCCTCAACAACCGCATATACCATTTTTAGATGGTTTAGCTCATAGTGGAATTCCGTCCGTAAGGTGGGAGGCTCCACCTCAGTTTGGGTTCCCGACATTACACACACAGCCGCGGTTTGATTTTTCTACACCTGAAGAAGTATTTGTTTCGGAAGATTATTCAGAGAAGTTTACCACGGGTGAAGTATTCGGCTCCAGAGAAGATGCATTTAAATGGGCTAGACAAATTGGGTTTGATAATCACTTCCGCATCACTATTGGTCGGGATAGTAACCTTGGTGGAGGAAGCCTTCGGAAGACACAGTTGCAGTGTGAAAAAGTGGGAATTTACATTCCTCAAGATAAAAACAGAGTAAGGCAAAGAACAAGGAGTAAAAAATGTGGGTGTGCATTCAGATTGTTGTGTCAAGAACAACCGAGAGACTCATGAAGATCAATGTAGTTGTTGGAACCCACAACCATGTCATTGGTGATGACTTGTGCGGGCATGCATTCGCTAGCAGGATGACACCTGAGCAGAATAAGTTGTGTAAGTCCATGACAGAAAATCATAATAAACCATCCAAGATTGCAACAAAACTTAACCAGGACCCAAACAACTACACTAAAATGAAGCAAGTGTACAAGGTCCGACATAGTGGGATGGAAGGAAGAACCGTGGTCCAAGAGTTCTTCCATAAGTGTAAGGAGAACAACTACTTTATGGAGTATAGGTCGGATCCAATGACCAATAAGATCGCCGACATTTTATTTGCCAGTCCAGACTTCATGAAATTCCTAAAGGCATTTCCGTACGTCCTTTTGTTAGACTCCATATACAACACAAACAGGTTAGTATAATACATCTACATGCTATATCTACTTGTTGATATATTTATTCATTATGCAATGACATATCTACTTGTGCAGGTATGACTTGCCTTTTCTCGAAATTATAGGAGTCACATCTACATGGAAGAACTACAATGTGGTGGGGGCGTTTCTACAACGTGAGCAAGAAGACAACTATGTGTGGGCCGTACAACAACTTTTTGAAATGTGTAAAAAGTGTCAAGTAACACCTACATGTCTAGTGACAGATCGTGAAAAGGCCTTGATGAATGCGTTAGATAGACTCTTTCCAAGTGCAAAGTCTATCCTCTGTAGGCGCCATGTGAAGAAGAACATAGAGGATCATGCTAAGAAGGAGATGAAGGATAAAAGCTTGGGTACAAGGTTTGCAAATACATACTATAATTTATTCAAGCAAACAATTGTACATGAGTGCAAGAAGGAGTTGCGAGGAATTGAGTCGGAATTGAGGGCTTAGCCACATCTGACTCAATATGTAAGAAACAACTGGATGATCCCGTATAGGGAAAGACTCGTGTCAGCTTGGACAGATACTATTTTCACGCTTGGAACTTCCACGACAAACAGGTTAGTGCATTATCCAATTTGTATTGCATTCTGTATTCACTGCATTTGCTAAATATTCATTGCATTATGTTCTCTGCATAAACTATCTGTCACGTGTGGATGGAGTCCATATGTGACGGACGAAGGTATGTCGTCCGTCACATGTGGATTCTATCCATACGTCACAGACGACAGTGTTTCGTCTGTCACGTATGAAGTTCATCCATACGTGACGGACAGTTTCTGTAGAGAATAGAAAACTTGCGTATGATCAAACTTTAAACTCTTGTGTACTAACTATTGGTTGAAGGAGCACACTCTAGTTTGAAAGACTTCTTGACTACTCCACATGGCAGTCTAGACACGATATTCGGTCAATATCATTCAAAGATGGGTAACCAAGTAAAGGACATCAAGGGGACCTTCTACGAGAGTGTACAAAACATGATGACTCTTGTGACAAGAGCTAATGTTTTCAAGCGGTTGAAGTACAAAGTATCTAAGGTTGCACTTGACCTCTTGACGGAGGAATACAAAAAAGGGGAAAATCCATTTTGTGACAAGATCTGCAGATGCCAGATGAGGGTGAGAGATGGATTGCCATGTGTGCATGACATTGCTAGAAATGTGCGAGTTTAATCCTTATTAAGCCTTCAGCGTTGCATCCATTTTGGAGATGATTGAGTTTGTCAAAAGTGCAAGACGAAGGTGAGGCTGAGGTAAAGCGCAGAGTCGCGAGATCTTTGATGGATCAGTTTTATACGGATCAGTTCCCCAATCTGTCAGTAGATGATCAAGAAAAATGTGTCTCACGACTTTATGACATAGTTCGCCCCGAGGGGACTAGTCTGCAAGAGCCGACTATTGTGAGGCATAGGGACGACCAATGGGAGCT
The DNA here is from genome assembly GCA_027886185.1 of Rheum nobile. NCBI lineage: Eukaryota > Viridiplantae > Streptophyta > Magnoliopsida > Caryophyllales > Polygonaceae > Rheum > Rheum nobile. The sequence goes on along the minus strand of WOAB01000025.1, from coordinate 1,463,413 downwards.
CCAAACAAAGATACCACTAAAAGACATCCTTCTTCATGGGAGTACACAGACAAAGATATGGAAGGGACACCTCCCAAGAAGCAACGAGATAGGCCACCAAAGCCCACTAGCACACCTTCACCAAACCCTAAAGCTCTTACCACTCCTTTGAGGCCATCTCAGGTTAGAGCTCCTAAGAATCCAGTGAGTCAAATGTTTCCACCACCTTATCTGCCTCCACAGTCCTTCATTAAAGACTCTAAGCCGTATAAGGGTATAGTTTCATCGTGTATGCATGAACACTTGAACGGTTACTTTGATATTGTTGGTGATGGAAATTGTGGATACAGAGCCGTTGCAGATCAACTAGGCCTCGAGCAGGAACAATGGATGATTGTCCGGCGATCCATGATTGATAAGGTGAAAGAAATTTGGGAATTGTATGCTCAGACTTGCCTCTTTGAGACGATGCTGGAAAGAGTACTAGAACAACTTACATGGTTTGATTCTAGGATGGCCCTAGAGAATACTTGGATGGTGGTTCCAGATATGGGTTGTCTGGTCGCTTCTGCATTCAATTGTGCAGTTGTCGTGGTGGGTGGTGTAAACACTACTTTCTTGCCTTTGCAAGCGGATCCACATCATCCCAGAGGTGCTAAGCTTAAGACGATATGCATCTGCCATATTGAGAAGGAGAAACATTTCATTTTGGTATGGTACTAAACATTTCATTATTTTATATTTATTTTTTAAACCCATGAACTAGGCATCTGAGTACGTTCTCCATTCTTTTATAGATGACCCTATCAGAGACGTCACCATTACGTCTAGTATTTATCATGTGGGAGCATACACATGATGTCTCTGCTGCTTGTCTGTATGATCCATTCGTTCCTCAACTGATGGCGTTCGGACCTTCTTCCAAAAGAAAGAGTCGAGGTCGCAAGCCGACTTAAATGCTATTGTACTCGCACATTATAATGCTATTGTGATCCATGATTGTAATGCTATTGTAAGCCGACTTAAATGATATTGTACTCGCCTTGGCGCGCAAGAGATCTTTGTTTTTTGTTCCGTCTTTGGAGAAGTATAACTTTTTCTAACAAATTACCAAACAAATCCAAAATACCAAACAAGAGAACATACAAAGGTATGATCCAAACTCTCAACAAAGTACCAACAAACTTAAAAGCATCCACAATTAGCAACAAAGTACCAAATGAAAACATCAAAGAAGCAAAGATGTCCAAACAAAGCGAGGCAACCTATGCATCTTCATCTTCCTCGTTCTCCTCATCATTGTCCTGTGCAAAGGGTCTAAAGTCTTGAATGTAGTGTCGGACAATCTTGCGCATGTTGTAGAATTGCTCTTCCTCCGCATCATGGAATGGATTGAGACGATGCAAAGCTTGTCCAATGCACTAAAGAAATACGGAAAAATTAACTAAGGTAAAGCTTGAATTGTATATGTAAATTAAAAACAAACATATAACACATATTTTCACCTGGATAGGATCTCTGATGCCTGCATCCTGAGGCATGACACATAGGTGTGTACGAGGTATGTACCATTCCATGTAGCTGACACTACACTCATATTCATTGTTTGCAGGAGGGCCCATTTGTTCGATCCAAATGGAGTGCTCATTTCTTGCATCCCAACTCCGGTCTAAAGCAGGGTCATATTGTACTATATAACTCCTGATGTTGGGATGTCTGGCAGCTTTGATGGGCTTTATAACCGGTCAGGGAATCTGTTGTTCACGTCCAAACTGCCTCGCTACGCGATCAAGCATATATGGCTCTGTAATTCTCAGAAATGAGATGGCCCCATGAAAAAAGGCATGAGCTAACTTCGGCATACTGTAATCAACATATCCATAGGGCATCCAGTCAACCTATACAAAATTGGATGCAATCAACATAGCCATAAGTACCTTCACACAATTGTAATACTTTAATATGAGACATAAACCCCATAATATGATACTTACTTGCCAAGATTGCATTAAATCTAGCTCTTCCCTATAGTTTCTTCTCTGTCTACTACGACTTTGCATAGGGTTCCATCGCCTTGCATATGGCACATTATTGTCGAAGCAGGGATTCTGTGGAGGACGAAAGCTAGGGAAGTACAGATAGATCCAAGCATGTACATAAATATGTTTTTACAAACATATCAACCTAAAACATAAATTTAATTAAATAATATAAAAACAATATACAACACAATTCTTACCAGCAACAATGTGTAGTAGGTCGACATCTGACGATATTCATGGCGTGAACACTCGCCCAATGAACGATACATGAATGCCAAAGTGTCGAAACCCCAAGAAAGGTTGTGAGTAGCATGAACGTCACTCACGTAGGTCAGATATGGCATAGGCAACAAGTGTTGGGACTTGTCGGGAAAGAGGGTTGAGCCCATCAGGTAGAGCAGATAACCCGAAGCGATAGTCTCATCATCCAACTCTATGCTCAAGCAATGATTTCTTAGGTTATCTGCAGTGAGTCCACATTCTGCCATTTGTAGTGTCAAGGCAAAGAACTTCATTGCCCTATGTACTTGTTCATTGAACGATTCATTTTTTCCTTTGATACGATCATGGAGAGGAAGTCTCATTCCATTTCCATCAATGTTGAGGCCCAAAATCATGTAGACATCGAGGAGAGTTATAGTCATCTCTCCAAATGGCATGTGAAATGAATTCGTCTCCGGCTGCCATCGCTCCACAAAAGCAGAAATCAAAGGTTGATCTATATAAGTGTAGATCATGTCCTGCAGATGTGTGATGTCATTGTTTCGGGCCAGATCGCACCATGGAGATTCATCATCTAGACTCCATTTGTTTACTTGCTCATGCATGTGCTGAAATGTGAGAGTTTCTCGCTCCTATAAAAGAAAATATTAGATACAAAAATAAATAGGGAAATAATTTAATAAAGTATGTTGTATGGGATGTGAAGCTAAAAAGGAGGTTTGGGTTCTCTAGACCTCCAGCTACAGGTCCTACCAACTTCGGATCGATAGCATCCCCTCTATGGCCTCCAGCATGTCTACGCTATCTAGCTTGCCTAGGCTGACTAGCCTGTCTACGTTGTGTAGAAGCAGTCGGTTCCTCCGCCGGTTCCTCAACGCTAGGCTGCTGAACGGGCCAAACACCTTGCCCACTCATATCTCCCAACCACATAGGAACGTGCCAACCACTAGGCTGCTGAACAGGTACAGGAGGTACATACCATGTAGGATCCTATAAAACAAATTATTAAAAACAATATTAAATAATGTAATAGTTTAATTAAGTAAGCATATATATAAATACTTATCACATTCGGGTTAATTGTCTGGTATATCGGTGGATCGTTAAACGGCATGTTGTTCAATGGTGGGTCTGCATATACCGGTATGGTCGGTTCATTTACCGTACTCGGTTCTGCTTCGTTGCCTTTTTTGATTTTTTTTCTTCGAAGGTTGCCTTCTTCAGTATACGATGTCCTCATGTTCTTGTCCCTCATGAACAGCGTTCCACCTTCGATGACGGGTAGATCTTGTCTGGTTATCCATCTGTAACTGGAAAAAACAACACTTTAGAAGCAGCTATGCAGACCATATATAGAAAACTTACTCGTCAAGGAAGAAACTAGCAACAGCAAGACACTTAACATTTGCATTCTTTGGCGTAATTTCTCGAAAGTCATCACAGTGAATCATATCATGGGAAAACCCAGCAGATCCGTCCGTGACGGATCAAGCAGATCCGTCCGTCACAGACGGATTGCTCATCTTCTTCCTAAACAAAAATGGCAAGATCGAACCCTAAAACCTAAACTAAGCAATGTGCAAATCCAGATTCAAAACCGACATTTTTCCATTCAAACATGTTCAAATCCAACATTAAACACTTAATCATGTAAACCCTAAAACCTAACTCATCAAAAATTTGCAAACAAATTCAATAATTTCAACACACCATTAAACTAAGTCAAGAACAAGTAAAGATTTAACTAACCTCACGGATCGTAATGGACGAATTCGATTGATAAGTGACGGATCAGAAAGGAAGAGAGCGGAAGAGAGCTTTATTGAAAATTGCACCGTGTTTGGTGTGAATGTGACGGACGAGACAAAGTGATGTATTTATATATAGCAACTTCGTCCATGACGGATGAGTGTCATCCGTCCGTGACGGACGAACCAAGGCGCCAAATAGAAATTTACCCGGGGCTCTAAATAGCAACGGCCTAAATATATTCTTTATATTAAATTATCAATAAACCCTTTATATTAAATTACAAATATGCCCCTTATTAATTATATTTTAATACAAATATTTTTATATTATTAATTAAAAATAATATAAATATATTAAAAACAAGAAACTTCATTACATTAATTGAAGAAATATACATGACATTGGAATAACATAATTAATATCTGAAAAATTACGACAAACTTCATTAGACGATACAAACCTGAATAATTGAAAACAACACATAACACTAGAATAATTAATTTTTGTCAAATATTTCCCAAATGTGTTCTTGTAAATCTTCCTTAAGCTGGTGATGTTTACTTGTATCCCAAGGCGAACCCTCGCCGTGATGAAGCCACGCCTAGTCATCATTCTATCGATGGAGTATGTCCAATTCGAGTTATCGACCAAAGTAGTCTTCCTAGTTACTCCTTCATCAAATTGAGGGATTTGGTATCCATGATGAGTGTAAGAATCTTGCTCATGTAAAATGATGCAAGCCCTCACAACCTTCACATGGTCCCAAGAGGTGATGGGTTACAAACCATTGTAAATTGAGCTTGCAACACGTCAAACGCCGTTTCCACATCTTTGCGAAGAGACTTTTGGTGTTGGCAAACAAATTTGCTTTAGGTCCTTAAGGGAGCCGAATTGATTGGACAAATGTCGTCCAAGGCGGGTAGATATATACCATCCGTGAGATGATATCCCATGTTTTGTTCATGTCTATTAACCGTAAAATTGACATTTGGAGATCCACCTTGCAAAATGTCATAAAAAATAGGAGATCGATCAAGAACATTAATATCATAACACGTATCTGGTACCCCAAAAAATGTATGCCAGAACCACAAGTCATATGAAGCGACGACCTCCAAAATGATTGTCGACCATGATCTCCACATGAAAATTGACTTTTCCATGCAGTTGGACAATTTTCCTCCCGCAATGCATACAATCGATGCTATCCAACATCCCACGAAATCCACGAGACTCCTACACTTAGTAGGCGTTATATGTCTGACGGGGTTGGACGCCTGGGATACTCGTCACCAACCACCAAACTTAGCAACACCCAAGTTATTTTGGAGAACATCTCATGTGCCCTTTGAAGAACACCTTTCTTTGCCTCGCCACCAGCTTTTTGTCTTGAAGCTTGCTCATAACAACCACCAAACTTAGTGACACCACATTTAAAATTCTTCCATCTAGACCTACATTAATTTTCCAAGTTCACTCAACTTGGTATGGTTTTCTCCAACACATGTGGTAATCTTCAACTCACCTCCAAAATACAATTGAAATTTGATCGATGTTTATTATCGGGTCAGTAGTGGTGTTTATGAACCCACTAATGAGGAGAAAAGTGTCCTCCTTAGTCTAGTAGACTTTTTTCCCACCACCACAACCACTAGTATCACCACCACGATCACCAGTATCCTTCCTACCATGACATGTATGTGAAAACTTAAAACTTTAATATCAATTAGATTGTTAATCCCGTGCTTCACACGAGACAACATATGTTATTATTTTTTGTTTTGTAATATATAAATGATAAATTTGCATCAATGTGTAGGCTTTGAGCTTTTGACTTACTACACTAAAATTTAGATAAAAACTCGTGTTGGGGTAAACTTTTCATTACAACATGTAGCGAAAATAATAAATCTATTTACACGTCAACATGAATTAGCATTCTATATAACTTAATTATTGTTCCGAATTAAGTAAGATTCATCCAAATCAATATTCAAAAATGTGAAATATATATAATAATAATAGGTTCAGGTAAAACAATAGTTTATATCAATGGGAATAAGACACATGGATATCTTTGTGTATATATAATGAAACATGTGACATTAATTAAGGTGGTAAACTTTAAATACTTCGTAAAGTACTTCCTATAAGATGTAAATTTTATAAAAATAGTTATATGATCATCAATTATTATTGGTACGTACTACTAAACAGAAATTTTGCGCATTTTAACATGATTAGTGTTTCCAATTAAATTTTATATAGATAAGTATAGTTGGTATGTAACTAAATTGTTGGAACTGACGTTCCCTCTGGTTTTGATGATGATAAACACCATTAGGTTTTATGTTTTCTTGTTATTCCTATGAGTTTCAGATCTTATAAAAGACTTAGGGAACAGTGGAAAACGCATAAAGAAGAGAAAGCAAAGAAGAGCTAAGGAACGTTGTGGAAACAAGGAACTGTTACGCGGAAGCAAGTTGGAAATCTTACACGCATAGTTCCTATACAAGGAAAACTCTATATATGGAAACAACATTTGTGGAACGATAAGGAACGCAGATATGTGCCAGCTGTTCCCAAGGAGACTCAGTTATACAAGGAAACGAGATTTTAAGTCTTGCTTGGTTAAGAAGAAAAAAATAATGAGTCTTAGGAAAGTTTATATAAGGAAACCATGTGTTTATAAGCTGAAAAGTATATTTGATAACGAAATTGTTCATTGTTACCATATATGTCAATTGTTAGATATTTGGTAATAGGATATTTGTTAGACCATATATATAGACGAGGTTTGTCTTGAGGAAACGCATCGAAGGTCTAAGGCAAGGTACGGGTAGTTCTTGCTAAAGGTCTTGTTTTGTTCTTGTGTCTTTAGGAGTTGATTGCACTCAAGGTCTTTATGAAATACCCCAATAAAGTTGATGATGGCAAATTGGTAAATTAATTAAGGATTTGCTTAAAAGGGGAGAAATGGAAATTTTGGGGATTTAATCCCTAACCTCACTCGGTCTCTCTCTCCTTCCCGTGTTCGATTTCCCTGTGAGAAGCCAGCCAGCTTCCTTCTTCCCCGACTCCCTCCCCTGTGTGCAGCCGTCGTTCTCCTCCGGTAAGCCAACCCCGAAGTCGTCCCCTTCCCCCTCTGTTCGAACAGCTTCCGAACCCAGTGAAGTCGTTGTTGCTGCGACTTGGGTACTGCTGCTGCTGTTCGTGGCTATGCTGGTTCACCGGTGCGTGAAGCCACGGTGGAGCTGCTGAGTCGAGCCACTGAAGAGGCGAGCCGAACCTCTGTTGAACCGCGACGAGCTGCTACACAGATCCGGATCCGCTGCTGTCCACTGCTGTGCTGTTGCCCCGTCTGCGACGTCTCAGGAGAATGGTAATAACTGTTTGCTCACTCATTATTTTGGTCTGAAATTTTGAGGAGGTAAACTAGACTCGTAGATCTAACTCCTCGAGTTGGAATCATCGCATTTGGAGTCCTGAGTAGGGAGAACGAATTTTTTTAAGTCGGAGCCGCTGTTGGTGTTCTGCTGCGTGTTGTTGCAGTTGTGCTGCTTTCCGCTGTGTTGCGCTGGTGTGGCTGCTGAGTTCCTGCGTCGAGAAGCCTCCTCGGTGACTACCGTTGGTTGTCGACAAGGTAAGCTTATGGGTTAATTTCGAATTGATGTTGTGTTGTTCGAATTGATGTTGAATTGTTCTTCGTGGACAGTGGAAGAGGAAAGTGTATGACCGTATTGTTGAATTTGAGCTTTGGTTGAATTGTGTGGGGTTTGCTTGATTGGAATTTTTAAGGAATGATTTTAGGGTTTGAAATTGGGGGTTTGTTAATAGTGGCTTGGTATGAGTATTTAACGCCAGGGTTTTGCTCGGATTGATTTTGCAGGATCGTTCGAGTTGGATTTGAATCTGGGGTCGTCGTGGTCGCGCTTGAGGCAAGATAAATCTTGCTAACCCTTCGTATATTTTATAAAATTACTTGTGTCCCTATATTGATTCAGTAATTGATTTAGCCTTGTCTGAGTAAATTAATTTGGATTATTAGTTGTGAAATTTCTTGGTTGAATATGTGTGTTTGTCGACACCTGTGTGTGTTGGCGGTTGTGTGTTGGATTGTGTGCATAATTATTGGTCGTGCATCAGATACCAGTTGTGTGTTTTGTTATTGGTCTTGTGCTGGGTATTGATTGTTTGCTTGGTTGTTGGCAGATATTGGTATGTGCTTGGTTACTGTTTTGTGTAGAATATTGGTTGTTGCTTGATTGTTGGCAGATATTGGTTATGTGCTGGATTATTGGATGTAGAATTACATGGTGGAATATATATGTGTGTGTGTGTGAATGTGTGGGTGTGTTAGTAATCGTCTCGTGTTGTGTTTGATTGAATGTGATGTGGTAGTTGGTCATAACTAAATGTGGATTGATTGTTGTGGATTGATGGTTATGAATTGATTGTTGTGGATTGATTGGATTATTGAATTTAAAGTTGCTTGGTTGATTATATATATGTGTGAATATGTGTTAATCGTTGTCGTGTGTAATAATTGATTGGGTGTCGGTGTGGTGATGGTTGGTTATGGAGCCGGGGTGAGGGTGTGACCTCATCCGACCGCGTGAGGGTGTGACCTCTGTTGGTTAAGGCTAGGTTGGATGGTTGAAAGTCCCATCCGGTGGTGGGTGGTTGGTGGATTGGTGATGGTTGGTTATGGAGCCGGGGTGAGGGTGTGACCTCATCCGACCACGTGAGGGTGTGACCTCCGTTGGTTAAGGCTAGGTTGGATGGTTGAAAGTCTCATCCGGTGGTGGGTGGTTGGTGGATTGGTGATGGTTGGTTATGGAGCCGGGGTGAGGGTGTGACCTCATCCGACCGCGTGAGGGTGTGACCTCCGTTGGTTAAGGCTAGGTTGGATGGTTGAAAGTCCCATCCGGTGGTGGGTTGGATTGGAGGTGTTGGCGGCTGTGTGTGTTGGTTATGTGTTGATGATATTGGTTGTGTACTTGATTAAGTGGTTGTGTTGTGATGATATTGGTTGTGCGCTTGATTAAGTGATTGTGTTGGTGAATATTGACTGTGTGTTTGGTTATTGGTTTTATGTTGGATATTGATTGTTGGCTAGTTTGACTTGTTAAATATTATCTATTGTAGCAAATGGTGATGTGGATTTATGCTGGTGGGTGTGCAGGTTGGTTTCCCATCTTGAGGGTGTGGGCCAACATGGGTTGAGTTTGAATGTATGAGTTACAGTCTATGTTAACGAACAGGCGGCACCGGAAGGGTGGCTGGCCTGGATCGTTGTTTTGTTATGTTGGTATTATGTGATGATTGTCTCGTTGATGCTTATGTGTTTGTTAATGTGAAGGTTAATTGGATGTGTTAGTGCAGTAGGGAGTTCAGTATAATTGATTAGTCTTGGTTATAAGTCAGTAGTAAGAGATATGCATATGTTTCATAGGGTTGATGATTGAGGTATTAGTATTGGAGAGAAAGTTGGGTTGGGTCGTTTTATTCGTTTATGCTTGTGATGATGTTGAGGTTGGATTGAAGAGGTTAGTATAGTGTAGAGTTGGATAAGAGTGGGTAATGAATGGTTATGTGATAGTGTGTGTTTATGCTTTGATGTGTGGTCGTTATTGGTTGGTTGATATGATAGTGGTATAATAATGATATATATATTTATATATGGTGTGGCATGTTGTTGTTTGGTATTATTTGATTGTTGTGATAATTCTCCGGAGTTTTTTTAAAACTGTTTTGGCTTGAGGAGTCTTGCCAGTCTTGATGGAAGACTGACCAACTTCGTTTACGTGCCGCGGTTGGCTGGGGTATCGGGTCCCCCAGTCAATTTGGCATTGCAGGTTTGCAGCAGCAAGCGGAATCTGGATCACAGATTGGTCTTCACAGTTAAAGATTTAGTTTTGCATCGGATTTGAAAATGTTGTATTCGCTTCCGTGTTTTGGATATAAATTGATGTTTTTAAACTGGATGACAGGTTTAAGTATTGATGCAATCTTGAACAGGGATTATTGTTGATGATTTTTATGTATTGGGAAGAGTTTTGGGATTTCTTTTCTTTTAAAAACCGCCTTATAGTCCTTCGGGACTATGGCACTGTAGCACCTTTGGCCCGGGGTGTTACACTTTAACCTAGGGTATAGGTGGAGATAAGACTTGTGAGATTGTACAATTCTTAATAATACAAGTATTTGTTTTTGGGAAATTACTTGTTACTTTGAATCTTTATATTCCGCTGCCCAGGGAACAATCACACCGTTCCCTGTCTAACACACTACGATTCAACAATTGGTATCAGAGCAGGTTTGCTCTAGATTGTGTGTTCTTCTCAGATTCACAGATAACAATGTCTTCCACTCATGAAGTTGGGCTTGGGAACAACAAACCATCGTTCCTGCCTATCGGTGGAAAGTTTCAACACTGGAAGGACCTCTTCACAGACTGGCTGAAGAGTAATGACTACCAATGCTGGAGGGTCATTGAGGTTGGTGAAGAAAAAGTTGCTGAAGATGTAATCAAAGGAATAAAACCTTGGAGCCCAGATGATTTCAAAATCATGGAGAAAAATTATAAGGCTCGTATGTTTATCAACAACGCTATCAGCATTGAAGATGCATCCAAGTTACACTCTTGTGCAACTGCAAAGGATATGTGGGCAGCCTTGGAACAGATGTACATGGGAAGTTCTGATCTTAGAGAGCTTGATCGTTTCCAAGCAAAGAAAGACTTCTATAACTTCACCATGATCAATGGTGAGACTGTTTCCTCTTATCAATCCAGATTTGAGGAAATCACCACTAGACTTACTCCTCACGATGTCGATGAAAAGGAAATTCTTCCCAAGGAGAAAATTTTCATCATTATTGATGGACATCCTCCAAGGCATAAGATGACTAAAGCAATTCTCAAGGAGAATCCTAATACTCTCAAACTCACACTTCATGAAGTATTTGGGAAGATTAAAAAGTATGATGAAGAAGACAAATATGTTAAACCTAAAGGCATTGCCTTGATGGTTGAAAGGGCTTTCGAAATGATAGAAAACAACAAAGATGACAACTTGGATGGTGTAGATCCAGAAACTGCTCTTCTCACCAAAGCTATGCGAACTCTCTATCGCAAGGGTAGATCATTCAAGAATGATGGGAACAATGGTGAGAAACGAGACATCAAGGATGTTACTTGCTTCAACTGCAAGAAAAAGGGTCACTATGCCAATAAGTGTCCAAAAGGGAACAACTCAGACAACAATGGTAAAAATTATGGGAACGATAAAAAGAAGACTTTCGTTGCTGTCTGGGGAGATGATTGTGCCAACTCTGATGATGACGAGCCTGAGTCATGGGGGAACAACAGAATGTGCGCAATGACTCTGAAGTCATCAAGTGAAGAACAAGAGGTAGATCCTGAAACCTTCTTTGAATCTCTTGTCAATTTTGATAAAAAAATCCTTGATCTCTCTTATCAAAAGCATGTATAATGAAAATCTTAAAACCCAAAACGATTTAAGTGATGCTGAGGATAAATGCATTGAATTGAATGAATCTTTATCTAAAATTGCTAGTTCCTCTGCTATTCCTTGTGTTAGAAGTGATGCTACTCACAGTGACCCTAGTTCTTTTAGCACTGTTAGGGAACTGTCTCAGATGAAAGCTCGAATTGATAAAATTCACTCTATCCTAGTTGAGCAAAAGCTTAAGGAAAAAGAAATTACCTTCGTTGAGCCCAAGTATGGTCTCGGGTACAAAGGAGAAAACCAAGAGAGTAAGGAACATGAGTTAACCATAACTGAGCTTAGATAGCTAAAGGATAGGGAACTTCAAAGTACTAAGGATAGGAACTTGTACCTAGAAGAGCGTGTGAAAACTCTGGAGAGTGGGTTGAGTGAAGATCAATCATGGTACCAAGGTCAACCTGCCCATAAGATGTATCTCATCCAATCCCAGGGAAATTTGCCTAGTACACCTGACCCAGTTAGAGCCAAGCAACGTAGGATGCTTGTCCCAAACCGTAAGTACGCCTTGGGAGACTATTATAAGATTTGCTAGCATTGTGGGAACAACGGCCATGTTATAAAAAACTGCGCTAAGAAACAAAAGTTCACTGAAGAGCACACTCAGCGAAGGAACAATAGAAGTAACAATATTGATTTGAATGATTATAATGCATCTCCTGACATGTGCAATGCTAAGCCTAGAGAATATCACTTTGTCTCTAAACGACCGGGTAAAGCCAAGCTTGCCTGGGTCGCTAAACACTAACTCTCTTAATGCAGGATGAAGTGAGGGGGAACAACAGGTGGTTCATTGATAGCGCATGCTCATGCCATATGACAGGAAATAAAGATCACCTTACCTCACTTCAACAACACTCTAGGGGAACCGTTTCCCTTGGAGATAAACGCTGTAGAGAGTAGGAACAGGAGAAGCCACCTTGAACTCAAGCATCAAAATAAAAGAGGTTAGTCTGGTTCATCAACTTGGTTTTAATTTGTTAAGTGTAGCTCAACTTTGTGATCAAGGAGACAACGAAACTGTGTTCACAACCAAAGATTGCTACATAAGGAATAGAAAAACCAAGGAGATCATACTAAAGGGTGTCCGATTCAACGATGTATACACTGTTGACACAACATTCAAGCCTTCAAGGGAACTGTGCTTTGCGTCTCTAGCTGAAGAGACGGAATTGTGGCACATAAGGCTTGGACATGCAAATTTACAACTCATTCACAAACTTCACAAGAAGGAACTGGTTAGACGGCTTCCAAATGTCAAGCCTGATTTCCATGGAGTCTGTGAAGCCTGTGTAAGAGGGAAGCAAACACGTTCCTCTTTCAAGAGCAAACCGGATGTTACCACTTCTCGTCCTCTGGAACTGATCCATATGGATCTCTGTGGTCCCATGAGGATAAGAAGTCATGCAGGGAACAGGTATGTGTTTGTTATTGTAGATGATTACTCTAGATTTACATGGACAATCTTTCTCTCTTCCTAGGATCATTCTACAACACATGGCAAAATGCAGTGCCAAGACTCATTCCCTTGCCTACCCAAATGTTATCAAGCTGATTCTACAAGCAGAAGGGGCTTATAGAGCAGAAGGCGAAGTTCCCCTGGTCACCGAACTGGATATGGTGAATGTGAATAAAATGAAGTTTCAGGGAGACAAAAAGGGAACTCTGCCTGTGTCTGATATTTTGAAGCGGGAAGCTGGAGAGGGAACATCTAAAGGTGCCTTTGTGCAAAGCCAGATATTGACTGAATTGCGCGAAATCAAGAACATCCTTTCACTGCTTCTTGAGTATTTTCTCAACAAGGACAAGGCCCAAAAGGAGGATTCTGAGTATTGAGTGGACATCTTCTCTTATCCAGCCCGTCTTACCCTCTTCTCTTTGTTTTTTAAAATGTTATCTTGTTTATGTTTTTGCATTTTGATCTTTTTGTGTTTGTTTGTCAAGTTGTTTCTGCAATTTTGTAATCAATTCCCTGCTTGATATATATGAACTTTTCTTTTGCTTTTGCATGCTGCCTTAGTTATGTTGTTCCATTGTTTACTTTTGATCCTTTGATGATGCCAAAAGGGGGAAGTGTGGAAATTGTGCGATAACTCAGTTATGAGAGGTAACAGTTTACATTGTTCCTAATTCTTTATGAATTTCTGGGCAATGCTAGTGCTGAGGGGGAACGATGATGCAACTTGAAGGTATGAATTGTAATTGTTCATTTGACATAAAATTCTGCTTATACATTGAAACTGAGATACATGTTGATTAATATTGCCTTGCTTATTACTCTGTTTTGATCGAACAATTTTTGAATGGGTTTGTCATCACCAAAAATGGGGAAATTGTTAGAACCTTGACGTTTCCTCTGGTTTTGATGATGATAAACACCATTAGGTTTTATGTTTTCTTGTTGTTCCTATGAGTTTCAGATCTTATGAAAGACTTAGGGAACAGTGGAAAACGCATAAAGAAGAGAAAGCAGAGAAGAGCTAAGGAACGTTGTGGAAACAAGGAACTGTTATGCGGAAGCAAGTTGGAAATCTGACACGAGTAGTTCCTATACAAGGAAAACTCTATATATGGAAACAACATTTGTGGAACGATAAGGAACGCAGATATGTGCCAGCTGTTCCCAGAGAGACTCGGTTATACAAGGAAACGAGATTTTAAGTCTTGCTTGGTTAAGAAGAAAAAGATAATGAGTCTTAGGAAAGTTTATATAAGGAAACCATGTGTTTATAAGCTGAAAAGTATATTTGGTAACGAAATTATTCGTTGTTACCATATAAGTCAATTGTTAGATATTTGGTAATAAGATATTTGTTAGACCATATATATAGATGAGGTTTGCCTTGAGGAAAGGCATCTCAGCTATAATCATCAAGCACACGAAGGAACTCTTGTGAGAACTGAGATCGAAGGTCTAAGGCAAGGTACGGGTAGTTCTTGCTAAAGGTCTTGTTTTGTTCTTGTGTCTTTCGGAGTTGATTGCACTCAAGGTCTTTAACCTAGGGTATAGGTGGAGATAAGACTTGTGAGATTGTACAATTCTTAATAATACAAGTATTTGTTTTTGAGAAATTACTTGTTACTTTGAATCTTTATATTCCGCTGCCCAGGGAACAGTCACACCGTTTTCTGTCTAACACACTACGATTCAACATAAATTGTTTGAATCACAAAAGAAACCAAAGTCTATAATGCCTATATTTTTTTATAGAATACATCTTATGGATTTGATATCATCTATAGAGTAAAAACTACACAAACAATTTTTTTATCTTTTCTCCTATATTATCATGAAAATTTTCTTTCTATTTAATATGACCTTGATGCTTGTGTATAATATTGATATTTATAGAAAATGTGGAGAAAAATATTTTTCCCATGTGAACTATTTATAATTCATAGACCTGGACAAACGCGGGCTGGTCCGTCCGGCCCGCCCGACCGTGTAAACGGGAGGGTATGGACAAGCTCGTAAGCCCTAAAGGGTCGAAAATATCCAGCCCGAGTACCGGGAGGGCCGGGTATGGACAAGGGGTCAAGCACTGTAGGGCCGGTAAGCCCGGCCCGTATATAATATATAAATATTATTTATATATATAAAATTACATTATTACTACTCCTAAAAAAATAAAAACACTTAAACTAAGTAATATAAAAGCTAAATTTTTAAGGGTTACAAACTCCACTCCACCCCTCGTTCTCACATGTGTAGACTTTGATATTAGATATTTAATGTTTTTTTATTGTAAGGTGGAAAGACTATTTGGACTTATAAAAATTTTGATATTTTTTAATTATAGACATGAATTATAAGATGTGATTTATATACAAAACCGAATACGGGTCCCGGCGGGCTACCCGGGCCCGGGAATGCGGACGGATTTGGAAAACTATCCAAGCCCTATTCTCGGGCTCAACCCAGCCCGGGCCCGGAT
Organism: Rheum nobile; assembly: GCA_027886185.1. Lineage (NCBI taxonomy): Eukaryota > Viridiplantae > Streptophyta > Magnoliopsida > Caryophyllales > Polygonaceae > Rheum > Rheum nobile. The sequence continues at coordinate 1,447,954 of WOAB01000025.1, read as the reverse complement.
AAACGGAAAAAATTTCTAGGTCAAGCCCGGACCATATCCGGCCCGGGCCCGGAGATGCCCATTAATTCACTATGTATCAATAAATAAATGAATTTATATTACTGATTAAAACCCAACAAATATAGAAAAAACAAATTCTACGTAGTATATATATCAGATTTTTTTCTAAGGAGTATATATCAAATGTAGTAAAAGGATATATTTATTTTCATTTATATTCTCTAAATTTAGATTTATTTTATGGACAAAATTAATATATAAAATTATATATACACAAAAAAAAATTATGAAATATTCGTTAGAATTTTGGCACAAAGATTTGGCTACAATTATTGTTGTGAATTTCCTTATCGATCAATATCTACCCCGAATACCTATTCATGTGAAATTTATGGAATTGTTGGTTTGATTTACATCAATACATTGAATTAAAATGAAACTAAACTCATATATGTAAATCTTATTTTATAAAGTTGCATGGAAGATATATATTGATTTATATAAATAACTATAATTATCATTGTCATTTGTATCATTAGCATTAGATTTAATTGAAGGGACATTTATTGTCAGAATGCCAACTTTTTATTATCACTGGTGTTCAAGCTCGTGCTTCGCACGGGTCATGATGGATGCGTTATGGTAAATTTTTTAGCTATGTTTTGTAAATCATGATTTTGATTATTTTAGTTATTATTAACTTATACAAATTTCGAAGGTGATTGACCTTTTTTTTTTGCGAATAGTATATAATCGTATTATTCATTTTATTATGTAAGCAATACACAAAATAGAGTAAATACCACAATTTTTCTCATAATATATATATCAATTTTGAGTTTATATGATTGTGTTAGAATCCGGGTTTTGTTGAACCACATTGTATATTGTTTTAGGGAGTATCGGTGTATTTATAACCATTTTTTGTTGTAAAATATTGTAGTTTATTTCATATGAAAGCTAGATAGTTCTATACGTGATTCGAACGGACTTAAAATGTTATTATTTTGTGTTTATATAACACGTAATATTTTATTAGTTGTGGTAGAATGGGAATGGACTTTTATGTTGTTTTTGTGGGTATAGAGGGACCTTGACATATACCCTAGTATTTAATTTTGTGGAGAATATCATGACAAGTTTGACTTACTCTTTTTCATGTTAATAATAATGAATTATTTTCGTAATTATAGAGAAAGAAAATATAAATGAATACAAAGGAAACATATAATGATTAATTCATCTACATTTAGTTCACACTAACCAAATTTCACATCTCCTAATTTGATTTTATTTTTTTAAAATAAAATAGACAAATATTTATTCTCAATTAATTGATTTTAATAGGTATTGTGTTTCCAATTTATATATATAATATATATATATATATATATTGTATGTTTTATATAATTACATAGTAATAAACAATCGATAAATGGTTTAAAACTCCATTCTCTTTGATGAGTTTTATTTCTGTAGTCAAAGTGATTTTATGTTTTATCATTAATCCCCTGATTTATATTTTAAGAGAAGAGATTGTGCTTATTTGAAAAAATATGATAGAGATTAGGTGTTAGTGAAAGTTTGATTTGGGAAATTTATTTTGTCAACAAATTATAGCCATTGAGAATGTGAGATACAATAATTTTTTTAGTAATTATAAGCAATGTAGAATATCTAAGGCGTGTTGTCAGATAAACGAATAAAATAAAGTAATAGGGACAAAAGTTGATGTTTATTATCTATAAATGTTTATTGCATGACCGAGTGATTTAGGATTTTTAAATTCATGTAAATCATTTCTGTAATGGTTCAGTTGAATGGGTGCATTTGATTTGCATGTTTAAAGTTGTAGTAGAGTTAAGAGCATTTGTTGGATTTTGGATTGTAAAAGTTCCATTGAAGTTAATTAAAAGAAATTTTTGAATTTTAAATTGTAACAGCCGTTTTGAAGGCCGGGTATGACCATATATTTTAAGAATGAATTTAAATTTGTTTATAGTATGTAAAATATAAAAAGAATTATATAGGAAAATTAACATGATGTATCAGAAATATAATTTCTTGATTGGAATAATTTATAAGGTGTATTGTATGATGAAAATTGAAGGTAGATGTGTGAATTCATATTAATAGAGGAAAATATAAATTAGGAATTTTATATAATTATTAAAATAAAATTGCACTAAAATAAAACTGCATATTGTATTCTTTATAATGGAGTTTACGGACAATCTATTCACCCTAATTAAATCATGAACACTAATTAAGTATGATAATAATGTTTTTGGTAAGTGCATAATTATATGTATGTTGGTTGATGAACTGTATAACGTTAACTATTTACGAACAATCTATCTATATACATATCTTTATAATGGAGTTTACAGACCATTAACGTACATATTATATTATGGACACTAATTAAGTATGATAATAATATTTTTGGTAAGTGCAGAATTATCATGTATAATGGAAAATAATTTAAAGTAGTAATTTAGGAAATTTGTATAAATAAAAGATAAAATAAATTTTAAATAAAATAAGGGTGAATAGGTAAATGTACATAATTATTTGATGACATGGCATACTTAGATGAACGACACGTAGGAGAGATAATTGTAATAGTATATAGATAGATTACAAATTATTAAACCTCAGATAAATTTTAATTGGGTTTTAGATTCTAAATGAACTGAATGAGCATTACGTGCTAGATAGATTTTCGGAAAACTATATATATATATATGTTATTTTGGGTGAAAAATTAAAGGAATGCGGAAGGTTGGTGGTTTTGTGTGTAATGTTCCTATGTAATTGCAATTGATTGTTGAGCAATGAGTGTCAGTTTTTTTTTGTAAGAAAAAAGAGGTTGGATTGTGAAAGGTATTTGGTGGATTAAAATTGGATTTAAATTAAATTAAAACTATAAATAAATGTTAACTAACTCAATTGTGAGATTCATAAATTCATTCAATGCCGGAAAAAAATGTTAACTTTATAGGTTACTAGAAATCGAAGCCCGTGCTTCGCACGGGCCTTTTATGTATATGTAGTGTCACGATTTAAATTTGAGTTTCTAATATATGGATTGTTGTTTCATGTTTTATCTTAGACGATATATTGTTTGATATGTATTTAAATGTAATATTTAAGTCTTGACAAAAAAATGTAATATCTAAGTATTTTAGGTATAAAATGCTATGATTGTACGAATTACAATTTTATTTATTTATTTTGGTCAGAAGTTCAATTTAAAATTTGAATTAAGGTGGTAGTTGTTTTTTGTAAGGATACGTTTTTTCCTTTGAAAATTTTTGGGAAATATTTTAGAAATGCCTATCTAATTATATGTTGTGCTTGAACTCGAGTATTTGTAAGAAACTTGTTATAACAACTCTCATTTCTTACATGCTCTACTACACTCCACGTTTTTAATTTTTTGCCTTTATCTTACAAATTTATTGCATTTTAATAATGTCTTTTATGTATAAAATAGAACAATAAAAATCATCCTTAACCAAAATAACAACACACCTACCTAAAATGATTTAGTACAAAAAAGAAACTAAAAATACAAACCTAATTGAATTTATGCTACCAATAGTTGAAGGGTTTACATCATTCATAAAATAGTTTGCTTTCTTCTTTACTAACAATCAGTCGTCCTAAATCGATTGTCTTTGTCCTCCTTCTAGTGAAAGCTACTGGTGCATGATGTAAATAGTCGATGCCTCAATAGTGCTATTAGATTATCCAATTCTCTGACATCTTCACATAAAGTTAATCTATCTCGATCAAAAGACAATTATATTAATAAATTTAAACCGATATATGTAAGTATTGTAGACTACAAAAGAGATCCAAATACATATAATTAAGGATAGTTTACCGTGAGGTGGATATATACTTGCATCATCGACAATCGGGAATCCTCATTCACATCTTTAACTTAATAATTATGCTTACTTCAATAATCATGTATTTTTAAGGTGTTGCTCACTATCTCCCAAGCTTCACTATATGGCTTTCTAAAGCTAATTTCCATGTAGAAGAATGAGATGATGGATGCCCAGAGCAAATGAACGAAATACCACCGTTTTTGCCCTTTTATAGATGAAAATGTTACTTGAAAAATGAAGCCATTTTGACATATAACCGTTTAGACATCTTGACTATAATTTGTTTCCAACCATTCACTATGTACTAAATACGGGAGTTACGTGTAGTAATTGGATAATATTAAAATAGGAGTAAATGAGAGCAAACTATAACGTATACAGTATGTAATAACTATCACTAATTGAGATTTAGGTTAGAAAATGAGTCAAAACCTAAAGAGTAGTCCGTACGTAGAGGCAAGATTTAGCTGAAAAAAGTGTGTGAGGGGAGGGAATAATTACTTACAAATAGTGCTCATTTTTATATATACACATAATTATGCTATGGTATATTAAAATAAACAAAGAAAAATTTAATTACTTAAATTACAAAGTAGCCTATAATTATACTTATGTATTTTATATTGGTTTATAAACCCTATAGTAAAAACCGATCGGAAAATCTAACATATTATATACTAAGGGTGATAAACTAATCCTACAGACAAACTATAACTTTAGGCCTATTTAAGCCTTTGATTTTGTCTTTAAAAGTTAGCATTCAATGACGTAGAATGCTAACTTTTAAATATATATAGATATAGATGGTTATTTTCATGCTTAATAGAAATATAAATTGAACTATGTTGAAAATTTAACGTGAAGATATAAGAATTCTACAACGATATGAAAATGAGGACTTTTTAACTGATTAATATGTAGTAACTGTATATAATTGTGAATCAAAAACTTTGTATATTATATAGACAATTATAGATTATTAAAATAATTGTTAATATATGAAATTGTCACTTTAGTACTTTTTGGATTTGAGAAATTGTTTAAATTTTGTGCTAAATAAATAAGGCATGAAATGAAAAAAAAATTATATTTAAAAGTTAGCATTCAATGACCTAGAATACTAACTTATATATATATGGTTGTTTTTCATGCTTAATAGAAATATAAATTAAACTATGTTGAAAATTTAACATGAAGATATAAGAATTATACAATGATATGAAAATGAGGACTTATTAATTGATTAATATGTAGTAATTGTATATAATTGTGAATCAAAAACTTTTTATATTATATAGAAGATTATATATTATTGATATAATTGTTAATATATGAAATTGTCACTTTAGTACTTTTCGGATTTGAGAAATTGTTCAAATTTTGGGCTAAATAAATAAGGCAAGAAATGAAAAAAAAAAAAGTTCATTTTAAAAGTTAGCATTCAATGACCTATAATGCTAACTTTTAAATATATAATATAGATGGTTGTTTTTCATGCTTAATAGAAATATAAATTGAACTATGTTGAAAATTTAACGTGAAAATATAAGAGTTATACAACGATATGAAAATGAAGACTTTTCAATTGATTAATATGTAGTAATTGTATATAATTGTGAATCAAAAACTTTTTATATTATATAGAAGATTATAGATTATCAATATAATTGTTAATATATGAAATTGTCACTTTAGTACTTTTTGGATTTGAGAAATTGTTTAAATTTTGTTCTAAATAAATAAGGCATGAAATGAAAATAATAATAATTCATCTTTAAAAGTTAGCATTCAATGACCTAGAATGCTAACTTTTAAATATATATATATATATATATATAGATGGTTGTTTTTCATGTTTAATAGAAATATAAATTGAACTATGTTGAAAATTTAACGTGACGATATAAGAATTATACAACGATATGAAAATGAGGACTTATTAATTGATTAATATGTAGTAATTGTATATAATTATAAATCAAAAACTTTTTATATTTTATAGAAGATTATATATTATTGATATAATTGTTAATATATGAAATTGTCACTTTAGTACTTTTCGGATTTGAGAAATTGTTTAAATTTTGGGCTAAATAAATAAGGAAATAAATAAATAAAAACCAGTTCATTTTAAAAGTTAGCATTCAATGACCTAGAATGCTAACTTTTAAATATATAATATAGATGGTTGTTTTTCATGCTTAATAGAAATATAAATTGAACTATGTTTAAAATTTAACGTGAAGATATAAGAGTTATACAACGATATGAAAATGAAGACTTTTTAATTAATTAATATGTAGTAATTGTATATAATTGTGAATCAAAAACTTTTTATATTATATAGAAGATTATAGATTATCAATATAATTGTTAACATATGAAATTGTCACTTTAGTACTTTTTGGATTTGAGAAATTGTTTAAATTTTGGGATAAATAAATAAGGCATGAAATGGAAAAAAAACTAGTTCATCTTTAAAAGTTAGCATTCAATGACCTAGAATGCTAACTTTTAAATATATATATAGATGGTTGTTTTTAATGCTTAATAGAAATATAAATTGAACTACGTTGAAAATTTAACGTGAAGATATAAGAGTTATATAACGATATGAAAATGAGGACTTATTAATTGATTAATATGTAGTAATTGTATATAATTGTGAATCAAAAACTTTGTATATTTTATAGAAGATTATATATTATTGATATAATTGTTAATATATGAAATTGTCACTTTAGTACTTTTCGGATTTGAGAAATTGTTTAAATTTTGGGCTAAATAAATAAGGCAAGAAATGAAAAAAAAAACAATTCATATTTAAAAGTTAGCATTCAATGACCTATAATGCTAACTTTTAAATATATATAGATGGTTGTGTTTCATGCTTAATAGAAATATAAATTGAACTATGTTGAAAATTTAACGTGAAGATATAAGAGTTATACAAAGATATGAAAATGAAGACTTTTCAATTGATTAATTTGTAGTAACTGTATATAATTGTGAATCAAAAACTTTTTATATTATATAGAAGATTATAGATTATCAATATAATTGTTAATATATGAAATTGTCACTTTAGTACTTTTTGGATTTGAGAAATTATTTAAATTTTGGGCTAAATAAATAAGGCATGAAATGGAAAAAAAAACTAATTCATATTTAAAAGTTAGCATTCAATGACCTAGAATGCTAACTTTTAAATATATATATAGATAGATGGTTGTTTTTCAAGCTTAATAGAAATATAAATTGAACTATGTTGAAAATTTAACGTGAAGATATAAGAGTTATACAACGATATGAAAATGAGGACTTATTAATTAATTAATATGTAGTAATTGTATATAATTGTGAATAATTTTTTTTATATTATATAGAAGATTATATATTATTGATATAATTGTTAATATATGAAATTGTCATATTAGTACTTTTCGGATTTGAGAAATTGTTTTAATTTTGGGCTAAATAAATAAGGCAAGAAATGAAAAAAAAAACAATTCATCTTTAAAAGTTAGCATTCAATGACCTGTAATGCTAACTTTTAAATATATATAGATAGATGGTTGTTTTTCATGCTTAATAAAAATATAAATTGAACTATGTTGAAAATTTAACGTGAAGATATAAGAGTTATACAACGATATGAAAATGAAGATTTTTCAATTGATTAATATGTAGTAATAGTATATAATTGTGAGTCATTTTTTTTTATATTATATAGAAGATTATAGATTATCAATATAATAGTTAATATATGTAATTGTCACTTTAGTACTTTTTGGATTTGAGAAATGTTTTAAATTTTGGGCTAAATAAATAAGGCATGAAATGAAAAAAAAAAACTAATTCATCTTTAAAAGTTAGCATTCAACGATCTAGAATGCTAACTTTTAAATATATATAGATGGTTGTTTTTCATGCTTAATAGAAATATAAATTGAACTATGTTGAAAATTTAACGTGAAGATATAAGAGTTATATAACGATATGAAAACGAGGACTTATTAATTGATTAATATGTAGTAATTGTATATAATTGTGAATCAAAAACTTTTTATATTATATTGAAGATTATATATTATTTATATATTTGTTAATAAATGAAATTGTCACTTTAGTACTTTTCGGATTTGGGAAATTGTTTAAATTTTGGGCTAAATAAATAAGGCAAGAAATAAAAAAAAAACAATTCATCTTTAAAAGTTAGCATTCAATGACCTAGAATGCTAACTTTTAAATATGTATAGGTTAGATTAGAAGATTAGATTAGATAAGTAGGTAGGTAGGTGCATGTTAAGACTCTTTTTTTGAAAATAAGTTTGATTTTACATGTGATATTTCTAAGGTGTAATTAAATAAGTATTTTCCAAGATTTTTTATTTATACAAATATATAATTAGAGAGATCCTATTAGAATTAGGAGTATATTATTATATATTGTATATGTTGTTATTTAGCCCAAAAATCTTTCTTCTAATTTTAATATTTTGTGTTGATTTTATTTGTGATAATTCTAAGGTGTAATTAAGGGGAAAAGTTCAAACGAGGACAGCTCCCCGTGTCAGGACTCAGGATGCACCAAGCGCGTCCAAAAATTCGGCCCGGCCGAATTATTCGTGAATTTTTCGGAAAATATTTTTCAAAAATTCGAATTTTTGCAAAAAAAATCGATTTTGTGTGCATATGAAATACACTGTTGTGTGCATATGTCAGAACGTATGTGTGCGAATGTTAGGCTCGGTGTGTGCATGTGGTTTTCAGAATGTGTGCATGTCTGAGAACAGTTGTTAATGCTAGAGACATGTGTGCGTATCAAATACACATCTATGTGCATACGCGAAAAAGTGTGTGCGCACATATAACCAACAAGGTGGATGATTTCCTGGGTATGAACACATGATTTCTGCAGTATGAACACATGATTCCTGGGCTTATATTTGATACGCACACGCACGTAGTGGATATGCACACAATAAGGTGAATGATATGCACACAATAGTCTATTTGACATGCACATAACGAGTATTTGATATGCACACATGGTTTGTGTGCATCAACACTTGAGACCATATGCACACACGAGATATGCACACATGGTTTGTGTGCATCAACACTTGAGACCATATGCACACACGAGGTATGCACACGATAGTATAATGGATGTACACACGACATGTTATTTGGTATGCACACATGGTTTGTGTGCATCAACACTTGTTTCCATGTATGCACATGACTTGAGACCATATGCACACACGGGGTCTGCACACGATAGTATAATGGATGTGTACACGACAAGTTATTTGGTATGCACACACATGTGTGCATACCAACACTTGTTTTCGGGTATGCACACGACCCGAGACCATATGAACACACGGAGTATGCACACAGCAGTATAATTGATGTGCACACACAGGTTATTTGATGTGCACACAAGTCCTCTAAGCATAAACACTATGTTAAAGGCATTCACAATTTCAGAAACCATATGCACACACACATAGTTACATATGCACACAACAGTGCATCTGATATGCACACACACGTTATATGATATGCACACAAATTCGATTTTTCTGGGAAAAATTTTGACTTGGAATTTTTTTTTATCGAATTATTCGCGAATTATACGCGAAAAATTCGGCAATTGTACTGCAAGGCCGAATTGAAGCTTTTCCCTATAAGGGAGCGTGCCTCCGCCACTGTTCACTCCATTTTTTTTGTTTTTCCCTCTTCTCTCATACATCCTCAATCTTATCATGAAGCATCGTCCTTACCGGAACCGGACCCGTAATTAAGAGGGAAAATGTTGGTTTTGTCTTTTAAAGTTAGCATTCAATGACATAGAATGCTAACTTTTAAATATAGATAGATTATCATTTGTACTGTTAGCTTTAGATTTAAAGGAGGGACATTTATTATCAAAATGCTAACTTTTTATTATATATAGATTTTCATAATATTACCTACCATAACACCATTTTGAAATCAAAATTTGTCAAAATCTACTATATATATATATTAAAGTTGAACCTCACTTAGTCACATGGCACCCCTCAATTAAGTCACACCCTCACATGCCACATGTCAGTCTCTCATTTTTTCACTTTAATTTACTTAATTACAAATCAAAGATTTATATCCAAAATCGTACATGCCTAATTCCAACCCAAAACCTATTACTAATCTCTTCCTAATTTAATTACAAATAAAAGATTTCCATCCAAAACCGTACATGCCTAATTTCCATCCAGAATCTACCACTAATCTCTTCCCAATTTTCAGAATAAGCCACCACTAATCTCTTTCACATCCAGCAATCGTCCCTACCTGATCTTCCTTCAATGCATGAGTTTTGCATCGCCACGCCCGATCTCCCTCAAATTCTTTAGCACATCATGGTGAATATTCACTTACATTATTTATAATATAAGTGAATATTCAATTAAATTTTTATACAAATCTCATGCACAACATGTGAACTAAGCTAATCCATACATGAAATGAGATAAAATGACTCTTCCATGACGATATAATATGAAGAAATTAAATTAGTACACATTTATATCTAAAACTACCTTAAATAATAATAATATGCTAGATTTGACTTAATGATATATAAATACATAAAAATATAAAAATGTATCAAATATACCCAAAATGGGTGTCTACGGATAGAAAAAAATGAAAATAGAATTATAAGTTTATCTAATGTTAAATTGTAAAAAAAAGCAGTGTTTTGTAAAATGAATTCGAACGAAAATCTTGACCAGTCCGAAGGCGTGCCACGCGTCGGGTGCATTTCCTTGGGAGTTGTTTGTTTTAACGGCCAAAATGCGGCGTTTTTGGCCCGTTTTGTTCCTAAACGCCGCATTTGTAACGCTTTGGGCAAATGTTTTTATGCCATCCACATACGGCCTTCCAAGGACCCCTATATTGCACGTTTACTTTTTAACGCATAGGAAAAATTGCCTTTCAGCGCATAGGGTCCTCACGTAACGTGGTGATCCATGCTCCACGTTACGTGTGGAAAAAACAGGGTCAGTAACGTGTGGATATGGTCCACACGTTACTGAGGAGGAGGTCGGAGTGCGTGAGAGAGACATATTCGAGGGCCTAACACGACATTTTGGATGGTTTCGAGCAGGGGTTTGCACTCGTGGACGAGCTTGGAGTGTTTCCGCCATGAGTATTGCTTGATGATCTTCTCTAGGGAAGGGAGGGTGACTTGCTTCAGGCGGGAATCAGCTTGCGAAGAAGCCATCCCTATTGGCAATGGTGGTGTTGTTGCTGCAAATTGCTCAGATCTGGGGGTTTTGGCGTTTTCTTGTTGTTCATATGCAGGCAAGTGGCATTTTCTTCTCTTAATTCACATATTTAGTAATCTAGGTTTTCGAATTGGGGATTTTTGGATGTCAATCCGTAATTTAGGCTTTCTTCTATTAATTTTGTGATTGTCCATCCAACATTCGGGTAGTCCTTCCCTTGTGAAGTGTAGCAGAAAAAGGAAACAGCCGAGGAAATCAATTGATGGTTCTTCTAATCTAGAGGCAATTACCACCTCTTTAGTTAAGCTCATCTTGCAACTCCATATAGTGGCTCGCGGTTACTTGAATCCTTACTATACCAAGGCCTTTGACCATGCAAAACAATTCTTTAACAACTTTCGAGCATCTGTGTTTCGTAGGCTGTCTATTATAGAGCAAACAAGAACTGGTAAAGGAGATGCTCAAAAGAAGAATAAAAACCAAGTGAGAAAGAAGAGAAAGGAGAGAGATATGACAAAAAAATGGATAAATTTTGTGAACCTTCCATAATAAATTTGTAGTATAAAATTTGTGAACCTATTGTATAAATTTTGTGAACCTGCAATATAACATTTATGAACCTCTTGTATAAAATTTGTGAACTTGTAATATAAATTATGAACCTTTAGAATAGAGTTTATGAACCTATAGAATAAGATTTATGAACCTCGTATATAGTGTTTATGAACATCTAGAATATGATTTATGAACCTCTTGTATAATAGTTTATGATCCTCATGTTTAAGAGTCTATGAACCTCTAGAATAAGGTTTATGAACCTCCATTTAGGGTTTATGAACCTCTATTTAGGTTTATGAACCTCTAAAATATGGTGTATGAGGCTTCATTTAGGGTTTATGAACCTCTAGAATAAGGTTTATGAACCTCTGTTTAGAGTTTATAAACCTTTGTTTAGGGTTATACGCCTCTAGAATAGGGTTTATGAACTTCTAGTATTAATTTTATTTGTTTGTGAACCTCTCGTATTTGTTTGTGAACCTCTCATATAAATTAGGGTTTATGAACATCCGTTTAGAGTTTATGAACCTCCATTTAGGGTTTATGAACTTCTATATTAATTTTATTTGTTTGTGAGCCTCTCATATAAAGTTCGTTTAGGGTTTATGAACCTCCGTTTAGAGTTTTCGAACCTCTATTTAGGGTTATGAACTTCTAGTATTAATTTTATTTGTTTGTGAACCTCTCGTATAAAGTTTATGAACCTAAATTCAATCACACATTTGTGAACTCATGTACATTAGTGCATTTTAATAACGTATTGTCAACCTACGTATAAGTTTGTTAACCACTAGCATAAGGTTTGTGAACCTTAGTATAAAATTAGTTTTTTGAACCTCTGGTACAAAGTTTGTGAACCACTAATATAAATATTATGAACATATGGTACAAAATCTATGAATCTAGATATTCTTAGTGTATTGCGTTCATAAACAAAAAGAAATGTTCATAAAAAAAAATATACCTCTCTGCGTTCATTGTTCACGTTATTTACGGAATTACCACTTTAAATGAACCGGATTCATTTTTCGCTGAACCGGCCTATTTTTCTCTTTCTAATCTCAGCCCTCCACTCCCATCATCTGACGGTTCCTGTTCATCCGCATTTTACACATTAAGAGTTGTTCATACCAGATTCGGACTGTGAAAAATATATCTAATTAGTGACAATATAAATGAAATTAAGATAAGTACGATAATACAAAGAAATCTTTACTAATAAACAATTAATAAAAATCAATGTGATTTCGTACATACGTAATATGTTCTTTCTAATATGGAAATCAAGATCAAATGTGAATAATCTATATGTTGAAAAGGAAATTATGATCATATCTAAAAAATTTATATAATATTAATAGAAAAAAGATAGGTTAGTGATCGATGTGGCACGATGTGGAGTAGACATATGACAATAAATCACATAGCGTAATGTCAAAACAACAAGTGTTCTTAACTGAGTTTTACTTTAGTATTATGCAGATGCTATATATACACCTCTATTTTTACTAAATATACACATTCAAGACACATATGTATTGCGTACGTGTGCCAACAAACCCGATAAATCACGGCTGAGCTACAAATACAAAGATCAATTGTGATGCGTGCTTGTGCACTTAGAACACCCATATGATATGCGTGGATGATGTATCTTCAATTAATAAAACACATGCCAAATAAATTATTATTATTTGGTGCACTTAATTTCCTACATTATAATACATATCGTGAAGCTCCATATTACTTAAGATGTTGACCCTTAATATCAATAATAGTACATTAGTAAGATGTTGACGCTATATATTAATAATATATTAGACTATATGATTCTAATAAAATATAATAATAGTACATTCGTATATTAGAATACTTTAATAATTACGTGCCAACATCTTAACTAATATGGCGCACCAGAACATGTATTATAATGTAGGAAATTATGTGTATTTAATATTACCATTTAATTAGTTGGAATGTATTTGTGCTAATATGAACACATATTATATGCGTGCTCTAACAACACATCATGCATCGCATTTGAGTGCACTTTGTATTTGTGTGCTCATCCGAGTTTTTTTTCTAGTTTATTTTGGTACGCGTACGTGATGTGTATGCATATTTTAGATGTATATATTTAATAAAAACAAATGAGTATGTATAGAACATTACACTAGTATTATATAATAGATTAGATATCAAGGTTTCAAATCAAAGGGATAACCTTGTAAATTTAAAAATATAAATATGTAACAAATTAGTTATAAAATATGATAATACGTAATTTTTTAAAACTATTTAAATAAATTTCGAAATAATGTTGTTCCACAAACAATAAATATCTACTTCAATATTTTGAGATATTTGAATATTATTTAATAAAGCAACATTTAAATTATCCTAGTGTATATATATAATATATCATTTAGATGAGATATTTATAATTAGACTGAATTTGAATCTAAAAAAATCAAAATAACAATAATGAATTTTGATTTAGATATTGTGCTGACATAATATATATTAATTAAAAAAACACATGAATTTTAGTATGATTTTTAGTTTATTTGGGAAGTATTCGATGTAGATCTCACGTTTCTTAATCTTTGATTTTATCAGATATGTTTTATTTACTCGCTTTTTTACAAAAAAAAAGTCGTTATAGCCAAATCTTTTGACATATCATATTAATTAGGTAAAATGAAAAATAAGTTAGTAGTGTCAAAAATTATTTGGGTTAATTAAGAAACATAAGCTAAAATGGAGAATTACGAAATTCAAAAAAAAATCAATCATTTATCTGATATTCTAAATTAGTTAGAGATATTAATGTATTTTCAATCTCATATCAAATATCTGTTAATTGTTTTTCTAAGAAAATAGTTATAACCAAAATTTATGATCTTCGATTTTCTATAACTTTTATTTAGTTTACAACCATATATCCACAAATATGTAACAATTAGTTACCTCGGTGCTTACCTCATTTTCTATAACTACTATTTTATTTTCAATTGACCACTAGTCTTTGTTGTTAAGATTTTCCAGTATATGATCATCAACTACTATCACTTTTCGAAAATGCACAAGTACTTGAAGTGTTGTGTTCCAACTAAAGGCTAGTACTGCAACTTTAAGAGATTTTTTTGTCAATTAAAAGGTCCAAAGCCTTTACCAAGACAAACGCTGCAACGTACCAGAGATTCCAAGACAATGACATGACAAAGGATGTGCAGATGAATCCAATTCTTAGTTGATTAGTGTTTTTGAAGTTTTTGATTTGTAATCTTTTGTGATTGATTTATAATTTTTGTAATTCATTTATAATTTTTGTGATCGTTTTGTATTTTAAATTAAGGAAAAATCAGTGCTAGATTTAGGATAAAAGTCTTTGATATATATAATTAAATTTATTTTACAAAATAAAAATAAAAAGAGAAAATGATATGTCACAATTTTAATAAGGGGTGCCATATGGCGTAGTTAGGTTTTAGTTTAGTACATATATAGTATATTTATAAATAGAAGAGAAGAATTCAACCTTGAGAGGAACTCAATTTGCATTCAATAATTTTCGTATATTACATTTGGTTTAAACTAATTTGATTATATTTTTTTATGTTTTCGTATAGTATTTCACTTTGTTTCTATGTTAGATTTTATTTTCTCATACATTTAAAAAATTGATATATAAGTTAACAATTTTATTTGTCGATTTATAGGTTAACAATCTAACAATTTAGTGAGATATATGAAATTTAATTGTGCATCATAACAACCTAAAGATTTGTTAGCCAAAGACTCCATAAAAATAACATTAATTAGATGTTCTTAGGAAGATCTTATATGATTTGATAAGGTTAAATAATTATAAATTAACTTTTCTTAATTAATTGAAACCAAACCGCAATTTTTTTATGTAGGATTTAGTTAGTTGTAACAAAACACTATAAGTAAGATTTGTTCTAAAAAAATGAAAGTATTAGTTTTGGGCATCATGACCAATTTAGTTAAATGGTAATAAATGGTTAAGAGTATCGAGATAAATCATATTAATAAATTATGGTTTAGATAAAAACATAGTAAATTTAAATTCTTAAACTTGGTTTGAGTCTCATCGTTCTTGTAGTCAAAAAATCTTTTTATTTTTTATTGATCATGAACAATAAATTAGACTCTTATATCAAGTTTACATATTTATAACAATTTCTATGGTAGAAAAATGAATGTGAAAATTAATATAAACAAATAATAGGTTTGAATTAGTTTAAAGGTATTGTTACATTAATGAATTTTCTTAATTGAATAGAGTTAATTCGATGAAAATTTAATTAAGATTTGATAGAATTTTAGAGTTTAAATTAGATTAATTTTAAATAACAAAATAAACTTATAAAATAGGATTAACCACAAATAACACCTCATTAATATGGGCCCAAAAGTATTCAGGTGATTCAAAATGTGACCGGTTTAATATAAATAAATATATATATTAGATATGCTAAAATTACTCAAGTTTGGTTGCGCCAACAAAATGAATTTACATAAGTTTGAATTAGAAATAATAATTCAAATCCACAATATCAATATGTTGAGATTTGGTTAAGAGTTATGATGTATATTTTGTTAAATTAGTAATATAGTAAAAAACTAAAAATGAAAAGAAATACCTTAACAATATGGCCTAAAAATACTCTATGGGCTCAAAAAGACTGAGATTTAATATATATATATATATATATATATATATATATATATATATAGAGAGAGAGAGAGAGAGAGAGAGAGAGAGAGAGAGAGAGAGAGAGAGAGAGATGATGATGTGTTATTTTGTAGTTAATCCTCTTTTATAGATTTATTTTGTTTTTCACATTCATTTTTCTACCTTACAAAAATGTTATACAAATATTTTAAACTTGATATAAGAGTCTAATTTATTATTCACGGTCAATAAAAAAATTAAAGGATTTTTTTGAATACAAGAACGATGACACACAAGCCAAGTTTACAAAAATATATTTACTATGTTTTTATCTAAACCATAAGTTATTAATATGATTTCTCTCGATACTCTTAACAAACTTTTACAATTTAACTAAATTTGTCATAAGGCCCTAGGGGTGTTCATCGGGTTCGGTTTTTCGGTCTTTTGGACCGAACCGAACCCGAACCGATTATATTCGGTTTGGTTTTCGGTTCTTATAAAAATAATATTCGGTTTTCGGTTCGGTCAAAACCGATTATTTTTTAAAATAATTTTAAAAACCTAGATTTCTAGATAAATTAGTCCAAACTTATTCGGTCCGGCCCAGTTCGGTTCGGTCTAGTTCGATCCAAGTTCGATTCAGTTCGGTTCGGTCCAAGTTTGGTTCGGTTCGGTCTAATTCGGTTTTGTGCACTAAAACCTCTAAATCAACATAATTTCAAAATATTCGGTTATTTCGGGCCAAAACCGAATAAAACCGAACCGAACCCGAACCGAGTATGTTCGGTTTGGTTTTCGGTCCACAAAATTCCGAAATTTGGTTTCGGTTCGGTTTTGGCCCGATGAACAGCCCTATAAGGCCTATAACTGATACTTTCATTTTCTTAGAAGAAATCTTACGTACAGTGTTTTATTACAACTAACTAAATCCTACATAAAAAATTTATGGGTTGGTTTCAATTAATTAAGAAAAGTTAATTTCTTAATTATTTAACCTTATTAAATCCTATAAGATCTTCATAAGAACATCTTATTAATGTTACTTTTATGGAGTCTTTTGCTAACAAATCTATCAGGTTGTTATGATACACAATTAAATTTCATATGTCTTAGTTAATTGTTAAATTGTTAATTTATATCTCGACCAAAAAAAATGTGAACTTATATATCAATTTTTTAAATAAATGAGAAAATAAGAGCTAACATAGAAACGAAGTGAAATACTATACGAAAACATTAAAAAATACAATTAAATTATTTTAAACCAAATGTTATATACGAAAAAGTCAATTTTAAAGATAGAAAAATAAGGAAGTGAAATAACTGTAAAATCGTTTTAAAACTAAGGTGAGTTTTTAGAAAATATAAGCATTTTATAATTTTTTTTAGGAAATTAAAGATAATTTTTATAAAATAACAATAACCTAATTTTTAATCATGAAATAAAATTAAAGTTTAGATTGTTAGAAAAAAAAAAGTAAAAAAAAAATTCAATACGATCATAACAAATTTATTATTTATTTGCTTATAATATACTTCAATTGTATATTTTAAAAGCTATTTCATAAATAAAGTTTATATTCTAACAGATTAGTTCACATCATGTAAGATTTTATAATGTACGCAATCCAAAATCAAAGTATTAAACTTTTGTATTTTGAAAATCTCCCTTTCAATTTCCTCTATATAGTAAGAAATCCAAACTCTTGAAAGATCTCTTACCACTCATATTAATTTTGAACCTAGTTAATGTAATTTGCTTAAGACTTTTTCTTGTGAACTTTCTTTTCTTCGAAGACAGAATCAAGCCATGGTCTTAAACTTATCTAGTCATGGTCAATATGGTTTCAAAGTAGTTAACGTAATTTGTGAACTTTATTGTGTGGTTTGAATTGGTTGAATTGATATTTAGTTGAAAGTAGTTAATGTAATTTTCTTAGTAAGAGATATTTCTCATATTAGTTTTCGCGCTTTCATAGAATACAACACAATCATGTCATGGTTCAATATATATCATGTCATGTTCGATATGGTTTGAAATGATCTTACAGACTAGTTTGAGTTAAATTGCACGTGATTTCCACATGACATGAGTGGCAATCCGGATCATATAGGAAGAAGAAGAGAATGATTAAAATAGAAAGAAGAAGAGAATGATTAAAACTTCTACTAAAATGATAATACTTGACTTGTCTTTTCCATTGAGCTAAGGCACCATACCCCCTAAGGCACCTTACAAAATGCCAAACATCTATGCCTAGCTATTGCAATGCATAAAGTTTCAAAATGACATCCTTGGTTCCATCTTCATACAGCTTACCATCGCATTCTGCACCCTACACGTACAAATAGTGTAGCAAATAAGCCACTAAACCAAGCAAAATCAAAATAACTAGGACAACCAACAAAGGTATCGCAACCCGCTTGAACCTTATTAAATCGTCTCGTTCCAAGCAAACCAGCACATGCACAGTTGTTAAACCAGGCAACCTCTCCGACAAGTCGCCGTTAACATTCTCGGCAACCGTCTGATGACTAGAATAAGCAACTATGTCGTGCAGCCTTGCACTCTGTGCGCTTCCTGTGCTTTCCTGCAATAAATCCATTTCCTCCCTGAACTCATCCTCAAGGGCCTACATTTGAAAATATCATTTTGGTCAATAATTCAAGTAATTGTGCTCAAGATCAAAACTACCTCAATTCCATCATATCACCTCGAATTATATCACAAAGTAGCTAAAAAAATGAGTGGTTATGACATAAATCACCCTTAGGTAATCAGATAGCATGCCAGGGGATGACACACTGAAATTAGTTAGTGTCTCCAACACCTCTCTGGCAATCCATAGTCGGACTAGAAGGAGTTCTGTTGTGGGAGACTAAAATCATTCATGTCACTTTTAGAGTCTTACATTCCTGTAATTACCATACCAAAAAAAAAGCATAGCATCATTATGGAAATCAAACAACAACAAAGTAGTTTGTAGGGGTACATATTGATCATGACAAGATACATACCGATTCATACATTAAAACCCACAATCCACAATCCCCAAAATCCCTCAGACAGAAACTAATTCAAACGAGAATTGAATTCATACATTAATAAACCCCACATTTAACAACAATAACATACCAGCTAAACAAATTGAAGAACTTCATGATTTTACAGCAATGATAAATTCAGAAAATTAACCCTAATAAAAACCCTAGATCTGTTTCACAACAAATAAGAATGAGGAGGTGAAGAAGAATGAGGAGCAAAGATGAAGCTAATATTTCACAACAAAACCCTAATTTCAAAGCAAAACCTTAAATCTATTTCAATATGATTTTTGGAAGAAAGATTTTCCAAAACCCTAAAACCAGTTAGGGGTTTTTCTGTGAAATTTTAGATTGATGAAGAAGAAGAACGAATGGAAGAGGTGAAGAAAACTACCTGAAGGATGGTCGTTCAGCTTCAAACAAACCCCAGCTAAAGAATGTCGGAAATGGATGGAAGCGTGAGAGGCGAGTCGGTTGCATTAACTGGAAATTAAATTGGACTAGAAAAAGGTAGTATCCAAGAGCAGATCAATTGAACAGAACATACCGTCATTGTAATTTTCATTTTCTTAGCACTTAGTCAGTTAGTTTAGCACTTAGTTAGTTAGTCAGTTAGTTTTCGCGCTTTCATAGAATATATCGAGCACTGGTAGAAACGTTATCCTGGCATGGTTCAACATGTATCCTGTCATTATCAATATTTTTTGAAATGATCTTACCGACTAGTTTGTGAACTTTATTTGTTTGGTTCGAATTGATATTTAGTTGAAAGTAATTGATGTAATTTTCTTAGCACTTAGTTAGTTTTCGCGCTTTCATAGAATATAACGAGCACTGGTAGAAACATTATCGTGGCATGGTTGAACATGTATCCTGTCAATATCAATATTGTTTGAAATGATCTTACCGACTAGTTTGGGAACTTTATCTGTTTGGTTCGAATTGATATTTAGTTAAAAGTAGTTGATGCAATTTTCTTAGCACTTAGTTAGTTGGTTTTCGCGCTTTCTTAGAATATATTGAGCACTGGTAGAAACATTATCATGTCATGGTTCAATATATATCATGTCATGATCAATATTGTTTGAAATGATCTTACCGACTAGTTTGTGAACTTTATCTGTTTGGTTTGAATTGATATTTAGTTGAAAGTAGTTAATGTAATTTTCTTAGCACTTAATTAGTAATTTTTTGCGCTTTCATAGAATATATGGATCACTGCTAGAAACGTTATCTTGTCATTGTTCAATATGTATCATGTCGATACCCTAGATTATTTCGTAATCCTATTAGTGTAATATTTGTTGTTTCATAGAAAAGAACCAGTCTTTGGTAGACTGTCATTGTTCTAACACAACCCCAAAATACATTTATATATTATATAAAACGAAAATACATAACATGCATCATAAAATACGAAATATTACATATATTAAGTGACATTAGATAGTCACTACACTAAAATTCATAATAAAATACTAAATATTACACATATTGAGTGACATTAGATAGTCACTACACATCTCTTGCGGAGGACATGGCGGAGGCTAGAAAGTCACGTGGGTGAAGCATGTCGTCCACCTCTCCGGTCACGATATATGTGTTTATGAAGGCCAATGTCCTACTGAGGTCGGCAAGGGCGGAGACGTCTTCGTGGTTCTACAACACCCTCAAGGTACGAGGGCCGCCATGCGGGGGTACTACTTCAAAGAAGTAGGCGGTGTCCTATTCACAGTTGTTAAAATTATAAAGTTGGCCAAAGAGCCACCAAATGTCTCTTATCCTGTCAGCCATCGGCGCCCAATTTTCAAAAATGCCACCCTCGTAGATGTGGGTGGAGGCGCTTGCCATTTGTCCTCTTGTAGGGACGATTCTCATGCCAGTATGGACCGTGGTGTACACCCTATGTGCCGGTTGTTCATCCATAGGAAGGAAGAAAAGTAGATGAGGAAATGTGGAGTTGTGTAGATTAGGAAGATGTTGGAAGAGTTGTAGATGAGAAAATGTGGCTAAGAGAAGGTATATAAAGAGGAGTTGGTTGGCAGTTTAGGGGTAATTTATGTCGGTTTCTTTATTCTCCTAGGTTAGTAGGGTTAATCATAACTTTAGATATCCTGTCAAGGATGTATATTTTGTATTAATCTTCATCATATAGTACATATCAGAAAATCCCCTATGGCAGTACTTTTTGTTTGAAAAAACCGACAATAGTTAAAGGGAGGAGTATTACAAGACAATAATGTATATAAAATAAGAGTATTAAATACATTTATTATACATTTGTACTATACATCTTCACCCTATAAAATAAGATTGTTTGTGGATAGGAATGTTGTCAAATCCGACTGAATATTTTGCATTAAATACTCTGTACATGAAAGAAAAAGTAAATGATATTTCAGAATTAACACACGTCACACAATCCTCTTACACTCATCCTATCATGCTGACTACTTCATAATATGTATATTTTTTTACACAACTGTCATTTTACTGCCAGTAAACTTAACAGTTAATTGGCACATAACTGCCATTTAAGTGGAACTCAACTACCCTATAACTTCTACTTTGATCGAGTATGAACTGACACTTAACTACCATATAACTAGCACTTATCCTGTGATGCCATTTACGTAAGCCTATCACGGTTTAAACCCCTATGTTGTTTGTTCAAGTTGTCATAATATTGTGCGTAAACTAAGGCTTATGCCTTACCATAAGTCCATAACATTAATCCAATCCAAACAATTGTCATCCAAACCACAAACAACCTAATGTTTTCGATCAACATGTTCGACCTCCAGAAAATTATCCAAACATCCAATTCAAACCTTGGGGTTCCTTATGTTCGACCTCCACACCTCGTCAAACACGCTATGAGCCATATCCCTCCTGAAGCCATCAATAAATTTGTTTGCCACAACGTCAATATTTGTCCAACCCGCACTAAGCATCTCTATGTGTTTCAGAGTGCACACCCCACAGTCACTAATGGGAACAGAAAATGCATCAAAGTTAGTTAGATGAAGTATAAAAAAATGGATTAATATACATATGGTAATGATATTTCGATTCACTCGCGCTTGTTCTGCTTCACTTCTTGAATTCTAGAAAATGTAAGCTCCTCAGTACCCTATTTTGTAAATTTATGTGCAAGTGGCGGGTACTGGCTGATGAAGTGATGAAGAAACTTGCTCACCCCAAACACCATGTTCTATACCTCCACGTTACTTTTAAATCCATAGCACAATTAGGGGTGTGCATATCCTGATCGGGCCGTAAATTTACGGTCTGGTCCAAGACCGATACTTCAACGGTCTTGTCCAAGGTCCTTAATTTTTAATATTACGGGTTATGGTCCGGTCTCGGTCCAGGACCGTAATTTTCCGGTTCGGATCGTAATGGACCGTAAGCTGTCGGTCCAGACCAGATTATGGTCCTGTCCCGGTCCGGACCGTAATTTTTTAACTTAAGGCACATTGATTATTGTTATTTTCTTGTATTATGTTGAATGATATTTGCATTTTTGTATCACTTTATCTACTTAGACTATTTTTGTTATGCTTGAAAGCTATAATAGATGGGATTTTGGTGAAAATTATTGAAAAAAATTCATTTCATTTACGGTCCGATTTGGACCATAATCGGACCATAAAAAAGTTAAAAAATCGATTTTTTAAAGAGTAAATACATAAACGTCTTTACGGTCCAAAGGTCTAAAAGTTTACCAGTCCGGACCGTAAAAAAATGGTCTGGTCCGGACCGTTTGAACACCCCTAAGCACAATCATATACATTTATCTTCCATTGATGCAGATCGATCTGTAGAGCTACCCAATGTTGATTTTCGAGGTTGTAGGGTAAATGAAGTCCACATCATCCCAACCCGACCCATAAAATACAGACTTATCTCCCTTAAAGTATTCAATTGCACGTGGAGTTATAGATGGAACAATTTGATGTTTGACAAAGTTTTTCAATGCCTCTCTATAATCTTCAAACCAGAAAATGTCCAATACAATGACCTTATGTTTGTCTATAGGGTTCTCCACAAGCGCCTTACGCATATAATAACAAACCTCATCCATTTGCTTTAAAAATTAAAAAGCATCCTGTTAGACATTGCAACAAATCCCAACAGTTAACTAATTTGACATCATAAGTAAATAACTTACACCATCATCTAGCCAAGCTTTTGGTTCCATTAATAGCCGAAACCAATCCTTGTCCATCGATTCACCAAGGAGTCCAACTCTTGGATCAGAGCTAAAAAAGAATGAAGACATAATTAAATCCATGAGATAGTTCAACATAATTAAATCCGTGAGATACTAACATTTCATCATCCATCCATTGCAACAAAAAAGTCAACTTAACCATTTTTAACTCTTAATTAATATTTTGTTAACCTTATGTTAATTATATTTTAAATCTAAAGAAGATAACCAAAAATTCGACCTCATTGGCTTGAATTGGGAGGAGAGATTTGCGGGATTGTGTTGAGGGCATTGAAGGCTACATTAGTGTTGGATCGTTAGTGTTACGTCTGAGGGAACAAATGCTTTGTTTCCACAGAAGGTGCAGCTGAATAATATAGCAAGAAAAAAACTAATTAGAACTCACGATGTATAGTGGAAACCCCAATCAGTCAAATAACTAACCAGGGAAAAACCACTACCTTCAAGCTTCTCGCTTGAGAGGAGTTTGAAGAGTCTACTTGTCTTATTGATTTCTTGATCGGTTACACTTGTAGCCTAGACTTCAAACCCTAGACTTCCCACCTAGATTTGAATCTCTTCTACAACGAGAACACGAGCTCACTCCTCTAAGACTCACAAACGCTTCACTTTTCTTTTCTCTCAATGAAAATGCTCGGAGTTCGTACTCAAGAAGTGAATCCCTCACTCCTATTTATACATTCCAAAAATCCTAATAACAAGAATATCTAACTCACTATTTTCGGCAACAAGAAGATATCAATTTTGATTCAATAAGATAAAATCTCAACCGAATATATTATCTAAGGAAAGATTTCCTAAGATAATATAATCGGAATAAGATAATATTTTTCTCTCTCCAAATCTTCTAATCGGCGTGATCCACCCGATTTTCTTTTTTTCCAACCGCGTGATCTTCAAAGATAATCTTCATGCTTGATTTCTTCATACCATTTGTAGCTTGATGTTTGTTCGACACTGATGTTCCTTGGTAGGTAACAAAGCATATGGAGGATACTTTGTTCCCTCTGCATTCCTACGTTGCTAATGGTTCCCTGTGACAACTTTGTTTGTTCCTGAAATACTTGGATACCAGATTAGTTGAATGTTTGTTACCATCAAAACCTAAGGAATTCAACAAATTCCCCCTTTTTGATGGTGACAAACATCCTTGACAAAAAAACACACATATGAGATAACAACAGTAGCATGAAGAAAGTTTTTCCTTTTTAGACAGAATAGTTCCCTCAAAGATACAGTACCAAATAAAGCATGATTAGTTCCCCCTTAGCTAGACTACCCGTCATTTACCCTCTTTTGGCATCATCAAAAACCTGAAGTAAAGTGCAGAAGAAAAGAAAACACATCCGAATAACCAACAAACCCCTTTTTTTCATTAAATTAAAACAAGCAAAGACAACAACACGGGCAACATCAAAATAAGCAAAAGAACAAACATGATCAACATGCCGAACATGCAAACACATGAAATAGAAGCAAAGAAAAATAAATCAACTACGGATAAGATGAGCTGGGAACAAAAGAGGGATTGGTAGCCGGAGAGAGACGAATCAAGCACCACTGGTGCCTGCAGAGGGAGCCAAAGTTTGAAGAGCAATTAAAGCACGCACTTCCTCCATAAGATGCCTTTGTTGTTCCGCTAACAGAGCGACCGCGCAGGACAAACTTCTCACGGCCCTTCGTAGATCAGGATCATCCTTTGGTTCCTCCTCAGAGTCTTCATCATCAACCTCAACCACTGGCTCTGGTTCTTCCTTTATCCAGCCAACTCCTTCCTTCAGGACAAACTACATCTTGTGGAGATTACTCGCATCTAGAGCGCGAGAAAAGAAGAAGCTTTCTGTTTCCCCATTGTATACCTTGTGGTACTCCAGAATTTGCTTGACAACACGAGGGTAAGGAAAATCATGGCGATCAGTGTTCCTCGCATGAGCTATATGCTGCATCATTACTCTCGGCAGATTGATAGGCGCCTTCTCAAGCAGCTTAGCGAGAAGGACCACATCCAAGATCAACAACTTGTTTCTCTTTTGTTCCCTTGGAGTGAAATTGCAGATGAGGTAATAGAACAATACCTTGTTGACAGCAAACATAGCAGAGGTATCCAACGCACCAGACTTAGGGGAAGACACAATCTCAGCAACACGACAAACCGCGTCATGGGAGGGGAAATCCTTTGGCCAACGCCCCTTTGGATACTCATCATAGCCAGCATGAGGAACCCCTAAAATAAGGCTCAGTTCCATGCTAGAGAGCACATGGGTGGTGCCCTCCAGCGTGTAATTGCCCAGAATTGCATGGGGCCGAACCTCAATGACAAATGAAGAGTAGAAAGCCCTGAGCTGTTCTTCATCAACATCCTCCTCCTGAACAAACAAGTGATCCTATTTCTGAGCCTCCAGCAGGGACACAACTTCCCCCAGTGCATTCTGCTTTAGGAAGTCAGCATCCAGTAACAGTTCCCTCACAATTCCTTTGTGACTCATGTCCTTCACCTCGTCCACCTCGGCCTTCGCCTTTGTTTTCGCCCCTTGGTGATGTTGACTCTTGCGAACAGGAGCCACAAACACCTTGGCGCGCTTTGGATTGCGCTCAGAGACCTGCTCAAACTCATCATCCGAGCTCACAGGATCACCTTGGCGGCCTGAGCTTGTGCCCTAGTCTTGCGTTTAGGCGGGCAATCCATCTTGACCCGTCCAGAGAACTTGGGTCCCTTAAGCGGTGAAGCCTCATCATCCTCCTTGACCAATTCCTTCTCCAGATTCCTCACCACCCCTTTGATTTGGGCGGTGACAACCTCGTGAACCTCTGGCGCAGTCGGCGCCGCCGTGGTGGCGTCATCGAGAAATTCCTCTGTCTCCGGCTCAGGGTGGGTGGGGTGGGTAGGAGACAAATGCACCTTCTCCTTTTCATTAGAGGAGACGGCAGTCGGGACGGTAGGAGTAGGGTTAGGGTTAACGGCGGCATGGGGTGGATAGGGTGATTTGGGGGCTTTGTAGGGGACCATGATGAGTTTGTTGGGTATGGGTGAGAGAGGCGGTGAGACGGTGGTGGGAGCGGTGGTAATTTGTGGAGGATTGGGGGCTTCATGAGTGAAGGAGGAAGGGGTAGCTTGCTTGGCGATGGCGGCAAGGATGGCGGGATCAGTGCCCATAGTAGAGAGCTTGCTAAGGATGCTTTGGAGATCCTCGGCGCCGGGAGTGTGGAGGTTGGATGCAGAGGCCATTTGTGGAGCTTAAGGAGGAAGACACGGGAGAAAGCAAGAGAGTTGGAGACATAAGAGGCAATGAACAGCGGTGGAGAAAAATTACCTTTGAGAGCCGAATATATAAGGAGCAAGCGGATCGCTTCGGTTGCCAAAGATAACACCAAATCTTTTTTTTTTCTATCTTTTCCAAAGATTGCAGCCAAATCTTTCACCTTCCAAAATTAACTCTTGTCAAAATTTGTCCAAATACACCATAGCCCACACAAATCTCAAGCCCATCACATCACTCGACCATCACTTCAACCCTAAATGCACACACCACTTCCCAACCAATTTACAGACCATAATTACCCGTCATACCTGTCAAAACCACAGAGGCGACGATTCGTCTTCTCGGCTTTCCGAAAAAGTTGAAGAGTGTGATGCGGGGGTAACGTTACCAGAGATGGTACAAAGAACATCACACAAAAATATATGCAAGAGTTTTAATAATATTTAATCATGAATGAGAGGCTCCCAGTTATGGATGATTAGAGGGGCTCATAGGGAGCATTAAGCATGATGGCTAGGGTAAGCTGTAGAGTCAACAATCATTTGGGCTTATAATGAGGGATCAATGCATCATGTTGACTCTTTTGGGCCGAATGAAAGTTGTTCCATGTATTATTATGCAAGCATAGATGATCAAGTAAGAAATTTTGCAAATTAGAGAAGCACAAGCAAGATGCTAAGCAAGTTATTCATATAATGATCAAGACGAAGGTTGAAAATCAAGACACGACACTTACACGACCACAATCTACCAAGTAATATAGCCAATCATCGAGGGAACACAATAGGTAGACACTTAGTTGAGAGAGATCATACCAAGCTCCATGCGGAACTATTCGAAGGGTTCCCTATTGAGTGCCTTGGTGAAAATGTCAGCGATTTGATTCTTGGTTCCACAGAAGTCCATGGAAACCAACCCTTTCTCCACACAATCACGTAAGAAGTGATGTCGTATCTCAATATGCTTGGTACGTGAGTGTTGTACATGATTCTTGGAAATATTTATAGCACTAGTATTGTCACATAAAATGGGAATGGAGTCAAGAAGAATACCATAGTCACTGAGTTGTTGCTTGAGCCATAGAAGTTGAGTACAACAAGCTGCGACGGCTATGTATTCGGCTTCTGCAGTTGACAAAGCAATTGAATTCTGCTTTTTTGACCCCCAAGAAACCAAACATGGCCCAAGGAACTGAGCCATTCCAGATGTAGATTTTCTATCCACTTTGTTCCCTACGAAGTCAGCATCTGTGTATCTAACCAAATCAAAGTTGTCACCCCTAGGATACCACAGACAAAGATTATTTGTTCCCTTCAGGTATCTCAGAATCCTTTTCACTGCTTTGAGGTGTGTCTCCTTGGGATCAACCTGAAATTAGGGATGAGCAATTTCCGGTCCAGCCCGGAAATTTGGACCGGACCGGTCTCCGGTCCAGGGATTTCCGGAATTCCGGGTCCGGTCCGGTCCGACCCGGTATTTTTAAAAAATCTTAAAATTTTAACCGATTTGAGGGTTTTTTACATTTGAGGTTTAGGGTTTAAGTTTTAGGATAAATTATATTTAAGAATAAATTATATTTAGATTTGAGGGTTTTTTTTCATGTTTAAATGTAAGTAAATTATATTTAAATTTAGTAAAACCCTAAACCGGTCCAAATCCGGTCCAAATAGGACCAGACCGGACCGGGTTCCGGTCCACCATTTTTGGTGTTCCGGGTTCCGGTCCGGGTCGGGTTTGGACCGGTGCTCAACCCTACCTGAAATTGAGCACATAGACACACACTATACATAATGTCAGGTCTACTAGTAGTGAGATAAAGAAGCGAACCTATGATTCCTCGATAGAGTGTTGGATCTACTCCCTTTTCATTCTCATCCTTTCCCATTGGATTGTTGGGAGATATGGGAGTTGTGAAGGACTTTGCATCGTTCATTCCAAACTTCTTGATACACTTCCTGAGATAGTTCTGTTGATGAACTATTGTTCCGTCTTCTCCCCGGGAGACTTGAAGACCCAAGAAGAACTCCAGTTCCCCAACCATGCTCATATCAAATTCACTAGCCATAAGACTTGAGAATTTATGGACCAGGTTGTCGTCAGTAGACCCAAAGATAATGTCATCCACATAGACCTGCACAACCAGAGTGTGCTTTCCTTCCTTCAGAAGGAACAGAGTCTTGTCGACCTTTCCACGAACGTATCCATGAGACAGAAGGAACTGAGAAAGCCTGTCATACCAAGACCTGGAAGCATGCTTAAGGTCATACAATGCCTTGTCAAGAATGTAGACATGATCAGATTGGGAGGCATCTTCAAATCCAGGGGTTTGCTCCACATAGACTTCCTCCATGAGAACGTCATTCAAAAAAGCAGTCTTCACGTCCATTTGTTGTAGTTTAAAGCCATGGAAAACTGAGTATGAAATGAGTAGACGAATGGCTTCCAAACGAGCAACAAGAGCAAATGTTTCATCATAATCGATCCCTTCCTACTGATTGTATCTTTTCACCACCAGCCTTGCTTTGTTCCTAGTGACCTGCCCTTGATCGTCCAACTTGTTTCTGAACACCCACTTGGTTCCTATTATTCCCTGGACGAGGAACGAGGCGCCAAACCTTGTTCTTTTCGAACTGATGGAGCTCTTCTTGCATGGCGTTTATCTAGTCTGAGTCCTTCAATGCTTCTCCTACAGTTTTAGGTTCTTGCAGAGAAAGAAAAACATTGAAAGCACAAAATTTTTGCAAAGAAGAGCGAGTGCTATGAGGAATTCACTTTCGAAAGTCTGTTAGGATTAGGTGCATTGGATGATCCTTCTTTTGCTGGTAGTTCCTTATCTGTAGAGAGTTGATGTCAAAATCATCAAAGTCAATGTTACTAGCAGCAGAGCTTTCGCCAACTGCCCCTTCAGCGACGGGACCTTCACCAACTGTTTCCCCAGCAATAGGACTTTCCTCAGTTGTTCCCATATCATCAGGATTTGGGCTCTGGTCCTCCTGAGGGACCGTAGTAGAATCAGACGACAGAGCATCTCCATTAGTCTCAACGTTGTTGGCTGAGTCTTGAGTCCTTGGTGTTGATGGGTCATCCTGATTGTCTTGATTAGGAGGGACCCCATCCACACCACCATTTGGAGCAACATCGATAATACTGCTTTCCACAAGCTAAAAACAGTCATCTTCTGAGAGACTGGTGTTCGAGGGAACACTAGTCATTTGGTCCTGCACATTATTTCCAGCCATAACAGATTCATCAAAAACCACATGAATGCTTTCCTCTACCTTCCTTGTCCTCTTGTTGAACACTTTGTAGGCCTTGCTGTGGAGAGAATATCCTACAAAGGTTCCTTCATCACTTCTCGGATCAAACTTTCCAAGAGAATCTTTCCCATTGTTGTGGACAAAGCACTTGCAACCAAAAGTCCGCAGATGAGACACATTCGGCTTTCTTCCCCTTAGAAGTTCATAGGGAGTCTTGTTCATAGGGAGTCTTGTTCAACAGTGAGCAAATGGTTGCCCTGTTCAGCACATAGCATGCAGCATTCAAAGCTTCAGCCCAAAAGTTCTTAGGAAGACCACTAGCAATAAGCAAGGTGTGCGTCATATTCTCCAGAGTCATGTTATTCCTTTTCATAACACCATTTTGCTGCGGAGTCCTGGGCGCTGAGAAGTTGTGACTTTGCCATTGTTCCTACAGAGGGATAGAAACTGAGAGTTCTCAAATTCTGTCCCACGATCAGTGTGAATGGACCCCAGAGACTGCCCTACACTCATCTCAAAAGATTTAAGCCAAGATTCAAACTCAGCGAACACTTCATCCTTTGATGACAGAAAGAGGGTCCATGTGTACCTGGAAAAGTCATCAACAATAACAAACACATATATATTTCCACCACGGCTCCTTGTGCGCATAATGATGCATTCTTACCTCCGAATGAAGGTCGAGTGTCGAAGGCGACGATGGATCTAGTCTTGGTTGGGAAGTCACGTGTCTCGTTGTCAAGCCTGTCGTGGAAGCCTTGGGTGAAACCCTTGTTGAATTACACGAAAGGTTGACAATGGGATGTGCGTACGTGAACAGTAACTTTAGAGGTTTACTGACACGGTGGAGGAGCGAACCTAGTGGCGATGGAGTAGGTGTCACGACACATGACGGCAGTGTCGAGGTGAGTGTCACGACAGCGATGGCGATGGTGATGGCGAGAGCGATGGAGTGGGTGCGATGGTGGGTGCGATAGCGAAGGGGAAGTCGATGACACGAGCGGTGGAGCTAGCGATGGCGACGGTGAACTGGGTGCGATAGCGGGTTCGATGGTTGGATAGGTTACTTGACGAGTCAAGCGATTGCCGTAGCGTCGGCGGTGGAGTGAAAGAGATGCGAAGATAGACTACTCGATGGATCGAGTGTTGTCGTAGCGTCGGCGGCGGAGTGAAGGAGATGCGAAGACAGAGATAAGGTTTGACGTCCGATCAAAGGAAGAAGGCAATTGACACTCAAACTTAAGCTTTGATTAATTTAGACGTGAACAATAACAAGAGACCAAGTTGGCCTTAAATAGTAGACGTGAGACTCGGATGGGCCGAGTCTTGCCTAACGGGCTAGCCCATGCGACATACATGGAGCACACACCCAAAAATGGAAAGAACTATAAATGGAAACTACTAAAACGAGAAAGTACCAAAAATAGAAATGTCTCAAAATAGCAATGTCTAATACTTAGCAAATAAACCTCTAAATGCGAAAGATAGGCGCCGTTGTGGCGGTGAGGCATGGAACGCGGACACAAGGAGCAGCGGCCACGTCTATGCTTGACTGGGCTCGTCAGTGGGCGCGTTCATGTCCGATAGCGATGGGCCTTCTTCTGCGATGTCGATGGTGGCGAGGACCTTGAGCGTGGGCTCTGTCTCGGGTGTGCCTTGGCCATCGATGACGCGTGCGATGAGTGATTGCACGGCGACGACGATGGCCTTGGCTCTCGATCGTGTCACTAGGCCTTGGGAGCACAGGCTCATGGCTTCTTCTTCTTCTGTGGCCGTCATGGAAGGCAGGGTCGCATCACCCTCCCCCACTTGGCTGTGAAGCATCCCCGCTTCACCATCATCAAACTCGGGCTCCACATAGGGTGTCAAGTTGGCGACGTTGAAGGTCGTGTGGACTCCATAGTCTGCATGGAGCTCAAGTTGGTATGCATTATCTCCAATGGCCTTGATCATGCGGAACGGGCCATCTCCGCGAGGGGCTAACTTGTGCTTGCGCTGCGAGGGGAATCTTTCCTTTCGCAAGTGCACCCAGACGAGGTCTCCGGGTGTGAACACGACGCGGCGGCGGCCATGGTTGTGCTGCGAGGCATATTGCGAAGCTCGACGCTCCAACTGCGCGCGCATCCTCCGGTGTAGCTCTTGGACCTGCTCGGCGCGGTTGGCCGCGGTGATGTGCTTTGGGTCCTACAGTGGGCGCGGCAGCATGTCGAGCGGCGTCAATGTGTTCCTGTCGTATACAATCTCGAAGGGGGTGAGCTTGGTCGACGAGTGCCTGTACCTGTTATAAGAAAACTCAACAATAGATAGTAAGTCCTCCCAATGCCTAGGGTTGGCCTTGAGCATGGTGTGAAGGAGGGCTCCTAGGGTTCGATTAGTCACTTCGGTTTGGCCATCGGTTTATGGGTGGTAGCTAGTGGAGAATAGAAGTTTTGTACCTAGCTTTCCCCAAAGTGTTCTCCAAAAATGGCCAACAAACTTAGAATCTCTATCACTCACAATAATATGAGGGACTCCATGGAGATGCACCACGTGCTCAAAGAATAAATCGGCTATCTCACTAGCACTATGGGTGGTCTTGCAAGCTACAAAATGGGCCATCTTCGAAAACCTATCCACAATCACAAAGATAGAGTCTTTACCTCGACGTGAGAGGGGCAAACCCGTAATGAAATCCATGGAAAGGTCTTCCCAAGGGCCGGCAGGGATGGGTAGTGGAGTGTAGAGGTCGTGTAGACTAGATTTGGCTTTGGCTCATTGGCAAGTCACACAACTCCTACAGTAGCGGGTCACCTGGTGGGTCATACGTGGCCACAAGAAATGTTCCCTAAGCACGGCCAGGGTCTTGGCAACTCCAAAGTGGCCACGGCCATCATTGGCTTCCTGGATGAGAAGGAGCCTAATAGAGGATCTAGGGATGCATAGGCGACCAGCCTTGTACAAATAACCCTCAAAGAGAAAATAAGTCTCAAACTCACGGTCCTTAAGGCAATGCTCGAATATAGGGCTAAAGAAAGGATCAAGCACATATAATTCCTTTATCAAAGCAAAACCAAGAACCTTAGTCTGAACATGAGTCAAGAGAACGTACCGGCGATAAAGGGCGTCGGCAACCACATTCTCATTTCCCTTCTTATGGACCACGACGTAGGGAAACGTCTCAAGAAACTCTACCCAACGAGCATGCCTTCTGTTGAGGTGGGCCTGGCTCTTCAAGTAGTTGAGCGCGGCGTGGTCACTATGTATTACGAACTCACGTGGTCAAAGGTAGTGTTGCCACATCTTGAGCACACGAACGAGTGCATATAGCTCCTTGTCGTAGGTGGGATAGTTGAGGGTGGCCCCTGTGAGCTTCTCACTAAAAAAGGCTATGGGCCGCCTCTCTTGGTGTAGGACGCCTCCAATGTCGATGTCGGACGCGTCACACTCCACCTCGAAGTGTTTGGCAAAGTCAGGGAGCTGGAGAAGAGCCGCGTGGCACAAGGCGTCCTTCAATGCCGTGAAGGCCTTCTCATGGGCCTCAAGCCAAGTCACCGTGGCTCCCTTCTTGGTAAGCTCATGTAGAGGCACGACAATGGAGCTAAAGTCTCTCACAAAGCGCCTGTAAAAACCTGCTAGGCCAAGGAAGTTGCGTACCATGGTCGGTGTACTTGGCGTAGGCCACTCCCTAATGGCCTTGACCTTGTCGTCATCCACTCGCAGACCGTCCTTGGACACCATGTAGCCTAGTAAATTAGTAGTGTCCGAGTAAAAGCGACACTTGCCAAGATTGCCATACAAGCTCTCACGTCTCAAACACTCTAACACAAGCCTAAGGTGCTCGACGTGGTCACTAAGGCTACGTGAATAAATAAGAATGTCGTCGAAATAAACGACAACAAACTTCCCCATAAATGCTCTCAACACGTGGTTCATCAATCTCATGAATGTGCTTGGGGCATTGGTGAGCACAAAAGGCATTACGAGCCACTCATAGAGCCCATACTTCGTCTTGAAGGCGGTCTTCCACTCATCACCTTCCTTCATACGAATCTGGTGATAGCCGCTCTTCAAGTCAATCTTGGAGAAGAGAGTCGCGCCGTGGAGTTCATCAAGCATGTCGTCTAGGCGTGGTGTTGGGTGCCTGTACTTCACGGTGATTTGATTGATGGCACGACAGTCAACACACATGCACCATGAAACATCCTTCTTGGGCACAAGGATCACAAGGAACGCAAGGGCTTAGGGATTCCCTCACGTAGCCACGATCCAAGAGCTCATGCACCTGGCGCTGTAACTCCTTGGTCTCCTCAGGGCCGGCGCGATAGGCGGAACGGTTGGGCAGGGAGGCACCAAGTCGATTTGGTGCTCAATGCCCTGCAAAGGAGAGAGACCCTGTGGAAGCTCCTCTGGAAACACGTCGTCGAAGTCGGCGAGCAAAGCGGTGACGGTAGGCGGCAATGGCTCGGTAACGGGTGTCTCAGGGATGCATGGAGTTGGCACCAACAGAAAACAAGGCGCCTTGCCGCTCAAGGTGGTTGTGAGGTCGCTTGGCCGCGCGAGAAGTAGCTTATGCTCACAACAGCCCTACAACGGGGGCGGCTGCGACAATCGAACGACCAACTATGAAGGCAGCGAGGCACTGGGCGATTTTTGTGAGGCACTGGGGTTATGGACACCAGTGCTTGAGCCAGAATGGGAAGTGTCTGGCCAAGTTTCAGTGGGCCTCTATTTCGCCTTCCTAGCGGCAGGGCTGGAGGCGCTATCATGATTCAGGGAGGCACTGGGTGGCCCACCTGAAGCGTTCGACTTCTTGGATGTAGTGCCTGGGGGAGATGAAAAATTGCCAGAATTGGTGGAGTTTTGCTTTGGCATGGCCGCTGGCGTCTCTTCCTGCCTTGTAGCGGCGGCCTCAATGGCCTTCTGGCGATCTCTCTCGACCTAGTCCTGCAAGATCTCATGGGGAGACATTGGTAATAATGTGACGCGCTTCCCATGGTAATTAAACACATATGTGTTTAAATAGCCATCATGGAGCACGCGTCTATCGAATTTCCATGGGTGCCCAAACAAGAGATGCGTGGCATCCATTGCAATGACATCACAAAGAATGAAATCACAATATTGACCAATAGAAAAGGAAAGTAAGCACTGGCGAGATACTGTGTTACCAGGGCTCGCAGATATCCACTGGAGGGCGTATGGTTGCGGATGTGGTGTGGTAAGCAAGTCGAAGTGCGTCACCACCTTCTCATTCACTATGTTGTAGCAACTACCTCCGTTGATGATGACACTCAAGGAAGCCGTTTTGACAAGGCATCTTGTGTGGAACAAGTTCTCGCGTTGGTCCACTAGGCTTGCTTCCTTGACGGCGAGGATGCGCTGTGTCACTAAGCTCAGAGGTGTGCCCGCATGGAGGGCGACAGCCTCACACTCGTAGGCATTTTCGGCGTCCTCGATTCCTTCCTCTATGGGCTCAAGTGTGGCCTCTTCCTCCTCGTAGGACTCGTAGCCGGCGGCAGTGGAGGAGAAGAGCACCTTCTTCGAATTAGGGCAATCCTTCTTGTAGTGACCCTTGCCTCCACATTTGTAACACTCAAGATCACACGCTCGCTCAGTGCTCATCGAGGAGGTCCTGGGCGCAGGCGCGCGGCTCGCAATGGGTTGCGTCGTTGGCTTCGGCTGGCGGCCTGGGCTAGATGCTGTAGAACTTGAGGCATGGGCACACACATTAGTAGAAACAGATTGACTAGGGGTAGAGTCATACATGCGTTGGCCTGTTTGCCAAGAGTATTGCTTGTGGCGGTTGAGTTTGTTGTGGATTTGCATCGCCGTGTGTGTCAATGTGTTGAGATCCTTGATGGGCAAGATCTCAAGTTGGTCTCGGATGGGAGCGTTCAAGCCACTCAAGAACTCCGTCCTTAGCGTCGAAGGGGCGACACTAATGATGGCCTTGTAGTACATGTCCTGCAATTGTGAAAAGAACTCAAGAGGAGTCTTGGCGCCTTGGCGAGCCATGGCGATCTCCATCCTCATTTGATTTCTGTAATCGGCGGGGACGTACTTCTTGGTCATGACATAGACCAACTGTGGCCACTATGTGATGGGAGCAAGATGTCATCAGATGCGGTCGTCAACAAATGTGTGCCACCACACGCGGGCGGCACCTCGGAAGTGCAATGTGGCGGCGGTGACGTGTTCCTCAAGGGGGACGTGGCAATATCTCAAGGTATACTCAATGGCCTGCACCCATTCAAGAAAAATGGCAGGATCATATTCACTAAGAAAGTGTTCGATCTTTACCTTTACTTCATGGCGTTGGTAGCGAGACGCGAGTGGAGCTTGCTGGGGCGCGTTGTGTGGCGCGGTGGCGAAAAAGGGATTTTGGTAGGCGTGCAACGCAGGGGGTAGAACGCGTCCAAGCTGTCGCCTATCACATTCTCTGTGGGCATCGCCATGGGTGAACTCGTCATTGGGTGCATGGCCTTCGTCGTGGCGTCGCTGACGCGGCTGGGCATCGGTGTCGGCGCGACGACGAAAGTCACGTGGCATGTTTTCATGGCGCTGGCCACGAGTGTCACGATCCATGGTGCCCTGGAATGGCGCATGTTGCTGGGCCTATTGGCACGGCGGTGGGATCCAGTCCGCTGGTCAGTCCTGCAACTCAATAGGATCGCCAAGAGGAGGGTGATAAGAGCCAGGATTTATCATACCTGAGTCTTCAAACTCTTCATCATCGAATTCCTCAAAATCATCATGGATTGTCGGTGTCGTGGAGCCGTAGCCATCGGAGCCGTAAGGAGGTGTCCTCGCACTCTGGTGGCCAAGATGCTCATTGACGTCGAACGGAATGGGTGTCGGAACAGGTTCCCTCAAACGCGTGTCTTTGCGTCGCGGCTGTCGACTGGGTCTTCGCGGCACGCCGGTGTCATCCGCGTTGTAGCGGGCTCGGCTGTCACGTGGCACTGAGGCTGGTACACGTCACTGGGAGCGCCTAGAGGAAAACCTATCATCAAAATCATACAGCTCGGAAAACTCACCTTGGGAGTCATTGGCACGGTCGGAGCCGGTGTCGTAGCCTGCAGGTGTGGCGCGCGGCTTGTAGCGGTCAAGAAGCGACACAAAGCCTTGACGGCTCTCGATCACGGATTGGATCCTTTGGAGTCGTGGTTGAAGGTTGGAGGTTGATGACATCAATCCCTTCCCTTTGTCCACGCGTGCATGGTTGGGGCCGACTTCGGTGTGGCGCGACGCAGCCGATGCGTCCATGGGGACCATGGGCGTCGATGTGGGCACGACTGGGGCGACTCGCTGCATGGCTTGTGTTAGGAAACGGAACTCTGGAACTTCAGTTCCCCTGAGAGCTCCTTTCTTCAGTTTCTCTACTTTTGAAGATGACAAATATTATGATACTAATGTTTTATCTCAAAGATGTGTTTTAAGGAACCACATGAATATACCGAAGGCAAGAAAACCAAACAGGACAAAGAGAACCAAAGGAACAAGACAGAAGAAGGAACCCAGAGGAACCCAGATGTGCCCAGTAACATAGCATGCGACATTGCGATTCCCGAGAAATCTGGGGACACACAACCTCAGACAAAAGTTGTTGAAAACGACTTGTCCGAAGCTTCCAAAGGTCTGCCAATGTCCAGAACAAAACAACAAGATACCCAGAAACGCTGAACCTCGGACAGAGAAGGTGAAAGCGACAGGACATAGAGATGTCACTGTCCAGAAGACAGTTCCCAAGCGCCCAGCTTGTTCAACCTCGGACGAAAGCATTTGGACAACGACATAGCAAGACTCGTCTGAGGTAGTTGACCAACCAAGAGAGATTCTGAGCTGCCTAGGTTGTTTGCACATGCCAAGAACAACGTGGACCATGGAGAACCACTGATCCTAGGGCAAGCTCAATCTGTGGGAACCCAGAGAGGATTAAGCTGCGAAGAATCCTCTATAAAAGGAAGACTAACTCAAGAGTTATCTTCAAGCACTGAAATACGACTCACACACATTAGAAAATATCCAGTGTGAACCTTCAAACAAGATCATCAAAGCAAACCGAGATCAAGAGAAACCAGTCAAGGAATAGAAGAGCTGAGTGCTAAGTTCCTGTGACTGTAAGTGATAGTTCCTAGGTGCGAAGGTCTGTTTCTTGGATTAATTATTGATTGTGTTAAGTTATCTAGGATTGCCTAACTGTGTGTAAGGCAAAGAAACTGTGTGTTTGTTCCTAGGATAAGCTGTAACCAAAAGAGATAAGAAATCAAGAAGTAGACCTTGAAATCCTTTTGAAAGAAAGGTAGTGGTTTTTATCATGGATTGCTAGTTCGCAATCAAAGGTTTCCACTATAAGGAACTTGTCATTTGTTTGATTATTTATTTTCGCTGCGAAGGGAACTTAGAATCCATATTCTGAGTTCCTTAAGTTATTATCTAACAATCACGATCCTACAATTGGTATCAGAGCAGGAAAAGCTCTAGATCTTTGTTAAGTTTGCAGATCATGTCTCAACCAAGCAAGTTTGAGCTCGGAATCTCCACCAACAAGCCACATCTCCGAAAGAAAGGAGAAGAAACATGGTGGGAAAAGTGCATGGAAAGCCACATCAAAACCAACGACTACTAATGCTGGAGGATAGTCGAAAATGGAGATGGCTATGTCGACCTCACCATGAAGGAAGAAGATTGGAAACCAGAACACTATGTTATCATGGAGAAGAATGCCAAGGCCAGGTAGTTCATCCTCAATGGATTGGACAGAGAGGACATGGACAAGATCATAGGCATCAAGACGGCCAAGGAAATATGGAAATCTCTCAAGGAGATGCATGAAGGAAGTGAGGAACTAAAGCAAAGCAGAAAATTTGCTTTGGAAGGAG
Organism: Rheum nobile; assembly: GCA_027886185.1. Classification (NCBI taxonomy): domain Eukaryota; kingdom Viridiplantae; phylum Streptophyta; class Magnoliopsida; order Caryophyllales; family Polygonaceae; genus Rheum; species Rheum nobile. The sequence continues at coordinate 1,408,846 of WOAB01000025.1, read as the reverse complement.
AATACCACACCTTCAAAATGATGGAAACTGAGACCATCTCAGAATACTACTCCCGCTTCAACAGATTGATTGGAAAGTTAACAGCGGCGGGAGTCGACCTTGATGAAGTTTTCAAGTCCCTAGTGGTCATCAACGGACTCAACTCCAAGTTCACCCTTCTCAAGGGAATCATGAAGAACACTCCAGGCATCCAATCCCTTCCCTTGACCCAAGTCATAAGGAAACTGGAAGTTGAAGAAGAAGAGCACACCAAAGCCAATGCCGACAAGAAACTGGAGAAATAAATCGCCCTTAAAATCTCCAAAGCCTTCTCCAGGCTCGAGATGGAACAAGAGAACTCAGACCTGGAAGAAGAAGAAGAGGACGAACTAACCGCCCTCTTCTCAAAGAACATCAAAAAATTCTTTGTGAAAGGAAGGTTCCAAAAGGGCAGTTCCTCCAACAATGGACCCAGAAGGGATCTCAAGGAAGTCTCTTGTTACGAGTGCAAGGAAAAGGGACACTATGCTAAGAACTGTCCCAACAAGGAAGACTCCAAGGAAGAAGAAAGACCTTAAAGAAAGAAGGCTCTCGTAGCCTCATGGGGAGAAGACTCAGATGAGGAACTGGATATGAGTGGATTCTCTGGAGGAAGATGTCTCATGGCAAAAGGAGACTCAAGCAACTCAGAAGACCTTGAGGTAACTTCTGACGATCTCTTAAAATCCCTAGTTGACTGTGATAAGAAACAACTTCTTAAGATCATAAAGAAACTAGGAAAGGAAACCAGTTCCCTTCAACAGAAACTTGATGATTGTGAAGATGAAATTGCTTGCTTGACTGTTGAGAATTCTGTTTGGAGTAAGAAACTTGATGAAACTGAGAAAGACCTAGCTGAAACTCACTCTAAACTCATTGATATTAGGAATGTGCATGCTAGTCACCTTAAAACTTGCAAATCTTGTGATGAAACTAGCATAGATTCTGTCAAAGTTCCCTTGCATGCTAACTTACCTGGAAATGACATGCTTTAATCCATAATTGATAGATTGGACATTCTCATTGATTCTATTAATGAAAAAACGATAAATCAAACTGTTTTTGTGAGACAACGTCATGGAATAGGATATGTCAACAACAAAGGGAACAATGATGCTGAAAATGAAAAGGCTAGGCGAGAACTTGTTGAGATGAATGAGAACCTCAGTACTGCTCTTGCCACTTCTCGTGATAGGAATCAATTCCTATCAGAAAAGATCATGGTTCTTGAGAACAAGGCTGAGGTTGCCAAACGTCTAAATGAAAGTTCTCAAAGTCCTAAGAAGGAACCTAAGGGAAAAGAAAAGATGGTTCTTGAAAACCAATGGTTCACCAATTCCTTTGCTCACAAAAGATATATTGACATGGCCCATAGCAAGGTTAGAAACAATGTTGATTTTAACAAAAGGAAAACTGAAAAACCTTTTAGGCCAAGAAAAGGAAAATATGGACATGTTGTTTACAATCGTTTGTGTACCTACTGTGGTAAGAATGGTCATTACAACACTGATTGTGCTAAGAAAAGGAACTTTGAAAATGAGAAAAGTACTCATTACCATGAAAGGAACCAGTTCTCTGGCTATTCACAGACTCGCAATGCTAATCCCCCCCAGTAAAGCCAAGCTTCGCTGGGTTCAGAAATCTTAGTTCCCTTATGTGCAGAAAGAAGAGAGGCAACCTCAACTATGGTACATCAACAGTGGTTGCTCATGCCATATGACTGGAAGAAGAAATCAAATGACCTCTCTTCAACCTCTCCAAGAAGGGAACATATCCTTTGGAGACAAAAGCAAAGGGAAAATTTGTGGAATAGGAACTGTGAAACTCAACGATCACATTCAGGTAAACAAAGTTCACCTTGTTGATAATCTTGGTTTTGACCTAATAAGTGTGTCACAGCTGTGTGATCAAGGAGACAATGAAGTTAGATTCAGATCAAACGAATGTTCAGTCCTTGACTCCTCGGGACAAATCATCCTAAAAGGGAAAAGATTCAACAATGTCTACATAATTGATCCATCCTTTGTTCCCAAGGAGAAACTCTGTCTCTCAACTGTGAATGACCAAGCTGATTTGTGGCATCAACGCCTCGGTCATACTAGCACCAAGCTGATTCAAAAGCTACACTCAAAGGAGCTAGTCAGAGGGCTGCCAAAGCTAAGTGGCACATCTAAGGAATTGTGCTCTGACTGTGTAAAAGGGAAACAGGCTCGTAGTTCCTTCAAGTCCAAAAACATGGTAAGCACCTCAAGGCCTCTTGAACTCATCCACATGGATCTGTGTGGACCCATGAGAGTTCAGAGCCTAGGAGGGAACAGGTATATCTTTGTTCTTGTCGATGACTTCTCTCGCTTTACTTGGACCATCTTTATTAAATCTAAGAGTGAAGTTATTGACCGCTTTAAAGATCTGGTTCCTTTGTTAGAAAAATCTCTTGATTGTTCACTCAATGCCATTCGGTCTGACCATGGTACCGAATTCGAAAATGGAGAATTTCTAATCTTTTGCAGTGAGCATGGAATTGATCACAACTTCTCTGCACCATACACTCCTCAACAAAATGGAGTAGTGGAAATGAAGAACAAAACTTTGGAAGACATGGCTCGGACTATGCTGATCTCAAGTGGACTCTCTCAATCATTCTAGGCTGAGGCGATCAACACAGCTTGCTACATCATCAATCGAGCCATGCTTCGCCCAATCACAGAAAAGACACCCTATGAGCTCCTAAGAGGAAGAGTTCCCAACATCTCACATCTGAGGGTGTTCGGATGCAAGTGCTTTGTGCATAATAATGGGAAGGACAATCTTGGCAAATTCGACCCAAGAAGTGATGAAGGAATCTTCATTGAATACGCCTCGGGTAGCAAGGCGTACAAAGTCTTCAACAAAAGGACTAAAAAGGTAGAAGAAAGTGTTCATGTTATTTTTAATGAAAAATCACTTGGAAAGATTGTGCAGAACACCACCAATTCCTTTGAAGACCCGTTTCCCAAGTCATATCAAGAAGATCCAGATGAAGATGTCACTACACCCAGTTCCTGTCCTGCTGCTCGGAACCCTCCAATGGCTCCTCCACCAGTTCCCATGGATAATGAACAATAATCCATCTTTGGGAACCAGGAGCATGGCGACAACATCTGTGGAGACTTCAATGATTCATCTTCCCACATGATCTTCAATGGAGAAGGTGATCCCAACCAGGAAGCTGAATGCTCAACTCAGAATGTCTCCACATCAAATGCTCTAGCTCTTAACAGAGAAAGAAGAGTCATCAAGCCTCCAATCAGGTTCGAACATCTAACCTTCAATGCCTTTCTATCTATTGTGGAACCAAAGAACATAGGTGAGGCACTGAAGGATGCGGACTGGATCCAAGCTATGCAAGAAGAGCTTCATCAGTTTGAAAGAAACAAAGTATGGCATCTAGTTCCCCGCCCCAAGGATAAACACATCATAGGAACTAGATGAGTTTTCAGAAACAAGCTAGATGATACAGGAGCTGTGATAAGGAACAAAGCTAGACTCGTTGCTCAAGGATACAATCAACAAGAAGGCATCGACTATGATGAAACTTATGCTCCAGTGGCAAAGATCGAAGCAATAAGATTGTTGATTACCTTCGCATCTCACAAAGGGTTCAAGTTGTTCCAAATGGATGTAAAGACGACCTTCCTCAATGGAATTCTTCAAGAAGAAGTCTATGTCAAGCAATCACCTGGTTTTGAAGACGACGATCATCCATATCATGTCTACTTTCTAGACAAGGCACTCTATGGCCTCAAGCAAGCTCCCAGAGCTTGGTATGATCGTCTTGCCCAGTTCCTACTCTCAAATGGCTACAGGCGTGGAGTCATTGATAAGACTCTCTTCATCCTAGAAGAAGAAGGTAACATCTTAGTGGTTCAAATTTATGTTAATGATATCATTTTTGGTTCCACTAACCTGTCCCTTGTAGATAAGTTCAAAGACTTGATGAGCAGTGAATTTGAAATGAGCCTAATAGGGGAACTCACTTTCTTCCTCGGATTACAAATCACTCAAAAGAAAGATGGCATACAAATTCACCAACAGAAGTATGTCAGGGAACTACTGAAGAAGTTCAAAATGGATTCATGCAAGCCTCTCTCCACTCCCATATCCACCATTTCCCATTTGGATAAGGATTATTCGAGTCCTCTAGTGGAGGAGAAGCTCTATAGAGGTATGATAGGCTCACTCATGTACCTAACTGCTAGTCGACCAGACATTGTTTTTGCTGTTGGCTTGTGTGCTAGGTTCCAATCTTGTCCAAGAGAAACCCACTTGGCTGTTGTGAAGAGAATAATTCGATATCTCAAGGGAACTGACTCTCTCTGCATTTGGTACCCCAAAGAGTGTCCCTTTGAGCTAATGGGTTTCACTGATGTTGATTATGCTGGATACTTGGTGGATAGGAAGAGCACCTCTGGAATGACACAGTTCTTAGGCCCTTGCCTTGTGTCATGTGGATCAAAGAAACAAGTCTCAGTCTCCCTCTCCACCACAGAATCCGAGTACATTGCAGCTGCCTCCTGTTGTTCCCAACTTCTCTGGCTAAAGCAACAACTCGCGGATTTTGGTATGTCTTATGGTCCTCTCACTATTCTTTGTGATAACACCAGTGCTATAAACATTTCAAATAATCTTGTGCATCACACTAGGACCAAGCATATAGATATAATACATCATTTTCTTAGAGATCATGTTGAGAAAGGAAACATCATTATGAAATTTTGTAGAACTGAAGATCAGGTTGCAGATATATTCACCAAAGCCTTGAATAGAGTTCCCTTCGAGAACCTTAGATTGGAACTAGGAATGATTCCTATAACCTAGCAGTGACCTTATTTTAAAGGCTCCTTTCCAGTTCCCCTGGTTGACTAGTTTAAGATTTTTCACTTGTTGAGTCTTGATATCTATGTGTTATATTTTTTGCTACAAACCCTCTTTTCCATAATGGTTTCTTAAAAAGGCTTAGATAAAATTTTCTAGTTCATATCTTTTGGTCTTCATTATTCTTTCAACTCTGTCTTTGTTCAAGTTTCTTTGTTGGCCCAAAAGTCACAATCTGATCATATTCTAACCCAACAATATAAGCCGAAATGATGATTGTGTACTATGACCCTCCTTGCCTCATTGCTCAATTTAATTCCCTATGATCCATCTCTTAAACCCTCTCTGGGAATTGTTGTGCAATGTGATAAATGGCCTCCGTGATTCCTTGTATGGGAACGTACTTTTCGGTTCCATGTCTTAAAACCCCACATCAAAGGTTCTCATACGTCCCTCTAGCACGCTGAATATATCGCCAGAAAGGAACCAGGATGAAACGTGTTTCCAACGGCTAGAATGGCTCTCCCCAGATGTTATTTATGGCAAATCTCAGAAGCTCAGACCGGTCTTATCAGTTGGCAGGCTCCCCTCTTCTTTGAATGGATAAGTTTTGAAAATATGTTGGCCATTCAGAAAAGCTGCAATAAGTCTTCAATGCTCCGGATTCTCCCCGATCTTCTCAACGGCTAGATTTGTTTCAACGGTCCCTTCAGCCCTCATCGCCTTAAAGAGTTGCATTGTTGATCCAAGCCATTCCCACAACTCTCCATCTCTCTGATCTTCTGCTTCTCTCTCTCTCTCAAACACAGAAATCCTTAGCTCCTCAAAAATGGCTGATCCAAACCCTAACCTTATCCAGGATGAGGAGGAGGCTGCTCTTCTCAGAGCCTTTAGAGAAAAGAAGGCAGCATCCTCTTCTAAGCCTATTTCTGCCACCATCTCTCAAAAATCCCAACCTGAAGAGAAACCTGTGGAGCAAACAGTGGAGAAACCTGAAGAGAAACTTGAGGAGCCACCAAAGGCACATGAGAAGGCGAAAGAAATCTCTCCTGTCTCAGAATCGGCTACAAAATCCATCTCTGAAGGTGGTTCTCATGACTCCTCCCCTGACAAGTCTATCCAAGAGCTCCTTAGCCCTGAGACCTCACCAGCAAGCCTCAAATCTAAACCCTCCTCAAATCCTGGTCCCTCTGTTGCCACCAGGCTAAAACAACGAAAAAAGAGTTCCCAAGCCTTGGTTCCCTATGATCCTCAATCCAAAAGAACCAAAACCCTCACCATCTCTGCCTCTTCCTCCCTGGGTCAGGTCTCCTCTCTCTTCTCTAAAAGGAAGATCCTCAAGCCTCTCATAATCGGCAAAGAGTTCTGGTCCCAAGAACTGGAAGAAGAAGATGAAGAAATATTTGGAGAAGCCCTGAACGAGTTCCATTCTATGTTGCAGTATCAAGGCTGGGATGCGATGTTGATTGAGCCCTTCTCTGCTTCTGATGAGGTCGTCCGCCTGTTTTACCAATCTATCGAGTTTGTGCCCGCAAAGAAGAACTCTCCCTGTCACGACGCTATTCTCATATGGAAGGGAACCAGCTATCCCCTGTCCTCCAACCTAATTGCGTCCGCTCTAGGGATCGAGTCCAGATCCGGATTTGGAATTCTCCCTCAGAAAAAGGGGTGGCCCAAAGGAAAGGGCTACAAATCCAAGGGAGCAGTGGTCAAGAAAATCTACGACGGTGCCTCCCCCCAATCTTTGGAGACAAAGGACCTCTCCATCACAAACAAGATGTTACACTTCTGGATCACCCGTAATCTAGTTCCCAGACAGGAGCACAGGAACGACGTTCTCATCACAGACGCCATTTTTATGGACAAGGTGCTCTCTGGTGTCCAGATTGATCTCCCTCGCATTGTGTTGGCTCATATGCAGTTCTGTTCATCCCATGCCTCCCATGCCCTACCCTTCCCTCATATCATCAAGATCATTCTCTCTAACCTTCACCAATACCCAGATGATTTGCCTGAGACAGTCTATAGCAAGTGTCTTACCATGGCCACTGTCCGGAAGTTGAATACAAAGGAACAACAGCCCAACCCTTCTGACGCTCAAGCCAAACCGCCTAAGGAAAAGGCGAGTTCCCAGGCCCCTTCAAGCTCCCGACCATAGCTCAACCCCTCTTTAGACTCCTCTGCGATCCTCTCTGCTTTGGATCGTATTGAAAAAGCAATCATGGAAGGCTCGACTGCCATCCCAGTCGCCCTTCGTGATCAAGTACAAGAGTTGGAAAAAATGAGCTCAGCTGTGATAAGTCTGGTGAAAGTCCTTCAGAAGAATTGGGAAGATGCAATCGGTGCTCATCAGGCCACGGGCCAAAGTTGATGAAGAGGAGGCCGCTGCTCTGCCATAGGAACGCTTGTTCTGGTTTCTAGTGCTATAACATCACAGCGTGCTAGTAGTTTCCCCTAGGATCCTACTTCCCTCTTCTATCCCCATGTCGTCTTTCCTAACGATTGCTTTTACTGTTGTTTGTGTCGATTGTTGTTAAGTTGTTCGTTTGTGTTGTTTTATGGTGTGTCTTACCCGTCTATGAACAATGATCAGTTTTTCAGCTTTAATGACTATCTTTTGGTTTCGTTCCAATGATCAATTTGTCTTTGCCCTAAGTTTCCATTATGCTTCTGTTATAGGATTGATGCATTTGCATATTCACTTGGATATCCTGTTCTTAACTAGTATTTAATCTTTTCGATGATGTCAAAAGGGGGAAGAAAAGGATAGGAACCTTGAACTTTGGAAACCACTTGCCTAATAGAAAATCTGAACTAGTTCTACTTCTAAGGGGGAATTTGAAATAAACTCGTTCACTTGCTTAGGGGGAATTTGCAACCATTAAATGTTCTCTCATTAATTCGTAATGTTGTAAATCCCTTAATCTCAATATGGTCTCATGAAATTCAAGTCCTATTATGTTGCCAGGTTCCTTGTATTTGTCATCATCAAAAATGGGGAAATTGTTAGAAAACGGAACTCTGGAACTTCAGTTCCCCTGAGAGAAGTTCCCTTGAGAGTTCTTTTCCTCAGTTTCTCTACTTTTGAAGATGACAAATATTATGATACTAATGTTTTATCTCAAAGATGTGTTTTAAGGAACCACAGGAATATACCGAAGGCAAGAAAACCAAACAGGACAAAGAGAACCAAAGGAACAAGACGGAAGAAGGAACCCAGAGGAACCCAGATGTGCCCAGTAACGTAGCATGCGACATTGCGATTCCCGAGAAATCTGGGGACACACAACCTCGGACAAAAGTTGTTGAAAACGACTTGTCCGAAGCTTCCAAAGGTCTGCCAATGTCCAGAACAAAACAACAAGATACCCAGAAACGATGAACCTCGGACAGAGAAGGTGAAAGCAACATGACATAGAGATGTCACTGTCTAGAAGACAGTTCCCAAGCGCCCATCTTGTTCAACCTCGGACGAAAGCATTTGGACAACGACATAGCAAGACTCGTCTGAGGTAGTTGACCAACCAAGAGAGATTCTGAGCTGCCTAGGTTGTTTGCACATGCCAAGAACAACGTGGACCAAGGAGAACCACTGATCCTAGGGCAAGCTTAATCTGTGGGAACCCATAGAGGATTAAGCTGCGAAGAATCCTCTATAAAAGGAAGACTAACTCAAGAGTTATCTTCAAGCACTGAAATACGACTCACACACATTAGCAAATATCCAGTGTGAACCTTCAAACAAGATCATCAAAGCAAACCGAGATCAAGAGGAACCAGTCAAGGAATAGAAGAGCTGAGTGCTAAGTTCCTGTGACTGTAAGTGATAGTTCCTAGGTGCGAAGGTCTGTTTCTTGGATTAATTATTGATTGTGTTAAGTTATCTAGGATTGCCTAACTGTGTGTAAGGCAAAGAAACTGTGTGTTTGTTCCTAGGATAAGCTGTAACCAAAAGAGATAAGAAATCAAGAAATAGACCTTGAAATCCTTTCGAAAGAAAGGTAGTGGTTTTTATCCTGGATTGCTAGTTGGCAATCAAAGGTTTCCACTATAAGGAACTTGTCATTTGTTTGATTGTTTATTTCCGATGCGAAGGGAACTTAGAATCCATATTCTGAGTTCCTTAAGTTATTATCTAACAATCACGATCCTACAGCTTGGAGTTGAGCCACTTGATATCGAAGGGCTTGGATTTCTCTTTGCTTTTCGGAGAGCTCTAAGATTGGAGCATCCTGTGGTGGATCTTGTTGTGGATCCAAAGCGGGGTGTTATGGGTCATTGTCGGCGTCGTTGCCGTCTCCACCTGAATTTAGGGCCTTCATGCTACCTATAATAATATGACCGGACATAGGAGTAAAAACGAACAAAAGACACAAGCAACAACGATCAAGCAATCACTAGTCAAGTCAACAAAATTCACGTAAGGGAGGGCTAATCGGCTTGTCGTGAGGGCGGCTAATGCTAGTCACAAGAAGTGGTGTGAGAAGCAAGTCGTCAATCAAACAAGATCAAGTAATTAAAACCCTAAACCAAATGTAAACAAGTAACCAAACTAGCGAGACCTACCTTCTAGTGTTAACCTAGACGGCGGAGAGATTGAGAGAATGAGCCAAGGCCGCAACGGTGGGTTGTTAGGGTTGCCTTATTTTGGCTTTCCCTAACTCGGTTGCCTTCTTTGAACAATTTTTTTTGAATAACCGATTGACTTTTTTTAATTAATATCCAAATATCTAGTCTTTGACTTTTTTAGATATCGGATAAGGAAACAAAACCAAAAAAATTACGGCCTAAGTAACAAGAAAAGATCAAGCGAGGTCTTAGAGATAGGAGAGAGAAACAAAGATAAGATTTGATATCTTATAAAAAGAAATTTCGGCTAACAACCTAAAAAGCAAATCAAGCAAGATATGGAAACAAAATCAACGCAAGAAATAAGGAAATAATCACTCAAGCATGCAAGATATCTGAAGTTACCAAACACACCAAAACTTGGAGGGCAAGAAAAAAAAATTCGGCCAAGGGCTTGCCTTGTGAAACCGAAGAGGACAAGGAAAGTTTTGAACTTTTTTTTTTATTATGCGGAAGCAAGGATGATGGACAAGAAAAAAAATTTGTGAACAAGATGAAGACTTGAGATAGTGACTTACAAGACCGTTGGGCTCTGATGTCAGTTGATGCGTTCTTGCCTCCGAATGAAGGTCAAGTGTCGAAGGCGGCGATGGATCTAGTCTTGGTTGGGAAGTCATGTGTCTCGTTGTCAAGCCTGCCGTGGAAGCCTTGGGTGAAACCCTTGTTGAATTGCATGAAAGGTTGACAATGGGATGCACGTACGTGAACAGTAACTTTAGAGGTTTACTGACACGGTGGAGGAGCGAACCCGGTGGCGATGGAGTAGGTGTCACGACACGCGACGATGGCGTCGAAGTGAGTGTCACGACATTGATGGCGATGGCGAGAGCGATGGAGTGGGTGCGATAGTGAAGGGGAAGTCGATGACGCGAGCGGTGGAGCTAGCGACGATGGACTGGGTGCGATAGCGGGTTCGATGGTTGGATAGGTTACTTGACGAGTCAAGCGATTGTCGTAGCGTTGGCAGCGGAGTGAAGGAGATGCGAAGATAGACTACTCGATGGATCGAGTGTTGCCGTAGCATCGGCGGCGGAGTGAAGGAGATGCGAAGACAGAGATAAGGTTTGACATCTGATCAAAGGAAGGAGGCAATTGGCACTCAAACTTAAGCTTTGATTAATTTAGACGTGAACAATAACAAGAGACCAAGTTGGCCTTAAATAGTAGACGTGATACTCGGATGGGCCGAGTCTTGCCTAACAGGCTAGCCCATGCGACATACATGGAGCACACACCCAAAAATGGAAAGAACTATAAATGGAAACTACTAAAACGAGAAAGTACCAAAAATAGAAATGTCTCAAAATAGCAATGTCTAATACTTAGCAAATAAACCCCTAAATGCTAAAGATAGGCGCCGTTGTGGCGGCGAGGCATGGAACACGGACACAAGGAGTAGCGGCCACGTCTATGCTTGACTAGGCTCGTCAGTGGGCGCGTCCGTGTCCGATAGCGATGGGCCTTCTTCTGTGATGCCGATGGTGGCGAGGACCTTGAGCGCAGGCTCTGTCTCGGGTGTGCCTTGGCCAACGATGACGCGTGCGATGAGTGATTGCACGGCGGCGGCGATGACCTTGGCTCTCGATCGTGTCACTGGGCCTTGGGAGCGTAGGCTCATGGCTTCTTCTTCTTTTGTGGCCGTCATGGAAGGCAGGGTCGCATCACATAGGCCCACAAAGATCCATGTGGATTAGTTCCAGAAGACGAGACGTGCTTACCTCTTTCTTGGATTTGAAGGAGGACCTTACATGCTTATCTTTGGTGCAAGCATCACAAACTTCATTACTCGTTGCTTCGAGCTTAGGAAGACCGTTGACCAGTTATTGTCTATGAAGTTTGGAAAGAAGTTGGAGACTTGCATGTCCAAACCGCTTGTGCCACAGATCCGTTGCCGCGGCAATGGAAGACAAACAGAGATCCTTCTCAGGGATAAAGCAAGATCAACCTTGTAGACATTGTTGAGCAAAATTTTCCATGTACTAACACACTCAACATAGAAATCATCAGTACTAAAGACTACCCCATTTTTCTTGTTTTGGCACAGTTGAGCAACACTAAAAAGATCAAATTTGAGATTGTTCACGAGAGTCACGTTATCCACAGCTATGTGACTAGAAAGCCATACCTTGCCGAGACCACAAACTTCTCCCTTACTCTTATTCCCAAAGGTTATTGAACCTCCGGAGGCCTGTTGAAGTAAGGTAAACCAGCTATTATTCCATGTCATATGACTTGAGCATGCACTATCGAAATACCAAGAACCTTTCTTTACTTTAGCCTGTATTGAAAAGATTAGTTCTTACGAACCCAGACAAGCTTAAGCTTTTTGGGTGTGGGAGCAACATATTTGATCTTAGCAAGTTTTTCATTCATTTTCTCCCTAGCAATACGAGCAATTTCCTCATTGTATTTCTTTAGGAGACACTCTTGTTTGTAGTGACCAGAATGACCACAGTACCAACAAACCCTATGGCATTTTAAATCCACATACTTACTTTGTCCATGCCAAATTGGTTTGTTAGCAACCCTAGAATGAAAATCAATATGATTGGGCTTATTGTTCTGTGCTTGCTTTAGCCAAATGGAATGAACCTTCTGTCCATGGTACCACGGTTTATTCCCATTAGTCGAATTCACACAGTTTTTACGATTGTTCCTTCTAGAGAAACTTTCCTCTGTTTCTCGCACAGACTGTTTTCCTTCGACTTCAGGGAACAAAACTTGGGTGTCATCAAAAGGAAGCTTAGGTTGGTATCCAATGCCAAAGCGAGGCACAAGCATCTTCCCCTTCTTCTTTTCATCCTTTGCTGCAACAAACTCAATGCCTTTTACCTTTTCTTTTTGTTCCTCACTGAGTTTGGACAAATCACTAGACAACTTGGCATTACTTAGTTTCAACATTAATGATTCAGATTCCAGTGAGGTAACATAAGATTCAAGAAGAGTAATCTTTTCAGTGAGTTTAGGACATTCATCGCAAGGACAAGAAGAAGATGATGAAACTTTCTCAAGATTGGTCACTTTTTCTGCCCAACCTTTGTTCTCATCGATCAAACTTGAGATCGAGTCATCCTTTTCTTCATTCTGCTCACTAAAAAGACAATTCTCATGAATAAGTTTCTTAATGAAGAAGATTAATTGTTCCTTAGACTTGTTTTTCAAACTTAAGATGAGTTCAGATTCATTTACCTCAGAGTCATACAGACTACCTTCAGTCTTTGAGTCATTAGACTCTTCTATGACCATCAAGCAGACATTCCTTGAATGAGAGGATTCTTCATCATCTGAGTCAGAATCACCCCATGTTGCAACCATTGCTTGCTTTCCTTCATGAACAGGAGGAAGACCTGCCTTTTTCTTGAAACAATTTTTGGCAAAGTGTCCCTTATTTTGGCAATGATAGCAAATGACATCTTTCGGGTCTTTGTTCCCTTCGGAGGAACGAGGGGTGCCCTTGTTTCGAGACCATATCATTTTCATTGATCTGGTGATGAGAGCAACAACTTCATCTCCATCTTCATCTTCATCTTTATCTTCAACTTGAGACAAGTCAAAGGCACGTTCAACCTTTAGAGCAATGCTTTAAGCCTTCTCTACTCCCCTCTTGTTCATCTTGTGGTTATGAACAGAGGCGTTGCTTTCAAGTTTGGCAACAACCTCTTCCATAGTGAGAGTTTTGACATCGGTCTGGGAGTAGATCAATCATGTCCCATTGAGGATTGAGGCCTTGCATGAAGTGATGAGTGAGCTTCCAGTCAGGCATCTCTTCACCAAGGAACTCCAGTTGACCAACTACCCCTGAAACCGAGAGTAGAAGTCTTGAATGTGTTCACCTTTTTCCTTGGGAGATTTGATCGTACTCCTTCATCAGGGCAAGAATACGATTCGTTTTGACATCTTTATTTCCTTGATGGAGGCGCCTTAAAGCATCCCAGATTTCTTTGGCAGTTTTGTAACCAATGACCTTCTTGAGATCAGCAGGGAGCAAAGCCATATGAAGAATCTTCTTAGCTCTGCTATTTTTCTCCAGCTTTTTTCAGTCTTCATCAGTCTAGTCAGCCCTTGGTTTTAGCTTATATAAATGCTAGTTTAGCACGAGTATTCAAAGAAACGTTATTTACTTGCAAGGTTTAGTTGTTTCTTTATAACTTTGTGTTAGGAGGTTAAATACCCTAACGCTTTTGGTCATGACCTACCCTTATTCTATATATAAGTGGTGGTGCACTTAGCTAGTGCCAATATTAAGGATTTATCCCATCCTATATCTCATTGTGAGATTTGTTGTGGAAATAAAAGTCTTAACGTTAATGCACGTTTTGAAATTAAATAAGATAAGTGCCTGGTTGCACACAATTAATATACCCTCGGGCGAGAAGTACAATGTGAAACCCACCCGAACTCTTGTTTTAAAGTAAGTCCTCTTTCCAATATGGATTCGCATTATGCGGTGAGGTTGGTCGGGGACCCAGATAATAAGGGTCGTTTTCAAACTTTGTGTGAAATATAATGTTCTCAAACAATCATAAGTTTTCCTATAAGACTCATATCCTTTGGAGTCTTCTCTTGTTGCATTCATTTCCTTAGTTTCAGTGAGAGTATCTGGTTATGTATCGTCTATCGGTTTTCATTCGAGAGACAATGATAGTAACAAGATACAATCACCAGAACCATTCTGTTTGAGCCCTTGTTTAGTCTTTCATTAGACTAACCAACCTTTATTTTCTTTTCATGGTTGGCTGGTGTCATCCATCTTATACGGCACATCAGGTACAACTTCCCAGATCGAAGCCACAGAATGAAGACGTTGAAGGCAGCTGCATTCTCTTTGTTATTTGATTATTTCGAACAAGGTTTAGATCCTGTTTGTGTTTTGAATATTTAAGTCTTCCGCTAATATTTTGATATACATTATTGGGTTGCCGTTTTTGCAACGTCGTTTATAATATAATCTTGATTTCGATATATATATATATGTTATTATTCGTTTTAAATTATTATTTTGCGATCAATACTATAAGCCTTGGGTGATTTCGGATATGTGTTTCGAGCTCACTGGCGGTAATATTCCTAAGGTAATTTAGGGGTGTTACAGATTTGTTATTTCAATGCGTTTGAGACCAACCATTGATGTGCTGTATAGGATGGATGACACCAGCCAACCATGCAAGGAAAGAGAAAGGTTGGTCAGTCTAATGAAAGACTACGCAAGGGTGAAAACAAAATGGTTCTTGTAGTCGTACATATTCACTACCCTTGTTTCTCGAATAAAACTCGGTAAACGGTATATGACTACTATACTTCTACTGAAAAGAAAGAAAATGACATGCTTAAGGAGAAGACTCCAACGAATTGAGTCTTATGGAAAAATTAAACGAATTTGTTTGGGAACATTATATTTATCACACAAAGTTTTGAAAATGTCTCATTGAACGATCAATCTCACCGCATAATGTGAATCCAGATTGGAAATAGGACTTTCTTTAGACAATAGACCAAGCGGGTTCCACGGTGTACTTCTTGTCCGAGGGTATATTAATTATGTGCAAAAAGGCACTTATCTTATTTAATTCCAAAACGTGCATTTACGTTAAAGCTTTTAATCCACACTAATCTCGCAATGAGATATATATCATGGGACGAATCCCGAATTTCGGCACTAGCTAAGTGCACCACCACTTATATTCAAATAAGGGTAGGTCATGACCAGAAGTATTAGGACAATAATCCTCCTAATACCAAGTTATAAAGAAACAGCTAAACCTCGCAAGATAAACAACGTTCCTACGAATACTCGTGCTAAACTAGCATATAAGTCCAAACCAAATGCACAACAAATCCATACCAAAGTTCATCTAGCACCCTAAAATAATATATATATATATATATATATATATATATATATATATATATATATATATATATATATATAAGGGTTGTTGTTAGCAAGTATACAATCTAATAATAAGGTTCATTTACACACATATTTAACACATAAGTTCCCAAACACAAAATTAAGACTATTTATCCCAACTTAATTAAGACAATAGATTAATTGTCAATTAAGAAAATTATGGAATAAATTGCAAGAGCGAACCGCCACTTGTCTTGAATCACGAAGAACTTGAACGACGTAATGGAGATGGTTGCTTTCGAAAAGCAAATTGGCTCCCTGCTTTATTTCCGTTCCAAAAGCGATTCCGAGACGTACCCAAATCACACAACATAAATAAATTATGATTAGATAATTTATTCAATAACGACATTTGAAGGATACAAGTCTCGATTTTAATTGAATTTATTTAACTCTAAATAAATTAATTTTCAAGGCTTTACAATAAAACGATTATTTATACGATACCAAAATCATTTAATCATATATTCTAAATAATCATAACATAAATAAATTTATTTATTTACAATTCTAATAAATTTATAATCCAACTTATTATCAAATGAAATGTTATAAAATAACAATTCATAATATAAGATAATAAATACAAGAAAATAATTAATTTAATTATAATCTTAATTAAAATTAAATTAACCCAACATAATTTTTAATTGGTCCAGATTAATTTTAATCAATGAATATTAACTAAAATAAATCGAAATTAATTAAAATCAAATTGGCAAAAGGCTACTAGAGTCGCAAAATGGCACCGACCAGAGATTGGGGAAATTGAGCCTCGTCGGAGCACCACCGGGGTCGAGGTTAGAAGGCTTTCGAAGAGGATGACTGGGAGGTGCTAGTGGTAGCGTCAGTTGCGGCGGTGGAGCCTTGTGGTGGTCGGAATAACTCGAAGAACAACCGCGACTTGCGTTTTAGGATTCGAAGGTTTTCGGTTGAAATTGGATGAAATTAATCCATGGGTGAAGGAGTATTTATAGGGGTTGGATTGCCCTAATGGACATTTACACAATCGTGCAAATTTGTATTACCGTCCTTCTCAATTTACGAGAGGCCTGTCATCCTTATAAACTTCCTCCTCATCCTTATCAGACTCATCTTCATGTACATCCTCATCCTCTACCTCCTCATCCTCTGTTTCCTAGTCATCCTTATAAACTTCCTCCTCATCCTCATCAGACTCATCATAGGATTCAAAATCCTCCTCATACTCTTCAATCTTTTGTTTCCCCTTTGACCTGCCGCCAGCTTTACTCTTAGGCTTATGCACCTCCTCCTGGTTTGATACCCTCTATTCCAGCCTTCCCATCCTCTCAAGGACTCCTTTTTCCACCCTCGCCATCATTTTGAACATCTCATTTATAGCACGCATCACCTCTGATGAATGCATAGATGCATTACTCGGGCTCGCCCTAGAACCACCATCTTTTCCTTGCTTCTTCCCCTTTCCCTTCTTTTTCAAACCCTTCATTGCTTCTTTCACAATCTTGTCAAAATACCGGTCATCATTTTCATCAACACAGTAGCATTCGGACAATATATCCACCTCATCTTCATCGGAAATAAGAATGGGTTTAACCACATTTGTAGGATCAACCAAAGCCAGCTCCAAGACTCCATGCTCAGAGAGATCATCTGAAAACCAACGAATAAATCGAGGCATTGCAGATTCTCTCAACCTTGATGCAAATTGGAGCCCAATTGTTGGCACAGCTTCCCATACCCATATTTACAATAACGAGTGGTTTGAGTATTATTAGGCAATTATCAAACTAGACAAAAAAATGCAGGGAAATGGAATGCACATAAAACTATAATACATTAAATCATGATATATGCACCATGATACCCTGTCACCCTGTATTGTGAAATCCGATCACCATGTAACCTAAAATCTGAATGGAATGCACATAAAACTATGATGCAAAACAAGTATGTTATTTAATCAAACAACAAATAACATCACATTTGTGTTGTATATGCCCCATGATATTCTGTAAATGCACCCCACAAACCAAACAAACATCCTAGATATTCACGATGACCCTGTCACCTTGTATTCAAACATCCGGTCACACTATAGCATGAAGTATGCATGTAATGCATTGCATATGTCATACACAGTTCACATTCTTACAAATCATTTAACCGACACCCATTGCATATGAAAAAAAATGCATAATACAAATACCTAAACACAATTGGCATGCCTTTAATGGAATATGAAATTCTTGGTAAGTTGGAGAGTAGCTTTGCCTTCTCTACTGTTTGCATCATTTTGGCCAATGATGTGGTCAATGACTTGTGAAGCTCTCCATATTCTCCAACAACTTAACATGTTGCGCTTCACCACCCTCTTCTTATCCTCTCCCAGCAACAGACCATCAACTATCAACAATAGTGCCAACTTCAATTTGTAATTATCCAACTCACGGTATTCTTTGAATCTATTGTAAACACCTTGTACAGTCGTCTTTGGACCACCTGGACTACCAAAAAACCGCTCCATTACTAGCCCGTCACCTTTCGTATCAACAAATGGAATTTCCCCACAATTCAGTCAAGTGATGAGACCGAACTCCTTGATCGAAAAGCTCAACTCTTTTCTTGCCACCTCATACCAAGACTCCCACTTCTTTTTTGTTTCAAGTTGCTTGAATAGAACTGCATGCAATGTCTGTGAAGAAAATGATACATGCTGCAACATTTTCATTACTTTTCCAAACGGGCCATCCAAAACCCGTTGACAATCCGCATGTGTCAACTTGTTTTCAATCTCGCGAACAAAGTGCACCCTACAGTTAATGTTAATTATTCCATAGAATGGTTCCCCTCTATAATAACTAAACCTAATCTGCAAACCATATGAAAAATCTCATAAATAAACAAAAAATATGCAAATTGAACCATTTGCAAAGCCTGACAGGACAAAATATAGAAAACTTACACCCCCTTTGAAGCATATGAGTTTTTTCGCCTTTCTATTTCCCTTTACTGTTTTTGTTGAGGTAGACTTCTCTTTCGCTTTTGGGCCAATCGACATGCCATTCCCCGATTTTTTCTCTATGGGTTTCTCTCTGCCAGAAGATTTTTTTCCTTTCACTGCGACATGCACTTCGTCTCCTCTCTGCTTCTTCTTCTTTCGATCTTGGCTGCCGTCTTCTTTCCTCTTCCTTTTGTCTCCGCTCTTCATTGGATTTGATTCTTTACCGCTTCCCAACACTGCCATTTCTAGGGTTTTTTACGAGGTTCAGACGGGTTTTTACGAGGTTCAGAGGTTCAGTTCAAAGGGCAACAATGGAGGGAATTAAAAGAAGTGGAGGGCAACGGTTGGGTTGAAGAAAATTGAAAATGGAAATTGTAACAATGGAGAGATGAGAAAGATGGAAGTTGCAAATGAGAGTTAATGGGGAAGCTTTTGGAGGGAGGGAAGTTGGGAGGGAAAAATAACGTTTTTGGGGTAATAATATTGCTAGGTAAGATTTTAGAAAAAAAAGGTTTATTAATTATAGGATATTATTAAAAAAAATATTTAATTTACATTTTTATAAAACAACCAAAAAAAATAATTGAAAAATGAATTTACCTTTTTCTATAAAATCCAAAAAATAGGGAATTTGGGCATTGATGTAATTGTTTTGGACTATTTTACCCCTAAATAGATACTCATGCAATAAAAATTAGGTATGAGTGCTAATTCATAGATTTATGGACTAAAGATGCAATACAATTATTGTAGCAACCTATTTTTTGCTAATTCCTCTTCAATAAATATACACTATAAAACTAGAGCTAAATCAGAACACAATCTTAATAAAATATTCCGTGCATGACACGAGTTTTGCACTAGTATAAAATTAAGTGCATATGTAAATATATAAAGTACATGAGTTAGTATGTTAAAGTGCATGATTAAAATGTTTTTTTTGGGGAAAAATTTGCTAAAGTGCATGGTATTAAATTTTTGGAAAAATATTTCGGGAAACAAATGGTTGGAAAAAAAAATTCCCAAAATTTTTGAATTTTTTTTGGAAAAAATATAATTTTTGGGAAAGAAATAATACTTGAAAAATAATTTTCAAAAAAACAATAATTTTGAAAAAGAAATTTTGGATTTTACTTTTAAAAAAAAATATTTTTTAGAAAAAAAGTTAATGTATAGTAAATTTTATTCATTTACAAGTTTCTCATTTTATATGTTTTAATCCTAATTCTCTATCTTTTTAACATTTTATATATAAGGGTACTCATCACTTTTTGCCCTAAAATTAGGCCTAATATGATCCAAAATCTATATGTATACATATTAGATTTTCCATAAAATAAAATCTAGGTGATTGTCATTTTTGGTCAAGTCAAGTCCAAACCCTCACTCAATCCGGTTCATGAATACAATTCGGTCCGTGTACAATCTATCCAGTATTCCAGTTCCATAATCTGCATTTCAGCCGTCACTCGTCGCAATCGCCAGGAGAAAATGCGCGGCTGCTCAGGCGTTTTCAACATCTCCTCCGCCTTCACTGGCGTCCTGTTCTCGTTGCCATGGGCGTCTCGCCGCCTCCACATTGGTGTTCCGTCTTCGTCGGTACTCGGCAAGACGCTTTTCTCCGCCGGCGCCGCTAGCAAGCAGCGATGGAGGAGGAATTCAGCGTTTTCAGCTGCCTGTTCCGGCAGTGACACCATCGTTCCTGAGGCCTCTACGCTCTCGACCATAACGGCAACTTCTACCCCTGGTATTCATAGGTAGTAGCTTTGTTCTAGTTTCTCTTGTTGATTTTACAAGAGCTTTGATTGCAAATTTCTAGAAGACGTATTGACGGCAATTGGATGTTCAGACTTGAGATTAGAATCCTCAAGCATTGGTTGTTAGGAAATTCGAAGTCGTAATAGCAAAGACGATGATGCCGTTTTTCAATTCACATCAATACTAATTGTAAATAACTACGAAAACTGTGTTCTAATTTTTTGAAAACTTTCGATCCTTCAGCTATCCAAAGTACGATCGTCTACTTCCCTGCCCCCCAACATACGGTCCGCCACGAATTGAACACTTGGTTGTTGAAGAAGGAGGCTCTGTTTCTGAATATATTACTAGAGCTTTGAATCTCCCTCATTTGTAAGTGTGACCTACCTCATTTGCTGTCTTCTGACCCGAGGAAAGGAAATCAGTTGTTAAGCATGGAAATTTTTATTGTAGGTATGTTGCTGACCTAATTAATTTTGGAGCTGTATATTACGCACTTGTATGCCCAAACCCTCCGCCAACTGCTACTGCTGAGCAAATCAGACTACACAAACAATATACAGCACCTGAGCTTCTGGCAAACAGACCTTCTATCAAAGGAAAAACTGTTCGGGAGGCACAGAAGACATTCAGGATAGCGAATGTGGATGAATATGTTGAACTAGGAACATATTTACGCGTGCATGTACACCCAAAGCGTTTCCCGAGGTGATTATCATTGATTTTTATGTTAAGTACGTCTTCACCTTCCCAAAGTAAGAAATGCTGTTTAATCTCTAATTTTGTTTAGGTGCTATGAAATTGATTGGAAATCAAGAATTCTTGCAGTTACTGAATCCTATGTTGTGCTGGACAAGCCTGCTGGAACCTCTGTATGTAATCTTCTGAACCAAATACTTTTTCCCCTTGAAATCTCTTGTGCACCAAATGTGATAGCTGTTTTCTAATACTAATCTTTGTCATGTTGTCTTTACAAGTGTTCATGTAAGGGCCCATTTCCTACATGCTGCAGATCATGTTACAAACAAGAATCGGTGTGGACCACCATTTTTGATAATTGTGATTTGGCTGGACATTAGGAATCAAATAAGGATATCCAAACCAAACACCCCTCGTCATTCTACAACTTAACCCTAATTATACCCTAACAAATTGACCCTAATTGAAGCGAGCAACTTCCCCAAGTACAACTTTCTGAGAAGTAGCATAGAATATTCATGTTTGGTTGATATTCTTTTGATAAAAAAAACACATATCTTATTGAGAATTTAAATTTCAAACTGTGATTACCTAGGTATAGATAATATATCTCCCCCTCATCTATTAACTACCAAATTTCTTATTACCCCTTTTTAACCAAACATGTAAATTATGGGAACTTCCTAGAAAGTAACTTTCCATGTCCCAAACTTGTCTGGTTCGTCTCGTTCAAAGATTGAACCAAGTCAACGTAAGGCGTTCTCTACGTATTTGGTTTGGGATCTCGTGATGGGTCCCCTGAAATCTCAAGATCCTTCAGGTCGATGGATATTGGTCTTGCATTACAATGGGAGAGAAGAGATGAAAGGGAGAGAAGAAATTCTCTCTTATACTGATATTGCAGTATGTGTCACATGATTTATATCTATTCGTATAAAGATTAAAGAGAACACGTGACCACAAGCAATGACAAAGGTATTAAAACAAATGAACTAAAATAGAAGAAACAAAAAGAAAGTTGTTCTAATTACCTGAAATTTCGGGGGTAAGAATTTTTTGCTACAAGAAATCATATATGCAAGCAACCAAGTTAAATTAAAAAAATGCTATGTAGTGAGTGTGATGTTAAAACAGTTAATTCGGACTGATTCCATTCACAATTCTCTATACCTTTGAGCAGGTGGGAGGAACTTCGGACAATATTGAAGAAAGTTGTGCAACTTTTGCTACTCGTGCCTTGGGATTAACAAGCCCACTCGTGACTACCCATCAGATTGACAATTGCACAGAGGGGTGGTAATATAAGTTTCTCCATATACCTTGCTTTTTCCCTCATCATTGCTCGACTATTGGATGACATCGTTATACTTTTTGCAGTGTTGTTTTGGCAAGAACTAAGGAATACTGCTCAGTGTTTCATAGAAAGATTAGGGTGAGTTCTCAACTTCATTCTCTTTACGACCATGAGAGCATGATTAGGTGCCAAAACAGGAGGCTGCTACAATGCTGTAGCTGTGATAGTTTTTCTTTTTCCATACTTATATGTTTAATATACTTTCACATTAACCTAGACCGTATTAGTGTATAGTTATCTTTGTTCAAATATATTGACCTATTATATGCTTACTGTTATTTATTCTGGAACTTCTCTTTCATTGATGATCAGGAGAAAAAGGTCAAGAAGCTCTATCTTGCTCTTGCTGCTTCTCCCGTACGGACTGGTATAATTACCCACTATATGCGCCCTTTCAATCTTGCTCCACGACTTATTTCAGAAGGTATTGATGTTTGGTTGGTTGCACAGACTAAATTGAAAGTTGACAGTCCTAGACAAACCCTTTTGCGAATTCATTATAATTAATTTTTATTGTAGTTTTTGTTTTTTTGTTAGCAATTTAGCATCAAAATGACATCATACAATAAACAAAGACCAGATATCACCCTACTTGTATTAAGGGAGGTGGCTTTTTATTTTTATTTTTGTTTTTTATCTGTGCCATGAGAGACCAATTAAGTAGCATTTTAGCAGATCCATTAACTAACTTCCGGAATAATTATGAATGAATTCAAACATAAAAAGCACTTCCTGTCATGTGATAAATGGAACTAATTTTAATCTTAAAATTATTTGCATTGACTTTTCACTAGTTGATTGTATCATTGGTACTTAAAAGATGTGGTTTTATTATGCATTCTAGAGTATATTGAAGGATGGCTTTTGTGCCAGCTTGAAGTTTTGGATTGCAAGGAAGTTCCTTGGCCAAGCGCTGTTACTGAAGAGAAATATTCTATTCAAGGCTGTGGATGGCCTATTAAGGAATTTGCATACGAGTGTAGCATTAATCTCCTGACTGGACGCACTCATCAGGTACTTCGATTGATTCATCTCTGTACTATTTTCTCATCAAATTTATTAGTGTCTAGTGAGACTGTAAGTGGACTGTGCTTTTTGTTCTTGAAAATTCCAAAAACTGTAAGATCTTTATATTTCCAAACCAAGTGGAGAAGTTATGAACAAACTCAGTTCATCATGCTTCTAAAGGCACCTTTATGAAGTTTATTATAGTATGTTTGATGTCTTTGTTTTTAGTACAACAAAAGAAAGAAAAGGGTGGACAATTAACCAACTAGAGAACATGTTAGAGCATCCGTAGTGGTCGGTTTTGTAGCAACTTTTTTAGCTTTCTTTCTCTTCCACATCATCTTAAAAACTCATTCAACTTTTTCTCCACATCCATGGTTTTTTAACCCTGATTTTTCAACTATAACTTTATTTAGCCATCAACTATCAAAATACATAATAATAATAATATAAACTTAAATTTCATAATTTAAGATATTATTAAAAGATATGCCGTGTTAAAGTTAATATGATAAAATATTTTTTGAAAATTTTAAAATTTAATTAGAATATTTTGGATTTGTCGAGTAGCTTCACATCTATGTTAGTTTTTATTCTAATTTTGACTTATGTTTTTTATTCTACGTATGTTTGTCAGTGTTGTATATTATTATGTGTAATGTCTTGTAATATTTTAATTTTTATGTATAATTTTGCTGTAATATATTAAATTCCGTGTATAGTATTGTTGTAATATATTAAATTTCATGTCTAATGTCCTGCAATATATATAAAATTTCATGTGTAATGTCTTTTAATCTATTAATTACATGTATAAATTTTTAAATTTAATGTTTCATGTAATCTAATACATTTATTATATTATTTCATATAATACATAAAATAGTTTACATATAACAAATACTAAAATCATTTATACAAAAATTACATGTGTTTATATTAATTATTTTTAACAAATTTTATCCTATGAAAACATATATAAAATGGGTGTCTATGGATAGATAAAAATAAAAATAAAAATATTAATTTTTTCCCCATCAATAGTTTTATTTTGGGGATGAATACCGGCTTAATATAATAAAACACCTTTCCGTCCAGCATATATTGTGCACTGTAGATTTCCATCAAATCCTAAGGCTAAATCGCATGTATAAAACTAAAGCAGCAAGTGACGTATCTTTGAGCTGCGTTTGGAGTGTTGCTGAGTGATGTCGTTTCAGCCTGTGTACCCCCTAAACATCGTCGTTTTGCGGCGTTTCAACTGGTTGAAATTTTGGCTAACAAACAAGGCTTAATTTGTATGGTTTTTTGCTGGTTTTTTAAGTAGCAACTCACAGCTTGGTTTTTTAGCATTATTTCACTGTAGTTAAAAAATTTATAGTATATTAAGCTAAAAAACTTGCCGTTGCAAATGCTCTTAGAATAATGATATATTTCACAGGGCATCTCCATTCTTACTTTACCCTTACTCTGAGCTTGCCTCCAATTCTGAAATCTGTTGAATTGCCTCAACAAATTACTGAATATATTACAATGACTTAGCAGATTCGGGCACAATTGGCTTCTTGTGGGGCACCTATAGTAGGTGATTCAATGTACATGCCTGCATCACTTGCAGAAACGGCAAGTCCTGGAATTAATCCATTTGGGAAACACCAAAAGAAGTATGCAAATGATGCTGATAAAACAAATAATGTTGAGAACTGGATAGCACTACATGGAAAGGAGCCTACAATTGCTATTGGTCTTCAAGCTTGGCAGATTTCATGGGATGATGGTCAGCACTTTTACAAAGCTGGATCTCCTTGGTGGAGATGAGAGAAAACTGGGTCTTCCCACTATTTACAATGAGGTATATATCAAGGTTTTTCTCCTCTATTGCCATATTATATGTGAATGTATTGAACTCTGAGATGAATGTCTTGGTTCTTAATAGTTTAGTCTTGTATCTATTTCAAATGCTGAAGATAACAGGTCCTGGTTATAGGATCTTAAGGAATTATTTTATTTTCTCTGAACAATCTTACACATGAATCAGCAATATAGATCAGCATAATAAGGTTCCGAACTGTGGAAAATTTATATCAATTGGATATTAATACTTGACTCACATTTAATTTGTTATTATTAAAATTTTAAAATATATAATAATAATGGTACACTGTCATTTGCATTTTGGACTAATTGGCACGGGAGATATATGAACTTGTTTGTAAGTAGCTTGTAGTCATCTATTATAAGGTCCTTAATTTTTGAATATTATGATGTGCAATTTCCTTCCTTCATGGGTATCTGAATTTTATTCTGGTTTTGAAGGGGAGGAAATGAGTTCTATTTTCTTCTACGCTTGAATTGTATCAAGGTTTTTCTGTTATTCATTAATTCCTCATGTCTCGTAGTGAAAATGATTACTCTGGGCAAAAATTAAGATATACAAGATGGAAGATTAGAAATAAAACAGGAAATCATGAACCTGTGGTGCTCGCTCCTCTCTAGTTATAGACTTACAGGACCATCTATGTGAATGTTTCATGTATATCTTGGTCCCTTAAGCTGTGTTGATAATATCAGTCTGGTATAACAGGCATTACAGTGTCCATATATTAGCTTGTTACATCCAGCCTAAACGTCTTTCTTTCTGCCTTCTGTTTGGCAATAAATTGCCTGTACCACATTGTGGATGCCTTGGGAGTCCTCTTCATCGAAGTGTAGTCAACATGATATAGGCCAAACCTCTTTGTATATCCATCTAGCCATTCAAAGTTGTCAAGCAAGGACCATGCAAAGTAACCTCTGACATCAGCTCCTTCCCTAAATAATGAAATGGCATGTAAATTAGCAGCTTTCTGAAATGATATTGTATAGTGTATTCTGACCTCAGATGTTGGTTGTGTCTCTGGGAATAATGAGAGCATCTAGAATGTATTCGAATAGTATAACATTTTCCTGCAAAATGGATATAGTTTCTAGCCCTAAATGTGATTACAAAAGGTTTACGCATGAGTTGAAAAGGACTGCCCATACTGCCATACACGGTGTTTGCTTCTCCAAATTAACTATATTGTTATGGCCACAGCCTTTAGGTTCAGTTTCAATACATCTTGATCTTAGCTGCATGCATTGGCATCTTTTCCTGATATGACTGCATTAATATACTCAGTTTTTAGCCTGCTATTCTTACCTCACAGCCCTCAGCAGTGCATCCAAATAACCACTCATATAATCAACTCTCTTGAAATCATGAAGCAATTCCTTGGCGGAGCTGTGACTGCTGTCTTGAGCATACCCTACAAGCCCCGGGATGTTATGTGATGTTAAGATCAATGGTAAAAAACAAGATTGCTTATTTGACTACCATTTTCGGTGATGAACATGGGTGTATTATTATATCTCTCCTTCACATAATTGACGATATTTTCCATTCCTTGTGGGTGAACGAAAAGCCACTTCATTGCAGTCTGTAGAAATAATCAAGTTCAGAGGTTTTACCATGATGCAATACTATAATGATTGGTTAAGGCTGTAGTTCTTACGGATTCTCCAATGGGAATGCCATTTTTCTGTGAAGTTCTATAGTAATAGCCTTCTGTCTTGGAAGTCCCTGGACTTTTTTGGCAGTGTGAGAACATGCAGTCTTTTGCATAAAAACTAGTATAATGATTGATACCAAAGAAATCCAGCGAATTGCTTAGGATCTTCTGATCTTTTTTTGAGAACTCTGGTAGATTGGATTCTAGAATTACTTTCATCTCTGCGGGATAGTCTCCAAGTATCAGAGGATCCAAGAACCTGAAATGAGAAAGTAATAAATCATATTTCTATATCCATGCCCCTCTGCTGTCTGCCTCTCCTTCAAATTGTTGATAGAGTAACGTAAATATGTAGTACCAATTAGTGAAGAATGTTTGTGCTCTATCTGCTGCCATCTTGTCTTCTAAAGAATTGCTGATGGGTTCAAACCATATAGCATGCAAAACAATCCCAATGAAGCCTCTTTGTCGTTTCTATTTTTTCTCAAACAACGAAGAGCAAGTTTAGTACAATAGAGATGCTTACTCTGAAGTGGACAAATTTAGCTTTAGTGAGTTTCATCAGACCCTTTCTTAATGCAATTGTTAGGTATTTGATGAAGTTTTATATTACCAAAGCTGCTGTGAATTGTTTTCTACAGCTTAATTGCTATTTAGTCTCATCATTTTGCTTGTTGTCTAAAATAGATCCTCTTACTGACAAATATGTACTGTTGTATCAGCAAAGAACTTGTTTAATTAATACTGAAAAGTTTAGTGATTTGATATTTTATTACTTCTTTGTGTACCTGGTATGTGGTTTTGTATAGATTTGCAGCAATTGCATGGGCTAAGATGATATTATGTGCTGCAATGAAGGGCTCCTTCTCTGAATCCCCGTCAGTGCAGTTTCCGTATGGGCCAGAGCATCTATTTGGTGGGAATTTGCCTGTTCGATAGCCATCAATGACCACAACGTTTGGCTCGTTGAAAGTGACCCAATACTTCACTCTATCTCCAAAGATCTTGAAGCAGAAATTTGCATAATATCCGAAGTCCTCCCTGATATCGTGGGAACACCAACTGAGGACATCATCTCCATGCTTTGCAATTCAGGTCAGTTTTGTTCTTACAATGTAAATACAATTTTCAACATCTGCTATGTGACTGCAATAAAATCTGTCCACATAAATCAAATGTATGAAACACTTACTTTAGTTTTGGGCTAAGCCAACTCCCATATCTGTCTTGAAGCTCTTGAGGTATATCAAAGTGGCTTAGTGTCACAAAGGGTTCAATTCCTGCCCAAATTAGCAGAATTGTAAAATTATATGCGTGTATAGAAAAATAACACAAACTATATGTATGTGCTGTTAGTAACCTAAATATGCCGCTCATATCTCTCAGGTGTGAAGGTGTCAACTGGAAATTTTGTGTGTTCAAGCTCAAAATCAAGTTGATACCTCACATTATAAAACCAATTATGATTTCTGGGAAAATAATTTATTAATGGTGGCATGATTTGTGTTATCGGTGGCATATAACAAGCTCAATATTTTCATAATCACACATGGTTGGCTTTATTTATTGCCAACCCCTAAAGGTGGTGCTGTTTTAATGCAATTAGCCCTGTATGATAAGTGCAACTCTTCATTTGCTCCTGAATAATCCAATTGTAGTTGCATAAGAGTTTAAGGCAATGAAATCAAACCTTTTTGTAGAAGAACATCAATTAACTTATTGTAGAAATTGATGCCAGCTAAACTGACATGTCCATATCTCCCTTCTGTCCAGAACATAAACTATGGGTAAGAGTTTGTACCTGTATCACATCAGATTCTCAACTGTACGGGAGACACTTGCAACTCCTTAGAGTTTTTTTTATGTTCTCCAAGTTGGAAAATGCAAAATGTTAATACCAACATGTAACTCATATCTTGAATTGGTTAGTTGCAAGGATTCATTTTTTAAATAGAGATTGTACAAGTAAAACTGGAAAAACTTTAACCAAGGCAGATACAAACTTGGTAGTATTCTTGCCCATGAAATTGAGAAGCGATAGCTGTTGACTCCGAGATCTGCCATTAAATCTACATCTTCCTGATGCACATTATATTGCATAATGGAAAACCTGTTAGTTGTTAGTGCAATTCAGGATATTAGACATTAAGCTATTTCAGTCGCTCTTAGTCCTTTGCTTGAGATCATTTTTGAAGTAATGTTAATTTTTTTCACAAGTAGAAGGCAATTAGGATGTTCAGGTATTTTCTCAATTATATATATGTAAAAATGCTGAATAGTTGAATGGAAAACATCTGAGAGTTACTATCATTGACCATCGTATTGTCAATCATAATCCATGAAAATTATTATGTTCACAGCGTTTGCTACTTTCTTCCATCTAAACTTCGACATTTGCTTCAGTTTTGGTGTAGGATCAGCTGAAGTGGTATTCATCTGTATTCTATGTTGATCAACATATTCATTCAACATTTGTTAAGATATCATGAAGGAAATTATATACTCTTGTTATTGCGCCGAAGGTTAGCATCCTTGTTATTTTCCCCATGTATCCTATGTTTCCAAGATGTACACATCTTAGTTGTTTATTACACCACAGATGTAAGATCTATTTTGATAGATCTATTTTTTTAATCATGATAGAAAGCGGAATGGTTTGTCCTCCTGATTATTACCAGTGATCAGCTTCTTGTTCTTAGCTTTTCGTTTTCTTGGTAGTTTATATGTCGATAAGTGGCATAAGTTTTCCTACACATAAGTCATAAATAGTTATTCCATGTTTTTTGGAGGAGAAACACATCATAGATGACCATTGTGTTTACATTATGTGGTTATATATCACCCTTTGGACATGAGATATTGAAGCTTGATAAGCAACACAAGTTGGTCTGTACCTGATAGCGATGATAATGGTCTGTAGCATTATCCCCATTGCTTTGGTCCATTATCTTACCTGCCATAAAGCACTTAATTAAACTCCATTGGCATAAATGTATGTGATAACATGAATACACGCTCATCCACTAGCTTACACAGAATGTTTGTTACCCGATTTATGAGTGAAAGTATCCCAGTTGTTGAGCCCTTTCCCATCACTTAAGTATGCTCCTTCATACTAGAAAAATTTCAACACATTGAACAATAAGCTTGAGTTACTTTGTCATGAAGTATGCTAGTATTAGCTTTGTATATCAGTTTCAAGATAGCTTTTCAAAGACCAGAGTTCACAGGAAAACCTGGTATGCGGAGGATGCAGTGCCAAAGAGGAAATTTCTGGGGAATTGAGATGGATCTGATAATCTTAGGGTTCTGAATTTACCAGCCACAAGAAGGAAAAGAGAGACAAAGGTCAAAACTAAGATGCTCAAGAGCCTTTGATGAGATGCAGTAGTCATCATCTGATTCATCTCCATGGTTGATGGTTTGGAAGGATGGTATTCTCTCATGAATGATAATTTGAAACTGCTATGTGATTACCCCCTATATAATGGAATTTCGGGTGTGTTGTGGTAGTGGGACAGTGATATATTATGCTGTTTTAGTCACTTCAGGCTCAATTGGACTTATTCTCACATTCGAAAAAAGGTTCTTGCTTTATGTTGCTTTTACTGTTGATGATCATATGTCATATTGATCCAATGGATGAAACTTACCTAACTTGGTTAAAAGCTCTTCTTGTCAAGCTCAATCTTTACTTTAAGATCTGTTTGGTATTGATATCATAATATGGATCACTCATATCCATTCCATAGATGTGTTTAGTAGAATCCTGATATCGATATCAAATTGATATCGATATCAAATTGATATCTAATGTTTGGTATTAGTCATGAATATCAAGATATAAGTATGAGTGATATTATAGTGTTATTTTAATATGTCCCGCAAAATGAGTATATTAAAAATATCACTCGTATCTATATCCGTATCCGATACTTTGATATCACTCAAACTCATATTTTGATATCCACACCGATACCCATACTTGATATCTCATATCTTTGAAATCGATACCAAATGAACCCTGAAGGCTCGTTTGTAAATGATCAGACACCGCTGGTAAAATTCTATGGGTAGATTCGATAAAATTTTGACCATTAAATTAAATTTCAACGAATATGAATAAATTGTTCACTCTCCATATTAATGTATAATAACTGAGAAATGATTATATTATTTATATATGAACGGAGCTCTCCATGTAGAAGTCTAGAATGTCTAAGCCGTCTAGACTTGAAAAATTCATGGTCCAAATCATTGCTTCATTAAAAAAGTAAAAATGGCACGATAGTATTTTCTAAGTAATACGTGCATGAGTGTGTAAGCACATCGTAAATATAATGAATTGTGAATCATAGTTATAATGCAATTTTCATTAGTGTGTGAAAGGTTAAGCACTATTGTGTAAGAGTATATGTATTAGAAATTATAATGAAGGGAAACTCTTGTTGGTGTCTCTGAGTTTATGATTATTTCTATTATTGTCCCATGATTTTTTTTTTCGGGTGCCCCTGAGGTTTTGTATTTGTTTGCTTCATAGCGTAGTTTTTCCATATTCGTACTCAACATGTTCGAACTGATCAGATCCAAGCCCACCATTGTGTTCATCGTCCTCAAAATAATAGGATTCGTCTCCTAAAACACTCAAATTCTTACCTGAACCATCTCAATTTGAATATCTAAGGTTGAAAATGGGTTGTAGTTTTGGAATTCAAATCGAGATGGCTCGGATATGGATTTGAGTGTTTTAGGAGTCAATTCCTATTAATTTGAGGGTGAGGAACACAATGGTGGACTTGGATTTGATCAATATGAATCGAAAGAGTACGAGTATGAAAAAAATTGGTTACAAAGCAAACAAACACGAAACTTTAGGGGCACCAACAAGAAAAAAATTAATCATGGGACACAAACATGAATAACCATAAACTCAGAGACACCGACAAGAATTTCCCTATAATGAATTATGCACTGTAGTTATAATAAATTGTATTTTAAGAGCATGTCTATTCCTTTGTAAGGTTATGTGTATCAAAGTTAATGAGATGTATATCACAATTGAAGAGTATGTTCAACGCTGAAAAAGTATATGTACTATAATATAATAAAATGTGCATTGTTCGCATGTTGGCAAGGGAACGTGCATTCACACCTGATTAATCCTCTACAATAATCTTACTCCATATCAATATATATTTTTATTTATAACCAATCTTTTTATATTTTTTTATAAGGGTTCCCATTGAATTTTTTTAAAACTTCACCGAAACAGGACAAAACTTCTACACCATTCACACTATGTTTTTTTCTTCATAAATCGACATTTATATTAATATTTTAAAACTAAAAAAAGTATGAGATCCACCTTTTGAAATTTGATTAATTCATAAAATATATACTCTATTTTTTGGCGTTTTTAAAAGTTATTTACATAATATAAGATTTTCAATTTTCGTTTAAATAAAAAATTAAAACATGAAAGAAAAAACAAAAAATAAATAAATATGTTTAATAAACATTAAGATTTTAATAAGGCAATTAAGATTCAAAATTTTAACAAAATTAGAAAAAAAGGGTTGGGAAAGGGATTGAAGAATTGAACTCAATAACCTCTAGCTTTTTTTATACAAGTTCCAAAATAAATACCACTAGACCAATTTATTTTTCTGATAATTTAATCATCATTTTATGTATACATGATAAAAATTAAAAATTCAAAGAAAGATTTAACAAAAAATTCCACATATTATAAGAGATTCGCTGAAGAAAAGCGGTCAACCCTCTGTAGATCCGCCACTGTCCACGACGGTAGAGATTCACTTGAAAAACGAGTAAGTATCTAAACACACGCTTTTATGTTTCCATGTGACATAGTTCTTTTGTTGTCTACGATTTAGAAAAACATTAGTGCAAGTTTTGATGATATTCACGAAGTGTTTTTAATAGTATTATGTAATTTAGTGACATTAGTATATAATATTAAGAGCATATATAATCATTTATATTGGAAATTATACGAGCTAAGTTATAATTGTGGAAATTAACAAAACATTATGGAAATTATTTTGCCAACTCATTTTTTTTTCAATTCTCCATGTAGAAGTTTTTTTTTTCATTTCTAATGTTAGAGATGACTCGCGGTTCGGTGGAACCGGAGAACCTCCGGTTTTGGAACCGCAAAAAACCGAAACCGGAATCGGATAAACCTCCTATATCTGGTTTCGGTTTGGCAAAACCCAAAATCGGAGAACCGGAGGTTTACTCGGTTCAAAACCGGAGGTTCGAACCGGGTAAACCTCCGGTTCTCAAGTTATATATATATATATTTATATTTATTTTTCTGCCAATTTATTTTATAAGTCAAATTAAGTTAAATTTTAAATTTAAGTCTTAAAGTATAAATCTTTTAAGTTTAAAGAAACGTTCACTTTATCATTATTTTAAAAAAATATGTCTTTTATATTTGTTTATTTTTTTTTCTTATATATAAAAAAAGTGTATTTTTTTCCGGTTCTGGAACCGAAACCGGAAAAAACCGGAACCGAAACCAGATAAAACCGAAACCGGACGGAACCGAAACCTCCGGTTTCAGATTAATTCGGTTCCGGTTTTCATTTTTCCGATTTTGGAACCGGAGGTTCCGGAACCGAAAACCTCCGGTTCCGGAACCGTGCCATCTCTATCTAATGTGGCACAATATTTTTTTTTTGAAAGATTTTATTAAGCTAACGAGGAAAACATCTCAAACGAGATTACAGAATCTGCATGCAAAGCTTCAATAATTCAATAAGGAGCAACATTAAGAAATAAGAACGGAAAAACTAGCAAAAAGGGATAAGGCCCAGTTTGCAAGAGCATCAGCCGCATGATTAACAAGGCGAGAGACATGGCGAATCTTGAACTCCCAAACAGCGGAACGGAGGACCTTCTGACATTCAACTATCAGGAAATAAACATGTTGGGGCTGAACTAAAGACGAAGATAACAAAGAGACCACTAAGGAAGAGTAGACTTCCACAACAAGCCGCGAGATGCCCAAATCCGTCACCAACTTTAGGCAATGGAACACTACCCAGAGCTCGGCCATTAGCGTTGTACATTGGCCACAATTGAAAGTAAAAGCCCTTAGAAAATCACCATTGTCATCGTGAAGGAGACTGTAACACCCCCAAATAACCTCTTGAAAGTATTATCGCCAGTGACCTCAGACGTTCTGTCCGATGTCATCCAAGGCTTTACCAGTTGATATAAATCATCAAATAACAATTATGATACAAAATATCATAACTTTCATTTAAAATCATTGTCTCGGCATTACATCCATAATCCGAAAGACAACCAAAATACAGCGGAAGACTTAATACAAGATATATTTAACACAGCGGAAGACTTTAAATAACCAATAAAAGGGTCTTGATCGCAATGATCACCCGTCAAGGATCTCAACCTGAATAAACTTATCAAAAACATCGTTTGTGTCCATAGTCGCTCTAGCCTTCACGGGATGGCAACTTATCTGATGTGCCGAATCGAACGGATGACACCAGCCAACCATGCAGAGAATAATTACGGTTGGTTAGTCTAATGAAAGACTATGCAAGGGTACAAAGCAGAGTGGTCCGAAGTAGTCGTATTAGGTTAGACTCATCGTTTCTCGAATAACAATCGATGACGATAGTCAACCACCATACTTCTACTGAAATCTATGAAAAGACATGATCAAGAGAAGATTCTGGAGACCGAGTCTCACAGCAATCAATCCCAAAAGAAGACTCCAACGAGATGAGCCTTATCGGAAACATGACAAATGTTGGGGAACATTAATAATTACACACAAGCGTTTAAAAATCAAGACGA
Organism: Rheum nobile; assembly: GCA_027886185.1. NCBI lineage: Eukaryota > Viridiplantae > Streptophyta > Magnoliopsida > Caryophyllales > Polygonaceae > Rheum > Rheum nobile. The sequence goes on along the minus strand of WOAB01000025.1, from coordinate 1,374,245 downwards.
GCTTTCCTAGCTGCACTGCTCGTCTGAAGGGTATATTAATCATGTGCACCACGACACTTATCTTATTAAATTCCAAAACGCACACCACGTTATAAGCTTTTAGATTCTCTCATCCCTCAGGATAAAGAGATACAGTCGGAAACTAAATCCCTAAGAAGGAGTTGACTTGGGAACTAGATGTGATACCCCGTATTTTTGTAAGGTTATTTTGGGAATTTTCCCGAGTACCCGTTGAGTACGTCAGATTTAATACAGAGAGTTTGAGACATTCTGTAAGGTGCTCTGTATCTGTAATATTTTTCTCAGTGAAATAATATACAGACATCATGCCTCGGATTTTAATTGTCATTCGCGTACGATAATTTTTATCCCGGTTTAACGCCATGTTCGTTCAAGAGCTGAATGGGCGGGAAAGGCAGAAACGGCGACCGCCGTACCGTAACGGCGCCCGCCGTCGCTGGGCCCGAAGTGCCAGCCGTCGTCTCCTACTCTGGGCTCGCCAGAGCTAGGAATGGCGACCGCCGTAATTATGGCGCCCGCCGTAGGCAAAATCACGGCGCCCGCCGTGATTACCCAGCGGACATTGTCCGATGGTCACCGGCGAGCTCTGACCGCGCCGAACTAGCTGTAGGCCCATCTTCTTCGTGCTCCAGATGTTTTGGCTATAAAAGGAGGTATTGGGGGAGAGGTTTTGAGCCATCCCAGCACCAAACCTCTGCCAAATTTGCCTCTCGCCGGAGTTGTGCCTTCGCCGGAAATTTCGAAGCTTTCGTCGGTGTTGTTTGGTGGTGTTTCCAGCAGCTCTTTTGAAGCCTTGTGGTTGCCTTTGGAGGTCAGAAACCAAGCAAGGCGGAAAGGGGTCGAAACGCGCTTTGTTTTGGTGAGATTTCTCCCGTCTCTGTCGACCGTGTTCTTCACGGCGACCGCCGTGTTCTTCACGGCGACCGTCGTGATGAATGTGGCGACCGCCGCCAAGAACAGCGATCGCCGCCAGTGCCCAGAATGCCTTCGTGGCTTTGGCTTGGTCGGTTGTCGTCGTGGCGTCTTTCCTTTCGTGTTCTTTCGCCGTGTTTAGATTCGTACTGTTTATGTCGGATCTAACTTAGGGTTCCTTTTATGGGTTGACTCGAAGGTTGTTGTGCTGTCGGAACTATACCGTGTCGAGCCCGGAATCCAGTTGACGTCGTTAGACTATTCTGCGGATTAAGGCAAGTGGCGGTTCGCTCTTGCTCATTCGTTCCATATTTACATTAATTATCAGTAGTTTATCTGAGTAATTAATTTGGAATGAATACTCTATTTGTCTGGAAACGGTTTTGATAAACTGTTTTGAAAATCATATAATAGGTTGTATATCTCTTAGAACAACGCTATTATCTGTGATCGCCTTTCGGGCCTTTATGTGAATTTATCCTATAACTGTTGTTGTGCTGTAACTGTTTAGTTAGCACTGTTAAATAGGAAAGTTACTCGGACTCTGTCCAGTCGTTTCGTTATAATCTGGTATCGGGGTGGCTCGTCTCCATCTGGTACTATTCTAAGATCATGATCGGTCTCTTTCACAAGTGTGTAGAGACAGGACACTTAGCTGGTGTCACAAACCTTTCGGTGTACGTCACTCTCGACGAAATGTATACTAAGATGTGTCGTCCCATTGGTGGGGTACACATGTAAAAGTCTATAATGTGATGTGTGTTTTTGAAACATAATCAGATAAGTGCTACCTTGACGCACATAATTAATGAACGCTCAGCGAGTAGGACAGCTAGGTAATAGTGCCGCTAGGAAGACTCGTGTTGACTAGAATGTAGTACGTCATCTTTCTGATCTGGATTCGCTGAAAGGCGGTGAGGTTGGTCGTTGACTGAAGCATCTCAGTCAGTTTTAAATCATTGTTGTATGATTCTGTAACTTTCCAAAATTGTCATACTTCCTTAAAGACTCATTTCCGTTGGAGTCTTCTTTCGAGTCGATTTCTGTGAAGATTCAGTCTTCCAGAATCCTCTCTTGTGCATACCTCTTGTTTATTCCAGTAGGAGTATGGTGGTTGACAAGCGTACTCGATTATTATTCGAGGGACGAGGAGTCTAACCTAATACGACTGCTTCGAACCATTCTGCTTTGTACCCTTGCTAGTCTATTCATTTAGACTAACCAACCAATATTTTCCCTTGCATGGTTGGCTGGTGTCATCCGTTCGATTCGGCACATCAGATCGAAAGTAGCCCAGAAGATTAGAAGGACTATGGAGTCGGCGATGGTTTTTGAACGTTTTAATTATTTCTTTAATCAGGTTGAGATCTTTTGGACAATGACTTTGGTTGTAAGGTGTTTTATGAGACTTCCGTTGTGTTTGGTTTAAACTATGTATTATCCTATTCGGGATTGGGTTGTAATCCCGTAACTCTTGTTCCTTGACAATGTTATGTTTTGGATTGAATGCTTTGATCATTATGCCTCAATTGTATTTCATAAATTGTATTTAAACGGTAAAGCCTTGGGTGATCTCGGTAAGGAACACTGGGGTTATTGGCGGTAATACCTTTCCAAAAGGGTTAAGTTTTGGGGGTGTTACAGTTGTGGTATCAGAGCCAAAGGTTTTAAAACGGGTTTGGAATTTTTATAAACCATTTATCCGTTTTCGAATTGCTTTAAAAAGGGCTCTGAATTTTCATACTGAAAAGAATTTAAAAACACCGTTCATAGTCGTGTCTTCTTTATAGTCTGATGTAGTAAGCTTGCTTCTATGTCTAGAAAGACTAATTCCTTCCTTATTGTTCGGTAGGATGGGTGTCTGCTTTTCTATTGGTGGGGGGTCGAAAGACGCCAAGTCGGACCAGCCGATGCTAGATTTTCCGTTACCTCAGCGATGTTTCGAGGTTGGAGGCCCGAGTAGCCCGTGCGAAGACGTCAAGCACGTTCTCCCCGAGTCGGTTGTCCTTATAGCTAGGGATGCTATGGTCCCTGAGGCTGTACCTGTGCCGCCACCAAGGGTGGAGGAAGTACAGGAATGGGAGCAGGAAGATGAGTTATCAAGGTATGAACAAGGGGTTTACCAAGACGACTTTCTGCTGGGACCAATTCCAGAGGAGATCGAGTACGAGGAGGAGGAAGAGGAGATGCTTGAGCAAGATCCTGTCGAGGACGAGGATATGATTGAGGATGATTCCGAGGATGAGGATCCCATCGAGGATGATTCCGAGGATGAGGATCCCATCGAAGATGATCCCGAGGAAGAGGATCCCATAGAGGATGATCCAGAAGAGGACCCGGAGTTGGACCTTGGAGGGCAGAATCAGGAGCCCGGTACAGAATTGCCACCAGTGCCAGAGTACGCACCCATGTCAGAAGCTGATTGGGAGGCAATGTATACCGAGTACGGTAATAGGAGAAGTGACATGGAATCTTAGCCTATCCCTACTCCAAGAAGATGGAGGTCGGAATCCGAGCTGCAGGAGATCCTCCGCCAGAGCGAGGTAATCTCTGCAGAACAACAGAGTCAGTGGAATGAGTTGATCGCCAATACTCAGAGGAGGGCTGGAATAGGAGGACCAGTCATGGACGACCCATACCTTACGATGACTGAGATAGGACCATGTGCTTCAGGGTCAAGCAGGGTGCGAAACCCATCGCCAGAGCTCGATGGTGAGCCTAGCCCGAAGAGACCATGCACGAGTAGCCAGTCTTATGGGAGACATTTTGGAACGCCTTGAGGAGGATTGGTGTTGCCTATCGCAGTAGTTTCGTTTCTTAGTATTCCAAGTTGTACTTTGTGTAATATTTCAGTATTGCGGCAAGTACTCTGTGAAACACTTATATCTTCGAGCAATGTTGTCCTAACGCTCGAATGATAGACTTATGTGTAGCTTGTGTAACAGTTCGAAGGTTCATCTATAAAATGCCAAGTTGATCTATTCTGAGTAATTTATTTACGTTGGTATATTGCATAAGTATATTGCATAATATTAATGTATTGAATGCTTGAAATTTGATCGGTAAATAGATGGTGAACCCAAGAAGCACGAGAAACTCGACTCGAGCCGGTGCTGAGACTAGTCAAAATCCCAGGCCAGCAGGAAGAGGTGTTCAGGATGAGCACGAGTCAGAATCTCGCATCCAGCAGAGGCGTGAAGGCCAGGATCAGACCCAAGCGCCATCGTTGTTTGACGCCGCAGCTGTTGAGGCAATTCGCGGGATTGTGATGCAGGCAATTGCGGATGTATTGAGACCCAGTGCGCCTCAAGCGCAAGAAGTGCCTACTCACGCAGCGGTTCCTGATGTTGTGGAACCCAGAAACCCTGTGATTCAGGAGACTGCCGTCAGGGCGAGAGACAGCTATGGTCGCGCTCTTAAGACCATCACTTCCATGAGGCCCGATTGCTATAACGGGAAAGGGGAGCCAGTGGCAGTGACTCATTGGTTCTCCCATATGGAGAGGCTGTTTCGGAATGTGGAGTGTACGGAGGCCGAGAAGGTCCATATCGCTTCTCTTCAGCTGAAGGAGGAGGCTAGCGAGTGGTGGGAGAGCACAGGTTTGGCTGAGAGCCCAGTGTTGACTTGGTCGATGTTCAAGACCAAGATGGTTGATCACTTTTTCTCTCGTGGTATGAGAGAGGAGAAGCATAAAGAGTTCTTATACCCACAGACAGATGGTCTGAGAGTGACCGAGTTGGCGTCTAAGTTCAATCATCTTTTGCAATACGCCACTGCCGAGATTACTAGCGAGGCCCAAAAGATCTGGTACTTCCACGAGTGGATGAGTCCGGATATCAAGCCATTAATGGTGCATCACACATGCTCTACCTTGGAGCAGTATGTTGATTGTGCCTATAAGCTGGAGGTAACTCTTGAGGAGTCAACCAAGAGGCACAACCGACAGAAGTCGATGCAGAACCAGAACCAGGGAGGTGGTTTTAAGCGCCCTGCGCCACCGTCTAACTTTGCCAAGTCTGGCCGAGCTAAGACGGAGATGACGCAAGGAGGATCGACTCAGTAGTCAGGGCAGACCCGGAGTTCAGTTAAGTGTTATAACTGTGGTACTGCTGGGCACAAGAGCAATGAGTGTCAGAAGGAGAAGAGGTCATGCTTTGGGTGTGGACGTGACGGTCATCTATAGAAGTTCTACAAGCAGGGGAAGCAGAAGGGAGTAGAGTCGTAGCAAGGGTCAGTTCATCAGAGCAACCGACCTAGGTTTAAACCTGCCGAGACTCCTAGCCCTTCGGTCCAGACGACTGCTCAGAACAGGGGAAAGGCCCCAGCTGTTTCTGGAAGTCAGGGACAACGCTTGTATGAGATGCGTGAAGCAGATGGACCCAATGCCCCAATTGCTCAAGGTACTTTATACCTTCACTCTACTTCAGTGTGCATTCTATTTGATTCTGGTGCTACGCATTCCTTTATTTCGGATAGCTGTGTTAGCAAGTTAGATTTAGTGTGCAACGATTCGTGCGACCCTTTCGTCGTTAATCTTCCTAATGGAGAACGTTTGGTGGGAACCAAGCATCTATCCGACTTTCCGATTACCATTCAGGGTAAGGAATTTGAGGCGGATTTAATCTGTATAGCCATGGCTCCATATGACATTATCCTCGGTATGGATTGGCTAACGCGTCACAAGGCGGTGATCGACTTCAGTTCAAGAATGGTGACGGTGTCATCTGGGGGCCAGTTCGTGTGCAAGTTCAAAGGTCGAAATGACGCTGATAACGGCAAGCTGATCAATGCGATGGCTGCGTTTAAGCTACTACGACAAGGATGTGTCGGGTACCTTTGCTACTTGGATTCGCCTGCGAAGGATGAACCTGAGGTTCTTGATATTCCTGTAGTTAGGGAGTTTTCGGATGTCTTTCCGTAAGAAATTCCTGGATTACCCCCGAACCGTGACATAGAGTTTTCAATTGATCTCGAGCCTGGTACGGCGCCGATTTCCAAATCCCCGTATCGGATGGCTCCAGCTGAGATGCAAGAATTGAAGAATCAACTTGAAGATCTTCTTGACAAAGGTTATGTCAGGCCGAGTGCATCGCCGTGGGGTGCTCCGGTATTGTTCGTCAAAAAGAAGGACGGATCGTTCCGACTTTGTATCGACTACCGAGAGTTGAACAAGGTGACGATCAAGAACAAGTATCCTTTGCCTAGGATTGATGACTTGTTGGACCAGTTGCAGGGAGCAAAGGTTTTCTCCAAGATCGACTTGAGATCTGGTTATCATCAACTCAGGATTCGTGAGCAGGACATTCCTAGAACTGCGTTTAGGACCAGGTATGGTCATTATGAGTTCGTAGTGATGCCTTTTGGGCTTACAAATGCTCCAGCTGTCTTTATGGATTTGATGAACCGATGTTTTCACCAGTACTTGGATAAGTTCGTGGTGGTCTTCATCGACGACATTCTGATCTATTCTCCGAATGAAGAAGTCCACGAGGAACATCTACGGATTGCCTTGTCAATCCTTAGACAACATCAACTTTATGCTAAACTGTCCAAGTGTGAATTCTGGATGAAGGAAGTGGCTTTCTTAGGCCACGTGATCAATAAAAATGGGGTTATGGTTGATCCCCAAAAGATTAAAGCGGTGGCTAAGTGGACACAGCCCCAGAAAGTGAAGGAGGTGCGTAGTTTTCTTGGACTTGCCGGGTATTATAGAAGGTTCGTAGAAGGATTTTCAAAGATCGCTCTACCGATGACCAATCTACTCCGCAAGGTCCACAAGAAGTTTGTCTGGAATGACAAGTGCGAGGTCAGTTTCCATGAGTTGAAGCGACGGTTGACCTCGGCACCCGTGTTAGCACTCCCAGAGGGGAATGACGATTATGTGGTCTATAGTGATGCTTCCACGTGTGGTCTTGGTTGTGTTTTGATGCAAAGGGGCAGAGTCATTGCTTACGCATCTAGACAACTCAAGACTTACGAAGAAAACTATCCGACCCATGATCTTGAGTTAGCAGCGGTTGTCTTTGCGCTGAAGATTTGGAGGCATTACCTCTACGGTATAAGATGCCAAGTCTTCACCGACCACAAAAGTCTCAAGTATATATTTACTCAAAAGGAGCTAAATATGAGACAACACCGCTGGCTAGAGTTGCTCAAGGACTACGACATGGAGTTGTTGTATCATCCGGGCAAGGCTAATGTAGTAGCTGATGCACTAAGCCGGAAGACAACGCATGAGACTGTAGTTGCTCTACTTACTGCTCAGACCAAGCTAAACCAAGAGTCATGCGACATTAAAGTCTTATATGACCAGCGTAGAGGGTACCTGAGTATGATGGAAATTCAGGCTACACTACTGGATCAGATCAAAGAAAAGCAAGCCGATGACATCATCTTGGTGAAGTTAAGCAGTGAAGTGATGGATGGGAAAGCTCCCAGTTTTGTGGTTCAGGATGATGGATCACTTTGGTTTCAGGATTGGATCTGTGTGCCTGACACAGAAGGTCTTCGTCAGTTGGTGATGAGAGAAGCTCATTCATCTGCTTATTCTGTGCATCCTGGCTCTAGCAAGATGTACAAGGATCTCCGAAAGAAGTTTTGGTGGCCAAACATGAAGTGGGACGTAGCAGACTTTGTGGCAAAGTGCTTAACTTGCCAGAAGGTCAAGATCGAACACCGCAGGCCAGGTGGTGAGATGCTACCTCTCCCCGTACCAGAATGGAAATGGGAGGACATTTCCATGGACTTCGTCACTGGGCTACCCAAGACTCGAAGTCAGAGAGATGCTATCTGGGTAATTATGGATAGGCTTACGAAGAGTGCTCATTTCATAGCCATCAAGACCACATGGGAAACCCAGAAGTTAGCAGAAGTTTACCAGAAGGAGATTGTCCGCTTACATGGCATTCCTAAGACCATTGTATCGGACCGAGATGGTCGTTTCATGTCAAGATTCTGGAAGGAACTTCATAAGGCTATGGGAACCGAGTTGAGGTTCAGCACCGCGTTTCATCCTCAGACAGATGGCCAGTCTGAAAGGACCATCCAGACTCTGGAGGATATGCTTAGAGCTTGTGTGCTCGATCGTCCGACTAGCTGGGAGGACAGCTTGAGTCTGATTGAGTTCACGTACAACAATAGCTGGCATGCTACAATCAAGATGGCTCCGTTTGAAGCTTTGTATGGTCGCAGATGCAGATCTCCGATTTGTTGGGATGATAATGCCGACAAAATTCTGCTTGGACCAGAGTTGGTCGAAAGGACGGCTTCAGACATTGCTTTGATCAGACAAAGGATGTTGACCGCTCAGATTCGACAGAAGTCCTATGCGGGTCGGAAGCACAGGACTGTCGAGTTCGAGGTCGGTGACAAGGTTTTTGTCAAGGTATCGCCATCCAAAGGAGTTTTCAGATTTGGTAAGCGTGGGAAGCTTAACCCTCGCTACGTGGGACCATTCGAGATTCTGGATAGAGTGGGATCTCTAGCGTACCGCTTGGCGTTGCTGCCATCGGCTCACCCGGTGCATAACGTGTTTCACGTATCTTTACTCAGAAAGTATGTACCAGATGAGTCTCATGTGCTTAGTTATGAGGACATCGAGATTCAAGCTAATGGTACTTATGAAGAGTTGCCCGTGCGTATTTTGGTCCAAGTCAGGGACCGAAGAAGTTACTTTGGAGACGTGGGAAACCGAGTCACATATGCTCAGGCGTTTTCCCGAGTTATTCTCGACCTAAGTTTCGGGGTCGAAACTTCTTGTAAGGGGGAGGAGATGTGATACCCCGTATTTTTGTAAGGTTATTTTGGGAATTTTGGAATTTTCCCAAGTACCTGTTGAGTACGTCGGATTTAATACAGAGAGTTTGAGACATTCTGTAAGGTGCTATGTATCTGTAATATTTTTCTCAGTGAAATAATATACAGACATCATGCCTCAGATTTTAATTGTCGTTCGCATACGATAATTTTTATCCCGGTTTAATGCCATGTTCGTTCAAGAGCTGAATGGGCGGGAAAGGTAGAAACGACGCCCGTCGTCGCTGGGCCTGAAGTGCCAGCCGTCGTCTCCTACTCTGGGCTCGCCAGAGCTTGGAACGGTGACCGCCGTAGGCAAAATCACGGCGCCCGCCGTGATTACCCAGCGGACATTGTCCGATGGTCGCTGGCGAGCTCTGACCGCGCCGAACTAGCTATAGGCCCATCTTCTTCGTGCTCCAGATGTTTTGGCTATAAAAGGAGGTGTTGGGGGAGAGGTTTTGAGCCATCCCAGCACCAAACCTCTGCCAAATTTGCCTCTCGCCGGAGTTGTGCCTTCGCCGGAAATTTCGAAGCTTTCGTCGGTGTTGTTTCCAGCAGCTCTTTTGAAGCCTTGTGGTTGCCTTTGGAGGTCAGAAACCAAGCAAGGCAGAAAGGGGTCGAAACGCGCTTTGTTTTGGTGAGATTTCTCTCGTCTCTGTCGACCGTGTTCTTCACGGCGACCGCCGTGATGAATGCGGCGACCGCCGCCAAGAACAACGACCGCCGCCAGTGCCCAGAATGCCTTCGTGGCTTTGGCTTGGTCGGTTGTCATCGTGGCGTCTTTCCTTTCGTGTTCTTTCACCGTGTTTAGATTCGTACTGTTTATGTCAGATCTAACTTAGGGTTCCTTTTATGGGTCGACTCGAAGGTTGTTGTGCTGTCGGAACTATACCGTGTCGAGCCCGGAGTCCAGTTGACGTCGTTAGACTATTCTGCGGATTAAGGCAAGTGGCGGTTCGCTCTTGCTCATTCGTTCCATATTTACATTAATTATCAGTAGTTTATCTGAGTAATGAATTTGGAATGAATACTCTGTTTGTCTGGAAACGGTTTTGATAAACTGTTTTGAAAATCATATAATAGGTTGTATATCTGTTAGAACAACGCTATTATCTATGATCGCCTTTCGGGCCTTTATGTGGATTTATCCTATAACTATTGTTGTGCTGTAACTGTTTAGTTAGCACTGTTAAATAGGAACGTTACTCGGACTCTGTCCAGTCGTTTCTTTATAATCTGGTATCGGGGTGGCTCGTCTCCATCTGGTACTATTTTAAGATCATGATCAGTCTCTTTCACAAGTGTGTAGAGACAGGACACTTAGCTGGTGTCACAAACCTTTTGGTGTACGTCACTCTCGACGAAACGTATACTAAGATGTGTCGTCCCATTGGTGGGGTACACATGTAAAGTCTATAATGTGATGTGTGTTTTTGAAACATAATCAGATAAGTGCTACCTTGACGCACATAATTAATGAACGCTCAGCGAGTAGGGCAGCTATGTAATAGTGCCGCTAGGAAGACTGGTGTTGACTAGAATGTAGTACGTCATCTTTCCGATCTGGATTCGCTGAAAGGCGGCGAGGTTGGTCGTTGACTGAAGCATCTCAATCAGTTTTAAATCATTGTTGTATGATTCTGTAACTTTCCAGAATTGTCATACTTCCTTAAAGACTCATTTCCGTTGGAGTCTTCTTTCGAGTCAATTTCTGTGAAGATTCAGTCTTCCAGAATCCTCTCTTGTGCATACCTCTTGTTTATTCCAGTAGGAGTATGGTGGTTGACAAGCGTACTCGATTATTATTCGAGGGACGAGGAGTCTAACCTAATACGACTGCTTCAAACCATTCTGCTTTGTACCCTTGCTAGTCTATTCATTTAGACTAACCAACCAATATTTTCCCTTGCATGGTTGGCTGGTGTCATCCGTTCGATTCGACACATCAGATCGAAAGTAGCCCAGAAGATTAGAAGGACTATGGAGTCGGCGGTGGTTTTTGAACGTTTTAATTATTTCTTTAATTAGGTTGAGATCTTTTGGACAATGACTTTGGTTGTAAGGTGTTTTATGAGACTTCCGCTGTGTTTGGTTTAAACTATGTATTATCCTATTCGGGATTGGGTTGTAATCCCGTAACTCTTGTTCCTTGACAATGTTATGTTTTGGATTGAATGCTTTGATCATTATGCATCAATTGTATTTCATAAATTGTATTTAAACGGTAAAGCCTTGGGTGATCTCGGTAAGGAACACTGGGGTCATTGGCGGTAATACCTTTCCAAAAGGGTTAAGTTTTGGGGGTGTTACACTAAATCCCTAAAGTCGATTCGGGAACTAAATCCCTATAACAGAGTCGAGAACTAAATCCCTACAAGCGGAGTTGACTCGGGAACTAAATCCCAAAAGTCGAATCGGGAACTAAATCCCGCGGGAACTAAATCCCTCAAGGCGGAGTCGGGAACTAAATCCCTACAAACGGCATTAGAGAAGGATGTTAGGAACTAAATCCTAACCACCAGGTTATCAAGAAATGACTAGCACTCGCAATGAGATACACAGTAGCGTTCCTACGAATACTCGTGCTAACTAAACAGTTCAGCACAGTAATAATCCACATCAAAGCCATCATGTCCAATAACAGATAAAATAGCGTTGTTCTAACGATATACAACCTATCATAATATCTGTAATTAATCACATATATATATATAATAGCGTTGTTCTAACAGATATACAACCTATTATAATATCTCATTTCCAATCATATCATTTAACAAAACTGTTCCCAACGCAAACAATAAATCATCCCAAATTAATTAACAACTAAACAATTGATAATTAATTGAAATATGAAATGATGAACAAGAGCGAACCGCCACTTGCCTGGAGTAGATTCGGCGATGAATCTAGACGAGACGACTACCGAAAATATCCTTTCCAAGGATATGGCCTAAGCTTCAGATAACTCCAACAGATTTACGAGTCCACACGCGATCCAGCACATGACATATTAATTAATCTCAATTAATTTGTCTGGACGAACTCAATGAATTAAATTTAATACATTTTTATGATTTTAAATCATAAAAATATTTATTAAATTTTCCTAAAGAAAATACGGATGAAAGAGGGTAGAAATTATACCGCTCGATCGATCTCGGGTTAAATTTGGACTGGAAGGGTTTTGGGCCTTACGGCCCATCAAGAGCTAATTAATTAACAAGGGGAGGGCCCCACCTTGCTTCTTCTTCCCCGAATAACAACAACAGCACAACGGGGCAACGCAACAGCACAACAATAACGACGCAGCTCCAACACAGCGGCGGCAACACCAGCACAGCACCGGCGGCGACAAGGCTCCAACGGCGAGGCTTCGACTCCCTTCCCCACGGCACTTCCGAGTCACCTCCACCACCTGGGCACACCGACGAACTCGAGCAGCAGCTCCCGACGAACCGCAGCAGCTCTGGCGAACTCGATCAGGACCGGCGACAACAGCGATGGCTCGTACGAGGGCTGCCTTCAACCACCGCAACAAGCACACCTCCAGGGCTCCTCTGGCAACACTCCAACGAACCCAGGAATGCCGGCGAACTCCATGTATTCCGGCGAGAAGAAAACCGAGAGGGAGAGAGAGAAAGACGAGAGAGAAGCTCGGGAGAGAGAGAGAGAGAGATGCCTTCCAACCATTCATCCCGACCACCATATATAGCCCAGGAGAGAGGGGGCAGAGCTCCGACCGGCCCCGACCAGCCTCGACCAGACATGCAGGAGAGCCCAAGTGGAATGGCCACATGGATAAGATTGCAGGAGATCAAGTGGCGAGATCAAGTGGCGTGCAGGGATAAGATTGGATATGGGTTTTAAACCCCGTAAATTATTTGTTTGTATCCAAACAATTATTCTAAGTCCCGAAAATACATCGAATGTATTTTATACCACTCAGGAAATTATTACGGAGATCATGGATATTACTGAAAATCCAAACTCCACTGAAAGCGAAATAATTATCGAACGAAGGATGAGAAAAATTACCCAAATATCCTTACTAAAATTAAGGGATATTACAGAGACCCCCACCACCGGTAGGACCTGGGTTGCCCTAAGAGACACCATCAGAATTCAAATTTACCTAACCAACAAGCAAAACAGACTAGGAAGATGGACTAGCCTAAGCAAGGAGGGCGAAGGCTGCACCGACAGAGGGAGAGCAGAGCGTTGTGATACCCGAAAGGCCTCAGAAACAGAACAAACGACCCGAGAGAGGCATAGTTTTTTAACAAAGAGATTTAAGGAGTGTCAGATTGAGGGAAATGAATGGCTAGATTTGGAATTTGAGAGTGTCTATAATGATTTATGGGGAGACTACATGAGATTTTAATTAATTGAAATTTGTTTCCTAAAATTAATAGAGTTGTTGTCAAAATTACAAAAATTATAATAAAAGATGTCTAACAAATTAGGACACTGATTATTCTCACATTCTCTCCTATTTTCTAATCAGAATTACTCCCAACGTTTCTCTCGTCCCCCCATTTCGTTTTTGTAACACCCCCAAAACTTAACCCTTTTGGAAAGGTATTACCGCCAGTGACCCCAGTGTTCCTTACCGAGATCACCCAAGGCTTTACCATATAAATACAATTTATGAAATGCGATTGATACACAATGATCAAGCATTAAATTCCAAAACATAACATTGTCAAGGAAATAAGAGTTACGGGATTACAACCCAATCCCGAATAGGTCAAAACATAGTTTAAACCAAACACATCGGAAGACTAAGAAAGTACATTACAATCGGAGTTATTGTCCAAAGGATCATAACCTGATTAAAGAAATAATTAAAACATTCAAAAACCATCGCCGACTCCATAGTCCTTCTAATCTTCTGAGCTACTTCTTAACTGATGTGTCGAATCGAACGGATGACACCAGCCAACCATGCAAGGGAAAATATTGGTTGGTTAGTCTAAATGAATAGACTAGCAAGGGTAAAAAGCAGACTGGTTCGAAGCAGTCATATTAGGTTAGACTCATCGCTTCTCGGATAATAACCGATAACGGTAGTCAACCATCATACTCCTACTAGAATAAACAAGAGGTATGCACAAGAGAAGATTCTGGAAGACTGAATCTTCACAGAAATCGACTCGAAAGAAGACTCCAACGAAAATGAGTCTTTAAGGAAGAAAAATGACAAATCTGGAATATTACAGAATCAATCAACAATGATTTAAAACTGACTGAGATGCTTCGATTCACGACCAACCTCATCGCCTACAGCGAATCCAGATTGGAAAGAGAACGTACTACATTCAAGTCAAGACGAGTTTTCCTAGCTGCACTGAACTTAGCTGCACTACTCGCCCAAGGTGTATTAATTATGTGCGTCAAGGTAGCACTTATCTGATTTATGTTTCAAAAACACACATCACGTTATAGACTTTTACATGTGTACCCCACCAGTGGGACGACACATCTTAGTATATGTTTCGTCGAGAGTGACGTATACCAAAAGGTTTGTGACACCAGCTAAGTGTCCTGTCTCTACACACATGTGTAAGAGACCGATCATGATCATAGAATAGTACCAGATGGGGACGAGACACCCCGATACCAGATTATAAAGAAACGACTGGACAGAGTCCGAGTAACGTTCCTATTTAACAGTGCTAACTAAACAGTTACAGCACAACAACAGTTACAGGATAAATCCATATAAAGGCCCGAAAGGCGATCACAGATAATAGCGTTGTTCTAACAAATATACAACCTATTATATGATTTTCAAAACAGTTTATCAAAACCGTTTCCAGACAAACAGAATATTCATTCCAAATTAATTACTCAGATAAACTACTGATAATTAATGTAAATATGAAACGAATGAGCAAGAGCGAACCGCCACTTGCCTTACTCCGTAGAATAGTCTAAAGACGTCAACTGGATTTCGGGCTCGACACGGTATAGTTCCGACAGCACAACAACCTTCAAGTCGACCCATAAAAGGAACCCTAAGTTAGATCCGACATAAACAGTACGAATCTAAACACGACGAAAGAACACGAAAGGAAAGACGCCACGACGACAACCGACCAAGCCAAAGCCACGAAGGCGTTCTGGTCACTGGCGGCGGTCGCCGTGAAGAACTCAGACGACACTGAACGAGAGAAAACTCACCCCAAAACACGAGCGGTTCGGCCTCCTTCGACTTGCTTTGGCTTCTAACCTCCAAGGCTAACCAAAAGCTTCACAAAGGCACTCAGGAACCACACCAAAGCAACACCGGTGAGACCTTCAAATTCCGGCGAAAACACCACTCCGGCGAGAGGCGAATTTGGCAGCGATTCGGGGTTGTAGATGACCCAAAACCCATGCCCAAGTCCATCTATTTATAGGAAAACCCCAAGGAGTGATCTGCAAACCCTCAGACGTGGCAAACGACGCAACGGCGCACCTCGAACGACACCGGCGACCAACGGGCAATGCCCACTGGACAATCACGGCGGTCGCCGTGATTTTGCCTGCGGCGGGCACGCGGCGGTCGCCGTCGTTAGGCCTGTCGCGGCCAGCTAGAAGCTGACACACTGACTTCTCGGGCCCAACCACGGCGGTCGCCGTTTCTGAACGGCGGTCGCCGTTTCCCCCTTTTCCCGCCCATTCGGCTTTGAACGAGCTTGACGATAAACCGGGATAAAAATTATCGTACGCGAACGACAATTAAACTCCAAGGCATGATGTCTGTATTTTATTTCACTGAGAAAAATATTACAGATACAGAGAACATTACAGAATGTCTCAAACTACCTGAATTAAATCCGACGACACAACGGGTACTCGGGAAAATTCCATAATTCCCAAAATAACCTTACAAAAATACGGGGTATCACATCTCCTCCCCCTTACAAGAAGTTTCGACCCCGAAAATTAGGTCGAGAATAACTCGGGAAAACGCCTGAGCATATCTGACTCGGTTTCCCACGTCTCCCAAGTAACTTCTTCGGCCCCTGACTTGGACCACAGCACTCGTACAAAAGGTACGATCTTGTTGCGCAAATGCTTCTCCCGACGCTCCAAAATGCGCACGGGCAACTCTTCATAAGTACCATTAGCTTGAATCTCGATGTCCTCATAACTAAGTACATGAGACTCATCTGGTACATACTTTCTGAGTAAAGATACGTGGAACACGTTATGCACCGGGTGAGCCGATGGCGGCAATGCCAAGCGGTATGCTAGAGATCCCACTCTATCCAAAATCTCGAATGGTCCCACGTAGCGAGGGTTAAGCTTCCCACACTTACCAAATCTGAAAACTCCTTTGGATGGCGATACCTTGACAAAAACTTTGTCACCGACCTCGAACTCGACAGTCCTGCACTTTCGATCTGCGTAGGACTTCTGTCGACTCTGAGCGGTCAACATTCTTTGTCTGATCAAAGCAATGTCTGAAGCCGTCCTTTCGACCAATTCTGGTCCAAGCAGAATTTTGTCGGCATTATCGTCCCAACAAATCGGAGATCTGCATCTGCGACCATACAAAGCTTCAAACGGAGCCATCTTGATTGTAGCATGCCAGCTATTGTTGTATGTGAACTCAATCAGACTCAAGCTGTCCTCCCAGCTAGTCGGACGATCGAGCACACAAGCTCTAAGCATATCCTCCAGAGTCTGGATGGTCCTTTCAGACTGGCCATCTGTCTGAGGATGAAACGCTGTACTGAACCTCAACTCGGTTCCCATAGCCTTATGAAGTTCCTTCCAGAATCTTGACATGAAACGGCCATCTCGGTCCGATACAATGGTCTTAGGAATGCCATGTAAGCGGACAATCTCCTTCTGGTAAACTTCGGCTAGTTTCTGGGTTTCCCATGTGGTCTTGATGGCTATGAAATGAGCACTCTTCGTAAGCCTATCCACAATTACCCAGATAGCATCTCTCTAACTTCGAGTCTTGGGTAGCCCAGTGACGAAGTCCATGGAAATGTCCTCCCATTTCCATTCTGGCACGGGGAGAGGTAGCATCTCACCACCTGGCCTGCGGTGTTCGATCTTGACTTTTTGGCAAGTTAAGCACTTTGCCACAAAGTCTGCTACGTCCCACTTCATGTTTGGCCACCAAAACTTCTTCCTGAGATCCTTGTACATCTTGCTAGAGCCAGGATGCACAGAATAAGCAGATGAATGAGCTTCTCTCATCACCAACTGACGAAGACCTTCTGTGTCAGGCACACAGATCCGATCCTGAAACCAAAGTGATCCATCATCCTGAACCACAAAACTGGGAGCTTTCCCATCCATCACCTCACTACTTAACTTTACCAAGATGATGTCATCGACTTGCTTTTCTTTGATTTGATCCAACAGTGTAGCTTGAATCTCCATCATACTCACGTACCCTCTACGCTGGTCATACAAGACTTCAATGTCGCATGACTCTTGGTTTAGCTTGGTCTGAGCAGTAAGTAGAGCAACTACAGTCTCATGCGTTGTCTTTCGGCTTAGTGCATCTGCTACTACATTAGCCTTGCCCGGATGATACAACAATTCCATATCGTAGTCCTTGAGCAACTCTAGCCAGCGGCGTTGTCTCATATTTAACCCCTTCTGAGTAAATATATACTTGAGACTTTTGTGGTCGGTAAAGACTTGGCATCTTTTACCATAGAGGTAATGCCTCCAAATCTTCAGCGCAAAGACAACCGCTGCTAACTCAAGATCATGGGTCGGATAGTTTTCTTCGTAAGTCTTGAGTTGTCTAGATGCGTAAGCAATGACTCTGCCCCTTTGCATCAAAACACAACCAAGGCCACACTTGGAAGCATCACTATAGACCACATAATCATCATTCCCCTCTAGGAGTGCTAACACGGGTGCCGAGGTCAACCGTCGCTTCAACTCCTGGAAACTGACCTCGCACTTGTCATTCCAGACAAACTTCTTGTGGACCTTGCGGAGTAGATTGGTCATCGGTAGAGCGATCTTTGAAAATCCTTCTACGAACCTTCTATAATACCCGGCAAGTCCAAGAAAACTGCGTACCTCCTTCACGCTCTGGGGCTGTGTCCATTTGGCCACCGCTTCAATCTTTTGGGGATCAACCATAACCCCATTTTTATTGATCACGTGGCCTAAGAAAGCCACTTCCTTTATCCAGAATTCACACTTAGACAGTTTAGCATAAAGCTGATGTTGTCTAAGGATCGACAAGGAAATCCGTAGATGTTCCTCGTGGACTTCTTCATTCGGAGAATAGATCAAGATGTCGTCGATGAAAACCACCACGAACTTATCCAAGTACTGGTGAAAACATCGGTTCATCAAATCCATTAAGACAACTGGAGCATTTGTAAGCCCAAAAGGCATCACTACGAACTCGTAATGACCATATCTGGTCCTAAACGCAGTTCTAGGAATATCCTGCTCCCGAATCCTGAGTTGATGATATCCATATCTCAGGTCAATCTTGGAGAAAACCTTTGCTCCCTGCAATTGGTCCAACAAGTCATCAATCCTAGGCAAAGGATACTTGTTCTTGATCGTCACCTTATTCAACTCTCGGTAGTCGATACAAAGTCGGAACGATCTGTCCTTCTTTTTGACGAATAATTCTGGAGCACCCCACGACGATGCACTCGGCCTGACATAACCTTTATCAAGAAGATCTTCAAGTTGATTCTTCAATTCTTGCATCTCAGCCGGAGCCATCCGATACGGTGATTTGGAAATCGGCGCCGTACCAGGCTCGAGATCAATAGAAAACTCAACGTCACGGTTCGGGGGTAATCCTAGAATTTCTTCCGGAAAGACATCCGAAAACTCCCTAACTACAGGAATATCAAGAACCTCAGGTTCATCCTTTGCAGGCGAATCCAAGTAGCAAAGGTACCCGACACATCCTTGTCGTAGTAGCTTAAACGCAGCCATCCATTGATCAACTTGCCGTTATCAGCGTCATTTCGACCTTTGAACTTGCACACGAATTGGCCCCCGGATGACACCGTCACCGTTCTTGAACTGAAGTCGATCACCGCCTTGTGACGCGTCAGCCAATCCATACCGAGAATAATGTCGTATGGAGCCATGGCTATGCAGATTAAATCTGCGTCGAATTCCTTACCCTGAATGGTAATCGGAAAGTCGGACAAATGCTTGGTTCCCACCAAACGTTCTCCATTAGGAAGATTAACGACGAAAGGGTCGCACGAATCATTGCACACTAAGTCTAACTTGCTAACAAAGCTATTCGAAATAAAGGAATGCGTAGCACCAGAATCAAATAGAATGCACACTGAAGTAGAGTGAAGGTATAGAGTACCTTGAGCAATCGGAGCGTTGGGTCCATCTGCCTCACGCATCTCGTACAAGCGTTGGCCCTGACTTCCAGAAACAGCTGGGGCCTTTCCCCTGTTCTGAGCAGTCGTCTACACTGAAGGGCTAGGAGTCTCGGTAGGCTTAAACCTAGGTCGGTTGCTCTGATGAACTGACCCTTGCTGCGACTCTACTCCCTTCTGCTTCCCCTGCTTGCAGAACTTTTGCAGATGACCATCACGTCCACACCCAAAGCATGGCCTCTTCTCCTTCCGACACTCAGTGCTCTTGTGCCCAGCAATACCGCAGTTATAACACTGAACTGTACTCCTGGTCTGCCCTGACTGCTGAGTCGATCCTCCTTGCGTCATCTCCGTCTTAGCTCTGCCGGATTTGGCAAAGTTAGACGGTGGCGCAGGGCGCTTAAAACCACCTCCCTGGTTCTGATTCTGCATCGACTTCTGACGGTTGTGCCTCTTGGTCGACTCCTCGAGAGTTACCTCCAGCTTATAGGCACAATCCACATACTGCTCCAAGGTAGAGCATGTGTGGTGCACCATTAATGGCTTGATATCCGGGTTCATCCACTCGTGGAAGTACCCAATCTTTTGAGCCTCGCTGGTGATCTCGGCAGTGGCGTATTGTAGAAGATGGTTGAACTTAGATGCCAACTCGGTCACTCTCAGACCATCAGTCTGAGGGTACAAGAACTCTTTATGCTTCTCCTCTCTCATAGCATGAGAGAAAAAGCGATCAACCATCTTGGTCTTGAACATCGACCAAGTCAACACTGGGCTCTCAGCCAAACCAGTGCTTTCCCACCACTCGCTAGCCTCCTCCTTTAGCTGAAGAGAAGCGATATGGACCTTATCGGCCTCCGTACACTCCACGTTCCTGAACAACCTCTCCATATGGGAGAACCAATGAGTTACTGCCACTGGCTCCCCTTTCCCGTTATAGCAGTCGGGTCTCATGGAAGTAATGGTCTTAAGAGCGCGACCATAGCTGTCCCTCATCCTAATGGCAGTCTTCTGTATCACGGGGTTTCTGGGTTCCACAACATAAGGAACCGCTGCGTGAATAGGCACTTCTTGTGCTTGAGGCGCACTTGGTCTCAAGACATCTGTAATAGCCTGCATCACGATCCCATAGATTGCCTCAACAGCTACGGCGTCAAACAGCATCGGCGCCTGGGTCTGATCCTGACCTTCACGCCTCTGCTGGACGCGAGACTCAGACTCGTGTTCATCCTGAACACCTCTTCCTGCTGGTCTGGGGTTTTGGCTAGTCCCAACACCGGCTCGAGTCGAATTCCTCGTGCTTCTTGGGTTCACCATCTATTTACCGATCAAATTCCAAGCATTCAATACATTAATATTATGCAATACACTTATGCAATATACCAACGTAAATAAATTACTCAGAATAGATCAACTTGGTATTTTATAGATGAACCACAAGTTACACATAAGTTTATCATTCGAGCGCTAGGACAACATTGCTCGAAGATATAAGTGTTTCTCAGAGTACTTGCCGCAATACTGAAATATTACACAAAGTACAACTTGGAATACTAAGAAACGAACTACTACGATAGGCAACGCCACTCCTCCTCAAGGCGTTCCAAAATGTCTCCCATACGACTGGCTACTCGTGCATGGTCTCTTCGGGCTAGGCTCACCATCGAGCTCTGGCGATGGGTTTCGCACCCTGCTTGACCCTGAAGCACATAGTCCTAGCTCAGTCATGGTAAAGTATGGGTCGTCCATGACTGGTCCTCCTATTCCAACCCTCCTCTGAGTACTGGCGATCAGTTCATCCCTCTGACGCTGCTGTTCTGCGGAGATTACCTCACTCTGACGGAGAATATCCTGCAGCTCGGATTCCGACCTCCATCTCCTTGGAGTAGGGATAGGCTGAGATTCCCTGTTACTTCTCCCAATACCGTACTCGGTATACAGTGCCTCCCAATCAGCTTCTGACATGGGTGCGTACTCTGGCACTGGTGACAATCCTGTACCGGGTTCCTGATTCTGCCCTCTAAGGTCCAACTCTGGATCCTCTTCTGGATCATCCTCTATGGGATCCTCATCCTCGGGATCATCCTCGATGGGATCCTCATCCTCAGGATCATCCTCGATGGGATCCTTATCCTCGGAATCATCCTCGATCATATCCTCGTCCTGGACAGGATCTTGCTCAAGCATCTCCTCTTCCTCCTCCTCGTACTTGATCTCCTCGGGAATTGGTCTCAGCAGAAAGTCGTCTTGGTAAACCCCTTGTTCGTACCTCGATAACTCATCTTCCTGCTCCCATTCCTGTACTTCCTCCACCCTTGGTGGCGGCACAGGTACAGGTCTAGGGACCATAGCATTCCTGGCTACAAGGACAACTGACTCGGGGAGAACGTGCTTGACGTCTTCGGGTGGGCTACTCGGGCCTCCAACCTCGAAACATCGCTGAGGTAACGGAAAATCTAGCCTTGGCTGATCCGACTTGGCGTCTTCCGACCCCCTACCAATAGAAAAGCAGACACCCATCCTATCGAACAATAAGGAAGGAATTAGTCTTTCTAAACATAGAAGCAAGCTTACTATATCAGACTATAAAGAAGACATGACTATGAACGGTGTTTTGAAATTCTTTACACTTTGAAAATTCAGAGCCCTTTTAAAGCATTTTCAAAAACGGATAAATGATTTATAAAATCCCAAACCCGTTTTAAAACTTTTAGCTCTGATACCACAACTGTAACACCCCCAAAACTTAACCCTTTTGGAAATGTATTACCGCCAGTGACCCCAGTGTTCCTTACCGAGATCACCCAAGGCTTTACCATATAAATACAATTTATGAAATGTGATTGATACACAATGATCAAGCATTAAATTCCAAAACATAACATTGTCAAGGAAATAAGTTACGGGATTACAACCCAATCCCGAATAGGTCAAAACATAGTTTAAACCAAACACAGCGGAAGACTAAGAAAGTACATTACAATCGGAGTTATTGTCCAAAGGATCATAACCTGATTAAAGAATAATTAAAACATTCAAAAACCACCGCCGACTCCATAGTCCTTCTAATCTTCTGAGCTACTTCTTAACTGATGTGCCGAATCGAACGGATGACACCAGCCAACCATGCAAGGGAAAATATTGGTTGGTTAGTCTAAATGAATAGACTAGCAAGGGTAAAAAGCAGACTGGTTCGAAGCAGTCATATTAGGTTAGACTCATCGCTTCTCGGATAATAACCGATAACGGTAGTCAACCATCATACTCCTACTGGAATAAACAAGAGGTATGCACAAGAGAAGATTCTGGAAGACTGAATCTTCACAGAAATCGACTCGAAAGAAGACTCCAACGAAAATGAGTCTTTAAGGAAGAAAAATGACAAATCTGGAATATTACAGAATCATTCAACAATGATTTAAAACTGACTGAGATGCTTCGGTTCACGACCAACCTCATCGCCTATAGCGAATCCAGATTGGAAAGAGAACGTACTACATTCAAGTCAAGACGAGTTTTCCTAGCTGCACTGAACTTAGCTGCACTACTCGCCCAAGGTGTATTAATTATGTGCGTCAAGGTAGCACTTATCTGATTTATGTTTCAAAAACACACATCACGTTATAGACTTTTACATGTATACCCCACCAGTGGGACGACACATCTTAGTATACGTTTCGTCGAGAGTGACGTATACCGAAAGGTTTGTGACACCAGCTAAGTGTCCTGTCTCTACACACATGTGTAAGAGACCGATCATGATCATAGAATAGTACCAGATGGGGACGAGCCACCCCGATACCAGATTATAAAGAAACGACTGGACAGAGTCCGAGTAACGTTCCTATTTAACAATGCTAACTAAACAGTTACAGCACAACAACAGTTACAGGATAAATCCACATAAAGGCCCGAAAGGCGATCACAGATAATAGCGTTGTTCTAACAGATATACAACCTATTGTATGATTTTCAAAACAGTTTATCAAAACCGTTTCCAGACAAACAGAATATTCATTCCAAATTAATTACTCAGATAAACTACTGATAATTAATGTAAATATGGAACGAATGAGCAAGAGCGAACCGCCACTTGCCTTACTATGCAGAATAGTCTAAAGACGTCAACTGGATTCCGGGCTCGACACGGTATAGTTCCGACAGCACAACAACCTTCGAGTCGACCCATAAAAGGAACCCTAAGTTAGATCCGACATAAACAGTACGAATCTAAACACGACGAAAGAACACGAAAGGAAAGACGCCACGACGACAATCGACCAAGCCAAAGCCACGAAGGCGTTCTGGGCACTGGCGGCGGTCGCCGTTCTTGGCGGCGGTCGCCGTATTCATCACGGCGGTCGCCGTATTCATCACGGCGGTCGCCGCGAAGAACACGGCGGTCGCCGTGAAGAACTCAGACGACACAGAACGAGAGAAAACTCACCCCAAAACACGAGCGGTTCGGCCTCCTTCGACTTGCTTTGGCTTCTAACCTCCAAGGCTAACCAAAAGCTTCACAAAGGCACTCAGGAACCACACCAAAGCAACACCGGCGAGACCTTCAAATTCCGGCGAAAACACTACTCCGGTGAGAGGCGAATTTGGCAGCGATTCGGGGTTGTAGATGACCCAAAACCCATGCCCAAGTCCATCTATTTATAGGCAAACCCCAAGGAGTGATCTGCAAACCCTCAGACGCGGCAAACGACGCAACGGCGTGCCTCGAACGACACCGGCGACCAACGGGCAATGCCCACTGGACAATCACGGCGGTCGCCGTGATTTTGCCTGCGGCGGGCACGCGACGATCACCGTAAATGTGGCGGTCGCCGTCGTTAGGCCTGTCGCGGCCAACTAGAAGCTGACACGCTGACTTCTCGGGCCCAACCACGGCGGTCGCCGTTTCTGAACGGCGGTCGCCGTTTCCCCCTTTTCCCGCCCATTCGGCTTTGAACGAGCTTGACGATAAACCGGGATAAAAATTATCGTACACGAACGACAATTAAACTCCAAGGCATGATGTCTGTATTTTATTTCACTGAGAAAAATATTATAGATAC
The DNA here is from genome assembly GCA_027886185.1 of Rheum nobile. Classification (NCBI taxonomy): domain Eukaryota; kingdom Viridiplantae; phylum Streptophyta; class Magnoliopsida; order Caryophyllales; family Polygonaceae; genus Rheum; species Rheum nobile. The sequence continues at coordinate 1,350,115 of WOAB01000025.1, read as the reverse complement.
AGAGCACATTACAGAAGGTCTCAAACTACCTGAATTAAATCCGACATACACAACGGGTACTCGGGAAAATTCCATAATTCCCAAAATAATCTTACAAAAATACGGGGTATCACATTTTTCATCTAATTACTCTACGTGTTCAGGCCAAAATGAATACTCTTGTTATAAAATATGAATATTGCCATATGTTCGTATGGATATCTCTATTTGTTTACCGTGATCTCCCATGTTTGTAGTTCATTGTATATTACATGAATAAACTTGATGTTAATTTAAAATATCGTCCTATATTTGTGTGATTATCATTTCTTAATGACATGAGTATCATCACTTAACAACATGAATACCACCACTTAAAGATTTGAATATCACCACTTGATTAAATGAATATCACCACCAAAATACATGAATATCACCACCTAAATACATGAATATCACCACCCAATTACATGAATATCAGCACTCAATTACATGAATATTAGCACCCAATTATATGTATATATGCACCCAATTACATGAATATTAGCACCCAATTACATGAATATCAGCATCCAATATTAGCACCCAATTACATGAATATCAACATCCAATTACATGAATATCATTGTCCGTTCTCATGAATATTATCTTTAGTTCTCGTGAATATCATCTTTCATTCTCGTGAATATCACCGTCCATTATCATGAATACCACCGTCCATTTTCGTGAATATCACCTTTGAATCGATTTTTTTCAAAGCTTCATTGGCGGTTAACAATGGGAAGAAAAATATCGAATTAACTAACGTTGAACGTGGCGACATCGACTGCTTGTTTCCCATATCTGTCAGCGATGACCACAAACTTCAATGGAAGCCCCAATTTCAGTGTCAAAAACTCCACAAATACGATTGTGAATAATACTAAAACCTGCAGAGGCATGAATATCATGAAACAACATACAAACCCTAATAAATCAAGCAAAAAACAAAACTTAACATACTGTAGACCGGGAAAGCGACAATATTAAATGAAAACAATCAACCTCGGTGATGAAAATACCCCAAAATTGATGGCGAAACCTATTAAAACAAGCGGAGAGAAGTCGGAGTGGATGCGGCGCAAATGGGATGCTGAGCGGAGTTAGAGATGGTGCAGTGGCGGAGGGAATACGGAGGGGAGTCGGAGGGAATGCGAAGGGGAGTCAGAGTGGATGTGAAACTAAGTCGAATGAAGCCCGAGCAGGCAGAGTTAAGCCGGAGCAAGGTCAGAGCAGACAAAGTAAGGGCGAAGCGAGGCTGGAGCAGGCGGAGCGGAGTTACATCACCAAAAGAGGAGGAAGATGTTGAACTGGGATAATCTTCTTAATTGGAAGATACCAATTTAGTTTATATAATATTAGAGAGAGTAAATTAATATCCAAAATTTTCTCAAGTATAAATATTCTGGTGTGAATCACCCTACATCCCTAATTTATATCAATTTTTAAATAAATCTGAGCCATTAATAGATTCTGATCTAACGGACGAGATGAATACCTTCGATTTATCGTAACATCCCGTTTGACCCGAACCTAATACTATATATATGAAGGTGGTTCGGGTTAGAAAGGGCACCCAAGTAGGAAATAAGAATGAATATATGAGGCGTTTGATCTAAGAAACCAAAGGCTCAGATTGAAAAAGCAAAAAAAGGAATAATTCGACACAACATAATTTTAATTGAAAAAACCCGTATTTTTGGTTAAAAATATGGGAAGGCGCGTGTGCATTTTGTTTAATTCGCTTGCACATACAACACAAAAGTTTCGCACATACAACCTCATTTTCATGCACATACAGACAAAAATTTGTGCATTTTGAAACTCATCCCCATATAGGCAAATAGACGCTTAGGTGCGAACGTGTGAATGAGCACATACAAGCAAATATGTATGTACATACTTGTGCACACCCTAGAAAGTGCATAAGTTTTTGCCTGTATGTGCATGAATTTCCACTTATACAAAGTCACGTATACAGTCAAAACCTATGCATATACAAGAACAACTTGTGCGCATTCTAAGAAGTGCATAACTTTTTGCTTGTATGTGCATGAGCTTCCACTTACACAAAGTGACGCATATAGTCAAAACATATGCACATACAAGCACAAACTTGTGCGCATTTTAGAAAGTTTACGAGTTTTTGCTTGTATGTGCATGGATTTCCACTTACACAAAGTCACACACTTTTTTATTTTCATAAAATGTGTAAGTGGAAACTCATGTACACCCAGTATAATTTACATACACATACAGACTTAAAGGTATGTACTTTAAAAGTTATGCACATACAATTAAAAACTCATGCACATTTCCCCCAGAAAAAGGATGCACACCGGTACAATTTAGATGACATACAAGTCAAAATGTATGCACACACAAGCCAAAACTATGTGCACATTTCAACTTGGGGTGAGCACACGTCCTTTTGCCATATTTAAAAAAAACGCACCCCAAAAAACGGCCGTGCCGCATTTTAATTACACTTCTTACCTAAGTGGACATTTGTTCGTGATACTTTCTTTATGTATGTTGTATTCAGGTGGATGTTTATATAGGAGTCTAAAGCCCATGACCATACGGATCTAAGTGATAACTGAGAACAAAGGCGGAGCTAGCTAAGGTCCAATAGGGGCTACAGTCCCCATTGGGATTTATATATAAAAAAATTCTATAAATTATTTTTCTAAAAATTTACTAAATGTATTTATAAATTTATGTAAATAATAATTATTAATTAGCGATGTGTTATGTATAATCCAAAAAAATACTAAGAAAATACAGTGTTATCTGAAATTGCACACAATCTTTTAATACAAAATGCACTATCTCTTCAATATCTATTCTTATTTGTTTAAGAGTTTTTGAAACTTAGGTTTATGGGTTTGAGAATTTTGATTTTTTTTTTTTATAAATCTGTTGAAATTACGCAGAGATAATAATAATTAATGGTAAACTTTGTTTAAATTGTGTAATTATTTGATCAATTTTGTGAGCGAAATTTCATTAGGAATATAGAGTTTTTTGTTTGAAAGTTATGTAAGTTAGATGGTAGACTTAGGGTAAACAACAACTTGTTAGCCACGATTTGAAATATCTTATTTATAAGAAAAATATAAAATTGATAAAACTTTTTATTTATATTATCTAAATTCAAGCTTATGCAGATTTTTCTCGTGCGAGTTGGGCATGATAATAAATTTTTTCCATTATCGTTTTAGGGATTTTGCATTTAGGTCAATAGTATCGTTGTACAAAATAATTTTATATAATGATATTTGGTGAACGTTTGTATATTGTTTTTCAAAATTTTAGCCCCTACTAAACTAAATTCCTGCGTTCGCCTTTGAGAAACATTACTAATACTTCCATAGAGAGAAGCAAATGAAAGGTGCCAAAGTCCCAGCAGGAGTCCAAAGGGTCGACTAGTGTGGGATTGATTTTATATTTATAGTGACGTTCAACCGTATTCTAAACTATTAGCTTATACCTCCGCTTTATCCACTAGAGTGAGCTAAGTATGTTCGTGAAGAAAAACCTATCACTTGATCATATGTCTCAAGTCTGAGTTTTGAGAATCGAGATAGATAGAATAAATGCATAATTATGGATTTTAAATGCTAAGAGGAATGTGGCCAAAGTTGTGGTTTTATCGATTCACAATTCATCCTTGACCAGCAACTGCAAGACATGAAAAATAGCTGACAACCTTAGTTTAGGAATTTCAAAATATAATTTACGTGTATGGTTTAGGTTGATTTTATGTTGGAAAGGGGGGAATCCATTTTTTTGTATTATTTGCTGAAAAAAGTTTATCCTCAACCAATTTGCATAATTTATTAAATATATTTCCTGTTGCCAAAAGGGATTAGTGGAGACGCAAATTTGGTAGAGATGCCCACTAAAGCTTGGACAAGCTTTTCCCTGAGAATTAACGGTATTAATTTTTCCTTTTTGTCGAATTTGATCACCTAATTTGTGGAATGTGGATCCCCTTTGAAGAAATGAGAGCCGCTCGTTTTGGTTTTCTTTTGATTTTCTAAGCCGTGTAGTCCTTATTTAATCGCTTTAATAATGTTTTAATTATTCTCTGTTGCAGAAAGTTTAATAGAGTTGCTGATTTTCAGGCAATTTATGACATTAGCCAGTCTATAGTCAGAAACTTTATTAGAACGTTTACTGCACAATGATTGTCTTCACTTGATCTATGTAATGTTAAATATGAGTTTGTAAAAATGAATTCGAGATATGAGATTCTCTGAAAATCTTTTATAAAAGTTATCCGACGTGATAATTTAGACACGTCCTTCATCTAATAAGGGAGCCTAATGTTTGTCATGTAACAAAAAAAAATTAGTATAGTCTTTCATACTAAGTACATGTTTAACAAAAAAAATGCTATATTAATATGATTCAAACAGAGGCTGTTTTGGTGCAAGCGGTGGATTAGATGCGGATGTGCAGACAAATCTCAGTCATTCAGATCCGAAAATAAACAACCCATTTTTCGTTAAAAAAAACAAAAAAAACGGCACAACCGAATTTTATCTGTATAATTTGCGGTTAAAATTCGTTGAGCACGTTTAAACTTTTGTGCACCACGTTGTAGCAAAATGGGCACCAGAGTATGTTCAAATGTACACCTAAATTATATTGATTTGTGCCTAGTATTTCAACAAAAATATATGCATCGGTGGGTAAGATTGTGCATTTTCGTGAAAAGGTATGGGTCCAGATTCACTCTTATCTTTAGTCTGATTCACTCTTATCTTCATTGCAACGTAAGAATTCAAAAACTCATCTATTTTCCCAAGTATGTGATGTGATCAAACTCGTTGGCGCATCACAATAACTCTGGAATCGTAGCCTTGTCAAGCAAAGACCTTGTCATCAATCCTTGAGTGAACCTTCACAATTCACACACGAACACAAGCCTTGAACGATGTCGTAGAATCCTTGGGAAAGTCCTTGTTGTCTTTCACTAAAACTTCGTTGGCGATCCAAGATAATCCCACACGTTAGTGAGACTAGTTGGAATGATAAATTGACAGGACCTGAAACGTGACAACGTGATTGAGGTTAATTTGATGGAGATCAAAATGATGATCTTTGGTAGAGAAAGACAAACATTATTGCCTTTGAGATTACGAACAAGATAGTGACTTTGTGATGCCTACATCCTAACCAAGGAGATATCCTCAACTTTGAGAAATTAATCCAAAACAAACATAAACTTTATTAAAGACAAGACATGAGTATTTATAGATAACGAAAGACTAATGGGCTTGGACTAGCGGCCCACAACATGTGGTACACCATGCCCAAGCTAACTAAATAACCTCAAAATACTAAATATGGAAACAATGTCAAGATAACATAGAAATAACCTCAAAATAGTTATAATACTAAAACTCAGATAACTGACACCAAGGGTGCCACTACAGCACGCCATGGAGCGCATCACTAGAGCGCGCCATGAGGTGCGACAATGGAGTGCGCCCCAACGGTGTCGGCTAGTTAACCTCAAATCCACTAAAGGTCAATAGTGTGACAGAGGGATGACTAGATGGTGAATCAACACTGGCATGCATATGCGTGATAAGGAGATTGAGTGGCTTGCGCTATGCTCCGAGCGCACCCTTGTCACTGGTCCATTGGAGCGGACGCTCATCATCTCCTCTTCGTCCTTCGCCGTCAAGGGGGTGGCAGGGATCCACTAGTGGAAAAAACACTTTTTGAGGCTCCCTTTTAGAGGCGTACATATTTCAAAACGCCTCAACAACGACCTACGCAATCAGTTTTTCAGGTTTTTGAGGCGGATAATTATTTTATACGCCTCAAAAAAATCTATTGAGGCGGGCAAATAATTATACGCCTCAAAAAGTTTCCGAAAAAATATTCCCGCTAAAGTATTAGAGGCGGGCCAAATGTAGGCCCGCCTCTAATGGTACATAATTGAGGCGGGCGAAAAAGCCTGCCTCTATTAACTTTTGTTGAGGCGGGCATATTATAGCCCGCCTCAACAAATGTATGCAATAGAGGCGGGCATAAAGAGGCCCGCCTCTATTGCCTCATTACATTCAGCTTATAGAGGCGGGCATATTAGGCCCGCCTCTATAAGTCTACCCTAATTAAATTAAAAACATCCAGCTCCGTGCGCCTTCGTTCATATATTCGTATCGTCGTCTTCGCCGAGCTCCGACTTCCTCTCCTTTCGCCGAGCACTCGGTTTCACCAGAGTTCCGACTTCCTCACCCGATTCCGCTGGCCGGTAAGCACATCTAACACCCTATTTTACTTTAATTTCATCAAACACATTTACAATTTTATTTAGGTTCATACCGAATTGGAGAAGTAATTGGAGAAGTAAAATCATAAGTACTGAAGCTTGTACGGATTTGGAGAAGTAAAATATGAGCAAATCCTAATGTATTGATTTCGAATTTGTGTATTTTGTGTTTAAAGCTTGTACGAATTTGTGTATTTTTGTGTGTAAAGCTCGTGCATTGAAGGTGTTTGATGAAATGCCCCTATGAATATGCGTTTCTCTAATAGGCGGGCCTAATACTAATTTCGAATTTGTGTATTTTGTGTTTAAAGCTTGTACGAATTTGTGTATTTTTTGTGTTTAAAGCTCGTGCATTGAAGGCAATGAGGATGTAATATACTAGAGGATCACATTTTTACAGTTTATTTAATTGGGGAAATTACATTCTGCAGGTTGATAGAGGCATTGTCTTGAAGGATCGATATTGGGTCAAGGTAATACTTCTACCCTAATTCCTTAGGCCCTTGGCGGGATAGAATTCATAATTTAGGCCCTTGGCGGGATAGTTGAGTTTGTATTTTTTCTTGCTTAGTTGCGTATTATTATCTATTTAGGCCCTTGGCGGGATAGAATTCATAATTTAGGCCCTTGGCGGGATAGTTATTATAAATGATATTAAATCTTCCTTGTTTTGCATTTATTACTAGAAATGAGTCGTCCTTGGATGTACGGTGATCATACTACGACACAATACTTGAGTGGGGTTGATGAGTTCATTAGATGTGCTTTAGCACACCAACGGAGTACGAAAGCCGAACAAATAATACTAATCACATCCGTACAGATCATAGGGAGGGAATATGGGTTACAAATCACAAATGAATAAGATGAGGTAATTTATTGACAAGTAGATTTAATTGCATTATGAATTGTCTTCCTTGGATTTTTTATTTTTATATGTACTCATATGCTTTTTTTTTTTATATGTACTCATGAAATCATGATCTAGTTTTTTGTGTATGAGCAATGCTGAAGCAAATGAGTCTTTATTACATAGACGTTAATTATACCTTGTTGTCCTCTTAGGAAGTTCATTTTCATGTGACAATGCAGAAGCTTTATGTTACAATAAGTAATTTTGTGTGTGTGCTTGTTGTAGGAATTCTAGCCACTATGTCTAACGAAAGTGGAAATGCTATTTTCCCTACCCAAGGTGATCCTGAATCACAAGGTGTTAGCGCGATTACACAGATCGCTAAAGGGCGTGGTCCGTCAAAATGCGTTCAAGTAAAAAAGCCTATGCACCTTGAGTTTAATGAGTTTAATGTCCCTGATGGCGAGTGGTCGAAACAATACGGAAAGCAAGTTGGGAGTTGTGCTCAAAGAATTAATATTAACGTGAAAGAATACCGAAGGATAGATGAGCAGACGAGGCAAGGGTTTTGGGAGGAGACCAAGGTATACTGTCTTTTTAAATTGTTTTAAATATATACTATATTAACTATCATTCTAACTTATTGTAAAAATCCACAGCTTATGTTCCACATCATTGAGGATGTCAATAAATCAAGGGAAAAATACTTCCATTCTTGTGTGGCAAAACGATTTAGAGATTTCAAGAGCAAGTTGGTAGCTCGATGGATAACTAAGACGCAAAAGCCGTCGAAGTATCCTAGAAACAAGATGCCTTGGGAAATCTACCACCACATTACAGAGGCTGATTGGTCAGTTTTTCTTCAAGAATATTACAAGCCAGAGTCATTGGTAATAATGCTATTTCTTTTTAGTATTAAAGATTTCTAGTCAGCTAGCGGAAATCATTGGTAATAATGCAATTGACTTTTGACAGGCTCGTAGTGAGAAAGCAAAGGCAAGTGCAGCCCACCACAAGAATCCTCATCGCACCGGCCAGGCGGGTTATATTAGAAAACGACACGAGTGGATAAAAGAAGGACGACTCCCAGAGGAAGCATCTTTATCTCTGTCAAGTAGCTCCTCAGTGAACTCATCGGTTCCTAGAGCTAGAAAATACAAATCAAAGGAGTGGGTTTTGGCTCATCAAGTTCGAACTGAGGATGGAAAGTGGGAAGTTAGCCCGAACGATAAGGATGCCGTAGAAATTGCAAGAAAAGTTGTAAGTAGTGTTTTTTAATGAATATTTACTTAAATTTACTTGGAAATATGAACTAATCTATACTTTCCTAATTGACATTATAGGAGGAGTATATCGAAGAAGAAGAAAAAGGAAACCTTACTTTCGAGGATGATGAGGATGCCCTCACCAAAGCCATTGGGAAAAAAGATCATCGTGGCCGTGTCAAGGCAATAGGTGGAAATGTGGGTTATAGAGTTGCTTTCGGTCCAAGAGAATGACGGAGAAGATGTTCTAGTGAAGCTTCATCAGATCTGATCGAATCGATCAGAGCTGAAGTTAGAAAGGAGTTTGAAGGTGAGTTAGATAAAAGGGTTGCTGAGGCCCTCCAAAAGCAACTACGCTCCATGTTACACATAAATCAACCAAACTTCACTTCTACTCCCGTTCTTGAACTTAATGTTGATGCACCCTATACCACTTGTCCTGATTCCACACCGCAACCACGTGAGCTAAATGTATGATTAAGTTTGAGTATTATCATGAACTCTTTATGTCCAAATACCTCTTATAACATGAATTAAAATACCTCTTATGCAGGAAAGGACTCCATGCCATCTTGCCCTTGAGGATAAAGATTCTGGTAACAAAGTGCTCGTAGCGGATGGTATGGTACAACCCTCAAACGGTGCATCGTCCCAACACTTTACACCGATGAAGCCTGATCACTACAAAGTCCAAGTTGATTTTGTTTATGATGGACATCATGATGATATTCTTCCGGTGCCTACGGGTGATGGTTTCACTAACTTAGGCGGTGCTCAGGGTAGTTTCGTGCAATGGCCGATCCGCTTAGTGATTTTCGAAGACGACGAGGTAAGAAATCTAGGCTCAATAATAATGTACACATTACTCACTCTTGCTCATCTATAATTCTAATATATATAGGACTATACTACTCCACGCCCAACAAAGAAGTCCAAGTCATTTCTCTCTAAAAAGGTGGATGACAGCGCCAAAAATACAAAGGTAAGTCATTTCTCTCTAAAAAGGTGGATATAATTCATAATTTAGGCCCTTGGCGGGATAGAATTCATAATTTAGGCCCTTGGCGGGATAGAATTCATAATTTAGGCCCTTGGCGGGATAGTTATTAGAAATGATATTAAATCTTCCTTGTTTGTGCTCAATAATACAAATGTTACTTCATTATTATTGTTTGGAAATTTCATGTCAAAATAACTCTTAAGTCTCAGTCCAACAAAGAGGTGGTTGGTAGCTGTGATCGTAAAACAGAAGAATCAGCCGCCAAAAGGAAGAAAGCAGAAAACAAAGAAATTCAAGGTCATGGCCAGTCATGCAAGTGGTTGCAATTTGTTATGTCTTCGACGCTGGGTGGTATATATGATAGTACTCCCATCCCATTGGATGCCTCGGTTTGGAATTATGTGACAGATCAAGAAACATACGTCACTGCATCCGATGTAGAAGAGTTCCTTAAGGGGGCGCGCTTAAACATTTCTGTGATTCAAGTCTACATGATGTAAATGTTTTGATCAGTCTTTATCTTTTAATTGTCAACTATCATTCTTAATCGTTTTTTCTTTAATTGTTCAACTATCATTCTTAATCGTTTTTTCTTTAAATGTGCAGGTATTTATTGGACAATCACACATATGCATTTGAAAATTCTCGAATTGGGTTCATTTGTCCTGAGATGGTGTCAAGCACTAGAATCAAGGCCGATCCATCTGTTCCAGCAAATTACTTGCAACGTGTGTTCAATGCTAACAGTGCCAAAGTGTTTTTGCTCCCATATAATCAAGAGTAAGTGTTTTCAATAAGTTTCATATATAATTAGTATTTTAAGCAATCATTAATGTTGATCAATTTATGTTTAAATGATGCAGTAATCATTGGACTCTGTACGTGATAGACCTATTTAAAGCACAAGTCTATCTTTTCGATTCTCTAAAAGGTCCAGACAACAGAACGACTGATGCATCTGGAATCATGAATTTGTAAGTTATTTTGCTTACGAACTAGTTTTTTTTGGAATATTAACAATATCAGTTTCGTGACTGTATTATGTTGATTTTCTAGGGCATTTCAAGTGTTTAAGTATCAAGGTGGGAAGTGCGATAAATCAATAGGAAAACGTAAGACGTTGAGAGTCTGCAATATAGAGGTACATATAGCATTTTAAACGCTTTAGGTTTGTTTATTTATAATCAAAGGCCTTGTATCTAAGACATCCCCTTTATGTTGTGTAATTAGTGCGCTCAACAAAGCAGCGGAACCGAGTGTGGCTATTATGTCATGAAGTTCATGTTAGAGATAGTCACGGGACTCGAGGACTCTGATGAGCGACTAGATAAGGTATGTAACTTAACTAACTATATATTGATAGTATTTGTGTTTTGTGTCAATAATTTCTGTGTTTTTTATGAAGCTATATCCTAAGAGGAAGACAACGTATACTTATGAAGAAATGGATGTTGTTCGTGAGCAATGGGCACAGTATTTTACATCAAAGTATTTATTATCGGATTAAACTTGTTTGTACTTGTCATATAAACTGTTGTTGAGAACCTGACTGTACTCTGGTGAAATCTGTTGTGTTGTTGTATATTATTCTGTGAATAAAATCAGGAATCTATTCTGCAAATTTAATGTGTGTATGGTGCATCATAAATCTATTACGTTGTTGTACTCGAATTGTTGAAATAACTTTTAGAGGCGGGTCTATGGAGACCCGCCTCTAAAAGCCACTTGTTGAGGCGGGCCTCTATAGGCCCGCCTCAACAAGTGCCTCACTATGGCGCCAAAGTGAGGCACTTGTTGAGGCGGGCATATAGAGGCCCGCCTCTAAAAGTGCCTCACTTTGGCGCCATAGTGAGGCACTTGTTGAGGCGGGCCTATAGAGGCCCGCCTCAACAAGTGGATTTTAGAGGCGTATATTGCCCGCCTCAAAAAGGGTCCCCACTTATTGCAGCCCCCTCATTTGAAGCGAACGGTGTTCGCCTCAATAAGTGTCCAAATGCCCGCCTCTAAAAGTGCCTCACTTTGACGATTCGCTGCCAAGAAGGGGAGAATAATAGCTCCGGAGCTATTATTCTCCCCTTCTTGGTAGCGAATCGTCCTTGCTTTGTCCTCATTGTCATACTCAAGGGGAACATAGGGAGATAGGTCGGACACATTGAAGCTCGAATGCACGCCGTACTCGCTGGTACGCATTGTCACCCAAGTACTATAGGATCCGAAATGGTCCATCTTCACCAGCATCCAGCTTGTTGCGCTGTTTGGGTGAAAACCGTTCGTGGAAGAGGCGGAGTCAAACCATGTCGCCCGACTCTAATGTGACACGGCGTCGGCCCTTGTCTGCGAGCCACTTGTACTGCGCGGTGCAACACTCCAGCTATGCGCAAGTGCGCTCATGCAGGGTCTTCATACACTATGCGCAGTGCATGCCCTTGATGCTCTACGACTCACACAATGGCCGTGGCGTCAAATCCAGGAACATGTGAGGGTTGAGGCCGTAAACCACCTCGAATGGTGTCATCTTAGTGGACAAGTGCAATGACCTATTGTAAGAAAACTCAACAAAAGGAAAACACTCTTCTTATTTTTGGATGTTAGACTTAACATAGTACAAAACAAAGCAATTAAATTCCTATTAATGACCCTTGTTTGGCCATCAGTTTGGGGGTCACAACTAGTAGAAAATATTAAGCATCCATATCTGATACTATGTTACGTGGAATACCAAGCAATTTGACAATATGATAAAAAAATAAGTTAGCAATCTCGGAACCATTATTAGTCATCTAAGTGGGATAGTCGGACATACCTGCGAGAAAGGGTATCGACTACCACATTCTCCTTACCTTTCTTGTACTTGACCATGTAGGGGAAGGTCTTCATGAATTTGACTCATCTTGTATGGTGCCGACCAAGGTTGATTTGGGTCTTGAGATACTTCAAGGCCTCGTGGTCCTAGTGGATGGCAAACTCCTTAGGCCACAAATAATGTTGCCACATCTTGAACACCCTAATATGTGCATAGAGCTCCTTGTCGTACATAGGATAGTTGAGTGTGGCGCCGATGAGCTTCTCATTGAAGTAAGCAATGGGAAGACGGTCTTGAAGAAGAACGCCACCAATTTCATGGTGAGAGGCATCACACTCTACCTCGAAGGTCTCAGTGAAGTTCGACAACTAGAGAGGCGTCACATTCCACCTCATAGGTGGTCCTTAAGTGTCGTGAATGCCACCTCATGGGCGTCGCTCCACTTGCTTGTTGCGTGCTTTTTGCTGAGCTTGTGCAGCGGCACAACGATGGTGGTAAAATCAAGGAAGAAGCACCGGTAGAAGCCCTCCTTGCCAAGGAAAGAGCGAAACATGGTAGGCGTTGTGGGTAGTGGCCAGTCGCGGATGGCACGGACCTTCTTCTCGTCAATTTGCAAGCCATCCTTGAACACAACAAATCCCAAAAATCTAGTAGTGTCCTAGCAAAAAGTAAATTTAAGCAAATTAGAATAAAGCTTCTCTTGCCTAAGACACTCTAACATGGCCCTAAGGTGGCCAACATGCTTTTCTAGGGACTTGCTGTAAACAAGGATATCAACGAAGCAGACAACTACAAACTTGCCTAAGTATGCTCTAAGAACATGGTTTATGAGCTTCATGAACATACTAGGGGTTTTAGTAAGTCCAAAAGGCATCACCAACCATTCATATAGACCATACTTAGTTATGAATGCAATTTTCCACTCTTCACCTTCATTCATCCTAATTTGATGGTAGCCAATCTTTAATTACTCTTAGAAAATAAAGTGGCACCATGCAATTCACCTAGCATATCATCTAACCTAGGAATAGGATGACGATACTTCACTGTGATTTGGTTGATCGCTCGACAAGCAACACATATGCGCCATGAGCAATCCTTCTTGGGGACGAGAATGACTAGGATGACACAGGGACTAAGGCTCTCATGGACATAGCCTTTGTCCATCAACTCTTGCTCTTGGTGCTGAAGTTCCTTGGTTTCCTCAGGGCTGGCTCAGTTTGCGGATCGATTGGGCAAGGAAGCATCAGGCACAAAGTCAATTTGGTGCTTTATGCCCCGGACTGGCGACAATCCCTCTTGATGAGTCCCGGTGATGGATGCCAAGGGCCTCACCTACTCTTATGCGTCACCATAGAGGAGCCAAGGCCTTGACCACCAAGGCACCGACGCATCAATGCTACGACACTCAAGCATCGACCATGCTTCGATTCCAAGATATTCATGCACACGCTTTTATCTCCTTTCTATTTTTGGTTATTTAGTTTCATGATTTTAGTCTTGCCTTAATGAGTGTGAAGAGCCATTTGCATATGGGCTTCAACTCACTAAGGCCCATTAGAAGCTTTCCTTTGTTGGCTGAAATGCCATAACTATTTAAATCCCTTTTGTAGTTCATTTGCAAGTTAGTTGAAGAATATAAAAGTGGAACATTACCTTGGGTTAGAGGAATACCTCCCCTAAGGCCTCCACTTATTTCTGTCAACTCAAGCATTCAAATCTCTCTTTCTCTCCCTCTCAATCTCACGTTTTCTCAAGCAAATCACTCAAACACGTTAGATACAAGTTCACTTCAGCCAAGGAACCTCCAAGAGAGGTTCCCTTGACCCTTTTGCTGCGCGCCGCCGGCCAGCCTTCGCTTCGGCCGACCTCACGCCCTTCCGTCGCCAGCCTTGTTCCCCCTTGGCCAGCCGTCGTCTTCCTTGGCATCACCTCGGCGTTCTCCCCCTTAGCAGCTGCCTTGGAGCCTCCCCAAGAGCCTTAAGCGGCCAGCCAACCCCAAGGAGAAGGAAGCCCACTTGGCTTGGTCACGGTCGAGCTCCTCCGGGAAGAAGAGCCTTGTCCAAGAGGCTTGGTTCTCATCAATTGGTATCAAGAGCCAAAGACCAAGATAAGCCCCCTTTCTTCTCTTAAATTTCAGTTTTTATGATTATTTTTCTTTTGTTTGCATGAGTTCTCTTCTTGTTTCCATGGTGACTTTGTGTTTATGCTCATTTCTTCTTCTTCTTGTTTGCATGAATCTCTCTTCTTATTTCCATGGGGATTTGTGCTTAGTTTTCATGCTTGTTTGTATGACTTTTTTATGTTGTTTGCATGATGGATGCGTGTTTATTTTAGTGCATAGTTTACCTGATATGCGATATATTGTATAGCGTATCTAGTGGTTATTAGCATGATTTAGATGATGTTTGGATATGATTTGATGGTAATTCTGTAATCCGGAAGAGAAGACTAGAAGTGAAGAAATCATGAGATTTACAGAGGTTTGAAGTGCATTGAAGAGTAGAAGAACAGTGGGTTGAATTCAAATTGTTCTTTCTCTTTACTCAGATGTCCAAATGGAGTGATTCCAATTCTAGGAGTTAGATCGTGAAGTCTACTGCAAGTCCTCAAGCTATGAGCGCAATCCGAGTTGGGAATCAAAAGTTATGGGATTTTTACTAAAGTGTCGCAGAAGCTGAAGAAGACACCGCCACCGCACCCCGCGACATGAATGACACAGCACCCAGCGGTGGCGACGCGCTGAAGATATTTCCGAGTTTTTATTTCCCGTTTTATTTTATTTCCGAGACTTTGTTTCCAAGTTTGTTTATTTCTTTTCTTTATTTCTGAATTATTTCCTTAGTATTTAAGTTAAGTTTAAGACTCTTTTAGAGGGAATCCATTCTCTAAAAACCTAGTTGCCACCTATCTTAGTTTTTCTCTCACAAATCCTATGGAGAACTAAACCTCCATTGTTGCACTTGACGTTGTGAAGCCTTCAATTGATTGGTTATGAGTTTTCTACTCTTGTTCGTTTTCCTATCTAGTTGTATTAATTCTCTTGCGCTTAAATGTTTATTGAATCTTATTGGTTTATCTAGACTGATCACATAGGTTTATTGATATTATCCATATAGCTAGGACTTGTGATTCCGGGTTCGGGTTGCATATCTAGTAGCGAGCACGATTTACATAAGCGGGTTGTGAGTGTTCATCGTGAGAGAGAGTTAATTGCATACTTATAGCAACGGGTTGTTTCTATTGCATGTATCTTGTTAAATCCTTGGTTGAATGCTATTGCTTTATTGAGTCTTGAAGGTTTTCAGATTTGATTTAGTAATAAGTACTATTAGGGCTGGTAGAACTAATAGTTACCTATGATCGGGATAAGAACAACTATAGGAATGATAAGAACTTGAGATTGATAGAATTCCGTGATCGACCATATCTATTGTTGTGTGGATCTTTGTTAAGTGTGGCGCTTTTCCCCATTATATTCACAACCTTTATTTGCAAACTTGTTTATTTGCTTACTTGTTACTTGATTTCCAAGAAAACACTACAAAACCCCCCCTAGTTCATAGTTGGTGATTGCGAATTACAGAGATATATAACCTGACTCCATGTGGGATCGACCTTGACTTGCTTGCTATACTCTTTAGTAGGTATTTTAGGATTTCTTTGATTGGGTATATGACTTTAGCCCTGTCAAATTTGGTGCCGTTGCCGGGGAGTCAAAATTTCTGTTTTTGTGTTTTTGTTTGTTACCAACTTTGGTGTGGACCTCTCTTACGGTCCACACCCGTGCTACTGATTTTTTGTATTTTCTTTTTTTGATTTTGATACAGATATGGATTTCTGGGGAGAGCCGCGATATGACCCATACTCCTACGCATACACTCCAGGGTGGAGAGATCACCCCAATTCGAGTTATGGGTACCAACAATACCCTCCATATGGTCATAACTACCAGGAGTTCTACCCGGAGCCACAATCATTCTACCAGCTGGGTACTCCATGGCGGTACAATTCGGCCTATGAGCATAGCCCGCCAGTGTCCAATCCTAGTTCCTCCATGTCAACTGAAGATATGCTCTAAGCTCTGGATAAACATTTCAGCACTAGTGTTGAAACTAGGGAGTCAAGCATCAAAAATCTAGAAAAGCAGATGGGACAAATGGTTGAAGCTATCACAAAGACCGATGCAAAGATTTCGGGACTTCTACCGTCTCAAACGGTAGTTAACCCGAGAGAAAATGTTAGCGCGGTAACCCTCCAAAGTGGACAACAATTGTCTGTCACTCCTAGTGCTGAGAATGACGATTCAGGAGAATAAGAGTTTCTGGAGGATCACCGCACCCAGCGGCAAGAGGACCGCACCCGCGACAAGAATGAAGAAGAGGAACAGAATGCTCTGTCGAGTCCACCGCACCCCGCGGTGGGTGTCACCGCACCCCGCGGTGACGGTACTGTTTCTCGAGATTTTTCTGGGGATGCACCGCACCCCGCGGTGGCTTCTGGCCGCACCCCGCGACAGCCTTCTGGAGCTGTTGATGAACCTTATGTGGACACCTACATTCGTCCATACTTTCCTCCTCTCGGTTCAGAAAAGCCACCCACCCCATTTCCAGAGACACTCAAGGAGTTGGGCCTTCCAGACAATATTTGGGACCGCAAGGTGCTTTCTGAGGAAGAATATTTTTTGGGACTAGAGGAATTCAGCGACCAAGAGGAGGAGAGCCGCAATTGCGGAAACGATCTTGCGATGCCCGCCCCTCTCGAAAATGCCCCGGCAGCCCCCGACCCTCTCGAGGCTGCCTATGATGAGTATGTGCATCTAAACTCCTTCTCGCTTGTCTCGCTGCACCCCGCTACACCCTTCCCTGAGGCTCTGAAGGACACCAGAATGGTGGAGAACGACAAAAAAATATTTGAAACCTTCAGTGACTGCGCAAAAACTGTTCCCTTGGTCACACTGGCGAACATCATCCCTCGCTGTACAAAATTTTTAGGGGTGCTGCGCAAGATCAAGAAGAAATCAAAGGGGAAGCACAAGAAGGAGACCCTGATTCAAGTGGCGGATTTTTATATGCTAGATACGGGGCAGGACATACATGCAGCCCCTGAGATGCTGGGTAGACCGTTTTTGAAGATGGCAAGTGCATTCATAGATATGAACAGCGGCCCAACCATCATGAAGTGCACAAGCATGGGGGAAAAGCTCAACATGGAGTATACAAAGAGGCATCCCCCTGATATAGACCCCAAGAGTTCAATTGCTTTGAGCAACCCAAGTTAAGTGGGAGAATACCAAGTCAAGCCATGACAATAACTAAGGCGCTGTCCGGGAGGCAACCCGAGGTATGTTTTTCTTTCTTTGCTTTTTTTTTTCCTTTGTTTATGCTTTTGTTTTGGTGTGTTTTGTTTTTGTTTTTGTTTTTGTTTGTTTCCAACTAACCTGCAGGGATGAGACCTATGCGAATTGAAGAAGGTATTTCCCACACCATTGTAAGTTTTTTTTCCCTTCACTAATAAACTCCCCGAAAAAACCTTAAACGGGGAGCAGAAAAAAAAAAATCCGGAAAAAAATAAGAATAATCGGATTAATTTTTTTTAAAAAAAAGTTATACCAAGGCCAGCTGTCCAGAGTTTCTCATGGAGATGTTGCGCATCATGTTGTCCAAGGAGGAGTCATTAGCCCCACACATTATTTGGCAACGATGATGGCCTTACAATCGACAACTGATGAGGAGGAACACTAGAGCCCCCCCCACGATTACATCTGGGCTCTACATTGTGTTCGTTAAAGGCCGTGCAGCCCCGAATTCTTTGATATACCACTACTCACCACAGTGGTTCTTTTTGGTTGCACGGTAGGAGAAGACTATGGAGTTGATGAAGATCCCGCACAACACCAGAGACCTGAGCGTTCATTGTTTTACCGCCAGCAACAAACGAAAGTGTCCAAGCAGCTCGACGACGTTGTGAGTTATTTTTTTTCTTTTCCATGTGCTTCTATTCTTTTTGTCTTTCATTACATTGAGGACAATGCAATGTTTAAGCATGGGGGAGAGTTCTATACTTGTTACGTTGTTGAGGAGACAAATAAAAAAATTGAAAAAGCCAAAAATTTGAAAAAAGGCTAAAATAGAAATCCTGGGATAGGTCGAAAACCCGAAAGGGCGGCCTAGGTAATAAGCAGGTGGCTTGGACCATCATTAGGCTGGGGTAATATGAGGTCAAGAGTGACGTGAGTTTATGTGAGCACATCTATTGGAAAATGAAATGAGTGGCTTGGTGAAAACCCGAAAGGGCGCCTTGGCAAAATGAGTAAAAAGAAGAAGAGTGATTTTTAGGAATCCTCATTTTACCTGGCATGGCGACATAAGAAGAGGTGATGTAAGGAGGATTCAGGTAGGTCACTCTGGAGCGATAAGAAGATAGATGGAGGCTAGGATTAGATTGTTACTCACTCTATGGTGTTCGGGATAAGCTTGGGGGAAATACTATGCTTTCCTTCTAAGCTTGGTTGTGTGTGGTGATTTGGTGTTGTGTTTTTGGTTGTCTTGGAGCTTATTGATGATGTGTTGTAACTACTAGTGTCATGTTTTCTTGTGCTTCCTGAAGCCTTGGGGTTGAATTTGGAGGAGTAGGTTGACTTTAGCTTACTCGAGGACGAGCAAGGTTTAAGCATGGGGGAATTTGATATGCGATATATTGTATGGCATATCTAGTGGTTATTAGCATGATTTAGATGATGTTTGAATATGATTTGATGGTAATTCTGTAATCCGGAAGAGAAGACTAGAAGTGAAGAAATCATGGGATTTACAGAGGTTTGAAGTGCATTGAAGAGTAGAAGAACAGTGGGTTGAATTCAAATTATTCGTTCTCTTTACTCAGATGTCCAAATGGAGTGATTCCAATTCGAGGAGTTATATCTTGAAGTCTACTGCAAGTCCTCAAAATATGAGCGCAATCCGAGTTGGGAATCAAAAGTTATGGCATTTTTACTAAAGTGTCGCAGAAGCTGAAGAAGACACCGCCACCGCACCCCGCGGCATGAATGACACCGCACCCAGCGGTGGCGACGCGCTGAAGATATTTCCGAGGTTTTATTTCCCGTTTTATTTTATTTCCGAGACTTTGTTTCCAAGTTTGTTTATTTCTTTTCTTTATTTCTGAATTATTTCCTTAGTATTTAAGTTAAGTTTAAGACTCTTTTAGAGGGAATCCATTCTCTAAAAACCTAGTTGCCACCTATCTTAGTTTTTCTCTCACAAATCCTATGGAGAAATAAACCTCCATTGTTGCACTTGACGTTGTGAAGCCTTCAATTGATTGGTTATGAGTTTTCTACTCTTGTTCGTTTTCCTATCTAGTTGTATTAATTCTCTTGCGCTTGAATGTTTATTGAATCTTATTGGTTTATCTAGACTGATCACCTAGGTTTATTGATATTATCCATATAGCTAGGACTTGTGATTCCGGGTTTGGGTTGCATATCTAGTAGTGAGCACGATTTACATAAGCGGGTTGCGAGTGTTCATCGTGAGAGAGAGTTAATTGCATACTTATAGCAACGGGTTGTTTCTATTGCATGTATCTTGTTAAATCCTTGGTTGAATGCTATTGCTTTATTGAGTCTTGAAGGTTTTCGGATTTGATTTAGTAATAAGTACTATTAGGGCTGGTAGAACTAATAGTTACCTATGATCGGGATAAGAACAACTATAGGAATGATAAGAACTTGAGATTGATAGAATTCCGTGATCGACCATATCTATTGTTGTGTGGATCTTTGTTAAGTGTGGCGCTTTTCCCCATTATATTCACAACCTTTATTTGCAAACTTGTTTATTTGCTTACTTGTTACTTGATTTCCAAGAAAAGACTACAAAACCCCCCCTAGTTCCTAGTTGGTGATTGCGAATTACAGAGATAGATAACCTGACTCCCTGTGGGATCGACCCTGACTTGCTTGCTATACTCTTTAGTAGGTATTTTAGGATTTCTTTGATTGGGTATACGACTTTAGCCCTGTCATTACCCCTCCCAAACCCGCCCTCAAAAACCACAAAAACAATTCTAGCCGCCGCCCACCACCACAGCCGGCCACCGTGCCACCACCACTGCTACCTCCCCACCACCCACCATCACCCTACTGCTGCCCCACCTTTCCCCCAGCCGGCCATGTACTTGCTGTTAGCTCCCATTTGAATTTCCTCCCACTTGCATGTGACTTGTCCAATTTGGAAGGGACCACACCCACTTTCTTCTTTTGTTTTTTGGCTCATTTAGCTTATTTGGGTAAATGACAACTTGGATCCTTGGCTGATTTGTGTGGGGGAAGAAAGCTAGGAAGCTTCCTTTGTGGGCCTCCCCAAAGGGGTAGAAACATTAGTGGCAAGGGGACACTTTCCTTTTCTTCTTTTCTCAAGCCGTGTCCCACCCCAAAAAGGGACTTGGCAAGTCAAAACAAGACACTACCTCTTGTTGTCACTCCTCTCCAAAAGCAAACAAAAAAATTGTTGTGGATCCACTCATCTTTTCTTAGATACAAGCTTCACCATTTAGGCCTTACTCTTCCATGAATTAGAAAAAGCCTAAAGAAAGTCAAGAGGCCAAGAAAAGGCAAAAGGCCCAAATTAAAAAAAAAACAGAAGCAAAAAAAAGAAGAGAGAGAGAGAAGGTCGAAAGTCTTTGTTTATTTTTTATCTTCGGTTGGGCCACAACCATTTGGTGGGCTCTCCCACCCTCACTTGGCAACTTGGGCCACTAAGCCCACCCCCTATGTTCCTCTGGTCTCTTGCCCTTACGATTCACCTCTTCTTTGGCCCATAGGGTGGCCGATTTGCTCTCTTGTCTAAGATCATCATTATATGTTTCGAAGTTGGACTTTACTCCTTAGCCTAAGTGATACAATTTGGCATAGATTGCAAGTGTCTCAGCCCCACTCAAGTTCTCAGGTCACATGCTCTTCCTCGACTTACCCTCTTTGACTTGAGCCTTCATTGTTGCCTTACTTGATTGTCTATGCTTAGCTTGCTCTTTCATTATTAGTGTGATTGCCTTGGTTGCCTAGACCATTTATTTGCTTGCCTTATGGTTTGCATTGCTTTGACTTGTTTGTCTTAGGACTAAGATTTTCATAATCTCTTAGTATGAATTGCTTTGTTTGCTTGGGACTCTTTACTTGGTTTGCCTATTGCTTGTGCTAGGTGAGTCCCCATGGCCGAGCCATATTGGCCTTATCCCGCTCGGCCGCTGTCGGGCCGGCGCCCACGACGCCACGCTCGTGACCCCACGTCCTTGTATGGGGGTCCTTATCCATGCACCGTCCCTAGGCCCGCAACCGCTTATGAGTTCAGCCGCCACTATGATGAGGAAGACCCATATGACGAGTAGCTTGAGACCTTTGAAGAGGAGGCTTGGGCAGATGTGAGCCACCGAGGATATGATCGCGCCCAAGGCCAGCCTCGGCACCCGCTCGACCACTGTGACCCGGGCTGGCTGTCGCCTCCCCGCGCCAACCGCCACGCCGAAGGCCATGCTCACCATCCCCACCGCGGCCGGCGCCTCTTGGCCAGCTCCACACCCACGCTATCCCACGAGTCCTTTGCAGCTAGACTAGCCGAAGAGGGTCGCGCCAAGGAAGTTGCCGCCCGCCATGATGAGGCCACCACCGAGGCCTTGCATGCTGCCCTCCGCCGAGAGAAGGAGCGTATCAAGGCCATCGACGTTCGGCTGGCCGCCCTTGACGAGACCATCGCCAAAGCCGAGCGGTGCCGAGAGGAGAAGGCCGTGGCAGCCGAGGAGCAACTAGCGGCGAAGGCCATTGATCACCGGATGGCCTCCATGGGCCGCCCCTTGGCCATCATCCCCACCACTTCCCCGCCGCCTACTCTGGCCTTGGCGCCACTTCCCACGGTGCCCCTCCTTCCCGGCGCCTCCTTGCGGTCCCCGACTGCCCGCCACCTTGAGGCCTCGACATGTGAGGAGCCCAGCGAGCATCTCGACGCTCGGCCGCCACCGGTCCGGCGCCCGCCGGACGTCACTGAGGACGTGCCTAGTGACCCGCAGCCAGCCACCGCAGCCGAGGAGACACGCGCCACCAAGGCCCACCTCGAGGCCTTCGGGTCTCCACCACCGCCTAGCGCACCACCCCCAGAGCGACCCCCACCTCCTCCTTGGTGCCGCGCCCTTGCCTCATCACCAAGGAGGGCGGTGCCTTGGCGCCCACTCGGCTGTCCGTGCCCTTGGATCAACCGTGACTTGGTTGGTCGCCGCCCATCGCCGCGAGCAGTTCCTTGTCGCCTATTGGCGGCTCCCCATCGACCCATACCCATGGCGGCCGGCGCCCCATGGCTGCCCCATCGAAGGATACTTGCGCCTTGATACCGCCTTGGCCAACACCCTCGTTGCTCCCGCCATCAACTCTTGGCCAAGAAGAGGAAGACGTCCTAAAGGCTCTGAATTTCAGGGAAGCACCCTTCTCTCTTTCCTCTTGTATGTCATTGAGTGGCACATTGCATGAGTTTTATGTCACATCATTGGATAGAGCACTTTGCATGTTGACAAGCTATTTTGCATCTAGGACTATGTTCTCTTGTTTGCATTATAGTTCCATGTCTCAATTCATGTCCAAGAGGTCTCACTTAATGCATGTCATTCTCTCCATGTCTAAGTATGCTCATTGTCTAAATTGTTACATCATGGGGCATATACTTAGGCTTACAAAGGGTAGTGGCATAACTTGTGCATGCATCCTTGCCTTTCATTTAGAATTTGGACCTTGTGTGCTTACATTCCCCATTTGTCTTGGTGGCGCAAGGGTGCCTTATCCTTATTATGATTTTTTTCGGTTTATATGTTTTGTTGATGCCCACACGGTGTCCTATATTACTTGTGCCTACCGCCGACACTTCTTCATGTGTTGTGGTCCCTTTGCCTAGGATAGCACCGACATTCGATCCCGGCCCTCTAAGGCCCCCTCTTGAGGATTCTAGCCCTAACATTGAGCTTGATAGTTTTGTTGTGGCTGAGAGCTTTTGCACCCATACCGCTAGGATACAAAGCCCTAGCCCCTTTCTTAAGAGGTCGTTACTTAAGGATACTCAGGTAGACCGTGGCCCCTTGGGAATGCCCACTCACCATTTCACAGCTAGAACCCCTTCCTTGTGGCCTATGATAAGACAACATCTGGGTGATAATTATTTTGAGGTTGAGGGCTACTTCCTTCAAGACAACACACTAGATCCCCCTTGGCCTAGGATGTTCCACCATCTTTACTTGGGGTCCAAAGTTTATGAGGTGTTCCTTTTGGTGGTTTATAGGTCTACCCACCCCGATCTTAATGTACCCTTTCCCACACCTACCACTCTTGGGAGGGCTGTCTCAATGTCTCTTGTACGGGGGAGGCTCAACTCTAAGAAGGGGAGAGACTCCACTATAGTTATAGCATCCCATCCCCCCCTCATGACCCATGCCCTAGCTTGTACAATGACATTCAATGCCCCGGGCATGCCTATTTTCTTGGTTTTCCATGAGTGACCACCTAATGGCATCCCACACACCCTCGGCCCCGCTTGGGTTTCCTATTTGGTGCCTCACCCTTGCTTTGACTCCTTGCCTAGGTTGAGCCGTAGGCCAACCATGAGCCATTGGATGGACTCACGTTTTCTTGTTGAGTTGCATTGTTGTAGGTACATTTCTCCGGATCGCTCCAAAGCCCCACCCACGCATGTGGCTCGCCCATGAGGCCTTCCATCTTGTTGTGCCCAAGGAGCCACCCGCCGGCTCTCGTATGCCAGTGTTTCTTTGTGTTAGTGGTGATCTCCCTGACTCCACCTTCACCTTTAAAAAGGGGAGATGCGCCACCACACTTTCTCCACATCCCGGACTTCCAACACACTCGAAGCGAGGACGCTTCGAAGCTAAGAAGGGGAGAGTGATGAGTCTCAGTGATGGATGCCAAGGGCCGCTCCTACTCTTATGCCTCACCATGGAGGAGCCAAGGCCTTGACCACCTTAAAGGCGCCGGCGCATCAATCCCACGACACTCAAGCATCGACCATGTTTCGATTCCAAGGCATTCATGCACACGCTTATATCCAAGCCTCTAAGGGTTTTATCTCCTTTCTATTTTTGGTTATTTAGTTTCATGATTTTGTTCTTGCCTTAGTGAGTGTGAAGAGCCATTTGCATATGGGCTTCAACTCACTAAGGCCCATTAGAAGCTTTCCTTTGTTGGATGAAATGCCATGACTATTTAAACCCCTTTTGTAGTTCATTTGCAAGTTAGTTGAAGAATATAGAAGTGAAACATTACCTTGGGTTAGAGGAATACCTCCCCTAAGGCCTCCACTTATTTCTATCAACTCAAGCATTCAAATCTTTCTTTCTCTCCCTCTCAATCTCACATTTTCTCAAGAAAATCACTCAAACACGTTAGATACAAGTTCACTTCAGCCAAGGAACCTCCAAGATAGGTTCCCTTGGCCCTTTTGCTACGCGCCGCCGGCCAGCCCTAGCTTTGGCCGACCTCACGCCCTTTTGCCGCCAGCCTTGTTCCCCCTCGGCCAGTCGTCGTCTTCCTTGTCATCACCTCGGCGTTCTCCCCCTTAGAAGTCGCCTTGGAGCCTCCCTAAGAGCCTTAAGCGGCCAGCCAACCCCAAGGAGAAGGAAGCCCACTTGGCTTGGTCACGGTAGAGCTCCTCCGGGAAGAATAGCCTTGTCCAAGAGGCTTGGTTCTCATCACCTCTAGAAGCTCCTCTGACATGACATCCTCGAATTCCTTCAAAAGAGAGGTAACCAAAGGGGGGATATCAACTTATTCCTTGACAGTTAAAAGTCATGCAGAAGGAATAATGAGAAAATACGGTTTACGTCCCTGAAGCACTAGGGTGACCGTGAGGTCCCTTGGGCGAGCCTGGAGCAATCGGTTCTCACAATGGCCATGGAGTGGCACCGTAGGCTTCACAGACTAGCACGTAGGCGACGAGTCGTGAGCTGTGTCGCACAATGCTTGATGAGGAAATTGCTCCAGTGTTGATGGGGGCGTCATGGGGCGTGCTGGAGGTGTTGCGGTCGCCATTTTTGGGGCACTACGGTGCCCTGGTTGTGCGTCCCCTTGCGTCTTGGCCGTATTGATGGCCTTGGAGCGATTGCGCTCTACTTGGTGTTGTAATGTAAGGCCCGAGGCTTTAGAAGTTTCATCCCATGCCAACCTAGGGACTTCCCAAGAGGTCACCCATCCTGGTACTACTTCCTCCTAGTCACGGTTAACTTTAGAGTTCCTTGTCCTCACTTAAACCGTGAAAAGGAAGAGCTCATGTTGACATGTTTAGAACATTTTAATTTTATGAGGGATCACAACCTCAGGGTGTTACAATCAACTCCACTTAATCCCGTGATGACATCGTCAAAGCCCAAAGACCGCCCTTTGGATCGAGTCACCCCCTTAAGGCCAAGTCCATTTGTAACCCAAAGTCAACTCCGATACCATTTGTAAGGGCCCGAGGCCTTATAAGCACCATACCATGCCAACCCTTGGACTTCCCAGGAGGTCACCCATCCTGATACTACTCCCTCCCTAGCACACTTAACTTTAGAGTTCTTTGTCCTCACTTAATCCCTGAAAAGAAAGAGCTCTGGTTGACATGGGTAAAACTTTTTTAATCCTTATACGGGATCACAAATCCAGGTTGTTGCATGCAAGATCTTTCTTGGAGTCATGGGTAGGAGGATGATCTTCTTTCCAATGTTCATGAAGACGTAGTTGTTGTGGAAGCCGTCATGGAGGACACACTTGTCAAATTGCCAAGGGTGACCTAAAAGCAAGTGAGTGGCATCCATAACAATAACATCACATAAAACCGTATCAGGATAATAGCTAATATTGAAGGTGATGTGGCGTTTCTTTTGTACCACATTTCCATTGCAAGCTATACGGCTGGGGGTGGGGAGTTGTCACCAAATTGAGGTGCTTGATCACCTTTTGATTGATAATATTGCAAAAACTTCCACCATCAATGATGACACTAAGGATGGCGGTTTGGACCAAGCATCATGTATGGAAAGATTTCCGCGTTGGTCCAAGAGGGTGCCTTCCTTGGTCGTGAGGACACAGTGGGTGATGAGGCTCAAGGGGGTGCCTTTGGCCGCAAATATACTCATCGTCGCTAGCGTTGTCGGCGACATTCTCGGGGTTCACGACATTCTCGGCATCGAGCTCGTCATCATAGGACTCGTAGCTAAATTGTTGGGTGAACAAGACCCTCTTGTTATTGGAGCAGTCTATAACACCCCGACTTATGTCGGTAGTGCCACACGCCAGTGACCTCGGACTTTAATGTCCAAAGTCACCCTAGGTTTTAATCGTAACAATTATCCTTAAATACATAAATAAACATTAAATAATAAAAGAGTAGCGGAAGACTTCTATAACAAATGCTCAATTCTCTTATTAAAATTCTTATCGTAAATTGAGAAGGATAGTTTTATAACAATACAACATTACAGCGAAAGACTTTTAAAATAAACCCTAAATACATGACTAGTTTATCTAAGTACTAAATGTAATTAAGAATATTAAATCGATACTAAATATCTTCAAATAATATCACTTTAGAACACAACCTTCAACTGCAAGCCTTCGTCTTCGATTTGTTACTTCAAGGTGTATGAGACCAACCACTGATGTGCCATATAGGACGGATGACACCAGCCAACCATGCAATGAAAAAGAAAGGTTGGTCAGTCTAATGAAAGACTGTGCAAGGGTGAAAAACTGATTGGTTATTGTAGTCGTATATAGTCATTACCCTTGTTTCTCGAATAAAACTCGGTAAATAGTATATGACTATAGACTTCTACCGAAAAGAAAGAAAATACATGCTTCTAGAGAAGACTCCAATGAATTGAGTCTTATGGGAAATTAAATAAATTTGTTTGGGAACATTTGTAATTATCACAACAAAGTTTTGAAAATGCCTCATTGAATATTTGGGTCATCGACCAATCTCACCACATAATGCGAATCCTGATTGGAAAGGGGACTTACTTTAGACAAGAGACCGGGCGGGTTCCACATTGTACTTCTCGCCCGAGGGTATATTGATTATGTGTGAAACGACACTTATCTTATTTGATTCCAAAACGTGCATTTACGTTAAAGCTTTTAATCCACACCAATCTCGCAACGAGATATATATCATGCGACGAATCCCAAATTTCGACACTAGCTAAGTGCACCACCACTTATATACAATAAGGGTAGGTCATGACCAAAAGTATTTGGACAATAATCCTCATAGTCCAAGTTATAAATAAACAGCTAAACCTCGCAAGATAAATAACGTTCCTACGAATACCCGTGCTAACTAGTATATAAATCCACACCAAATGCACAACAAATCCACACCAAAGTTGATCTAGCACCTTATAATATATATTTATATAAGGTTCATTGCTAGCAAATATACAACCTAACAATAAGGTTCATTTACACACCAATTTAACAAACAGGTTCCCAAATGATAATTAAGAATATTTATCTCAACTTAATAGCACAATCGATTCATTGTTAATTAATATGAATATGGAATAAATTGCAAGAGCGATCCGCCACTTGCCTTGGGTTACGAAGAAGGTCGAACGACGTAACATGAGTGATTGCTTTCGAATAACAAATTAACTTCCTGCTTTAATTCCGTTCCAAAAGTGATTCCGAAACGTACCCAAATCACACACAATAAATAAATTATAATTAGATAATTTATTCAATATTGAAATTTGAAGGATACTTGTCTCGGTTTTCAATTGAATTTATGTAACTCTAAATAAATCAATTTTTAAGGCTTTTCAATAAAACGATTATTTATACGATCCTAAAAATCAATTAGTCGTATATTCTAAATAATCAAATCATAAATAAATTGATCCAATAATTTATTTAAAATCCTAATAATTTCTCACCCAAAATATTATCTAGATGAAGAGTTATAATTTACCCATTCATAATACAAGATAATATCCCAAAAAATTCTATTTTAATTTTATTTACACGATTTCTATTTAGCTTTCGGGTGAAATTGCTATTTCACGCCCCGTTTCATCCGTGACGGACCAATAATATATGTCCGTGATGGACCAAAGCGTTTCGTCCATGACGGACGAAACGCTTTGGCCCGTCACGGACGGATGCCATTGGTCCATCACAGACGAGGTTAACAACCATAAACATTGAATGTTACTTGTCCCCACATAACAACATTAACTACCCCATCATACTCAACCATATTACGGCCAAACTAAACCCTAAACCTCAATCACTCATTCCTTTCCATCCCACTACACTCTCTTTCATCCTCTTCCATTACTTTGAATCTTTTCCATGACAAATCAAGATGATTTTTTCAACTTCAATGGTGGAGAAGATGTTTCAAGAGATTATCATCACAATGAGGTATGTTTTTTAAGTTTTTACTTTACATGTTAGTAAAAGTTAAGAATTTTATGTTTCTATCTTGTGAATGTTTAAATTTGTGAGTTGTTCTTTGAATAAACAAACACTTTCTTAAGGTAATTAGTTCATACTATATATTCATAAAAACTAGTAAGAATTTTATGGTTCTTTCTTGTCCATTAGTTGTAACGGTCTATTTTATGGTTCTTTGTTGTGAATGTCTATATGTTTGAGTTGTTACTTTACATGTTAGTGGAAGTTAGTGGTAGTTAAGAATTTTATGGTTCTTTCTTATCAATAGTTGTTAATATATTCATAAAAACTTCATCTTTGATTATATTGTACTAAAAAGTAGGAGATATGGTGTATAAAACTACATGTTTGTGTATAAAACTGAAATAGGAGATTTTACTAGATCGTTGCAAGTGCAAAACTTCGTTTGGTAATTGTTTTTTGAACACAAATCCGTCTGTCACGTATGGATTCATTCCATACGTCACGGACGAATTCCATCCATCCGTCACGTATGGAATGCATCCATGCGTGACGGACAGATACATCCACCCGTGACGTATGGAATGAATCCATACGTGACAGACGAGTTTGTTTTTTTACAGAAACTTATTTTTATGCTAGCTTGTTTGTTTTTGCTTCAATAGGAGGTGAACAACGGTATTAATAATCTGTTCCTGAATGAATGGGACATGTCACCACCGTCCATTTCATTCGAGTTGTTCGGAGAAAGCTGTGTGCCTCAACAACCCCATATACCGTTGATGGATAGTTTAGCCCTTAGTGGAATTATGTCCGTAAGGTGGCAGGCTCCACCTCAGTTTGGGTTCTCGACATTACACACACAGCCGCATTTTAATTTTCCTACACCTGAAGAAGTAATTGTTTTCGAAGACTATTCAGAGAGGTTTACCATGGGTGAAGTGTTCGGCTCCAGAGAAGATGCAATTAAATGGGCTAGACAAATTGCGTTTGATAATCACTTTTGCATCACTATTGGTCGGGATAGAAACCTTGGTAGAGGAAGCCTTCGGAAGACACAGGTGGCTTGTGAAAAAGCGGGAACTTACATTCCTAAAGATGAAAACAGATTAAGGGAAAGAACAATGAGCAAAAAATGTGGGTGCCCATTCAGATTGTTGTGTCAAGAACAATCGAGAGATTCATGGAAGATCAAGGTAGTTGTTGGAACTCACAACCATGTCATTGGTGATGGCTTGTATGGACATGCATTCGCTAGGAGGATGACACCTGAGCAGAATAAGTTGTGTAAGTCCATGACAAAAAATCATAATAAACCATCCAATATTGCAACAACACTGAACCAGGACCCAAACAACTGCACTAAAATGAAGCAAGTGTATAATGAAGTGTACAAGGTCCGACATAGTGGGATGGAAGGAAGAACCGTGGTCCAGGAGTTCTTCCATAAGTGTAAGGAGAACAACTACTTCATGGAGTATAGGTCGGATCCAACGACCAATAAGATCGCCGACATTTTCTTTGCCAGTCCAGACTCCATGAAACTCCTAAAGGCATTTCCGTACGTCCTTTTGTTAGACTCCACATACAACACACACATGTTAGTATAACACATCTATATGCTATATCTATTTGTTGATATATTTTATCATTATGCAATGACACATCTACTTGTGCAGGTATGACTTGCCTTTTCTCGAAATTATAGGAGTCACGTCTACATGGAGGAACTACAATGTGGCGGGGGAATTTCTACAGCGTGAGCAAGAAGACAACTACGTGTGGGCCGCACAACAACTTGTTGAAATGTGTAAAAAGTGTCAAGTAACACCTACATGCCTAGTGACAGATCGTGAAAAGGCCTTGATGAATGTGATAGATAGACTCTTTCCAAGTTCAAAGTCTATCCTCTATAGGCGCCATGTGAAGAAGAACATATAGGACCATGCTAAGAAGGAGATGAAGGATAAAAGCTTGGGTACAAGGTTTGCAATATGTAAGAAATAGCTGGCTGATCCCGTACAGGGAAAGACTCGAGTACAAGATGGAGTTCCACAGAATTGAGTCAGAATGGAGGGCTTGACCACGTCTGACTCAATATGTAAGAAATAGCTGGCTGATCCCGTACAGGGAAAGACTCGTGTCAGCTTGGACATATACTGTTTTAATGCTTGGAACTTCAACGACAAACAGGTTAGTGCATTGTCCAATCTGTATTGCATTTTGTATTCACTCATTATGTTCTCTTCATAAACTGTCTGTCGTTTGCTAAATTTTCACTGCATTTTGTACTAACTATAGGGTTGAAGGAGCACACTCTAGTTTGAAAGACTTCTTGACTACTCCACATGGTAGTCTAGACACGATATTCGGTCAATATCATTCAAAGATGGGTAACCGAGTAAAGGACATCAAGGGGACCTTCAACGAGAGTGTACAAAACATGATGACTCTTGTCACATGAGCTGATGTTTTCAAGCAGTTGAAGTATAAAGTATCTAAGGTTGCACTTGACCGCTTGACAGAGGAATACAGAAAAGGGGAAAATCCATTTTGTGACAAGATTTGCAGATGCCAGATGAGGGTGAGAGATGGATTGTCGTGTGTGCATGACGTCGCTAGAAATTTGACGAGTTCAGTCCCTATTAAGCCTTCAGCGTTGCATCCATTTTGGAGACGATTGAGTCTGTCAGAAGTGCAAGACGAATGTGATGCTGAGGTGAAGCGCAGAGTCACGAGATCTTTGATGGATCAATTTTATACGGATCAGTTCCCCAATCTGTCAGCAGATGATCAAGAAAAATGTGTCTCGCGACTTTACGACATCACTTGCCCCGAGGGGACCAGTCTGCAAGAGCCAGCTATTGTGAGGCATAAGGGACGGCCAATTGGAGCTCCAAACAAAGATACCATTAAAAGACATCCTTCTTCATGGGAGTACACAGACAAAGATATGGAAGGGACACCTCCCAAGAAGCAACGGGGTAGGCCACCAAAGCTCACTAGTACACCTTCACCAAACCCTAAAGCTCCTACTACTCCTTTGAGTCCATATGAGGTTAAAGCTCCCAAGAATTCAGTGGGTCAAATGTTTCCACCACCTTATCTGGTTCCATGGTCCTTCATTACAGACCTTGAGCCGTATATAGGTATAGTTTCGTCGTATATGCACGAACACTTGAACATTTACTTTGATATTGTTGGTGATGGAAACTGTGGATACAGAGCCATTGCAGATCAAATAGGCATCGGGCAGGAACACTGGAGGATCGTCCGACAATCCATGATTGATAAGGTGAAAGAAATTTGGGCATTGTATGCTAAGACTTGGCTCTTTGAGATGACGCTGGATAGAGTACTGGAACAACTTACATGGTTTGACTCTGGGATGGCCCCAGAGAAGACTTGGATGGTGCTTCCAGATATGGGTTGTCTGGTCGTTTCTGCATTCAATTGTGCAGTTGTCGTGGTGGGTGGTATAAATGCTACTTTCTTGCCTTTGCAAGCGGTTCCACATCATCCCAGAGATGCTTATCTTAAGACGATATGCATCTGCCATGTTGAGAAGGAGAGTTATTTCATTTCGGTATGTGATCAGCGTTACTTTATAGGGTTTAACTAGGAGTTGTTACTGGTGTTTTGGGTGCTATTTGGAGACGTTTAGTGCACAATTGTAGAGATTGGAGTTGAAGAGTAGAAGTGTCGTTATGGTGGTTTCAAGTGCTTAAACGATAACTTATAGAAGATGGAAGGAAGCCACCACGAGAAGACCGCAACAAAAGCGAGAAGAAGCTGCAGAAAGTAATCCGCGGGCGTGGATGAACAGTTCCGCGATCGCGGAATTCCAAGCTTGGTCGCGGAAGTTGGTCGCGGATAAGTCGAGAGCAAAGAGTCAGAAAAGTGAATTTTCCGCGATCGCGGAAATTCTTCCGCGGTCGCGGAAATGTGCATCAGCGCGGCGCGGATTTCGTCAGAAATCCGAAGTTTACTTTTTATTTTATTTTATTTTACTTTATTTATTTTAGTTCGATTTTAATATTTCCTTTTAGATTAGACTTGTTATCTTTAGTCTTGGTTTTGGGTTAGGTTATTTAACCTAATTTCTCAGCCACTTTGATGCAGTCAGTATCATCGTTCATTATTCAACACTCTTTTCCCTTTGAGTTTTATTGTTTCAAGACTATGAAGAACTAAGCACCTTTTGCTTAGTCCGACAATTGAAGCCTTCGTTTGATATATGATTGTGAGGTTATAACTTTATTTCCTATTCCTTTGGATTATATCTTTTCTCTTGAGCTTATTCCTATTGATTATTACTGATTTGACTGGCCTGATCAACTAGTTGATATTAGTAATTGTCTATTGCTATGGTTTGGATATTTCGAGTTGAAATCCCTTATCTTGTGTAGCAACCATGATATTCTAGGACTAGTTGGACTAGTTTATTATGAAAGAGAATTGATTATGTGTTAAATGCTGCGAAAAATCGGTGTTGCATGTATCCTGGTTAATTCCTATGCTCCATACTGCTGTTGTTCTAAATCTTGATAGTTTCTCGTGCGTTCAATAGTAAGGGTTACTAGGACTAGTTGGACTGGTAACTATTTCAGAATAGGGACAAGAATAATCATAGGAAGGAGT
The DNA here is from genome assembly GCA_027886185.1 of Rheum nobile. Taxonomy (NCBI): domain Eukaryota; kingdom Viridiplantae; phylum Streptophyta; class Magnoliopsida; order Caryophyllales; family Polygonaceae; genus Rheum; species Rheum nobile. Next base: position 1,316,799 of record WOAB01000025.1, on the reverse strand, counting down.
AGAGATAACCTAGGACCAATCAACCAAACTAAAGGTGGATATTTGTTTGGCTAAGTGTTTTTCCCAATTTGATTACAAACCTTTGCTTCTTTACTTTGTTTACTTGCATAACAATCAACCAATCCCCCATTGTTACTTTGACATACAAACTTACATAAAGAAAGACAACTCCTCCCTGTGGGATTCAACCCTTGCTTGCCTATTCTACTGAGTTAGGTTTGTTTAGGATTATTTTGATAAGGCGATACGACTTTAGCCTCTGTCAAATTGGCGCCGTTGCCGGGGAAGGCAAGTTTTGATTCTTTCTTTGTGTGTGTTTGTGTGCCAATTTTTGTGTGGACCTATCTTACGGTCCACACCCGTGCTACTGATTTCTTTTTTTTTTTTTTTTTGATTTTGATACAGAGATGGAGAGATTTCCGCAATTCTGGCAGGAATCGCGATATGACCCATACTCCTGCGCATACACTCCAGGGTGGAGAGATCACCCCAATCCGAGTTATGGGAACCAGCAATACCCACTATATGGTCATGAATACCAGGAGTTCTACCCGGGGCCACAGTCGTTCTATCAGCAGGGTACTCCACAACAATACTATCCAGCTTACGAGCATAGCCCACCGGTGTCCAATCCCTGTTCCTCCATGTCTACTGAGGATATGCTTCGATCTATCACCCAACGTGAACAAGAGACGAAGTCTATGATCCAGAACTTGGAAAAGCAGATTGAGCGAATGGCTCAAGCAACGAGCAGCATGGAGGCCAGGGCATCGGAGAACCTACTACCTCACCCTGTAGTGCACCAGGGAGAGGATGTCTTTTCAATGACCCTCCGAAGCCATGAGCAGCTGCATGTCGCCCCCTTAGCTGAAAGGGAAGAACAAATTAGTGAGACGGGTGCAGAATACAACGAGATGTCTACAGAAGAGAAACCGAGACCATGGGAGGTGTGTCGCGACCGCGGTTTGCTCACTGAGGAGATGGGAATCCCAGACGATGCCCGCGACTGCGATGTGCTCTCTGAAGAAGATTTTTTCTGGGAACAGGAAGAATGCCGCGACCGCGAGGAGGAGAACCGCGACCGCGAATGTGTTGCTGAAGAAGAGCAAAAAATCGGCGAATTTTCGTGACCGCGGACGAATGTCCGGGATCACGGAACAACCCCTGGTGCCCAAGATCCTCTCGAAGCTGCCTACGACGCATATGTCCGCCCCCACTTTCCTTCGCTCAGTTCATTGAAGCCTCCCTCACCCTTTCCCGAGGCTCTGAAGGACACCAGAAAGGTGGAGAACGACAAGGATTTATTTGAAACCTTCAGTAAATGCGAGGCAAACGTTCTTTTATTCAAACTGGCAAACAGCATCCCTCGCTGCAAGGAATTTTTAAGGGCGCTGTGCAAGATCAAGAAGAGACCGAAGGGGACGCACAAGAAAGCAACCGTTATTCAAACGATGAATTTCTCCACGCTGGATACGGGGCAAGACAAGCATGCTGCCCCTGAGATGTCGGGTAGGCCGTTTCTGAAGATGGCAAGTGCACTCATTGATATGAACAACGGTCCACCCACCATAAAGTGTAGGAGAATATGGGTAAAGCTTACCATAGAGAATATACAGAGGCACCTCCCTGATCTTGACCCAAGGAGTTCAATTGTTGTGAGCAACCCAAGTTGAGTGGGAGAACACCAAGTCAAGCCACGACAATAACTACGACGCTGCTCGAGAGGCAACCCGAGGTATGTATTTCTTCTCATGTCTTTTCGTTTTCATGTCATTAGTTGTTATTGTTTTCTCTTGCTTTATTTCGCTTCTGCATTTGTTTGTCGTTTCGTCTTTCGACTAACCCGCAGGAAGAACAAAAAAAAAACCGTGATCGCGGCCTCAGCCCCGCGACCGCGGCAAACAATACGAGAAGAATCCGCGATCGCGGAAATTTTTCCACGATCGCGGCCGCCGCGGCGATTTTAGGGTTTAGTAAAAAAAAAAATTTGAAAAAAAAAAAGTTCGGCGTTTTTTCCGCGATCGCGGCCCAGTTGTCTGCGTTTTATTTTGAGAGACGGTGCGCATCATGATTGCCAAGGAGGGGACATTAGCCCCACATTTGTATTTGGCACCGATGATGGCCCGACATTCGACAGCTGGCGAGGAGGAACACCAGAGCCCACACCACGATTACATCTGGGCTCCCGTATGTGTTCATTGAAGGCCGTGCAGCCCCGATTCTTTGATATACCACTACACCTTACAATGGATCCTTTTGGTTGCACGGTGGAGATTGTTTGAAGACCGGCGCGACACCAGAGACATGTGCTTTTATTGATATACCGCCAACAACAACTTTCCATGTCCAAGCCAACTCAACGACGTTTGTGAGTCATTTTTTGCCTTTCCCTGTGCTTCATCTTTTTTGTCTTTCATTACATTGAGGACAATGCAATGTTCAAGCATGGGGGAGTGTTCTATACTTGCTAGTCGTTGAGGAGAAAAGAAAACAAAGAAAAAGAAAAAGCCAAAATTTGAAAAAAGGCAAAAATAGAAATCCTGGAATAAGTCGAAAACCCGAAAGGGCGGCTTAGGTAATAAGCAGGTGGCTTGGACCAGCATTAGGATGGGGTAATAATTGGTCAAGAGTGACGTGAGTTTATGTGAGCCCATCTATTGAAAAATGAAATGAGTGGCTTGGTGAAAACCCGAAAGGGCACCTTGGCAAAATGAGTGAAAAGAAGAAGAGTGATTTTTAGGATTCCTCATTTTTCCTGGCGTGGTGACATAAGAAGAGGAGATATAAGGAGGATTCGGGTAGGTCACTCTGGGAGGTATAAGAAGATAGATGGAGGCTAGGATTAGATTTTTATTCACTCTATGGTGTTCGGGATAAGCTTGGGGGAAGTACTCTGCTTTCCTTTAAGCTTGGTTGTTGTATGTTTGGTTGTTGTGTTGTATTGTATGGTGTTGGTGCCTTGGAGATTCATGTTAGGTGCAATTCTTAGTGGAGAGAGTTTTTCTGTGCTTCCTGAGACCTTGGGGATTTGATTGGAGGAGTAGGTTTCTTTTAGCTTACTCGAGGACGAGCAAGGTTTAAGCATGGGGGAATTTGATCAGCGCTACTTTGTAGGGTTTAACTAGGAGTTGTTACCAGTGTTTTGGGTGCTATTTGGAGACGTTTAGTGCACAATTGTAGAGATTGGAGTTGAAGAGTAGAAGTGTCGTTATGGTGGTTTCAAGTGCTTAAACGAAGACTTATAGAAGATGGAAGGAAGCCACCACGAGAAGACCGCAACAAAAGCGAGAAGAAGCTGCAGAAAGTAATCGGCGGGCGCGGATGAACAGTGCCACGATTGCGGAATTCCAAGCTTGGTCGCGGAAGCTGGTCGCGGATAAGTCGAGAGCAAAGAGTCAGAAAAGTGAATTTTCCGCGATCGCGGAAATGTGCATCAGCGCGGCGCGGATTTCGTCAGAAATCCGAAATTTCACTTTTTTTTTTACTTTATTTCTTTTAGTTCGATTTTATTATTTCCTTTTAGATTAGACTTGTTATCTTTAGTCTTGGTTTTGGGTTAGGTTATTTAACCTAATTTCCCAGCCACTTTGATGCAGTTAGCTTCATCGTTCATTATTCAACACTCTTTTTCCTTTGAGTTTTATTGTTTCAAGACTATGAAGAACTAAGCACCTTTTGCTTAGTCCGACAATTGAAGCCTTCGTTTGATATATGATTGTGAGGTTATAACTCTATTTCCTATTCCTTTGGATTATATCTTTTCTCTTGAGTTTATTCCTATTGATTATTACTGATTTGACTAGCATGATCAACTAGTTGATATTAGTAATTGTCTATTGCTAGGGTTTGGATATTTCGAGTTGAAATCCCTTATCTTGTGTAGCAACCATGATATTCTAGGACTAGTTTATTATAAAAGAGAATTGATTATGTGTTAAAGGCTGCAAAAAATTGGTGTTGCATGTATCCTGGTTAATTCCTATGCTCCATGCTGCTGTTGTTCTAAATCTTGATAGTTTCTCGTGCGTTCAATAGTAAGGGTTGCCAGGACTAGTTGGACTGGTAACTATTTCAGAATAGGGACATGAATAATCATAGGAAGGAGTAGAGATAACCTAGGACCAATCAACCAAAGTAAAGGTGGATATTTGTTTGGCTAAGTGTTTTTCCCAATTTGATTACAAACCTTTGCTTCTTTACTTTGTTTACTTGCATAACAATCAACCAATCCCCCCTTGTTACTTTGGCATACAAACTTACATAAAGAAAGACAACTCCTCCCTGTGGGATTCAACCCTTGCTTGCCTATTCTACTGAGTAGGTTTGTTTAGGATTATTTTGATAAGGCGATACGACTTTAGCCTCTGTCAGTATGGTACTAATCTTTAATTTTTTTTATATTTATTATTTGAACCCATGAACTAGGCAACTGAGTACGTTCTCCATTCTTTTGTAGATGACCCTATCAGAGGCGTCACCATTGCCGCCAGTATTTGTCATGTGGGAGCATGCACATAATGCCTCTGCTGCTTGTCTGTATGATCCATTCGTTCCTCAGCTGATGGCGTTCAGACCTTCTTCCACAAGAAAGAGACGAGATCGCAAGCCGACTTAAATACTATTGTACTCGCACATTGTAAGGCTATTGTAAGCCAACTTATATGCTATTGTACTCTATTTTCTGTATGGTTTTGGAGAAGAATAACTTTTTTCTACGTAACCCCGAATTGAGTGATTCCAACGCTTCTGTAATTCTCTTCTGCCTCTTTTTGCCACTCTCTCTAGCTTTTAATTTAGGATGGTATAAATTTCATTTCGACCGCTAGGTGTTTTTGGAGATCCATTGGAGATTTGTAAAGTCATCAAATTAACAAACAAGAGAACATACAAAGGTTTAATTCAAACTCTCAACAAACTACCAACAAACTTAAAAACATCCACAATTACCAACACCCTAACAAATGAAAACCTCAAAGAAGAAAATATGTCCAAACTAAGTAAAGCAACGTATGCATCTTAATCTTCGTCGTCCTCCTCATCATTGCCGTGTGTAAAGGGTCTAAAGTCATCAAGGCAGTGGCGGACAACCTCGCGCATGTTGTAAAATTGCTCTTTCTCCGCATTATGGAATGGATTGAGACGCTGAAAAGCTTGTCCAATGCACTACAAAAATACGGAAAAATTAACTAAGGTAAAGCTTGCATTGTATATGTAAATAAAAAACAAACATACAACACATATTTTTACCTGGACAGGATCTTTGATGTCTGCATCCTGAGGCCTGACACATAGGTGTGTACGAGGCATGTACCATTCCATGTAGTCGGCACTGCAGTCATATCCATTGTAAGCAGGAAGGCCCATATGTGTGATCCAGATGGAGTGCTCACTTCTTGCATCCCAACTCTAGTTTGAAGTAGGTCATACTGTACTATATAACTCCTAATGCTGGGATGTATGGCAACTTTGATGAGCTCTATAACCGATCGGGGAATCCGTTGTTCACGTCCAAACTGCCTCGCTACCCGATCTGGCATATAGGGCTCTGTGATTCTCAGAAATGAGATGACCTCATGAAAAAAGGCAGGAGCCAACTCTGGCATACTGTAATCAACATATCCATAGGGCTGCCAGTCAACCTATATATAATTGGATGCAATCAACATAGCCGTAAGTACATTCACACAATTGTAATACTTTAATATGAGACATAACCCCATCATATGATACTTACTTGCCAATGGTGCATTAAATCTAGCTCCTCCCTGTAGTTTCTTCTATGTCTACTACGAGTCTGCACAGAGTTCCACCGCCTTGCATATGGCACAGTGAATTCGAAGCAAGGATTCTGTGGAGGACGAAAGCTAGGGAAGTACAGATAGATCCATGCATGTACATGAATATGTTTTTACAAACGTATCAACCTATACCATAATTTTAAATAAACAATATAAAAACAATATGCAATACAATTCTTACCAGCAACAATGTGTAGCAGGTCGACATCTGACGACATTCATGGCGTGAACACTCGCCCAATGAACGATACATCAATGCCAACGTGTCGGAACCCCAAGAAAGACCGTGAGTAGCATGAGCGTCACTCAAGTAGGTCAGATTCGACATGGGTAACAAGTTTTGGGACTTGTCGGGAAAGAGGGTCGAGCCCATTAGGTACAACAGATAGCCCGACGCGATCCTCTCATCATCCGGCTCTGTGGTCAAGCAATGATTTCTTAGGTTTTCTGTAGTGAGTCCACGTTGTGCCATTTTGGGTGTCAACTCAAAGAACTCCATTGCCCTATGCACTTGTTCATTGAACAAGTCATTTTTGCCCTTGATACGATCCTGAAGGGGAAGTCCCATTCCATTCCCATCAATCTTGAGGCCCAAAATCATGTAGACATCTAGGAGAGTTATAGTCATCTCTCTAAATGGCATATGAAATGAATTGGTCTCTGGCTGCCATCGCTCCACAAAAGCATAAATCAAAGGCTGGTCTACATAAGTGCACACCAGGTCTTGCAGATGTGTGATGCCGCTATTTCGGGCCAGATCGCACCATGAAGAGACATAGTCTAGCCTCTATTTCTTTAGTTGCTCGTGCTTGTGCTGAAACGTGAGAGTTTCTCGCTCCTATAAAAGAAAATGTTAGATACAAAAATAAATATGGAAATAATTAAATAACAACATCAAGTTTTAACAACTTACGATGCCCTGATAAATGAAGTATGCTATGTGGACTGTGAAACTAAACAACAAGTATGGGATCTCTGGACCTCCCGCTACAGGTCCTATCAACTTCGGATCGATAGCATCCCGACCTCCAGCCTGCCTACGCTGTCTAGCCTGCCTAGGCCGTCTAGAAACAACCGGTTCCTCCGCCGGTTCCTCAAAGCTAGGCTGTTGAGCGAGCCAAACACCTTGCCCACTCATATCTCCCGGCCACATGCGCCAACCACAAGGTTGTTCAGGTACAGGAGGTACATACCATGTCAGATCCTATAAAACAAATTATTAGAAACAATATTAAATAATGTAATAGTAGTTTAATTAAGTAAGCATATATATAGTTACTTACCACATCCGAGTTAACTGACTGGTATATGGGTGGATCATTGAACGGCATGATGTTTAGTGGAGGGTCTGCATATACTGGTACGGTCAGGTCATGTACCATACTCGGTCCTGCTTCGTCGGTTACTTTTGATTTCTTCTTCGAAGGTTCCCTTCTTCGGTATACGATCGCCTCCTGTTCTTGTTCTTGTATGTCACGAACAACGTTTCACCTTCGATGACGGGCATATCTTGTCTGGTTATCCATCTGTAACTGGAAAAAACAACACATTAGAAGAATAATCATATATTCAACCTAAATCCATATATTATTAAAAACTTGACACAATAATCAACACATTCAATCCAACAAAATTACCAGCTCAATATCCATCAATTTTAGTTCAAAAAGTTGAATTGAAATTTTCATCAACTCTGATAACAAACCCTAAACTCAAGTGTAGCACGGGATGCAGCCCTAAACTGCAGATCCATCCGTCACAAACCGATTATTCTGGTTCCTCCCCACAATCATACATGCCGAGATCGACTAACATTCAAACGAGTACAAATCGACAATATTTGTCCAGATTCAAGACATTTTTCCATTTGAAACAACATTCAAACAAGTTCAAATCCAACATTAAACACTTAATCATGTAAACCTCAAAACCTAATTCATCAAAAAACTGCAAATAACATTCAATAATTTCAACACCTTTAAACTAAGCCAAGAACTAGTACAGATTTAACTAACCTGACGGTTCGTAATGGACGAATTCGATTGATACGTGACGAATGGAAAGGAAGGGGACGAAGTGGTTGCGCGAGCGAATGGAAAGAAATTTTAGGGTGTGAGGAAGGGGACGAAGTTGCTGTATTTATGGGCAACAACTTCGTCCATGATGGGCGAGGTCCATCCGTCCGTGATGGATGAGGGACATCCGTCCGTGACGGACGAGGGACATCCGTCCGTGACGGACAAATGTGTTTGGTCGTCACGGACGAACCAGGGCGGTAAATAGCAATTTACCCGGGGCGTGAAATAACAATGGCCTTTATTTAATCTAAATAAAATTAATTTGGCCTAACATAATATTTGACAATATTGATTATTGTAATTAACCATGATTAATCAAAAATCAAAGCCAAAAATAAAAAATCATTCACGACCGAACATACTCGGAAATTCTCGATGGGCACTTGCCGGAGATTGGAGAAATTCGCCTTCATCGGACCACCACCGGGGCTGGGGTTAGAGGGCTTTTGAAGAGGACTCCTAGGTGGTTCTAGGGATACCACCAACTGCAAAAACAAAGCTAGAAAGAGGGCTAATTTTGTGTATGACAGCCACGCAATTCGGTTAGGGTTATTGATCTTGGAGGTGAAAATTGGATGAATTGGGTGAACGATTGAAGTTTTTTTTTAATGGGGTAATGTAGCCTTCAATGCGCTTGACACAATCCCATAAATCTCTCCTCCCAATTCAAGCCGATGAGGTCGAATTTTTGAAAATTCAATTCGTACGATTCAAATGACATTCATGCTTCCCGGACAAAATTATGTTGATTTAGCCCATATTAATCCCAATTGATGGAGGGGTTTAATGCACAAGATCATCCTCTTCAATGCCCATAGATCAACTGAAGCAAACAAGTAAAAATTGGGAGCCAAAATCGCCATTGAAGGGAGCTTCATGGATGCATTTTCCTTGACTGAAGGTAGAGGAAGACAACCCCCACTTTCCATTTAATTATGGTCGCCCCCCTTATTTGGTCTTATTGCACATTTTTGCCCAACTTTCTAAAGTTGTGGCAAAAGTGCCCTTATTTCACTTTTCAAAAATTCTAAAAATTATCCAAACTTATTTATTTTATTATACTAAGTTTATTTACACATTTTAACCCAAATTTTAGTTAAAGGAAAAATTAAATTAGGCTAGTTTAAAGCTTGAATCACCTTTTCTTATAAACTTAACCATTTTTAACTCTTAATTAACATTTTGTTAATCTTAACTTAAATAATTATAATTAAATTGATAAGTTTATTTAAATTATAATTAACATAAGATTAATCATAATTTAGACCATACATAGCTTAAAGAGATAACATTCTTAGGATACTTATTATTTATCCCTTCATGGATAAACATAATAATTCTTATAACCTTTATTATTATATTTAAATTTTAAAACTACATTCATTGTTATACTTATTTATTTATTTATACACCATACTATTATAATCCATTTGATAATTTGTACTAAAAAATTATCATAACCCAACCTTTGAACTTAAGTTAATGAAAATTTAAATTACACCTTTAAAAGGAATAAAATAAATTTCATAACTTTTATTTTTATCAAAGAGAAATTTACTATATTACCCTTCTAAATTAAGTGGGGTATTACACAGTCTCTCTGTACGTGCCCTCTCCCATGGCACTTGAAACAATCCCGCTCACGGGCTTGCCACGCGGTGTAGGGCTAAGGCGCATGTGCGACGCGGTGGCAATGATCGATGCTGTGGGTGCGACACTAGGATGGAACTGCAAAGAAGAGTGCACATTAGAAGAAGGATTGGGACTTCGGTTAGGTGAGTATTGTTAGTGTGCTATGACCGTGTCCGCACGAAAGGCTCCGATGCGTCGAGATGTGAAGACACGGATCATCGTCAGCGGTGTTACCAGAAGGCGATATAGATAAGATAGTTGTAAAGGTTTAGCGTTAAGTGACACGACTAAGAAGATATTTTTTCCATATATATGATGCGTCCCAATCCTGGAAGACGGTGACAATTGGCAATATTTATACGATAGAAGATCCAACACGTTACAAATATAGTTTCCTTGTTTGATGTAAGGATATATTTTCTACCATGTTTGTTTATTTTATCTTATGCTCCATGTTAAGATATTATTTTATTTTTATGGTAAGATCCTATTCCTTGTAGGACTACCCTTGGACCCCTATATAAGGAGGGTTCCAAGACCTTGTAAATCATGATCTATTCGATTTGTGGCATTCATACTCTCACACACGTTTTTTTGAACAGGTTAATTATTTCTTCTCAAACTACTCGTTCTTTCTAGACTACATATAATCCTTGACCCATACTCCACAAATAAAGCAGATAGCACCACCATACAAAATCTGCCCAAAACAATTGGCGCCCACCGTGGGGTTGAGAGTCAAAAAGATTATACTTCTTTTCTAACCACAAACACTACAAACCACACCATCATGTCTAATGATGGACCAACCACCAATGACGTTGTTATGTCCAAAGACGTCCCCATCACAACCATGACAAACTCTCCCAAGGACATGACCAACCAAGCCCGTCCTAGCGGCCAAGGGGACCAACACACTACCAACATGCGGAACTTGGTGAAAAGATAAAAGCTTTCGAAGAGTCACTGGCCACCCAGAGAACTCAGTCCGAAGCGCGGCTCCTGGAGGTGCCAAAGGAGAACGAGGCGTTGCGCTCTTTAAACACACCAATTCCGCCACCGGCATGACACTCCCGACTCTAGTACGTCCGCGGCGACATCATCGTCTGACGCCTCGATCTTGAGCTTGTCGTCGTCGACTTGTCTTTCTCTACTCCAATTATGATGCCGTCAGCCGACGTTAGGGATCTTGCCACCCACCTTTGATGACGACTGTTGGGCCTGGATTCTCCAGAGAGGATGGGTCAAATCGGTCGAGCCCAAGCCCATTGCCAATCGGAAGATCGAAGAAGAAAGCCCAGAGGATCCGACGAGACGTCTCTGGTTGAATGCCTTCCGACAGGATCGCGAGGATCTCGCCAAGCATTAAATGCTAGATCACGCAACGGCCACTGCCTTCAAACCACCATAAACGCAGAGATTTAATGGCGCAATCTTCACCATCACTCCGAGCATTGAAGATGGAATATTCGGCCGAAGCATAAACGATCCCTGTCGGTCGCCATTCACAAGCCGCCGGTCGAGTCCCACTCGATCTCTGGTTTTATTACGATAAGTTGTATCACGATTCAGTCTGATTCACACGACATCTAATAAGATCATCACGCTATTATACATTTATTCTGTGTTTATCTATTTTTGGCTTGGTTTGGATTGTTTTCTATCACCCGATCGACTAGTTACCCCGTCTAAAAGGCGATTTAGGTTGTCCCATCTTTTCGCCCCAAAACAATTTGGCGCCCACCGTGGGGCAACTTGCCGATCACCCTTCCGAAACCTTCCAACCATGACTATTGACCCTCCTACTGACAATCAAGAACTACGTCTCGAAGACGAAACCCAAACTACAGAAAACCCAACCGAAAATCCTACCCCAACCCAGTTCCAAGAACTCTCTCAAAAAATGGCCGCCCTTCAAGAGGAACTAGCCCAGCAACGTCAGAAAACCGAAGCCCTAGCCGCTTTGTCAACCCAATCCGAAGCCAAGATTGCGCAACTAACCCGTGAGAATGAGTCTCTTAAGTCACAGGTACAATCAGTGGCTTCAGGATCTAGGAATGCGCCCATCCACGGCGGCATCCGAACACGCCTCGACATGGACAGTATCGAACCAACGCCTCCAAACGTACGACGTCCCGGACACGCTGAGGGTACGTCTCGAACTCCTTTCGCTAGTCCATTTTTGACTAACCATGTCACCTTTTCTACACCGATCGGGTCTGCCGGGGCCCGAATCGACGAAACACAGGTTGCCAATCCGCCAGATATCATGGCTCTTTTCCAGCAGACACTCGACCGACATATGAAGACGATCGACGACCGCTTCAATAGGCTCCCAGGAGTCCCGCAACCGATCGAGAGAGAAGCGTCCGGCGGATTCGAAGAATCCCCGTTCGTCGAAGAAATCGCAAGGGTCGAGATCCCCAAGAAGTTCCATCTCCCCAACATGGCGACGTTCGACGGTACCACCGATCTAGATGACCATATCTCTCTCTATAAACAAAAGCTAATGGCTGCATCCGTTTCAAGGGAGAGCCGCGAGGCTGTCATGTGCAAAAGCTTTGGCACGGCTCTCGCGGGCCCCGCACTAACTTGGTTTATGCGTTTGCCTCAGGGAATGATCGCATCATTCGCGGATCTGGTTAACTCTTTTAAGAGTCAGTTCACCAGTAGTCGGAAGCATGAGAAACAATCGAGTGACCTCTACCGAGTCACACAAAGGTACAATGAACCTCTCCGGAATTATCTCAACAGGTACAACAAAGAGAAAGTGGGAATCCCCCACTGCGACGTCACAACGTCTATCGAAGCCTTCCGACAAGGCTTGGTCAAAGATAGCAATCTCTACGACGAGATTACCAAGTACCCGTGCAAAAGTTTTGAAGATGTTCAGGCCAAAACTATGGCCGAGGTAAGACTGGAAGAGGACCGTGAGTCGTGTAAAGCCTCCCGCAGACCCGATCCATCCGATCGTAAACATTCCTCCGATAACCGTCGAGACAGACGTCCACATCCCTATTCTCGTAATCGAAATGAACCAAATCAGGTAAATGCTTTCCAAGACAGGTCACAGGAATGGAGAGACGGCTCTGCGTTGCCTCCTAGGGTCCAGTCTTATAACTTCAACATTTCCGTGTCGGAGCTCGTCAAGAGTTTCGACAAGTATGGAAAATACGTAAGATGGCCTCGAAAGAGCGACCGATCGGACGTCAAGAAGGACATGAGTCGATGGTGCGAATTCCACGGCGACCACGGTCATTCGACCGACGAGTGCATCGCCCTACGAAAGGAGGTCGCTAGGCTGCTCTCACAGGGGCTCCTACGCGACATCATCTCGGAACGGGCAAAAGCCACCATGGAACGCCGAGATCAGGTAAAACAGAACAAACCCCCGTCTCATGTCCATACAAAAGTTGTCAATACCATTTCAGGTGGGTCCGACATATGTGGGAACACATACTCCGCGGCCAAGCGACACACCAAGGAAAGCAAAGGCGACAAGCCCGAGGCATTGGAACTCAAACCAAGGAGGGCATCTAACCTTCCGACGGTCACATTCGACGAGTCCGACTCCGACGGGTCAGAAAGTCACCATGACGGACTGGTAATCTCTTTGTCCATTGGTAATTGCTTAATACGGAGAGTACTAATCGATACTGGAAGTTCGACAAACCTCTTGACCCTCGATGCTCTCAAAGAAATGGGTCTGACCGAGAACGACCTAATCAAGAATTCGACCCCACTGGTCGGGTTCGGCGGTGAGGTTAAACACACGACTGGTGAAATCATTCTGACCACATACGCTGGAGGAATCAACCAACAGGTTAAATTCTTAGTCCTAGACTGTCCGTCTCCCTATAATTGTATCCTTGGCAGGCCGTGGATACACGCTATGAAGGCAGTACCTTCAACATATCACCAGGTCATCAAGTTCCCTACTGAATGGGGGGTCCAAGAGATCAGAGGAGATCAAAGGACCGCAAAGGAATGCTACGTCGCTTCCATGAAGAATGCAGTCGAACACAAGACCGCATAGCAATCACAGAACGGCAAAGGACCTAGTCGATACGTCGAACCGGAAATGGAAAAACTCGACAAGATCGCACTAGATCCTTCAAAGCCAAACCAAACGGTAAGGGTCGGGTCAGACTTGGACGACTCGACCAGACGACAACTCCTTGACTTCCTCAGGGTCAATGCCGACTGTTTTGCATGGTCGCATGAGGATATGATCGGAATATCTCCAAACGTTATTACTCATAAATTAAATGTAGACCAGTCTCATCCCCCTGTCAAGCAAAAACGCAGGAAGTTCGCCCCCGAGCGGAACAAAATAGTCGACGACGAAGTCAAAAGCTTACTGGAGAAGTCCACTATCCCGAATGGCTAGCCAACGTGGTCGTAGTCCAGAAGAAGAACGGCAAGTGGAGAGTCTGCATCGACTTCACAGACCTCAACAAGGCTTGTCCCAAGGACTCATTTCCTCTACCCCATATCGACGCCATGGTCGACGCCACAGCAGGGCACGAAATGCTCACTTTCATGGACGCTTTCAGCGGCTACAATCAGATCCTCATGGATCCCGACGATCAAGAAAAAACAGCGTTCATCACCAGTCAAGGTATCTATTGTTACAAAGTAATGCCCTTTGGTCTAAAAAATGCAGGGGCTACGTATCAAGGACTAGTCAACAAAATGTTTAAAGACCAAATCGGAGACACGATAGAAGTCTACATAGACGACATGTTGGTCAAATCCAATAAGAAAGAAGATCACATAGACCACCTACGCGACAGCTTTGAGGTGCTCAAAAGGTACAACATGAAACTAAACCCTACTAAATGCTCCTTTGGAGTGTCGTCAGGGAAGTTCTTAGGTTACATGGTGACATAAAGAGGAATAGAAGCCAGCCCAAAACAGATCAAGGCTCTCATCAACCTTTGATCCCCCCGATGTGTCAAAGACGTACAGAAGCTCACAGGTCGGATAGCAGCTCTGAACAGATTCATCTCCAAATCATCCGACAAGTGCAAACCCTTCCACGACGCACTCAAGAAGAACAAATCCTTTCAATGGACGGAAGAACACGAAATAGCATTTCAGAACCTCAAAGAATACCTGGCCAGTCCCATGTTACTGACCAAACCTAAAGGCGACGAGTCCTTATTTCTTTATCTTACAGTGTCAGAGTCGGCCGTAAGCGCTGTACTGGTCAGAGAGGAAGACGGCAAACAGTCGCCAATATACTACGTCAGTCGGATGCTGTTACCAACCGAAATGAGGTATTCATCACTTGAAAAACACGTACTATCATTGGTAATGGCTTCGAACAAACTCAAACCATATTTTGAATCCCATACTATTATTGTTCACACTAATCATCCCATGAGAGCTATCATGAGGAAACCTGAGTTCACAGGACGAATGACCAAATGGGCCATACACCTCAGTGGTTACGACATCGAGTATGAGCCTAGGACAACGATCAAGTCGCAAGCCTTAGCCGACTTTGTGGCTGATTTCAGTCCGACCCTAGAGTAAGAAGCCGCAAAAGAAGTGACACAACTACTCGCGACAGACGAGACAGGTACATGAGAGCTCCACACAGATGGGGCGTCGAACGCCAGAGGATCGGGGCTTGGGGTCGTATTGAAATCGCCACAGGGGGACAAGATAGCTCAAGCTGTCAGATGTGAGTGGGATGCGACCAACAACGAAGCTGAATACGAAGCACTCATATTCGGACTCATCCTGGCTCGCGACCTAGGGGTCCGAGAGATCGAAGTCATTTGCGATTCCTTGCTGGTCGTAAACCAAATACAGGGGTCGTACAGTGCCAAAGATACCAGAATGATAGCCTACCTGGAGGTAGCCAAGAAACTGATCGGACAATTCCAGACATTCAACATCCGACAAGTGCCCAGGGATCTTAACTCCCAAGCTGACGCACTCGCTAATCTAGGATCCGTCCTAGACCCGAAAGAGTTTCCACACATACCATTGGCCCACATCATGACGCCAGTCGTCCCAAGGACATCCGTCGAGTTAACAACATCACTTGAAGAACTCGTCGCCATGGAAATAGGCGACCGACCTGAAGAAGACATCATCGACGCCGATGACGACTGGATGCTACCTTACATCAGGTGGTTAAAAGACGGCATTCTACCCGACGACAAGACATAAGCAAAAAGGCTCAAGGTACAAGTACTCTCTTACGATATCATTGATAACATCTTGTACAAAAGATCTGCTACAGGGCTACTCCTATGATGCCTTAAGACTCCAGAAGTCAGACGTATCTTGCAATCGTTACACGAAGGAGAGTGTGGCAACCACACTGGCGGGCGAAGCCTCTCAGGAAAGGCCCTACGAAATGGGTACTATTGGCCAACAATGAACAAAGACGCCATGGAATACACCAAGAAGTGCGACGCCTGTCAACGACACGCACCCGTCCATCGTCAGCCTTTAGAGCTCCTCCATCCGACCCTGGCTCCATGGCCCTTTATGAGATGGGGAATGGACATTGTCGGAAAGCTTTCTCCCGCATCGGGTCAAAGAGTCTTTTTCCTTGCCATGACGGACTACTTCTCCAAATGGATCGAAGCCGAGGCTTACAGAGAGGTAAAGGATCAACAAGTCATTTCATTCATAAAACGCAATATCTTGTGCAGATTTGGCATCCCGTCAGAAATCGTGTGCGACAACGGTTCCCAGTTCATCAGTCATAAGACTAGAGCCTTCTGCGACCAATGGAATATCAAATTAGTCACATCCACACCCCGGTATCCACAATCCAATGGACAAGCCGAATCCAGCAACAAGATCATTATCAACAACCTCAAAAGACGCCTCACAGGGGCTAAAGGCAAATGGGCAGACGAACTCCCACTTATTCTCTGGTCCGACAGGACTACTCCAAAGAATGCGACCGGGCAATCGCCTTTCTCTCTCATCTACGGGAGTGAGGCAGTCATCCCGGCTGAGTTACTGGTTCCGACCGCTCGCTGTAACCTTCAGACAAGTGAACAGAATAACATCGAGCTAACACACAATCTCGACATAGCAGACAAGATTAGAGAGAAAGCCCGAGTCAGGATGGTTAAGTTCCAACAACAAGTCGCAAGGAGCTACAACAAGAACGTCCGAATCAAGGCATTCAAGGTCGGAGACTGGGTCCTAAGGAAGACATTCCAGAACACCAAGAACCCATCCGACGGGAAGCTAGCACCACAATGGGAAGGACCTTACTTGATCACCGAAGTGGTCGGACAAGGAGCGTATCAGTTAGAAGACAAAGACGGACAACCAATCCCGAGGAGTTGGAACGCAGCACATCTCAAGCTATACCATTTCTGAACCGATAAGGTAAAAACATCACGCAAAACTCTATACATCGCATATACATTGCTACCTATCGCATGCTATCATATATACATTGCCATCTGTCGTATACATACCGCATGCCATCGCATATACATCGCTACTTTCTTTTACATGTCATCATCTGACACTAAGCGAGGATTTCCTCCTTGCAAAAACACAAATGCAGAACAACATTTACAATGGACCCAGTCGTCTGCAAATGGATCCTGTCATCCGCATATAGCGCTTACATTCACACGATCGATCGGATTACGGGGAGATGACAACACAGGCACGTCGGCACACCGCCTGCCTTATACAAAACATAAGGTACAACACCTTATTACATTCACGCAATTAAAAATAAGGAACAAACACCTTATTATATATTGCTTACCTCCCCGGCATAATGTCATGACTAATACATACACAAACACATCGTAGGCCTGCTCTACATACATACATACGGTGAAACCCCACTCGACGGAGCACACGGGTGAAACCAACATACACGACATACTAAACATCGTCGACAACTTCCTCGAAAGTTCGACGAACATGTACGAAACAAACTAGCATGCAATTCTACATGTAAAAATGCATTTGCAGCAAAATAAAAAGCATTTTTATAAATACGCGACTAGCGATGGCGGACGGGTCGCCAAACCACATTGTCTGCCTACACATCTATAGGACTTCATCAAACAGAAATATTATGCAACCCGCGATGGTGGACGGGTCGCCAAAACATACATTATCCAAAGGCACCAAATGTCTAAACCCACACACAAGTGGGACAAACAAAGTCAAGCATCGGGAACAACAACATTACCTTCGGCAGGGACTGGCTCCAATGGGGCTATCTCGTCGGTCGGCTTAGCATCGCCAGAATGAGCTTCGTCCTCATCGACATCTTCATCCACAGCCTCTTCTCCGACGCCGGCTAAGCAGAACAACTCCTGACCAGGATCGCCCTTTGGAAACATGGAGTCCAAAGTCTCCTTCTCCACCTTCAGGTCCCAGAGCTCATGCTTGCCCTCGTTGAACTCTTCAATCATCTCGATGCGCGATTTCACCGCATAGAAGGCCCCAACGTCGCCAGCAATCTGACCGTCGGCAATCCGAGCCCGCTTCACTTCCTCCTCAATGCCTGCCCTGCACTCTTCAAACTCCCTCTGACATGCGACTAGCTCCCCTTGACAGCTCTTCAGCTCCCTGGTGAGACGACGCTCAGTCTCACGACAGCGACTCTCCGCTCCCTCCAGCTTGGTCCTTAAAGAGGCAAGGTCGGACTCTGACCTAGCAGCCCTGTCCTCAGCCTTGACAAACATCGCCTGGACACCGGAGTAAGCTCCCGAGAAGTATTGAAAAGCCTAACAAAAAGGCATACGACAACACAAATACGCGAATCAGAAAACACAGTCGAACAAAAGAAATACAAAAACGCACAAAACAAAGGGCAACACACCCTCCACGCGGAACTACCCGCTTCACCAATGCAGTCCAAAGGGGAGACGTCCTTAACTTCCGACTTCAAAGTCGGGTCTTGAGCGCGAAAAAGATCAACGATCGACGGCCCTGCGACACCGATCTTGCCGACCCCTTCGGCGGTCGCGCCTTTCTTCTTAGGGACGTCCTCCGCCTTGACATCATCAGGATGAGCGCTCGCTTTCCTCTTAGAGCCAGCTTTAACCGTAGTCGTCAGGTCAATTAGAGCCGGTTTGCTCGACGCCGCCTTGGCTGCTGATTTCCTTTGCTCAATCAAGCTTTTTCCCGACGCCACCCTCAGATGAGCACTCGACCGACCACCAGGGGAACCTGACACGACAGGACAACAAAAAAGGAGAAATCCTAAAGTACACGACAAAGTAAAAACAATAAAAAGACTCCTAAATCCGAAAGTCTACCTTTCGCACGAGATGAAGAAACATTCGACATATCTTCTTGTGAGGCAGGAGTCGTCGCCAGCAAGTTGACGTTCACAAATTTCCTTTCAGACACGGGAATCTCAAGCATAATCTTTGACAAGCCCTCTGATCGGCTACTCACTTCTAGATCCTCTGGTTCGGGGACTACAAAAAAGAAAAGTTAAAGCAAGAGTTAAGACACACAAATACACGAAAGAAAAGACAAGTACATACTATCGACTCGCCACTCCGTCAACAAAAACGGACATTCTCTCTCCTTCTCCAGAGAAGAGCGTTCGACGAAAAAAGAACTTTGACCCCCATCCGCGGTCGTTAACATCAGGGCTCTGCACCAAGGGCTTCCGACCAGGTCGGACACGCAACTGAACGCGACAAGAACTCTTCGATCCTATGAAGTAGTTGTACCACAGGGCGTCGAAGTCAAAATCAGCCCCAGTTTGAACATTCACAAGGTCGAGAACCCTAAGTACTCTCCACGCTTGAGGCATTACTTGACATGGTGCCAGCGCCAACATAGCTAAGAAGTCCCTGACAAGGGGGAAAAAAGGAAACCTATGCCCTATTCTAAACGGGTAAGAGTAGAAGCAAACCCATCCCTCATAGCAAGCATCGGCCCTCTCGTCTGGGTGAGGCAGCCTGGCAACCGTCTCCGGCGAAAAACCTCCGACTTGGAGCACCTGATCCAGTTCCGCCTGGGACATAGTGCTAACCAACGCATCCGACTCCTTCAAAATAAAACGAGGAGGAGCTTCGCCTTCACGAGAATCGGAGAGAGTCTTCGACGACTCAGAAGCCTCGAGAGAAACCTTCAAGAATGGGAAAAGAGGAGAATCGAAGAGCTACGACTAAGAGAAATCAGAAAGCTATGGCAAGAGAAACCAAGAGGCTTACCAGAAACTTGCAAAGGAAGATGATGAAGAGTAATCGATTCCTTCTGCTACGAATTTATGGAAGGAAGTGAAGGCATGCAGAGGCGTTGCATCATGCCTCGATCACGCGCCACGTAGCCCTGAGTAAACGCGCCAAATTGGAAGGTGGAGATCGCGTCTAGAGAAGTTGCCACGGATTCCGGTCAACTTGCCTAAACCGTAAGCCCATAGCAACTTGGGGCTATTGTTGGGCCTGGATTCTCCAGAGAGGATGGGTCAAATCGGTCGAGCCCAAGCCCATTGCCAATCGGAAGATCGAAGAAGAAATCCCAGAGGATCCGACGAGACGTCTCTGGTCGAATGCCTTCCGACAGGATCGCGAGGATCTCGCCAAGCATTAAATGCTAGATCACGCAACGACCACTGCCTTCAAACCACCATAAACACAGAGATTTAATGGCGCAATCTTCACCATCACTCTGAGCATTGAAGATGGAATATTCGGCCGAAGCATAAACGGTCACAAGAGTAAAAGACTTACCATATCAGGACGACGAGGAAGATAAGAAGAGGACTACACAATTACACACAGGACAAGCGTTCGGAAAAAAGACAACCCACCAGAATAGCACTCTCGCTCTCCACCTAGCTCTCTAACGGCTGCTTACGCTAGATCCCTGTCGGTCGCCATTCACAAGCCGCCGGTCGAGTCCCACTCGATCTCTGGTTTTATTACGATAAGTTGTATCACGATTCAGTCTGATTCACACGACATCTAATAGGATCATCACGCTATTATACATTTATTCTGTGTTTATCTATTTTTGTCTTGGTTTGGATTGTTTTCTATCACCCGATCGACTAGTTACCCCGTCTAAGGCGATTTAGGTCGTCCGATCTTTTCGCCCCAAAACAATGACCAACCAGGCCGTCCGCGACCTAGAGACATTTGATCCAATGGATACAATACAATGCAGTCATTCGATGACGTCCTTAAACGAAAGTGGCGCGAAAAGCTCAGAACCCTGGATGCGAGGTTCGCCCATATACCACGGGTACCTAGACCCATAGAAGAAGAAGGCGACGACTGCTATGCCAACTCGCCCTTCATTGACGCCATTGCTCACGTTGAGATTCCTAAAAAGTATGCGGTCCCAGACATGTCGTCATACGACGGGAAAGCCGATACGACGGGAAAAACGAGAATATCTATTCTTTCGCCGAATTTAACAACTTGTTCAAGACTCAGTTTGCTAGCAGCCGACGACTTCAGAAACAGTCCATCGATCTCTATCGCATCACCCAACGCCCAGGGGAGACGTTACAAAAGTAACTCACTAGGTTCAACGACAAGAAGGTGTCGATACCTCGATGCGACACCCCAACCGCCATAGAAACCTTCAGGTAGGGAATAATTGAGAAGTCGGAAATATATTGCGATCTGACAAAGTATCCATGTTAGACGTTCGAGGACATCCAAGCCAAAGCCACTGCATACATCCGATTGAAAGATGACGGTCTTGCATTATAAAAGTCACAAAAGCCACCGCGTTCAAGCAAGCACGTCAAAGCAGTCAATATTATCCGGCAACCAAGCAATCAATATTATCCGAAACAATGGATATAACTGCTACGATGACTGAGGGCTCTATCCTCCTCCCCACCAATCATTTGTCGTCGGCACCACCGGAATACTCAACGACAAGGATAAACTCGGTGAAACTGTAAAGTGGCACAGAAAGCCATATAATCCCATAAAAAGAAGGGTCGCCAACAAGTGGTGCGATTTCCACTGCGACGGAGGACACAACACTGAAGATTGCGTCGCACTGAGGAAAGAGGTCGCTCATCTGCTTCAGAAAGGATACCTCCGAGACTTGCTCACGAAGAGGGCAAATGCAACCCTTGACCAAACCAGGCAAGGGGAAGCACCACCACCCATCCTCCACATGTGAAGATCGTGAACAACATCTCGAAAGGATCAGATATATGTGGAACATCTGTTTCCGCCGCCAAGCGACACGCCGATGAGTTTGACTTCAGTAGACCAATGATCGTCACCAAGGAAAAGCATGAGAACATACCCATCACATTCGATAGGTAACTGTCTAGTTTGATGCGTCTGAGTCGACAACGGAAGCTCTACGAATGTCATGATGATTGAAGCCCTTCACAGCCTTGGCCTTACCAAAGAGGACATCATCAAGAAATCAATCCCATTAGTAGGTTTCAGAGACGAAGTCAACAACTCACTGGGGGAGATCACATTGACTACCTATGCGAGCAGAGTAAATCTTCAAGTCAAGTTCATGATCATGGATTGCCCATCATTGTTCAACTTCATCCTTGACCGTCCCTGGATACACGTCATGAAGGTGGTCCCATCAACGTATCATTAGACCGTCAAGTTTTCCACCAAGTGGGAGTCCAAGAGATTAAAGGCGAACAGAAACTGGCGAAGGAGTGTTATCGAATTTCCATGAAGCCGACCATCACCAGGAAGCACGTCAAAGGGCAGACGACATAGAAATTAACGGGTTACAGGACACTGATGCACTATACAAAGCTGGGACCCTCTTAACTCGATGAGGTGATCTTAGATCCTAGCAAATACCAACCAAGATGTGAAGATAGGTGCAGATATGCCCGACGAAATTAGGAAACAACTAATCGACTTCTTGCGGTACCACTCTGAGTGCTTCGCGTGGACATACGAGGACATGACTGACATAAGTCCGAACGAGATTGTACACAAACTCAACGTGGATACTCAACATCCACCAGTCAAGCAGAAGCAAATAATTTTGCATTAGAAAGAAACAAGGTAATAGACGAAAAAGTACGAGCTTTATTGGAGACCGACAAGATTAGAGAAGCCCGTTATGCCGACTGGCTAGCTAACGTGGTGGTAGTACAAAAGAAGAATGATAAGTGGAGAGTGTGCATCGACTTCACCGACCTCAATAAGGCATGTCCTAAAGATTCCATTCCACTACCTCATATTGTCGCGATGGTCGACGCCACCGCCGGTCATGAGATGCTCACGTTCATGGATGCTTTTAGTGGCTACCACCAGATTCACATGAGTTCAGAAGATCAAGATAAAATAGCCTTCATCACCAACCAATGAGTCGATTGCTATAAGGTCATGCCATTTGGCCTTAAGAACATCGGAGCCACATACCAGAGACTGATCAACAAGATGTTCGAGAACCAAATCGGCGACACGATGAAGGTCTACATCGATGACATGCTAATGAAGTCGAAGAAGGTGGTTGATCACATTCAACACTTGAAAACAACCTTCGAGATCTTGGAGAAATATGATATGAAGCTAAACCAAACCAAATACTCCTTCGGGGTCTCATTAGGAAAATTCTTGGGATACGTAGTTATGCAACAAGGGATCGAGGCCAGTCCCGATCAAATTAAAGCTATCCTCGACCTTCAAGCCACTCGATGCGTCAAAGACGTCCAAAAGTTAATAGATAGAGTCACCGCTCTCAATAGGTTCATCTCGAAGGCGTCGGACATGAATCGCTTATTTTACGAAGTCTTGAAGAAAAATAAATTCTTTGAATGGACAAACGAGCACGAAGAAGTTGTAAAACCCGAGGCCTTAGAAGCGTTATCTCATGCCAACCCGGTGACTTCCCAGAAGGTCACCTATGTGCTGTTACAAATATGGGGTGTTACAGAAGCCTTACAAGAATCGAAATGGTACTTAGCCTCTCCATTATTACATTCAAAACCTAAAAATGGTGAAACCTTGTACATGTACTTGGCAGTCACGGAAACGTCAGCAAACACTGTCTTAGTAAGAGAAGAAGACGGCGAACATCTGCCCGTCTACTATGTGAGCAAGACACTGTTAGACGCGGAGACAAGGTATTGACCCCATGGAGAAGCTAATGTAATAACCCTCAGTTTCAGTAAGGGTATTTATGTAATTTTCCAAGTCTATTTATAATAAAGGAATATTGGTATTTATTTCCTCATTCCAAAAATAGAAATGAAATGGAGAATTTTAACATAAGCCATTACAACCTTAAAGTTGATTGTTATTTAAATTTTGGGTAACATTATGTCGTTACCAAATTTAAATAAAACTATAAGATTTAACCTAGAATATTTAAATCCAGTTTAACTTTTGTTAAGTGATTTAAATATGGTTAAAGCTATAGGAATTGTAACTTAAGCCTATCCTAGCCTAAGTTAAGCTTATTTTAGCCTTGATTAATTTTTCTAATATTATTTTTGGGCTAAAATAATTATAGAAACATAGAACTATTAAAATAATTAAGTTTGGAAAAGTTTGGGTAATTTTTGTAATTGTTCAAGAATTATTCAAGGGCATTTTTGCCCCAACTTGGACAGTTAGGGCCAAAAATGCAATTAAGCCAAAAGTGAGGGGGGCCCGATCGGATACTGTTCATCTTCCCCCCAACTTCAGCCCAGCCGTGTGCTTCCATGGCTCTAATGGCGGAATTTCGCCGAATTGAACCTCCCTTTGGGCTCGTTTGGTTTAACTAACCCATGGGCATTTTAGAGGAGGATTATACTCGCCCAACCCAAGTGGTTTCGGATGGTAACGATCAAAGACAAGATCGAATTTGAGTATTTATTGAGATCTCAGCACCCAATTAATTCTCCAAAGCTCAAGAACCCTAGCTCTCGGCCGCGCCTGTTCATCACCGAAATTCGTCGACTACCGTCCACCGTTGGAGTCGCCGCCACCACCAGAAGTTGCGCCTGGAAGTTAGCTTCCAAAGCCCTAAGGTCTCGCCTCCGATCACCCACCGCTCTAGCCGGAAAATCGCAACCTCCCTTGCGACGTCGATCCGAATTGGGTATTTTCGAATTATTAATTCGGTTTCTGATTTTATTTCATCATTATATAGTTTAATTAAGGTTAAATAAATTAATCTTACTTACTATATAATAAGATGAAATTATTCTGATTCTTTATAAAATCTGAATTAAAGTAATTAAAATTACTTGTTTATTATCTTAGACTATGAATGGTTATAATATTGACTTTTCATGGAGATAATATTTTGGAGTAAGATTTCTGGATTTATAAATAAATTGTGATATTTATTTATGTATGAAAAGATTATTTAGAATATATGATTAATTGACTTTTAATCGTATAGATAATCATCCTACCGATTAAGCCTTGAGATTGAATTAATTTGAGATGTATTAATTCAATATTGAGACATATACCCTTCAAAATTCAGTTTTAAATAAATTATCTAATTATAATTTATTTTGTGTGTGATATGGGTACGTCTCGAATTCGCTTCTGGAACGGAAATAGAGCAGGGATTCAAGTTGCCACCTGGAAACAACCATCCCCGCGATACCGCTCCTCTTCTGTGAATCAAGGCAAGTGGCGGTTCGCTCTTGCATATTTATTCCATTTTTACCTTAATTGCCAATGAATCGGTTGTGCTATTAAGTTGGGATAAATAATTCTTTTCTTGTTTGGGAACTTGTGTGAATAAATTGTGTGTTTAATTGAACCTTATTATTAGGTTGTATAATATGCTAGCTATGACCCTTATATATATTATTATTATTATAGGGTGCTAGTTATAATTGGTGTGGACTTGTTGTGCATTGGTGTGGAAATATAAATGCTAGTTTAGCACGAGTATTCATAGGAACGCTATTTCCTTGCGAGGTTTAGTCGTTTCTTTATAACTTGGCATTAGGAGGATTATTTCCCTAATGCTTTTGGTCATGGCCTACCCCTATCCGAATATAGGTGGTGGTGCACTTAGCTAGTGCCAATCTTCGGGATTTATTCCCAATCCTCGGGATTTATTCCCATCCTATATCTCATTGCGAGATCTGTTGTGGAGATTAAAAGCTTCAACGTAAAATGCACGTTTTGAAATTAAATAAGATAAGTGCCTCGTTGCACATAATTAAGATACCCTCGGGCAAGAAGTACAACGTGGAAACTCGTCCGGACTTCTGTCTATGAAGGTTCTCTTATCAATCTGAATTCGCACAACACGCATGCGGTGAGGTTGGTTAAGGACCCGATTATTCAAAGAAGTCAGTTTTCAAACCTTGTGTGAATTGTAATGTCCCAAACAATCATAAGTATTCCTATAAGACTCATTACCTTTAGAGTCTTCTCTTCTTGCATTCCTATTCTTTCATTTCAGTGAGAGTATCTAGTTATGTATCATCTACCGGCTTTTATTCGATAGACAATGATAGTAACCGAACGCAATCACCAGAACCATTCTGTTTGAGCCCTTGTTTAGTCTTTCATTAGACTAACCAACCTTTCTCTTTCCTTGCATGGTTGGCTGGTGTCATCCGTCCTATACGGCATATCAGGTACAACTTCCCAAATTGAAGCCCTGGAACGAAGACGTTGAAGGCAGCTGCAGTTTCGTTGGTTATTTCGTCATTTTGAACAAGGTTTAGATCCTGTTGGTGTTTTGAATATTTAAGACTTCCGTTGATATTTTTATATACATTTTGGGGTTGCCGTTTTACAACGTCGAATTATAATATAACTTGATTTCGATATTATATTTGTTATTGTTCGTTATAATTTGTTATTTTGCGATCAATACTGTAAAGCCTTGGGTGATTTTGGATATGTGATCCGAGGTCACTGGCGGTAATATTCCTAAGGTAATTTAGGGGTGTTACAGTTATGGTATCGGAGCTAAAAGTTTTTTTAAAAACTCGAAACTTTTAAACCATTTTGTGCTTGTTTGAGTTTTATAAAACAAGAACTTGTTGTAAGAATTTTCTTTACTATAGGCCCTAAGTAAGGCTTATGATAATAATGTCTTTGAGAGATTTTCAACCACAACTATTTTGGTGGGATTTATTTCAAAAAGTATAATATTATATTATAACGGGTTTGAAATGGAAGACAGGTTCAAGTTTAACAATGAGTAAAATTTGGCTTATGAATTTTGTGTGTACTTCTTTTTCAAACTTCTGCCAACGCTAGTAGTCCAACCATTCATGCTTGCTATAGAAGATAGAATTTCTATATCGGAAAAGTCATAACATCTCCTTGTCTCTTTTCAGACAATGGTGTTTACTAGAGCCCAGCTTAGGATCCAGGAAGAATCTAAGACCGCTCCGACGATAAAGTCTGAGTCTGATTCCGTGAAGGTGGTCGAAAATGATGGCCCAGTAGTAGATTTCACTCCACCTGGAGAAGCCGTGGAGGACTTAGTGGCAGTTGAGACCACCGAGAAGGAGGACCCAATTGAGGATCCCGAATACGAGAGTGAGGGTGAAAGGGAAGTGCAATCCAAGAAACCCCCTAACCCCGAGGTCAGTGATGAAGATGAGGATCCAATCGAGGATTCAGAGAGTGAGGAGGAACCACTGGATCCCTATTATGAGAGTTGGGAAGAAAGGTATGGGCCAGATCACCCAGTTGGCGCCTTGTCTCCCACGTATACGCCTCTGTCTCCAGCTGCTTATGAGGCTAAGGGGATTTCTGGTGCTACACGGGAGGAGTACGACCCGACTTTACCACCAGTCGACGTGGATCCCTCTTCTGACTCTCTGCCTCTTCGACCCCAGGAAGGTCCAATCACTCAAGAGACGCTTGATGGGATGTCTACCCCAGAAGCAATGCGACTTATCAATGAGAAGACCGAACAAACCAGGTTGCTATTGCGACCTTGGGAGAGATACTTCGCTTGTGGCAGTGTTGAGCCACCGGTAACTAAGAGACCTCGTACTTGGGTAGAGTATATGTATTCTGAGGGCACGAGGCCACGTCAAGCTCGTGTGAATGTCCCGGTCTGCACGAGTATATGAAGGACTAGAAGGACTCTATAGACGACTTGAAGGCTGGAGCTCGAGACTTTGTGTTGACTCTCAACACTTGGCGAGAGCACGCTCACTCAATGTTGGATGAGCTAGAGGATGCCGATAAGTTCTTGGAGTCTCTTTGGGGGAAAACTTGGAAAGGCTCCGAGCCTCAGCAGGGCGATGTGAACAAGTCTGGAGAACCATCTGTGCCAGCTGAGGAGTCAAGGGACCCGAACCCTAAGAGACCCACGGATAAGTCTGGGGATGGGTTGCCTCTAAAGAAGAGGAAGACTGGAATGACCAGGGATTATATAGACCTGTTTCGGGCCCCTACGAAGGAGCAGTGAATCATAATTCTTTAGTGATTTCCTTTGTAGTATTTTTCCCACTTAGACAATAACGGAGCAGTAGTCTCCTAATGTTATTTCCTCTTTCCTTCTGGTTGTTGTTTGACATTTGGTGTGATTTCCATTAACGAAAAGTTGAGTTTATTAGATGGTTGTCTTAATTATTGCATCTAAAGTATTTATTAGTAGCAATTTATATTTTGACTGCTTAGACCTAATAAACGAAAACACAACTAGATGGGGGAACAATTAGTAGGAACCAAGCGGTTGTCGGAATTTCCAGTGACCATTCAGGGTCGGGAGTTCGAAGCTGACTTGATCTGTATAACCATGGCTCCATACGATATTATTCTCGGGATGGACTGGTTAACACGTCACGGGGCGGTAATCGACTTCAACACAAGGACAATGACAGTTTCATCTGGGGGCCAGTTTGTGTGTAAGTTCAAGGGTCGTAATGACGTCGATAACGTAAAGCTGATCAATGCGATGGCTGCGTTTAAGTTACTTCGACAAGGTTGTGTCGGGTACTTGTGTTATCTGGATAAAACCAAGAAGGATGAAGTCTTGGTTCACGATATTCCTACCGTGTGTGAATTTGTCGATGTTTTTCCGGAGGAAATTCCAGGATTACCCCCGAATCGTGACGTGGAGTTTACTATTGATTTGGAACCTGGTACGACGCCGATTTCCAAGGCACCTTATCGTATTGCTCCAGTGGAGATGCGTGAACTGAAGAATCAACTCGAGGAGTTGCTTGAGAAGGGCTATATAAGACCAAGTGCGTCACCATGGGGTGCTCCAGTCTTATTTGTCAAGAAGAAGGATGGTTCATTCCGGCTGTGTATTGATTACCGGGAATTGAACAAGGTCACGATAAAAAATAAATACCCATTACCGCGGATAGATGATCTTTTGGATCAGCTGCAAGGGGCTAAAGTCTTCTCCAAGATCGATTTGAGGTATGGTTATCATCAGCTCAAAATTCGTGAGGAGGATATTCCGAGGACTGCATTCCGGACAAGATATGGCCACTATGAATTCGTAGTCATGCCATTTGGACTTACCAATGCTCCAGCAATTTTCATGGATTTGATGCACAAATGTTTTCATCAGTATCTGGATAAGTTTGTGGTGGTGTTTATTGACGATATTTTGATCTACTCGCCAAATGAAGAAGTTCACGAGGAGCATCTTCGCATCGCATTATCTATCCTTGGACAAAATCAGCTATATGCTAAGTTGTCTAAGTGTGACTTCTGGTTGAGAGAAGTGGCTTTCTTAGGCCATGTGATCAATGAGAATGGGGTAATGGTTGACCCTCAGAAGATTGAAGCGGTAGCTGACTGGAAGCGGCCTCAGAATGTGAATGAGGTGTGCAGTTTTCTTGGACTTGCTGGCTATTACAGACGGTTTATAGAAGGGATTTTCAAAGATCGTTCTACCAATGACCGGATTACTCCGCAAGGTCCACAAGAAGTTTGTATGGGATGAGAAGTGTGAGGCTAGCTTTCAGAAATTGAAAGAGTGCCTGACGTCAGCACCTGCACTGGCACTGCCAGAAGGATCGGATGGGTATGTGGTCTACAATGATGCTTCAAAACAAGGTTTGGGATGTGTATTGATGCAGAAGGGGAAAGTTATTGCATACGCATCTCGGCAGTTGAAGCCTTACGAAGCGAACTACCCAACCCATGATCTGGAGTTAGCAGCTGTGGTCTTTGCATTAAAGATTTGGAGGCACTATCTATACGGTGTCAGATGTCATATCTTTACCGACCACAAGAGTCTAAAGTATGTTTTTACTCAGAAAGAGTTAAACATGAGGCAACGACGCTGGTTGGAGTTGCTCAAGGATTATGACATAGAGTTGTTGTATCATCCAGGCAAGGCTAATGTGATAGCAGATTCATTGAGCCGAAAGGCGCTGCATGAGACTATATTATCTCTTCTCACTGCTCAGATAGAATTGCAGCAAAGATTGTGTGAAGTAGAGGTCTTGTTTGGTCATCGACATGGACGTCTGAGTATGCATGAAATTCAGGCTATGTTGCTTGATCAGATCAATGAAAGACAAGTTGATGATGTGGTTTTGGTGAAATTGTGTAGCGAAGTTACGGATGGGAAAGCTCCAGGATTTGTGATTCAGGATGACGGATCCCTTTGGTTTCAGGACCGGATCTGCGTGCCTGATGATGTCAACATTCGTCAGCTAATCATGAGAGAGGCCCATTCCTCTGCTTATTCTGTACATCCGGGGTCCAGTAAGATGTACAAAGATCTGCGGAAGAAATTTTGGTGGCCCAATATGAAGTGGGATGTAGCAGAATTCGTGGCCAGATGTTTAACCTGTCAGAAGGTGAAAATTGAACATCGAAGGCCAGGTGGCGAATTGCAACCTCTTTCGGTGCCAGAATGGAAGTGGGAAGATATTGCAATGGACTTTGTGATGGGTTTGCCAAAGACTCGAGGTCAGAAGGATGCTATTTGGGTGATCATTGACCGGCTCACGAAAAGTGCTCATTTTGTGGCCATCAAGTCAACCTGGGGAACACATAAGCTCTCTGAAGTGTTTTTACACGAGGTTGTGTGCCTGCATGGTACACCCAAAACCATTGTTTCGGATCGCGATGGTCGATTCATGTCGAGATTCTGGAAAGAGTTGCACAAGGCAATGGGGACTGAGTTGAGATTCAGTGCTGTGTTTCATCCTCAAACGGATGGATAGTCGGAGAGAACAATCCAGACACTCGAAGATATGCTGAGAGCATGTGTGTTGGATCATCCGACCAGTTGGGAGAACAGTCTGAGTCTGATAGAATTCACATACAATAATAGTTGGCATTCCACCATCAAGATGGCTCCATTTGAAGCCTTGTATGGTCGGAAGTGCAGATCACCAATATGTTGGGATGAAAATGCTGACAAGATATTGTTAGGACATGAGTTGGTCGAAAGGACTGCCTCGGATATTGCTTTGATCAGACAAAGAATGCTTACCGCTCAGAGTCGACAAAAGTCTTACGCAGATTTAAAGCGAAGGAATGTCGAATTCGATGTTGGAGATAAGGTCTTCGTCAGGGTGTCGCCAACCAAGGGTGTGTTCGGGTTCGGGAAGCGTGTGAAGCTCAATCCACGCTATGTTGGACCATTTGAGATCCTTGACAGAGTCGGATCTTTGGCATACCGGTTGGCATTGCCACCTTCAGCACATCCGGTGCACAATGTGTTTCATGTCTCTTTGCTGAGGAAGTACGTGTCAGATGAGTCTCATGTTCTGAGTTATGACGACATCGAGATTCAGTCGAATGGTACATACGAGGAGATACTGATGCGTATCCTAGAGCGTCGAGAGAAACACCTGCGGAACAAGGTAGATCCATTGGTGAGGATTCTTTGGTCAAAGTCTGGAACCGAGGAGGTAACTTGGAAAACCTGGGAGACCGAGACTGATATGCATAGTCGTTTCCCTGAACTATTTTCGACTTAGTTTCGCGGTCGAAACTTTTTCTTAAGGGGGTAGTAATGTAATAACCCTCAGTTTCAGTAAGGGTATTTATGTAATTTTCCAAGTCTATTTATAATAAAGGAATATTGGTATTTATTTTCTCATTCCAAAAATAGAAATGAAATGGAGAATTTTAACATAAGCCATTACAACCTTAAAGTTGATTGTTATTTAAATTTTGGGTAACATTATGTCGTTACCAAATTTAAATAAAACTATAAGATTTAACCTAGAATATTTAAATCCAGTTTAACTTTTGTTAAGTGATTTAAATATGGTTAAAGCTATAGGAATTGTAACTTAAGCCTATCATAGCCTAAGTTAAGCATATTTTAGCCTTGATTAATTTTTCTAATATTAATTTTGGGCTAAAATAATTATAGAAACATAGAATTATTAAAATAATTAAGTTTGGAAAAGTTTGGGTAATTTTTGTAATTGTTCAAGAATTATTCAAGGGCATTTTTCCCCCAACTTGGACAGTTAGGGCCAAAAATGCAATTAAGCCAAAAGTGAGGGGGGCCCGATCGGGTACTGTTCATCTTCCCCCAGCTTCAGCCCAGCCGTGAGCTTCCATGGCTCTAATGGTGGAATTTCGCCGAATTGAACCTCCCTTAGGGCTCGTTTGGTTTAACTAACCCATGGGCTTTTTAGAGGAGGATTATACTCGCCCAACCCAAGTGGTTTCGGATGGTAACGATCAAAGACGAGATCGAATTTGAGTATTTATGGAAAGAGATTTTCGGTTTTAGCTTTATGGAAACGAAGAGAAATCGGGGCCATTACGAGATCGATTTCGTCCAAATTTTATATGGAAACGAATATCTCCCCGAGACCTTTCCAACCCCTATAAATAGGGCACCATTCATTGATATCTCAGCACCAAATTAATTCTCCAAAGCTCAAGAACCCTAGCTCTCGGCAACGCCTGTTCATCACCGAAATTCGTCGACTACCGTCCACCGTTGGAGTCGCCGCCACCACCAGAAGTTGCGCCTGGAAGTTAGCTTCCAAAGCCCTAAGGTCTCGCCTCCGATCACCCACCGCTCTAGCCGGAAAACCGCAACCTCCCTTGCGACGTCGATCCGAATTGGGTATTTTCGATTTATTAATTCGGTTTCTGATTTTATTTCATCATTATATAGTTTAATTAAGGTTAAATAAATTAATCTTAATTACTATATAATAAGATGAAATTATTCTGATTCTTTATAAAATCTGAATTAAAATTACTTGGTTATTATCTTAGACTATGAATGGTTATAATATTGACTTTTCATGGAGATAATATTTTGGAGTAAGATTTCTGGATTTATAAATAAATTGTGATATTTATTTATGTATGAAAATATTATTTAGAATATATGATTAATTGACTTTTAATCGTATAGATAATCATCCTATCGATTAAGCCTTGAGATTGAATTAATTTGAGATGTATTAATTCAATATTGAGACATATACCCTTCAAAATTCAGTTTTAAATAAATTATCTAATTATAATTTATTTTGTGTGTGATATGGGTATGTCTCGGATTCGCTTCTTGAACGGAAATAGAGCAGGGATTCAAGTTGCCACATGGAAACAACCATCCCCGCGATACCGCTCCTCTTTTGTGAATCAAGGCAAGTGGCGGTTCGCTCTTGCATATTTATTCCATTTTTACCTTAATTGCCAATGAATCGGTTGTGCTATTAAGTTGGAATAAATAATTCTTTTCTTGTTTGGGAACTTGTGTGAATAAATTGTGTGTTTAATTGAACCTTATTATTAGGTTGTATAATATGCTAGCTATGACCCTTATATATATTATTATTATTATAGGGTGCTAGTTATAATTGGTGTGGACTTGTTGTGCATTGGTGTGGAAATATAAATGCTAGTTTAGCACGAGTATTCGTAGGAACGCTATTTCCTTGCGAGGTTTAGTCATTTCTTTATAACTTGGAGTTAGGAGGATTATTGCCCTAATGCTTTTGGTCATGACCTACCCCTATCCGAATATAGGTGGTGGTGCACTTAGCTAGTGCCAATCTTCGGGATTTATTCCCAATCCTCGGGATTTATTCCCATCCTATATCTCATTGCGAGATCTGTTGTGGAAATTAAAAGCTTCAACGTAAAATGCACGTTTTGAAATTAAATAAGATAAGTGCCTCGTTGCACATAATTAATATACCCTCGGGCAAGAAGTACAACGTGGAAACTCGTCCGGACTTCTGTCTATGAAGGTTCTCTTATCAATCTGAATTCGCACAACACGCTTGCGGTGAGGTTGGTTAAGGACCCGATTATTCAAAGAAGTCAGTTTTCAAACCTTGTGTGAATTGTAATGTTCCTAAACAATCATAAGTATTCCTATAAGACTCATTACCTTTAGAGTCTTCTCTTCTTGCATTCCTATTCTTTCATTTCAGTGAGAGTATCTAGTTATGTATCATCTACCGGCTTTTATTCGATAGACAATGATAGTAACCGAACGCAATCACCAGAACCATTCTGTTTGAGCCCTTGTTTAGTCTTTCATTAGACTAACCAACCTTTCTCTTTGCTTGCATGGTTGGCTGGTGTCATCCGTCCTATACGGCATATCAGGTACAACTTCCCAAATTGAAGCCCTGGAACGAAGACGTTGAAGGCAGCTACAGTTTCTTTGGTTATTTCGTCATTTTGAACAAGGTTTAGATCCTGTTGCTGTTTTGAATATTTAAGACTTCCGCTGATATTTTTATATACATTTTGGGGTTGCCGTTTTACAACGTCGAATTATAATATAACTTGATTTCGATATTATATTTGTTATTGTTCGTTATAATTTGTTATTTTGCGATCAATATTGTAAAGCCTTGGGTGATTTTGGATATGTGATTTGAGGTCACTGGCGGTAATATTCCTAAGGTAATTTAGGGGTGTTACAGCTAACCCTAGCCCTCATCACAGCGTCAATCAAGTTGAAACCCTACTTTGAAGCCCACACTATCAAAGTAAGGACTAACTATCCTATCAAGAATATGATGAGCAAACCAGAGCTATCTGGGAGGATGACGAAGTGGGTAGTCCACCTTGCGGCTACGACAATCAACATGAGCCACACACAACAATCAAGTCGCGGGCTTTGGTAGATTTTGTGGCTGATTTTAGCCCAACCTTCGAAGAGCAGATCGTAGAAGAATTACTACAAGTTAGCGACACCGTCCCCCTAAAGTGGACGCCATACACCGACGGCATTTTCAATCAGAATTGTGTAGGACTAGGGGTTGTCCTAAAATCACCACATGGGGGGTAGGATAGCCCAAGCCATGCGATGCGAATTCAAAGCAACAAACAAAGAAGTAGAATATGAAGCACCCGTGACTGGCATCACCAATGTCAAGGAGACAGACATGAAGAACCTGGAAGTAATTTGAACCTCAATGCTAATCGTGAATTAAATCAATGGAGCCTATGTAGCTCTTGACTCGAAGATGACAGCTTATCTGGAAGTCGTTCGCGATATTATCAAGCATTTCGACATGTTCAACATTAAACAAGTTCCCAAAGATATCAACACAGAGGTCGACACGTTATCTAATCTCGGGTCCGTCATCGATCCAAGAGAATACCAGAAGATTCCCTTCCTACATGTAGAGATGTCCTCCATTAATAAGCTACCAACACGTCAATCCCAATGTAGGTCAGTTACTCTAGCGAATCTGAATCATGGATTATGCCATTCTATAACTGGCTCAAGCATGACGAGTTACCACCATACAAGAATGAGGCCTGACGACTTTGTGCCAAGTCGTCATCCTTCGCCTTCAAAGATGATGTGTTGCTCAAGTGGTCTACCACTGGATACTACCTAAGGTGTCTTTGAAAAGACAAAGTCCAAAACATGTTATAGGAACTTCATGATGGGGAATGTGACAATCACTCTGGTGGAAGGAACACTGCATTGCACGCCCACACAACAGGATATTATTGGCCTACTATGAAGAGAGATACCATCGACTATGCAAAGAACGTCAGAGGCACGGTCCAGTGTCTTATAACACCCCCAAATCTTAACCCATTTGGAAAGGTATTACCGCTAGTGACCTCGGTTTTCCTCACCGAAGCCACCCCAGGCTTTTACCGTTTAAATACAATTATGAAACACATATGATACAAAATCATAATATTATTCATATAAAACATGAGTCCCGGGATTACATCACAATCCCGAATAGGACAAACACAGAGTTTTAAACAAAGTACAGCGGAAGTCTTGATAAACAAATAATAGAGTAAATAAGTTACAGCGGAAGTCTTTCTTGAAATATTACAAAAAGGGTTGTGATCGTAATGATCACATGCCCAAGGATCTCAACCTGATTAAAAGATAATTATTAAAACATCAAAAATAACCGTCGTCTTCATAGTCAATCTAGTCTTCTCATATCTTCGCTCTATCTGATGTGCCGAATCGAATGGATGACACCAGCCAACAATGCAGATAAAAATTGCGGTTGGTTAGTCTAAATGAATAGACCATGCAAGGGTACAAAGCAGAAGGTTCTAAGTAGTCGTATTAGGTTAGACTTCTCGTCTCTCGAATAATAGTCGAGTATGCTTGTCAACCACCATACTCTACTTGAATATGACAAAAGGCATGCACAAGAGAAGATTCCAACTGAAGCAAATCTTATCGGAATATCCAAGAGAAGACTCCAACAGATTGAGTCTTTAACGAAGTATGACAAAGTCTGGAATATTTAAAGAATCACAGTATCGCATTCGAGCGATTTAAAACAGCTGACTTAGATGTTTTGGTTCACGACCAACCTCACCGCATACAACGAATTCAGATTGTAAAGAGAACGTACTCTGATCAAAAGTCGAGACGAGCTTTCCTAGCTGCACTATTGGCTTAGCTTCACTACTCGCCGAAGGTTTATTAAACATGTGCGTCAAGAGCACTTATCTTATTATATTCTAAAATGCGCATCACGTTATAGGCTTTTAAATGTATAAACCACTAGTGGAACTATACATCTTGATATGCGTTTCGTCTGAGAGTGACGCATACCGAAGGGATGAAATCCCGAGTTTGTGGCACTAGCTAAGTGCACCTACCTCTATACTCGTGTATCAGAGGTTGGGTCATGACCGTAAATATGGTATTAGGTGGGGACGAGCCACCTCTCTACCTGATTATAAAGAAACGACTGGACCTGGCAGGGCCCTAGTAACGTTCCTAACTACTAGTGCTAACTAAACAGTTCAAGCACAACAATAGTTCACAACAAATCCACATAAATTCCATCAAGGCGATCATAAATATATATTCATAATAGCGTTGTTCTAACAGATATACAACCTATTATAATATCATATTTTAGTTTTCCAAATCAGTTTAAACAAAACCGTTTCCAGACAAACGCAATAATCATTCCAAATTAATTACTCAATTAAACAACTGATAATTAAAGAAAGCATGAAATGATGAGCAAGAGCGAACCGCCACTTGCCTTAAATCCGCAGAAGCTTAAACGAAGCTAGGTACGACGATAACTGGTTTCCGGGCTCGAAGCAGGGACAGATCTGGCAACACAGATTCCTTCGGAACGACTCATAAAGAAACCCTAAGTTAGATTCGACGATAACGAGTACGAATCTAAAGAATAACGAAAGAAATCGAAAGGAATAAAGTCTGATCGAAAGCCACAGAAGCCAAAGCCGAACATGGCTAAGGGTTCTAGGCGGCGGTCGCCGCCTGCCTTACGGCGGGCACCGCCTGTTCATGGCGGCGGTCGCCACCAGCCTTACGGCTGGT
The DNA here is from genome assembly GCA_027886185.1 of Rheum nobile. Lineage (NCBI taxonomy): Eukaryota > Viridiplantae > Streptophyta > Magnoliopsida > Caryophyllales > Polygonaceae > Rheum > Rheum nobile. Next base: position 1,279,664 of record WOAB01000025.1, on the reverse strand, counting down.
GCCGCTATGAACATCGGAAAATTATAACGAGAACTTAAAACTCACCGACGGCGAGCGATTTGGTCCTCTTTTGCCTTGCTTTGGATTCTAAGCTTCTATGGGCCTCCAAAGATTCTCTTGGCAACTGGAAACAACACCAATGGAGCTCCGGCGATCGGCTTCCAAATCTCCGGCGAGAGCTCACAATTCCGACGAGACAAATTTGAGGATTTTGAGCTTGATTCTGTGCTCAATCCGATCCCCAATCATCTCAATTTATAGCCCAGCCTCAAGAAGGGATAAGAATGCCAGCCAAACCATGTGGAAGGCCACAATTCGGGCGTCGTCAGACCTCCGGCAGCTACAGGGCTACTCCGGCGGCGGTCGTCGGTGACAACTTCTGGTCGCCGCTTCCCAAGCTCCATGGCGGCGGGGTGATGGCGGCGGTCGCCGCCACTAGGCAGCGGTCGTCGCCCCTAGGCCACCTGGCGAGACGAAGGTGAGACGAAGGTGCCGATGAGTTGACCGGCGGCGGTCGCCGCCAAACCCACGGCGGGCGCCGCCAGGTCAGCTCTTATCCGATCAGGTTTTGGATTAAATTGGCTTAGCCCGGGATAAAAATAATCATGCACGAACGAGTATTAAGTCCCAAAGTATGTCGACTATATATTATTTCACTGAGAAAAATATTACAGAAATTGAGAACATTACAGAATGTCTTAAACTATCTGAAATTAATCCGACGTACAAAACGGGCATTCGGGAATAATCCCAAAACTCCAAAATATCCTTACAGAAATACGGGTTATCACATGTCTCATCAACCATCCAAAGATCTGCATCCAATATCATCCCCTTGGCCCTTCATTAAGTGGGAAATGGACATTGTTGAAAAGCTACCAGTCGCGTCTGGCCAACTAGTCTTCATGCTCGCCGCGATGGACTACTTTTCTAAGTGGATCGAGGCTGAGGCGTTCAAAGAGATCAAAGACTCACATGTCATATCCTTCATAAGAAGAAACATCTTGAGTCGATTCAGTGTCCCCGACACCATTGTCTGTGACAACGGGTCGAAATTAATAAGCAATCAGATCTACGAGTTCTGCTATGACTTGGGCATCAAACTCGTTGCGTTGATGCCACGCTACCCACAGGCTAACGGTCAAGTTGTATCCAACAACAAAGTTATCATCAACAATATGAAGAAGAGGCTCAAGAAAGCAAAAGGCTTATGGGCAGATGAGATACCATCCATCATGTGGTTAGATCGCACAACGCCAAAAACCGCGATAGGTAGAACACCTTTCTCTTTAGTGTTTGGAAGTGAAGCTATTTTGCCTGTTGAAGTGCAGGTCCTCACAGCTCGCTATCGCCTCCTCACGGAAGAAAGAAACACGTCCCTCATGACATTCATCCTAGACATCGTCGACGATCTACACAATGACTCTTCCATCAGGATGGCGACGTACGAACAAGGGGTCGCCAGGAGTTATAATCGCAATGTAAGGATGAAAGTGTTCCTAGTTGGGGATTGGGTTTTGCACAAAGTGTTTCAAAACACAAGGAAGGAGAACACTGAAAAACTAGGACCCACTTGGGAAGGTCCCTACCAGATCACTAAGGTAGTCGGGCAAGGTGCTTATGAGTTGGCAAATCAAGAAGGCGTTCTCGTCATCCGGAGCTAGAACGCGACACACATTAAGATGTACTAGTTCTAATCCACCTTACATTCCATGCATGTTACTTATTGAAAATCAATTCATTCAATAAAAGCAAGCGATTATTTTCATTATCCCTATGCTACATTCCCACCCTTGGGGCAACGCGTGGTGGAGCTATATCTACGTTGTTCCCTTGGACCTTTGTTATGACGCCATAGGCTGAGCCAGTCATACTCCCCGTTGAGTTACGTTATGACACCATTATATATACCGACGTTGTTCCCTTGGAGCTTTGTCATGACGCCACTTTCGTCCTCGTTGATGTCACCAGGCTATATCGACCACACCCCTCGCTGGGTTACGTCGTGACGCCATAGGCTATATCAATTACACACCTTGGGTTACGCTGTGATGACTTAGGCTAAACCAGTCACACTACCCGCTGAGTTACGCCATGACGTCATAGGCTAAACTAATCACACTCCCCGCTGAGTTACGCCATGACGCCTTAGGCTAAACAAGTCACACTCTCCGCCGAGTTACACCATGACGCCATCAACTATATCGGTCACTCTCCTTGAGTTATGCCGTGACGCTTCCTAAACTCGACACGATTTTCGAGACAAAAGACAAAATCTAGCTATTTATGTGGCCCCAACTAGGGAAAGAAATGAAAAAAGGGACGCCCACAAAGAAAAAAATACGTCCAGTTGGATAAGTCGTATCGCACTTCTCCACATAGGTCCTTGACCTTGTCGGTACCGCCTCTATGACATATGCGCATGGGTTCCAAACCCGACATTCGACTTTAAACAATCTCCCCTGAGGCTATGCTTGGTCGAGCTACATCGCACGTTCGTCTATATCAGTCACACCCTTTGGGTTATGGTGTGACGCCATAGGCTAAACCGATCACACTCCCCATTGAGTTACTTCATGACGCCATTAGCTATATCGATTGCACACCTCGCTAAGTTACACTGTGACGCTATTTCTATGACCCTGGCGGTCATTTGTGAATATTGTGACGCAAATCCCGCAATCCATAATATTTCCTTGACCCCTGACGGTCATCTACAAATATCGCAACACGAATCCCATGATCATTCTTATCTCCGTGACCCTCGATGGTCACCCATAGGTCTCGCGACGTGAATCCCGCGACCTTTGATGCCTGATGGTCATTTACACAAATCGCAACGCGAATTCGACGATCAGGTTATATGCTACAAGGCTCTTAACTATGTGGCCATTAATGTCTCAATGACAATATTCTCTCCATCTTTGCTCAACACCATCGTGTTTACCTCAAGTAACATGTTTTACATATTGTCCTAGATAGTATAGTATTTTTACCCGCTATCTCTTAACGTAGTCCCAGGTGAAATTCAATCAAGGCAAGATTACATTTCAGCATATCTATACTAAGTCTCTACACATATAGACATTATTGCTCACCTTTGATTCAAAGCGAGAGGAGCATGGAAGGCAAGGCATTAAGAAAGCAAGCATTATGATCAAAGAAGTTGATTATATTGCTTATTCGTAAGAGATACGATGTCCTATTCTACTTAGCTTATGCTTTTCAAAGATTATTACATCTACTATTGCTTCCAAATCTTCAACATCCTCATCGCGATCGATCCCATCATCGTCAAGATGCCTTTCTAGATGCACAATTTTGATCATCGTCGTCTTCAAAGCATGGCTACACCTTGCTCTTTTCCAAGTCTTGATGTACCTGCACAGTCAAAGGAAACACGCATGCATCACATACAAGCAAGGTATGAAACGAATACTACTTAACCCCGTTCCCACAAATAGGGGAAAAATACATTGTCAAACCACCCAAGAGGGTGGGCCCAAATGTTTAAACACCGTCCCACTACGGGCGACGGTCACCATAAACAATATCCAAAAATCCTTAAAAACATTCATGAAGTGGTGGGAGACTCCAGATTGTCTTCCTTTACCACGAGATCCTACTTATCTGCGACACCATAGGCTAAACCGATCACACTCCCCGTTGAGTTACGTTGTGGCGTCATTAGCTTTACCGGTTACACTCCCCGTTGAGTTATGTTGTGACAACATTTCTATGACCCCCGATGTCATATGTGAATATCGTGAAGCGAATCTCACGATCAACCTTATTTCCATGATTCTGACGATCACCTACGAATGTCGCGACGCAAATCCCGCAATCAGTCTTATCTGCGTGACCCCCGACGGTCATCCATAGGTCTCGGGACGTCATTTACACAAATCACAACACGAATTTCGCGATCAGGTTATGTGCTACAAGGCTCTTAACTTTGTGGCTATTAACATGTCAATGACAATATTCTCTCCATCTTTTCTCAACGCCATCGTGTTTACCTCAGGTAACATGTCTTACATATTGTCCTAGATAGTATAGTATTTGTGTCCGCTATCTCTTAATGCAGTCCCAGGAGAAATTCAATCAAGCAAGATTACTTTTCAACATGTCTATACTAAGTCTCTACGCATATAGACAACAATATTGCTCACCTTCGATTCATAGAGAGAAGAGCATGGAAGGCAAGTCATTAAGGAAGCAAGCATTATGATAAAAAAGTTTATTTTATTGATCATTCGTAAGAGATACGATGTCCTATTCTACTTAGCTTATGCTTTACAAAGCTTATTACATCTACTATTGCTTCAAAATCTTCAACATCATCATCGCAATTTGGTCTGGACCACTGTCATTCTTGGATCAATCACTGATACAAACACATTAGTAGAGAAGATGGTGGATCCATTGCAATAGCTTCGAGCCAGTAATAGAGTAGTCAGACTAAGACTTTGTGTTTTTGTAGTACTTATTCTCAGTGAAACTTGATCAAGTATATTGTCAGTACGACATATACAGGCCCAAACGATAAGACGTACAAGGGATCTTGGGTGATGAACATGAAACATGAAGACGGAACAATGAGGTACGAGACCAGGGACTATTACGACGGGGAGTGGCGACATGGGTTGTAAGAAGGATAGGGCAAGTATCAATGGTACAATGGTAATACATATGAAGGGGAGTGGAAGAAAGGTCTGATTTGTGGGCAGAGGAAAATGACTTCGGCTAGTGGCAATCATTTTGAAGGGAATTGGGTTGATGGGGTGCCTTCTGGAGGAGGTGTGTTTAGGTGGCAAAATGGGAGCTATTATGATGGTTATTGGAGCAAAGATTCCAAGGATCAGATTGTTTGTTTCTAACCATCAAAGGGGTCGGCGACACAAATAATGAGTTGGGATCCCCATATGTTGTACAGATGTTGTTAGAGATGTCTTTATATATCCTACTGACAAGATAGTCTTCTCTTATTCACCGCGATGAGGATGTTGATGATGATGGGACCGATCGCGATCGATCCCATAATTGTACAAGGATCCATCACTCGCCTTCTCCAAGTAGTTTTCTCTTTATTGTCGCGATCTTCTCCGCCGTAGATTCAGCCCGCCTAGTCCTTGAAGCTACATGTACAACCAAACAGTCATGTGTTAGAAACATGATTAACGCGTCAAAAGAGAGGAAAGAGTTAGAAACTCACACATTTTTGGAGGAGGTGTTGCGTCAACTTCTTCAACCACTAGCTTAGGGAGAGGAACCTCTACAAACGTCCTCTCCAACGCCGACAACTCAAGGATCCTCTCGAGAATCTTCTCATACTCCGCCCTCGGTTGGATCTCCTCTCTATTCACTGTCAAGGAAAGAAAGTAGGGAACATAATTAATCAACTTCAGAGCAAACGAATCAGGAATGACACAAAGTTACTCTCTTTACGCCATGCTTGGAGCAAGAAGTCGCATTCATCTCCCAGAGTATCATGCTTAATGAAGAAGAATCTATTAGACCAGACGCGACCATTTTTCGTCGCGTCAATCACCAACGCCAACTTGCCAGACCTCGACTTTAGAGGTGTAAATGGGTAGGGTGATGGATGGGTGGAGTCACTTATCACCTGACCCATGAAGTTAAATCCTCCACCTGACCCACACATCACCCGCGAAACATTTCACCCACATTTGTCCATCCATCACCCATGGGCAATTCGGATAAGTCAGGTCAACCGCATAACATTTTTATTAATACTTTTTAATTATTTAAATGTAATAAAATACATGATTAAGTGCAAAATATAACTTATTTTCTTTAACTTATGAAAATATGTGTTCTAAATATAGGATTTGATGGATGTTAATAGAAAATATTCCTAAAATATTCAACTTTTAAACATAAAAACAAAAATTAAAAGCCATATATTTTAATAAAATAGAATTAGAACTACAATTGTCGACGGATGAACGGATGGGTGGGTGAAGTGCGAGTGATGGATCGGGTGATGAGTGAGATGTACATCACCCATCACCCACCCGTCATCCATTTCACCTGATCCATCAACCATCCATCACCCGGTTTACTTTGGATGATCATCCATATATTCGGTTTGGATTTTCCGAGTGGGTTGGTCACCCATGGGTGATTTCCAGCCCTACTCGACTTTAAGGTAACACGACCTTGTCTGCACATAGCGATGTAGTAAGAATGGAGGAGATCTGGGATTGCGAAAGGAATATAATGAGCGGCGATGATACGATCCAAGGTTAGCAAAATCCTCCAAGTCTAAGGGAGAATTTGGCCAATGTTGCTTTCTAAGGCTGTTAGGAAGGAGTGAACAAGGGGTGAGAAGGGTAGCCTATGGCCGATTTATTGAAGATGTTTCCCATGCTCAAAATCGATTCGCTTGCCAAACGTCTTAGGGGTATTGTTAGGGTGCTATGATCGTTTCCACACAAAGGGCCCTAACGCGTAGAGATGTGAAGACACGGATCATCATCAACGGTGTTACAAGAAGGCGATATAGAGAAGACCGTCATGAAGAGTTGTAAAGGTTGAGCGTCAAGCGACACGACTGAGAAGATATTGTTTCCATATATATGACGCGCCCTAATTCTGGAAGACGGTGATAGTTGGCATTATCTATACGTAGAAGATCCAACACATTGTAGATATAATTTCCTTGTTTGATATAAAAAAATATTTTCTACCATGTTTGTTTATTTTATATTAAGCTCCCGGCTAAGATATTATCTTATTTTTTATGGTAAGATCCTATTCCTTGTAGGACTACCTTTGAACCTATATATAAGGAGGGTGCCAAGACGTTGTAAATCATGATCCATTAGATATGTGGCAATCATACTCTCATGCATGTTTATTCTAAACACAATCTCTATTTATTCTCAAAGTACTTGTTCTTTTTAGCCTATGTATAATCTTTGATCCTATACTCCACAAATAAAGTGGATAGCGTCACGATACGAAATCTGCCTAAACCATTGTACATTTTTGTATATCTGTGCACAAAGTTTTTTTAAGCGTGCCAACGGATTTTATTTTGAAAGAACGCGAATTATACAGGAAAAATACGACCGTGCCATTTTTACCCTTTTGATGAAGAACAAATCTGGAGCATTTATTTGTTAAAATCTGATGGCTGAAACTTGTCCAAACTTCCACACCTGATAAATCGTTCGCACCCATCACATTTTCAACTTTTAAATAAGATATATATTGTTTTGTTTTAAAAGAACAAAAAATATATTCATTGGTGAATAATAATATACAAAATCTAATAATAAATTATTGAAATGTACCATGAATATAATGATAAAGTATATATTAGAAAAATACTTTAATTATTTAATTTGAAAGTTGCTTTTATAAATAATATTTTATTAAACACATCATTTTCAACATCATGTTGTTATGAAGAGGTAGTTGTGAAGAAAGTGAGTATGGGGTGTGGAATAGTGCGGAGGTGAAGTAGATGTTTGGACAAATTTTGTTTACATATCGGCTACAGAAAATGCCATGTGGCTCATTATTTTATGAAGACCCGGCTTCTCAATTATTGTATTGCAAAGATAACTAGTGTAAGTTTTGTGCTTTTATATGGCCATATGGGTAATATGTATATTTGTCAGGGAAAATAAATTTTAGAATGTATAATTAATGTTGTTATAAGTTTTTTGACACTCACAATTATATTGAATGAGAAAAGGTTATGATAAAACTAACCAGACTTAGTGATACCTTTTACATCATCTAAAAGCAAACTAGATATATTATTAGGGAGTTCAAATATAACATGTAAATCAACAAAAAAAAAAACAACAGAATCAAGAGCATCTGCAACATCATTAGCTTCCCGAAAAATATGACAAAAAAATGAAATTGTAAAATTGATCCCAAAAAAGAAGAAAATGTAAAAAAACACCCCATTTTGATGTTTAGATTGCAAAAATATATGTTTTTGTACACAAATGTACTATTTTTTGTTTCTTTGGGGTAAAAATGACTAACTTTTTTTAAAATTTACCGCAATTGTTTGGAAATGTTGAATTAAGAAAAGATAAATTATAATTTTATTTTTAGAACATGAAGCAGTGCAAGTGCCCCTGCGAGAGAGTTTATTTAAGATAAAGAAGAGTTTGCCTCAAAAGAGGCTACAAAATCAACCATAAGAAGATCAATAAGACCAACTAGAGGAGCACCAAATTCAGCAAAAGAAGTAGACATAAGCAAGGCATGATTTGCTAAAAACACAACAACGAAATTTGCGGAAACATGAACATGGGCAATCCGAATTTGTCCATTGGCATTTTTTACAATCTCTCAACATCGTTCCAAAAGAGAGAAGTCTCGGTGAACCTTCAAGGTAGTGGAAGAGATAAGCAAACAGGCTCGAAGGGAATTTGACTCAAGTACCACCCATGTAATTCCCATTTGTGCAGCAATGCGAAGGCCATGAAGGATCGCTCGCAATTAAGCAATCAAGGCCCTGAACACCACACAAGAATGTAAAGGCCCGAACGAATGAGTCCGACTCATCTTGGAAAAGACCACCACCACCCGCAACACCAGGGGTACCCTTAGAAACAACATTAGTGTTAAGAGTGATCCAACCAAGAGGTGGAGGAGTCCATTCAGCGTGAGCACCAGAAGAGACCGTGGCCGATGAAGCATGGACCGAGGCCAGACCAGGAAACAAATTTGACTTACCAAAAAGCATTAACAAGAGAGGAAACAATTAGCAAAAGCCTCGTACTATCAGCAACATTCCAAAAGATGAAACTATTCCGACATTTCTAGGAGTGCCAAAGCATGTAACCAAAGATGGAGCTCCACCACCGTTCTTAAGGTTGTTTGAAATCCAGATTTGTACCACATTTGGTGTTATTTTAAATTTCTTTTACCTTATCTTTTGTGCGAGAGTGATTTTTGGGGAAAACACACAAGTTTTAAGACTTTTCATATAAAAATATAGAGTTTGGATCATATGCGGAGCACTCTTCCCGTGCGGACGTGCAGAGCATGCACTTTTGGGTCTTATTTGTGCACTTTAACGTCTTATTTGTGCACTTTTTCAAAAAAAAAAAAAATTCGTTTTCAAATTTTTTTCCAAGCATTTTTCAAAATTTTTGCAAAAGTGCACAAATAAGGCCCAAAAGTGCACAAATAAGGCCCTATAGTGCATGTCCGCACGTCCGCACGGAAAGAGTGCTCCGTACCGGAACTGCACTCTAAAAATATAAACTACTGTAAAAGACAAATTAGTTTAGAAAATTTTCAATTTTCATAAACCATAATCTAAAGGTTTTATCTAAAAACATATCAACATCCCTAATTTCGATTTTGGTGTTCACAACTCAATCTCTCATCGCTGTCGTGCCTACAACCTTCCTTCATCCGCATCCTACATTTTCTTTCTATAATAAAAGTTATCATTAGCCCCCCTTTTGATTTTCTCTTATATTTATTTGTAATCAATTGTTTTTTTTTCGAAATTAAAAGAAGGCAAATTAGCAAAAAATGCCTACTTTCACTATGGGGTTTGTAAGAATACCTACATTTAAAACAATTGCACTATATATATATAAATTGCACATATGCCTAATTTGTTTGCATAAATTCCAACTTTTAATGGATAATGTAATATAAAAAATATAAAATAAATTTATAATAAATATTTTAATGTGTTATTAATTAATTTTTGAACCAAATGAAATCATTGTCCCAAAATTTCACTATTCATAACTTCACTCCAAAAGTTTTGCATTGCCGCCTCTTCTTCGTTCCCAAATCTCTGTCAATTTTCATGTTTGCACAAACCCAGAACAAGAACATAAACAAATCTCCCAAGCGATTTCCTCAAATCTATGTAATCCAGTTGGAAAATAGAGAAATCTCGCAACCCAGGAAAACCCTAAAACCCAATTTAAAAGATGGTGAAGACCAGGGCATGGAAGAGTTCGGCATGAAATGACGATAGGCTTCGTGCTAAGGGTAAGAGGAAAATCGACTCTTCTGATGAAGAAGCAACACCGAAGGTCGTGAGAAATATGAGCTAGATGAAGAGGAAGAACCCAGTCTAGTGGTGTCCATGCATGAGAAGAAGAAGAAAAGTGGGGCGAGGGGGGGTGGAAGAATCAAACTCCATAAGGTCTTCAAAAGAACTTGGCGAGGTTAGTTCATATTGAAATTCTTCATCTTTTGAGGAGAAAATTTGGACAATATGCTACTACATGCTAGGTCTAAAGTTTTTTGTTGAAATTTGTTTCTTTAGTGACGTGTTATTGTTTTTGGTTCAAAATTTTGTTTGATGATTTTGTAACAAGTTCTCGGCTTCTCAAATTTGTCAGTCAAAATCACTTTTTTGTCAAACTTAATAGATGTGTAGTTAGGTTAATAATGAAAAAAAGATGATGAATCACCCTATAAAACGTATATTTGAAGTTTTGCCCTATTGAAGTGCAATTACCCCATGTGTTAAATATGTAATTCGCCTAGGTATGTTCATTGTTTGAGGAATCTGGCAATTTTGATGTATGATTAAGATGTGCTTAAGATGTGGTTTGTGTTCTTGTTTAGACTATATGAGATAAATGACCTAAAAAACTTCATACTAGCCTAAAAAATTTCATACTAGCCTGAAAAATAGTCTTTTTCCAGGAAAACATATTTTTGAAGTGTAGATGTTATTCTTTATTATTGCTTTGTGGGTTTGATTTAATGTCATGTATTTGTGAATGCAAATTTTTTTACAGATAAAGTACACGTGGGATAGGAAGGATATGTTTTATGGTGGGATAAATAAGAATTCAAGGTTTGCTTATCTGCAAATGATTGAGAACACGCTTAGTGTTGGAGACTGAAAAAGGATTCTAGAGGGGCCTTTTGAGGGGATTGTAAAGATAAGGAAGAACTTGAAATTGTCAGCACAACTCGTGCAACATGTGTTGTATAGGCAACTGGAGACAACCGGACTATAATCGTGTCGTTTTTCAATAGAAGAGTTTAGGCTTATAAACGGATTAAATTGCGACATCTCGGATGAGGAGGACACAATATATGACAAGGCTGAAGTGTGCCAATTTTTCAATGTGAAGAGTATTACAATATCTCAGCTTTTAAATAGATTCATCTCATGTTGTTAGGACACCATATTCAAACTAAAGATGGAATTGTTATTAATTGTTAAGGGTGTGTATTGGGAGGTGATAAGAAGAGAAAGGTCAAACCTTCACATGTGAAGTTGATTCAAAACTTGGATCGTTTCAACAACTTCCCATGGGGTAGGAGTGCTTATATGAACATGAATAAGAGTTTGTCTACTATTTTGGATTCAAGATTGGAGTCAGTGCAGCTTAATTACAAAATTAGCAAGATCGGGTTACACTATAATGGGTTTTCCAATGGTGTTTCAAGTAAAATGTAAGTAGTTAAATCAATACATTTGCAGTTTAATTTGTTGTTCATACTTGTTGTCTAATTATAGTTTTATTTTGTTTTAGATTTGGTTATATGAGGCAGTGCCACACCTTGGCAGCAAGTTTGCACAAAGGCTTAGGAATCATATTCTTCCACGAGGTTTGATGTGGCTAAAAAAAAGTAGACCGAACATGGATTCAATTGTGGATGCCTTAAGGGGAGGTATGTTGTGGAACAAACCCTTGTGGAAAAGGAAGGAGAGGACTTGGGAGAAAGTTGTTACTTCCTAGGGGAGTGTAGAGACAAATTCCTTGATGACATTATGAAGAGGTTAAATCCCAACAAAAGAGGAGTCTTGGTGGTAAGAAGGAAAGGAAAGGTGGTAAAAGGCAGACTACAAAGATTGATGTATTAGACCTAAGACAACTAATGACTTGCTTGAATGAATTGGTGGAAAGGATGCAGAGAATTAAGGATGGCTTCATACAGTCAAGGGAGAAATGCCTTGGGTCCAGGAAAAGAATGAGAGACAAAGCTGGTTCGAAAAAAGTATATTCATCCAGTAATGAAGAGGATAAAAGTGAGGTATTTCATTTCATAAGTGCTTATGTGTATATATTTAGACTTATCATTTGCACAATGAAGGCTTAATATTTATTTATATATATATATATGTTTACAAGAGTCAGAGAGTGAGGATGATGAAATTGTAGAGAGTGATGCTCATCCTAACATTAAAGAACACCAATAGAGCATAAGGAATGCCATTTCAAAAGATGAAACAAAGTGTGAAGGTGAAAAAGAGGTAGGCTCTTCATTATACACCCGTTATCTTTTTTGCACTAATGCTGGTTAAATAAAATTCAGAGCAAATTTTACAAAGTTCTGGTCCTATTTTATGTTTCTCAAGGCAGTGATGATGAAGAGCATGTTCTGAGGAGGGAGGATGAATTGGATACTTTGGTGAGGAATGAGGTTGGACAGAATGAAGAGTGAGATCCCATGCAAGAAGATGAGCAAGTAAAAGAGAAGGAGGATGAAGAAGGTGTAATGGTGTCTGGTTATATGGACATTGAGGTTGCAGATGTATCCTTAGAGGTAAGTACAATAACATTACCATGATATCCGAAAAATATTTGACAACTGATAAAACCATGTGGCTACATGAACTCATAATTGTGTAATGTGGTGTGGCTATTTCTTTGAGGGTGCTTCAGGAGTCCATGAGCAATCAGTTCATGACTTGGATTTGAACAAGCTAGGAGTGACAAGCAGTGTCCTACCCAATGAAGGGTATGAAATGGGCGAGTACAATGCACTGTCAATACTTCTTGAGATGGCTACACACATGCAGGAAGCGGATAAAGAAGCAGGTTCTTCTTAAACAATTAATAGTATAGTGGAAATGGTTGGGAATGAGACACATGGAGATGACAAGGGAGAAAATCTGGTGCTATATGAGTTTGTAACACAAGGAGATGGTGATGCACAATAAAGGACTAAGGAGGAGACCCAAGTAGGAGATGAGGTAAGAAATCAAGTGCAATCACAAGAGGTAACACATGAAGGGACTAATCAAAGGCCTGATGTTGTAATACATACAGATGGTGATGCACATGGAAGGACTAAAGGGAAGACGCAAGGTGGTGAGGAGGGAGGAAATGAGGTGCAAGAATAAGAGCTGAAACAGAAAGAGGTAAGGATGATGGAAGTGAGGTGCAACCAGAGGAGGTAATAAAGGCGGAGCGGAAAGGTGAAGGAGGGAGAAAGTCAGGTGAGGAGGTCAGAAGTCAGGTGAGGGAGGGAGGAACTCAGGTGCAACAAGAGGAGGAATCACATGTACTTGATAAAGAGGTGGATGTAAAGAAAGGAAAAGGGGCAAAGAAGAGAGGAAAGGTGAAGAGTAGTACACCAATGAAGAGGATCCTTCCAAATCGCACTCAAAAGCTTTTTACATGCAAACTCACCTTTGCGCAATTTGAAAGAGAAATAATTAATGCGGAAGATTACAATAAATTCCAAAGTACTGAGGATGACAAATTTAGTGAAATGGATGCATGATTGGAGGTTAGTAATTAAACCAAACTTAATGATTTGTTGCCATTATACCTCATAAGTGTTTTTGTGTGTTCTAATCCATTCTCACCGCAGTGTTGAACCCCGAGTTGGCCCTACTGGGATTCCCATGGAGAAGGATGTTTTTCAAAAAGTCCTTGAGATTAAGAACTAGTTGCACAATGAGGTAATATTCCACTACAAATTCGTCTTTACTTTAGCAAATGCAACATCCTCTTCATTGTAGACATTAACATCTGTGAACAATTTCAGCATATGGAGCAAATGTTGTACTTCCTTCGTCAACGTATCTCACAAGATCTTGCGTAGTACGTGAAGGTGATAGTATTTGACACATTCTGGATAACCTTCATCACCACGGAGCTCGAGCACGTTAGGAACAACTATCCAAAAGTTGGTGAAGACGTACTGATAAAGTATATGAAAGGTGAATCACTGGCTAATTTTTCCAAGAGTTGGGATGAGGCCCACGGCCCACCACATATATATGCCCTTCAACATCAAGTTTAAGCATTGGGTTGCATTAGAGATTGAGCTCTGCGAATGGTGTATTACTGTGTAGGACTCCGACGTAAATCTGTACATAGACAAGGATGTGGTTGAACATATTGCGCCAGTGACCGAGGTTATTCCATTTTATGTCAAGTATTACGAGCCTTTGGCCAAGAGATGTTCATCACTTCATGACAACCCAATGTCTGTGACGCGGCCAAAGTACAATAAGACAAACAAGCGTGGGTAAGTACCCTTGACATACAATACAAAGTCTTGTATTAAATCATATATATATGCCAAGTCTTGATTTTGTATTTTGCATAGGAGATTGTGGGGTGTACTCTCTCAAGTACATTGAATTGTTGGCCTATAGAATGTCGAATGTCGATCTTGTGGCCGACAAGTTCATAGATCGATTCAAAAACCAAATGGCGCATAACATGTTTAGATGTACTTGGGAGAGTTCGTGAAAGAGTGTATGAAAGGCATGATAGATGGATTTTTGTAATTCAATAATATATGTATTTATGATACTTTGTGATCATTTTTTTTGATAGTTTGTCACCCTTCATTTCGTCTTTTTGTGGCCAAGGTTATGTAAATTTTTCAAGGAAGTTTCTTTGTTCTTTGAACATATTCGACCTGTCAGCTTTGTTAGGCCATATTCAGTCTAGAACGTGTAGATATTTCAAGCAAGTCAGCTTTTTTGATTTGACCACTGCAAAGTACATTATCTTAATTTCCACTAATTAATTTTTTTACTTCCCCAATTACCTGCCATTAACACTGAAAATCTGACAATAACATTGGCCCTTCTGTTGGCAGAAACACTCACCTCGTCTCCACTCTCTCTTCTTATTACCCTCTCACTCCTCCACACCCAAACCAATTTGCTAACCTTAACCCCACTCCCCAAGAAATGGCTCCCGATTTGTACACTAAAGAGCATCTTCAAGTGTACACGGACGACATCTTTACCCCAAGCTCTGGAGACATGGCCTTATTGACCACCCACATTTACATTGGTGGTAGAACGAGGCCTTGGAAGGTCCTTGGACATGGTGAACTACCAGGGGAGTCAATCCTTGTTCTTTGAACAAGTTTCTGAAACAAGCCTCCGATACCTTCTGTCGCTGCAGACCGAGGAGTACGTGGTGGACCTGGCTCGTCTAGGCAAGAAGGTCGCCGACATCAAGGAGATTGTGGTTCGCGATGGCCTGGTGGGATGAAACCTCCAATGCCTTGTCTTGCATGCCGACCATGAGATCTACAATATATTTTGTTTTTTCAGGAAGCCATTGTGTGCAACTTTTATCAGTGTTTTTTAATGGTTTGCGATGTATGAAGATGAGACAATCCATGGATTTTGGAATGCTTCTCCCCATGAAATGAATATTAAGATCTATTTTAAATTTTTCAGAGGTATGTTTACTTTTTCAGAACATATAAATGCTTTGTCAGGTCAATACTCTGTAATAATGACTAAAATCAAATAAACAAGGTTTGGTTCCATAATGACTAAAATATTGCCTTGCTATTTTTCGATACGGTTTCTATGAACCACCATCCAGTAACCGCTATTTTGTTGTAAAAAGGGCAAACCTTTTTCTTTAACATTTCGTTTGCATGTGGACAATGCTAGGTCGGTTTTTGACATAATAGTTAATATTTTGAATAAATACCCAACGTAAACGATGTCAGACTACATTTACTAGTTGTTAGGTCCGTTTTTTATATAGTCAGGTCATTATTTCCAACATGCACATATACGAAAGGGCAAATGCACATATATCCACCCACTTATATGAAAGGCCAAATGCACATACTCTCAGCCACATATACGAAACGTAAAATTACTGTAAACTACCTATTATATAAGGCGACCTTGTGGGCAAATTTTAATCCATAAAAGTGGACGAAGCTGAAGCACACTTGAAGGCCCGAAGAAACCAAGATTGTAAAGTAAAATTCATATGCTATCTTGAATGAGTGTATATGTGGTTGATGTTGGTTTTATGTTGTGTTTGTTTTATATGTGTTGAAGCAACAAGTTTATTAGGTAAAATCCAGATCTCATAATATTATGATGTGCATGAGTGTTGTGGTTGTTGGGTTTGTGTTGTTCATGCCTTTGCTTAGATTTCTTACCATTAGAAGGCTCATTTTTGTCAATTCCTAGCTTGGTGCTTCTTGGACAGATATAGGATGGCGGGCACTTCTTGGATGGATGTTGAATCTCAAGATTTTCTTGAAGTTTGCGTACAATATAATCATCAATTCAGTCCATATACTGATATGCGTTGGGATGTCATAGCAAATCGTTTTGGTCCTACTACTGGCCAAAGTTTTAATTTTTCGACTGTTAAACACAAATATAAGTGCATGTTGGATGATTTCAAATTCTGACAACAACTTGAATCGCTTGACAATGGTTAGTGCGACCCCATTATTGGCGCCATTATCGCAAATAATGAATGGTGAGAGAACAAAATCATGGTGATTTGATTAGCCTTTGGTATTAGATTATATAAAGATATTGCATGCATTCTTATGTTGTTGTCTTTTTTTTGTAGCTGAGGGAAAGTTTCAAGAGGTTTCGTACCGAACCTTTGACCCCCGCCATCAAAAAATTGTCTTCTCGGCTTTGGGACATTAATAACTTTTCTCTCTAGAGATTTTATTTTGGTTGTTAGTTTTGTAACGTAAGGACATGAGTTCCTTTGGCCTCTCTCGATTTGTGTGTAATATCCCTCATTTTATAAGGATATTTGGGTAATTTTTCCCATCCTTCGTTCGATTAATTTTTCGCTTTCAGTGGAGTTGGATTTTCGGTAAAATCCTTGCTCTCCGTAATAATTCTCTTAGTGGAATAAATTACATTCGATGTAATTTCAGGGCTTAGATATTTACGCAAGATATTTGTGTAAGATATTTACGCAAGATATTTGTGTAAGATATTTACGCAAGATATTTGTTACAAAATATCTAGGCTATATAAGTTATCTCTCTCTCTCATCTTTCTCTCTCCCCCCCCCCTCACGAATCTCTCCTCTCTTTGAGCTCTCTCTCTCTCGGCCCTCTCTCTCCCAAAGCCTTCGCCGGAAAGCTTGAATCTCGCCGGAGTTTCGAAGCTCTCGCCGGTGTTGTCGCCAGAGCTTGGTTGGTGTTGGTGGTGCTCTCAAGGTGGTGTTAGGTGTCCAGAAGTTGGAGCCACCACGAACCGAGCCCCGACGCGTCGCCCCCGTCTTCCCCGAATCTGCCCCTGTTTCGGACCCAGGAACCCGTTGTCTCTAAGCTTTGTTCAAGCTTTCGTCGTATCTAAGGCAAGTGGCGGTTCGATCTTGCTCATCATTCCATATTTCAATTAATTATCAATTGTTTAGTTGTTAATTAATTTGGGATGATTTACTATTTGCGTTGGGAATAGTTTTGTTAAATGATATGATTAAAATGAGATATTATAATAGGTTGTATATCTGTTAGAACAATGATATTATATATGTGATTAAAACATGATATTATACTAGGTTGTATATCTGCTAGAAAAACGCTAGTATAGATATATGTTTTTGATGTTGGCCTTGATGGTTGTGATGTGGATTATTATTGTGTTGAACTGTTTAGTTAGCACGAGTATTCGTAGGAACGTTACTGGGACCCTAGGGTCCAGTCGTTTCTTTATAATCATGGGGGTTAGGAGACCCTAACACCATTTTGGAAGGTCATGAATAACCTCTGTACTCGGGTATAGAGGTGGTGCACTTAGCCAGTGTCACAAATTTCGGGAGTTGCTCCCAAAGGATCTCTCGTCTCGGGACGAGATGATTATAATAAAAGCTTATAACGCGATGCGTGTTTTGGAATTAAATGAGATAAGTGTCGTTGTCGCACATAATTAATATACCTTTGGCGAGTAGTGCAGCTAGGAAAACTCGTCTTAGTTTAAATCGCTCGTATGCGATACTGTGATTCTGTGATTATTAATGTTCCCCAACATTTGTCATGTTTCCAATAAGGCTCATTTCGTTGGAGTCTTCTTTTGGGATTGATTGCTATGAGACTCGGTCTCCAGAATCTTCTCTTAATCATGCCTTTTCATGTATTCAGTAGAAGTATGGTGGTTGACTATCGTGATCGACTTTTATTCGAGAGACGATGAGTCTAACCTAATACGACTACTTCGAACCACTCTGCTTTGTACCCTTGCTTAGTCTTTCATTAGACTAACCAACCAGAATTATTCTCTGCATGGTTGGCTGGTGTCATCCGTTCGATTCGGCACATCAAATAAATTGAGGATCCGAGAAGGCTAGAGCGACTATGAGGATGGACGGTGTTTTGATAAATTATTTTATTTTAAGACTTCCGCTGTAATAATTCTGATTTTGTATTTTGTTGTATTTGGAAATTGTTGTATTTCCGAGACGTTGGTTTTAATAAAAGTTATGATATTTGTGTATTATAATTGTGGTTTGATGGTTTATATCAACTGGAGGGCAAGGCTATGGGAGTCAATGGGTACACCAGTTGTGGTCCCGACTCAACCAGTCAGGCCAAGGCCCCAAGTAATAGAGGAACGATTGGAGGTCAAGGTCAGCGCCTTTACGAGATGTGTAAGGCTGAAGGACCGAATGCTCCAATTGCTCAAAGTACTCTATACCTTTGGTTTATACCAAGTTAGTGTTTCATTGCTTGGTATGGGGTGAGGTCTCGTGTTCAAGGCTCACCAACAACCTCTTGGAGATGGCTGCCTATTAATTAGGTGGAGCTACCAAGGATGGGTTGAGATGTATGGACAACGACTCATGGCAACAGTGGACGTTGGTAATGGCTGGGCCTGGGCTCGGAGCCACTAGTGGGCCGTCTGTGAACCATGTAATGGGCTGGTCCAATATGGTGACCATTTGATATGAATATGCTCATGGCCAGTAAAGTGCCCACCATGCAAGAGGAGCCCATGTCCAAGACCAAGGCAAAGGCAACCCGGGCAAACCCTAAAATCCCGCCGGCAAACCCTAATTGCCCGCCAAGCCACATGGAGATTCCTCTCGGCACACATCCAATTCTCTCGGCCACCAAGACTCCCACAGCTCCCACAGAGTCACCTCAGATCATTGGAGCCCAAGGTGCCAAGCCATGTCAACATTTTCCGAGCCCTAGGTCAAGCCCTAGATTCACGGCCGCGCATGGGGAGGAGTATAGGCACGAGCCCACACCTAGCTCAATCACCTGAGCCCGAGCTGACCCACTTCACCACTAGCTCAAGGGAGGTCCAGTGGCTCAGGGAGTGCCGAGCCAAACCGAGCCCAGCCCGGTCCCATGCATTGGAGCTTCTCCGGAAATCTCGCCGCCGGCCACGTCCGGGTTAATAGCCCATGAGAAGAATTGAAGTCCCATTGAATTTCCGAATCATTTCCCATTGTTTTTCTTTGGTTTTTAAACATTATTAGACTTATTTTAATTTCCCTAAACTGTCCATTAATTGTGTTTAGGTTAGTGGGCACGTGTTAGCTTAGTGGGTTAATTTTAGTGTTTTTCTTTTTATTTCTCTTGGTAACCGAATGCTAGGTTACTAAGGCAAACAATTTGGCATTGTGTTACGTACGTTTATTCAGATCAAAACCAGATTTATTCAGTTTCTAAGCTTTTCTCTTTGTTCCTTAACTTGTGTGTGATATCAAGTTCTTCCCTTGAGAGATTTGAGTGTGTTGTATCTCCGATTTCTCTTGGTCGCTTTTCCTTGGTTTAGTGCGTGATATCTAGACCTAGGAGAGTGATTATCCCCCACAAATCAACACCCATTCAATCGTTCCATCGTCATCCACCAAAAACCCTAAAAGTGCCGAAGGTGCCCTAGTTCTTCATCCTTTGGATATTAGCCATTTTCGTCCACAACAAGAGCAATTCTTGCACAGAGGCTTCCATAGATCCGAAGGGCTATCATTTGGTATCAGAGCTACGTAAGTCTTGCTCTTATTTGTCTTCAATCTCTTGCAAATTTCGTAGTTTAATGCTCTCTATTTCGTGCCTTGCATTGTTGTTAATTTCCTAGTCTTGTAGTGCCTAGTGTCTTAGGTTTTCTTGCGTTTTGTGTCCTTATCTTTGTGTAGAGTTGTGTCTGCATTTAGGTGTCTCTTTAGTGTCAAAAATCAGGCTGAATCAAAGGTAGAAGACGGCAGTTAGGGCTTGAAAATTTGTTGGTTCGGCACGCCTAGAATATAGGACTTGTTGTTGAAGTTGTTGCGTCAATTTGATTTCAAAATTTGAAGCTGCCGTATGTTTACCTTTACCCTAGCCGTGACCAGTCATTAGTTGCATATAGTTAGGACCTTTGAGTCTTTAATTTTATTTCATTTGGCACTTGAAACAACCTACCTAAAGCACCTTAAGTTAAATCCAATCCAAATTGTCAAGTGGAGGAACTTCCGAGAGGTATGTACGCTATAGGTTGATCAAGTAGTTCATTTTATTTTCATTACTTTCATTGGTAGTAGTACAAAAAAAAAGAGAAAAGAAGTCGGCCAGTTTACAAAAAAAAAATTAGACAAAGGCCTTAAGTTGTTCATTCTAGTGTCATTGTGATTCTCCTAGTGATCTTGTGAAGTGCTCGTAATTGTGCTCAAATCTTCATTGTAAGCTGCATTCCTTTGTAATCTTGCTTGAATCATCCATAGTAAGTGGCAATAGAGGATAAGTACTTACGAGACAATTTGAACTTGCATCTAATTTAAGTGCTTGAATCAAGGTTGTGGTGCACTTTGTTTTCTATTTTGTGAGTCATTTGCATATAGGAAGCCTACCTTGACCTTTTTTGCTGAGCTTGAACTTGAAATTTTGCAAGGAGTTGTTGATAAGTATAAGCTCCTTACTAGCTCTAGAGACCATTGTGTTCTTTGGCATTTGTGGGCTGTTGTGTGGATTTTCTTGCGTGTAGGAAGTCATGGTGAGAGCCAAGGATAAGAATGTGGATGCGGAGGACCCTAAGGAAGGTGCGGAAGTGACCTTGGAGGCCATACTCTTGGCTATCCAATCGTCCAAGGAAGAGGCCGAAGAGCGAGAGCGCCAAGCTGAAGAGCGGACTCGCCAAGAATTGCAAGCCTTGCGAGATGAGCAAGCAACATTCATGAAGACCATGGAGGAGAAGTGGGGGCTGTCCCACAGTCCATCACCGAACCCATCTCAAGGTGCTTACCAAGGGAGTGTTGCACCAAATCCTCTAATGGTCGGACCATCAAGCGGCAATCAAGGGGTCCAAGTGACTATACCCCTTCTAGCTCAAGAGTTGGCGAATGTGTCTCTACGTGAAGGATTTCATCACCCTCCACCGAATGTGGCTGCCTCAAGGGAAGAGTTCGGTTTGACCTCTAATACTTCTTCTCCTTATATTCCACCTTTTACTACTAGCATGGTTTCTTTGTACCCTAACATGGCAGGACCAAGTACCATCCATAGAGAGGAGTCAAGAGGGGTGCCGAGCACCATCCATAGAGAGGAGCCAAGAGCGCACCGAATGCATACAATGGGTACCATGACCCGGGAAGGAGGATGGCTGGAAGATGAGGTATGGGCCGAGGCCAATACCAAGGTGGGAGGATGCCCTATGTCCCCCAACGAGGCTTCGGAGGCTTTGACGAGGACTATGGTGACCAACGTGAGGAGTATGCACATGACCAACAACGGCCTCATGGGATAAAATTGGAGGTACAATCTTTTGGTTTACAATGTGACCCGGAGATCTATTTTGATTGGGAGCAAAAGACCGATCAAATCTTTAGGTACTATAACTACTCGAAAGCTCAACGGGTAGCTATAGCGACCATAAAATTTGAGGGTTTTGCTTACCAATGGTGGCTTGGGGACTAGGAGGAACGAGAGTACCTCGGAAACCCCCAAATCACTACTTGGCAAGCACTAAAGCAAGCTCTCCGAGATAGGTTTGTCCCGGATGATTTTTCGGATAGGGTGCATGAGAGGTTGGAGTTGTTAGAGCAAGGGAATAAGACCCCGGATGAATTCTATATGGAGCTAAAGACCTTGGTCTTTAGGTCTAGACTTAGGGTTCCCGAGGGGTATCTTATTTCTAAGTTTATTAATAACCTTAGCCCCGAACTCCGAGCCATAGTGAGCAAGCAACACTTTTCTAGAGGGACCCCTATGGAAGAAGTGCTTCATTATACAAATCGTATATATAAGGCACTTCATTCAAAGCGTCCCCAAGCTCAAAGCTCACGGCCTTGGAAAAATGCATCAAGTGGCTCCAAGGGACCACAACCTATGCCAAGACGCTTAGAATCCACTAGGAGTGACAACTCAAGTCACCCTAGAAGAGAGGCTCCTAATTCGGATCAAACCCAACGAAAGGAGGGAGAGACTCGAGCTAGGGATCTTAAGTGTTTTAAGTGTCTCGGCCATGGCCATTTTGCCAAGGATTGCCCCTCAAAAAGGCAAGTTCTTCTCAACACTATAGGGGGCATTGAGTCCGAGGATGAATGGGAAGAAGAACTTGTTAAGAAGGAGGATGGTTTAGCGGAGTTGCATGTGGTGGCCGCCGAGGGTGAGTGCTTTTTGGTCAAAAGAGCACTAACTATCTCGGAAGTTCCTAGTGCACCTAGTCAACGTGAGACTCTCTTTCACACTAGGTGTACCATTAAGGGAAAGGTGTGTAGTGTCATCATTGATGGTGGCTCATGTTGCAACTTAATTGATCAAGATGTGGTGAGTAGATTGAATCTATTGACCACTTCTCACCCACAACCCTACACACTTTGTTGGTTGAATTCCGACAAGCCCCTTAAGGTCAAGGACCGAGCCACCATTCAGTTTGCTATAGGAGAATATATGGATGAGGTTGTGTGTGATGTTTTACCCATGACCGCATGTCACCTTCTCCTAGGCTGACCATGGCAATTTGATAAGGGTGTCATCCATCAAGGGGTGACAAATGAGTATTCTTTTATCATGAATGGTAAGAGAATCACCCTACACCCTATGATGCCCCATGAGATCATGGCTGACCATATGGCTAGAGAGCAAAGAAAGGCCGACCAATAATTAGAGCAAGCCAAGGTAAGAAGATGGCAATTGGAAACAAAGGTGGTGCTTCTCATCACATGCTTTTGGCTAAGCCTTTTATGCCTACTTTCATTGCATGTCCTCCACCATTCATTACATTTTATGAGACTAACCCTACTAATGAGGTGGATGTGGTGTTGCATAGTTTGTCTTGTAGTTCTATTGTAGGTCAAGGAGGTGTACCGCACAAGGAAAGCTATTGCTTGGAAGGAGTAAGAGACTTCGACGAGCTGGATTCGAGGTCGAATCCCTTTCAAGGGAGGGAGGATGATATGAATATGCTCATGGCCAGTGAAGTGCCCACCATGCAAGAGGAGCCCATGTCCAAGACCAAGTCAAAGACAACCCGGGCAAACCCTAAAATCCCGCCGGCAAACCCTAATTGCCCGCCAAGCCACATGGAGATTCCTCTCGGCACACGTCCAATTCTCTCTGCCACCAAGACTCCCACAGCTCCCACAGAGTCACCTCAGATCATTGGAGCCCAAGGTGCCAAGCCATGTCAACATTTGCCGAGCCCTAGGTCAAGCCCTAGATTCACGGCCGCGCGTGGGGAGGAGTATAGGCACGAGCCCACACCTGGCTCAATCACCCGAGCCCGAGCTGACCCACTTCACCACCAGCTCAAGGGAGGTCCAGTGGCTCAGGGAGTGCCGAGCCAAACCAAGCCCAGCCCGGTCCCATGCATTGGAGCTTCTCCGGAAATCTCGCCGCCGGCCACGTCCGGGTTAATAGCCCATGAGAAGAATTGAAGTCCCATTGATATTCCGAATCATTTCCGGTTGTTTTTCTTTGGTTTTTAAACATTATTAGACTTATTTTAATTTCCCTAAACTGTCCATTAATTGTGTTTAGGTTAGTGGGCACGTGTTAGCTTAGTGGGTTAATTTTAGTGTTTTTCTTTTTATTTCTCTTGGTAACCGAATGCTAGGTTACTAAGGCAAATAATTTGGCATTGTGTTACGTATGTTTATTCAGATCAAAACCAGAGTTATTCAGTTTCTAAGCTTTTCTCTTTGTTCCTTAACTTGTGTGTGATATCAAGTTCTTCCCTTGAGAGATTTGAGTGTGTTGTATCTCCGATTTCTCTTGGTCGCTTTTCCTTGGTTTAGTGCGTGATATCTAGACCTAGGAGAGTGCTTATCCCCCACAAATCAACACCCATTCAATCGTTCCATCGTCATCCACCAAAAACCCTAAAAGTGCCGAAGGTGCCCTAGTTCTTCATCCTTTGGAGATTAGCCATTTTCGTCTACAACAAGAGCAATTCTTGCACAGAGGCTTCCATAGATCTGAAGGGCTATCACCATTTAGTTGGAACCAAGCGCCTTTTGGAAATTCCGATTACCATTTAGGGTAAGGAGTTCGAGGCGGATTTAATTTGATTATCCATGGTTCCATACGATAATTTCTCGGTATGGATTAGTTGACGCGTCATTGGGCGGTCATCGACTTAGTTCAAGGACTGTGACGGTGTCATCTGGGGGCCAGTGTGTGTGCAATTTAAGGGTCGGAATGACGCTGATAACGGCAGACTCATCAATGTGATGGCTGCTTTTAAGCTACTTCGACAAGGTTGTGTCGGGTACCTTTGCCACCTGGATCCGCCCATGAAAGATGAACCATCAATTCTTGATATTCCTGTGATTAGTGAATTTTCGGATGTCTTTTCAGAAGATATTCCCGGTTAACCCGTAGCGTGACGTGGAGTTTATAATTGATTCTGAGCTTGGTACCGCGCTGATTTCCGAGGCACCATATCGGATGGCTCCTGATTGAGATGCAAGAGTTGAAGAAGCAACTCGAGGATCTTCTTGACAATGGTTACATAAGGCCGAGTGCATCGCCTTGGGGTGCCCCGGTTTTGTTTGTCAAGAAGAAAGATGGATCGTTTCGACTGTGTATCAACTGGCGAGAGTTGAATAAAGTCACGATCAAGAATAAATATTCGTTGTTAAGGATTGATGATTTGTTGGATCAAATGCAATGAGCAAAAGTCTTTTCCAAAATCGATCTGAGGTTTGGTTACCACTAACTCAGGACTCGTGAGGAAGATATTCCGAGGATTGCTTTCCGAACGAGATATGGTCACTACGAGTTCGTAGTCACCAATGCTCCAGTAGTTTCATGGACCTGATGAATCGATATTTTCGCCAGTACTTGGATAAGTTCGTGGTGGTCTTCATCGGTGGTATTTTGATCTATTCCCTGAGCAAGGAGGCTCATGAGGGTCAGTCCTTAGACAGATCAGCTATATGCAAAGTTGTCTAAGTGTGACTTTTGGATCAAGAAATGGCTTTCTTAGGCCATGTGATCAATAAGGATGGGGTTATAGTGATCCCCAAAAGATTGGAGCGGTAGCTGTTTGGAAGCGGCCTCAGGATGTGAATGAGGTGCGCAGTTTTCTAGGACTTGCTGGATGTTACAGATAGTTCGTAGAGGGATTTTCTAAGATCGCCCTACCAATGTCTGCCCGAGATTACTTGGGAGACTGAAGAGGATATGCTTAGACGCTTTCACGAGTTGTTTTCGGCCTAGAATAATCAAGTTTCGGGGTCGAAACTTCTTTTAAGGGGGAGGTAATGTAATATCCCTCATTTTATAAGGATATTTGGGTAATTTTTCCCATCCTTCGTTCGATTAATTTTTCGCTTTCAGTGGAGTTGGATTTTCGGTAAAATCCTTGCTCTCCGTAATAATTCTCTGAGTGGAATAAATTACATTCGATGTAATTTCAAGGCTTAGATATTTACGCAAGATATTTGTGTAAGATATTTACGCAAGATATTTGTGTAAGATATTTACGCAAGATATTTGTGTAAGATATTTACGCAAGATATTTGTGTAAGATATTTACGCGAGATATTTGTTGAGATATTTGTTACAAAATATCTAGGCTATATAAGCTATCTCTCTCTCTCTCTCTCTCTCTCTCATCTTTCTCTCTCCCCCCCCCCCCCCCTCACGAATCTCTCCTCTCTTTGAGCTCTCTCTCTCGGCCCTCTCTCTCCCAAAGCCTTCGCCGGAAAGCTTGAATCTCGCCGGAGTTTCGAAGCTCTCGCCGGTGTTGTCGCCAGAGCTTGGTTGGTGTTGGTGGTGCTCTCAAGGTGGTGTTAGGTGTCCAGAAGTTGGAGCCACCACGAACCGAGCCCCGACACGTCGCCCCCGTCTTCCCCGAATATGCCCCTGTTTCGGACCCAGGAACCCGTTGTCTCTAAGCTTTGTTCAAGATTTCGTCGGATCTAAGGCAAGTGGCGGTTCGATCTTGCTCATCATTCCATATTTCAATTAATTATCAATTGTTTAGTTGTTAATTAATTTGGGATGATTTACTGTTTGCGTTGGGAACAGTTTTGTTAAATGATATGATTAAAATGAGATAATATAATAGGTTGTATATCTGTTAGAACAACGCTATTATATATGTGATTAAAACATGATATTATACTAGGTTGTATATCTGCTAGAACAACGCTAGTATAGATATATGTTTTTGATGTTGGCCTTGATGGCTGTGATGTGGATTATTACTGTGTTGAACTGTATAGTTAGCACGAGTATTCGTAGGAACGTTACTGGGACCCTGGGGTCCAGTCGTTTCTTTATAATCATGGGGGTTAGGAGAACCTAACACCATTTTGGAAGGTCATGACTAACCTCTGTACTCGGGTATAGAGGTGGTGCACTTAGCCAGTGTCACAAATTTCGGGAGTTGCTCCCAAAGGATCTCTCGTCTCGGGACGAGATGATCATAATAAAAGCTTATAACGCGATGCGTGTTTTGGAATTAAATGAGATAAGTGCCGTTGTCGCACATAATTAATATACCTTCGGCGAGTAGTGCAGCTAGGCGATAGTGCAGCTAGGAAAACTCATCTTAGTTTAAATCGCTCGTATGCGATACTGTGATTCTGTGATTATTAATGTTCCCCAACATTTGTCATGTTTTCGATAAGGCTCATTTCGTTGGAGTCTTCTTTTGGGATTGATTGTTGTGAGACTCTGTCTCCAGAATCTTCTCTTAATCATGCCTTTTCATGTATTCAGTAGAAGTATGGTGGTTGACTATCGTGATCGACTTTTATTCGAGAGACGATGAGTCTAACCTAATACGACTACTTCGAACCACTCTGTTTTGTACCCTTGCTGAGTCTTTCATTAGACTAACCAACCGGAATTATTCTCTGTATGGTTGGCTGGTGTCATCCGTTCGATTCGGCACATCAGATAAATTGAGGATCCGAGAAGGCTAGAGCGACTATGAGGATGGATGGTGTTTTGATAAACTATTTTGTTTTAAGACTTCCGCTGTAATAATTCTGATTTTGTATTTGGTTGTATTTGGAAATTGTTGTATTTCCGAGACGTTGGTTTTAATAAAAGTTATGATATTTGTGTATTATAACTGTGGTTTGATGGTTTATATCAACTGGAAAAGCCTGGGATGACTTCGGGATGTTATATCCGAGGTCATTGGCAGTAATACTTTCAAGGTGAGATTTGGGGGTGTTACATTGTGCCGCTAGGTTTTTCCTTTGTTTGTGATGTATGAAGATGGGATAATTCCTATCATGTGGCTTTTGTAATGCTTCTCCCCATGAAATCAAATACAAACCTTTTCAACTATGTTTAAAAGTTTTCAGAGGATATATGGATTTTTCAGAACATATAAACGTTCCATCAGGTCAATACTCAGTTATAATGACTACAATTTATTAAGCAAGATTTGGTTCCATAATGACTAAAATATTTCATTCATGTTTTTCAATGCGGTTTGTATAAACCACCATCCAATAATCGCTAATTCGTGATAAAAAAAAAAGGCAAACTATTTTCTATAACATTTTGTTGTAAAACATCAGGTTGTGAACGAATATTGTTAGGTATGTTTTTGACACAATTGTTTATAGTTTGAATAAATGCACAACGTAAGCAAAGTCAAACTATAGGGTGATTCTATACTGAACGGTTACTTAAATATATAAAGACGGTTGCTTAACAACCACCATACAATAACCGCTATTTGCAGTTATTAGTTGTGTTTTTTAGCCTACATATATCGCCTTCCTAATTAAACTTTGTGATCCATAAACGATTCCATTAATTCTGCTATTCCAACTCTCGTTCATTTATTTATTCAATGGCCTACAACAATTACATTAAAGTTCACCTTCAGATTTACAACGGCAGAACAATAAGGCCCACCCAAGACGAGATGGAAATAGTGAGCACTCACGTTTACGAGGGTGGTGAGACGCATTTTGTGAAGATCAATAGAAACCAAATAGATATTTGGTTTCTTCTTGGACGTATTGATCTCATGACTGATTACAGAGGCAACACATCAGTCTTTTATGAACACGTCCCAGAAGTTGGCGTCCGTTATTTGAAGCCGCTCCAAATGGAGGAGGACGCGAAGGAACTTGGCCAACTGGCTGTGAAAGCTACAGGCATCAAAATTTATTTCGTCTATGGAGACGGTGTGGGACTGTTCCCTTTCTAGTTGAGGATGAATGATTAGTTATAATACAATGTTTCTAATTTTAAGTTTAAATTCGTGTGTATGTCTTGTACTATGGACATACCTTATTATGTAATATATTCTTCTATGGAGTTATAATATATAAAATAAATATTAAGTATTTAATAAATGAAGATCGATATGGACCTGACAGGGCAAACTTATTTCTATTAGATCTCGTAGACACAATTGTTTGTAGTTTGAAAAAATTCACAATATGAATGAAGTCACGGTATATTGAGTAGATGTCAGAGCCATAGTTTAATTAGTCACGTGATGAAAGGGTTCTGATAGTATAATATATTAACATTATAGCATGCCAAAATATCATGATACTTCCATGTTCAGTCCAGAAGCACAACAAACAAACCAGATGAAAAATATAAATCTGTCTTAAACCAAACAAATCATTCGATTTAGATGATGATGTTTAGCAATAAAAAATAGTTTAGACATAAACATCTTTTTACACCCCAACAAAAAGAGGTATCCTTAATAAAAAGAGGTATGTTTTAAGACAAAGGAAGCCTTAAACCATACATCTTTTTACACCCCAACAAATAACTTCATTACCCAAAAGCAACAAAGATACCATTTACATGACGATGTTTAATTTACCAACAAAAGGCACAACAAATCAACCAGCTGATAGTTTTCAACAAAAAGAAACCTAAACCAAATCTCATATAAAGCACCAATGGATGTCATTCGTCAGGGCGTCCTTCCCCCTCTATAGTTGCGGTTGTTGTGTCCAAGGATCCCAATATTTCCACACTGTCCCATCCTCGAATAATCCCTCTCCCACGATGCCCAAAATTGGTTTATACGAGGTCTTTCCACAAGCCTCCTTACCAGTGGTGCAACACTTCTGGAATTGGCCATTGGTCTTGGGGTAGGGACAAGATGCACAATTTCCTTGTAAACCTCTCTCACCAAGTCATTCTTGAACATGGATTGACCAAATCAGTGAGTGGTACCCTCCATACATAGCAACTACTATGGCATGAGCACAAGGAACTTGATCAATCTAGAACATTTTACAGTCACATGTGTAGGTTAACAACGAATCTATTAGTTCCATGCATAACCTTTGCTTTAAACTCGCTAAGCCTTCACACATTCATGGTAGTTGACTTTAGATATTTCATTTCTACCTGCTTGAGGGAGACAAAAGTTGGTCCCATTTTTTAGCCATTTCCCTTCGTTCACTGATAATAGGAATTTGTCGTGCTAATTCCTACTATGCAAAATATACAAACAAACCTTAAACCGTAGTCCTAGGTAAGTAAAGGTCGAGTCCACAGGGAGACAGAGTCTATCTTAATATGCAATTTGTATGTCAATCCAAAGTAACCAAAGGGGGGTTTTGTATGTTTTAATGAATCTAAGCATGCAAAAGTAAACAAACTAAAAGTTGATGAATTCAGTGATGGGAAAAGCACTTAGTCAAACAACATCCACTATTCGTATGACAAGTTGATCCTAGATACTCATTCAAAATCTCATGCAATGGAAATTCCAATTCTTTTTCAGATATAACTAATAGTACAACCAGATACTATTAGCACTAACTAATTAAACAACCCTGAAACTATCAAGATTCGGTTTAACAACAGCTTTACGGATAGGAATATAGTTGGATACAATTCTAGCATAAAACAACCAGCTTTTATCCTAGAATGTAAATCAGTTCTCTTCTGTATAAGACTAGCACAACCAGATACTAGTACGATGCAGTTGCTACTCTGAAATAGATATGCTCAACCAGTAACAATCTAAATCTAGCAATAGATCAATAACAACAAACCCTAGTTGATCAGACTAGAAATTATCAATATCAATCATAAGCAATCAAGCAAGAGAATAGATAAAATCCATGCAAAAGATTAAGAACGAGAATCTCACAACTGAATCAAAATGAAAGCTTCAGCGTCTGACTAAGCAAGAGTGGCTTAGTTCTTCATAGCAAAGTACGTAGAATGAAAAGTGAAATTAGGGTTCGAGAGATATATGAAACAAGCCTTTTCTCTACCCTTAAAATACTAAAAGTAAATGAGTCTAAATTAACCTAAAACGAAAATACTAAAACCGTAATAAAATAATCCAAAATAAAACAGATCTGGAAACGGGCTCGGTGGGCTTCTGACAGTGGCGGCGGGTGCCGTAATCATGGCGGTCGCCGGCTTTAAACGACGGTCTCCGTTCTTAAGTCGTAGCCATGGTCGCTGGGAATCCTTTGGCGGCGGTCGCCGCGATGTGAACGGCAGCCGCCGTGAAGCCACTCCTTCAGTGTCTTCGTCTCTTCAACTCCGAATGCTCCCAAGGCCTCCAAAAGAGTGCCTTCAGCACCTCCTCTCCAATACTTCATAACTCCTTGGCGTCTTCTACTGGTGGCTTCATCCTCAGTGTTTCCTATGATCTCCAAAACAGCTCAAACACCTCCAAAAATACCAACTTCGCCCCCAAACTCCATACACATGAATGTGTCTAAATCTACCTGAATGGCACCAATAAACCCTCTAATGACTCTTAGTTAAGCCCTACAAAGTAGTACTTATCAAACTCCCCCATGCTTAGACCTTTGCTCGTCCGCGAGTAAACTAATAAAGAGCCTACTCCTCCAATGCAGCATCCAAGGTCTCAGGAAGCATATCCTCCAACTAAGAGTCACCTAAGCCATGCCAAGCTCCTGGAACCAATCTCATTCACAACACATCAACACTCAACAAGCTTAAGGGGCAAGCAGAGTACTTCCCCCAAGCTAAACCCGGACATCCAATAGTGTGAGTAACCTCTAATCCTAGCCTCCATCTATTGCTCCTTATGTCTCCCAGAGTGACCTACCCGACAATCCTTCTTTGACTCCTCTTCTTATGACGCCTCGCCAAGAATAATGAGAAATCCTAAAATCACTCTTCTTCTTTTTCGCTCGTTTTGCCAAGGCGCCCTTTCGGGTTTTCACCAAGCCACTCATTTCATTTTCCAATAGATGTACTCACATAAGCTCACGTCACTCTTGACCACATATTACCCCAGCCTAATGCTGGTCCAATCCACCTGCTTATTACCTAGGCCGCCCTTTCGGGTTTTCGACCTATCCCAGGATTTCAATGATAGCCTTTTTTTCAAATTTTTGGTTTTTTCTCTTTATTCATTTTTCTCCTCAATGACGTAGCAAGAATGGAACTCTCCCCCATGCTTAAACATTGCATTGTCCTCAATGTAATGAAAGAAAAAAAATAGAAGCACAGGGAAAAGCAAAAAAAAATTAACTCACAACGTCGCCGAGCGGGCTTGGACACTTCCTTTGTTGCTGACGGTCTTCTCAATAAACGTCCATGTCTCGGGTGTCGGCATCAATGCCATAATCTTCATCTACCGTGCAACCATAGGGAACCACTGTGGTGAATAGTGGTATGGCAGGTATGGCGGGGTTGCACGGCCTTCAACGAACACAAAAATGGGGCCCAGATGTAATCGTGGTGTGGGCCCTAGTGTTCCTCCTCCTCAGCTGCCAATTATAGGGCCATCATCATTGTCAAATACAAAGTGGGGCTAATATCTCCTCCTTGACAACATGATGCGCACCATCTCTCCATAGGAAACGCTGGGCAGCTGGCCTCCGGTAGAACCTCTTCTTCTTTTTTTCTTCTTTTTTTACTTTTTCTCCCCGTTTAAGGTCTTTTCGGGGCCCAATTTTTTTTTAATAAAAAGAAAACGAACCTGAGAATGGCGGCAATCGCCGTAATTAAAAGGCGGTCGCCGTCATTTGCCGCAAGCAAAGTGTCGGAGGAGGGGGTTGGCGGCGGTCGCCGTAGGGGGGCGGTGGTCGCCGCTTCTCCTTCTTCACTTGGATACGCTTCCTGCAGGTTAGTTCGACACAGAAAGCAAAAACTAAAAGGAAAAACAAAAGAAAATGACTAAGGGAAAGGAAATAAACTACCTAACATCGGGTTGCCTCCTGAGCAGCGCCTTAGTTAATGTCGTTGGCTCGACATACTACTCGAACAACCTCAATCCATATCATCAGGTTCCTTAGGAACCTTCTCATTCATTACCTCCTTCCTGAACCACTCATGGAAAGGTTTGAACCTTAGACCATTCTTCTTCTTCAGCGGCTCCTCCACCTTGACCTTCTTAGTCGCGTCTCCCCCATACTTAGATCGATCAGGGGGGTGTTTAGCCTCAACTTCAGATACCTGCACCAAAGAGGGAACGAGCTTCTCGCTCGGAGTTAGCGGTAAAGGCGATTTGCCTGGTAGCTCCAGAGGAAGCTTATAGTAAGCGTCCAACTCAGTGACGACTTCCTGCGAGTTAGTAGATGAAGCAAAATCCAAGCTAGAATCAACAATGATAGATTGCTTGTCATCTAGGTGGTCCTCATAAAAAACGTCTTGCACCACAGGCTCAAGTACATCAAGTGCACACAAAGAGTGATCATCAGAAGGATATTTCATGGCTTCATAGATATTGTAGTTAATAGTTTGGCCATCAAATTCCATGGTTAAAGCACCAGTACTCACATTAATCTTAGTGTTGGCAGTTTTCATGAAAGGTCTCCCTAACAGAATAGGGGTTGCATGCTTATCATGTTCCATATTGAGCACATAGAAGTCAGCAGGAAAAGTAAGATCACCAACCCTAACCAAAACATCCTCCACTATCCCTATAGGACGCACACTAGATCGATCAGCTAACTGAATGAAAATATTGGTCGCATGCATGGGTCCTAATCGTAAGGATTCACAAAGAGATGAAGGTAGAACATTAATGGAAGCACCCAAATCTAACATAGCTTTATTGAACTTGGTATCTCCAATAGTGATGGGAATGGTGAACATACCTGGGTCGCCACACTTATTAGGTAAGCGCTTATGAAACACAGCAGAAACATGTTCGCTTACCTTTACCTTCTTGTTGTTGTTCCTATCCTGATTCCTCTTTGTGGTGCACATTTGCTTCAAGAACTTGGCATAACGAGGGACATACTTGATCAAATTTAGGAGAGGAATGTTGACCTCAACGTTTCTGAACATCTCAAACATGTCCTTGTCCTACGCAAGTGGCTTGGTACGCTTCAAAGCAGATGGGAATGGCAGAACAGGCTTCCAATCAGGAAAAATCGGTGTTTCGGACTCCTTCTCAGCCTCAGCATCGGCTATAGGGAGGTGGCGGTCGCCGTAAGAAGGGTGGCGGTCGCCGCTGACATCGTTAGAAAAACCGAGATTTTGATCACCGTCACGGCGAGCGTCGTTGTCTTCACGGCGGTCGCCGTTTTCTGGGCGGCGGTCGCCGTAAGAAGGGCGGCGGTCGCCGTTTACATTCTGCTCCAAATCCGGACTTTCTTCCTTATTGACCTCAGAATTATCCTCTTCAAGCTTCTTCCCACTTCTCAGAGTCACAGCACTGACATTCCGAATGTTCGGGTTCGCTTCCGTCTGAGATGGAAGTTTACCAGAAACCTTGGCGTCAAGCTTACTCACCACTTGAGAGATCTGACCAACCTGCCTTTCCAAGTTCTGAATGATGGCTTGTGTAGTCTCTTGGAATTGCAATTAGTTCTTAGTCAACTTAGCAACATTCTCATTGAGGTTTACGTTGCTCTGCATCAGCATCTTCATCATGTCATCCATATATGGTGAAGGATTCGAGCTCTGCCCTTGAGGATTTGGCACAAATGACTGCCTAGGTTGTTGAGGATTACCCTGTTGTTGATTTGGGTCTGGGTCTCTCCATCTAAAATTGGGATGATCCCTCCAACCAGGATTGTATGTATTAGAGTAAGGATCATGCCTGGGTCTCTGCTGATATCCTCCTACTGCATTCACTTCCTCTTGTAGAGTAGGACACGAATCAGAGAGAAGTTGGTTGTTGACCTCAAAGGTCGTATCAAGTTAGAAGATGCAGGATTCGATTGGAAGGTCCTTGGGCCTGATGTTCAGGAGGTGGACTATGTTGCCTGGGTCTGTGATGAAGATGCTTATGCTTGCAGTGGCCAGAAGTGCTCTGCACAATCTTTGCTTTTCATGCATGAGGCAAGTTATTTGAATGTTCTCCTAAATCTTAATTTTGTTTTGCTGTTGGATTCTTTGAAAGAGTAGAGACAAGATAATTAGCTACTTGTGGTTCTTTCAAGAGACTAGAAAATGACTTCATGACTATGTTTGTGGTTCTTATGGTAATTAGTAGCACTTATCAATGCCTAAAAGTTGAATGCTTATGGATTTTTTCTTGTCACTTGCGGGTATATGATGCAGAACTGGGCAAAGAGTCCACTTCTTTCCAAACTGAAACAGCTTGCTGAAAGGAGGAAACTGGAAGATGTAACTGTGGGCCCTGTTCTTACTGTATGTTTTTTGCCTCAAATAGCATTGTGTTTGCATATATGTTAAATATGATATTATGAGCACTAATTTCTCAATATCAAACTATCTTTAAATTGTCAAAATAATGGCTGATTACAGGTCACTACTAATGCAATAGCAGAGGAGGAAACTGGAAGATGTAACTATGGGCCCTGTTCTTACTGTATGTTTTTTTGCCTCAAATAGCATTGTGTTTGCATATATGTTAAATATGAGATTATGAGCACTAATTTCTCAATATCAAACTATCTTTAAATTGTCAAAATAATGGCTGATTACAGGTCACTACTGATGCAATGTCAGAGTTGCTTATAAGTACTCTCTAATAATGTTAATGTTTTCACTAAACTGC
Source organism: Rheum nobile (assembly GCA_027886185.1). NCBI lineage: Eukaryota > Viridiplantae > Streptophyta > Magnoliopsida > Caryophyllales > Polygonaceae > Rheum > Rheum nobile. Next base: position 1,244,344 of record WOAB01000025.1, on the reverse strand, counting down.
TTATTGGATTGATTGAAGATGACTTATCTTCAATTTTGTAGATCATTATTCCCAATCCTCAATTTTTTATTGGATTGATAGAAGATGACCTATCTTCTAGGTGATCATTCAAATTTTGCTTAAATTTGTTGTGCTGAGTGAACTGCCTTCCAAATATGTTTTCCAAAACTGTGAACTAACCCGAGATAATAGGAGCTTGGTTTCCTTGAAATTTTAGCGCTGCCAAAATGTGATAGTTCAACTTATACCTATTTTTGTCAAAGTTATGATATTCCTGATGATTTAATATCTGTTTTTTCCTAACAATATCCCATCACTTCTCCTCTATGCTGCAGCATAGGGGCAGTGTATCAGCTTCTGGTCTCATTCCCATTGCAGAGTATGGAGCTGAGTTTTGTAAAGGTTTAGGAAAGGGAAGCCCAAACAGTAGCTCAAATCATTATCATCTTCTCATTTGAGAGTAAGAAGTAACCTCTAGCTGGTATAAGGGCGAGCTTAATGCAGTTTTGTGGCACTTTTTATAAGTTTTTTCTTGGGGCTGGATCTCTTGTATTGTATTGAATCTCCTCTTTCCTGGTGCTGACAGTGTATGAATGTAGATGGAGCTCAATTGCTGAAGCTTCAGAAAATTTGGGTAGCGGAGAAGTCTTGACAGTAAGAGTCACATGCACATGCTTATTCTTGCTGGTTTCAAAGCAATGTGGATAAGACTGGTAATCTAATTAGCATATAATTATGAAGTGCAAGTTCAAATGGACCAGAAATGATGAAGACCCTTTCTTGACTTATTTTAAGGTTGTAACGTGACAATATATTATGTTCCAATCTTTAATTTGTAAACATTCCAAGCTAAAAGCTTTCAATCTTTAAAACCTGACAATATTTGTTTAGCAAATTCACTTTTCATCACCCAAGACAAAGGAGAAGTTTGTTGCGTACTTTAAACTGTCTCTTTTCTGTAATTTTGCACGTACAAAGGGGAAGTTTGTGTGAAATGTGTTAATCCTTCAATAATTACATCATTAATATATTTTTTTTAAAATTTGTCATTTCAACTATTAATGAAATGGAGGTTACAAATCATTACATTAATTATCGAACTTTTAAGCTTCTAAACGACTAACTCCAAATTACACGTAGTATAGTATCAGCAATTACATCATTTCAACGGAATTACATCATTAATATGATATTTCATGGTTTGTTATTTCAACAATTAATGAAACGGAAGTTACAAATCATAATTATTGCATTCAACAAAAATTTTACCCGTCTTATATAAAGACCCTGAAATAGCTTCTAACAAAAAATACTTCGAAATAGCTAAATAATTAATCCAAACTTTAAAAAAAACTTATATCTTTATTATTCTTATAAATAAATGCCTTTTATTATCCACAGTATGAACCATAAACCATTCACCAATATATATATATATATACATTCTCCCAATTTCACTCACCATTCCAAATTCCACTAACAACAACTATATCAATATCATCGTATTAGACTTACCAACACGATGAAAATGTACGTCGTATAGCACCTTGACATTATATATCTATTTCCTAATATCCTAAATCAAATTTTCGTCCAAACTTATCCATACAAATTCCTACAAATCTCTCTCTCTCTCTCTCTCTCTCTCTCTCTCTCTCTCTCTCTCTCTCTCTCTCTCTCTCTCTCTATCTCTCTCTCTATCTCTCTATCTATCTATCTATCTATCTATCTATCTATCTATCTATTTATCTATCTATATGCACTTCTCAAGTCATGGCTATTTGCAAATGCATCGATCTATGTTTGTTGCTAACAATCAATGGAGAATACCAATATTAAACCAACAATTTCACAATTCCAATCATACTTTATATATAAATGAGGTAAGTATATGGATCTATATATTTGACGCATGTTCTACGTACTTGAATTGTCATATCCTCTAAAAAAGTTTTCTCTTTGATTATAAACACTCCTTAATTGTGAGAGCAATGTTCTTATTCAAGCAAAAGCATCAATAAACATTGTTAGTTGTGATGAAATTCCTCATCCGGAAGCATCTATATATATATAAAAGTTAACATTAAATGTAAAATACTTAGATATTATATTAAATGTAATATTGTACTTCGTACAATTATAGCATTTTATATCTAAAATACTTAGATATTATATTTAAATACATATCAAACAATATATCGTCTAAGATAAAACATGCAGCAACAATCCATATATTACAAACTCACATTTAAACCGCGACACTACATAATTGTCGATAGCAAAATTGTCGATAACAAAATTTCCGACCAATATATTTGTCAAATATCAAGACAATTAAGGTTGTCAATAATAAACCTGATGGATATAGTATTTTTTAGTACAAGACAAACATTTAAAAAAACCTGACGGATATAGTTATCACGGGTAAGAAACTCCCAATGGATATAACCACTGAATATAAAGTATATGGACCGAAAAACAAACTAAAATTCAATTTCCTTTAGAAGGATTTGCAAAAACTACCAGAATTCAGTGGGTCGTTTGCATAAATATCAGATTTTAGAAAGTAATGCAAATATGCCATAAGCTGCAACACTTTTGAAAACAAAAAAGGTAAAATAAAATCTGAATAAACCTTTATCAAAATAAGTAAAAGTGCTTAAGATACAGTTAAGTATAAAACGGTTATATGAGTAAGCCTAATTATATACATGTTCAACCGGTAGCACTTCTCATCTTCCCCAATTAATGTTCTCCGCTGAAGAACCTTTTTTCCTTTCATCCCTGAACTCCTGAAGCGTATTCCTCACAACAAATCCTAAATCCCCAAAGGCGAGAAGCCCTTTGTTCAGCCCTTTATTAAGCCCTTTGTGAAGCCATTTTTGAAGCCCTAGATCGACAATGGTGAGGACCAGAGGTTTGCAGTCTGCGAAAGCCAGAGTGAAGAAGCAGAAGCCGAATGGTTCTACAGAGTCGAAGAGAAGGGTTGAGGAGAGCGCGAATGCGAAGTCGGATCCAGTGGCGAGTGGCCGAAAGAAGAGAGCCTACAGTTCGTCAGAGGAAGAAGAATCACCAAGTCCAGTCGTTTCGATGCAGAAGAAGAAACCGAGAATGGCTGAAGAACCAAAAGCCAAGAGGTTGAGGAAGGAGCCATCGAAAATGGTTGGCGGGGTTAGTGATCTTCTCAAACTCTTAATTTTCTGGAAAAAAAAAACAAAATTATGTCTGAATGTGATGCATGCTAAAATTAGGCTTATGTGAAAATGAGAGCATGATTTGCTCTGTGATAAACAGTAGCCTAAACTGTTACATCCATATGGCCTGACAAACGAAATTATATTCTGACGAAACGAATTATCTTACCTGACAAAGTAAGTTTTAGGGTTTATGTGAATATGAATGTCATGTATTTGTTCTGTGGTTAGAATGTTAGACTTATCCTCAACAACTTCCATTTGTCCTGGCAAACCGCAATGTAGTCTGACAATTTATTTTGTATCCTGAAAACATATATCTTTACGTGACAAAGTAAGATGGTGCCTCTCTTTTATGTGAATATGAAAGTCATTCTTACTTGTCATGTATATGTGAATGTCATTCATTACAGATAAGTTACAAGTGGCATTCTGAGGAGTTGTTCTTTGGTCGGATAAATCAGAACTCAAGGCTTCAGTATCTTTCTTGTATCGAGAACACGCTAACTCGAACAGACTGGCAGACAGTTATGCAGGGGCCCTTTGGCCCAATAATCAAAATAATAAAAAACATGAAACTGTCTGTACAACTGATTCACCATGTCTTGTTTAGGCAACTGGACACAAAAAAGCAGTTTGAGACATGGTATGATCTTGGTGGACAACCATGTAGGTTTTCAATAGAGGAGTTTAGGCTAATAACAAGACTGAATTGTGGGATGCCCGATGAGGAGGATAGTATGCAGGATAAGAATGCAGTGTTTGAATTTTTTGGTGTGAGGAGTATTACTATTGCTAACCTTTTAACCAAGTTCTTATCCTATCGGGAGGACAATGTATATAAGCTGAAGATGGCCTTGTTGTTAATTCTTGAGGGTGTTGTACTTGGGGGTGATAAGAAGAGGAAGGTCAGACCCTTACATGTGAAATTGACCCAAGACTTAGATCGTTTCAATAATTTCCCATGGGGTAGGAGTGCATATCTTGACCTCCATCAAAGTCTGGCTTCTGCTTTGGACACAAGAATTGAGTCAGTTCAGGCTGCACTTGCAGTTTCAGACAATGCCAGAGCAGGATACACCATACGGGATTTCCCGATGGTGTTTCAGGTAATGTGTTAGTAGTTGAGTATGTAAAACTGAGAAAGGTTAATGTCTCTGTTCATAATTGTGGATTAATTCCAATTTTGTTTGTTTCAGATATGGTTGTATGAGGCAGTGCCCCATATTGGTAGAACATTTGCCCAAAAGCTGAATAAAGATGTGCATCCCCGAGGTGTGAGGTGGCTTAAATCTAGTAGGCCAAGCTTGGATGCGATTTCTGCTGCCCTAGAGGGGAATTTCCCTGCTAAACAGATCCTTGTTGAGGAGGACGGAGAGGACTTGGGAGAAAGCTGTTATTTCCCGGAGGAGGAAGGACACAAATCCTTGGATGAGATTGTTAAGCACTTGAAGCCCAGAAGGAAAAATGCTGGTAAAAAGGCCAAGGGAGTTGGTAAGGGAGGGCAAGTTGGAAACATTGAGGGTTTCGACCCAAGGAAATTTATGTGTTGTTTGAATGAATTGCATGAAAGGATGCATGCTCTAAGGGAGGAACTTATTGAGTTAAACAAGTTCATAAGAGGCAAAGCTCCTAGAACAGGGGCATCTTCATCCAGTGATCAAGACATCAGTACACAACAGGAGCTCTCTGGGAAGGTTAACAGTGATAATGAACCCAACATCACCCAACACCAGCAGAGCATGAGGGAGGCAAAGACGGAGTCTGAAGCAAATGATGAAGAGGAAAAGATGGAGTATGAAGATGACGAAGACAATGAGTCCAAAGAGGGAGAGTCCGAAGAGACTGAGATTGATGAGGTTTGTATGCCCAAAACTTTCAGTTAGTATATGTACAGTTCAGTCCAGATGTACATATTTCAGTCCATTTTTGCACATTTCAGACCATATATCATCGTGTCAGTAAACAGTTCAGTCCATATATGTATTCAGTCCATATATGCACATTTCAGTCAATTTGAGCACAATTCCAAAAATATTTGCTTATTTCAGACCTTATATCATCGTTTCAGGAGACAATGGATGGAGAGCAAAATACTGGTGAAATAGTTGCGTATGATGCAGTTAATGTAGGTTGTCAGAAAGAGGCGGGTGAAGATGTTGCAATAGTAGATGAGGAAGAAGAGCAAGGGGATGCAACAGATCCACTGTCAGTTCTTGTCCAAACTTGTACAATATTACATACAGATGAGAAGTTGGTTAATGAGGCAACACCGCAAGATGTGGAGGGACTCATCAAGGAGTTGGTTAATGACGAGTTGGTTAATGATGGGACTATGGTGGCAACACAAGTTGAGGTGGCAACAAAAGCAGTGTCTGATGAGGGTGTGCATGACAGAGTTGTGGAGGAACTAAAGGAAGCTGTTGTGAAGGGAGGAAGCAAGGTGGATGACGGAGGTGTGGATGTTGAGGAGGTAGCAAAGGGAGTTGATGTGGAGGGAAGGACCAAGGTTGATGACCAAGTTGTGGAGGAACCGAAGGGAGATATGAAGGACTAAACCCGGTTGATGAAGGAGTTATGGAGGAATCAATGGGAGATGTTGTGGAGGGAGGGACCAAGGTTGATGAGCTAGGTGTTGAGGCGATGACTGAAATACAAGGTGAGAAGGTATCACAGGCTGATTTTGATGACGTGGGGGGTGATGAAAGGGAGACCAAGGAGTCCAAAGTGCCGAGGAAGGGCAGACCAAGGAAGGGTAGCCAAGTTCCGAACAAGACATATCCAAGTCGCACTCGCGAGCTTGCTGCCAAGGCAAAATCACCCTACCGCAATATGGATGAGTAGAAATTGGCAAAAAAGATTACCAAAAATAGCAAGGTGGAAGGGATGACAAAGCTGGTAAAGTGGATGCAGAGTGAGAGGTTAGTGACTTAACTATTATACTCAACTTAATAAGGAATTGATGAATTGAATGTCAAAATCTTATCTGGCCTGACTGTTAGAATTCTAACCTGAAATTGATACTTTATGGACTGACTAACTTGTATATAGCATGTATATGTACTAATACATATATTGCCTTGCATAATATTCAAATGAATATGTACCATCATGCAGTATTGAACCCCGAACTGGACCGGGTGGGCAATCATTGGACAATGAGTTCTTTGAGAGATTGTTTGCCCCAAAGATCTGGTTGCGCGATGAGGTAATATTCCAATGCATTCTTTCAAAATAGTATGCATGTGTAAAATAGTTTACAGTGGATACATTAACATTGTTGCACCATTACAGCATCTGGCGCAAATGATGGTCCTCTATCGTCAAAGGATTTTAGAGGATCCACAGCGGTTTTCGAAGGTGGTTGTGCTTGACCCATTTTGGCAAAACTATGTCAAAGGTGAATTCGATCGCTTCCAGAATAATACCCCACTTGTTGGTAAGGATGAACTGATACTGTACATGATGGGTTCATGTCCGCAAGATTATGGCAAGAGATGGGATGATGCGGAACGCATATATGTGTGCTTCAACATCCCAGAGTACCACTGGTTTGCCTTAGAAATTGATCTATGCGACTGGTGTGTGACGGTTTATGACTGCAATGTGGACCTGCACTCAGACAAGGATATTTTCGATATGATCCGCCCCATCGTTGAGACTGTTCCAAGATATGTGAAGATGTACGAGCCACTGGCAAAGAGATGTGAACCGTTCTTGGACAATCCAATGTCGGTGTCCCGTCGTGATAACCTTAAGTAGAACAAGCGCGGGTAAGTATACATGTATTTATGCAATGATAAATCCTTATCAAACTGCAATTGATATACATTCTAACGTGTTTTGTACATCTTGCAGAGGAGATTGTGGGGTCTACACCTTAAAGTACATTGAGTTATTGATTCTCGGCATGTCAAACTTGGATCTTGCGTCGGACAAATTCATAGATGCACATAGAAGTCAAATGGCTCATAGTATGTTTAGATGTTGTTGGGATGGTCTTTAAAGACTTTTGATGTAATGTGGTAATTGTATTGTGTTGTTGGGAAACATTCGGCTAGGAACATGCTTGTGACGGTGTTTATGTCATACAAGATATTGTTTTCAAATATACTGTTTTCAGCATGTTTACATGCTTGTAATGGTGTTTATGTCAGACAAGATATTGGTTTTACAAGCAGGCACCCCGGTTTGTCAGGTGAATTTCATTTAAAATGGTGGGGTTAGTTTTCGAATAAAACCAAAGCTTTGAAAAAATGTGACTTAAGTCAGGCCAGATTACGGATTTACAGTAAATATTCACATTTGTCAGGTTGTTTTGATATATCTTTTTCAAATTCATCATTTCCAATGAGTCATGTCATCGTACAAACATCAACCTAAATTGTCAAAGACGCTAGAAAAAAACTCCCACATTGAAACCTAATATTTCCTAAATTTAAAAGGTTTTTAAATTGAAAAATAGCCTTTAAAAAGAGGGGGGTAAAGTACATGTTAACCTAAATTTGTGCTACATTTCAACGGTTATGAAACTGGAAAAAAATGGTACAAACCGTGTAAAATGGCGGGGTTAGTTCTGGAATAAACCAAAGATTTTTTCTAATTGTTACATACGTCAGGCCAGATTACGGCTTTACAGTAAATATTCACATTTGTCAGGTTATTTTGATATATATTTTTCAAATTCATCCTTTCCAATGAGTCCTGTCATCGTACAAACATCACAATTGTCTTTAAAAAAACTCCCACATTGACACCTAATATTTTCTACATTTAAAGGGTTTTTAAATCGAAAAATAGCCTTTAAAACGAGGGGGGAAAGTACACAAAAACAGTTAAAAACGGTTTAAACCGTTTTTTACTGCGGGGTTAGTTCTTGAGACCAAAGTTTTTTTCTAATAGTTACTTACGTCAGTCCACAATAAAAATTTACAGTACATATTTAGCTTTGTCAGGTTATTTTGTAGAATTTTTATTCAAAGTCATCCAATGACTTATGGCGGATCTGGAAGAAACATCACAATGGTAAATAACCATAGGAAAATACAACGTTTGTAAAAGGTTTTGAAACGGAAGCTTTGGCAATAAGCTAGTTAAAAGATGGGGTTAACAAGTTTTCGAATCAAACCAAAGCTTTGGCAATAAGCTTTGTCAGGTGACCTTACTTCCTTACAGTAAGTGATGTACTTTGTCAGGTCATGATGAATAAATCCTATTCAAAGTCATCCTTTCCAATGCATATCTGATTTGACCCCTCTTAAATTTCAATTAAATATCCTGTATTCCCTCAACTACCCGTCATTAACTCCATTATCCACTCATCCTTGTGTATAAATAGCGTTCTTGCCTTGTCCTAACCCCTCACATTTCCTCTCTCAAACTCCTCGCACTCCTCTCAAACTCCTCGCATTCCTCTCTCATTTCCAAAAAAATCTATTGCAACATGGCCGAGTCATTCAAGAAAGTTTTCCTGCAAGTGTACTGGAATGGCCAACTATCGCCATCCAGCGGGGTGATGGCCCTCTTGACTATGCACGAGTATACTGGCGGGAGCACCAAACTCCTGAAAGTGCCAGCGATCAAAATGAATATTTGGTACCTGCATGGTCTGATAAGCCTCCTCTCTCCCGGTTCAAAATCCTTATATTTTGAACAGGTCCCAGCATCGGGGCAGCGGTTCCTTCAACCGCTACAGACCGACGACGACTATGCAGACCTTGCCCGCCTCGGCGAGAGGGTCGCCGGAGTCAAGGTCTATGTGGTGCAGGACGATCCAGATGTTTCTCTGCCCCAGTGATGATGGCCGTGGTGATGGCCGTGGGGATGTTTTTTAATGATGCTGCTTTGTTTTTTATGATGTTTTTTATGCTGTTTGTTATGGTTGTTTACTTATGTAATGCTAGCGACTGATAATAATATAGATCCTTTGCCCTTATTCTCGCATTTACTACTTTTGACTATTTTCATTTCAGGACAAAACTTATCATGTTCATACTAAATGTACTAATGTTCAGGGCAAAAAGATTAATACTTTAGAGCAATAACATCGAATATGTGTACATGAAAATTCAGGACAACTGAAACTTATTCAGGAGAATTCGCGTCATATGTCAGAGTACTAACAACATGTAGTAATTGTATTTGAAATTGTGATGACAATTTCAAGGATGTTTTCAAGCAAATTGATGCTTAAGTCAGGAAATATTCATGTTTTACCTGCAGAAAACCCTCGTTGTATAAACAAGGAACCAGAATACATTGTATTGCTAAACATATGGTTATGAGTAGTTATCATAATTTAACCAACAAGGTTACAAATTGGAAAACGAAGACAACAAGTAACAACACAAGTACCACCACACCAAGTACAACTTTCAGAACGAAATTTTCTGTTTTGATATTCATAATGTCATTCATTGAAGTCGATTGGTGCGGGTAAATATTTGGCCGAGAGGTTGTCCCGTGATCTTCAACAACTCTTACGCTTTGAATGGACTCATTGGCTCTAAAATTATAAGCTTGACCATCCACCCATTTGAAGTATTTGCAATCGTGCCCTGCCTAAGGTTTAATACAAAATTAAACCAATCAACTAATTTACGACTATATAAAATCCCAATTGAAAAGCATATTTCGCACGAAATTTCACATTCAACAATACCTTCCATAATGGACACCCATAGAACTATTTTCCCGAATTTTGAGTGTGTTTGCAAGTTTGTATTGTTGCAGGGAGGCCATGGAAACATTTTTGAGTTGATGATTCACCAGCTTCGTGCCCTCTCCTCCACGAATTTGAATTGGCAGATGATCTTCCTTGTGTCCAGCCGTTTGTCATCATAAAATTCCGGCCAAATTTTCAAAGACGGTGTTCCTCTTTCTACTCTGCGTTGTTCTTTGTTTTTTCTTCGGTGCAAATTTTCGAATTTGAATTGGCAGTTGTTCTTCCTTGTGTCCAGCTTCGTGCCCTCTCCAGAAGATGATCTTCCTTGTGTCCGTACTTGTTTTTTGTTGTTTGTATTAAAGAAAGAGAAATGAAATGAAAGTTCAATGCTGATGTGATGTCTGTCAGGTCAACATCTTTTTCTTATAGAAGGATTTCAGTCAAAAAATTTCAAATTGTTGAAACCGTATACAAATACTTAAAAAACTGTGTAAAAGCTTCCACCTTAACCAAAAGAGTATTTAATAGGTTTTTAAAATCTTGACCTGACGTCATCCTTATCCTGTGTAATGAGATTAGTTTTTTGTAAAATCTTGACGTGACGTCATCCTTATCCTTTCCAATTAAGTCTTCTAGGGTAAGTTTTCAGGTTATCACTTAATTATGTATTTCCAATGAGTTTTTTTTAAAAGGTAAAATAATATAATGAGATTAGTTTTTGTTATTTAAACAAATTAACGGGGCCAATTTTATTTAATATATTTGATTATCAATAAAAATAATCAAAAAATTTCAATGAAAATAATTAGTATTATTGAATAAAAATAATTAATAGTATTCAATTATATAATGAGATTAGCTTTTCCCAGGCTTTGTAGCAAGGTTCTTAAAAAAACTTCGATGCTCTCACTTGCTTCTCTACATACTCAAAATTTGGCCTGACAACGTAGTTATAAGCCTTGCAAACAACCATATGTCGACTGACGATTAATGCTTGTTCTGTTTCTGACATATGTAGTTTTTCAGGGCTTATTGTTTGTCTGACTCGCGCGTCAGGTCATATTGAAGTCGGATAAATAACAACATAGATAGTTTTTACCTTTTCGGGTTTCTCAGGCATTATAAACATTTTTACAGTACGTATTCAGTTTTGTCAGGTAACATTGAAATAAGTGAGTTCGTTTCAAATTTGTATCCGATTTCACCCCTCTTAATTTTCCCTAAAACACCCATACTTGCCCAAATCTTTTCTACCAAGTCTCTTCAAATACTCACCGGTCCATTACCAAAGTTCTCTACCAAGGATCTCAAAACACTCTCACGCTGTCTACCAAGGTGCTTCAAAAACTCCCACGTTCTTTTGTTAACTCAAATACTCCCACTTTCCCAAATACTCCCACTCCCACGTTCTTCAAATACTCTCTCTCTATACTCTAAATTCATGGCGGGAGAACATCACTTTGTCACTGGGACATACTTTGAAGTAAATGAACTGCTTCAATCTTCCCGGGAAGTGAAGGATCATGTTGGTGGCCGGAAGATGACCGAGGCCGATTTTCAGGAGTATAATCCCAACATTGTGGCCAGAGATTTGGAGTTGGTAAGTTTAGTTAAGGATTTGCTCCGCCTGAGGCAGGAGCTTGCTGCTATGAGTCCGGAAGGGGCTCAGACCGAAGAAGAAAAGGCCTGGATCAAGCTCAAGCTTAGACTGGTAAGGCTTTTATTGTATATTTTCTTCCTATGTGCAAGGGACGTGCCTAAGATGCTTAATTTTTGTTTTTGCAGATTGAATGGGACACCACCTTCACTGAGCTCAACATAAAAAGGGTGTTGGACCATGCTCAGTCGCTGGAGGGAAAGCTGAAGTCCCGATATCTATCTTGATGGGATAATGTTTTCATAACAGGGTAGTTTCTGAGTATGTGTGGATAAGTGTTTTTAATGTATGAACTTTGCAATGCTAGTTTTTTTGTTCTTTTGTGTGTCGGAATGCCATGCCAAGGGCACGTTTTTTGTAAAGTTGAACAACGTAATATAATGATTGTGTTTATAAGGTTTATACCATGTTGGAGTTTTACAAGACGTATTGTGAATTTACAGGTCGTGTTTATGTATTAGGTTTGTCAGTACAACTTTGTTAGTACAACTTCGCACCTGATTCTAGGGTTCTTATGAATAATTTATAGACTTCGCAACTGAAATGGTTTTGCACATGTTTGTCAGACCATGTTAGAGTTTTACAGGACGTATTGTGGCTTTACAGGTCGTGTTTATGTGTTAGGTTTTCCTTTGTCAGACCATGTTAGAGTTTTACAGGACGTATTGTGGCTTTACAGGTCATTTTTATGTACTAGGTTTTCCTCGAGCAAATGAGTATGTCAGGACATATACGTTGTTTTACAGGGTGTTATAGAGTCTTATGGTTTCTCCTTGTGAGGAGTTTAACACTGACTGATGCTGAGAAGTAATCAACTCTTAAGCAAAGATGATGACAGGACAAAATGCAACGTTTGCAGAGAACCTGAGAACTTTGTCAGTACAACTTCGCACCTGATTCTAGGGTTGCTGAAGGTTCAAGATGACAAGTAAATCTTAAGCAAAAGCTTTAATTTATCTAGTTTGTATATCATCCAAAAGGGAGCCCTCACAAAAAAGAGGTGTAGTTTACGACTATATAGACTTAAACCATACATCTTTTCACTGAAACACCCAACAACAACATTTACTAGCATAAACACCCAAAAACACCAACATGGTGACAATTCTAATCAACCCTAAAGTAACTCATTCTCTTCCTATAATCCTTCGTCAGTCCTTCTCCTCCTACAGTACTGCTTGTTGTGGCCTTGGTTGCCGCAATACGAACACCGCCTCTTCCTAGTATAGTTCCCCTCCCACGTCGCCCTGTATCGGTTAATTCGTGGCCTTCCAGGAGGACGTTTTACATTTGGTGGACAGCATGGAATGGATGACACGGCTTCAGGAATTGACCATCGGCCTGTGGGAGGAACAAGATGCACAATTTCCTTGTACACTTCTCTCACGCACTCGTTCTTGAACATGGGATGGACGAGATCAGTGAGTCGCACTCCCCTATCACTTGCAACCGCTATGGCATCAGCACAAGGAACTTTATCAATCTGGAATATGTTACAATCACATGTACGAGCATTAAGGTTCACCGAGTATCTACAAGTTCCTACCATGACCTCCGTTTCAAACTGGCTTAGTCTTCGAACACTCATCTTTGCTGCCCTTCTGTAGTTCACCTCTACCAGTGTGTACACAGAGGGTGACAAGTATTGGTCCTAGTTTGAGGCCGCTTCCCTTCTTTCACAAAACATTTAGAAATGGTCTCAACAATCGCATGAAACAGAGCAAGAATAGGCCACTGACGATGTGTTTTCCACAAGCCATTAAGATACTCGGCGTTGTTGCTTGTCATGATGTTAAACCTGTTCCTATGAAAATGCGCTCTCGCCCAGTTTTCAACTCCAGCTTCTTTTAGATATTGACCAATCTTTGGAGATGTAGTTGTTATTTGAGAAAACTGATGATTGAACTCAGCTACTGTGTAAGCATGAGCAGCTTTTTTGAATATGTCGAAGAGGTCTTGCCTACCAAACTTCCTCTTGAAGTTTTGGTATATGTGATATATGCAATATCCATGCTTGGCAAAACGATAGCTATTTCTCAGAACCTTCTCAATGCTAAGATGACGATCAGACACGAAATACAACTCGGGATGATCAGGAACAACAAGCCTCAATTCACTGAAGAAAAATGACCATGCATCATCGTTCTCACTATTAACAATGGCAACAACAAGTGGATATATTTGGCCGTTTCCATCTTGTGCCGTTGCCAAAAGAAGTATCCCCTTGAACTTGGGTGTGAGGTGAGTGCCATCAACTGATATTACCTACACACGCAGAACTATTTTCTCAGATGTTGCCCTGACAAGAGAGTTATAAGCTTTGAAACTACGTTATATAGCCTGACAAATGATTTTTGTTCTGTTTGTCACATATGCAGTCATATAGTAGATTTACCTGACAAAATGACTATATTTCCTGACGTAACAACATCACGACTGAATACTGACCTTTTTCAGATGTGGCGCTTCCCTTATCCATGGACCTAAAGTCCAGAAGACGTACTTGAAGCATTGATCAGCATCTCTGACTATTCTCGTGTATGTTCCCGGATTACATTTCTGTAACATGTGCATGTAAGAGTACATTGCCTTGTAGCTATCCTCAGCTGTACCATGTGCCATGTCCTGGGCGAAGACCCGCGCTCGATTGGCTTTGTAGTAGCTTGTCCTTATCCCATGCTGTAACATGAAATCCTGAATTTCTGAAGCAAGTAAGCCTTTACGGCCGTTTAAAAACCTGAGATGTAACGAAGTGAATCTATAGATGCATTCATATTGGCCTTTGATCACAAAAACTGTTCAAATGCAAGAAAAACATACTTGTGAAGTACTTTATCGGCAATCAGTCGAGAAGTTGCTCCTTTGTGATGATTGTGGTTTACTCTCATGCCACATGTATGATCCGCAACATATTGTCGCACCATAAACAACGACGTTTTTCGATACAATGAGCCACGTCACAAAAAGGTGCATTTGTCGTCAACGCACTCAACATCATAATTGGACTTATCGGACCTCTTCACACGCATCTCATAGAAGTTTTCCATTGCCAGGGAGAAGAGTGCATCTTTGAACTCTTCCTTAGAATTGAAGAGCTGACCAACCTTCATTGTTGGATATGAGGACTTGTTTTCCCTTGTTTTCCTCATCTTCAACTAACATTTCCATCTCCGCTGGATAGTACCTCTTTTCAATCTCTCTAAGCATGTATTCATCAACATCAATCTCTTCTTCTTTATCCGCCTCTATTTGCTCCTCGTTCTGTGTTCCCTCAATGCCATTTATTTCTTCCCACACATCATCTAGACCAACAGTATTCACATCATCACCTGAAGCATACCCTAACCCTTCCACACCATCAACACGATCATCATCACCTGATTGATAATAGCCCTCATAGTCAAAGCCATCTTCTATTTCATCCTCCAAAGAATCTCCATTTTTGGCATAATCAGTCATTTTCTCCTTCCCTTTGTTTCTTGATGTAGCAGCTTCAATGTCCTCATCATCGCTACTCAATGATATAATGTCTTCCACTATCAGGGGACAATTTCTCTTGTCTTTCCCCCTCACTTCATCCCTTTTTAATCTCCTTAACTCTGCTTCGTTGTCAGCTTTAATAATTTCATCAATCGACCTGACATCTGTGTGAGGTGCTCTGCCTTGTTTAAAAATTGACCTGAAAAAGTCTTTATTATCTTGGCTCTGGCTCTGAGTTGGTGGTGGAGCTGTTGAAGGAAGAATACGATGTTCAGCCCTTTCACTTAGAATATCTTCCTTCTTTAAAAGGTTGGTGTACAACTCAATATTCCACTCTGATGAATTTTCTCCACATTTGTTCAAGATCTTGAACGCACCAAGATCGTCGTCATCATTTATAAAGATGGGTGTAAGTTCTGGTTTATTTTCATAAGCGTATTGCACAAACAATTTTTCTTCATCAAATGGATTCTTCTCAGTCCATTTGTTGCACAGTGTAGCCAAGTCCATGTCAGGGGAAAGCAACATGGCTTTCACTGTTCTATCACCCTCATACAACCACCTTTTCCCTTGTTGTTTCCATTCTCCACCACTGATGAACGTCACATACACTAGTTTCGTACCTACAAATAAAGAAGGTTTTTGAACTTCACGTATATAGAGGGGGGAAATCGATTGTTTTTCAGGAGAGTTTACTTACCCATTCAAGCTGTATTTGCATGCGTCAGGTGTTAAATATCAGGTGGGAAATATCTCACGTGTAATAAGTGGTCAGGCTGCTTGAAGTTCTCCAGGAATATTCAGGGATATTTTCAAGGGAGCTTAGCTGGAGGGATTAAAGGTTGAAGGAGGCCAGATTTTTGGAGGGAAACTTGCCCGCCAGTTTTAATGTGTGGAAATTTAGTCACAGTTCAAGCACCTTGGTTGATGTGATGCCTCTGTCACCGGCGGCTTCAATCTCATTAAGGAGAGATTAACCCTTCTTTTATATTTTTTAAAGATAATATTAGCCAGCTTTTACCCATTTTCTATTTAAAAGAAAAGATAAATCCCACACTCAACAATAGCAATAATACCAGAAACCGTACAGAATTCTAATACTTTTGCAATACTTTTGAAAATTTTGGATTTCGCAAGTTGCTTTAGCAAATCTGGTATCTTTGCTAATGCGCCTTTTCTTTAGCTAATTTACAATTCTAATCTAACAACCTTAGTACATCAACCGTACGTGTAGGCTAAGAAAGAGAAGTTAAATCACCCAAACACATAAATTCCAATGGAAAATACATTTAAAAATTACACAACACAAAATCGTATATAATAAGCCATACCTAAATTATAAAACCGGAAAGGAAATCACCTAAGCATAAGTTGTTTAGCACTATTGGTTTCTAGTATCTTCTAGTGTCATCTCTATATAAACTTGGCAAGGAAGTTCTAATACCACCAATCTAATATATATATATATATATATATATATATACTAAAATAAAATATATTAATGTCACATAAACATTCACATTTAATTTGTCACATATCATTCTCTTTTTTACTTTTTTTTTAAAAATAAATTTAATTATATATTAATAATTTATATCTTAAACCTACTACTAATCTTATCTTATTTGAAATTTTGAATACAAAACAATTAGGAAGATTACAAATCAATTATGAATCTATCTATCTATCTATCTATCTATCTATCTATCTATCTATCTATCTATCTATTTCACGCACTGTTTCGTACGTGACATACCAAATGAATCCGCCCGTGACGAACGAAAGCACTCCGTCCGTGACGGACCACAGTAAACCGTCTGTGACGCACCAACCCCATCCATGCGTCACGAACAAAGTCGCTGCATATAAATGCAGCGACTTCATCTCCCCCGACCCACATCCCTCATTTGCAGCAACCCACTCGCGATTTCGCTCCCAAGGTCAAAGGCTTCGATCCGTCACGTTTGGATCAAATCCGTCTGTCACGATCCGTAAGTTTAGTTAAATCTGTATTTGTTCTTCACTTAGTTGAATTATCTTGAAATTATTGAAGTTGTTAAGACATTTTAGATGATTTTCGTTTAGGGATTACTTGTCTAGTATTGGATTTAAACATGTTTGAAGGTTGTTTCAATTGATTTAATGTCGGTTTTGAATATGGATTTGCACTTACGAAATTTGTCAAAAAAAAAATCGAACTACACAGATCTAGATCTGAGATCTGTCAAAATTGATCCATCCAGATCTGTTCCGTGACGGACGTATTGACTCCATCCGTCACGGACGGATCTGCTTGATCCGTCACGTACGGATCAAGCAGATCTGGTTCAACGACTTTGTTGTTGTTGTTGATATTGTTGTTGTTGATGTTGTTTTTTTTGTTGATGATGTTGTTGATGTTGTTGTTGATATTGTTGTTGGTGTTGTTGTTGTTGATGATGTTGTTGATGTTGTTGTTATTGAGGGCGTTGTTGTTGATATTGTTTTTGTTTTTGTTTTTTTTGTTGTTTTTGTTATTGTTGTTGTTGCTCCCCCTGAAGTTTTGTTTTTTCCTATTTCAGATGGAAAACGAAACAAGATCTGCACGTCACAGAAGGTGGAACGTTGTACGTGAGGAACAAGAACAGGAACAAGTAGACAATCGTATAGTATATACAAGGAGGCAAAAGAAATCCAAAAAAAGTGACGAAGTAGGACCGAGTACGAACCGTGACCCTCCTGATGTACCAGTGTATGCAGACCCGACACTCGACAACACGGCGCTTAATGATCCACCTATATACCAGAATGACCCTAATGTGGTAAGTAACTATACATATTCTTAAACTTGTCGGTTATTTAATCTTTTTTCTAATAATTTGTTTTATAGGATACGACATGGTATGTACCTTCTACATCTGAGGAGCGTAGTGGTTAGTACGTACCTCCTGCACCTCAGGAGCCTAGTGGTTGGCCCATGTGGCCAGGAGGTATGAGTGGGCAAGCATATTGGCCGGCTCAATAGCCTTATTTCGAGGAACCGACGGACAAACAGGCTGCTCATACACAACGTAGAAAGCCTAGGCAGGGTAGAGAGCCTAGGCATGATAGACAGGTTGGAGGTCGGAATGTTGTCGATCCCAAGTTGATAGGACCTGTACCGGGAGGTCCGGAGATCCCAGACCTGCTGTTTAATTTCACTGCCCACACTGCATATTTCATTTATCAGGGTATTGTAAGTTATCAAAACTTGAGCATGTTATTAAACTGTTATCTTTTTTTTTTATCTAACATGTTCTTTTTATAGGAGCGAGAAACTCTCACGTTTCAGCTCAGACAAGAGCAGCTAAGAAAATGGAGGCTTGACGATGACTCTACATGGTGCGATCTTGCCAGAAACAACGGCATCACACATTTGTTGGACCTGATCTACATTTATGTAGATCAACCTTTGATTTCTGCATTTCTGGAGCGATGGCAGCCAGAGACAAATTCATTTCATATGCCATTTGGAGAGATGACGATCACTCTCCTGGATGTCTACATGATTTTGGGCCTCAAGATTGATGGGCACGGAATGGGACTTTCTCTCCAGGATCGCAACAAGGGTAAAAATGAATTGTACAATCAACAAGCGATGAGGGCAATACAGTTCTTTTCCTTGACGGAAGAAATGGCTAAACATGGTGTCACTGTAGACAACCTGAAATATCACTGCTTGAACAATGAGCTAGATGATGATGAGATCGTGTCTGGTTATTTGTGGTACCTGATGGCCTCGACCCTCTTTCCAGACAAGTCCCAACACATGTTGCCCATGCCTTATATGACCTACGTGAGTGACATTGGTGATACTTGTAATCTTTCTTGGGGTTCTGGCACATTGGCATTCATGTATCGATCATTGGGCGAGTGTTCACGGCATGAGTGTCGTCAGATGTCCACCTGCTACACGTTGTTGCTGGTAAGGATTTTGTTCATTACGCTGGTAAGGATTTTGTTATATAATTTAATTACATTTAAGGTAAGGTTGATATGTTTGTTGTTGTTATTTATGTACATGCTTGGATCTATCTATACTTCCCTAGATTTCGCCCACAACAAAATCCCTGCTTCGGAGACGATGTGCCATATGCCAGCCGATGGAACCCTGTGCAGACTCATAGTAGGCAGAGAAGAAACTACATGGAAGAGTTGGATTTAATGCAAGCTAGGCATGTAAGTATCATACGATGTAGTTTATTTCTCATATTAATGTATTACAATTGTGTAAAGTTACTTGATGTTGTGTTAATTGCACCCTTTTTTGTGTAGGTTGACTAACAGCCCTATGGCTACGTTAATTACAACATCTCGGCGTTGGCTCCTGCCTTTTTTCATGTGGTCATCTCTTTTTTGAGAATTATCGAGCCCTATATGCCGGATCGGGTATCGAGGCAATTTGGAGTGGTACATGTGATTCCCCGACCAGTTATAGAGCCCATCAAAGCGCATAGACATCCCAACATTAGGAGATATATAGTGCAGTATGACCCCGCTTCAAACTGGAGTTGGGATGAAAGAAATCAACACTCCATCTGGATCACACATATGGGCCCTCCTGCTTTAGAAGGATATGAGTGTAGTGCCGACTACATGGAGTGGTACATACCTCGTACACACCCATGTGTCAGGCCTCAGGATGCTGGCATTAGAGATCCCGTCCAGGTAAAAAAATGTGTTGGATATTTGTTTTTACTTTTCTTATACAATTAAACAAATTCTTTTTAATTTATACGTATTTCTGTAGGTCATTGGACAAGCATTGCAGCGTCTAAATCCTTTCTATGATGTAGAGGAAGAACAATTCTACAACATGTGCGTTGTTGTGCGACACTGCATCCAGGACTTCAGACCCTACGAGCATGGCAATAATTAGGAGGAGGACGAAAATTAAGTGCATTCAAGTTTTCAATTGCTACTTTGGTTGTATTTTAGGGAGTGTCGCACCGTTTATGGAATTGTAGTTTCTTGACTAGTTTTATGATGATAATAAAACTAATTTGCATGTCTTTGCCATAACTTTTATATCGCACATTTGATACTTTGTTGGTAATTGTTGGTCGATGCAATAGATCTCCACAAATACCCTTCAAACATGGCAATGATGAGGGTGGCACATAGTGGTCTGTCACACGTGGTTTGGCTTCGTTCGTCACGATCTTGTTAGGGGGCGTTTGGTATAAATCAGGTATCGGGTTGAAATCAGGAATCGGGTTAAGTAGGTATCGCATTTATGTAGAGTTAGCTTCTGTAAAGAGGCACGGTTTAGGACATTCTGTACGTGACGAACCAATAGATTATGTACGTGACGAACCAATGCAATCGGTGCGTGACAAACCAAATCAATCAGGGCGTGACGAACCAAAGCCGCATCGCGGCCAACAAGGCAGCGGGCGCGGCCTCTGAAGAATTCGCTGAAGTCAAAGACATTGTTGGCCGCGATCGCGGCCAACAAGGCAGTGATCGCGGCTTTGCTTGTCTTTGACTTCAGCGACCTCTTCAGAGGCCGCGCCCGCTGCCTTGTTGGCCGCGACGCGGCTTTGGTTCGTCACGCCCTGATTGATTTGGTTTGTCATGCACCGATTGTATTGGTTTGTCACGTACATAATCTATTGGTTTGTCACGTACAGAATGTCCTAAACCGTGCCTCTTTACAGAAGCTAACTCTATATAACTGCGACGCAATGTGTTGGATTTGCCATAACGAATGATTCCCTGGTCCAAACGCGATTACAATGATTCCCTGGTCAAAACCAATCGGGATTACGTAAAAACTCTCACGTTTTACTTCTAAGAAAACAAACAGAAAATAGAATATTAAGTTGTCCTAACAATATCTTTACAATGTGCGAATGCAATAATATTTAAGTCGGCTTGCGGCCTTGTCTCTTTCTTCTGGAAGGTCCATACGCCATCAGCTGAGTAGTGAATGGGTCATACAGACAAGCAGCAGACGCATCCTTTGCATGCTCCCACATGGCAAATACTAGAGGCAACGGTGACGCCTCTGATAAGGCAACCTACAAAAGAATGAAGAACGTATTCACTTGCCTAGTTAATGAGTTTTAAGAATGAATAAAAATTGATTAAATTATTAGTAACATATCGAAATAAAATGACTCTCCTTCTCAACATGGCAGATACATATCGTCTTTAGCTTAGCATCCCAGGGATGATGTGGAACCGCTTGCAAAGGCAAGTAAGTAGCATTCATACGACCCAACACGACAACTGCACAATTGAATGCAGAAGCGACCAGACAACCCATATCTGGAATCACCATCCAAGTATTTTTTGGGGCCATTGATAAGCACTACTTTGTAGGGCTTAACTAAGAGTTATTAGAGGGTTTTATTGGTGCCATTCGGGTAGATTTAGACACATTCATGTGCATGGTGTTTGGGGGCGAAGATTGGTGTTTTGGTGGTGTTTTGAGCTTATTGGAGTATATTTGAAGATTCGGGATATGGAGCCACCAAGGAGTGTGGAATTAGAGAGGAGAAGTGTGGATTTGGTGGTCTGGAGAAGCAAATTGAATATATCCAGAGGAAGAGAAGTTGACCACTGAGGAGACAAAGAAGAACTAAGGAGAGAGTCCACACGAGAGTAGAAGAACAATGTGCTGAATTCAATTGATTCTTTCTCTCTACTCAGATGTCCAAATTCAGTGATTCCAATTCCAGGAGTTAGATCTTGAAGTCTACTACAAGTCCCCAAAATATGAGCGTAATCCGAGTTGGGAATCTAAAGTTATGACGTTTTTACGAAAGTATCGCAGATGCTGAAAATCGAGAAGTAGCCGCGATCGCGGGTTCTGTTCACCCGCGATCGCGGGTCATCAGCACCGAAAGCTGCGTCCTTTCCTGAGCTTATCTTTTCATATTTCTTTTTCCCCTTTTTTCTCATTTTAATTTAGTTATTTTCTTAATGGGCTAGGTCAATTGTTAGAGCCCTATAAATACTTTCTTTTAGCATTAGGTTTAAGAGTCCAGACTCTTATTCCACTTTAGTTGCAATTTTCATCGTTGTTTACTTTCCTTTGAAGTTTCACCATGACTATGAGGAGCTAAGCCTCTTTGGCTTAGTCTGGCATTGGAAGCTTAAGTTTTGATTATTGGTTGTGAGGTTATGTTCCCTTTCTTAATTCCTATTGGTTATATTATCTCTTCTAAGCTTATTCCATTGGATTTCATTGATTGCACTAGCCCGCGCAACTAGTTGTTGTTGGTGATTTTCATATTGCTAGGATTAGGAAACTGTTGGGCTAACGTCCTATTCCGCTGTAGCAACTATAATTTACATGCTCTGGTTGAAATTGTTCTATTGTAGGGAGAGATAATTACATGGTAAATGCATCTGAGCGAGCGTTCTGTGTATCCTGGTTAATTCTTATTTGTATTGCTGTCTTTGGGTTGAACCTTTAGTGGTACTAGGGTTATTCATTGGTAAGGGTTCTTTGTGAAAGGTTTCCCTCTGAGTCTACACAAGATCGGGACAGGAATAATCATAGGAAGGAATTGGAAGTAATCTAGGATCAACCAACCAAAACTTAAGTGGAAATTGCCTGGCTAAGTGTTTTCTCACATTTGATTGCATATTATTTATTCTGTTTTATTTCTTACTTGATTTAAACCTCACAAACCCCCCTTGTTACTGTTATTCGATTGGTATTCGATTTGTGATAAGAAAATAGACGCTTGTGATTCTCTTGGGATTTCGACCCTTGCTTGCTTACTATACTAGTTTGAAAGTTGAGGTTTACTTTGATTTGGCATAACGACCTTAGGCCACATCAGCCATCCCATCGTCAAACCATTTAAGCGACTCGTTGGAGGCTCAAGTGGAGTCCGAATGGGGCAACGCCAGCGATGTTGGATTCGTAGCACTGCGTGGATTGCTCGAGTACAAGGTTCAAGCGCCTCTTTGGAGTCTCAAACGACGTCCGAATTGAGCAAGATTAGCGGCGATGACCAGCTTAAGAGACACAAAGTATACGGCTGCAGAGACATCAATCACAACCTGCTTGGAAATCATGATAGCACGAGACGCCTCGTTCATTCTATCAGCCTAGGGGCAACGGAGCATGCTGGTTGGAGCGCATGGACGACAAGCTTGGACTAGAAGGTAGAGCATGAGAGCGTACAAGCTGGAGTGCATGGACAACAAGCTTAGACTGGAACGAAAGATACCCTACCACGTAATGGCGGGCAGGGGTATTAGAGAGGGAAGCTATAGGATATGAGCCGCACGGGCGCCGAATCCGAGCGAACCACGCTAGGCAAGAGCCAACAGTGTAAGTCTGGCACGAGAGCCGAATTCGAGCTACTCGTAGTCAGGCATGTATTTTCGTGGTAATGAGCCACACGGGCGCCGAATCCGAGCGACCCACGCTAGGCAAGAGCTAGCAGTGTAAGTCCGGCACGAGAGACGAATTCGAGCTACTCGTAGTCACGCATGTATTTTCGTGGTAACGAGCCATACGGGCACCGAATCCGAGCGACCCACGCTAGGCAAGAGCCAGCAATGTAAGTCCGGCACGAGAGCCGAATTCGAGCTACTCGTAATCAGGCATGTATTTTTGTGATAACGAGCCACACGGGCGCCGAATCCGAGCGACCCACGCTAGGCAAGAGCCAGCAGTGTAAGTCCGGCACGAGAGCCGAATTCGAGCTACTCGTAGTCAGGCATGTATTTTCGTGGTAACGAGCCACACGGGCGCCGAATCCGAGCGACCCATGCTAGGCAAGAGCTAGCAGTGTAAGTCCGGCACGAGAGTCGAATTCGAGCTACTCGTAGTCACGCATGTATTTTCGTGGTAACGAGCCACACGGGCGCCGAATCCGAGCGACCCACGCTAGGCAAGAGCCAGCAGTGTAAGTCCGGCACGAGAGCCGAATTCGAGCTACTCGTAGTCTGGCATGTATTTTCGTGGTAACGAGCCACACGGGCGCCGAATCCGAGCGACCCACACTAGGCAAGAGCTAGCAGTGTAAGTCCGACACGAGAGCCGAATTCGAGCTACTCATAGTCACGCATGTATTTTCGTGGTAACGAGCCACACCGGCGCCGAATCCGAGCGACCCACGCTAGGCAAGAGCCAGCAGTGTAAGTCCGGCACGAGAGCCGAATTTGAGTTACTCGTAGTCAGGTATGTATTTTCGTGGTAATGAGCCACACGGGCGCCGAATCCGAGCGACCCACGCTAGGCAGGAGCCAGCAGTGTAAGTCCGGACGAGAGTCGAGTTCGAGCTACTTGTAGTCAGGCATGTATTTTCATGGTAACGAGCCACACGGGCGCCGAATCCGAGCGACCCACAGAGGATTATAGGAGTCGAATCCGAACACCTATAAGCAAGCATAAACAAGTTAGGCAAGGGCCAACGCATTACGAAATGGCTTGGGTAGCTTAGGTCCATTAGATGGATGACCGAGTGCTGCAGAATCGAGACGAAAATCATTCAGATCCGAATGCTGATTCGAGGGACGACCCGGAGTTATCGGATCCTACGATTTCTGTCGAACCCGAAGAACCCGAGGGGCAAAATGAAGGGGAAAAGTTCGCACTCTCCTAAAATAGAAGATTAGGCCCATCTACTTAAATGAGGCACATTAAGACTTAAAGAGGGGAGGTATTTACTAACCTATACCTACCCTAAACCCTAGAACGAGATCATGGAGGAGGCAGCCTCCATTGAAAGAGAGAGCTTTGAGTATGAGTTCTTGTTGTAAACAAAAGAGAAAATCAATAAGAGAAGTAGACCGTTTAAATCCTTCTAGCAAGAAGCTAGGAGGTAGTGGTTTTTCCTTAAGTACTATTTAGTACTAGGGTTTTCCACTCTAAATTGTTCGTATTAGGTTCGTTCTTCGAATTCATTGAAGATCGATCGTCGTCGCAATCAACGAATATTAATGGTACAAATTCATGCTACCGCAATTTTGTATAATCTATTCTTTCCAAAAACGTAGCAAACAATATTCTCGGCCATATATTTAAAGAACCAACTTGTACTCCGCTAAGCTAAGAAATTAGTTAAAATCTCTGCCCATATTAGCCGGATATGCATACAATATGAATATTTTGTATAATCTATTCTTTCCAAAAACGTAGCAAACAATATTCTCGGCCATATATTTTTTGTACGTAATCTACTATATATCTACTAAAGTAGAGTACCTATTGCGCCACGTGGCACCCCCAAAATGAACCAAAATTTTCTGCTGCCACGTGGCATCACGGTATTGAATTTGCCACGTGTCAAGCTCTCATTTTTTTGTTGGTTTTTCGAAAATCAAATAAAATCAAAGAAAATAAAATCTCTGCCCATATTAGTCGGATATGCATACAATATGAATATTTGTATAATCTATTCTTTCCAAAAACGTAGCAAACAATATTCTCGGCCATATATTTTTTGTACATAATCTACTATATATCTACTAAAGTAGAATACCTACTGCGTCACGTGGCGCCCCCAAAATGAACCAAAATTTTATGCTGCCATGTGGCATCACGGTATTGAATTTGCCACGTGTCAAGCTCTCATTTTTTTCGTTGGTTTTTCTAAAATCAAATTAAATCAAAGAAAATAAAATCTATGCCCATATAAAGCCGGATATGCATACAATATGAATATTTTGGATAATCTATTCATTCCAAAACCGTTGCAAACAAAATTATCAGACATATATTTTTTTTACTTAATCTACTATATATCTACTAAAGTAGAATACCTACTACGCCACGTGGCGCCCCCAAGATGAACTAAATTTTTTTGCTGGCACGTGACATCACGGTATTGAATTTGCCACGTGTCAAGATCTCATTTTTTCATTGGTTTTTCAAAAATCAAAGAAAACAAAATTTATGTCCATATTAGTCGGATATGCATACAATATGAATATTTTGTATAATCTATTCTTTCCAAAAATGTATCAAACAATATTCTCGGCCATATATTTTTTGTACGTAATCTACTAAAGTAGAATACATATTGTGCCACATGGCACCCCCAAAATGAACCAAAATTTCCAACTGTCACGTGCCATCACGGTACGGAATTTGCCACATGTCAAGCTCTCATTTTTTTCGTTGGTTTTTTGAAAATTAAATAAAATCAAAGAAAATAAAATCTCTGTCCATATTAGCCGGATATGCATACAATATGAATATTTTGTATAATCTATTCTTTCCAAAAAACGTTGCAAACAATATTCTTGGCCATATAGTTTTTGTACATAATCTACTATATATCTACTACACCACGTAGCGCCCCTAAAATGAACCAAAATTTTATGATGACACGTGGCATCACGGTATTGAATTTGCCATGTATCAAACTCTCATTTTTTTCGTTGGTTTTTCGAAAATCAAATAATATCAAAGAAAATAAAATCTCTGTCCATATTAGCCGGATATGCATACAATATGAATATTTTATATAATCTATTCTTTCCAAAAATGTAGCAAACAATATTCTCGGCCATATATTTAAAGAACCAACTTGTACTCCGCTAAGCTAAGAAATTAGTTAAAATATCTGCCTATATTAGCATGATATGCATACAATATGAATATTTGTATAATCTACTCTTTCCAAAAACGTAGCAAACAATATTTTCGGCCATATATTTTTTGTACGTAATCTACTATATATCTACTAAAGTAGAATACCTACTACGCCACGTGGCGCCCTCAAAATGAACCAAAACTTCCTGCTGCCACTTGGCATCACGGTATTCAATTTGTCATGTGTCAAGCTCTCATTCTTTTCGTTGGTTTTTCAAAAATCAAAGAAAATAAAATCTTTGCCCATTATAGCCGGATATGCATACAATATGAATATTTTGTATAATCTATTCAATCCAAAAACGTAGCAAACAATATTATCGGCCATATATTTAAAGAACCAACTTGTACTCCGCTTAGCTAAGAAATTAGTTAAAATCTGTACCCATATTAGCCGGATATGCATACAATATGAATATTTTGTATAATCTATTCTTTCCAAAAACGTAGCAAATAATATTTTCGGCTATATATTTTTTGTACGTAATCTACTATATATCTACTAAAGTAGAATATCTACTGCACCACGTGGTGCCCCCAAAATGAACCAAAATTTTCTGCTGCCACGTGGCATCACGGTATTGAATTTGTCATGTGTCAAGCTTTCATTTTTTCGTTGGTTTTTCGAAAATCAAATAAAATCAAAGAAAATAAAATCTCTGCCCATATTAGCCGGATATGCATACAATATGAATATTTTGTATAATCTATTCCAAAAATGTATCAAACAATATTATCGGCTATATATTTAAAGAACTAACTTGTACCCTGCTAAGCTAAGAAATTAGTTAAAATCCCTGCCCATATTAGCCGGTTATGCATACAATATGAATATTTTGTATAATCTATTCTTTCCAAAAACGTAGCAAACAATATTATCGGCCATATATTTTTGTATGTAATCTACTATATATCTACTACAGTAGAATACCTACTACGCCACGTGGCGCCCCCAAAATGAACCAAAATTTTCTGATGCCACGTGGGATCACGGTATTAAATTTGCCACGTGTCAAGCTCTCATTTTTTCATTGATTTTTCAAAAATCAAAGAAAATAAAATATCTACCCATATTAGCCGAATATGCTTACAATATGAATATTTTGTACAGTCTATTCTTTCCAAAAACGTAGCAAACATTATTTTTGGCCATATATTTTGTGTAGGTAATCTACTATATATCTACTAATATAGAATACCTACTACGCCATGTGGCGCCCCCAAAATAAACCAAAATTTTCTACTGCCACGTGGCATCACAGTATTTAATTTGTCATGTGTCCAGCTCTCATTTTTTTCGTTGGTTTTTCAAAAATCAAATAAAATCAAAGAAAATAAAATCTCTGCCCATTTTAGCCAAATATGCATACAATATGAATATTTTGTATAATCTATTCTTTCCAAAAACATAGCAAATAATATTTTTAGCCATAAATTTAAAGAACCAACTTGTACTCCGCTAAGCTAAGAAATTAGTTAATGACAAGAAACATTGCACTTTGATTAAAACTATTATGTAGTATCATATAGATTTTTATATAAAATTAGTTTTTTGTAAAATTTATCATAGAAATAGTTCATTTTTCCACTCGAATAACATAATATGACTTCTATTTAACATTCAACTTTGGTTTGGAGAACTATAGTGGTTCAATACTGGTTTTGATTGTTATTTTTTCCTATTGTATGATTTTTTTATAAGTATTGATGTATAAAAATTAATCATCTATAAGTACCACCATATTTGACTCTACAAACTCTAATGCCATGTTACTAAAAAAATTAATATTTCGCCACCATTAATTCCTCTTATTTGTGGAAATATTGTAAAGTTCTTAATTTGACAAGAAACACGCGGATTCAATAAGGTACATCTGATTATGATATCCAAGAAGCAAATGAATTTTTTGAATAGGTATTAAGCATGGGTGATGGTATTGTAGATTTATAGGTGATGACAATGATGGAGAAGCACAAATACAAATTCCTGATGAACTATTGGTGAAGGATTATGACTTAGATATGATTTCAGCAATTGTTAAGTGTGTTTATTCCTCTCTTTTGGACAATAAGTTGTTTTCGAAATACTTTGAAGAACGGACAATTCTTACACCAACACATGAAGATGTAGATAGAGTTAATGACTATATATTGTCTTTGTTACTTGGTGATGAGAAAGTTTATCTCAATTTTGATATCATGTGCAAGACAAGTTTTATTATAGACAATGATGCAAGTGTTTATACATTTGACTACTTGAATAGTATTAGATGTTCTGGTGTCCCAAATCATGTACTTAAACTTAAGGTTGGAGTCCTTATTATGTTGCTTTGAAATATTGATCAATCCTTAGGTTTATGTAATAGGACAAGATTTATAATTATGCAGCTCGACAATCACGTCAAACTAGGAAGAATATTTCAAGCAACAATATCAGACAAGTTTTTATTCCTCGCGTGCTCATGTCACCATCAGACACTTCATATTCGTTCATGTTTCAATGAAGTCAATTTTCCTTGAGTGTCTGTTTTGCTATGACGATAAACAAGAGCCGGGGCCAATCACTTGCAAATGTATGTTTGTGTCTTCCACGCCCTGTTTTCACTCATGGTCAGTTTTATGTTGCATCATCAAGAGTTACCAGCAAGAAATGTTTGGAGATTTTAATATGCGACAAAAAACAAAAAAATATATAATACTACAAGTCTACAACCAATGTAGTATACAAGGAAGTTTTTCATAATTTGTAGCAATTTTGAACATCTTACGAGATTTTATGTTTAGGGTTTCATTTTCATGTATTAGATGAACATTTTGATTATGCTTTTTCGTTTTAGTAGTATTAATGTTAGGGATGTGGCTATCCCCACTTCAAAATTAATTAGCTAATTTTTACTATATATAAAGTTTATGTATAGTTTCGCCTCTCTTTCGATAACATTTTGTCAATCTCTTTAATATTTTTTATTCAATTAGTTTTTTTTTATATTCTCATTCATCTACTTCTATAACAATTCTATATCGATTAAATATATAATTTTGATATACTATTTTTGTAAATGTAAGGAAAAATAAACAAATCCCGTACAAGACACGGGTACTACACTAGTTATAATCTATTTATGAAATAATGAATTTCATATCTCCACGAACCTTCTCTGACTTTATCTCCATAAATCTCCTCTTGTATATGGCATGAATTTTATATATTCATTAACCTCCTTTTTTATGTGGCACGAACTCCATCTTCATGATCCTTCTCCCGCAAAATATGTCACATTATATTTATATAAAATCATCACTAATACATCATTTAACTTCCTCCTTGCATATCTTCCAACACAGTTTTGAGTTTTTCAATCTACTATATATATATATTAAAATAGAACCTAATTATGCCACATGACATCCCTCATTAAAATTGTCACATGTCATTTTCTCATTTATATATCAAAGATTTTTATCCTAAATATAGCACTAATATTTTCATAATTTAAATATAATCAATCACAAAGATTACAAATCAATTACAAATATTACAAATCAATTACAAAAGATTACAAATTCAAAACTTCCACAACACTAATTAGCTTAGAATTGGATTGATCTTTTCTCGCAAAAAAAAATATGAATTGATCTTCATGTGAGTCTTCTTCAAAAGGAGACTCACAGATGCCCCCGCCTTTGCGTCTTTCAAAGCTTAGTTGTCATCGCTACAATTGCCAGTGAGCTTCAATCTTTTTCTCCTTCATTGCCGATCTCCCTTCGCCTCTTTCAAATCTTAGCCTTGCATTATGTTAATGCAAGGTTTATGTGTTTGGGATGAAAGAGATGCACCAAAGGCAACTAATCATGCAACCTTGGTCCAAATATAATAAAGAGAAAGGGTACTTAAGTATTGACAATTGAGTTTAAATTTCCAAAAAAAATCAACACATGAGAGTCAACACGGCATAAGAATAGCCTTGCTCGACTTCATTTTCTCGTTGAGTCCGAATTTTTCTAAGCTCGACTTCATTTTCTTTTATTATCGTCGAGTCCGAATTTCTCTAAGCTCAACTTCTCTCTCTTGTTGAGTCCAAATTTTTCTTTTAGGCTTTTAACTTTGGTCATAATTTTTCAAGACAACAAGCCAATAATACAACCTTTGAACAAGAGAATAATATTGGAAATTCAGTTCAGAAAATTCGAACCAAGTGCAACTTCGACCTAGACTATGTAACACACTTAAAGTGCATGAAATAATATCAACTACGGTGCAGTTATGAAGGAAATTATGGTTAATTTAGGTTATGGAACTTCGAGAAGTCACAAGCAACAAATAGCTACAATTTAATGAAGTGAGTTTAAACTAGTTGCATTAACAGTTCGATTAAATTTTGCAGGCTGAGAGAAATGAAAGGATGTCTTCAACCTACTTCATTCAGTCAAGTACTCATTCACAAATATGCAGCAAAAGGCCAGAAACTTTGATGCTAGCAAGATCGAGCATAGCACACCGAAAAATGGATGCAATTTCTTATTCTTTTGGCTTGAGGAATTTAATTTAAAGTTTGCTCTTATACCACTTGATGGGTCTCGCCTCAAATATTCTCGGTATCAAGATATGTTTGATCTTGAATCGCTTTCCGAGAGTTGATTTGGTCGAGCTTGAGAATTAGGATTTCTCGGGGCCGAATGATGTGTTTTGTGAGGATCGTTGGACCTGATTTTTTGGATGATTTTTTTTGGAAATTATAAAGAATAAGTAATCAAGGGTTTGTGGAACAACTGACTCTTCAATTATTATCCTCCATAGCTATTGATGAATATCTAAAAAAGAACTATAGATATATCCACATAGGCCTAATTCAAGTTGCTCTTATGCCGTTAGCCAGATTAGGCATAGACACCCCAGTCTTTATTGCCCTTAGAGACGACAGACTCCTTTCTTACAAAGACTCTTTAATTGCTGTTATTCAAACCAATATCTGTAATGGCCCAATATTCTTCAACTGTTCTCCAAATTTTACAGTTGATATGACAGACCCTAGAATCAGTAGTACTCTTACTCTTGATATTAAGCTCCTTAAAAAGGGGTTCAAAAACCTCTCTAAAAACTTTGTCATTATCTACCGACTCCATTACAGAGTCCTAAGTTCCTGCACAGATCCTAAGTGTATAGTTCCTCCTGTCCCTAGAGGAGAGACTATCCTCCTACAACTAGATTTCGAAAGATCTACAACTTTCACTCCCAAACTGATAAAATGGGAAGATATCACTATACCAGAAGCTCTGGAACTAAAACATGATTGTCCTCCGGATGATCTGGAAAGAACAGAAATTTCCCAAATAGAGGAAAGTGGTGATGGTAGGGTCCTTATAAGATTCAATTCCACTAGATCATTTAGACCTATACCCAGAAATCCCCATCCTTTCCCTGCAAGAAACTCTTTCTCTGAATCCCTTTATACTGCTAGAGACCATTCTATAAAAGACCATTCAGTTAAGGTTGAATTTAGTAGTCCCATTCCTAACCCTATTACTGAACAAAAGTTTGAAGAATCTTTTCCCTCTTCACCTACTCAGAGTGATATGGGAAGATACTCCTCCATAAATCTTATCACAAAAATAGACTTTACTATAGACAAGGATTATCTAAGAAGAGACTTTGATTCCATTGAAAACAGAATCAAGAAAGTTTGGTTCATGAAAATAGACAAAATAGTCAGAGATAAAATAAGAGAATTATGGTACGCTGATATGGAAAAATATAGGATCAATATCTTGTTCTTCATATGGTTTCCTAATTACCTTAAGATTCAGGGAATAGAAAACCCTTTAGAACAAAAATCCATAGATGTCCAAACAAGGTTAACAAAGACCTGGAATCTTTTACCCTCAGGATCTACACAAAGTGTTCATCCTCCTCTACAAGGGAAAAAAAATATTACAAAAGATGGGGAGGTCCCTGCTGAGCCCTTTAAAAATCCTAGAATTGGTACTTCAGATAACAGTCCCGCTACCTTAGAAGATGTTAAGAAAATACATCAACAACACAACTATTCCAACCAAATCCTCCACACTATAGCTGAACAAGTTGAATTAATACATGATAAGATCAGTACTGAAACCATCAAATTCCCTAAAGACATCTCTAGACCTCATTTTCAAATTCAGGGGATAAAAAAAGAAATAGTCAGTAACACCTCTCTTAATCCTTCTCTTAGTCTCATGGAATTAATTGATCAAAAATTAAAAAATGTTACGATAAATTGTGTTGAGGAATGTAGCAATTGTTCCAACACAGACTCAAGCAGTTCCCCAGACAACTCTGAAAGAGAAGATAGCCCATCCAGTAATAAGGCTATAGAAACCTTACAGACCTTCTTTGAGGAAAATCCCATTACCATTAATAGGATAAGAAACAACCATGATAGGCCTCAGGCACACAGAAAAATATTCAGGAACACAGACACTAGGAATTTCTATCCTAGACCTACCCCTCCTGACCTTCAATATGAAGAAAGATCTAAGTTCAGATCCACAGATTATAATGGACAATCTATCTATGAATGGAATATAGATGGAAAATCCGAACATGAAATACTTAATACCTTACAAGAAATGGGTATGGCTAATGTAGCCTATACAGTTGGTAGAAAAGACCCCAAAACTTGTTTTTCACTTTTAACTACTGGATTTATAGGCCAGCTTAGAAACTGGTGGGATAATGCTTTATCCTCCTTTCAAAGAGAAGAAATCCTAGATTTTACCAATGATAATGGTGAACCAGAACCTGTCCACCAACTTATATACACCATAAGTATGCACTTCATAGGCAACCCTAGAGAGGAAATCCAAGCCAATAGAGAGATCCTTTCTAATCTAAGATGTAAGACCCTTAGTGACTATAGGTGGTATAAAGATGTTTTCCTATCCTATGTCTACAAAAGAAATGACTGCAATAAGGGATATTGGAAAGAAAGATTTGTTACTGGTCTTCCCAATTTATTTGCTGATAGGATAATCCAGAAAATAAAAGATGAAATTCAAACAGAAGAAATTCCTTGGAAAGACATGACCTATGGCCAATTAACGGCTTTTGTCAAAAAAGAAGGGTTAGCCCTTTGCTCCGAATTAAAAATCCAGGCCAAATATGGTAGAGAAAAAGGATCTAGAAGAAAAGAACTAGGTAACTTCTGTGAGGCTTTTGGCCTTGCCAAAATAGAACCCCCTTCTTATAAATATAAAAAGGGTCATAAAAATAAACACAGAAAGTTTGATAACAATTATGAAAGGCCTAGTTACCCACCCATAAGGAAATTCCAACCAAGACAGACTAATAAAAAGATTATCTGTTTTAAATGCGGAAAACCAGGCCATAAGGCAGACAATTGCAGTCTCAAACAAAAGATCAATGAAATCTGTCAAGATGATAGTACCCTACAAGATAGACTCACTAAAATCCTTTTGGAGGACTCTGAGAATGAATTTTATGTCCCTGATACTTCAGAAACTAAGGATTCAGGAACAACCCAATTCTGCAATGTTATCACCAAAAGTGATGAAAGAGAGGCCCTTTTAGAGCTTATCGATACCCTTGAAGATCCTCAAATAAAACGAGAATACTTCATGAAGCTAAAAGAACTAATATTTAAAGAACAACAACCCCTACTTGAAGAACCTTTTAGCATATCCAAAATTATTAATAAGAAATCACCTACTAAGATATTTTCCTCCATCACCTTGAAAGACCTACAAGCTGAAGTCAATAAAATAAAAAAAGACATAGGATCCCTTAACCAACAGTTATTGCTAAATGAGACCAAAGATCTTGAACTTGAAGCTAGAATAGCTCATCTAGAATTTTCTAAAAAACCTTACTCCAGTCCCCGTTCTCAGCAAAATGAAGAAGAATCTCCCGTCATTGAAGATTCTTTTATTGCAGCTATAAACAAGATCAACTTTCAAAAATGGTATGTTCATATTACCATAAAAATAGAAGACTTCACTCTTTCTACAGTTGCTCTCATTGACAGTGGAGCAGATCTAAATTGTATCTGTGAAGGTATAATCCCTTCAAAGTATTACCACAAGAGTCACGAAAAAATTCTTGATGCTAGTGGTAGTCGTATGAACCTTAGTTACAAGATTCCTAAAGCCTCTATTTGTAATCAGAAACATTGTTTCAACAACTCCTTCATATTGATAAAAGGCTTAAACCAGCAAATAATCCTAGGAACACCCTTCCTGACACAAATCTGTCTGTTCACTGTTGATAGGTTTGGCCTACATACAACAGTAATGGAAAAAAGGATTAGTTGTAAGTTCATTGTTGCGGTTGAACATAATGATATATATACCCTACAGTCTGCATCCGTTAGCAGAACCTTATAACAAAAGAACTTGTAACATTAAACTCTTACAATCCCTACAGAGTCACTGACATACAGAGATTTCTAACTTGTTTTAGTTTTCAGGTTTTAAACATGAGATCTCCCTCCCGCAAAGGAAAGGAAAAGGTTATACCTTCACCTTCCTCCCAAGTTACAGCCAAAAGCAACTTCAGACCGCTATAGGGGCTTTTGCTCTCCACAGAACAACTTGGTTTGCTGAATAACATTTGGAGGCTTCCTACTATGCCCCATGCAGCCAAGAAAAAAGTACAATGCTTAAATGCACTCAGTATCCACTTCCATGAAAATGGAAATGTGATAAGAGAGAAAGAAAAAAGGGAAAAAGACTTGGGTGAACAACTAACCATTGCTACAGGTAGACGTTGGAAGAATCTCCAAACTCGTCTCCTCAACACACCAACACAAGAAGCACTTACGCCACTCCTTGATGCCTGGCCCCAGGGAAAAGAGGTTCTAATACAAAAAACAGAAGAAGGCCATTTGGCAGATCTAATACAAGCTCAGAAAGAGCTTATCCAGATGTACTTCGGAGAACCAGGGTGGAAATTCAAGGGAGTCAGTGTTCGGCAATTCGCAACTATTAAACCAATAGAAGGGGGCCCAACAATGATGACAGGCGGACTTCTGAAGATCCGCCTTTACCTAAACACATGCACCATGCCCAAAGACCTTATCCTAAAATTCTTCCACCTAGTTATGATCCACAGTATCAGTTTCCTACCCAATATTGAAGGAAGAATTGAAGAGATCCTGTAGGCATTTGGAGAAAAGTTCATGTTAATAGGAAGTAATATGGCAACTTTTGGTCCAACAGTTGCCTATGTCCAAGCTACTCTCCCAAAAGTAACGGAATTCACCATGATTCCGTCAAAAAAGGTTATATGTTTCTCCCATGGTGTTTCAAAGGATGAAGACTGGAGAGACTGGGTAGGTCTGCTACCCACCAACTTTACAATACACAAGGAACATGAGCTCTATAGGCGCCACCAAGATGTATCCTTCTTCTACAAACATGCATACCTCTACAGTGGATGGAAGGCGTGTAGATTGGCAGCAGAAGGAAATTATACACAAATCTGGGTTCCAGATAAATGGAGAATATGGCTACCATTCAGCAGAGATGGCCAGTTTACGGATTGGCGGAAATTCATTTCTCTGGAAGATGAGTTCGAACAAGAAGATGAAGATATGCTTGACACCGAAGACTGGGATGACATAAGCATTCCCGATACCCATAGAGACATCTAGCACAAGATCTCTAAGCTAAAGTAAACAAAAATAGTTCTATTTGTTCAAAAAGAAAAAGAAAGAAAGAAAAAGAAAGAAACAACAAAAGAAAAAGAAAAAAGAAACAAAAAGAAAGTTCTTATGTTTTCAGTTTATGTTTTCATTTCAGGGGGTAATCTAGCATGTTTTTAGACTATCTCCTTTGAACATCTTTTAAACATCTTGTTAATTTGATAAAAGACTCAAAAAGAAGATCTCACAAGACAAATAGGCCCATCATCAAGAAGGAAGAAGAGCCCAACAAATCAAAAGGCTCAAATACCTATCACAAGACAATAGGCCCGTAAGGCTTGCTCAGCACTCCGGGACAAATAACAGACCCATCAGAAGAACAAGCCCACCATCAAGACACAACGGATTATTAACCCATTACAAAAACAAGGAAAGAAGAATAGGCCCATCAGAAGAACAAACCCACTATTATACAGCAAGCAAAAGTCCAACAACATTAAAAGACTCCACCTTCTGCGAAGGATAATAAAAGATCCACTTGCAGCTAAAGACAAAAGACTCCACTCAAGACAAAAAAGACAAAAGACTAGCTCAGCATTCCACTCAAAGACAAGAAGACAAAAGACCAGCTCAGCATTCCAATCAAGACAAAAAGACAGAAGAAACCAGCTTTGTGCTCCACTCACAACAGGAGACTCCACCCGTGAAGAAATAGTACCAAAAATTGGTACGGACAAAGGAAATCAGACTCTCCCCTTTCTCTATAAAAGGCAAAGCCCTCAGTTGTTTTGAGGCATCAGAATTTAGACTCTCATGTGTTGAGAAACACTCTCAAAATCCCTCTCTCTCTTATTGTCCCCGAAGCTAGAAGTCTTCACTTGAAGTTCTTTGAAGCTCCACAAGATCGGTTTTTTCAAGTTTACAACAATAGTCCTGTATAACAGTCTCTGTAAGTTTCTATGATCTTATAAAAGTCCTAAGTTTTCAGTTCATATTTCTCTTCCTGCTTTAAGTTTTTTAGTTTTCCGGAATAGTCACTATTACGTGTACTATTCATTGTTCTTAGTTTTTCACTATTTATATTTTACTGTTCAAAAAGTCACTGTTCTTTACTATTCATGTTGTAAATCTTTGTATTACTGTTCACCTATGTTCTGCTTTATTACCTTCTTCCTACGCCTTTCCTTACTTTAGATTACCTGGGAGCCCCCACAAAAAAGAGGTGTAGTAGACTTAAACCATACATCTTTTCACTGAAACACCCAACAACAACATTTACTAGCATAAACACCCAAAAACACCAACATGATGACAATTCTAATCAACCCTAAAGTAACCCATTCTCTTCCTATAATCCTTCGTCAGTCCTTCTCCTCCTACAGTACTGCTTGTTGTGGCCTTGGTTGCCGCAATACGAACACCGCCTCTTCCTAGTATAGTTCCCCTCCCACGTCGCCCTGTATCGGTTAGTTCGTGGCCTTCCAGGAGGACGTTTTACATTTGGTGGACAGCATGGAATGGATGACACGGCTTCAGGAATTGACCATCGGCCTGTGGGAGGAACAAGATGCATAGTTTCCTTGTACACTTCTCTCACGCACTCATTCTTGAACATGGGATGGACGAGATCAGTGAGTCGCACTCCCCTATCACTTGCAACCGCTATGGCATCAGCACAAGGAACTTTATCAATCTGGAACATGTTACAATCACATGTACGAGCATTAAGGTTCACCGAGTATCTACAAGTTCCTACCATGACCTCCGCTTCAAACTGGCTTAGTCTTCAAACACTCATCTTTGCTGCCCTTCTGTAGTTCACCTCTACCAGCGTGTACACAGAGGGTGACAAGTATTGGTCCCAGTTTGAGGCCGCTTCCCTTCTTTCACAAAACCATTTAGAAATGGTCTCCACAATCGCATCAAACAGAGCAAGAATAGGCCACTGACGCTGTGTTTTCCACAAGCCATTAAGACACTCGGCGTTGTTGCTTGTCATGATGTTAAACCTGTTCCCATGAAAATGCGCTCTCGCCCAGTTTTCAACTCCAGCTTCTTTTAGATATTGACCAATCTTTGGAGATGCAGTTGTTATTTGAGCAAACTGATGATTGAACTCAGCTACTGTGTAAGCATGAGCAGCTTTTTTGAATATGCCGAAGAGGTCTTGCCTACCAAACTTCCTCTTTAAGTTTTGGTATATGTGATATATGCAATATCCATGCTTGGTAAAACGATAGCTATTTCTCAGACCCTTCCCAATGCTAAGATGACGATCAGACACGAAATACAACTCGGGATGATCAGGAACAACAAGCCTCAATTCACTGAAGAAAAATGACCATGCATCATCGTTCTCACTATTAACAACGGCAACAGTAAGTGGATATATTTGGCCGTTTCCATCTTGTGTTGTTGCCAAAAGAAGTATCCCCTTGAACTTGGGTGTGAGGTGAGTGCCATCAACTGATATTACCTACACACGCAGAACTATTTTCTCAGATGTTGCCCTGACAAGAGAGTTATAAGCTTTGAAACTACGTTATATAGCCTGACAAATGATGCTTGTTCTGTTTGTCACATATGCAGTCATATAGTAGATTTACCTGACAAAATGACTATATTTCCTGACGTAACAACATCACGACTGAATACTGACCTTTTTCAGATGTGGCGCTTCCCTTATCCATGGACCTAAAGTCCAAAAGACGTACTTGAAGCGTTGATCAGCATCTCTGACTATTCTCGTGTATGTTCCCGGATTACATTTCTGTAACATGTGCATGTAAGAGTACATTGCCTTGTAGCTATCCTCAGCTGTACCATGTGCCATGTCCCGGGCGAAGACCCGCGCTCGATTGGCTTTGTAGTAGCTTGTCCTTATCCCATGCTATAACATGAAATCCTGAATTTCTGAAGCAAGTAAGCCTTTACGGCCGTTTAAAAACCTGAGATGTAACGAAGTGAATCAATAGATGCATTCATATTGGCCTTTGATCACAAAAACTGTTCAAATGCAAGAAAAACATACTTGTGAAGTACTTTATCGGCAATCAGCCGAGAAGTTGCTCCTTTGTGATGATTGTGGTTTACTCTCATGCCACAGGTATGATCCGCAACATATTGTCGCACCATAAACAATGACGTTTTTTGATACAATGAGCCACGGCACAAAAAGGTGCATTTGTCGTCAACACACTCAACATCATAATTGGACTTATCGGACCTCTTCACACGCATCTCATAGAAGTTTTCCATTGCCAGGGAGAAGAGTGCATCTTTGAACTCTTCCTTAGAATTGAAGAGCTGACCAACCTTCATTGTTGGATATGAGGACTTGTTTTAACTTGTTTCCTCATCTTCAACTAACATTTCCATCTCCGCTGGATAGTACCTCTTTTCAATCTCTCTAAGCATGTATTCATCAACATCAATCTCTTCTTCTTTATCCGCCTCTATTTGCTCCTCGTTCTGTGTTCCCTCAATGCCATTTATTTCTTCCCACACATCATCTAGACCAACAGTATTCACATCATCACCTGAAGCATACCCTAACCCTTCCACACCATCAACACGATCATCATCACCTGATTGATAATAGCCCTCATAGTCAAAGCCATCTTCTATTTCATCCTCCAAAGAATCTCCATTTTTGGCATAATCAGTCATTTTCTCCTTCCTTTTGTTTCTTGATGTAGCAGCTTCAATGTCCTCATCATCGCTACTTAATGATATAATGTCTTCCACTATCAGGGGACAATTTCTCTTGTCTTTCCCCCTCACTTCATCCCTTTTTAATCTCCTTAACTCTGCTTCGTTGTCAGCTTCAATAATTTCATCAATCGACCTGACATCTGTGTGAGGTGCTCTGTCTTGTTTAAAAATTGACCTGAAAAAGTCTTTATTATCTTGGCTCTGGCTCTGAGTTGGTGGTGGAGCTATTGAAGGAAGAATACGATGTTCAACCCTTTCACTTCGAATCTCTTCCTTCTTTAAAGGGTTGGTGTACAACTCAATATTCCACTCTGATGAATTTTCTCCACATTTGTTCAAGATCTTGAACGCACCAAGATCGTCATCATCATTTATAAAGATGGGTGGAAGTTCTGGTTTATTTTCATAAGCGTATTGCACAAACAATTTTTCTTCATCAAATGGATTCTTCTCAGTCCATTTGTTGCGCAGTGTAGCCAAGTCCATGTCAGGGGAAAGCAACATGGCTTTCATTGTTCTATCACCCTCATACAACCACCTTTTCCCTTGTTGTTTCCATTCTCCACCACTGATGAACGTCACATACACTAGTTTCGTACCTATAAATAAAGAAGGTTTTTGAACTTCACGTATACAGAGGGGGGAAATCGATTATTTTTCAGGAGAGTTTACTTACCCATTCAAGCTGTATTTGCATGCGTCAGGTGTTAAATATCAGGTGGGAAATATCTCACGTGTAATAAGTGGTCAGGTTGCTTGAAGTTCTCCAGGAATATTCAGGGATATTTTCAGGGGAGCTTAGCTGGAGGGATTAAAGGTTGAAGGAGGCCAGATTTTTGGAGGGAAACTTGCCCGCCAGTTTAATGTGTGGAAATTTAGTCACAGTTTAAGCACCTTGGTTGATGTGATGCCTCTGTCACCGGCGGCTTCAATCTCATTAAGGAGAGATTAACCCTTCTTTTATATTTTTTTGAGATAATATTAGCCAGCTTTTACCCATTTTCTATTTAAAATAAAAGATAAATTCCACACTCAACAATAGCAATAATACCAGAAACCGTACAGAATTCTAATACTTTTGCAATACTTTTGAAAATCTTGGATTTCGCAAGTTGCTTTAGCAAATCTGGTATATTTGCTAATGCGCCTTTTGTTTAACTAATTTACAATTCTAATCTAACAACCTTAGTACATCAACCGTACGTGTAGGCTAAGAAAGAGAAGTTAAATCACCTAAACACATAAATTCCAATGGAAAATACATTTAAAAATTACACAACACAAAATCGTATATAATAAGCCATACCTAAATTATAAAACCGGAAAGGAAATCACCTAAGCATAAGTTGTTTAGCACTATTGGTTTCTAGTATCTTCTAGTGTCATCTCTATATAAACATGGCAAGGAAGTTCTAATACCACCAATCTAATATATATATATATATACTAAAATAAAATATATTAATGTCACATAAACATTCACATTTAATTTGTCACATATCATTCTCTTTTTTACTTTTTTTTTAAATAAATTTAATTATATATTAATAATTTATATCTTAAACCTACTACTAATCTTATCTTATTTGAAATTTTGAATACAAAACAATTAGGAAGATTACAAATCAATTATGAATCTATCTATCTATCTATCTATCTATCTATCTATCTATCTATCTATCTATCTATCTATCTATCTATCTATCTATCTATCTATCTATCTATCTATCTATCTATCTATCTATTTCACGCACTGTTTCGTACGTGACGTACCAAATGAATCCGCCCGTGACGAACGAAAGCACTCCGTCCGTGACGGACCACAGTAAACCGTCTGTGACGCACCAACCCCATCCGTGCGTCACGAACAAAGTCGATGCATATAAATGCAGCGACTTCATCTCCCCCGACCCACATCCCTCATTTGCAGCAACCCACTCGCGATTTCGCTCCCAAGGTCAAAGGCTTCGATCCGTCACGTTTGGATCAAATCCGTCTGTCACGATCCGTAAGTTTAGTTAAATCTGTATTTGTTCTTCACTTAGTTGAATTATCTTGAAATTATTGAAGTTGTTAAGACATTTTAGATGATTTTCGTTTAGGGATTACTTGTCTAGTATTGGATTTAAACATGTTTGAAGGTTGTTTCAATTAATTTAATATCGGTTTTGAATATGGATTTGCACTTACGAAATTTGTCAAAAAAAAATTGAACTACACAGATCTAGATCTGAGATCTGTCAAAATTGATCCATCCAGATCTGTTACGTGACGGACGTATTGACTCCATCCGTCACGGACGGATCTGCTTGATCCGTCACGTACGGATCAAGCAGATCTGGTTCAGCGACTTTGTTGTTGTTGATACTGTTGTTGTTGATGTTGTTTTTGTTGTTGATGATGTTGTTGATGTTGTTGTTGATATTGTTGTTGGTGTTGTTGTTGTTGATAATGTTGTTGATGTTGTTGTTATTGAGGGTGTTGTTGTTGATGTTGTTTTTGTTTTTGTTTTTTTGTTGTTGTTTTTGTTATTGTTGTTATTGCTCCCCCTGAAGTTTTGTTTTTTCCAATTTCAGATGGAAAACGAAACAAGATATGCACGTCACAGAAGGTGGAACGTTGTACGTGAGGAACAAGAACAGGAACAAGTAGACAATCGTATAGTATATACAAGGAGGCAAAAGAAATCCAAAAAAAGTGACGAAGCAGGACCGAGTACGAACCGTGACCCTCCTGATGTACCAGTGTATGCAGACCCGACACTCGATAACACGGCGCTTAATGATCCACCTATATACCAGAATGACCCTAATGTGGTAAGTAACTATACATATTCTTAAACTTGTCGGTTAATTAATCTTTTTTCTAATAATTTGTTTTATAGGATACGACATGGTATGTACCTTCTACATCTGAGGAGCGTAGTGGTTGGTACGTACCTCCTGCACCTCAGGAGCCTAGTGGTTGGCCCATGTGGCCAGGAGGTATGAGTGGGCAAGCATATTGGCCGGCTCAACAGCCTTATTTCGAGGAACCGACGGACAAACAAGCTGCTCATACACAACGTAGAAAGCCTAGGCAGGGTAGAGAGCCTAGGCAGGATAGACAGGCTGGAGGTTGGAATGCTGTCGATCCCAAGTTGATAGGACCTGTACCGGGAGGTCCGGAGATCCCAGACCTGTTGTTTAGTTTCACTGCCCACACTGCATATTTCATTTATCAGGGCATTGTAAG
Organism: Rheum nobile; assembly: GCA_027886185.1. NCBI lineage: Eukaryota > Viridiplantae > Streptophyta > Magnoliopsida > Caryophyllales > Polygonaceae > Rheum > Rheum nobile. Next base: position 1,201,176 of record WOAB01000025.1, on the reverse strand, counting down.
TTATCAAAACTTGAGCATGTTATTAAACTATTATCTTTTTTTTTGTATCTAACATGTTCTTTTTATAGGAGCGAGAAACTCTCACGTTTCAGCTCAGACAAGAGCAGTTAAGAAAATGGAGGCTTGACGATGACTCTACATGGTGCGATCTTGCCAGAAACAGCGGCATCACACATTTGTTGGACCTGATCTACACTTATGTAGATCAACCTTTGATTTCTGCATTTCTGGAGCGATGGCAGCCAGAGACAAATTCATTTCATATGCCATTTGGAGAGATGACGATCACTCTCCTCGATGTCTACATGATTTTGGGCCTCAAGATTGATGGGCACGGAATGGGACTTTCTCTCCAGGATCGCAACAAGGGTAAAAATGAATTGTACAATCAACAAGCGATGAGGGCAATACAGTTCTTTTCCTTGACGGAAGAAATGGCTAAACATGGTGTCACTGTAGACAACCTGAAATATCATTGCTTGAACAATGAGCTAGATGATGATGAGATCGTGTCTGGTTATTTGTGGTACCTGATGGCCTCGACCCTCTTTCCAGACAAGTCCCAACACATGTTGCCCATGCCTTATGTGACCTACGTGAGTGACATTGGTGATACTTGCAATCTTTCTTGGGGTTCTGGCACATTGGCATTCATGTATCGATCATTGGGCGAGTGTTCACGGCATGAGTGTCGTCAGATGTCCACCTGCTACACGTTGTTGCTGGTAAGGATTTTGTTCATTACGCTGGTAAGGATTTTGTTATATAATTTAATTACATTTAAGGTAAGGTTGATATGTTTGTTGTTGTTATTTATGTACATGCTTGGATCTATCTATACTTCCCTATATTTCGCCCACAACAAAATCCCTGCTTCGGAGACGATGTGCCATATGCCAGCCGATGGAACCCTGTGCAGACTCATAGTAGGCAGAGAAGAAACTACATGGAAGAGTTGGATTTAATGCAAGCTAGGCATGTAAGTATCATACGATATAGTTTATTTCTCATATTAATGTATTACAATTGTGTAAAGTTACTTGATGTTGTGTTAATTGCACCCTTTTTTGTGTAGGTTGACTGGCAGCCCTATGGCTACGTTAATTACAACATCCCGGCGTTGGCTCCTGCCTTTTTTCATGTGGTCATCTCTTTTTTGAGAATTACCGAGTCCTATATGCCGGATCGGGTATCGAGGCAATTTGGAGTGGTACAGGTGATTCCCCGACCAGTTATAGAGCCCATCAAAGTGCATAGACATCCCAACATTAGGAGATATATAGTGCAGTATGACCCCGCTTCAAACTGGAGTTGGGATGAAAGAAATCAACACTCCATCTAGATCACACATATGGGCCCTCCTGCTTTAGAAGGATATGAGTGTAGTGCCGACTACATGGAGTGGTACATACCTCGTACACACCCATGTGTCAAGCCTCAGGATGCTGGCATCAGAGATCCCGTCCAGGTAAAAAAATGTGTTGGATATTTGTTTTTACTTTTCTTATACAATTAAACAGATTCTTTTTAATTTATACGTATTTCTGTAGGTCATTGGACAAGCATTGCAGCATCTAAATCATTTCTATGATGCAGAGGAAGAACAATTCTACAACATGTGCACTGCTGTGCGACACTGCATCCAGGACTTCAGACCCTACGAGCATGGCAATAATTAGGAGGAGGACGAAAATTAAGTGCATTCAAGTTTTCAATTGCTACTTTGGTTGTATTTTAGGGAGTGTCACACCGTTTATGGAATTGTAGTTTCTTGACTAGTTTTATGATGATAATAAAACTAATTTGCATGTCTTTGCCATAACTTTTATATCGCACATTTGATACTTTGTTGGTAATTGTTGGTCGATGCAATAGATCTCCACAAATACCCTTCAAACATGGCAATGATGAGGGTGGCACATAGTGGTCTGTCACGCGTGGTTTGGCTTCGTTCGTCACGATCTTGTTAGGGGCGTTTGGTATAAATCAGGTATCGGGTTGAAATCAGGAATCGGGTTAAGTAGGTATCGCATTTATGTAGAGTTAGCTTATGTAAAGAGGCACGGTTTAGGACATTCTGTACGTGATGAACCAATAGATTCTGTACGTGATGAACCAATGCAATCGGTGCTTGACGAACCAAATCAATCAGGGCGTGACGAACCAAAGCCGCGTCGCGGCCAACAAGGCAGCGGGCGCGGCCTCTGAAGAATTCGCTGAAGTCAAAGACATTGTTGGCCGCGATCGCGGCCAACAAGGCAGCGATCGCGGCATTGATTGTCTTTGACTTCAGCGACCTCTTCAGAGGCCGCGATGCGGCTTTGGTTCGTCACGCCCTGATTGATTTGGTTTGTCACGCACCGATTGTATTGGTTTGTCACGTACATAATCTATTGGTTTGTCACATACAGAATGTCCTAAACCGTGCCTCTTTACAGAAGCTAACTCTATATAACTGCGACGCAATGTGTTGGATTTGCCATAACAAATGATTCCCTGGTCCAAACGCGATTACAATGATTCCCTGGTCAAAACCAATCGGGATTACGTAAAAACTCTCACGTTTTACTTCTAAGAAAACATACAGAAAATAGAATATTAAGTTGTCCTAACAATATCTTTACAATGTGCGAATGCAATAATATTTAAGTCGGCTTGCGGCCTTGTCTCTTTCTTCTGGAAGGTCCATACGCCATCAGCTGAGTAGTGAATGGGTCATACAGACAAGCAGCAGACGCATCCTTTGCATGCTCCCACATGGCAAATACTAGAGGCAACGGTGACGCCTTTGATAAGGCAACCTACAAAAGAATGAAGAACGTATTCACTTGCCTAGTTAATGAGTTTTAATAATGAATAAAAATTGATTAAATTATTAGTAACATATCGAAATAAAATGACTCTCCTTCTCAACATGGCAGATACATATCGTCCTTAGCTTAGCATCACAGGGATGATGTGGAACCGCTTGTAAAGGCAAGTAAGTAGCATTCATACGACCCAACACGACAACTGCACAATTGAATGCAGAAGCGACCAGACAATCCATATCTGGAATCACCATCCAAGTATTTTTTTGGGGCCATTGATAAGCACTACTTTGTAGGGCTTAACTAAGAGTTATTAGAGGGTTTTATTGGTGCCATTCGGGTAGATTTAGACACATTCATGTGCATGGTGTTTGGGGGCGAAGATTGGTGTTTTGGTGGTGTTTTGAGCTTATTGGAGTATATTTGAAGATTCGGGATATGGAGCCACCAAGGAGTGTGGACTTAGAGAGGAGAAGTGTGGATTTGGTGGTCTGGAGAAGCAAATTGAATATATCCAGAGGAAGAGAAGTTGACCACTGAGGAGACAAAGAAGAACCAAGGAGAGAGTCCACACGAGAGTAGAAGAACAATGTGCTGAATTGAATTGATTCTTTCTCTCTACTAAGATGTCCAAATTCAGTGATTCCAATTCCAGGAGTTAGATCTTGAAGTCTAATACAAGTCCCCAAAATATGAGCGTAATCCGAGTTGGGAATCTAAAGTTATGACGTTTTTACGAAAGTATCGCAGATGCTGAAAATCGAGAAGTAGCCGCGATCGCGGGTACTGTTCACCCGCGATCGCGGGTCATCAGCGCCGAAAGCTGCGTCCTTTCCTGAGCTTATCTTTTCATATTTCTTTTTCCCCTTTTTCTCATTTTAATTTAGTTATTTTCTTAATGGGCTAGGTCAATTGTTAGAGCCATATAAATACTTTCTTTTAGCATTAGGTTTAAGAGTCCAGACTCTTATTCCACTTTAGTTGCAATTTTCATCGTTGTTTACTTTCCTTTGAAGTTTCACCATGACTATGAGGAGCTAAGCCTCTTTAGCTTAGTCTGGCAATGGAAGCTTAAGTTTTGATTATTGGTTGTGAGGTTATGTTCCCTTTCTTAATTCCTATTGGTTATATTATCTCTTCTAAGCTTATTCCATTGGATTTCATTGATTGCACTAGCCCGCGCAACTAGTTGTTGTTGGTGATTTTCATATTGCTAGGATTAGGAAACTGTTGGGCTAACGTCCTATTCCGCTGTAGCAACTACAATTTACATGCTCTGGTTGAAATTGTTCTATTGTAGGGAGAGATAATTACATGGTAAATGCATCTGAGCGAGCGTTCTGTGTATCCTGGTTAATTCTTATTTGTATTGATGTCTTTGGGTTGAACCTTTAGTGGTACTAGGGTTATTCATTGGTAAGGGTTCTTTGTGAAAGGTTTCCCTCTGAGTCTACACAAGATCGGGACATGAATAATCATAGGAAGGAATTGGAAGTAATCTAGGATCAACCAACCAAAACTTAAGTGGAAATTGTCTGGCTAAGTGTTTTCTCACATTTGATTGCATATTATTTATTCTGTTTTATTTCTTACTTGATTTAAACCTCACAAACCCCCCTTGTTACTGTTATTCGATTGGTATTCGATTTGTGATAAGAAAATAGACGCTTGTGATTCTCTTGGGATTTCGACCCTTGCTTGCTTACTATACTAGTTTGAAAGTTGAGGTTTACTTTGATTTGGCATAACGACCTTAGGCCACGTCAGCCATCCCATCGTCAAACCATTTAAGCGACTCGTTGGAGGCTCAAGTGGAGTCTGAATGGGGCAACGCCAGCGATGTTGGATTCGTAGCACTGCGTGGATTGCTCGAGTACAAGGTTCAAGCGCCTCTTTGGAGTCTCAAACGACGTCTGAATTGAGCAAGATTAGCGGCGATGACCAGCTTAAGAGACACAAAGTATACGGGCTGCAGAGACATCAATCACAACCTGCTTGGAAATCATGATAGCACGAGACGCCTCGTTCATTCTATCAGCCTAGGGGCAACGGAGCATGCTGGTTGGAGTGCATGGACGACAAGCTTGGACTAGAAGGTAGAGCATGAGAGCGTACAAGCTGGAGTGCATGGACAACAAGCTTAGACTGGAATGAAAGATACCCTACCACGTAATGGCGGGCAGGGGTATTAGAGAGGGAAGCTACAGGATATGAGCCGCACGGGCGCCGAATCCGAGCGACCCACGCTAGGCAAGAGCCAGCAGTGTAAGTCTGGCACGAGAGCCGAATTCGAGCGACTCGTAGTCAGGCATGTATTTTCGTGGTAACGAGCCACACGGGCGCCGAATCCGAGCGACCCACGCTAGGCAAGAGCTAGCAGTGTAAGTCCGGCACGAGAGCCGAATTCGAGCTACTCGTAGTCACGCATGTATTTTCGTGGTAACGAGCCACACGGGCACCGAATCCGAGCGACCCACGCTAGGAAAGAGCCAGCAATGTAAGTCTGGCACGAGAGCCGAATTCGAGCTACTCGTAATCAGTCATGTATTTTTGTGGTAACGAGCCACACGGGCACCGAATCCGAGCGACCCACGCTAGGCAAGAGCCAGCAGTGTAAGTCTGGCACGAGAGCCGAATTCGAGCTACTCATAGTCAGGCATGTATTTTCGTGGTAACGAGCCACACGGGCGCCGAATCCGAGCGACACATGCTAGGCAAGAGCTAGCAGTGTAAGTCCGGCACGAGAGCCGAATTCGAGCTACTCGTAGTCACGCATGTATTTTCGTGGTAACGAGCCACACGGGCGCCGAATCCGAGCGACCCACGCTAGGCAAGAGCCAGCAGTGTAAGTCCGGCACGAGAGCCGAATTCGAGTTACTCATAGTCAGGTATGTATTTTCGTGGTAACGAGCCACACGGGCGCCGAATCCGAGCGACCCACGCTAGGCAGGAGCCAGCAGTGTAAGTCTGGACGAGAGTCGAGTTCGAGCTACTTGTAGTCAGGCATGTATTTTCGTGGTAACGAGCCACACGGGCGCCGAATCCGAGCGACCCATAGAGGATTATAGGAGTCGAATCCGAACACCTATAAGCAAGCATAAACAAGTTAGGCAAGGGCCAACGCATTACGAAATGGCTTGGGTAGCTTAGGTCCATCAGATGGATGACCGAGTGCTGCAGAATCGAGACGAAAATCATTCAGATCCGAATGCTGATTCGAGGGACGACCCGGAGTTATCGGATCTTACGGTTTCTGTCGAACCCGAAGAACCCGAGGGGCAAAATGAAGGGGAAAAGTTCACACTCTCCTAAAATAGAAGATTAGGCCCATCTACTTAAATGAGGCACATTAAGACTTAAAGAGGAGAGGTATTTACTAACCTATACCTACCCTAAACCCTAGAACGAGATGATGGAGGAGGCAGCCTCCATTGAAAGAGAGAGCTTTGAGTATGAGTTCTTATTGTAAACAAAAGAGAAAATCAATAAGAGAAGTAGACCGTTCAAATCATTCTAGCAAGAAGCTAGGAGGTAGTGGTTTTTCCTTAAGTACTATTTAATACTAGGGTTTTCCACTCTAAATTGTTCGTGTTAGGTTCGTTCTTCGAATTCATTGAAGATCGATCGTCGTCGCAATCAACGAATATTAATGGTACAAATTCATGCTACCGCAATTTTGTATAATCTATTCTTTCCAAAAACGTAGCAAACAATATTCTCGGCCATATATTTAAAGAACCAACTTGTACTCCGCTAAGCTAAGAAATTAGTTAAAATCTCTGCCCATATTAGCCGGATATGCATACAATATGAATATTTTGTATAATCTATTCTTTCCAAAAACGTAGCAAATAATATTCTCGGCCATATATTTTTTGTACGTAATCTACTATATATCTACTAAAGTAGAATACCTATTGCGCCACGTGGCACCCCCAAAATGAACCAAAATTTTCTGCTGCCACGTGGCATCACGGTATTGAATTTGCCACGTGTCAAGCTCTCATTTTTTCGTTGGTTTTTCAAAAATCAAATAAAATCAAAGAAAATAAAATATCTGCCCATATTAGTCGGATATGCATACAATATGAATATTTGTATAATCTATTCTTTCCAAAAACGTAGCAAACAATATTCTCGGCCATATATTTTTTGTACATAATCTACTATATATCTACTAAAGTAGAATACCTACTGCGTCACGTGGCGCCCCCAAAATGAACCAAAATTTTATGCTGCCATGTGGCATCACGGTATTGAATTTGCCACGTGTCAAGCTCTCATTTTTTCGTTGGTTTTTCTAAAATCAAAGAAAATAAAATATATGCCCATATAAAGCCGGATATGCATACAATATGAATATTTTGGATAATCTATTCATTCCAAAACCTTTGCAAACAAAATTATCGGACATATATTTTTTGTACTTAATCTACTATATATCTACTAAAGTAGAATACCTACTACGCCACATGGCGCCCCCAAAATGAACTAAATTTTTTTGTTGCCACGTGACATCACGGTATTGAATTTGCCACGTCTCAAGCTCTCATTTTTTCATTGGTTTTTCAAAAATCAAAGAAAACAAAATTTATGTCCATATTAGTCGGATATGCATACAATATGAATATTTTGTATAATCTATTCTTTCCAAAAATGTAGCAAACAATATTCTCGGCCATATATTTTTTGTACGTAATCTACTAAAGTAGAATACCTATTGTGCCACATGGCACCCCCAAAATGAACCAAAATTTCCAACTGCCACGTGCCATCATGGTACGGAATTTGCCACATGTCAAGCTCTCATTTTTTTTGTTGGTTTTTTGAAAATTAAATAAAATCAAAGAAAATAAAATCTCTGCCCATATTAGCCGGATATGCATACAATATGAATATTTTGTATAATCTATTCTTTCCAAAAAAACGTTGCAAACAGTATTCTCGGCCATATAGTATTTGTACATAATCTACTATATATCTACTACACCACGTAGCACCCCTAAAATGAACCAAAATTTTATGATTCCACGTGGCATCACGGTATTGAATTTGCCACGTGTCAAACTCTCATTTTTTTCGTTGGTTTTTCGAAAATAAAATAATATCAAAGAAAATAAAATCTCTGTCCATATTAGCCGGATATGCATACAATATGAATATTTTATATAATCTATTCTTTCCAAAAACGTAGCAAACAATATTCTCGGCCATATATTTAAAGAACCAACTTGTACTCCGCTAAGCTAAGAAATTAGTTAAAATATCTGCCTATATTAGCATGATATGCATACAATATGAATATTTGTATAATCTACTCTTTCCAAAAACGTAGCAAACAATATTTTCGGCCATATATTTTTTGTACGTAATCTACTATATATCTACTAAAGTAGAATACCTACTACGTCACGTGGCGCCCTCAAAATGAACCAAAACTTCCTACTGCCACTTGGCATCACGGTATTGAATTTGTCATGTGTCAAGCTCTCATTTTTTTCGTTGGTTTTTCAAAAATCAAAGAAAATAAAATCTTTGCCCATTATAGCCGGATATGCATACAATATGAATATTTTGTATAATCTATTCAATCCAAAAACGTAGTAAACAATATTATCGGCCATATTCTTAAAGAACCAACTTGTACTCTGCTTAGCTAAGAAATTAGTTAAAATCTCTACCCATATTAGCCGTATATGCATACAATATGAATATTTTGTATAATCTATTATTTCCAAAAACGTAGCAAATAATATTCTCGGCCATATATTTTTTGTACGTAATCTACTATATATCTACTAAAGTAGAATATCTACTGCACCATGTGGTGCCCCCAAAATGAACCAAAATTTTCTGTTGCCACGTGGCATCACGGTATTGAATTTGTCATGTGTCAAGCATTCATTTTTTCGTTGGTTTTTCGAAAATAAAATCAAAGAAAATAAAATCTCTGCCCATATTAGCCGGATATGCATACAATATGAATATTTTGTATAATCTATTCCAAAAATGTATCAAACAATATTATCGGCTATATATTTAAAGAACTACCTTGTACCCTGCTAAGCTAAGAAATTAGTTAAAATCCCTGCCCATATTAGCCGGTTATGCATACAATATGAATATTTTGTATAATCTATTCTTTCCAAAAACGTAGCAAACAATATTATCGGCCATATATTTTTGTATGTAATCTACTATATATCTACTACAGTAGAATACCTACTATGCCACGTGGCGCCCCCAAAATGAACCAAAATTTTCTGATGCCACGTGGGATCACGGTATTAAATTTGCCACGTGTCAAGCTCTCATTTTTTCATTGATTTTTCAAAAATCAAAGAAAATAAAATCTCTGCCCATATTAGCCGAATATGCTTACTATATGAATATTTTGTACAGTCTATTCTTTCCAAAAATGTAGCAAACAATATTTTCGGCCATATATTTTGTGTAGGTAATCTACTATATATCTACTAATATAGAATACCTACTACGTCATGTGGCGTCCCCAAAATAAACCAAAATTTTCTGCTGCCACGTGGCATCACGGTATTTAATTTGTCATGTGTCCAGCTCTCATTTTTTTCGTTGGTTTTTCGAAAATCAAATAAAATCAAAGAAAATAAAATATCTGCCCATTTTAGCCAAATATGCATACAATATAAATATTTTGTATAATCTATTCTTTCCAAAAACGTAGCAAATAATATTTTTTGCCATAAATTTAAAGAACCAACTTGTACTCCGCTAAGCTAAGAAATTAGTTAAAGACAATAAACATTTCACTTTGATTAAAACTATTATGTAGTATCATATAGATTTTTATATAAAATTAGTTTTTTGTAAAATTTATCATAGAAATAGTTCATTTTTCCGCTCGGATAACATAATATGACTTCTATTTAACATTCAGCTTTGGTTTGGAGAACTATAGTGGTTCAATACTGGTTTTGATTGTTATTTTTTCCTATTGTATGATTTTTTTATGAGTATTGATGTATAAAAATTAATCATCTATAAGTACCACCATATTTGACTCTACAAACTCTAATGCCATGTTACTAAAAAAAAAAATATTTCGCCACCATTAATTCCTCTTATTTGTGGAAATATTGTAAAGTTCTTAATTTGACAAGAAACACGCGGATTCAATAAGGTACATCTGATTATGATATCCAAGAATCAAATGAATTTTTTGAATAGGTATTAAGCATGGGTGATGGTATTGTAGATTTATAGGTGATGACAATGATGGAGAAGCACAAATACAAATTCCTGATGAACTATTGGTGAAGGATTATGACTTAGATATGATTTCAGCAATTGTTAAGTGTGTTTATTCCTCTCTTTTGGACAATAAGTTGTTTTCGAAATACTTTGAAGAACGGACAATTCTTGCACCAACACATGAAGATGTAGATAGAGTTAATGACTATATATTGTCTTTGTTACTTGGTGATGAGAAAGTTTATCTCAATTTGGATATCATGTGCAAGACAAGTGTTTATACATTTGACTACTTGAATAGTATTAGATGTTCTGGTGTCCCAAATCATGTACTTAAACTTAAGGTTGGAGTCCTTATTATGTTGCTTTGAAATATTGATCAATCCTTAGGTTTATGTAATAGGACAAGATTTATAATTATGCAGCTCGACAATCACGTCAAACAAGGAAGAATATTTCAAGCAACAATATCAGACAAGTTTTTATTCCTCGCGTGCTCATGTCACCATCAGACACTTCATATTCGTTCATGTTTCAATGAAGTCAATTTTCCTTGAGTGTCTGTTTTGCTATGACGATAAACAAGAGTCGGGGCCAATCACTTGCAAATGTATGTTTGTGTCTTCCACGCCCTGTTTTCACTCATGGTCAGTTTTATGTTGCATCATCAAGAGTTACCAGCAAGAAATGTTTGGAGATTTTAATATGCGACAAAAAACAAAAAAATATATAATACTACAAGTCTACAACCAATGTAGTATACAAGGAAGTTTTTCATAATTTGTAGCAATTTTGAACATCTTACGAGATTTTATGTTTAGGGTTTCATTTTCATGTATTAGATGAACATTTTGAATATGTTTTTTCGTTTTAGTAGTATTAATGTTAGGGATGTGGCTATCCCCACTTCAAAATTAATTAGCTAATTTTTACTATATATAAAGTTTATGTATAGTTTCGCCTCTCTTTCGGTAACATTTTGTCAATCTCTTTAATATTTTTTATTCAATTAGTTTTTTTTATATTCGCATTCATCTACTTCTATAACAATTCTATATCGATTAAATATATAATTTTGATATACTATTTTTGTAAATGTAAGGAAAAATAAACAAATCCCATACAAGACACGGGTACTACACTAGTTATAATCTATTTATGAAATAATGAATTTCATATCTCCACGAACCTTCTCTGACTTTATCTCCATAAATCTCCTCTTGTATATGGCACGAATTTTATATATTCATTAACCTCTTTTTTTATGTGGCACGAACTCCATCTTCATGATCCTTCTCCCGCAAAATATGTCACATTATATTTATATAAAATCATCACTAATACATCATTTAACTTCCTCCTTGCATATCTTCCAACACGGTTTTGAGTTTTTCAATCTACTATATATATATATATTAAAATAGAACCTAATTATGCCACATGACATCCCTCATTAAAATTGTCACATGTCATTTTCTCCTTTATATATCAAAGATTTTTATCCTAAATATAGCACTAATATTTTCATAATTTAAATATAATCAATCACAAAGATTACAAATCAATTACAAATATTACAAATCAATTACAAAAGATTACAAATTCAAAACTTCCACAACACTAATTAGCTTAGAATTGGATTGATCTTTTCTCACAAAAAAAAATATGAATTGATCTTCATGTGAGTCTTCTTCAAAAGGAGACTCACAGATGCCCCCGCCTTTGCGTCTTTCAAAGCTTAGCCGTCATCGCTACAATTGCCAGTGAGCGTCAATCTTTTTCTCCTTCATTGCCGATCTCCCTTCGCCTCTTTCAAATCTTAGCCTTGCATTATGTTAATGCAAGGTTTATGTGTTTGGGATGAAAGAGATGCACCAAAGGCAACTAATCATGCAACCTTGGTCCAAATATAATAAAGAGAAAGGGTACTTAAGTATTGACAATTGAGTTTAAATTTCCAAAAAAAATCAACACATGAGAGTCAACACGGCATAAGAATAGTCTTGCTCGACTTCATTTTCTCGTTGAGTCCGAATTTTTCTAAGCTCGACTTCTTTTTCTTTTATTATCGTCGAGTCCGAATTTATCTAAGCTCAACTTCTCTCTCTTGTTGAGTCCAAATTTTTCTTTTAGGCTTTTAACTTTGGTCATAATTTTTCAAGACAACAAGCCAATAATACAACCTTTGAACAAGAGAATAATATTGGAAATTCAGTTCAGAAAATTCGAACCAAGTGCAACTTCGACCTAGACTATGTAACACACTTAAAGTGCATGAAATAATATCAACTATGGTGCAGTTATGAAGGAAATTATGGTTAATTTAGGTTATGGAACTTCGAGAAGTCACAAGCAACAAATAGCTACAATTTAATGAAGTGAGTTTAAACTATTTGCTTTAACAGTTCGATTAAATTTTGCAGGCTGAGAGAAATGAAAGGATGTCTTCAACCTACTTCATTCAGTCAAGTACTCATTCACAAATATGCAGCAAAAGGCCAGAAAATTTGATGCTAGCAAGATCGAGCATAGCACACCGAAAAATGGATGCAATTTCTTATTCTTTTGGCTTGAGGAATTTAATTTAAAGTTTGCTCTTATACCACTTGATGGGTCTCGCCTCAAATATTCTCGGTATCAAGATATGTTTGATCTTGAATCGCTTTTCGAGAGTTGATTTGGTCGAGCTTGAGAATTAGGATTTCTCGGGGCCGAATGATGTGTTTTGTGAGGATCGTTGGACCTGATTTTTGGGATGATTTTTTTTGGAAATTATAAAGAATAAGTAATCAAGGGTTTGTGATATGACTCAACACTCAATCTTTGAACAAGATCAAGCAACTAAGAGATGTGACACACTCAAAGAGGCTTAACTAACGCTCGATATTACTCACGAGAAAACAACAAGAATTCGGGAAATTCTCTCGAGCAAAACACTAAGTTTAGACTGGTTCTCGATTGATGAAAATGTGCCTACCAAGTGGAAAAAGAATCAACATAAATATCAAAGCAAAAACCCAAAAAATGAGACTCCTCGCGTGATAGGCTGCCATTGGCATAGCTTGAAATAAATGCCCGAACAAAGTACCTAAAATGGACCATATGATATGCAACAAACACACATGGGTCCATGAGGAAGGTCGCGCATGAGTTGGAGGGAAAACACATGAGCCATTCGTGGAAGTGATTAGTGGCCTCAAACCCGATTGCCCCACAAGCAAAGTCAACGAGCCAACTTGTGATTCTTTGGGCGCACCATGGACCATAAGGCCTTGTTTGAGACTGGTTTGAAGACGCATGAAACCCTAGCTATGACGCGCGCCCAAGAACAAGTAAGATGTGGCTCGGGCGCAAAAGCAATGTTGGGTTCATCCCTAGGTTGTGGTGTGTCCAAGGACTCAGATATGGTATTGGGAGTCAGTGTGTGTGAACTCAAAGGCCTAGGGGCTAGTGGCGCCATGGAGGGGGTTGGTGTGAGCGCTGGCACTACGAGGGCGTAGCAAGCGTTGTGGGTGTGGAGCTTGGCAACGTGGGTGCACTTGGTGAAGCCAAGGATGAGTCATCTTGATTGACCGTGTCCATGGTCACATCACCACATCCTCACCGCCGCTCTCCAGCCCTCACTATTGCATCACTTCTTAATCTCGACATGTAATTTGTATTGGAAGATATACCCCAACTCAAAATATGTACAGTGTATCGATTTATTGAGGGAAAAGGTGATGTCTGTGTGCCAGAGATTAGAGAACCTCTATTGCCTTTGGATACATTATGAAGGAAGTATGTAATTAAAGATATCTATATGCCTTAATTAAAATGAATTAGGGTTGTAAACTTGTGATATACAGAACAGACCGCCGAAAAACCCGACATGCCATCTAGGGTAGGCTTCGACATGATTTTCAGCTTGATTTGACTGGGCGGTTTGGCCCGGCCCGAACATCTGGACAAAAAATGTTAATTTGCCCGACCTAAACTTGAACTTGTATAGGTCTATTTTTGAGGTAAGACATTCCATGCTTATTCAACTTGATGATTTGCATGTTTGGATTCTATATGCAATCATCATTTTCCCTCTATTTTGTGTCTTGGTTGTGGCACATGATGGATTTTGTTGTTACCTTATCATTTGTCTTAGTTATGGCACATAATATAATAGTGTTGTGTTCTAGCCTCTCATTGCAGCACATAGCTTGTTTTCATGTTTGGCGTTGTTAAGGTTGACCAATCGGGGGTGTACATGTTATTTTGACATGTTTTAATAAGTTGTAATTTCACTATGTTAGTTGGTTCATTTTATTAAGCTCTCTATTTATACTCTGGTTCTATGTTTTATTAAACGTGTTTTTAGTTGCTTGTTTAGCTTCTTGATTTGTTATTTGATAGTTGGTTCTTTGTTAGGAAAAGATAAATGGGGGAATAAAAAATAAAAACAAAAAGGTACGAGTGAAGGGGATTTGAACCCAAGTTGAAACAAACCCCCTCATACGTGTGTACCACTAGACCAACTCTATTTTCTAGTTTAAAACATGACTCATTTACCTATTGGACATATTTTTAAAAGTTGACGGAATTATAAAATTACCACAACATGGCATTTACACTTTGATTGTCACATTATGGACAATCTCGTGTGCGTATTTATTCTCACCGGATACACTTCTTATATGTATACATAGGAAATGCTTCCCATGAGGATGCATCATCAAGTGAGAATGATTCTCAACAATTGAATTTGCTTGTAGATGGGAGATGAGAATGCGACATTTTTGTGAATAAGTGGAACTAAGCTCAATAACTTTAAAGCCCAATCAAAAGCTCAAGCCTACTTGTTCATTTAAATGGCCATGTGAAAAGCACATGACTCATTTATATGAATTGATCGGAGGTCTCCGGCATTGACTGCCTAGTCTCCGACTTTCTGTGATTTTATTTATTTATTTATTTAACCCTAGCTTGTTTTCTTAAATGTTACAAATGCACATATAGCTAAATCGAGACTTTTACCCTTGTGCAACTTGTGTTTGTATTAGAATATCAAAATGCACATATTGTACACTCCAAATGCACATACTCTTCAAATGCACATATAGTTCAACCGAGACTTTTACCCCCGAGCAACTTGTGTTTGTCTTAGAATTTCAAAAATGTATATACGGTATACTCCAAATGTACATAGTGTATAGTATAAAAGCACATATAGTTTAACCGAGAATTTTATCCCCGACCAAATTGTGTTTGTCTTAGAAATTCAAAATGCACATATGGTCAAATGCACATAGAGTACAATACAAAACCACATATTGTTCAACCAATACTTTTAACCCCCGATAACTTGTGTTTGTCTTATAAATGCACATAATCTACGCTCCAAATTAGCGATGCATACGGTCCAGACTATACCGGACCATTTTTTCCGGTCCGGAGACCGAAAATCGTATTTTCTAAGCCGGAAAAATTCTGGTTTTTTACCAGAGTGGACGGAAAACCAGAATTGTAAAGTGTATGGATTGCAGACCGGACTGGAATACACCTGGTCCGGTCCGGGTATTTTCGGTCCGATCCGGTCCGGTTTTCCGTTTTAGGCCAATTATGCACACCACTACTCCAAATGCACATTGTGTATATTACAAAAGACATATAGTTCAACCGAGACTTTTACCATCAACCAACTTGTGTTTGTCTTTGAAATACATGTACGGTACACTCCAATTGCACATGGTGTACACTCCAAATGCACATGATGTACATTAAAAAAATACATTTGGGTTATATGGGCATTTGAGTAATGCTAGATGTACATTTTTAACTATATATGCATTTGGAGTTATTATGTAATTTCATTTTGTTATAACGTGATGTATACTTGGATTTTATAGGATGTGCAAGTAGAGATAATTGGATGTGCATTTGTATATACAACAATACGCGCATTTAGATTTAATTGGATATACCTTGATGTGTTTTTATGAACTATATGTATTTGAGCTTTACTAGATATGCATATGAACAATATGTGCGTTTGGAAATGACGGGATGTGCAATTTTGCATTTTTGATGTGCATTTCACAATGAGTTATACTTTATGTGCATTTCATAATGACAATATGTGCATTATAAAAATATAAGGCAAAAAATATATGTTAAGGCAAAAAAATAAAAATAAAAAAGGTTATATTTTGCAAGTTGGTAAAGCGTGAATGGTTTTTACCATTTTAGCACAGGGGCATTCTGGTGAGAACGCCCATATACATATATGTAGAGTTAGGTTCACATGCATAGTCAGATTGGGGTGTAAAGTAATAGCAATGGTGTCCACTAGATATAGTAGGGTTGTTCATCGGTCCAGAACCGAACCGAACAAAACCGAAACCGAAATTGGAAAAATTTTGAACCGAACCGAATATGATCGGTTTGGTTTTGTTCGGTTCGGTTTCGGTTAAAACCGAACAAACCAAACAATGAAAATGTATGAATCGATTCTAAACCGAAAATCGAAAAAAAAAACGAAAAACCGAAAAAAACAAACATGATATACTTCGGACTGCATAAGAAACCAGCTGAAACTTAACCATTTTCCCTGCAGAGTAACTGAGCAAGTGTTTGCTATTTTGCTAAGCAAAACCACAACCAAATCTAAGAATCAAAAACCAATATTGTCTCAAAAGTCCAAACAATTAAACAAATACAAAGCGTCAAAGCTTAGTTCATGTCCTCACAAGATGAAGCATGATAGGTGTTATTTCATACACCTTTACTAGCAACTATTAGCATAATTTGGAGGAGTTTTGGATGAGTTTTGGTGCTAAGTCTGCAATTCAGATGTTATGGAGAGAAGTGAAGAAATCCAAGGATTTGCAGCTTAGATGGAGCTGCTGGAGCATTTATGGAGAAGGCTAGCAACACTTGGTAGTATTGGAGAGCAGCAGAAGAAGAAAAGAAGAAGAGAGCTGGAGGACTGGAGTTCACCGCCCCGCGGCGATCCTCGCCGCGACCCGGCGATGACTCTCAGTGAAGAATGGAGCCCGCGCCAGAGGAAGCCACCGCCCAGCGGTGGAGAGTTCGACGCCCCGCGGTGGATCTTCACCGCCCCGCGGTGGTTGCGCTTAATGACCTCGCGGCCAGAGTTATTTTATTTTATTTTATTTCCTTTTATGCATTAGTCGGATTTCCTTTGTTTTATTATTTTTATTTCCTTGTTTGATATGGTTTGTGATCTTGGGCTTTAGGTTAACTCTATTTAACCTAATTCTCACAGCCTTCAAATCAGAATTAGAATCATCATCAATAACATCGCGTCTGTTGTTTTCATCGTTAATTTCTAATTAGAGTTTTTCATCCCCTTTGATGGAGAACTAACTTCCCTTTGTTCTGCTAGACGATTGAAGCAGTACAGTTGATGTGTTTGTGAGATTTCTATTCCTTGTTCTTATCCTTATTTATATCGGATTGATTCTCTTGGTTATATTGATATTGATTTCTTGTTGTTCTTCTTAGCCTGATCAACTAGGTTGAATGCTTTTTATCAATTGCTAGGATTGCATATAGGGGTTCCGAGTGCATATCTAGTGGCAAACACAATTGTGCGTATAGGGATTCCGAGCGTATAGTTGTGTGAGAATCAATTGCATGTTAAGTAGGGGAGTGAGTACTTGTACGTCTTTCTACTTGCATGTATCCTATATCCTTGTGTGCATTGTTATTGCTGTGTTGGTGATAAAGTACGCTGACAACTGTGAGAATCAGTTGTGCTTTATCATTGGCATAGTAATAAGTCTATTGACAACTGTGAGAATCAATAGTACTTACGATCAGGATGGGAACGACTATAAGGATAAATAAACGAACTTGGAAGAAATAGATTTCAGTGATCAAACTCTACCTCTGTACTGTGGATTTCGGTCTAGTGGAACTACTTTCCCTCATAATATTCTCTCAACTCAATCTACTTGCTTTGTTTGCTTAGTATTCTTTTGATTACAAAACCCCCCAATTACTTGTTACTTGTTACTCGTCATTCACGTTTGCATACTACATCATACCTTCTCTGTGGGATCGACCCTTACTTGTCTGCTATACTCTGTTTAGTAGGTTGGTTAGGATAATTTACTTTGATAAGGCTAATCAACGACATTTGCTTGTGCATCTTTAGCCGCGTCAAATTTGGCGCCGTTGCCGGGGATGGTTTTTGTTTGTTGTGTGTTTTTGTGATTGATTGTTGGTGGAAACCTATCTTATGGTCGACACCCGTAGTACTAACTCTCCCCTTCTAGCTTTGGATCCAGAGATTGACAGATCTTTCCTTAGGGACCTGCGCAATCAAGGAGAAGACGGAGAAGAAGGAGTAGATACAGTTGGAACCGTTGAGACTGCTACTACCCCAGCTATTGCAATGGCTGGAACTGGAACTCTGAGAGAGCTTACTGAGCCGAATATTGGGGCTCAACCCCTAGCTGTCATCATCCCTGCACTAGGAGAAGGGGTGAACTTTGAATTGAAGTCGGGAGTTGTTGCTTACCTCCCTAAATTCCACGGTCTGAGTGGAGAGGATCCGATTTCTCACCTGGGCAAGTTCCACAATGTCTGCATGACCATGAAGCCCAGGAACGTGACCGAAGATCAAATCAAGATGAGAGCTTTTGGTTTTTCTCTACTCGACTCTGCGAGCGATTGGTATTATCACCTGCCGCCAGGAACCATAGATACATGGACGAAGCTTCACAAAGCGTTCCTGGACAAATATTTTCCCATGAAGAAGGCGAATGCTTTGAAAAAGGCAATTGCCAACATCGAGCAGGCTGGTGATGAAACACTTTATGATTATTTGGAGAGGTACAAGAGGCTTTGTTCCAGCTGCCCATTCCACGGGTATGCCAAGCAAGATCTTGTTCTCTATTTGCACAATGGTCTGCTGGACCAAGAAAGAAGAATGGTTGATGCTGCATGCGGCGGAAGTATTCTGAACCTGACACCGGATGACGCTATGAATAGACTCCAGGAGATGAGTGAGAGCACCCGGAATTTCGGGAAGACATACCAGAGGAAGGCGGTCAATGCTGTGACCCTTATAGGACCAAGCCCGGTGTTGACTGAGTTGGCCGAGTTAAAGGAGATAGTTATGAAGATAGCAAATCAGAATGCCCCTCAACACGCCAGAGCATGCGGTCTTTGCTCTAATCGGGCCCACCACACCGATGCTTGTCCTCAGCTGCAAGAGGACGGTGTTGCCGAAGTCAATGTTGTAGGAGGCTACGGCGCTCCTAGACAACAATATGGTGGATAGCCTAATTACAACCAGAGAGGCCGTGATCACCCAGGATTCAGATGGAGTGACCCTCAGGGTGGTCAGCAACCGGCATAATAGCAATACCAGCCGGCTCAGCAACAACAGTACCAACAGAGACCTCACGGTCAAACTTTTGGAGCTTCGATTGAGGATTTGTTAAAGACGTTGACTCAGCACTTTGCCACACATGTGCAAGCCACTGAGTTGAGTATCAAGAACATGGAGAGGCAGATTGGCCAGTTAGCCGATGAGGTGACCAAGATTAACCAAAGGGCCTCAAACTCCATGCCATCCCAGACCACTGTGAACCCCAGAGAAAACGTGAGTGCTATCACGCTAAGAAGTGGTAAGACGGCCATTGCTCCTATTGCTGAAGAGGAGAACGAGAATCCGGAGAAAGAAGTCATTGAGCGCCCCGCGGTCGATGTCACCGCGACCTCACCGCCTCGCGGCGACACTCGTCGCGACTCGGTGCCTGTGCTCAGGAAAGACACCGCGACCTCACCGCCCCGCGGCGACCCTCGCCGTGACCCGGTGCCTGTGCTCAGCTTCTCGTCGCGACTCTGCCGCCCCGCGCTGAGTCTCTCCCGGATCCGTGTTTGCTTGTTTGTGAGTTTTCCTTGTCTGTCTTTTCATTTGAGCATTTCAATTCTCTATTATGGCATCGAGAGGCAAGAAGAAAGTGTCGACTAGGGATGAGAGTGAGGTGTATAACATTGTGAAGGAGAGGAAGGTGTTGGCTTCGAAGTTCTTCCACAAGCAGACTCTGGAGCAGATGGGTTTGCTCGCTTGTGTGACAATGTGTTTGACACAGTGTGGGTTAGGAAACTTTTTGGACAAGACTGCCCCCGCGTACCCCGAGCTGTGCTATCAGTTTATTGCTTCCTTCGAGAAGATCACCAATAACTCGGGGGACAGGCACTTGCGCAAGATTCATTTCAAATACAATGGGCACGAGTATTCCTTGTCTAAAAAGGTGGTGAATGAAGCCTTGGGTATTACGAAGGACCCAACTGATGGGTGGTCTGGTGGGCTTCATGAGTCCGAGATGATGGACTTCTGGCATGCGGCCACAGGAAGGAGTTTCAGGAAGGGTCAGGAAGTGAATTCCAAATTGGTGAATCCGTGTCTGCGGTTGATCCACAAGGTGATGATGAAAGATTTTTTCGGCCATGCGGATGATGAGAAGGTCCCCATGAAGGACTTCCAGTGGTTTATGAGCATCCTGGGGACTGTAGAGTACACGCCGTGTTGGGCTACCCTTTTCTTGGGTTCCCTGAAGAGGATTCGTGATGGCGAGGCGCGTGATATTTGTGGGGGTGGTCTTATTACACTCCTCTGTGCCAAGGTGATTGCCTGTGATCAGATTCCTCGGCCGGTCCCCTGCGCAGTATATGATTTAGCACACATGAAGGTGTGCTCCTTGATGAAGCCACTGGGGCAGGATGGCGATTTGGTCTGGGCATCTTATGAGGGCCATATTTTGACTGTGCCGCGGGAGTTCACTTACTCGCCTTCATACGCGGGTTGGTGGATTCAGAGCGATAGCCGGATGCCGGCCGATGATGCCCCTGCCGTTGCTCCTTCAGGTCCGTTTGGAGAGGGCCCTAGTGGTGGATATGCTGTCGCTGATCCTGTAGAGGGGGACGACCCCGGTTCTTCACAGTTCGAGGAGCATTCGTCTTTGTACGGACCTGTCGTACCATGGCAGGAGATGTACTCTAGATGGGACACTTTCTCCATGCGCCAGGATCGGTGGACTTCCCGAGTAGAGACCAGTCTGCAGACGTGGCAGACCCAGCTCCATACGGAGATAGATGAGCATCTGGACACTATGGACGCTCATATGAGGGACTACTTTGGGATGTACCCACCACCACCTTCCGATCCATAGTGCATTTATTTCTTCTTTCCCCTATCATTTGATGTTCTCTTTTCTACATTGAGGACAATGTTCGGTTTAAGTATGGGGGAGGGATATATACTTGCTTTCTTGCTAGCTAGTGTACATAGCTTATTTTTGCATTCGTTTTCTGCATTGTTGTTTCCGTTTCTGTTTTCGGATTAAAAAAAATAAAAAAAGCCAAAAAGAAATAAAAAGGCAATCAAAATCCTAGGATGGACTGAAAACCCGAAAGGGCAGTCCAGGTAAAAAGCAGGTAGTCCGACTGGTATAGATCAGGGAAAAAGTGGACTAGAGTGATGTGAGTATTGGTGAGATATCTAGCAAAATGAAATGAGTGGCTAGGTGAAAACCCGAAAGGGCGCCTAGGCAAGATGAGCGTAAAAGAATAAGAGTGATTCTAGGATTCCTCTTCATATCTTGGTGGAGGCGTCATAAGAAGGGAGTCAAAGAAGGACTGTCGGGTAGGCCACTTATGGAGCGATAAGGAGCTAGATTGGAGTTAGGATTAGACTATCTTTGCATCACTTGTTTTGGTTGTCTAGAGCTTATTGTTGATATGTTGTAGTTGCTAGTGTCACGTTTTCTTGTACTTCCTGAGGCCTTGGTGTCGATTGAGAGGGTGAGCTTTTCTTTAGTTTACTCAGGACGAGTAAAGGTCTAAGTATGGGGGAATTTGATAGGTGTTATTTCATACACCTTTACTAGCAACTATTAGCATAATTTGGAGGAGTTTTGGATGAGTTTTGGTGCTAAGTCTGCAATTCAGATGTTATGGAGAGAAGTGAAGAAATCCAAGGATTTGTAGCTTAGATGGAGCTGCTGGAGCATTTATGGAGAAGGCTACCAACACTTGGTAGTATTGGAGAGCAGCAGAAGAAGAAAAGAAGAAGAGAGCTGGAGGACTGGAGTTCACCGCCCCGCGGCGATCCTCTCCACGACCCGGCGATGACTCTCAGTGAAGAATGGAGCCCGCGCCAGAGGAAGCCACCGCCCAGCGGTGGAGAGTTCGACGCCCCGCGGTGGATCTTCACCGCCCCGCGGTGGATCTTCACCGCCCCGCGGTGGATCTTCACCGCCCCGCGGTGGTTGCGCTTAATGACCTCGCGGCCAGAGTTATTTTATTTTATTTTATTTCCTTTTATGCATTAGTCGGATTTCCTTTGTTTTATTATTTTTATTTCCTTGTTTGATATGGTTTGTGATCCTGGGCTTTAGGTTAACTCTATTTAACCTAATTCCCACAGCCTCCAAATCAGAATTAGAATCATCATCAATAACATCGCGTCTGTTGTTTTCATCGTTAATTTCTAATTAGAGTTTTTCATCCCCTTTGATGGAGAACTAACTTCCCTTTGTTCTGCTAGACGATTGAAGCAGTACAGTTGATGTGTTTGTGAGATTTCTATTCCTTGTTCTTATCCTTATTTATATCGGATTGATTCTCTTGGTTATATTGATATTGATTTCTTGTTGTTCTTCTTAGCCTGATCAACTAGGTTGAATTCTTTTTATCAATTGCTAGGATTGCATATAGGGGTTCCGAGTGCATATCTAGTGGCAAACACAATTGTGCGTATAGGGATTCCGAGCGTACAATTGTATGTGAGAATCAATTGCATGTTAAGTAGGGGAGTGAGTACTTGTACGTCTTTCTACTTGCATGTATCCTATATCCTTGTGTGCATTGCTATTGCTGTGTTGGTGATAAAGTATGCTGACAACTGTGAGAATCAATTGTGCTTTATCATTGGCATAGTAATAAGTCTATTGACAACTGTGAGAATCAATAGTACTTACGATCAGGGTGGGAACGACTATAAGGATAAATAAACGAACTTGGAAGAAATAGATTTCAGTGATCAAACTCTACCTCTGTACTGTGGATTTCGGTCTAGTGGAACTACTTTCCCTCATAATATTCTCTCAACTCAATCTACTTGCTTTGTTTGCTTAGTATTCTTTTGATTACAAAACCCCCCAATTACTTGTTACTTGTTACTCGTCATTCACGTTTGCATACTACATCATACCTTCTCTGTGGGATCGACCTTTACTTGTCTGCTATACTCTGTTTAGTAGGTTGGTTAGGATAATTTACTTTGATAAGGCTAATCAACGACATTTGCTTGTGCATCTTTAGCCGCGTCAAAGCATGACCATAACCATTAATCGATTACTCCACAATCCATTAATCTAAATCCAATAATCCATGTCTTGAAAGTTGAAACAATATCAAAACATAATTGAAGTCTTCAATGATCAATCAATCACTTCACATGTCTCCATCATAAGATCCAAAACCTAGAAAATGAACAAAGATTATATAGAATGAGAACTTTGTAAGATATACTTAAAGGCCAATTCATTTAGCATAATATTAATTCATTAATAACATAAACCAAATTAGTAACTATACCTTTTTGCTTCTAAACAAATTGTAACTGAATCCTTTCTCTTGCATCATGACTTCAAACATTCAAGTGGTTCATAACTTCATAGTTCATATCTAACAAACATATCAAACCATTGGAAGTTTTTACCCCAAAAAATGAACAATTTGCAAAAGCATAAGCAATGAGAATATACTCAATATAGGATATATAATATGACGGTTATGACTATACCTTCTAAAACCTTCTGTGACTCGATATATTGATTGAGTTCATCCCATTCATTTTCCTTCTTGTCACGAGACCTTATATCTGCACGGATCCAGTCTTGTGTGCAAAGAAGTATTTGAACCATCTAATCACAATAAGAAAGAAAATGATTAATATTTGTTAAATAAAAATACAAATGTAGCTAAATTTACATTACAAAGAGTTAAAGATTTCACCTCAGGGGACAATCTGCTTCAAAATTGATCAATAGTACGCCCTCCTGTACTAAAGGCTGATTCAGATGGAACTGTAGTGACGGGAATTGCTAACACATCACGAGCCATTCTAGCAAGAATTGGATATCGAATCCCATTCATTCTCCACCATGTCAAGACATCATAATCATTACAAATCATCTCATCTAAGAAGCGATCAAACTCAGATGCTTGCAGCGCACCAGCAGATACATCCTCATTAATCACATCAGAAGTGATGCCCTTCATAAACGCAGTATCAATAGGTGTAGACAAATCAGCTCTCTGTCTCATCATACTAGACCCAACATCAGAACTCGAACCCGGAGGAGCATACATGATTCTGTACTCATCAAATATCTCTCTTGCGGTACCCTTTAGTTGTAAGGCCAACACCAAACCTTTCTCTTCACCATATAAGCGTTGAAGTGCACATTTCAGCGTTTTGAACTTAAACGAAGGATCGAGTAAAATCCCAACAAAAACGAACACATTCATCTTCTCAATGCCATCCCAATACTTGTCACATTTTTTCTTCATTTGGGCAGCCATAGAACGACAAACTGGATCAATATTTTCCACTTTTTGATTCAATAAATGGACAATTGATCCAATGTGAAAATACAGATTATTCATTATAACAGTAGCAGAACCAGACACTGAGTTTGTGAAATTATACAAGTCTTTTAAGAAAATCACAATGACCTCAACCTTATCCCACTCCTCTGCAGAAATGTGTCCTATATGCCGACCATCATCATCTTTTGGAGTTTCTAACCGAGGAAAAACCTGTTTAAACTTCAATGCAACATCTAACATAACATAAGTATAATTCCATCTAGTAGGAACATCAAATACCAATGTGCACTTGCTTTCAATTTTCAGCTTTTGAGCTTCTTCTTTAAACCTTCGCATTCTACTTGGAGAGCTCCTAACAAACTTAACAACAGTTCTAACTTTATCAATGCAATCAATCTACTCCTTTAAACCCTCCTTCACAATAAGATTAGCAATATGAGCAGTACACCTCATATGCAGATTCTTCCCACCATTTATGCTACTACCACTAGCTGAGACCATCTCTTGCAATTTCACACAAGCTAAATCATTAGCACTCGCATTGTCTACGGTCAATGTAAATATCTTATCATTTAAATCCCACGACCTTATACAATCTTCAACGTCTCTAGCAATCTCATCAGCCTTATGTCCACTTATTGTACAAAAATTCAGAATTCTCTTTTGCAAATTCCAATCATTATCAATAAAATGAGCAGTCAAATCCAAATAATTCAGTGTCTGATTGGAAGTCCAAGTATCGGTTGTCAAACAAACTCTTTGACAATTATGCTGAAAAAATAGTTTCAACTTCTCCTGTTCCTCTGCATACATCTTACAAGCATCACGAGTGACAGTAGAACGTGATGGCATTGTAAAGGTAGGGTATGCATATGCAAACAAGTCTATAAAAAGATACTTTTGCACAAAATTAAATGGCATCTCTTCTCCAACAACCAATCTGCATAATTTTGTTCTCAACACCTCTAGATCTAGAACACTACTTGTCACCATGCAATTTCCAGCAGCATCCATTTGTTGTAAATTAAGAGTAGTTTGAGTAGTACCTTTGGTCTGATTGTCAGGATTCGCTTCACAAGTCTTCCAATGCTTATTCAGATTGGTGGTACCATTATTTTGTGAATGGGCTGCAAAGGTAAATTTGCAAAATATGCATTCAGCTCTTGATGTTTCTCCTTTACTGTTCTTGATTTCCTTAATGGGATTTCCAAAACGGAGCCCTTTTTTGCATCTTCTTGCCTTTCTTGGACTTCGACTTAGAGTTTGAAGGAGCTCCCACTTCATCTTCTGCATTCTCAGCTGAGGATGGTGGAGGGTCATCAACATCAATATCCTCGTCAGGATCATGATCATCATCAACGGGATCAAGCTCTGGTGAATTTCCAGATGCATGTGAATGTAGCAATTCATGTGACTCTTGTTGAGTGCTAGATGAGGGCCTTGACTTTGACGCTATCTTTAGGCGCTTTCTTTTGGATTGAGAGCTCAACATCTGCATTAATAAAACACACAAAAAATGGTTTAACTAGCCAACAAATTATTTTTCAAAATCAAATACTCCAAACAAATGAACAATGACAGTTTTAAGTAGTAAGTACTCACATTGGATGAATGTCTATCCGTGATTTACTGATTTGTAATTGTTCCCTTTTCAATTCAAGCATTTATGAGTATACCAAGTGGTCCAAGTGGCACCTAGTAGAGAAATCTAAGCAAGTTTATAATGGCACCTAGTAGAGAAATTAGGGTCAGAGAAAAAGTTTATACTGGCACCTAGTAGAGAAATCTAAGCAATATGTAAATCTAAATATCTAATGTAAAATAAGAGTATACTGTATACCAAGTGGCTTCTCTATAAATGGATTTTTTCAAAGAAGCAGTTAACCAAACTACATTTCAACTAAACTCAGATCAGGCACTACATTCAACATTTCAACATTTCGAATATAAATGATTTTTAATGAGTGATGTCTGATGGGGTTGAGCAGATTCAACAGAAGGGTGGTATGAGCAAGTGAGCAACAAACACTCAAATAGAAGCACGGCAGCAACAAACAAAAAGAGCACAAGAATAAGACAAGAAGAAGAAGCACGGCAGCACGCACTGTCGGCACTGAAAGAGAGGAAAGAAGACATGGACTGATGGAAGTGAATCAAGTGTAAGACTACCTGATCAGATGGACTCATGAAGCCGGTGTCCGATGAAGAGGGGACGGACTGAAAGAGCGGTCGCCGGACAGAGCAGAGCAGCAGCCAGTAGGACTCGGGAGCAGCAGTCGCCGGCCGTGAACTCCGAGCAGAGCAGCAGCAAAAGAAGAGCCCGTGAAAAGGGAGAAGAAGGAACGACGCCGGAGCAGGATCAGCAGTCATCGCCTTGCCGGCCGTGAACTCCGAGCAGAACAGCAGCAAAAGAAGAGCCCGTGAAGAAGGGAGAAGAAGGAACGACGCCGGAGCAGGAGCAGCAGTCGCCGACCGGACGGAGGCGGACACGGAGCTGGTAGCTGCGGAGGCACGGAGTAGCCAGCAGGAGAAGCCGAGAAGAGGCGTCGTCTGAAGAGTGAAGACTCTGAACAGAGGAAGAGAAATTAGGGATGCCGGATGGGAACTGGGAAGGGAAATGGGCAAATGGCCCATTAGGGTTTCAGGTTTCTATTGCTAAAAACTAAAAAGTAAAATTACTTTTTTTTTTAAATCGGTTTTAACCGAAAAAACCGAACGGGAAACCGAAATGTGATTTTTTTAAAACCGAACCGAATTATGTTCGGTTTCGGTTCGATTTGTTCGGTTCGGTCTAAAACCGAAAAAACCGAAATCGTTGAACATCCCTAAGATATAGGAGATGGATGGCTAGGATTGGAGTGACAAAATTGTAAATGTTAAATTTTTTTATTCCAAAAACATTTTTGAATTTTGTTTGAAAAATATTTTTTATTTCTAATTATTTTCTTGAATTATTTTTTTTGTTGCAACAACCCATACAATTATACTTCAAGTGAATAATAAGCACCAAAAGTGCATCTATAAGAACCCAAAGTGCATATATAAGCACATTTTTTGATGATCACATAGAGTATATAAAAAGTGCATCTTTAATATGTTAAAGTGCATGTGCTAATATGTAAATGTGCATGTTTAACATGTATATCAAAAGTGCACATTTTAGCTAGTGTATGTTTATTATGTTAAATTGCATAAGTTAGTATGTTAAAACGCATGTTTAGCATGTTAAAGTGCATTTTTAATCAGCTAAAAAATGCATATTTAAGTATGGTAAAGTGAATGTATAGTATACTAAAATTAAGTGCATGTGTAAGTATGTTAAAGTGCATGTGTTAGTATGTTAAAGTGCATGTGTTAGTATGTTAAAGTGCATCTTTAAGAAAATGTATAGGAAACTAAGAATAAAAAAGCTGGAAAAAAACTGGCCGGTCAACGCTGATCGTTAACCAGGATTGAGTATGGTAGGGTGTATGATAATATTGATATAATTGGCCTAGAATGATCCTCACGTTTCATCCTAAGGGTGCTCCTCACATGAATATTTTCCTATATAAATATAATTTAATATGAATTTTCTTATGATTGACTGATATAAAAAGGTAAAAATTGGTCAAAGTAATAACAACCATAATTTATTGCAGTTACGTGAAAGGAGAAAAACAACTTATTTATATTACATAACCTATTGAGAATATTATATAATATGTATAACCTATTGACAATATTATATAATATATATATACCTAAAATTAACTAAAAAGTAGATTAGTTATGAAAAAATCGTACCTTGGAATATGTAATATGACTTAGGTTATAGTATATATAAAAGAAAAATTGGCAGCAAATATACCACTTTTGTGGCAATAATTGCAAAGTTGTACTTCTTTTATAGGTTATGACAAGAATATCCACATTTATACCCAAATAAGGGCAAATTTGGCAAAACACATAATTTGGTGATAATTTTGAAAAGATAAAATCGGTATTACATTTACCTTTTCTTGTCCAATTGTAATGTTTATTATAATATATTTCGAAATAGAAGAAAAAAAAGAAAATTTCAATTGATTTGCCATGATGTTACTTACCATTGGAAATGTAAACTTGAAAATTTAAGTAAAGAAAAATGAGAACATCAGAATAATTATTCTAACAGGTAATTGCCAAATCTGAACCAAATTAATTTGCCTATTTAGTGCTAAGATAAACGAATTAATTTGCCAAATTTAAACCCATTTTCAACCCATTAATTTGCCTCATTAATTTGAACCCATTTAACCCATTTTAACATCATAACGTCAACCCATTTTCAACCCCCCAAAATTACTCTTCTTCATCGGACACCGAAATTGAATTCCGGCGACCTCTGTAACCGCCCTCAACCTCTGCTAACCTTCCTGAACCATTCCGAACTTATCCTCCTCTGCTTTCGCTGGAACCATTGAAGCCCAAACAAAGAAAGAAACAGAGAAAACAGAGAATGGTTGTTACCAGAGCTTCCAATGATGCGACACCGCAGAAGAAAAGAAAAAGAGGGGTGGATGAAGAAGAACAAGGTGCTAAGAGGAAGGCAAAATTTGCTGCGAAGAAAACCCCTCCATCTGCAAAACCCAAAGCTACAAAATCTGCTGCGAAGAAGCCTAAATCAGAGAGCGGTTATTCTGTGAAGAAAAACGAAGTTGTCGCTCTTCTGAAAAGGTGGAAAAGCATGAAGCCTTTAACTTTCAAGGAAGATGTAAGTAAAAAAAAAACTAATGAGGCAAATGTTTTAACTTTTCAATTTGTGCATCTAGGGTTTATTGATATCCCGACACCGTTGTGTATGTAACTTATGAAAGTTCTGTTATTCAATTGTAGATTAAGTACGCATTCTACAAAGGAGACCCTTTATATGGAAGAATCAATATCAACTGTAGGATTTCATACGTGCGTGATATTGAAAACAAATTGACTGGTGCAGATTGGAGAAGGATAATTGCAAGCCCTTTTGGAAATGTAATGAAAATGCTGCGTCAGGTTACATTTTCTTCCCAAACTGTACATACTGTTCTTTTTAAGCAACTAAAATCAAAAAAGAAGTGGGAGACCTGGTACGAGATAGGTGGTAAAGTGTTAAGGTTTTCAATGAAGGAGTTTGCATTGATAACTGGTTTAAATTGTGGCCAAATGCCACCAGAATCAGTTGGGAAGAAGAAAAAGAAAGATGTACAAGTGATGGAGAAGTTCTTTGGTGGTCCTGCTGGTCCTAAAACCTCAGTGCAAGACTTGTATGAGAGGTTCAGGGATTATAGACTGCTAGATAATTACAAGTTGAAGATGGCATTGCTTTTGATAGTTGAAGGTATTTTTCTTGGAGGAGATAAGAAGAGACTAGTTAAAGCTGAACATGTGAAGCTTCTGGATAACATGGACAAGTTTTGGGATTATCCTTGGGGAGGAGTTGCGTATAAAGAGTTTCACAGGTCTTTGACAAAATCTCTGGCCAGAAGAATGCTTACTGTTGAAAAAGCTTTGCTACTCTCTGAAGATGCAAGGATTCCCTATACCATTCAAGGAATGCCAGTTGTATTTCAGGTATATTAAATTAGTAATTGCATTTGCCTATATATCCCTGACAAGTTTGATAGTGTTGGGTGGTGGGATTTAAGTGTTTAAACTTGAAGTGATACCTATAAAGTAAATATTTGAAGTTTGAGAAACTGTTGGATCACTTTTAAATCAAAGAATTGAATTGTTATATGGAATTTGTCCTGAAATCATGCAAACATTTGTTTGAATTGTTAAAGTTCATACAAGTTTTAATATGCTTGACTAGTTACCTAGTGAAGGGTGTCTGGATTTGAAATGTTAAAGTTCATACAAGTTTGAATAATGAAAAAGTTGTGTCTATGTAGGTTTGGATATGGGAATGTGTCCAAAGCTTTGGAGTCCAGTATGCTTCCAAGATAAATGAGACAACTATACCCCGAGGTCTTCGTTGGTACTCAGAGCAATGTCCTGAACATGGACTGCTTCAGTTGTGTTTTGCTGATCCAAAGCTGAAGGTCCTGCCTATTCTCATACCTGATGAATCTGAGAAGAGTTTGTTAAGTGCCTGCAGATTCCATGATGAAGTCAAGGACCCTTTCTTTGACAAAATAGTATCTGAGGCTATGGCTATGGGAAAGGCAAATGCCAAACTGAAAGAGCATAACAAGGGGAAAGAGGCTTTCAAAGGAGAAGTTAGTGGTGATGCAAATGCAAGGCAGATGATGGATATCATTAATCAGTTGTGTAACAAGATTGCTAAGATGGAACACGGTCTATGTGAGAGGATTGACAGGTTGGAGAGGAACAATGTCCAAGTTTTTGAAAAGGTTCCTAAGAGGAAGAAAAGAATGGTTAAGAAGTCTGAGGCTCAAGCAAGTGATAGTGATAGTGAAGAGTTTGATGGAGTTGATGATTATATAGATGATTCAGAAGGTTCTGAGACTGAAGCAAGTGATAGTGAAGGTAGTGACAATGAAAAAAGTGAGGATGATGAAAAGGTTGTTAGTGAGGATGAAAAGGCTGGTAGTGAAAAGGCTGTTAGTGAGGATGAGAATGATGAAAAGGCTGTTAGTGAGGATGAAAAGGCTGGTAGTGACAAGGTTGTTAGTGTGGATGAGGATGATGAAAAGGCTGGTAGTGACAAGGCTGTTAGTGGAGATCATAATTTGATGGATGTTGATACTAAGGTATGACATTCCAATTATTTTAAGATTTCTACTTTCATAGATATTTTAAACAAGTATGGCAGGATATGGAGTTGAAGAAACTTAAATTAGATAGATAACACTAAAAATTATCTATCATTGCAGGGAAATGAAACAGAAGAAGGAAGCAGTGAGCCCATTATTGAGAATAATCAAGAATTTGTTAGTAAGGCATTTGAACAAAATTCAAAGGATAATGATGTGAACCTAGATGACAACCCTAGAGACAGTGATGAAAATGTGGCCATAAAAGACAATTCTGGTTTGGCCATACAAGTATATAAGGTATGCCATAAGTACATGTCGAGTGTATTAATGAAGCATGACAGGTTATAAATTTTGAGAAATGTGTTGTAGGTTTTAAAAATTGGAATATGCACATTATTTTGAAGTAATATATATTTTTGTGGTAAATGTAACTTCAGGAATTGGAGGAAAATTATGTATTAGTTGGTGTTGGTAGAAGAACTGGAGATATAGTAATGGATGTTGTAGCTGACATTAGTGAGAAGCTAACTGATAAGGATGGAATGCCTGATGATGATGTTGATGCCCCTAGGGAGCAAGATGAGTTGATACCGAATGTTGATAGTACTATCACAGATGATGTAGAAGATGCCCCAAGGGAAGAGCAGGAAAGCCAGGAAGCAGAAGTCCAGGTTTCTAGGGCAGTAGCCGTTCATTTATTGAGAAGGAAGTTAGAGAGAAGGAGGTCGGGAAAGAAGGAAGAGGTTGGGAAAGAAGAGGTTGGGAAGGAAGGAGATGAGAAGGAAGAGGTTGGTAAGGTTGACATTGACAAGGATGAGAAGGAAGAGGCTGGTAAGGAAGAGGTTGAGAAGGAGGGTATTGAGGAGGTTGTGAATGTGAAACAAGAGTTTGCCAAAGGCCAAGTTGTTTTCGGCAATAGGAAGAAGGCTGTGGGTCTATCTCCAAAGAAGTCCCCAAAGAAGTCAAGGTACCTCCCCAAGCGTAGTGTGAAGCCATCTGCTTCAGTCCTCTCCCCTTATAGATCTAAGAAACAAAACAACCAAAAGGCCAAGGACAATGAGAAGGACAAGGACAAGAAGAAGGAAGTGAGGGGTAAGAGTTTTTGGAAAAGGATCACAAAAAATCCAGCTGTGAAGGAAATGACTCATGTAATAGAGTGGTACAAGGATGAAAGGTATGTATATCCAACTTATATCTCTCTCATCCAATGAAGTTTATGTACTTATATTGTCCTTTATGTTGCAGACCTATAGAATTCTGTGGAGTTAGCAAAATATACATTGACAATGATTTCATGGAGAGCTTAATTGAACCAACTAAGTGGTGGGGTAATTTGGTAAGGGTGACCGGTTTTTAAAAAAATTGTAAATTTTGTCCACATACTCTATCAATATATTGATTTTGTAAATTTTTGTTGCCAGCACTTAGATGAGGTCCTAATTTTACTTCGCAATGCGCTCCTGAAGAACCCAAGTGAGAATCATAAGGCGGCTATTATGGACACTACATGGTGTGAAGACTACAAAGACCAACACAAGTGTGAAATGGGTGGTGTTGCAGTACCAGAATTTCCAGATCGCGTCGCTCGATACTTTAGAGGTGAACTTCCAATTTTTCATGGGAAGAATTGGGAAGAGGTGGACTTCATCTATGCACCGATTTTTGTGGGCACAAACCACTGGGTTGCCATTCAAATTGACCTGGTTAATTGGAGCTTAAGTGTGTTTGATTGCAATGCGAATCTGAAGCGTGATCATGTCATAGAAGAAGCAGTCGCCCCTATTATCAAGTATCTTCCTAAGTTTGTGAGCAAGCACGAACCTTTGTCCAAGAAATATGCACACCGGGGTGTCTCAGTTCTTACTTACAATGGAAGAGTTGGCAATCTGGAACAGAACATAAGAGCGTAAGATATCTTGCTTCCAGTTTGTTTTTTACCCGCCACCTAAAATATTAACATAGAATTGACCTTTCTTATTTTTGGTTGCAGTGGTGACTGTGGAGTATACACCTTGAAGTACATTGAGTGGTTGAGTTTTGGAAGTGATGATCTCTCCCTCATTTCAGATGATACGATCGACTATCACAGATTCGACATTGCTAATACTGTGTTCGACAAGCAGTGGAAGACAATGTTGAACTATGGACAATAGTGTGTCATCATAACACTAGATTGTGTGAACAATGTTTTGTTTGGATTGCAACTTTGATGCATGAAAAATGTTTTGTTTGCGTTGTGTTTTTGGGGAAAATTTGATGTACGAACAATGTATTGTGTTTCAACTCTTCTGATTCTGTTGTTGTATAAGTCATCTATCTCATCCAATGTGTTGTGTTTCAACTTTGATGCATGAACAATGTGTTGTGTTTCGACAAGCAGTGGAAAACAATATAAGTGAAAGTTTATACCTTAAGTGACAGGTTTTAAATTCAATGGTGGAGAGCAATATTTCCAAAACCCGGTTTTGATTGATTAAAATTAACCGATTAGTCAAAACAATTTCCAAAACCCGGTTTAGATGAATTTTAAACTCACCCAAATTCTTACCCTCATCCTACAGCTACCGTATTTTCTTCATCCTTCTCCCATGGCTCATTGAGGCATTTCAAAAACTCTATACAACTCCGAGAATCGATTGAAGGGTGTATTTCGCAGGGAGTGGAGATTGAGAGAGCTCGAGGGCGTAACCCATGGCATACTCGGAAGGATCCAGCAGTGGTGGGAATGTAAAGGTAAGTTTGGTATGATTTAGGGTTTCAATTTGGGGAAGTATTTGCTACTGTTTTGTTTCAATGTATGTTCTAAAATACGAATTGAATTGTGGATTTGCTACAGAATTCCGTATTTGCTATTGTTTTGTTTCTGCTTGAAATTTTGTGAACTCTAATATGTGGTTTGGCAAAGTAGCTTGAAACTCTTCTGACAAAGATGTTTTGATTACTACTGATGAAGACAAGACGTAGCCTAAACTCATGTTTATTCATGAGGAGATGGAATACAGCAGCAATGGAGTCCAAATTGATAAGATGTGCATGTGGTGTTGCCTGCCGATATTTCACTTCTATGACAAACGAGAATCCGGGAAGGAGATTTATAAGATGTGTAAACCGGGTGCGTATCTAGCTTGTTTGCTAATATTCATAATATTTTGTTTTAAAAGTGTTTTGAATACTTTATGATACGAATCCAGTTTTCATGTATTTTGGATTGAATGCAGGTTGGAGGTTGTGGATTTTGGGAATGGTATGACCCTCCACTTTGTCCTATTGCAACAGAACTTATTCCTATGCTAAGAGATGAGATAATCCAGGTGAAAGATGCATTGGATGTGAAAGAGAGTATAATTTCAGCATATGAGGCAGAGCTTGGAATGCTACAGCAGGAAGTGATAAGGCTTAAAGGTGGTGCAAAGAGTGTTATCGGTCATGAAGAAGAGTGTCGAGTTAAGGCGTCAAACTATGTTGAACGTGTGCTGAAGGTTACTTGTTTTTTTGTGGTAATGGCTTGTGTAATTAAAGTCTATTTCACTTAGCCTGTTGTAAGCTCTCGGTTGTTAAGAGTCTTGTAAGCTATCTATGTCTAGAACTATTTAAGCTGTAGGATTTTATGGGAAAGTGTAAGCTTGAAGGATTTTCAATTATATATGTTTCATGCTTTAAGCTTTAAGGAAGTATTCATGCTGAAATCAGAATGACACATGCTTTTAATGTTATTTTTCTTACCCAAGATGGATGATTTGTGTGAACTCTTTTCACCATAAATCTGAACTTAA
This sequence comes from Rheum nobile, assembly GCA_027886185.1. Lineage (NCBI taxonomy): Eukaryota > Viridiplantae > Streptophyta > Magnoliopsida > Caryophyllales > Polygonaceae > Rheum > Rheum nobile. The sequence continues at coordinate 1,166,016 of WOAB01000025.1, read as the reverse complement.
CTAAGAAGCATAATACACCACACATTCATAACATTTTTGCAAAGGTAGATAAGTGACAGGTTTTACATTCAAAGGTGGCGAGATAGTATTACATTAACTAAGAAGCATAAAGCATCCCATGGTTCATCACTGGAATAAGTAACAGACACAAAAGTAAAGTAATATGACTTATAAGAGATCATTTAAGAGTTTGAGATCTCTTATTGGTCATATTAAGCTTACCAAAACCATACCAAAAAAAATAGCATTGTTCATAACTGGAATATAAAAGATAGCACACTATGGTCTTACCCTTGATCCTCCTCTTGCAGCCCGATAGCACCTCTGGTAAGTATGACCAGTCAGCCCACATCTTGCACATCTATTGGACACACGTTTGTAGGGTCTCTCCCACCTAGCCTTGTATCTATTCAGCCTTGGTCTACCAGCGCCCCTTTTCCATGGTGGTGGCAAACATGCGATTTGCGATACGGACAATAGAACATCCCATTGCTTGCGTGGGGGGACCAGATGGATGGTTTCCTTATAAACATCTTTCAAACTGTTGTTGCAATAGAAATGAGTAACCAGAGTAGTAACATCAACACCCCTATCCTTTGCTACTGCCATAGCATGTGTGCATGGAATTCGATCTTTCTGAAAGACATTGCATTGGCAAGTTAGTCGGCGAATATTCACTTCGTACTTATTCCTTCCATCTGTCACCTCTGCTTCAATATCACTTAGCCTATGGACACTCATTGTCACAGAAGCCGCATACCTTTGATCCATGGTTTTGGTCACAGACCTGGTACTTACCTCAGCCCACGTAGCAGCCGACTCCCTCCTTTCACAGAACCAGGTGGCAAAGGTATGCAAGATAACATCAAACAATGGTACAATAGGCCACATACGCTCCTCTTTAAACACATTGTTCAAACATTCTGCATTGTTTGTAGTCATGATGTTGAACCTGTCAGTTGAGAAATATGCCCTTGACCACTGATTAAGGGGCACTTTCAGAGCATCTTTTACCACAGCCGGAGCCCTATTTCTTAGGATCTCAAGCTCGGTCCTATATTCTTCTACCGTGTACGCCTTTGCAACCTTGAACCACTGGTCTTGCAAGCCTCCCCAACGGCACTTCAGCTTGAAGTTTTGTAGCATATGATAAATGCAATATCCATGGCTAGCAAGAGTGTATTGTGTTTTCATAGCAGCTTTTATACTCAAATGACGATCAGACACAAAAACCACATCCACGCTATTGGGTACAACAGCTTTCTTCAACTCCTTAAAGAAGAAGGACCAAGAATCCTTATTCTCACTGTCTACTACAACAAAGGCCAGGGGGTAGATTTGTCTGTTTCCATCTTGGGCAGTAGCTAGAAGAAGTTGTCCGTTGAATCTCCCTCCTAAGTGTGCTCCATCAACACAAATCACCTGATTTTCATATAAAACCGGTCACCCTATTGAAGTTTACCCTCCAGGTCATATTATATAATCAAGACAAACAATAAAGTTGGAGAAACATAAAGTTACCTTTCTCAAACGGGGAACAGCCCTGATGCAAGCACCCAAGGCCCAGAAGCAGTACTTAAAACGGTTTTCAGAATCTGTTATTATAGCTGTATGCGTGCCAGGATTGACCTCTTTCAACATATGTTGCCATGAGTGAAGTTGACTGTAACCTTCCTCGGCAGTCCCTCGAATAATGTCCTCTGCTAGCACTCTTGCTCTATTGGCTTTGTGATAACTGGCATCGACTCCCAGGCCTTTCATGACAGCTTGTATCTCTCTTGCCCTTGGTGCATCCTTGCGACCTCTAAACCTGTTACACCAACACCAATAGATAGTCTTTAGACATTTTGCATAAAACTGTCTGAATTGAAGTTAAAATCTTCAACAAAAACAATATATACCTATCAAGAATACTCTGTGAAATTACGGAGGCAGTGGCATGCCTGTTGTGATCCTGTCTGAACAGCATCCCACATGTATGGTTTGTAGCAAACCTCCGGACAATAAACGCACTAGTACCTATCTTCACTGAAACACGAAAACCAAATGAACATCCTCTGTTTTTGCACTCCACCACATAACAAGTCTTATCAGACCTCTTCACAAGCATTTCTACACAATTGTCCATAGCATATGCGGCTAACGCATGCTGAAGCTCCTTCTTGGTTTGAAACATATCTCCACACTTGATTGTCTTGGACTTCGACTTGTCCTCCACTTCTTCTACATCCACCAAATTTTGAAAGTCAGTAGGGACTTCAGAACGGTAATATCTCTCTTCGGCTTCATCAATAGCATCCAGATATTCAGGCTTCCCAATATCAACCTCCTCAACGTTGTCAACATTTTCAATGTATTCCTCTTCTTCCTCGAAAAGGTTGACAAGGTCACAACCTTTATGCTTGGTTGCAGAAATAACAACATCCTCCTCTTCATCGTCACTGCTTAGTGACACAACCTCAACTGTCTTGGCTTTCTTACAAAACCACTTTGTAACAGTGTCAACATTCTGTTTCTCTCCACCCTTCACAGACATCCGGACATGCATCCCCTCCACTCCTATTTCATCTTCTAAAAGATCAGCATCTAATATGTCGCTCAACATCTGGTCCGACTTTCTTTTTTGGCTTAGTATAGGAGTAAAAGATGCACCATCATTTCCAGGCTGGGATACAGGTTGAGGTGCACTTAATGGAACATCGATCATCTCTTCTTCTTCTTTTGGAACTAATTTAGGTTTTTCTTTTGAAACTCCAGATTTTGGTTGCACAATGGAATGCAAAGCAATTGGCCAAACTCTGTCTTTACAATTTGTCATGTTCAAAAAGATGTATGCTTCTACATCATTCTTATCGCAAATATCAAAGGGAGGAAAGTGCGGAATTTGTAACGACATGTAACTCATCTTCAAGTCGAACCTGGTAAGATCAATTTCCAGTTTTTCTGCAATCTTGATCTTCAGTGATTCATAATCGATTTTCTCACTAACCATCATCCCCTTCGCCTTTTTTGTTCCTTCATAAATCCAAATCTCATTCTCGCACCTCCACTTTCCTCCACTGATTAGAGAAACCATATACGTTGGAGTTGATCTTCCTGAAGAAGCAAAAAATAAGAAAAGTTAATTAAAGAAACAAACAAAAATAAACACAAATAAAACAGAGCACGTGTGAATCTAATATGAAAACTTACCCATAGAAAATGAGAATATTAACAGTGGCAATAAAGGAAGCTTGGTTTAACAGTGGCAATAACTCGGATGGCAGGTATGAAGCAGAGGACATAAATAAAGGAAGCTTGGTTTAACAGTGGCAATAACCTGGTAAGATGAAGAAGCCTAACGTAATTTTTGGTGGGAAAGAGACGATTAACTAAGCTAGCTTAGTTTTGGCGGGAAATATGCAGTGATTTGACAGCTACACATCAGCGTTTTTTGTGGCTGAAATTCATTTGGTTTAACATTAAGCTTAAGCTTAATCTCCATCCGGCTTAATCACATCTTCTCTCCATATATAATTTTAAATTCTGACACACAGTACAATCAAGCCTGTTGCCATCTTTTCAACTTTTCAACTTCTTTTCTTTTCCTTTTAAATTTCGATTTACAAATTCTGATAATGCATTTTCTACCCAAAATATAAAAGCAAAATAAAATCAAATAAAGTCACTTTATGTTATTACAGTTATATCCAAAAATATAAGTACAACTTTGCAAATTTCATTCACAATGTGGTATATCCTTGCAAAATAGCCTATATAAAATGTATAAATCTAATTATAACTAAGAAGTATTTATAAAATATATAATATATATTTCTTAAAAGGATATATATTGTATATGTATATGATATGTTATTTTTTGGTTAAAGAAGTAAATAGTATAAGAAGTAGCAAATGTAAATTGTTTAAAGATGGAAGGGCAAACATGTAAAATAATTTTGAGCTTCGTCTATGTGGCATATTTAAAAGGGTGACACATAAGCACAAATCACATGTCTTTAGCACATACATAGATATGGTAAAAAAATTAGTATTATAATATAAGAATTTAAGAAAAATTTTATAATTAAATTGTATTTCATATTAAGAAAGTAGTTCATAAGTATAAGTTAAAAACATACACCTTAAGTCATACTAATAGTAAAAATTATTAAATTCAAACAATAAAACAAATAAAATACAAATATAGTTTAATCTATTAATTAATACTATGATTTGAAAATTTAAAAACAAATTTATAATAAAATATGTTTTTTATTTTTTATTAAGATATTATTTAATTTAAAAGAACATAAATTCTACAACTATACTTAATTGTAAATTGAAACAATGGAGCAAACAAATTGCACTTTTTTACTCACATCTATGATTTTCATATATCACAATAACAATTATACTTAGAATAAATATGTCAAAATAAAAAATTGTTATACTATACAAAAACAAAAATACTTATAAAATAAAAAAAATCATAGAATATTTGTGTCACTCACAAAATGAGAAAGTAAATTAATAAATCAGTTTATTGCATCTTGCTAACCTTTATTCTTAGCAATTTATTCAAACATTTTGGAAAACTCATAAATTTCAAATATTTGTCTCATAATAGAGATGCCCATTAATTAATTTTTTATCATATTAAAATAATTATAAAACAACAAAAATATTATAAAAAGTAAGCTCATGCATAACAATGGCATAAAAATAAATGACAACTAAAACAAGGGGTAATTTTTATAGATTTGGAAAATAAGGGATGTCAAATTGAAAAACAAGGGGTATTTAAATAAATTTTCATAAAATAAAGGGTGGTTAAATAAAAACAAGTATAGAAATTAGGGGTAGTTTTCCACAAAGTATAATATGTTTGGTATATAAGTGCTATTTAGCTGAAACATTATTGGTGGTTGAGGTTTGCACCACACTTTTTATGCCATGTACCGCATCTTGGCCACCGCCCAAAAACTGAACCGAATTTTTTATTTATTTTTAAATGTTTTTTTAAAAGGTTGAATGAACTTTGAAGCGCTACGACACAACGCTTAAAAAAGTGACTGTTGAATTCAAATAGTCACCTTTAAGCACTACGACGTAGCACAAAAGGTGACCCTTTGAATTCAACGGTCACTTTTGGGTATATATATTGGAACATACATGTGTAGTTGATGTACCATCGAATTTAAAATCACTATATTGAGAGAATGTCGTCCTCAAGTGGAGATGATGTACCTGATCTTGCTTCGATTAACTAAGAGGATGTACGGGAAACCATTAGTCCTATATAGTTTAGAACGTTATGATACATACGATCATTACGTTAGTCTTTTTCATTGGTATATATTTACAGGATCCTCTAATATATATATATATGAAACAAATAGGATGATTACATGTTTTAGCTTAGTCGACACTATTTTAGTCTTTTTAGTTGGTATTTATAGGATCCTCTAATGTATATATATTTGTGAAATAAATAGGATGATTATATGCATTAGCTTAGACATTATGTTAGTCTTTTGTTAATAAATTACATGTTTTAGCTTAGATAATATGTAAGTATTTGTAGTTGGTATTTATGGGAACCTCTAAGTTATATACATATTTGTCAAATGAATGGGATGATTTTAGTAATAGGGAATTCCAATTAATAATGAATTATATGTTTGTGCTTAGGATATTATGATAGTATTTGATGTGCATAATTATTAATTAAATTACATGTTTGCGGTTAGAACATTATTTTAGTCTTTTTACATCGATCTTAGGCAAACCTCTAATGTATACGTTTTTGTGAAATAAATAGGATGATTCTATTAATAGAGTCTTTTCGCCGACTATTCTTCTCATTTGACTACTAGTGAGGAATGGAGCGATAGAGACACTATGATCGATTGGGCTAAAAATGTCAGTCTAAGAATGTATTTGGTAATCATTATAAGCAAATCATGGGCTAGAAAGGTCATATTGTCGTGTGAGAAGTCTGGGTCATATAGATTGACGGTGAAGAAGAAGGTGGTTGAGGGGTCCCGAAGCAACCCCTAAATGAAAAACAAATCTAGGATAAAGAAGAGCGAGTGCCCATTTGAGTTGCATGGATTGTTAGGAAAAGGAAGTTAGAGAAAACCAGGCATGTTAGTGGATGTCACAATCATGATATTTTAAGTAGTTTGATTGGTCATGCATTTGATGGACATCTTACGCAGGAACAACGTTAATGCGTGGAGGTTTTTTCTGTCTCTGGCACAAAGCCAAAAAGTATTATGAGTCTACTTCTAGAGGAGGATCCCCAATGCTTCACATCAAGGAATCAAGTGTACAATTGCAAGGCTAAGGAGAGGGAGAAATCCAAGGAGAATCTGACGGTTCTGAAATACATGTTGGATTATCTAAAGTCGAAAGGATATTATTCAGATATCGACAGGGTTATGAATGATGGGAAGGAGGTTATGAGTGACCTTTTTGTTTGTCACCCCGATGCTAGACACTCACTGTGTTTGTTCCCCCACGTCGTCATCATGGATATGACCTACAAGGCCAACAAGTAAACTTTAGTTTTTCATTATAACTACTTATAAAATATGTAATTGCACCTAAATCTTATATTTTTTACATTTAATGGTACGGTATGAATTTGGTGGAGTTTGTTGGATTCACTTGCACCAACCTTATATGATGTATTACGATCGTATTCATGCAAAATGAGACAGCAGAGCACTACGAATTTTCCCTGCGGGACCTTAGGTTCATGTTCGGGAAACAAGAACTTAAGGCGATCATGTCAGATCGAGAACTGGGTAATTAGAAGGCTCTCGAAGTAGTCTTTTCGAATTCGCATCATCTGTTGTGTAGGGTCCATGTCAACCGCAATGTTGAAGCTTATGTTATCGGGAAGGTTCCAAACATTGACCATTTTTTGGGTAATATTCGTTGGTTGTTGAGGTCACCCATAGAGGATGTGTATGAGGAACGACTTGCATATTTGAGGGGGAAGTGGAATGGGCTGATGAATTACGTCGAGAACGTATGGCTTACACCGCAAAAGGAGAAGCTAGTTTGTGCATGGTGTGATACAGTTCTCCATTTCTCCACAAGATCATCAAACAGGTAAATTCAATGCCAAAGTTCCCCTTTAAATACGTATCAATGTTTATTAAGTATAACTTGAGTATTTTTTCAGGGTCGATGCTTAGCACTCTATGCTCAAGGACATGATCCAATCGTCTGTTGGAGGGTTTGACATGCTCGCGGTGCAAATGGACAATATGTTCATTGATCAGGTATGTGTAATCAGGGGGATATGAAGAAAAGTGCTTATAAGGCGCCCACTGAGATTATAAATGGTCCGAATTGGGTGAAGTTTTTTTTTTATGTCGCATTGTTTATAAGGTCTCGGAAAAGTGCTTAAGAATGTTATACAAAGAAGTTGTTACGACAAGCGAAGATAAAATACACGAGGAAGAAAGCCCTGATTATTGGTGGAAATCCTCCCTAGGGTTGCCTTGCCCACATAGGATCAAGGAGTATGTTTATACTGGTATCCCGATGAAGCCAAGAGAAATTGATATTTTCTTGAAGCAAATCAAGTGAAATGGAGTGTGTCTTGAAGAGCTCGGGCATGATGATGACGTTTGACGTGGCCTAAGGTCGTTATGCGAAATCAAAGTAAACCTCAACTTCCAAACTAGTATAGTAAGCAAGCAAGGGTCGAAATCCCAAGAGAATCACAAGCGTCTATATTCCTGTCACAAATTGAATACCAATCGAACAATAGTAACAAAGGGGTTTTTTTGAGGTTTTAATCAAGTAGAAAATAAAAACAGAATAAATAGTATGCAATCAAATGTGAGAAAAAACTTAGCCAGACAATTTCCACTTAAGTTTTGGTTGGTTGATCCTAGATTACTTCCAATTCCTTCCTATGATTATTCTTGTCCCGATCTTGTGTAGATTAATAAGGAAACCATCCCTAAGAACCCTTACCAATGAATAACCCTAGCACCACTAGTGATTCAACCCAAAGGCAGCAATGAACATAAGTATTAACCAGGATACACATAACACCTCAACCAGAAGCATTCAACATGTAATCAAATCTCTACATAGATAAAATACACCAAAGAAAATAAAACCTATGCTTGCCACTCCAGACCAGGACGTTAGCCCAATAATTTCCTAGTCATAGCAATATGAGTAACAATCAATAAACCTAGATGGCCTGTCTAGACAAATCAATAATTATTCAATGATATTCTGCTTAAGAGAAGAGATATAGATCAATAGGAATCAAGAAAGGGAACATAACCTCGCAACCAATAATCAAAACTTAAGCTTCCATTGCCAGACTAAGCAAAAGTGCTTAGCCTTCCATAGTCTTGAGAAAAACAACGATGATGTAAAACTAAAACCTGATATGAGAGTCTCTCCTTTGAAAACCTAAAACTCAGAGAGTATATATAGGTGGGCTTAACAAATGACCTAGCCCAACTGAAAATAGAAAACGAAAATAATTAAAATTAAATAAAGAAATCAGGAAAGATAGATTGGGGAAATCCCGAAATAAGTCTGTCGTGATGACCCGCGATCGTGGGTAATGGACCGCGATCGCGGTTGCTTGTAGCTCCGCGCTCTACGCATTCTTCCGCGCCTGCAGAAATATCTCGAATGCCCCAAAGTCCCGCGATCGCGGCACCCTTGCCCGCGGTCGTGGTTAATGCTCGGCCTTCACTCCTTGGCTTCGTCTCCTAACCTCTCGTCTTCACTTCCTTGGCGTCTTCTTTTGGTGGCTTCCTTCCTCAGTGTCTCCTATGATATCCAAAATAGCTCATACAACTCCAAAAACACCAGACTTCGCCCCCAAACGCCATGCACAAGAATGTGTCTAAATCTACCCGAATGGCACCAATAAAACCCTCTAATAACTCTTAGTTAAGCCCTACAAAGTAGTGCTTATCAAACTCCCCCATGCTTAGACCTTTGCTCGTCCTCGAGTAAACTAATAAAGAGTCTACTCCTCCAATGCAGCACCCAAGGTCTCAGGAAGCATCTCTCCAACCACAATGTACTAAGAGTTGCGCTTAACCCATGCCAAAGCTCTTGGCACCAATCTCATTCACAACACATCCTCCATCAACAAGCTTAAGGGGCAAGCAGAGTACTTCCCCCAAGTTTAGCCCGGACATCCAATAGTGTAAAGTGACCTCTAATCCTAGCCTCCATCTATGACTCCTTATGCCTCCCAGAGTGACCTACCCGACAATCCTTCTGTGTCTCCTCTTCTTATGTCGCCCCTCCGGGTAAAATGAGATCCTAAAATCACTCCTCTTCTTTTCACTCATTTTGCCTAGGAGCCCTTTCGGGTTTTCATCCTAGCCACTCATATATTTTTTTTCCATAGATGTTCTCACATATGCTCACGTCACTCAGACACCTTTTTACCCCAGCCTAGCGCTGGTCCGGGCCACCTGCTTATTACCCAAGCCGCCCTTTCCGGTTTTCGACTTGTCCCAGGATTTCCATGTATGTCTTTTTGCTTTTTTTACTTTTTCTAATTTTTTCTTGTTTTTTTTGTTTTTTTTTTGTTTTGTAAAGGGAATGCGAACAATGGACAATGCTAAATGGAAATAACAATGCTGAAATCGAAACTAATTTACAAGATAGATAGCAAGTATTTTCTACTCCCACATGCTTGAATCATGCATTGTCCTCAATGTATGGAAGACAAAGAAAAATATGAGGGGAAGAAAGGAAGAACTCACTGAGCGTACGCCGGGGTGGTAGTCTTCGTCAATAACGCCAGGAAGGTACTCAGGGATGTAGGGATCCCCATAAACTTCATCACCACTTCAACAGTCGAACTTCCCAAGAGATAGATCATGGAATGCTAGAACTCCAAACTCAGTATGCACAGGTGGTGACGCACAGGTGAAGACGTACCGTAAGGAACAACAACAATGGATGGATCAAGGGTACACCGGTTGTTGCTCGCGAACATGATGAAGAAAGACCGCCTCAGAACCGCCATGAATGAACCGCCGTGGAAATAACCGCCATAAAGGAACACCGTGGAGGAACCGCGATTGCGGCAGTGAAGGCCGCGATTGCGGCAGTGAAGGCCGCGATCGCGGGTAACATACGATTTTTTTTATTTTTTTATTTTTTTTTGTCCTTGTCAGACTAAACACTAATTCGCGGCGCGCCATGGGGCCGCGATCGCGGGTTTTATGCCGCGATCGCGGTTTTTGCTCGACTTTCTCCAACCGCGATCGCGGGTTTTATGCCGCGGTCGCGGTTTCTTCTCGGCTTTTCTGCGTGGTTTAGTCGAACAAAAACAGAGCAAAAATTTCGAAAACAAGGGAAAACTAAGCTTCTGAAAGAAAAACTAAGTTGAAAGTCTTACCTCGGGTTGCCTCCCGAGCAGCGCCTTGGTTACTGTCGTGGCTCGACATGGTGCTCTCTATTCATCCCGGGTCGCTTACAGCTACCACCCTTCTTGGTTCCAAATCTGGGGGGTGCCTCTTCAGGTACGACTGTACCCCCTTCCTTCTGCCTTGCATTGTGAGCGGATCACCCTTCGTATCCATGACCGCAGTTGTCATCTTCAAGAATTCTCTTCCCAGCATTGCAGAGGTTGTACGCCTATCCTGCCCCGTGTCTAGTATGAGGTAATCCGACATCTGGCCTGCAACCTCACTCTTTTGCTTCACCTTCGGCTTCTTTCCTATCTTCCGCCTCGCATTCATAGAATCTGCACAAAGAGGGATGTTGTTGGCCAGTGTGACCAAAGAAGCTTCTGGCTTGCTTCCATTGAGAGCCTCAGGGGGAGGTATGATGGGAAACTGGAACTCCAGCAAGGGTCATTCATGTTGAGTGTAGTTTTGAGGCTCATAGTCCCTGTCCTCGTCCATCTCCTCTTCAATTTCAGGAGAACATACCGCGTCAGGTAGCATACTGTTCTTGAAGCTTTTGATTTCCTCTTCGAGGTCCTTCTCAACCTCATCATCAAATTCAGCACAATGCCCTATTTTACCCAGCATACCGTGGTTGCAGCACTCCTCCCGCGGTCGCGGTTTCTCTTCTGCGGGAAGCTCTCCAAATTCTGCCTTCTCCTCAACATGCCGCTGGGCAGCATTGCCCTTGGTTTGAGATTCTGCTATAGCAGGTATCCATTGCGTCAGCCGCTCCATTGATGCACCCAAGCTTAATATAGATTGCTGAGAGGATTGGTGCAGAGTATAATTTTGCTGGGAAAGCTGAGAGAATCCCTCTTTCATTACTTGTGCGTTGTTTGCACCGGCTTGAATCACCGCTTGTGTTAATGCTTGAAGTGTCTGGATGAGTGCCAGCAGTGTGTTCTCACCATAGCTAGAGTTCTCCAACAATGTCATGCTTTCTTGTGCCATAGCTACAGTTCTCCAACAGAATTATCTACTCTGAATTGCACTTCGTCAATGAAAAGTTAGTAATGTTAGAGGGAACCGTAAGATAGGTTCCCTAGAAAGATCAATATTCAATTGATTTACAAGAAAATAGACAGTGATTCCCCGGCAACGGCGCCAAATTTGACGTGGCCTAAGGTCGTTATGCGAATCAAAGTAAACCTCAACATCCAAACTAGTATAGTAAGCAAGCAAGGGTCGAAATCCCAAGAGAATCACAAGCGTCTATATTCCTGTCACAAATTGAATACCAATCGAACAATAGTAACAAAGGGGGGTTTTTGAGGTTTTAATCAAATAGAAAATAAAACAGAATAAATAGTATGTAATCAAATGTGAGAAAACACTTAGCCAGACAATTTCCACTTAAGTTTTGGTTGGTTGATCCTAGATTACTTCCAATTCCATCCTATGATTATTCTTGTCCCGATCTTGTGTAGATTAATAAGGAAACCATCCCTAAGAACCCTTACCAATGAATAACCCTAGCACCACTAGTGATTCAACCCAAAGGCAGCAATAAACATAAGAATTAATCAGGATACACATAACACCTCAACCAGAAGCATTCAACATGTAATCAAATCTCTACATAGATAAAATCCACCAAAGCAAATAAAACCTATGCTTGCCACTCCAGACCAGGACGTTAGCCCAATAGTTTCCTAGTCATAGCAATATGAGTAACAATCAATAAACCTAGATGGCATGTCTAGACAAATCAATAATTATTCAATGATATTCTACTTAAGAGAAGAGATATAGATCAATAGGAATCAAGAAAGGGAACATAACCTCGCAACCAATAATCAAAACTTAAGCTTCCATTGCCAGACTAAGCAAAAGTGCTTAGCCTTCCATAGTCTTGAGAAAAACAACGATGATGTAAAACTAAAACCTGATATGAGAGTCTCTCCTTTGAAAACCTAAAACTAAGAGAGTATATATAGGTGGGCTTAACAAATGACCTAGCCCAACTGAAAATAGAAAACGAAAATAATTAAAATGAAATAAAGAAATCAGGAAAGATAGATTGGGGAAATCCCGAAATAAGTCTGTCGTGATGACCCGCGATCGTGGGTAATGGACCGCGATCGCGGTTGCTTGTAGCTCCGCGCTCTTCGCATTCTTCCGCGCCTGCAGAAATATCTCGAATGCCCCGAAGTCCCGCGATCGCGGCACCCTTGCACGCGGTCGCGGTTAATGCTCGGCCTTCACTCCTTGGCTTCGTCTCCTAACCTCTCGTCTTCACTTCCTTGGCGTCTTCTTTTGGTGGCTTCCTTCCTCAGTGTCTCCTATGATATCCAAAATAGCTCATACAACTCCAAAAACACCAGACTTCGCCCCCAAACGCCATGCACAAGAATGTGTCTAAATCTACCCGAATGGCACCAATAAAACCCTCTAATAACTCTTAGTTAAGCCCTACAAAGTAGTGCTTATCAAACTCCCCCATGCTTAGACATTTGCTCATCCTCGAGTAAACTAATAAAGAGTCTACTCCTCCAATGCAGCACCCAAGGTCTCAGCAAGCATCTCTCCAAACACAATGTACTAAGAGTTGCGCTTAACCCATGCCAAAGCTCTTGGCACCAATCTCATTCACAACACATCCTCCATCAACAAGCTTAAGGGGCAAGCAGAGTACTTCCCCCAAGTTTATCCCGGACATCCAATAGTGTAAAGTGACCTCTAATCCTAGCCTCCATCTATGACTCCTTATGCCTCCCAGAGTGACCTACCCGACAATCCTTCTTTGTCTCCTCTTCTTATGTCGCCCCTCCAGGTAAAATGAGATCCTAAAATCACTCCTCTTCTTTTCACTCATTTTGCCTAGGAGCCCTTTCGGGTTTTCATCCTAGCCACTCATATTTTTTTTTCATAGATGTGCTCACATATGCTCACGTCACTCAAACACCTTTTTACCCCAGCCTAGCGCTGGTCCGGGCCACCTGCTTATTACCCAAGCCGCCCTTTCCGGTTTTCGACTTGTCCCAGGATTTCCATGTATGTCTTTTTTGCTTTTTTTACTTTTTCTAATTTTTTCTGTTTTTTTTTTTTTTTGTAAAGGGAATGCGAACAATGGACAATGCTAAATGGAAATAACAATGCTGAAATCGAAACTAATTTACAAGATAGATAGCAAGTACTTTCTACTCCCCCATGCTTGAATCATGCATTGTCCTCAATGTATGGAAGACAAAGAAAAATATGAGGGGAAGAAATGAAGAACTCACTGAGCGTACGCCGGGGTGGTAGTCTTCGTCAATAACGCCAGGAAGGTACTCAGGGATGTAGGGATCCCCATAAACTTCATCACCACTTCAACAGTCGAACTTCCCAAGAGATAGATCATGGAATGCTAGAACTCTGAACTCAGTATGCACAGGTGGTGACGCACAGGTGAAGACGTACCGTAAGGAACAACAACAATGGATGGATCAAGGGTACACCAGTTGTTGCTCGCGAACATGATGAAGAAAGACCGCCTCAGAACCGCCATGAATGAACCGTCATGGAAATAACCGCCATAAAGGAACACCGTGGAGGAACCGCCATTGCGGCAGTGAAGGCCGCGATCGCGGGTAACATACGATTTTTTTTTTGTCCTTGTCAGACTAAACCCTAATTCGCGGCGCGCCATGGGGCCGCGATCGCGGGTTTTATGCTGCGATCGCGGTTTTTGCTCGACTTTCTCCAACCGCAATCGCGGGTTTTATGTCGCGGTCGCGGTTTCTTCTCGGCTTTTCTGCGTGGTTTAGTCGAACAAAAACAGAGCAAAAATTTCGAAAACAAGGGAAAACTAAGCTTCTGAAAGAAAAACTAAGTTGAAAGTCTTACCTCGGGTTGCCTCCCGAGCAGCGCCTTGGTTACTGTCATGGCTCGACATGGTGCTCTCTATTCATCCCGGGTCGCTTACAGCTACCACCCTTCTTGGTTCCAAATCTGGGGGGTGCCTCTTCAGGTACGACTGTACCCCCTTCCTTCTGCCTTTCATTGTGAGTGGATCACCCTTCGTATCCATGACCGTAGTTGTCATCTTCAAGAATTCTCTTCCCAGCATTGCAGAGGTTGTACGCCTATCCTGCCCCGTGTCTAGTATGAGGTAATCCGACAACTGGCCTGCAACCTCACTCTTTTGCTTCACCTTCGGCTTCTTTCCTATCTTCCGCCTCACCTTCACAGAATCTGCACAAAGAGGGATGCTGTTGGCCAGTGTGACCAAAGAAGCTTCTGGCTTGCTTCCATTGAGAGCCTCAGGGGGAGGTATGATGGGAAACTGGAACTCCAGCAAGGGTCATTCATGTTGAGTGTAGTTTTGAGGCTCATAGTCCCTGTCCTCGTCCATCTCCTCTTCAATTTCAGGAGAACATACCGCGTCAGGTAGCATACTGTTCTTGAAGCTTTTGATTTCCTCTTCGAGGTCCTTCTCAACCTCATCATCAAATTCAGCACAATGCCCTATTTCACCCAGCATACCGTGGTTGCAGCACTCCTCCCGCGGTCGCGGTTTCTCTTCTGCGGGGAGCTCTCCAAATTCTGCCTTCTCCTCAACATGCCGCTGGGCAGCATTGCCCTTGGTTTGAGATTCTGCTATAGCAGGTATCCATTGCGTCAGCCGCTCCATTGATGCACCCAAGCTTAATATAGATTGCTGAGAGGATTGGTGTAGAGTATAATTTTGCTGGGAGAGCTGAGAGAATCCCTCTTTCATTACTTGTGCGTTGTTTGCACCGGCTTGAATCACCGCTTGTGTTAATGCTTGAAGTGTCTGGGTGAGTGCCAGCAGTGTGTTCTCACCATAGCTAGAGTTCTCCAACAATGTCATGCTTTCTTGCGCCATAGCTACAGTTCTCCAACAGAATTATCTACTCTGAATTACACTTCGTCAATGAAAAGTTAGTAATGTTAGAGGGAACCGTAAGATAGGTTCCCTAGAAAGATCAATATTCAATTGATTTACAAGAAAACAGACAGTGATTCCCCGGCAACGGCGCCAAATTTGACGTGGCCTAAGGTCGTTATGCCAAATCAAAGTAAACCTCAACTTCCAAACTAGTATAGTAAGCAAGCAAGGGTCGAAATCCCAAGAGAATCACAAGCATCTATATTCCTGTCACAAATTGAATACCAATCGAACAATAGTAACAAAGGGGGTTTTTTGAGGTTTTAATCAAGTAGAAAATAAAACAGAATAAATAGTATGCAATCAAATGTGAGAAAACACTTAGCCAGACAATTTTCACTTAAGTTTTGGTTGGTTGATCCTAGATTACTTCCAATTTCTTCCTATGATTATTCTTGTCCCGATCTTGTGTAGATTAATAAGGAAACCATCCCTAAGAACCCTTACCAATGAATAACCCTAGCACCACTAGTGATTCAACCCAAAGGCAGCAATGAACATAAGAATTAATCAGGATACACATAACACCTCAACCAGAAGTATTCAACATGTAATCAAATCTCTACATAGATAAAATCCACCAAAGCAAATAAAACCTATGCTTGCCACTCCAGACCAGGACGTTAGCCCAATAATTTCCTAGTCATAGCAATATGAGTAACAATCAATAAACCTAGATGGCATGTCTAGACAAATCAATAATTATTCAATGATATTCTGCTTAAGAGAAGAGATATAGATCAATAGGAATTAAGAAAGGGAACATAACCTCGCAACCAATAATCAAAACTTAAGCTTCCATTGCTAGACTAAGCAAAAGTGCTTAGCCTTCCATAGTCTTGAGAAAAACAACGATGATGTAAAACTAAAACCCGATATGAGAGTCTCTCCTTTGAAAACCTAAAACTAAGAGAGTATATATAGGTGGGCTTAACAAATGACCTAGCCCAACTGAAAATAGAAAACGAAAATAATTAAAATGAAATCAAGAAATCAAGAAAGATAGATTGGGGAAATCTCGAAATAAGTCTGCCGTGATGACCCGCGATCGCGGGTAATGGACCGCGATCGCGGTTGCTTGTAGCTCCGCGCTCTTCGCATTCTTCCGCGCCTGCAGAAATATCTCGAATGCCCCGAAGTCCCGCGATCGCGGCACCCTTGCCCACGGTCGCGGTTAATGCTCGGCCTTCACTCCTTGGCTTTGCCTCCTAACCTCTCATCGTCACTTCCTTGGCGTCTTCTTTTGGTGGCTTCCTTCCTCTGTGTCTCCTATGATATCCAAAATAGCTCATACAACTCCAAAAACACCAGACTTCGCCCCCAAATGCCATGCACAAGAATGTGTCTAAATCTACCCGAATGGCACCAATAAAACCCTCTAATAACTCTTAGTTAAGCCCTACAAAGTAGTGCTTATCAACGTTCCCCTCACAGCAGAAGAAGTCACCTTTGATACCATGTTCGATGAATATCAAAGAGGTGAAATGCCCAGCGATCTTAAGTTCAACCTCGAGGCCAAGTACACCAACTACCGAGACCCGAGATCGTCTAGCGCACAAGAGCATCCCACCGGTGCAACCAAGAAGAGGAGGCCTAAAAAGCAGAAGAACGATACCAAGAGGGATCCGAGTTGGTTTGAGCACAAGGCGGCATAGTAAAAGAATAAGGAGGGGGAGCAAAAGAAGTCAAGATGCAAGAAATCTTCCATGGGGTCCAAAGGATGTCCGTGCAATGGAGTTTCAATTGTCAAAAGTAGTACCACTGGACCACCCAAGGTCGACCAACTACCGAAGTAGGTTATTACCTCAATTTTAACTTGGGTTGTCAACATATTGACCCGTTCATGTTCGGCTACATTTCTAGAGTACAAAACATAGTGGGTGATGGTCATTGTGGGTACTGTTACATGGTTGTATTATTAGGAAAGGACCAAGAGAGTTATGACTACGTGCGATGGGAGCTTTCAAATGCACTACAACAACGTCGAGAGTTATACAAACTAGCTAGTATTGTTACCCCAATAGCCCACCCCCCTCCTTTGTTGAATAACCTTCTGAGCATGCACAATCGCCATGGCCAAACGCTGCCAAAGAAAACAAAAATTTGTTATACGTGGATTTCAAGAATTATACTAATATTATAAATACGTAACATGAAATTAACCAGTGGAGACACGTACTATATGCGTGTCCAATGCCGAAGGAGGATGGCGTCTAGGACGAGGTTGGATGATAACATCCATTTCATACGTGTTTAGGACATGCATTTAGGCTAGAGTTTAGGCATTTTCATGTTATTGTGTTGCATTTTTAGTTAGTTGCATTGCTTTCTTTAGTTTGGATGTCTACACGAGTCTTTGCACGTTTTCAAGTACATTAGCGGGCAAAGGAGGTTCATTATGAGGCATGGACTTCATAGGATATGTGCACGGTCGAATACAAAGACGAACGACGACGAAGAACTCGCCTTGGCGCGCAAGAGATCTCTATTTTCTATCCTATCTTTGGCAAAGTATAACTTTTTCTCTGTAACTCCGAATTGAGTGATTTCTACTCCGGATTAAAGATCAAGAAGTCAACTATAACTCCTCCAAATTTCATAGTGTTTGGACTAGGGAATCGAAAGTTATGGCGATTCCAAAATCATGTCGTAGGTGTTGCCTCGAAGTAGGGTTTCGGCACGGTTTGTAGTGCCAATCTGTCCTAATCCATGTGCCCTTGCTGAGTCCAGGAACGAACTTCTGCAAAGTGGCACGATCTATGACAGACCGTGCCATAGACTGTGCTAAGCTCCTAATGAGTTTCTGTAATTCTGCACGATTTGTGACAAATCGTGCCGGTCTGTCACAATCTGTGCCGATGCCCCGCGGACCCGATTTATTATTTTTCGACCCTTTATTATTTTAGGCTGGTATAAATACTTTCTCTGGGGTTTTTTTGGCAGCCTCTTATGTTCTTCTTCTGCTTCTTTTTTCCACTCTCTCTAGCCCTAGGTGTTTTTGGGGTTCTTTTGAAGATTTCTAAAGATTGGAGATTGTTTCCCTAGATTTGATCACGTATTTCTCATTTTCTAATCTAGTTAAATGATTTCTATTGTTCAAATGATGTTTTTGATTGTTTCTCCAAGCATGTCTGACTAATCTCATAATTCTAGGTTGTTGTCGAATAAATAATACCCACGTTCAATACCTAGTAATCTGATAAAGTAATCTCCTTTTAGACTCATACCCTATCTGAGTTATCTATTAAGGTTATCTCCTTTCAGACTCAAACCTAATAGAAACATAATCAACATTCATGAATTGCATTAAGAACTCTAGGATTGAATCAAACAAGGTTTCAGGTTTCAATTTAGACAAATATCATGCACAAGTCTACCAATTCATTGTTGGGATCACCCCAACCCTAGAATTATGAGATTAGCCTGACATGCTTGGAGAAACAATCAAAAACATCATTTGAACAATAGAAATCATTCAATTAGATTAGAAAATGAGAAATACTTGCTCAAATTCAGGAAAACAATCTCCAATATTCAGAAATCTTCAAAAGAACTCCAAAAACACCTAGGGCTAGAGAGAGTGGCAAAAAAGGCAGAAGAAGAACATAAGAGGCTGCCAAAAAACCCTAGAGAAAGTATTTATACCATCCTAAAATAATAAAGGGTTGAAAATTAATAAATCGGAACTCATCAGGAGAGTGGCACAGTTTGTGGCATTAGACTCGTGCATTGTCGTTCACATATCGATGCGAGATCTGGAGGAACCAGTCCAGGTACTCCTCGTCCACTTCCCACGCGGGGACGACCGTCGGGCTCGCCAAAATCTCCACACACTGATGCTCCTCGAGATGGTCCCAGCCGTCCCACGCAAGATCTAATGTCATACTGTATAGCGCCATGCCTCTACCGATGCTGAGACAGAATGTGTACATCGGCTCTATGACATCTAGGGGTCTGCTCTGGGTCCGTCCAAACAACCCGATCGAGCATGTACGACTCAACAAAGTCCATGAACCGGATCGTCCCTCGATATGTGTAGACCATGTAGACTGTTGCAAAATCTAGGATGCCATACGACGTCCACACTACCTTCAAATACTAAACAAATCCAATTGTGTAAACAATTATTCATAAGTGCACCCTAAACATTATAAAGTTATGGTACATACATCCTCGGTCTGATACTCATCCAAGATACGCTTGTAATACCGGATCATCTCGAGATCTCATAGAGGGGTGTGCTCGACGCGATACCGGGCAACCTATCACTCATCGTCATTTGCACCGGGGAGACGACTAGGGTTTCTCGGAAAATAAAAGTAGTAAGTCCATATCCACGTCTATAGATGATTTAATATACGTGGTTAATAATAATTTGGGAAATTTTTGTTGGTACCCCTAAATTAATACAAGAACGCTAAATTTATCATCGTCGATTTACCTGACGTAGATAAGTGCACTCGGCTATGCTTGTCGTCTCTCCTTGAGAAGCCACACAAAGGTCTCTATACAAGTATACTAGAACACTGGTACCCCAAGCTGTGCGGACAACATGCCCACGATTCTCCAACAACGACAACATCTTGATCATCAGCTGGTTCGTGGACTTATCCACTGTAATACCACATGTTTGTGATCCCATATAACGATTAAAAGGGCTATCCATGTCAACAAGAGCTCTTCCTTTTTAGGGTTCAAGAAATGACAAAGACCTCTAAAGTTAAGCATGATAGGGTGGGAATAGTACCAAGATGGGTGACCTCTTGGGAAGTTACAAGGTTGACATGGATTAGCGCTTCTAAGGCCTTTGGTCTTACAAATGGTATCAGAGCCGACTCTGGGTTACGAGTGGAATTGGCCTTGAGGGCGGTCGCTCAATCAATAAGGTGGTCTTTCGGGCCTTGACGAGACCGTCAAGGGTTTAAGTGGGGGTGATTGTAATACCCTGTGTTTGTGATCCCTTATAAGAATTAAAAGTGCTACTCATGTCAACAAGAGTTTTTCATTTTCAAGGCTCAAGTAAGGATAAAGAACTTTGAAATTAAGCTTGCTAGGGTGGGAGTAGAATCAGGATGGGTGACCTCCTGGGAAGTTCTCAGGTTGGCATGGACTAGAGCTTCTAAGGCCTCTAGTCTTACATCCACAAACAAGATGGAAGACATGGTGTGCCAGAGGTATCCCGTCGCTGTCGAAGAGGGCTCGTCACCATAACCAATCATATGTAGAACGTGGCCAAAAAAACTCGAAGGCCTTAACCCGACCCTTCCTAACGTCCTTGAGCATCTCCTCATTGTGGATACCGAACATGTAATGAAACAAATCCTTGGTGAACACCTTCTCCTCCCCCTCATTCTCAATTCGGATACAAGGAAATCCGTCGATGCTCAACCCTAATATCCTTCGCACATCATGAACCATGATGGTAATCTCATCCCATGGAAAGTGAAAACTGCTCGTCTCAAGGTGCCACCTCTCGACAAATGTTGAGACGAGAACGTGGTCTATGTTGCCGAACTGAATATCGCGGAGGCTCGTCAATCCTGTTTGCGAGGCAATCTCATACCAACTGCCCTCAACCACCTCGGTGGGAATGTGATCCCGCCAATCGAAAATGTGGGTCGGGCGTGTATGCTCCTTCAAAAGGTGAACCAGAGGTGCCTCAAGCCCCTCATGTGGTATAGGAGTGTTCCAAATACGGTGCATAATGTGAGTGGTGAAACTCTGCAGCACCTCCAATGACTCCAGCCTGTACGAGCCTCTTGGGCTGGAGCCTGGCCAACTGCCTCCGGAACGGGCTCGTGTGGGGCGGGATGGACATTCTCCATATCAACATCATCTAGGCCATCCACCTCCGGATGAGGCTCCTCGGGGACAGGGACATGCCCTACATCACCCGTAGTCTCCTTTGCGTCGGCACGACATCCTCCATATGCGCATCGTCCAAGCCATGTACTGGACTATGCGAAGCCGGATGTAAATACATGTCAGGACATGAAGGGGCCTTTGAAATAGGAGGATTCACTAGCATTGTTGCACATAAATTGAATTCTAGTGAATATGGTGGCCGTGCATCACTCCCTCTTGGGTCCGAAATTAGTTTTTCTTACCGGTTCACCTTAACCCGTTTAAGCTAAACCATCATTTTAAAACAAATCTACTATATAATAACTAAAGCAGTATCTCGACTGTACAGCACGCGCCCCGAGACTGCACCCGGAATTTTTGGTGCCACGTGTCACACTGGTATTATTTTTCACACGTGTCACCAAACTGTTAATTCGTTTCTTTTGTACTGAAAGAAATTTTTGGTATTGTTTTACTTAGGCGGATTTGGCAGCAGATTTTTGCTAATTAAATATTGAAAATCTTTCAAAAAAAAATATAAATATTTTCTTACCTAAAATGTGGTTTCTTTGGCAGAAAAATGGTATGTTATCTTACGAAATAAAACCGATTACCTAAATTTTTTGTATACAATCAAATCACTATGCTATATTGCTATGCATGCATAATTGCCCAGAAAACAAAACATATAAAACTTATGCTGGCACCTATTAAACCCGGCATTTTACCTGCAAAATCCACAAACTCTAAACAACATATAACACAATGCTCAAAAACTGAAATCGGAGCATATTAAAACCTGTAATAGTAAACCGCAAAAACAAAGCACCTAAAAAACTGACAATAATACATATTTCGGCCCCAACTATTCAAACATTATGATGTATGCAAATACAAATTATGCAAATGCAGTCTGAACAAACAGTGTTGTGGTGCTGGTAAAAACCTGTCCAAAAATAAACACATGGAATATTTTTAGGGCATAAAGATGATCTGCATAATATTAGACATAATATCACTTGCCATCAAGCTAGTATGAACATGTCCATAAATAGCATATGACAATATTACGAACTAAAAAACTGCACAATCATTGGCACAATATCACATGACATCATAGAATATATATGTCCGAATATAATGCACCAAGAATCTATATTTCCCAAAAATTAAAAACGAACTTGGTAATAAAATCATACCCAAAATATTACAGAATTAAAAAGATGTTCAAAATAAAAGGCAGAATATCACATAAAATATATGGTTGAATATATGGCAATGAAAATCTCTGTTTTCCAAAAATAACAAATGATATATTACTGAAAATATATGGCAAAATAATTCAATCTTCAATGACCCGGTCTGTATGGCTATATATTTCCAGCCTCTCAGTCAATTTCAATACATGCAACTAGACAATTCAATACAAACAGACCGTGTTGAGCTATTTACAAGGTAATTCTGCAAACTTTATGGTTTCTCTTTCATTCATTTGCAAAAAATACAGTATTTCATAACAATTTAACCCAAAAATTTAGGTCTTTCATCCTTTTAGAACTTGGCAATGCAATATTTATTCTGTAAACGACTTTGTTTGTACATGCTCTCATCCTTTCATCCTCTCAGGAAGTTACAGTACAGACAACAATAGCCTCTCATCCTTTCATCCTCTCAGGTAATATCATCAAGACATTATTTAAGCTTTTTAAGTATATTGCAACAGTTTCTTGCTGCACAAAGCTTCATCGTAAAACTAGGAATTATGTCTTAATTTGCTTCGTCCTCTAATAAACAATTTCTTGCTACACAATATACTATTTTTACAACTAATAAATTTTATGTTCTCTTGTATGATTTAGTTTACAACTGAAGCATTTACTTATAACTAAATAAATTCTATTTTTTTATATTAATTAGTTGTAAATCATGTGGACTTCTAAGTTCTAAGTTATTTTCTATTATTTAATTCTAAGCTAATGAAAGTAATTATTATAGATCAACTACTTACACTACTATGCAAATATAAATCTTAGTATAGTGAACATACCTTTACATCTCTTTCAAGTTTATGTTTATCCTTCAAATTTGTTCAATGAGTCCATTATGAGGTCCACGATAGATTACTGTGACAAGAATACACAAGTTAGATCCATATTATATATTTAAAGTAATTTAAGATATGTTGACGTAATATTTCAAGAGTGAGAACCATGACCTGATTATATAGGTTGAACATAGTAAACATTTAATTGTGGCTATTTGATTTCCTCATATCAGAACCAGCTACCTTGGATGTTATAATTTTAAACCTATTATGAAAAAAGCTTTAAAGTCAGTAATTAAAATATAAGTGAATGAATAAATATAAGCTAAGTAAAAAAGTCAGAAGGCCTACCTTTTAGAATATTATCAAACTAAACTTCACATTTTAGATATATGATTTCCGATTAGGGTTAGGGTTAGGGATTATGGTATTGAGGAGTGGGATTTAGGTTTAGGGCTAGAGTTTAGAGTTAGGGTTTAGGGTTAGGGTTAGGGATTAGGGTATTGAGGAGTGGGATTTAGATTTAGGGCCAGAGTCTAGAGTTAGGGTTTCAAGTTAGGGTTTAAGGTTGGGGTTTGGGGGTTATAAATTAGGGTTGGGGTTAGGGTTTACAGGTTTAGGGAGTGACATTTGGGATTTAGGGTAAAAAATCAAACGAAGGATCTCTAGAGACAGAGAGAGAAAAGAGAGATAGAGAACAAGCTTACATTTATCGACTTTGAAGCTCACAATAACATTCTTCACTTCCATCTCTTGACCAACCTTCACATCTGCTCATATGAAATAAATTATTTAATTATTTTCAGACAGTAATGAACAGGACATAAATCAAATAAATGATCTGCAGAGAGAGAGAGAGAGAGAGAGAGAGAGAGAGAGAGAGAGAGAGAGAGAGAAAGAGATAGACAGCCAAAGACATAGAACGTGCTTACATTAATCACTTTGGATCTGGGCAGAACATCATCCTTCTATATCTCTTCCCAACTTCCAACTATCCTCATCTAGGGACAAAATTAAATGAAAAGAATCTTCAGAGAAATAGATGAGAGAGAGAGAGAGAGAGAGAGAGAGAGAGAGAGAGAGAGAGAGAGAGAGAGAGAGAGAGAGAGATCCTGCTTACATCAAAGATAAAGTGCTTGCGGTGATTTAGTGAAAGGGTTTGTGGTGATTTACAGTAAAGACAAATGTTTTGGAGCAGTTGAAGGATCTGGAAATGTTGATTCGTTTGAATAGAGTAGATAAGGAGAGAGAGAAAAAGAGAGAGATAGAAGGCGTTGTCGGCAAAACAAAAAGGTAGGCAGAGACAGGGTTAGGGTAGACGCACGCATCTGGAAATGTATAACCTAAATAAAGTAAGCGGGCTTAATAGTACATTTGGGCCGCTACTTAACGTTACGTTTATTCTTAATTGGCCCATAAGCCCAATTGAATAAATTATTTGTTAAGGAAAATTTTACGGGCAATAAAAGTAGTATTTGGGCCAATAAGTGAATTTTGTTTTAATTTGACTAACCATTAAATGGGCCAAAAAAATCGTTACAAGTTTTGGCAAACCGAAACCTTATTTCTTATTCAAGTCCATTAAAAGTTGGCGGTAGTTATTTACTTGGGGAAAATAACCCCATAAGTTGTTTACTTGTGTCTAAATCAAGTCCGTTATTAAGCCCATTATAAGCTGTCGATAATATTATCGGGTGTATTACATATTTAATGGGCCAAAAACCCCACATTTGTTATTTTTACTGCCCAGTAAATTATATTGGACCACTTATATTATTAAATTTATTACCTTAGAAGATCTTAATATTAGTAAATAAAAATACTTTTTTAATTAAAAATCAATTTATTATTTAGTTTTAACCCATTATAATCTACTAATAATATATATTGAACAAAGAACATAAAGAACAATTCATCTAAATAGTTTTCATACTTAACCCCCCCCCCCCCCCCCCCCCCCCCCCCAAAAGTATTGTAATGTATTATAAAATGTACGTATGGGTTGATCTAGCTGAAATTAGATTAATTTCCGAAGTATGAAAGTGGTGAAGAAGAAGAAGAAAACGATTCTAAAAATAGGTTAATATAGACGTTTTATTCAATCAAAAGTTTTTAGCGTTTTACAGTTAAGGGATCTCCAGAGAGAGAGAGAGAGAGAGAGAGAGAGAGAGAGAGAGAGAGAGAGAGAGAGAGAGAGAGAGAGAGAGAGAGAGAGAGATTACCTTTATTGACTGTGGATCTCAGCATAACTTTCTTCTTCCAGATCTCCTCATGAAGCTCTAGATACCCTCATCAATCGCATTCATCGCTTTGTAGGTTAACTTGGGGACAAGACCGGCCTTGGATCTGAGTAATACGGGACAAAGTTTCTCCTCTAGATCTCCTTTTTGCTTTGTGTGATACAAATCTCAGTTGCAGATGTGGAAAAGCAAACGGTTATTTTCGATCTTTAATTTTGAAAATTGAAAGATCAAAAAGGAAAGGTGGCAATTTTAGATGGAGAGAGAGAGAGAGAGAGAGAGAGAGAGAGAGAGAGAGAGAGAGAGAGAGAGAGAGAGAGAGAGAGAGAGAGAGAGAGAGAGAGAGAGAGAGAGAGAGAGAGAGAGAGAGAGAGAGAGAGAGAGAGAGAGAGAGAGAGAGAGAGAGAGAGAGATGGAAACGGCGGAATAAGGAAAGTTAGAAATGATTTAGGGTTTGAGTTGCTTTTGTTTTAGTGTTTGTTTTAGTACAAAATCAATCGTCTAATTTGGCAACGGTCATGGACCAATTTTAGAACCAATAGCCCAATCTATAAAGCCCGTTTAAGTCCAGTAACCCAATATAATGTTTAAAGCTGTATGTAAAATGTAATTGGCCCTAGAAGCCCAATGAAATAGTTTTTTTGTGCCACAAATAGAAATTGAGTTGGGCCTAAATGCCCATTAAAGGTTTAGTT
Organism: Rheum nobile; assembly: GCA_027886185.1. NCBI lineage: Eukaryota > Viridiplantae > Streptophyta > Magnoliopsida > Caryophyllales > Polygonaceae > Rheum > Rheum nobile. The sequence goes on along the minus strand of WOAB01000025.1, from coordinate 1,139,851 downwards.
TAACGGGCCAATAAGCCCATAAATTGGTCAATCCAGAAATGTTAACGGCCATATTTCACAATCTATGTAAGCCCAGTATATAATAGTCTGAAGCCCATTATCTTACATTCATTTAGGTAGCCCACTAAAGTATATTACCCAAGTTAAGTATATTATAGTCGTTTTGTTACCCAGACATAATGTAAGCCCAATATATTATAGTCAGAAGCCCATTAGATTATAGTCGTTTTGTTACCACTTATATGAATACTGCATTTCAGACTTATAACCAAAAATATCAAAGCATTATAATATCTATAATATATAATCAACGAAGAAGAATATAAATGAAGAACAATCTAGATTAAGACTACATTTCAGACTTATAACCAAAAAAAATCAAAGCATGATATATATTTGATATTATACTATATTATTAATGGTTGATCTATCTGAAATTTATAAAATTTTCAAACAATGAAATCACTGAACCAGACGAAATCACTAAGCATTTGTAAAAAATTTGAACAAAAGGAAATTTAGCATTTCAAACATCAAAAAATATCCAGATAGAGAGAGAAAGGGGGGGAGAGCTTACATTTCTTGAATCTGGAGTTTGCCAGAAAGTTCTTCCAGAACTCCTCATCAATTGCGTCGGTGGATTTAAATGTAAAGTTGGGGACAACCCTCCAATTGCACTTCTGATCTCCTCATCAGCACAGTGGTAGCTTGGTAAGTACTTAACAGGTAGTTGGAGGCAACCAACCAACAGATAAATGATGAAGAAAACCAACCACCAAACGTATACACGAAATTTCAAATGTGAAGAAAATATCACAAATTAAAAATAATTAAATTATTATACAAATCTTTTAAAATTTAAATCACACAAACCTTGAAAACATTAATTATTAAGTACAATCCCTAATAAAATAACCATTTCTTGCTGCACATCTATTAATTGACAGATATTGGCGTTGAAGAAATGTGTATTACTAAAATATTTGGTCTTCAATCAAACAACACGCGGATACCAAAGACCAGATCTATGGATGAAACTCGCAAGTATTAGATTTAACTCATTCAATTTCTCATCAGCAAGAGATAAAAATCGTTTTCCCCTAATCATGCAAAGCAAAATTCCTCTCAAACAAAACAGAATTTTCACTCACCTCTTCTGCGGCGAGATTTCCAGAGAACTCTAGAACTCCTTCTTGAAGCAAGTTTGATCCCCAAAAATGAGCCCCGGTTTTGTAATTCGATTTGCATGTTCAAAGGATATTAATTGGATCGGAAAGATTTGAAAGTAGAAAATCAAAGGATTTGACGGAATGGAGAGAAATAGAAAGAGGAAGAGACGTGAAGCCTGTATTTCAAAATAGAAATCGCCATGGATGGTGATAGCTTGAAAAGGAAAGAATTGTATTGAAGTGTGAAGATAAGATCTGGAAAGGGGAAACGGTGAGGGTGAAATGGAAATGAGGGAGTGATTAGGGTTTCAGCGTGTGTAAAATGGCCGAGGTTAATGTTATGGGCTTGGCCCAGTTACTTGCATTAGATTATGGGCTTTGTTTATATATGGATGAGGTTAATGTTATGGGCTTGGCCGAGGTTAACAAATTTGTTGTTAAGTTTATATTTTTATTATAGTGCACATATAATTAAATAATTATATTAAATATTAAGTTTGTATTTTTATTTATTTTCTTTGTAAAATATATCTGCAAAATTCCATTAACTATTGTATGTATGAATCAAAACAAAAATAATATAATGTTGCGATTTGGTGATATTATATATACATGACAAGGGATAAATTAATTTTAATATAAATAATAACTTTTTACATAAATTGGGATTTTTTAGTTTGACATCTATTTCAGTTATGCATTTATTTTAATTGGTCCATAAAGCACATTAAACCAATTCAAATTTGCATTAATAATTTACAATTTATACAAATATCCTTTGGGCCAATAAGTCCATTTTAGAATTTACAAATATGTATTATTTTTTTATAATACTAAAATAATTATTTATAATTAAATTATATTTAAATACTTAAATTAAGTAGTTAAACATGTTAATGTATTTTTATAAGATTAAAATAAATGATTGGTATGTAGATTGATTTATTTAAATGTTTATATGTTAGTTTGTCAGGTTGATTTTGTTATGGAAGAATTAACCCGATATAACAGAAAGTTTAGATTGACTGTTATTAGTGAGAAACGACAACGGACAAATTCAAATTGTACATAAAAACTGTTTATTATCCAGTGTATGAAAAATTAAATTCCATAATGATTGTAGAATCAGTTGATATATTTATAGTTAATTATTTTTGGGTAATGTAATCATAACTTCTATAAGTGAAAAAATGAAATTAATCGTATTTATATATATACTATGGAACCAGAAGATTGCAGGAGTTCTGTGTGTGCAGTTTTTCAAGTTGTTCGATACTAGGAGTCTAGCTTACAAAAATCTCAGAAGTTGTTCACTTGGAAGAGGCATCGAAACTAACAGGTATTGTATATTTTTGTGTTGTTAGATTTCTAATGTTTGATTGTGTTAGGTATTAAAACTAAATCAATAGGGTTCAGTTATATGATTTAGGTTCTACGATACTGAAAACATGCAATAAAACTAATATACTATTGTTCAGTTATATGTTTTAGGTTCTAGGTTACTGAAAACATGCCATAACACTAATATACTAAATACTCAATGTTTGATTGTGTTATGTATTAAAACTAAATCAATAACAAAGGTAGATATATGATTTAGGTTTTAGGATTAGAGTTAAATGAACATTTTTATTATGTTTGATCGTTTTACAAGTATTGATGTAAAAGAGTTTGGCTATGCATGTTTATAAGACTACTTAATCAATTTTTATGATTAATAAAGTTATGGAGAGGTTTGAAGAAAGGTTTAAAGATATTGATTTGCGATAAAGATAAGAAGAGGTATAATACTACAACCAATGTAGTATACAAGGAAATTTTTAATAATTTATAGCAATTTTGAACATCGTTCCACATTTAATGTTTTTCGTTTCATTTCATGTATTATGTGATCATTTTTATTATGTTTTATAATTTTAGTAGTATTGATGTAAGTGGTGTGGCTATACCTGTTTCAAAGACTACTTAGCCAATTTTTATTATTAATAAAGTTATGGAGAGTGTCGTCTTTCTTTATATCATTTAGTTTTTGGTATATCTTACATATTTTTTTTCGATTAGTCATGTTTTATTTAAATAACTGATAAAAAAATATTGAACCAATGACTCATCGATAATTTTAAACAAAAAAATTATTTTTACAAATGTAAAAAAAATATAGACAAATCCCGTACAAGGCACAGATATTACACTAATATAGTTAAATGCACTACGTGAACTTTTTGTACAGACTAGTGGATGGAAGCACGGGCTTAGAAGTTAGAACCAATTTGGTAATTTCATTGCTATGTTTTGATGAATTATTAACGTTATCTATATGTATATTAATATTGCTATATATAAGCTAGTTTATGGCATGACAATTATCAAAGGCAACATAAATTTTGAGATTTTATCATCAGGCATCTAATAAAGTGAGTAAATATTGAATGAAAAAGATAATTCATCAATAAAAGAATTTGCCTCCATATACACTATGTTAACGACTTCCCTCCCTCGTGAACTCACAAGGGAAGCAAAGCCTCTCCTGGTGCACTTGCCACTTACAATTTGAAATGAAGTTGATCGAATATCTTTTTGGAGCTTACTTAGATATCAACACATATGAAATGCAACACGAATAGGTCTGTTTTTGTATTATGATATTGCAGCTTATGTAGTATGTTTATTTCTAACCAAAAGAAGATGGAGAAAGTAGAAGTTACAAGTTGCTCTTTGTACAAAGCAAACCCCAAATCACCACAACCTTTTTGCTCTACCTGTTGCAGATGTTTTGGACAGTTAAAACCTACTCTTCTTCTTAGAATGAAGCAAAATAACGGTTTTATAATGACAATAACAAGAGAGATTTCCATGTGTGGCTTTACAAAAATGTCATCCATTTCAAGGAACCCATTGCCACGACTCACTTTTTTACTATTTGGCACAACCTAAAATATGTTGTTGCTATTACCAACATTTGCTTCTTTTGTGTAGATGGGTCAGCCTGCATGATCTAATTGAGTTGAAGTCTGAACACATAAGAGATATAATGTAGTCGTGAGCTCAATAAGCAAGAGGATCAAACAACAAGCATATGCATAGCTTACCTATTAATAATTACATGGATGAGCAAAGTTCAAGTATGCTGAACTTTATGATAGTTCATGATGCAGTTAGTGCTTTTGTTAGCTGCATTAGCCTGCATATAATGTTTCAAAATTCCTCGGTAATATTTCAATGAACCTGACATAGCCTGCCTATTACTCAAGAGTCAGGAATGAAGACCCATCAACCACTTCTAAAGATACATGTTGATGTCACACAATGGGCGTGTAGCAAGTTAGTAACTTCAGCTGCCAAGCACTCATGATACAGCATTCTACAAAAGCCATTTCCAAGTAGCTGAACTGAAGCAATTGTCCTTTTGAACCTAAACCATGAAATATATGTCGTAAACCACTTTCACCTCTTTGTTGGACAATGGACATTAAAAACAATTTGGTTACTAACTTACTATATATGCCATATTCATCACAGGCAGGATTCATGGCATGAACTTGGTCATACAGAATTTGCATTGAAGAATCTTAGATGCCAAAGTGTCCAGGACACTTCTAGGCTAGCTAGATAAATAATGTTTTATTGTGGAACTTAGGCACATATTGTTCAAATCCACCAAACTATTTAGACAACATACTCCAGATATTTTATTCTCACTCTCATTGATTATTCCAACCATTGCGGCTATAATAGAAATTCCAATTGGCCCAATTTTAATTAGAACCTAAATTTTGACTTGTGATCATCCAATTTAACCAAATGCATGATAGCTAGTATGCAAACATGAGCACAAATGATCCAGTTACGAATCTTTTTCACATTTTGATAAGTCTTACAAACTGAATTAGCCATATCATCCACAACTTCCGCAAGACTGTTCCAGTTTTTATTGTCATATTCATTTACCATACTGATAGTAGCTAACGATATAGGAAATGTAAACAATATCCAACAGAATAATGAAACGGTCTCCGATAAATTAAGGGGGGAAACGAAAAATATACAACAATAACATTTTGAAATGCAATGCTTTTCCATTGCTAGCTCTAAATTGGTGCTGTTGGAATGCCAACCCATGCAGAACAAAAATTAAGCAGATTAAAGATGTAACAAAATCAAGTTCTTATATATATTCAGCCAATGATTAAAATGTGTTGATCTAAGTTGCTCACAAGCGTGTGTTCTCCTGTGTCAAAATTGCGTAAATCAAAGACCTATAGATGTAGTATAACTAAAGATACATAACTAATCAAATTGCAAGAGATCTTGATTAAATCTCACTTGCAATTTGAAACAAGTTTACCTCACTATGATCCTCATGAATGCAATTGAGGCCTTTGTAGTACGGAGAATGGTCAACTGATAGATATTGAAAAAACAGGGAGAAAAAATCAGTAGGTTATTGAATTAATCAAACGTAGAAATAGGAAATTGTAGGGTTCGAGAAGCCACTCACACTGAAACTGTTAAGATACTTCTCCTGATCAACCCTCACAATCTAGCCTTTCTTCACTGCACACCAGAAACGAATCCAACCCCAATTTCTCAGTTCCATCCCAATTTGCCAAAATTCAACAGTAATTCTACAAAAAAGAAGAAGAAATTACTCACTGGAATAGACAGGCTTCTGAGGGCGTTTAGGGTTGGCGGTTGCAGTAGAAGCGGGAGGCTGGGCGTTGGAGGTGACTTCCCCCACCTTCGTTTTAGCGAGATTCTGCTTACTGCTATCGCACTTAGAATCATTGAGAGCTCTGATTAACGAATGGCGCCGAAGAGGAGGAAAAGACGTCCTTCTTGGCGTGATTTGAAGAGAAGATGAGCGCGAGGAGGAGGAGGACAATGAAGATAAGCTAGGGTTTGAGAAGGTTATCGAGAATGTCATTAGATATTCTCACCGACCGGATTTGGCGCAAAACGACGGTGAAGTAGATGGCTGAAGAAAGGTAGAATCTGTGAATTTGTGCTTCATCGCCGTACGTTGGGAAAGGAGAGAGACAGGTTTGAAGAAGAACGGAAGAAAAGGCAGAATAAAAAGGTAGAAAGGCGGTGTGTTTGTTGCCACGCGTCTCTAAAATAGAGAGAAAATAACATACGGCCTACATATGTCAGGAGATGGAGTGATAAAGATAATATGATAGAATTGTAATAAGGTTTTTTGTAGTGTGTTTATGGACACACTCTAAAAAAAATTTTTTTGTAATTATTTAGTTAGTCATTAGTTTAATCTTGTTTGTTAAGGATTTATTAATTCTTTATTAGGGAATATTTTGAAGACAAATTTTCTATTTAAGCTTGTTAGCATGTGCTCATGGACACACACTAGAAAAACCGTTGTAATAAAGATCAAAACAAAGGTTAAAAAATGTACGGGATTTCTGAGAGGTAACCCTCAGGTTTTGCAAATTTCACGAGGTGTCTACAGGTTTTGACTATTTCGCGCGATAACCCTGAGTTTTCTAAAAGGTCCGCCAAATAACCCTCCGTTATCCCTAAAATTAAAATGTCGTTAAATTAATATTAAAAAAAATGTTATTTAATTTTTAAAAGTAAAAAAAACAGTGGCAGCATTTGTTATTAATTAATTAAAGAAATAAAAAAAAATCAAAACAAAGCTCCTTTCTTCTTTGCTGGGTAACAACGAACATGTACCATTTCGACGTCGGGAGATCCAGACGACAGAGAGAGGGACGACGCCGACGAGGGGGACGACGCTTGCGAAGGGGATGACGTCGGTGAGGCCAAGAAGTGCGACGACGTCGGGGACGCCAAGGAGCGCGAAAACGCCGGGGACGCCAAGGAGCGCGACGATGCCGGTGGTGGAGGTGGAATTCGTCTCGATTTCCCCTGAATCTGGCCGTCGCCGGTGCCAATTGGTCGAGCTAGGGAAAACAATCAGCTTTATTGACCGCGTATCGGCTTTTAGGGTTGACGACGGACAATGATGTGACCTTGCTATGAAGAAGGTCTCAAGTCCCGGATGAGATCGTGGTGAATCCGTAGTGGGGCGAAACAACTCCTTGAATAGGCGTCTGCGTTGATGGAGATTGCAAGACGACGGCGAGGCGGAAGCGATTGCGGAAGCGATAGAAATTTGAGGGGTTGACCGTATGGATGAAGGGGGCCACGACCAGTTTAGGGCTGGAAAAGAATGGAGATTTTGAAGCGGATTAGAAGAAGGGAGCAAGCTCGACCTAGATCTAGCGGAATTAATGGCAGAAACGCGAGGGAGCAAGCTCAACCAAGAGAATCAAGGAGGACGTTAATGGAGGCTCAATTGGAGTTTCTCTCAACAATAAGTCTGTAATATTAACGTGAAGAAGAAAGGGAACTACAAGCTAGGTTAAGTAAAAGGAAGACTCTTCCTTTTCCTTAACCAAAAAGATTAAAAATAAAACAAATAAAATACTAAAAATACCCTAAGGAATTTCGGTCATTCTAAGTATAGAAATGACCTCCTAAACTCCCTAAAAATGCTGAAAATAATAATAAATAATATCCGGGAAAAATACTGATAAATGTCATAAATCAGAAATATCGATAACTAGGCGAATAGCGATCAATATCTCTAATCTGTAAGCTCCGGGATCTCTGCAGACTGTGTAGACGTCCCAACTGTCACTAAACTCAGAATGGATCCCTCATCTGTAGTTGGACGTCCCTGACCTGCTACGAGTCTGGTCACCAGTGATTGAGTCGCAGCTTGAATAGCTTTGGCTCGTGCTCTAGTAATGGGACCTGCGGACCTAAGACTCATAGCCTCCTCCTCGTCTGCAGCTGTCATGGTAGGCGAGGTCACATCATCCTCCCCCACTTGAGTGTGAAGCGTCCCCGCTTCACCCTCATCATACTCTGGCTCCACGTACGGTGATAGATCAGCAACATTGAAGGTTGGGTGAACACCATATTTGTCTGGGAGCTCTAGCTGGTAGGCGTTGTCATTGATGGCCTTGACAACACGGAATGGTCCATCACCCCTTTGGTCGAGCTTAGACTTGCGGTTGGAAGGAAAACGCTCCTTCCGCAAGTGAAGCCAAACCAAGTCGCCAGGAGCAAAGACAATCCTGCGTCGTTCTTTGTTCTTCTGGGCCGCATACTGTGCTGCTCTGCGCTCCAACTGGTTGCGCGTCCGAGTGTGCAGTTCCTTGATGTGAACGGCCAATCTGTCAGCTGTGGTGCTGTCTGTATCCTTCCGAGGATAGGGAGTCAAGTCCAGCGGCGTCAGCGGGTTCCGTCCATAGATAACTTCGAACGGGGTCAGTTTAGTCGCGCTGTGCCTGCACCTGTTATAAGAAAACTCCACAGTAGACAGTAAGTCCTCCCACCTGCGTGGGTTACTCTTCAGAACCGTCCGAATGAGGGCTCCAAGAGTGCGGTTGGTCACCTCTGTCTGACCATCTGTCTGTGGGTGGTAGCTCGTAGAAAATAGGAGTTTAGTATCGAGCTTACCCCACAAGGTTCTCCAGAAATGGCCGACAAACTTGGTGTCCCGATCACTAACAATAGTGCGCGGAATACCATGCAGTCTCACGACATTGTCGAAGAACAAATTAGCAACGTTAGTGGCGTTACTAGTGTTCTTACAGGCAATGAAGTGTGCCATCTTAGAGAACCTGTCTACGACCACAAATATAGAATCTCTACCACGCCGAGACATAGGCAACCCAGTGATAAAATCCATGGATAGATCTTCCCACGGGCCAGCTGGAATCGGCAGAGGCGTGTAGAGACCATGCGGACTAGACCTGGCCTTAGCCTTATGGCATGTCACACAACTCTGACAATACTTCGTAACATTGTTGGCCATTTTAGGGCAGAAGAAGTGTTCGCGAAGTGCTGTCAGCGTCTTAGACACGCCAAAGTGACCACGACTATGTGCTTCCTCAATCAGCAAATTTCTGACAGAGGATGAAGGAACGCAAAGCTTCCCACCTTTGTACAGAAATCCGTCATCAAGGAAATACGTAGCATGTTCACGACCAGTGGATTTACATTGCTCATAGAATGTAGAAAAGAAAGGATCAACAACATAAAGATCCTTGAGCAATGCAAACCCAAATAACTGAGACTGAAGCTGAGTAATGAGGACGTACCTGCGAGAAAGGGCGTCGGCTACCACATTCTCCTTACCTTTCTTGTGAACAATGAGGTAGGGGAACGTCTCCATGAACTCAACCCAGCGAGCGTGGCGTCTGTTAAGAGTCGTCTGGCTGCGCAGATAACTAAGAGCTGCATGATCTGAGTGAATCACGAACTCTGCAGGCCACAGATAGTGTTGCCACGTCTTCAGAACCCGAATCAGCGCGTACAACTCCTTGTCGTACGTCGGGTAGTTCAGCTGGGCACCTGCCAGCTTCTCTGAAAAATAGGCAATCGGCCTCTTTTCCTGTAGCAAGACACCTCCGATGCCGAAATCAGAAGCGTCGCATTCCACCTCGAACCGACGGGTGAAGTCAGGAAGCTGCAGCAGTGGCGCATGGCACAAGGCATCCTTCAGGGCGGCAAAAGCAGCATCATGCCGTGGAAGCCAAGTGATAGACGCTGCCTTCTTGGTCAGCTCGTGTAATGGGGCGGCTATAGTGCTGAAATCACGAACAAACCGTCGATAAAAACCAGCCAAACCCAAAAACGAACGTACCTGAGTAGGAGTAGCTGGCGTCGGCCACTCCTGGATAGCGCGGATCTTTTCTGCATCCACCTGTAGGCCGTCCTTGCTGACGACAAAACCTAGGAAGTTTGTAGAAGGAGAACAAAATACACACTTGCCAAGATTGGCGTATAAGCTCTCTACTCTCAAACACTCTAAAACAAGGCGAAGATGCTCAGCATGGTCATCTAAAGTCCTAGAGTAAATAAGAATATCATCAAAATAGACAACGACAAACTTACCCAGAAAAGCTCTCAAGACATGGTTCATCAGCCTCATGAACGTAGAAGGAGCATTGGTCAGTCCAAATGGCATGACTAGCCACTCATACAGACCATACTTCGTCTTGAAAGCCGTCTTCCACTCGTCCCCCTCCTTCATGCGAATCTGATGATAGCCGCTCTTCAGATCAATCTTGCTGAAGAACTGCGCTCCATGCAGCTCGTCAAGCATGTCGTCGAGGCGAGGAATGGGATGTCTATATTTGACGGTGATCTGGTTGATGGCACGGCAATCCACGCACATCCTCCAAGAACCGTCCTTCTTAGGCACCAATAGGACGGGAACAGCGCACGGGCTAAGAGACTCGCGCACATACCCCTTCTCTAACAGTTCCTGCACCTGCTTTTGCAACTCCTTTGTTTCCTCTGGAGAAGTTCGGTAGGCAGCTCGGTTGGGAAGAGTAGCTCCTGGTACAAAATCGATCTGGTGCTCAATGCCACGAAGTGGTGGAAGACCATCTGGCAACTCGTCCGGCATCACATCCTGAAACTCCTGCAAAATTGACAAAATACAAGAGGGAAGTGCGGACTCTGAAACAGGTAGGGCAGTAGGAAGAGCAATGAGTAGGAAACAGGGAGACTTGCCTTGGATGACGTTGGAAACCTTTCGGCGTCGCGCCAAGAGAAGGCGCTGCTCACAAGTGCCTTTCAGCGCAGAACTACCTTGTCCACCCTTCTGATGATGGACTCCAGAAGGTACTTGTTGACCATTACCACTACAGTGAGGAAATTTAAGACTAATGGGCCGGTCACTTACCTGTCCTGAGTTGCCTTGGGTACCCGAAGAAGATGCTGCAGGAAGTTGTAGGGAACTCGGCTGGAAGGCTGTAGGGGACTCTGGAGGGGGTTTTCCTGCGTCCTTTGCAGCCTGTATAGCCTTGTTCCTCTGTCTAATAGCATGGTCCTGTAAAATCTCATTCGGAGTCATAGGTAAGAGCGTCACGCGCTTGCCATGGTGAGTGAACATGTAACTGTTCAAAAACCCATCATGGAAGACGCGACGGTCAAATAGCCAAGGACGCCCTAACAGAATATGGGTGGCATCCATGGCGGTAACATCGCACAAAACAGTGTCTGTATATGGTCCTATGGAAAAAGTAACGGGACACTGTAAAGAAACATTGTTACCTGGTTGGTCTGAAATCCACTACAGACCGTAGGGCTGAGGATGTGGCTGCGTTTGAAGATTGAAGTCGCGGACGACTCTCTCATTTATAATGTTGCAGCACGACCCGCCATCTATTATCAGACTCAGCGACGCATTCTTCATACGACACCGGGAATGAAACAGATTCTCCCTTTGGTCAAGCGGACCTCCTTCCTTGACGCTGAGGACGCGTCTGGTGACCAAGGCATAATGCATGACGTCTGTATCATGGTCACTCGGCCGGATCACCTCATCAGTCAGCTCTGCAGACTCCTCCGGGACGTTCTCCTCTTCATCCGAGAGGCTCTCGTAGTCTTCAGTTTTGGCGGAGTAGAGGACACGCTTCTGATTGGGGCAGTCCTTCTGATAGTGTCCTCGTCCACCACATCTGTAACACTCTCGACCGCTGGAACGATCTGTACGGCCTGTCTCAGCAGAGGCCGATGGCTTTTGGCGCGCGGAAGAAGGGGGCGCCGGCCGCGGCGTCGTAGTAGACGCAATACCTGTACGATCCTGTCTAGACACAGAACTAGAAGAAGAGTTAGTGCGATAAGAATTGACAGGGTTCGAGGTATACCTTGGTGAGGGAGAAGACGAAGACTGCCAAGGCTGCTGTTGACGTCGCTGCGCTTGAAGATAGAGCTTCTGCGCAGTATGTACTACGTTGTTGAGGTCTCGGATTGGCAGAACGTCAACCTGATCCCTGTACGGCTGTGACAAACCCGTGACAAAACGTGTACGTAGAGTAGACGGAGTAACACTTACCCCGGCTTTGAAGTACATGTCTTCTAAGCGAGCAAAGAACTCATGTGGTGTATCACGACCCTGAGTAGCAAGTGCAATGGCCGTCTTCATATCCTCTCGGTATGTTGTCGGCACGTACTTGCGCGTCATGAGCGCTACTAGCTGTTGCCACTCTGTCACAGGTGGCCACCCCATGCGTGCCTGCTGTTGGACCAGTCGGTTCCACCAGGTGCGCGCTGCTCCTTGGAAATGCAAGGTGACGATCTCCACCTTCGCATGCTCCTCATATTGATAGTGTTGAAGAACATGGCAGGTACTCTGCAACCAATCTATGAAAGTAGAAGGATCATAAGTACCAAGGAAGGGTTCGATTTTCACCTTAATTTCTTGGCGATACGTAGCTGGGGGTGGGTATCGCTGTTGGGCTGCAGCGGGAGCATAGAAATTCTATTGTGGAAGCCCCTGCCGCTGCTGTCCAACTGGTAGTTGTTGCCGTCGCTGCGCTCGTGGAGGACCGGCAACCCGCTGCTGCTGATATTGCTGTGGATGACCCTGTGCAGCGTAATAAGCAGCCTGATTCTGTGGCTGCTGTGGAGGAGGAACCCAACCTGTACGATGAAACTGCTGCTCTGGTGGGTCCTGTAGGGGTGGGTGATAACCTGCAGAAAACCCATAGGCCCCTTCTTCCTCATCCTCAAGATCAAATTCCTGGAATCCTTCATCTGAATCTGACTCAACAGGAGAAACAGTACTCTGATGGTCAGCAAAAGAATGGACATTGAAGGTTTCAGAATTTACCTGATGTCGACTTGGACGAGCCGTGGAGTGTTTCCCTTGCTTGCTTGTGGAAGCATGTGGTTCTGTGCGTCTGCTCTGGCGTTTGACGGCACTGTCATCAACCGGTGCATCCTCCTCTGAAGATGACTCATCATCGTCCTGCTCGTCCTCGTCCTGAGAGTTGCGTTCAGGAATTGTCAACTGGGCTGATTTGGAGCGCACCTTCTTCTTCGATGCGCTACTCTCTTTCTGCGATCATTTCCACTGATGCTGCGTAGGAGGATCGGATATCAGAACGCCCTTGCCCTTTTTCTGCTTCTGGGCTAGGGTACTCTGGTCGTCACGATTGTTCGGTGATGGAGACGGCATCACTCTACTGAGCAGATCACGCATGGCTGCAAAATTCGCTTCTGAACGTTCATCGGAACGTTGCTGATTGGCCACCAATAGCTCAATGGCCGTAGCCAGTTGATCGACCCGACCCGTATCCTGTCCGTCATTGGAGTTCACCATTATCCTGAAAAGACAACAGACCCCAACAGAGCAAAGGAAAAACAAAAACAAAGCAACAGAAACGAAAGAGAAGTCGAACTACCAAGATATCACAACTGAAAACAAAGCTGATATGGCCGTGAGGGCGGGAAGGCTAAGGATAATCACACAACAATCACAAATTGCAGCGATAACTCAGCAAACAAATTATAGATATAAATTACAGCAATATAAGCCTAGATATGCCAACAAGACTATAACAACCAAGACAGTGAGAGAGAGGAGATGGGAATTGAATCAATAACGATAGGGTAACGATTACCTTATTTTGGCTTTGCGCACCCTATATCTCTTCACCGTTGCCACCTAAGTTCGGCTTTTCTCACAAAAAGCTCCTGCACGCTAATACCCCTACAGAAACCTCAACTGTTGTCGCCAGGAAATAACGGTAGGCACAGAACTTAATCCGGCGTGAACCTAGGCGTCCCGGCTAAGCAGCTACAAACTAACAAAAGCGGATAACTCACGCCAAAGTCAGAAGGATAACTGTAAAAAGCGAATGCAGAAACCGACACAAAAGGGAAAATAAAAATAAAAGGACTCAGATCCCTGCAATCTAAGACTCCTACAGTAACCTCAACTGCTGTCGCCCGGATATAACGGTAGGCACAGAAATTAATCTGGCGTAAACCTAGGCGTCCCGGCTAAGCAGCTGCAAACTAACAAAAGCGGATAACTCACACCAAAGTCAGAAGGATAACTGTAAAAAGCGAATGTAGAAATCGACACAAAAAGAAAGAAATAAAATAAATTTAAAAAAAAATAAAAAATTAAAATACCAAAGACCTTCCGTAGGGTGCAAAATTCGGAACCCACGAAAAGAACCCGGATCAGAGATGGTCGTGCTCTTTGCGCTGGGCGGGGGGCTTTTAACCCGGTTCGTCAGCACCCGAGATAGAAGGCTGGGCGGCTGGGCGCGCGCGCGGGCGCGACTTGCTGGGCGCCGACGCTGCGAGTGTCGTGGCTTCGGTTCTTGTTGGCGCCGACGGCCAGCCCTAAGAACTTGCCCTAATTACAATTGTTTGATTACCTTGAATTTTTTTTTATTGATATTTTTTTGGCAATTCTTCAGATCTGGCTTTTTCTACAAGGAAAGATCTCAGCCTTTTTTTTTTTTTTTTGAATTAGAGAAATTACAACAAGAACTCAAGAACCCTAATCTTTAAGAATTTCAGCCTCCTTGCGCAGATCGGTATTCAAAAAATTTGAAAAAAAATATTCTAGACACCAACACACTCAATTGATTCAAGTGGGAAACGAAGAGATCAAAGAAGATGCAGATTAATGGCAAATAGGTCAAGTACAGCAATTCAACGTATATGCATGCAAATCTAGATCTATAATTCAATCACCAATTTATCAACACAAGAAGCAATTGTTGTGTGTAGGGGACAAGGTAAGAACTCTAAAAATCAAGCCAATGAATTTTTTGAGGACGAAATTCACTAGAGCCGTGAAGAACTAGAGAAAATCACTCAATTTTTGTTTAGAATCAATTCGGTTTTGAAGGGGAATAAAATTTTTTTTTTCCGAATTTTTTGACTCTAAAAACTGAATTGAATAAGAACAATCAGAATTATCACGAAAAATGTAGGGAAAAAAAAAATTTGGAATTTTTTGACACGAAAATAAGGTTGTGATAAGCAAGGAATCGATTCGACTTACAGATTCGAAGGCTCTGATGCCAGTTGATGTGACCTTGCTATAAAGAAGGTCTCAAGTCCCGGATGAGATCGTGGTGAATCCGTAGTGGGGCGAAACAACTCCTTGAATAGGCGTCTGCGTTGATGGAGATTGCAAGACGACGGCGAGGCGGAAGCGATTGCGGAAGCGATAGAAATTTGAGGGGTTGACCGTATGGGTGAAGGGGGCCACGACCAGTTTAGGGCTGGAAAAGAATGGAGATTTTGAAGCGGATTAGAAGAAGGGAGCAAGCTCGACCTAGATCTAGCGGAATTAATGGCAGAAACGCGAGGGAGCAAGCTCAACCAAGAGAATCAAGGAGGACGTTAATGGAGGCTCAATTGGAGTTTCTCTCAACAATAAGTCTGTAATATTAACGTGAAGAAGAAAGGGAACTACAAGCTAGGTTAAGTAAAAGGAAGACTCTTCCTTTTCCTTAACCAAAAAGATTAAAAATAAAACAAATAAAATACTAAAAATACCCTAAGGAATTTTGGTCATTCTAAGTATAGAAATGACCTCCTAAACTCCCTAAAAATGCTGAAAATAATAATAAATAATATCCGGGAAAAATACTGATAAATGTCATAAATCAGAAATATCGATAACTAGGCGAATAGCGATCAATATCTCTAATCTGTAAGCTCCGGGATCTCTGCAGACTGTGTAGACGTCCCAACTGTCACTAAACTCAGAATGGATCCCTCATCTGTAGTTGGACGTCCCTGACCTGCTACGAGTCTGGTCACCAGTGATTGAGTCGCAGATTGAATAGCTTTGGCTCGTGCTCTAGTAATGGGACCTGCGGACCTAAGACTCATAGCCTCCTCCTCGTCTGCAGCTGTCATGGTAGGCGAGGTCACATCAGACAACAGAGAGAGGGACGACGCCGACGAGGGGGACGACGCCGGGGACGCCAAGGAGTGCGACGACGCCGGGGACGCCAAGGAGCGCGACGATGCCAGTGGTGGAGGTGGAATTCGTCTCGATTTCCCCTGAATCTGGCCGTCGCCGGTGCCAATTGGTCGGGCTAGGGAAAACAATCAGCTTTATTGACCGCGTATTGGCTTTTAGGGTTGACGCCGGACGACAGAGAGAGGGACGACGCCGACGAGGGGGACGACGCCTGCGAGGGGGACGACGCCGGTGAGGCCAAGGAGTGCGACGACGCCGGGGACCCCAAGGAGTGCGACGATGCCGGTGGTGGAGGTGGAATTCATCTCGATTTCCCCTAAATCTGGCCGTTGTCGGTGCTCGTTTTCAACTTAGCACAGATAGAATCACCGTCCTCAACCTCGCCGGTGTCCCCTAACACCTCGCTCTTGTCGGCTGCTTAATTTCCTTCGTCTACGCCCTCCTCTCCAACCGATTTGACCCGGACTCTAACACCCCGTAATTTTTAAGGGTATTTTTGAGCTTTACTCGTATGAAATATTGTTGCAAAATAATTATATAAGATATTGTTGTAAAATATTTATATAAGATATTCGTGTAGGATAATTGTGGATTCAGGCGGGCACCAGTACCGGCACCGGCATCATGTAAGATGGGTGGGTGGCTTGGTAGCTGTGTTAGCTTGGCCTGGAGTGTTACAAATATATGCAGGATAATTATGTAAAGTTTTTGTACAAGATATTTATATAAGATATTTGTGCACGGTAATTGTGCGAGGTAATTGCTTGAGATGTTTGTGCTAGATGATGTACGAATATATTTAACCCGGGTTTAAGGAAATTAACCCAAGTTGAGTTCGAATAAGAATTAACGAAGTCGGCCATTAACCGCGAGTCACCGCGACCGGCCGCGATCGCGGTTTCGCTGAAAACAGAGCTGGCTTCGTCTTCCTCGTGCAAGTGGCTTGGGGGAGATATTTTTGGGCTCGCAAGTGGCTCTTTTGCCTTGTCCCCTTGTCCCCTTCTTGTTCCCCCTGAGGTGGTTCGGATTTGTGCTATAAAAGGAGGTGAAGACCGAACCCTTTCTTTCTCTCTTCTTCTTCTCTCGTTCTCCTCTGTTTTCCCCTGTTTCGCCATTGATGCACGAGCTGTGAGCTCGGTTTTGGGCTTGAATCGAGAGGCTTCGTGGGTTGGAGAAGGTTGCCAAGGTGTTAGGTGAAGCTTAGAGGTGCTTTGTGATCAATTTGAATGCAAGACGAAGCTTGAATCGAGGTGGGTATTTTTCTCCCGCCATGGAAGCTGTCGAAGCTTTGCCACTGTTGATGAACCGTGACTCACCGCGATCGCGGTATTGGCGTCCGAGTTGTGTGTCTTGTGGTTTGACTTTGAGGGATTTTTATTCCAGATCTGTCCCCGTTTTGGATTCAGGAACCCGTTCTTAAGCTTTGTTTGAGCTCGTCTATTCCAGGCAAGTGGTTATGAATTAATTTGAAATAATTAAAATCTGATATTATATTAGGTTGTATATTCTGCTAGAATCAACGCTAATATAAGAGATATGCTGTAAACATGTGACTTGAGATTGTGATGTGATTTGTGATATGTGGAATTGCTTGTGATGTGTTTGTGTGAATTATTGGTGAAGCCCTTGCTTAGTCTATCCATTAGACTAACCTCTTGTATTTTTATATTTCTGTAACGTCTTGGGGGTGTCGTCCGTCCGTTTCGGCACATGCAGATCCGAGGAGGCTAGAGCGACTATGAGGATGAACGGTGTTTTGACAAGTTGTTTTGTCGCTTTGTTTACAAGTTTTCCGCTGTGCTATTTTGTATTCTATTAAAGACTTTCGCTGTTGTATTTCTGATTATTGGGTCGTTTTTGGAATTGTGTAATTCCGCGACCATGTGGTTTAATAAAAGTTATGATTTTAGTATTGTAACTGTGTTTTAAGTCGGTTATGACGTCGGAAAAGCCTGGGGTGACTTCGGGGTTTACGTCCGGGGTCATCGGCAGTAACGCTTTCAAATGGGGTTAAACTTGGGGGTGTTACAGAAATGGTATCAGAGCTAAACAGTTTTCGTAGGCTCTGTTACAGAAATGGTATCAGAGCCGAAAGTTTTTAAAACGGGTTTGGGATTTAATGGACCATTTACTCGTTTTGTTTGAAAGTGTTTTCAAACGGCTCTTGTGAACTCACGGGCGGCACCAGTACCGGCACCGGCACCATGTAAGGTGGCTGAGTGGCTTGGTGGCTGGGGTAGCTTGGCCTGGTAAAGTTACAGGTCTGGTTTGAAATATTTTCATTCGTTGAAATATTTTCACTTATTTGAAATATTTGCGAAGGCTCTAAATTTTCAAAGTGAAAAAGTTACACCGTTCATAGTCGTGCCTCTTCTTTTGTGTAACACCCCCAAATTTAACCCCATTTGAAAGCGTTACTGCCGATGACCCCGGGCGTAAACCCCGAAGTCACCCCAGGCTTTTCCGACGTCATAACTGACTTAAAACACAGTTACAATACTAAAATCGTAACTTTTATTAAACCACATGGTCGCGGAATTACACGATTCCTAAAACGACCCAAATACATCATTAATACAAAAATCAGAATTTACAACGGAAGACTTATAAACAAAATACAAAATAGCACAGCGGAAATCGTTTTAAACACAAAGCGACAAGACAAGTTGTCGAAAACAAAACACCGTTCATCTTCATAGTCGCTCTAGTATTCTCTGAACAGCAACATATCTGCATGTGCCGAAACGGACGGACGACACCCCCATGACGTTACCAATAAATAAAATACAAGCGTTAGTCTAATAAATAGACTAAGCAAAGGCTCATGGCATACAATTCACACAAACATATCACAAATAGTTCCACATATCACAAATCACATCAAAGCAGTTCCACATCTCACAAATCACATCACAATTTCAAGTCACATGATTAT
Organism: Rheum nobile; assembly: GCA_027886185.1. Taxonomy (NCBI): domain Eukaryota; kingdom Viridiplantae; phylum Streptophyta; class Magnoliopsida; order Caryophyllales; family Polygonaceae; genus Rheum; species Rheum nobile. Next base: position 1,120,962 of record WOAB01000025.1, on the reverse strand, counting down.
AGTATATCTTTTATATTAGCGTTGATTCTAGCAGAAATACAACCTAATATAATATCAAATTTCAATTATCTCAAATTAATTAAAAACCACTTGCCTGGAATAGACGAGCTCAAACCCAAAGCCAAATCACAAAAACACATAACTCGGACACTCAATACCGCGATCGCGGTGAGTCGCGGTCGGTCGCGGTTCATCAACAGTGGCAAAGCTTCGACAGCTTCCATGGCGGGGAGGGAATTTACCCGATCGATTCAAGCTTCGTCTTGCATTCAAATTGATCACAAAGCACCTCTAAGCTTCACCTAACACCTTGGCAACCTTCTCCAATCCACGAACCTTCTCGATTCAAGCCCAAAACCGAGCTCACAGCTCGTGCATCAATGGCGAGACAGGGAAGAACAGAGGAGAAGAGAGAAGAAGAAGAGGAGAAGAAGAGAAGAAGAAGAGTAGAAGAAGAGTTCGGTCTTCACCTCCTTTTATAGCACAAATCCGACACCTCCAAGGGGACAAGGGGACAAAGGCGAAGGCCACTAGCGAGCCACTTGGCCTGCCCAGAAAATATCCCAACCGAGCTACAGTAACCGCCTTCGAGGAAGACGACCGCCTCTGAAAAAGGCATTACCGCGATCGCGGTCGATCGCGGTGAGTCGCGGTTGATCGCGGTCAATCGCGGTTGATCGCGGTTTTTGACCGACTTCATTAATACTTATCCAAACTCAACTTGGGTTAATTTTCTTAACTCCGGGTTAAATATATTCGTGCATCATCTAGCACAAACATCTCAAGCAATTACCTCGCACAATTACCGTGCACAAATATCTTATATAAATACCGTGCACAAATATCTTATATAAATATCTTGCACAAATCCTTTATATAATTATCCTGCATATATTTGTGACACTCCCCAGGCCAACTAACACAACTACCAAGCCACCCAACCATCTTACATGATGCCGGTGCCGATACTGGTGCCGCTTGAGAGTCCACAATTATCCTACACGAATATCTTATATAAATATTTTACAACAATATCTTATATAATTATTTTACAACGATATCTCATACAATTATTTTGCAACAATAACTCATACGAGTAAAGCTCAAAAATACCCTTAAAATTACGGGGTGTTACATTACTACCCCCTTATTTTAAGTTTCGACCCCGAAACTTGCACTAAGCCAAAGAGGATTCCTACCTCAACAACAACCTTATTATCCTTAATCATAACCGGCCTTATGCCATCTCTAACTTAAATCCTTTAAGATTCCTTAAATTTTCTCCAAACATAATCACAATATCTCATTCCTACTTTCCTCGAAACGAATCACAAACGATACTACTCCTATTTCCTCAAAAAGAGTGATACCACAAGTCTTATAACCTCAAAGCATAACTCCTATTTCCTCAAACTCAAGTCTCACTAGAGATTCATCTTAACAGTCTCAAGAGAAGAGGCACGACTATGAACGGTGTAACTTTTTCACTTTTGAAAATTTCGAGCCTTTGCAAATATTTCAAACAAGTGAAAATATTCCAACGAATGAAAATATTTCAAACCGGTATGTAACACTCCCAAGCCTAGCTACCCCAGCCACCAAGCCACCCAACCATCTTACATGATGTCGGTGCCGGTACTGGTGCCGCCGGTGAGTTCACAAAAACCGTTCGAAAATATTTTCAAACAAAACGAGTAAATGGTTCATTAAATCCCATACCCGTTTTAAAAACTTTCGGCTCTGATACCATTTCTGTAACACCCCCAAATTTAACCCCATTTGAAAGCGTTACTGCCGATGACCCCGGGCGTAAACCCCGAAGTCACCCCAGGCTTTTCCGACGTCATAACTGACTTAAAACACAGTTATAATACTAAAATCGTAACTTTTATTAAACCACATGGTCGCGGAATTACACGATTCCTAAAACGACCCAAATACATCATTAATACAAAAATCAGAATTTACAACGGAAGACTTATAAACAAAATACAAAATAGCACAGCGGAAATCGTTTTAAACACAAAGCGACAAGACAAGTTGTCGAAAACAAAACACCGTTCATCTTCATAGTCTCTCTAGTATTCTCTGAACAACAACATATCTGCATGTGCCGAAACGGACGGACGACACCCCCATGACGTTACCAATAAATAAAATACAAGCGTTAGTCTAATAAATAGACTAAGCAAAGGCTCATGGCATACAATTCACACAAACATATCACAAATAGTTCCATATATCACAAATCACATCAAAGCAGTTCCACATATCACAAATCACATCACAATTTCAAGTCACATGATTATAGTATATCTTTTATATTAGCGTTGATTCTAGCAGAAATACAACCTAATATAATATCAAATTTCAATTATCTCAAATTAATTAAAAACCACTTGCCTGGAATAGACGAGCTCAAACCCAAAGCCAAACCACAAAAACACATAACTCGGACACTCAATACCGCGATCGCGGTGAGTCGCGGTCGGTCGCGGTTCATCAACAGTGGCAACGCTTCGACAGCTTCCATGGCGGGGAGGGAATTTACCCGATCGATTCAAGCTTCGTCTTGCATTCAAATTGATCACAAAGCACCTCTAAGCTTCACCTAACACCTTGGCAACCTTCTCCAATCCACGAACCTTCTCGATTCAAGCCCAAAACCGAGCTCACAACTCGTGCATCAATGGCGAGACAGGGAAGAACAGAGGAGAAGAGAGAAGAAGAAGAGAAGAAGAAGAGAAGAAGAAGAGTAGAAGAAGAGTTCGGTCTTCACCTCCTTTTATAGCACAAATCCGACACCTCCAAGGGGACAAGGGGACAAAGGCGAAGGCCACTAGCGAGCCACTTGGCCTGCCCAGAAAATATCCCAACCGAGCTACAGTAACCGCCTTCGAGGAAGACGACCGCCTCTGAAAAAGGCATTACCGCGATCGCGGTCGATCGCGGTGAGTCGCGGTTGATCGCGGTCAATCGCGGTTGATCGCGGTTTCTGACCGACTTCATTAATACTTATCCAAACTCAACTTGGGTTAATTTTCTTAACTCCGGGTTAAATATATTCGTGCATCATCTAGCACAAACATCTCAAGCAATTACCTCGCACAATTACCGTGCACAAATATCTTATATAAATACCGTGTACAAATATCTTATATAAATATCTTGCACAAATCCTTTATATAATTATCCTGCATATATTTGTGACACTCCCCAGGCCAACTAACACAACTACCAAGCCACCCAACCATCTTACATGATGCCGGTGCCGATACTGGTGCCGTCTGAGAGTCCACAATTATCCTACACGAATATCTTATATAAATATTTTACAACAATATCTTATATAATTATTTTACAACGATATCTCATACAATTATTTTGCAACAATAACTCATACGAGTAAAGCTCAAAAATACCCTTAAAATTACGGGGTGTTACATTACTACCCCCTTATTTTAAGTTTCGACCCCGAAACTTGCACTAAGCCAAAGAGGATTCCTATCTCAACAACAACCTTATTATCCTTAATCATAACCGGCCTTATGCCATCTCTAACTTAAATCCTTTAAGATTCCTTAAATTTTCTCCAAACATAATCACAATATCTCATTCCTACTTTCCTCGAAACGAATCACAAACGATACTACTCCTATTTCCTCAAAAAGAGTGATACCACAAGTCTTATAACCTCAAAGCATAACTCCTATTTCCTCAAACTCAAGTCTCACTAGAGATTCATCTTAACAGTCTCAAGAGAAGAGGCACGACTATGAACGGTGTAACTTTTTCACTTTTGAAAATTTCGAGCCTTCGCAAATATTTCAAACAAGTGAAAATATTCCAACGAATGAAAATATTTCAAACCGGTATATAACACTCCCAAGCCTAGCTACCCCAGCCACCAAGCCACCCAACCATCTTACATGATGCCGGTGCCGGTACTGGTGCCGCCGGTGAGTTCACAAAAACCGTTCGAAAATATTTTCAAACAAAATGAGTAAATGGTTCATTAAATCCCATACCCGTTTTAAAAACTTTCGGCTCTGATACCATTTCTGTAACACCCCCAAATTTAACCCCATTTGAAAGCGTTACTGCCGATGACCCCGGGCGTAAACCCCGAAGTCACCCCAGGCTTTTCCGACGTCATAACTGACTTAAAACACAATTACAATACTAAAGTCGTAACTTTTATTAAACCACATGGTCGCGGAATTACACGATTCCTAAAACGACCCAAATACATCATTAATACAAAAATCAGAATTTACAACGGAAGACTTATAAACAAAATACAAAATAGCACAGCGGAAATCGTTTTAAACACAAAGCGACAAGACAAGTTGTCGAAAACAAAACACCGTTCATCTTCATAGTCGCTCTAGTATTCTCTGAACAGCAACATATCTGCATGTGCCGAAACGGACGGACGACACCCCCATGACGTTACCAATAAATAAAATACAAGCGTTAGTCTAATAAATAGACTAAGCAAAGGCTCATGGCATACAATTCACACAAACATATCACAAATAGTTCCACATATCACAAATCACATCAAAGCAGTTCCACATATCACAAATCACATCACAATTTCAAGTCACATGATTACAGTATATCTTTTATATTAGCGTTGATTCTAGCAGAAATACAACCTAATATAATATCAAATTTCAATTATCTCAAATTAATTAAAAACCACTTGCCTGGAATAGACGAGCTCAAACCCAAAGCCAAACCACAAAAACACATAACTCGGACACTCAATACCGCGATCGCGGTGAGTCGCGGTCGGTCGCGGTTCATCAACAGTGGCAAAGCTTCGACAACTTCCATGGCGGGGAGGGAATTTACCCGATCGATTCAAATTGATCACAAAGCACCTCTAAGCTTCACCTAACACCTTGGCAACCTTCTCCAATCCACGAACCTTCTCGATTCAAGCCCAAAACCGAGCTCACAGCTCGTGCATCAATGGCAAGACAGGGAAGAACAGAGGAGAAGAGAGAAGAAGAAGAGAAGAAGAAGAGAAGAAGAAGAGTAGAAGAAGAGTTCGGTCTTCACCTCCTTTTATAGCACAAATCCGACACCTCCAAGGGGACAAAGGGACAAAGGCGAAGGCCACTAGCGAGCCACTTGGCCTGCCCAGAAAATATCGCAACCGAGCTACAGTAACCGCCTTCGAGGAAGACGACCGCCTCTGAAAAAGGCATTACCGCGATCGCGGTCGATCGCGGTGAGTCGCGGCTGATCGCGGTCAATCGCGGTTGATCGCGGTTTCTGACCGACTTCATTAATACTTATCCAAACTCAACTTGGGTTAATTTTCTTAACTTCGGGTTAAATATATTCGTGCATCATCTAGCACAAACATCTCAAGCAATTACCTCGCACAATTACCGTGCACAAATATCTTATATAAATACCGTGCACAAATATCTTATATAAATATCTTGCACAAATCCTTTATATAATTATCCTGCATATATTTGTGACACTCCCCAGGCCAACTAACACAGCTACCAAGCCACCCAACCATCTTACATGATGCCGGTGCCGATACTGGTGCCGCCTGAGAGTCCATAATTATCCTACACGAATATCTTATATAAATATTTTACAACAATATCTTATATAATTATTTTACAACGATATCTCATACAATTATTTTGCAACAATAACTCATACGAGTAAAGCTCAAAAATACCCTTAAAATTACGGGGTGTTACATTTTGAGTCTGTTAAGGTGAATCTCTAGTTAGACTTGAGTTCCTAGTTTCCTTGTTATGCTTTGAGGTTATAAGACTTGTGGTATCATTCTTTTTGAGGAAATATGAGTAGTATCTTGTGTGATTCGTTTCGAGGAACGTAGGAATGAGATGTTGTGATTATGTTTGGAGAAAATTAAGGAATCTTAAAGGATTTAAGTTAGAGATGGCATCAGGCCGGTTATGATTAAGGATATTAAGTTCGGATAATAAGTTTGTTAGTGAGGCGGAATCCTCTTTGGCTTAATGCAAGTTTCGGGGTCGAAACTTAAAATAAGGGGGTAGTAATGTAACACCCCGTAATTTTTAAGGGTATTTTTGAGCTTTACTCGTATGAAATATTGTTGCAAAATAATTATATAAGATATTGTTGTAAAATATTTATATAAGATATTCGTGTAGGATAATTGTGGACTCAGGCGGGCACCAGTACCGGCACCGGCATCATGTAAGATGGGTGGGTGGCTTGGTAGGTGTGTTAGCTTGGCCTGGAGTGTTACAAGTATATGCAGGATAATTATGTAAAGTATTTGTGCAAGATATTTATATAAGATATTTGTGCACGGTAATTGTGCGAGGTAATTGCTTGAGATGTTTGTGCTAGATGATGTACGAATATATTTAACCCGGGTTTAAGGAAATTAACCCAAGTTGAGTTCGAATAAGAATTAACGAAGTCGGCCATTAACCGCGAGTCACCGCGATCGCGGTTTCGCTGAAAACAGAGCTGACTTCGTCTTCCTCGCGCAAGTGGCTTGGGGGAGATATTTTTGGGCTCGCAAGTGGCTCTTTTGCCTTTTCCCCTTGTCCCCTTCTTGTTTCCCCTGAGGTGGTTCGGATTTGTGCTATAAAAGGAGGTGAAGACCGAACCCTTTCTTTCTCTCTTCTTCTTCTCTCTTTCTCCTCTGTTTTCCCCTGTTTCGCCATTGATGCACGAGCTGTGAGCTCGGTTTTGGGCTTGAATCGAGAGGCTTCGTGGGTTGGAGAAGGTTGCCAAGGTGTTAGGTGAAGCTTAGAGGTGCTTTGTGATCAATTCGAATGCAAGACGAAGCTTGAATCGAGGTGGGTATTTTTCTCCCGCCATGGAAGCTGTCGAAGCTTTGCCACTGTTGATGAACCGTGACTCACCGCGATCGCGGTATTGGCGTCCGAGTTGTGTGTCTTGTGGTTTGAGTTTGAGGGATTTTTATTCCAGATCTGTCCCCGTTTTGGATTCAGGAACCCGTTCTTAAGCTTTGTTTGAGCTCGTCTATTCCAGGCAAGTGGTTATGAATTAATTTGAAATAATTAAAATATGATATTATATTAGGTTGTATATTCTGCTAGAATCAACGCTAATATAAGAGATATGCTGTAAACATGTGACTTGAGATTGTGATGTGATTTGTGATATGTGGAATTGCTTGTGATGTGTTTGTGTGAATTATTGGTGAAGCCCTTGCTTAGTCTATCCATTAGACTAACCTCTTGTATTTTTATATTTTTGTAACGTCTTGGGGGTGTCGTCCGTCCGTTTCGGCACATGCAGATCCGAGGAGGCTAGAGCGACTATGAGGATGAACGGTGTTTTGACAAGTTGTTTTGTCGCTTTGTTTACAAGTTTTCCGCTGTGCTATTTTGTATTCTATTAAAGACTTTCGCTGTTGTATTTCTGATTATTGGGTCGTTTTTGGAATCGTGTAATTCCGCGACCATGTGGTTTAATAAAAATTATGATTTTAGTATTGTAACTGTGTTTTAAGTCGGTTATGACGTCGGAAAAGCTTGGGGTGACTTCAGGGTTTACGTCCGGGGTCATCGGCAGTAACGCTTTCAAATGGGGTTAAACTTGGGGGTGTTACACGGACTCGGATTTGGACCCGTTCGGGAGACTCGACCCAGTCTCATCAGAACTCCAGTGAAAGAGATCATCTACAGACTAGCAATGATCAAAACAAAAACAACATATAAATCAAAGGTACAAGAACCAAATTTGATAAACCCTTAAAACCTTACAGTGGAGCAACGTTTACAAAGGAAGAGAACCAAATTTGTTTTCCTTTTTTTTTAAAATAATAATTTAACGGCATTTTAACTTTAGGGATAACAGAGGGTTATTTGACGGACTTTTTAGAAAACTCAGGGTTACCGCGCGGAATAGTCGAAACCTGTGGACAACTCGCGGAATTTGCAAAACGTGAGGGTTACCTCGCGGAATTCCCGAAAAATGTACTATTCATTTAACAAGGTTTCATTTTTAGTATAGTAAGGAAATCATACACACCACCTCGTAGCGTCCAAAAACGATACGAAACATAAAAACTATGGTGCGGAAATTTTACCTAATAAATAATTTCACATGGGAACCCGCTTAAGAGAAGAGTCACGCTCCGGTGAAATGGATGCTTACGGTGAAACGTGAGGAGAAATAAGAGCCAACTATTTTGGGACAATGGGAGGCTATGATGGAACATCCATCATAGCAGACATACACCCTTCCACATTCAATCACACCTCATGGTCAATATCTGACCATTGACCGTTTAACCGGTCAAACTGACTTTTGCCCATATTTTTTTTTACATTTATTCTTGTTTTTATAAACATTTTCATCATAAAATTGTTTCTAAAAAAATGAACAATTTCATATTGAATTTTGAACAATTGTATACTAAAAGTTGAACAATTTTTTTTGAACAATATATAAAGTTGAACAGTTGTAAGAAAAAAGTTGAACAATTGTATTTTAAAGTTGAATAATTTTATTTTTATGGTTAGACAACTATTTTAACTAAGCAAATTTTAGGTTTTTTTTTTCTCAGGCAATTTTTTTCTTGTTTTCCTACAAGTTTTTATCATAAAATTGTTTTTAAAAATTTGAACAATTTGTTTTTTGGGCCAATTTTTTTTAAGGATAAAACATTTTTTTATCATTTTTTTTTCTTATTTTCCTACACGCTTTCCTCATAAAATTGTTTCTAAAAATTTGAACAATTCTCTATTGAATTTTAACAATTGTATCTTAAAAGCAGAATAATTTTTTTTAACAATATATAAAGTTGAACAATTGAACCAAAAAAGTTGAACAATTTAAATTGCAGGAAAATTCAAACTTATAACAAAAAATAGAATGAATAATTCTTCATTAAAATTTGAACAATTGTCCAATAAAATTGAACTTTTGTATATAATGTAATAGGGAAAAAGGTATAAAACCACCAATTATTGTCACTTGTTTGCACAAAACCACCCCTTATAAAAAAGCTTGCACAAAACCACCCCTTATTCATATTTTGTTGCAAACAACTACCCAAATTATTATTTTGTAAAATAATCCTATTAAATATACTAAAATACTTGAAATACACTTATCTTTTCTTAACAAATTTTGCTTTTCTTGTACTTTCACCCGAACAAGATAAAACACCCCAAATTTAGAGATGTCATTGGTTCAAACCATAACCAATTCAGAATCTTTTCAAAACCTAGACAAAAGACCGAACCAAAATAATTCAATTCGTTCCAATTCCGATTTGGTCCAAACCAGTCCGGACTAGATTATGGACCGATAGAATTTAATTTTTCTTTTGTTATTTTTTTCTTAATGCTTTTGATGACGTAAACATAATAATATTAATAAAATTCTAATTAAGTTATATTTATTTTTAGTAGAAAATATTAGTATAATCAAAATTAGAGAATGAAACTCGTGAAAACAGTCACTCTCGTGCAAAATGCGAACATCACATCGGTATAAAATACATGCACATGCAAAAAAAATTACACTACATAACTCATTTGCATTTAGAAAAAAAATATATGCATGTTTTAAATTTTTTTTTTTCCTAATTGTATATATAGTTTACACATTATGTGCATGATTTTTTTAGTGTATAAACTATTAACTAAAATTATAGCTAAATTGAATTATTTAACAAAAATAAGAGTTGGGGTGGTTGTTTGCAACAAATAATGAATAAGAAGTGATTTTCTGCAAATTTTTTTATAAGGGGTGGTTTGTTACAAACAAGTATAAATAATGGATGGTTTTATGCATTTCCTCCAATGTAATATAAACTTAATACAACTCAAAATGTTCAAAACATAAACCCTAACCCTAAATCCTAACTGTGTAGGAAAATAAGAAAAGTAAAAACGGAAAAAAACGGCTACCCCTAACAAAATATTTAAAAAAATGAAATTGTTTAACATTATGATACAATTGTTCAAATTTATATACATAGCGAACACAGTTGTCTAACTATAAAAATTAAATTGTTCAACTTTAAGATACAATAGTTTAACTCTTCAGATATAACTGTTCAACTTTAATATCGTTCATATTTTAATTATTCAATTTTAAGAACTAATTATTCAATTTTTTTATAAAAAGTTTAAAAAAAATGTATAAGAAAACAAAAATAAAAAATAAAATAAAAAAAATATATGAGAATTAACATTGACCAATCAACACTGACCGTTTAACCAAAATTGAATATAATAAAGTGTATGATAATATTAAAATAATTTACCTAGAAATACCGTTTTACCTAAGAATGCTTTCACATGAACTTAACTGTAAACCAAACGTTTGGAATAAACATGAAATTATGCCGGAAAAATAACCCGAAAGGGCAATAGGGTAACGCGAGTACTCGACGCTCCTCTCTAGCCCTTGAGTAAAGCTCTCTCCTTTTCTTTCTTCACTCAATCCCTTCGATGGCGGGTGCAGAACCGAAGAATCTACTGGCCGAGTAGGGGTTCCGGTACAACCCTGGAGTCTGACAACTAGGGCTAGGGTTTTTTCCGGCCGAACAGCGAGCAGTTACGCTATCGCCAACCTGCACCACCACCAAAGACGATGCCAAACGACGCCGTTCCGGGCGCGATTGCGAAGCCTGCCTCCTCCCCAATTCTAGACCGCTTTCGCGAGCTGCTTAGAGAGAGAGATGAGGAGTTCAGGGCTTCTTCCTACGACGGCGTCGTTCCGCCTTTGACCACCAACGAGATTGTTCAGATGTACGAGGATGTGTTGTCGGAACTTAGTTTTAATTCGAAACCGATTATCACCGATCTCACTATCATCGCCGGGGAGCAGAGGGAGCATGCTGAGGGTATTGCGGACGCGATTTCTGCTAGGATTGTAGAGGTACGATAGTCGACTGCTCCCATCGCAAAATATTGGGAATTCTTGTTTTGGTTTTGAGGTTGAAGGGTTTTTGGTTCCCTTCATTTTTCTTATTTGTATCTCAAAGTTTGTAACTTTAGGCTTTTTAATTATGTATTTGCAAATTAATATTGTATGACAATTGGATGGAGTGCAACGATAATTCTCTTGCAATTTTTAAATTTTTGCTGTCCCTATTAGCATTTCATTGAACCTAAGCAATTCAGGTTTTAAATAATTTTTTTTACCAGATCATGAAATTGACACGGGATTTGCTGTTTTCTTTGATTAGCCACATCGACAGGCAATGACAGATGAATTTTTTGGTGGAAACCTTTCTGCAGAGTCTGCCTGCACTGATGTTTATTCGACTGATGTTTTTTCGTTTTATAACTTGATATCCTCATGTTAATTTCTGAACAGAAAAGTTCTATCGGTCGCTTTTGTTTTCTCTATTTATAAAATTTGATATCATTTTTATAATTGTGTTGTGAACTATTCAATCTGTCTGCATAAGTGCAGCATAATTTTCCTAATCACATCTTCCATCGTATGGATTGCAAAAACCAATAATTTTCATGGCCTTTGTGAACTTCTATGCAGGTTCCAGTTGAACAAAAGTTACCTTCCTTATATTTGTTGGACAGCATTGTCAAGAACATTGGCCGTGAATATATTAGATACTTCTCAACTCACCTGCCTGAGGTGATTTGGTCAATTGCACATTTCCCTTCATTTTTATGACCTAAAGAACTTTACCCCCTTTCTTGCTGTACTTACTATGTTTTGTTTTTCCTGTTAAGGTCTTTTGTGAGGCTTACAAGGAAGCTCCGCCTGATATGCATACGTCAATGCAGCACCTGTTTCGGACTTGGTCCAGTGTTTTCTCTTCTTCTGTCCTTCGGGTGATCGAGGTTGAGTTGCAATTTCCTTCATCACTAAAGCAACAATCATCAGGCTTGACCAATGCAGTGGCTTCTCAATCTTCTCGACCATTGCATGGCATACATGTTAACCCAAAATATTTAGAAGGAAGAGGCCAAATTGACAGTGAATCAGCCAGTAGTGTAAGTTTAATTGGATTATGCTGTTCCTTGTCAAATTGTTAGGCAGATTAGTGCATTTATCTACTATATGAGGCTTAGTTTCATTTGAATCTTCGCAGAATCTAAAAAACGGCATTTACAAGATATATGCTCAAAAGCCTACTGTAGGATATGATGACTACGAATCAGATCAGGGAGAGGGTGCTTTGCCTAGCATTGCTGCGCGGAGATTGAATTCTAGTGGATATGGTGGTCGTGCATCACTCCCTCTTGGGTCCGAAAAATCACTTTCTTCTGTAGGTGGTCCCGCCAGGTATACTTCACCATCAACTGATGAATTGGCAATGTCTGAATCTTCCAGCAGAATTGTTAAAAGTGCATATTCTGATTTTGCATGCAATTGCGGGACTTTGCAGGGTGAGTAGGGGTAATGGAGAGACTGTTGACTGGAAGAGAAGGAATGAAGCTGAGAAAATTGATGCCTTCAACCAAGGTAATGGTCATAAACGTGACAGAACAAGGGCTTTGATTGATGCTTATGGCCAGGACAATGGACAGAGAACCATTGATGAGCATCCTCATAAATTTGGTTCTCGAGTGATGGATGGCATGGATGGTAAGATGGTTGCAAGGCCATGGCAGCATACTGAAGAAGAAGAGTTTGATTGGGAAGACATGAACCCCGCTATAGGTACTGATATGCTTTCTTCTAGGAGCTTAAGAGTAAGGTGTGGAGTAGATCCCCTTGGTGCAGGGCCTTCAATTCTTGGTTTGAGGAGGAGCTGGCCTGGTGATACTCGTATGTCTTCTGCTGATGATTCTTCAAAAAATGCTGAGGATGTAGCTCCATCGTTGGATGTATGCTTCTCTTGTTCAGATTGTTTCTGTTTATTTGGCTTTATTGTATTAATGCTGACATTTCAGATGATTAATATGTGTCCTGGGCAAATAATTATTTGCATTGTTGCAGAGTAGTGCTCACATAGCATCTGTGCTGTTTGGTACTGTACTACCATTCTTTCGCTTGTCTGATCTTGGATTTCATTGAAGTTGGATTGGGGTTTGCTAGTTATATCATATATGTCATACTTTCCATGTGCATGCTTCCTCAATCATAAATTCCCAACTTGTGCTTTTTCCGGTGTAGTGTGGTTCTTTGAGTGTCTGATACTCTTTGATCCTGAATATGACATGGGAATTGTGAGCCCTAGTTCATTGCTATTGAAGTTTAGAACAATGTATGAGCTTATTAGTCTTAATGCTATCTTGCAATTTCCGAAAAACTTCAATTTTCGTTTTCTTTGTTAAGCAGGCTGTTCATGGATCTTTATCTAAACATGGTCTTCTACAAGAGTTTGTTCGCAAGCCTGATCCCGTCAATCCTCAAGGAGCCTGGAAAATGTCAGAAAGGATTGCATCAGCAACATTCCCAGGAAGTAGTGCTTCTTCCTCTGCTAGTGTCAGATTGCCCCTACATGTCAATCGTCCTCCTGATGCTGATGCACAGGTTGGGGGTTTTTCATTGCGATCTGATTCTTTGAACAGTGGTGCTTTACCTGTTCATCAACAAGTGCCATCAGGTTTGCGGCCTCCTGTGAATTTTCGTAACCCTCAAGTACCACCTTCTGGTTCTAATTATCCACCGCAGACACTAAACAGTAAAGTCATGAATCAAGGTCCACAGCAGTTTAATAGTGGTGGAATCAAGATTCCAGGTACAGCAAATGCACCACCTCATCTACCGACTCCATTGGCTGGGCGGGTTCAACCACCAGTCCCTTTGCAGCAGCAGTTTCTTCGTCCTCAAGAACCTTGGCAAGGTCGTTCTTTGCCTCCACGTCCATCTCAAACTGTGAGTCAACCCTTATCTCAGGGTTATTTCACTCCAGCTTATGGGCTTTCACCCGGTAACCCAATGATGAATCCTATTCCTCCTGCTCATCCATCTAATCATTCCCAAAATATTTCCAGTAGCTCATTCCAACAAGGAATGATGCTGCCTTACCCTTCTGGTCCTCCACCTGTGCATCCACATATTGTACCCTTTCCTCAGACTTCTATGCCTACTTCCAACCCTTCATTCGGAATTGCCAACTCAGGATTCATCAATTCTCTGGTCGCCCAAGGTGTAATCTCACTGACTAACCAGCCACCTGTGCAGGTACTTTTTTTTACACTTTAATTGAGAGGCCTGTGTAGTGGTACTTTTTATGCTTGTATATGCTTTTTCCGAAATTAGAAGTTGTGTTTTTTTAGGATTCCGTTGGAGTTGAATTTAACCTAGACCTTCTGAAAGTGAGACATGAGTCTGCAATAAGGGGTCTATATGCTGATCTACCAAGGCAATGCACTACATGTGCCCTCCGGTTTAAGACACAAGAGGAGCACAGCAAACATATGGATTGGCATGTTACTAAGAACCGGATATCCAAAAACCGTAAACAGAATCCTTCCCGCAAATGGTTTGTAAGTACGACTATGTGGCTCAGTGGTGCAGAGGCATTGGGAACTGATGCAGCTCCCAATTTTTTCTTACCAACTGATAGTGCTGAAGAAAAACAGGATGAGGAGGAGTTGGCTGTGCCTGCAGATGATGATCAGAAAACATGTGCGTTGTGTGGAGAACCTTTCGAAGATTTCTATAGCGATGAGACTGATGAGTGGATGTATAAAGGAGCTGTATATCTGAATGCACCTGGTCGATCTACAGCTGGAATGTATATATCCCAGGTAGGACCTATAATTCATGCCAAATGTAGGTCCGAGTCTGGCGATGTTCCTACCTAAGATTTTGGTCAGGTATTGTCTTCTATGACTATCTTTGGCTTCATTTCCTAGTAAAAAAAAGGATCTAATCTTCCCTTTGGAAAGATGATTGATTGATGGACGCTTGCAATTAGAAAAGGAAATGTATGCATGCATATTGGCATTAGGTAGCCTGTTTAATTTTGCTTTTTTTCTTTCAATTTCCTTTTTTCATACATTCAAAACCCCAATTACTGCTCTACTAATTCTTATGCCTGGGAACGATGACATTAATTTGATATTGAGCTCTCAATTGACTAGTCATTTCTATATGCATCTGAAACATGGAGAAATGGGTTTCGGATGTGCTACACTTTTGAGCTAAAATTTAACATAATTCAGTTTCCTCATGACCTAGCTGGAGAGTTGGAGTTATATTTGATTCTTGGATAGTTGGAG
This sequence comes from Rheum nobile, assembly GCA_027886185.1. Taxonomy (NCBI): domain Eukaryota; kingdom Viridiplantae; phylum Streptophyta; class Magnoliopsida; order Caryophyllales; family Polygonaceae; genus Rheum; species Rheum nobile. The sequence goes on along the minus strand of WOAB01000025.1, from coordinate 1,105,792 downwards.
TTATATTTGATTGTTGGATAGCTGATGTATGTGTTATGTATTATCTAACCATCAGTTTCCTCATTCGCATGTGCAGGCGGCTTATGTTGTTAGTCAGAGAAAACAGATGAGGACTTAGCTTGATGACAAAGTTACTATGTTACCTGTAGCATTAGGTTACATGTCAGTGGTAGGATTTATATTTATTTAATCATCAGTCCTGGAGATTTGAGGTATGCTGGCAACCTGCCAGAGAATCATGTACATGTATATTTAGTTGGCTGTTACCATCCACATTACCTTGCAGCTGAAGATCATACTAAGAAATTTTTCCCCATAGATTCTCAAAGCGCTGGTTTCTTTTCCAAAACTCTCCCCCCTAACCCCTGATTCTGATTAACCCTTTGCAATTTGCATTATATTTCAAGGATAATCAGACCTGAGATGCAAATTTTTCATTTCTTGTGAAAGGATATATTGTTTTGAGAGCTTTGCTCCAAAAACTATCATTTGTTTTTAGCACTGCAGGGATGATGCTGAGAGCGGGATTGATAAACGTCAAGGCAAGCTTACGCTGAACATCTACTTCGCTGTCATCAGGTGCCGCCTAACACCTCTGTTGAAGCATCCTTAACCTTTTTTAGTTCCTTCTCTTTCTGGTGTAATGAGAATTCCTGTAATTTCTCTTATTTTTTCCTGGTATTGCCATCCTTTATTTGAATGTATACAGTTTAGTTAGGACTTTAGATCTGAAATTTCTTAGGGACTGAGCTCAATCTGTGTGTGTTTCTAAATTCGGTTATCTTCTTATTACTCGTGAACGAGCTTATTGAACTATGCTAGCATACGATACAATCCATGGTTAGTCCGGTACACCATCTTACATTCTAGCATATCACATCCCAATACAATTCCTCACAATGACCCCCTTCTTCACTGCACTCAACTTTGAGCTTTAGTTCTTTCCCACTTGGGTCCTACACAAACTCATTCTCAGTCTCACCTAAAGCAGACTACCCTTAAACGACTTAGGATCTTGATGAGCTTGACATGTGAGAGGAGCTCGACTTCTTTGTACCTTTCTTGCTCTTCTGCTTCTTCTGGAGGTTCGTGGGCGGGAAGCTGTTGTACGCATCGGATGTTTGCTGCCGCCCGAATGACCGCTCAAAACCTGCTACATGGTAAAATTACCATGATAGATCGGAAAATACAGTGGTGGGATCACAATTAGTACGACCTTAGGAAACTTGTGATGATCTTATGAATTTTGCTTGCCATGATTCAACAGATGCCATTTTCATACAAGTATGACACCCAATTAAAATGAGATTTGAACCCAAAAGTAGATTAAACCACACATTTTGAGTGAACCGGACACCATAATTTCCTAACAGGTGCTTGAATTTATATGATAAATGAAGTACCATGAATCAATGTTGATATTTAGGAACTGAGAGGGACCAATATACACAAACCCCACCATCAATATCTTCTCAATCAATACAAAGTACACCGTGGAATTGGGGACAATTAACCCAAGAATCAAATAAATTTGGCCTTCACACCAACAGTTGCACCTAGGCCTCCCGTGACAAATAGGCCAACATTTTTTCCTCCTCTAGGAGGTAAGGAATCTAGGCTTATTGTTTTATATACCAAATTACAGCATATCCTAAATCAAGGGCTCTCTCCCAAAAGCGACAAAAAAAAAAAGGATCAATCCAAACGGAAATAATTGAACACTAGGATCCAATACTTGATAAATAACTAATGCACAAGTTGAAATATATCCAACGCCCGTGATTTTTATGCCATATCTTATAAAACTTATACGGATTTTTTTTATGCCATATCTTATTATAACGGAAACGAGGTATCGAACTCGTGACCTCACAAGTTAAACTATAAAGACTGTACAAATGATTTGATTTGACGAGTTTTATAAGAGGCAAAAATACCTGTACCAGGATCTCTGTAGGAGCCACCGATGCTACCAACTGATGACATAGAAAAACTAGAACTGCTTTTGAATTCATTCATCTGTTTGTTAGATTCACCAAAACAGAAAGCTTAGTTATTATTGATCCAATTCAAGAACAATACAATCAAATGATACTTGGGGGCAAAATAGGAATTTAGAGCGGTGGTAACATTTTTACCCAGCTAGGTGCAGTTCCATCTGGGCCGTCCAAACCAATGTGTGCCACGTGTTTTACATCGGTTGGATACCCAATTTCCATCTCTCTCTCCTTGACCACTGCAAGAGAAAGATCATATCAAAACCAAACAAATCAAGAATGAAGAATCAAGATCATAGGTGAATGAATGTGGATTTTTACCAAAGAGTCGGGAAATGAATTTGAAGCCTCTGTAGATCCCCTTTATTTTGGATGTCATACCTTCTTCTTTCTTTGCAGAATGGCTACAATATTTGCAATTAAAATCATCAAAAGATATGAATGTACTTTCGTTAGCACAACTTCCTTGTCAAAGTAGAGTAGTATTGAATCCTGAAAAGCCCACAAATTAAACATGAATAGAGAGAAAGATTACACTTTGACCAGGTTGGGAAAGAGTTGAAACCCCAAAAGGGAGGAATAGAATTTTCTTTTGGTAGTTATTCTTTACCACTTGATGTGACTCCTCTGCTATGTTGGTGCTCGTGCTTGCGCAATGCCCAATGGAACCACTTACAATGTAGTAAATGATAGGGATTTCAAGGGTAGGAGCAAAGCCCGGAATTGTGAGAAAGAAAATGGTAGAGATTTCGATTGGTTTTGGGGAGTAATTTTGGGGTGTGTATTGTGTGTTTTCACCAAAAAAGAGTGTTTTGTGTTTAGCAGGTGGAGATATAGAGAGAGCGTGAAGAAGCTAGAATAAACCCCGCAAACACGGGTACACGTGTACTCACGAGATGGAACACTATCTTGTATGTTTTGTTGATTTTTTGAAGGCTATATTTTTGTATAACTTAACTTTTTTAGCCCAAATATTCAAAGTTTGGGCCAGCCCAAATATTCAAAGTTTGGGCTTAGTCCAGTTCAACACTTGCGTTTTATTGTGTGGTAAATTTGCCAGCTATATGCAAGGCAGGAGATTTTTGGCCGTTAATAACTAAATTTAACTTCTCCCATTTTTATAAAAACCCATTCTTAGACTCCCACGTCGCAGTTGTGGAGAATAGTAAGCGATGCCCTCTAGATTTTCTATTTTTTTCTCAAATTGATTGATTGGTTTTAAAGACATAATTTGTTTTTTTGGGGGTCAAATTCTTGCATCTACACAATTACAAGAATTAAGGCACCCCAAACATCCCAACTTTCACCATTTTCCTCAACTTTTCTTCTTCTTCTTCTTCTTCTTCTTCCTTTACACTTTTAGCCTATGTTTCTCTTCTATCTCTAGCGAAGAGAAACACAAACAACCTCCTTTAAAGTTCCAATCCTTTATCCTCTCAACAACACAATCCCAACCCTTTATTGTACGTATAAACAAGTTATCCAAAACCATACACAAAATAATTACAAATCCATATCCATTTTGAAAGTGCTAGGTAGGGTAGAAACGGATAAAGGTAAGTATATATAATAAGGTTGATTGAAGAGTAATAAAGATGAACGACTTATTCTCGAGCTCGTTTAAGCAATACTCGGACGCGAATGGGAGAGACATGGAGAGCGGGGGCGGGCCAGGGACGGAGGGGATGAACCTGGACAAGTTCTTCGAGGACGTGGAGAGCGTGAAGGAGGAGATGAAGGCGGTGGAGAAGATGTACAAGCAGCTGCAAGAGCTGAACGAGGAGACCAAGGTGGTCCACAACGCTAAGACCATGAAGGATGTCCGCGGGCGCATGGACAAGGGCGTGGAGCAGGTCCTCAAGAGGGCCAAGCTCATCAAGACCAAGCTCGAGGCCCTCGAGCGCTCCAACGCCGCCAGCCGCAGCTTGCCCGGCTGCGGCCCTGGCTCCTCCACCGACCGCACCCGATCCGGCGTCGTCAGTGGCTTGGGCAAGAAGCTCAAGGACTTGATGGATGATTTCCAACGCCTTAGGGCCAAGATGCAACAGGAGTACAAGGAGACCATTGAGCGTAGATATTTTACTATAACAGGTACGGCGCGCACCTCACTCTACAATTAATTAATATTGTCTTTTAGTAATCATGCATGCATGTCCAATCTTATAAACTATAAAAAATATGTTTTACGTGGTTTTAGCGCTCTAGAGAAGAAATTAAAATATGATGAACTAGTTTCACGTGTGGAACAACAGGCGAGAAGGCAGATGACACTACAATAGAGAACCTAATCGCGAGCGGGGAGAGCGAGAACTTCATGCAGAAGGCAATCCAGGAGCAAGGGAGAGGGCAAATCATGGACACCATCTCGGAGTTGCAAGAGAGGCATGACGCGGTGAAGGAGATAGAGAAGAATCTGATAGAGTTGCACCAGGTGTTCCTGGACATGGCGGCGCTGGTGGAGTCACAGGGGCAACAGCTGAACAACATCGAGAGCCAGGTGGCGCATGCCAGCTCCTTCGTCCGCAGGGGAACCGACGAGCTCCAGACGGCTCGGGTGCTCCAAAAGAACTCGCGCAAGTGGACTTGCATTGCCATCATCCTCGCCACCATCCTCATTATCGCCATCCTCCTACCCATCCTCAACCTCATCTCGCCTAAATTGTTCCATGAGAAGTAGTGGGTTATAATTCATCAACAACACATGCACCTGATTGTGTTTCATTCCAACGTATGAAGAGAAGGCCAAAATTGAGTTTTATTTTTCTGTACGGCCTTTGATACCTTTCAATATGTTAAAGATCTATCTGAATGTTTGCATTAACTTAAGTTGTATATACAAGTTGCTACTGCAATACCTGTTCCACCCAATATTTTTATTAAAACTGTATTTTTATATAATTATAGTATCATTTATAGTGTATATTTATTTGAACTGTATTATACTACTCTTAAATTTTCTATATACTATAATATTGATAATTCATATTTGTTACAAACTCACAATATTATTAGTTTAGTATAAAAGAAGAAAACTTGAACAATATTGCTTACGCATGTTATATTAAAAATCTAGCATTTAAAAGCAAAACGATATGTTAAAGCGACATATTTAGAACATATAACATCAATATTTAATATTAATATATATAAAAAATATACAAAATAAGGGTAAAATATTTAATAAAAAATATGGGCAAGCTTTGTTTTTAAAAAAATAATTTTCTTAATAAAAATTGTGTTTCATCAATTCAGTGTAAATAATATATCAATTTAATATAATAATATATTATCAAAAAATAATTTTTATTAATGTAAATAATCTGAAAAAGTATCAAATCCATTAAAAATTCCAATGTTTATATAAGTCTTTAGTTATCTTTGTTGAACAATGAGCTATGTGAAGGCTGAAGTTGACTAATTTACTCATTGCTTAAAGGATTGTTGTTCAAGAAAATGTAAATACTTTAAGAACAAATTATATAATAAATAATAGAAATTTCTTTCTCAACAAGTAAATAATACTTAAATTGAAAACTTTGATTTGATCTTTGTAGCAAAAATAATGCCTCAAACACTATAAAAATCTTGTTCAATTTTTTTTAATATTGGATAAAAAACAATGACTAAAGTAAAAGACAGAAGAAAAAACTACAATGTTACATGTAATAAAAACTTAGATAGATTATGCTGAATTGATAAATTATATATAATGTATAACTTTTTGATTAATCAAAACATTAGGAGGCTAAAATACTAAAAAATTTACGGTATGAGAAATAATAAATATGATAAATGATCATTTGAAAAACAAATATTAAAATGATAATAAATTTATACCTAAATTATTTATAAAATATAATTATTAACTTAAAATTTAAATATATATATTTTTTAAATAAAAGTTTAGGAAAATAGATGCAAAAGAAGAAAAAATATCGATTGTAAATCTCTTATGATCGAAATGTTTGAAATTATATAGAGGAAATCGAAAGGGAGATTTTCAGAATACAAAAATTTAATATATTTTGATTATGGATTCCTAACATCATAAAATCTTAAAGGATATACGACTAATCTATCAGAGTATAAACTTTATTTCTGAAATAGCTTTTAAACGACATAGTTGAAGTACATTGTTAGCAAATAAAAAATAAATTTGTTATGAATGTATTGTATAATTTTTGGTACTTTTTTATTTTCTAACCAACTAAAATTTTATTTTATTTCATGATTAAAAATTAGGTTGTTGTTATAATAAAAGAATACCTTTAAATTTGTAAATCAATTTAATAAACTACTTATATTTTCTAAAAACTCAGCTTAGTTTAAAAATGATTTTACAGTTGTTTCACTTTTTTTTTGAAAGGAAATACGATATTTTATTAGATCAAGTCTAGTACAACAAGGTCCAATATGCCTTGTGGAAAATTGGAAAGATAAACAACATCAGAATCAAGACTAGCACATAGCCTAGCCGCGATATGTGCAACATAATTACCAGAACGCCTAACAAAAGATAAAGACGTTACATGACAAGAAGGCCCAAGGAATATAATATCATGGACTACCGAATCCACATAATCAGAGCTACGCCTTTGCTAATTGAGCAATGAAATCAGATGTCGGAAATCCGATTCAACAAGCAGATCCTTGAAACCCATACGTGTAGCCACTTGTAAGCCACATCTGCAGGCCATCGCCTCAGCCAATGCCGCATTGCCAGTCCCTGCACACCGCTTGCCTGCAACCAAAACCACCGCACTTACAACGTTTATGGACACCAGTCCAACACCAAAGTCGTCGTCAGATATCGCAACATCAATGTTCAACTATAAGAACCATGCGACGTCCATCCTGCAAAAGATGTACTCAGAACACCATTCGTCCCCATAACCGTCCCAATCTTGCCACCCACTAAACCAGGCGTCCCAAGAGCATGTTGATACCGGTCAAAGTCAACAACAAGCTTACAAAACCCTGTGCGAACCACATCAACCTTCAAAAATCCCGGCTCAAACAGAGTGTTATTCCGACAGGTCCACGCAACCCAAGCATGTAGAAAGAACTCCCTAACCCCTGCGGATCCGTGATAGTCATTCAAGTCTAAGACGAATTGATGTTGTGGGAGTCAGATTTCACTCGCGTGGATAAGCCTACGCGTAAGCCCTCACGCCCACCAGAATTCGGTTATGGAGAAGATTGGTGTCAGTCCATCAACCGACAGGCGACACTTGGCGGCACGGTAGTGGACGACAATGCCTATATATACCCTTGAATTCCACAAATGACAGAGAGGGGGAGAAAAAGGGCAACTGGCCATGAAGGGAGAGAGCTCTCAGCAGCTCCATGGGAAAACTTCGGAAGAGAGGGGCCGCAATTTGGAAGGAGAGAGACGAAGCTCTCTGAACTTCGATGGCGAGAGCGAGATTCCGGTGAGAGCCGCAGACACCTCGCATCCTCCGGTGGTAATGGTGAGCATCGCCGTCGGAACGTATCCCGGATCTCACCCTTCTTCTGCCTAGCCCGCCTTCTCCGGTCTAATCCGTCATCATCTCCGGCCTGAGCTTGAATAGGCTACAATGAAGCTCCGATCCCCGCAAGGGAGGATCTCACTCTCACGCTCCATCGTTTCTCATGCCATCTGCGATTCGACTATTAGCCATCAAGTATATTGCTAGCAACACTTATACTTGCAGGATTAAGTAGTTAATTAGCAAGACTATAGAATTGTGTGGTTAAAGGAGCTAGATCTGGAGAATGCAATGGTCAAAGGTCGGTATCAACTCCAATTAATTAGCCAGAAATAAAGGAACGAGGCTAAGCCAATACTAGGCTATAATTAATTAGAGTTGCTACGCGTACAAAATAGCTCTTGATAATCAACAGACCCAGGGTCTTAGGCTTGGACCATATTACTGCAACTTGGCATCGCCGACCTAGCTTGGATTATAGCTGCATCTAGACGGGTCGCGGGAGGCTAGCGATTTCAGTATTTTGCTTGATACATGGGGTGATTACACAGCTCTTGAGATCATTCTATACGTGCTCGATGTCTTGTTTGAATACTAGAAAGTATACGTTGGCTCGTTGCTATGCCTTTGGTGGAATAATTACCACTGAAAAGCCCAATGCCCGACTAATGAAATATAGAATGAGTATACTCGGTCAAGGTAATTTGACGAGTTAGTAAATCTCTCAACTATAGCTTTTCTACATATATATACATGCTCTTCGCATAGAAAACTGACTTGAGCGTCGGAGAGCCCGCCCCGGGGAAAGCCATCTCCGGGGTGTTTTCAGGTGAATCTCGCGTAGGAGAAGGTTGCTGAAGATCGAGAACAACTACATGTAATCTAGAGAGGTGTGAAGGAATAATATCAACATCAGAACTGAACCGGAGAGTCGGAGGTCCCGCCCTACGCGAAGCAAGTGACCAGGAAGTTGCTGAGGACGTCCCCCAAACAAACAAATCCTCAACAAATCCGAGTCGAAGATGTGTTGACCCTCGACGTCTTCACGAACGGTTGAATCGGGTTTCAACACTGGCGTCGACCGTGGGGATGTCCTCACGCACTAGAAACGCTCTTGCCATGACAAAACACCCGCTCTACAAAGAACCTCCGGCAACCAAGCTCCACTACACTCCACCTCGGTTTCGGTTAGCCTTCGCTCCTCTCTACTTACACTTCGCGTAGCTCTCACTACTTTACCTTTGTCTTTGCATAGGCTTTACGACATCTTACAACGGCTGGGGCTCGTACGTCCCTCAAAGCCGACGTGATCTACAACATCTCTCTGCTTACCACCACTCAGGCCTTTTACAAAGAGGCAAGAAGAAAAGCAATGTGAGGCCGAAAAGAAAGAGATACTGCACTTTAGAGTGAATGAAGCAACATCATAAGAAAAACTAGCAAGGCATCCTCCGCGAAGGCCTCCCCGGCCTTTGCCCTTGGCTTCCCCGGCCTTTGCCCTTGGCTTCCCCGTTCTTCGCTTGGCCTTTTCTGGCCTTCGCGAAGAACTCACGACATGTGCTCGACGCTCCCCAGCTTGAGCCTATTGTCTTCACGAAGACACCCCTTTAAGAAGGTCCCTCCTTCGCGAAGGTCTCCCCTTCGCAAAGGCCTTCGCTTCATAGCCTTCACAAAGGCTTCCCTCCACGCATGGCTTCCCAGCCACACGCCCTCCACGGGCTTAAAGAAAGAAAATTACAAAGGCAATACGATAAAAGCAATACATAATAACAAAGTACACAAAGCAAAACACCCTAGAACAACACATTCACGAATCATTAAGCAATACATGACCCAAAATGCCAAAGAGCGAGCAAGTGCGAGTTGAAAGCAAGTATGCGCAAATACAAGCGAGTTTGAGCAAGTGAAAGCAACACCAAACGGTACTGGCCCAATGAGGCGGCTAGTATGCGTAGCAATACCAAACGGTACTGGCCCAATGAGGCGGCCAGTATGCATAGCAACACCAAACGGTACTGGCCCAATGAGGCGGCCAGTACGCGTAGCAACACCAAACGGTACTGGCCCAATGAGGCGGCCAGTACGCGTGGCAATACCAAACGGTACTGGCCCCATGAGGCGGCCAGTACGCGTAGCAACACCAAACGGTACTGGCCCAATGAGGCGGCCAGTACGCGTAGCAACACCAAACGGTACTGGCCCAATGAGGCGGCCAGTATGCGTAGCAACACCAAACGCTACTCGCCCAATAAGGCGGCCAGTACGCGTAGCAACACCAAACGGTACTGGCCCAATGAGGCAGCCAATACGCGTAGCAATACCAAACGGTACTGGCCCGATGAGGCGGCCAGTATGCGTGGCAATACCAAACGGTACTGGCCCAATGAGGCGGCCAGTATGCGTAGCAACACCAAACGGTACTGGCCCAATGAGGCGGCCAGTACGCGTAGCAACACCAAACGGTACTCGCCCAATGAGGCGGCCAGTACGGGTAGCAACAACAAACGGTACTGGCCCAATGAGGCGGCCAATACGCGTAGCAACACCAAACGGTACTGGCCCAATGAGGCGGCCAGTGCGCGTAGCAACACCAAACGGTACTGGCCCAATGAGGCAGCCAGTACGGGTGGCAATACCAAACGGTACTGGCCCGATGAGGCGGCCAGTACGCATAGCAACACCAAACGGTACTGTCCCGATGAGGCGGCCAGTACGCGTAGCAACACCAAACGGTACTGGCCCGATGAGGCGGCCAGTACGCGTAGCAACAACAAACGGTACTGGCCCAATGAGGCGGCCAGTATGCGTGGCAATACCAAACGGTACTGGCCCGACAAGGCCGCCAGCACGCGTAACAATACCAGACGGTACTGGGCCTGACAAGCATTGGCCAGTGCGCGTAGCAACACCAGCAAGTATGCGCGAGTTAAAGCAATTGTTAAGAGCAAGCATCAAAAGCAATACCCAAAGGCAATACGCGTGTAAAACAAATAACCATTGAGCACTATTACATAAGTAAATCATGAAAGCAACACCCTTGAGAAGCAACAGGCATGAGAAAAAACAATACAGGTGAAACAAGCAATTCGTACTCGAAAAAAACTCAACACGTTAAGAGGGCAACTATCACCTGCAAGAACCTAAGTGGCGATGAGGCACGCCTTCGCGAGGATACAGCAAGGGGCAATTTACAAGCAGAAACGTTGGAAATAAAGAGACACGCGAAAGAAGTCGTATGTTCGTACATTCTACTTGTTGCTCTCCAAAAAACGAGTTGTAGATACATTGTTTTGCCCAATGCAAAGCTTCATTGCACTTACCATTATGCGTGTCTGAAACATACAAGATGGCTCCAAGGGCAAGCACCATAACGGATACTAAAAACAACGAGCTAACCCCCCTGACAACCCCTTCTGCAATCCCTCCTCCAGTTCGCAAACGGGTAGGAGGGATGGGGGGGGGGGAGAGAAGGGGGTTGTACGCGAACAAAGTCAAAAACGCGCGGTCTGCCCGAGTAATTGTCATGATGACTAAGCCAAAGTTGATTAAGACACGTCCAAAAACCGCGCACACGGCATAGTCAGCCTCGCGAGTGAATTACTCGAAGAGTTACATGCACACAATTTATATGCTAAATACAGCTGGCAACACACGCAAAACCTCGCGAACAACGTCAGAAGGCTTGCCGCGATGAAGTTAGGATAATGGTGCAACGACCGTGACCCTTCTTCGGGAAAAGCAAGTATGGACCCCATGGGGAAGGGATAAATGTCTATCGTCCCCTCCAAGTTCTCAAAAGTAAAGATGAGTTCATCTCCGTCGTCTCCCCGGAAAAGCGGTGCTGCCAGAAAAGGGCATTCGCCTCACCCGTCTCTTAAGTATCCATATTCTAAGGGTCTGCCGCGTCACGCGAAGAGGAAGACGATGATGAAGTCTCTTCGCGAAATGAAGCCTTGTTTGATGGTGAGAGCGGGGGCTCCTTAGGGAGGCCCTCCCTACTACAGCAAGAGGCACGATAGTGCCTAGCCTCGTAATGGTTCTCTGGAAGAACGAGATGTTTTCTAGGGCGACTCTCTAGCGAAGGTGACCGACCTCGTCCCAAGTAGGTCTCCGGCGAAGGCAGTTGAATATGCTCGCTAGAGAGCACTACTCTGATCTTGAAGTTCATGTTCCATTCGCGAACTACAAGATTGAGACGATGAGGTTTCAACCCATCATAACAAGCCTTCACAACTCTAGAGCTGAATAACGAACGAGATGTAAATTAAAACAAAGACGATGCATGAAACAAACAAAAACAAAGCAATTAGTGAACACGGCATGTGAAATGCAAGTCTTACAAAAAGTGCGCGAGTATGAAAAACATTACACAAAAGCAATACGAAAAGACAATGTGAGAGAGCACGCACAAACGTAATGTAAGAGGATAATACAAGGAAAACAGTATGAGAAAACAAGTTGAACAACAACGCGAGAAATCTAATGAAGTCGCCTTCACGAAGGCCTTACTGACCCTTGTGTGGTACTCATAACCATACTCGTGGCTTCCCGGCTCATGCCTATGTCCCTTCACGAAGGCAATGCTTCACGTAATCTATTCTTCATGAAGACCCATAATTCACGAAAGCCCGTCCTTCACAAGAGCTCCCCTTCACAAAGGTTTCCCCTCGCTCATGCACCCTCCATGAATTTAGAGAAAGCGAGTAAAAAGGAAATACAAGAAAGACAAATGTATAAGTAACACGAGAAAACAAACAAACAGAGTGAAAAAGCAAGCTGAGCAACACGAGCAAGCTAGTGAAATCACTCCATCCCATATACCCTCTATGGGATTGCTCTCTCCGACGCTTGGCGGGTCCTTTGTGTACAAACGCATCCCCCTTCACGAGTCTCTTTTCTATGACGCACATGCATGTACTTCTCTACGCACAAGTATGTATGCCCTCAATGGGAAACTCGCATTTTCCTTCAGATACAAGGATCATGCTTACACTATTAACAAGAAAGTGATAGAGCAGGAATAAAACAAATATGAGTAAACAATTAAAAGCAGAGTACAAAGTGCACCGAGAAGCGACTTAACTAGAGTGGAGCCATGCTCCCCTAAGAACTATGTCTCGGGGCTTCGCACCCCACTCGACGAGTTCCCTCGCGAACTCTGAAAGCAATGTCTTGGGGCTTGACGCCCACTCGACGAGTTCCCTCGCGAACTCTAAAAGCAATGTCTCGGGGCTTCGTACCCCACTCGACGAGTTCCCTCGCGAACTCAAAAGTGCAATATCTCGAGGCTCTGCGCCACTCTACCAGTTCACTCACAAGCTTACGCTTTAAACTGTGCTCCATCCAACCATAGAGATGGTTCAAAGATCAATACGAAATGAGAAGTGATACAGAAAATGAGCAAATTAAGGAAGGACCTAACCAAGAGACAATGATTAGCTTAGTCATTCCTCGAAAAGAAAGATAAAAGAGGAGACAACCCACAAGCAATGTCCCATGGAGCACCCGAGCAAGTGCAAGCTCTTGCGAGGCCGCCAGTGAGGGGCACCAGGTCCTCGCGCAGCTAAGATCGACACGACTCTTGAGAGTAGCAACGATGAACAGAGACCCATTAGTAGGAACCGAAGGGGAAATGTCTTCACCACAAGGAGCGCCCAATGACAGTACGCGAGAACTATTGATAAACGACGAAGAATGGGAGCAATTCCGCCTATTCCGAAAATGGCAAAAGGTTAGCCAGGAGCTCCCCATGCCAGAAGCAACACTACCGCAACGTCAAACAGCGCGACCCCACCCAGAACCGTACATCCCGCTAGATCCTCGCAAAGGGTACGAGGAGCGTTACCAAGGAAACCTACGCGCAGAGAGCCCTGAAAAGGCTCTGGATGCTCCCATGAACCAAGCCTTTGCTCATGCTTCGCGAAGAGCTTGGGGGGCTGGCTGTGGGAGTCGGATTTCACTCGCGTGGATAAGCCTACGCGTAAGCCCTCACGCCCACCAGAATTCGGTTATGGAGAAGATTGGTGTCAGTCCATCAATCGGCAGGCGACACTTGGCGGCATGGTAGTGGACGACAATGCCTATATATACCCTTGAATTCCACAAATGACAGGGAGGGGGAGAAAAAGGGTAACTGGCCATGAAGGGAGAGAGCTCTCAACAGCTCCATGGGAAAACTTCGGAAGAGAGGGGCCGTAATTTGGAAGGAGAGAGACGAATCTCTCTGAACTTCGATGGCAAGAGAGAGATTCCGGCGAGAGCCGCAGACACCTCGCATCCTCCGGCGGTAATGGTGAGCATCGCCGTCAGAACGTATCCCGGATCTCACCCTTCTTCTGCCTAGCCCGCCTTCTCCGGTCTAATCCATCATCATCTCCGGCCTGAGCTTGAATAGGCTACAATGAAGCTCCGATCCCTGCAAGGGATGATCTCACTCTCACGCTCCATCGTTTCTCATGCCATCTGCGATTCGACTATTAGCCATCAAGTATATTGCTAGCAACACTTATACTTGCAGGATTAAGTAGTTAATTAGCAAGACTATAGAATTGTGTGGTTAAAGGAGCTAGATCTGGAGAATGCAATGGTCAAAGGTCGGTATCAACTCCAATTAATTAGCCAGAAATAGAGGAACGAGGCTAAGCCAATACTAGGCTATAATTAATTAGAGTTGCTACGCGTACAAAATAGCTCTTGATAATCAATAGACCCAGGGTCTTAGTCTTGGACCATATTACTGCAACTTGGCATCGTCGACCTAGCTCGGATTATAGCTGCATCTAGGCGGGTCGCGGGAGGCTAGCGATTTCAGTATTTTTCTTGATACATGGGGTGATTACACAGCTCTTGAGATCATTCTATACGTGCTCGATGTCTTGTTTGAATACTAGAAAGTATATGTTGGCTCGTTGCTATGCCTTTGGTGGAATAATTACCACTGAAAAGCCCAATGGCCGACTAATGAAATATAGAGTGAGTATACTCGGTCAAGGTAATTCGACGGGTTAGTAAATCTCTCAACTATAGCTTTTCTACATATATATACATGATCTTCGCATAGAAAACTGACTTGAGCGTCGGAGAGCCCGCCCCGGGGAAAGCCATCTCCGGGGTGTTTTCAGGTGAATCTCGCGTAGGAGAAGGTTGCTGAAGCTCGAGAACAACTACATGTAATCTAGAGAGGTGTGAAGGAATAATATCAACATCAGAACTGAACCGGAGAGTCGGAGGTCCCACCCTAAGCGAAGCAAGTGACCAGGAAGTTACTGAGGACGTCCCCCGAACAAACAAATCCTTAACAAATCCGAGTCGAAGGTGTGTTGACCCTCGACGTCTTCACGAACGGTTGAATCGGGTTTCAACAGATGTAGTGATTTGTACTGGGATTGTCGAGCCCACAACAACAACGAGGAACCTGACCATGCCAAGTCCACTTTAGGGCATTCCACCATCATATGCCAAACGGTTTCAGGAGCCAGTGAGCATCTGTTGTAGATCGAAGATGGAACCATGGTTCGACGATAAAGATTCTCCTTTACAAGCAAAGAATCACAACAAGTTCGCCAAGCAAAGTTTTTTTCAGTTTGGGAAGGGCTTTAAGTCGCCAAAGCACCTTCCAAACATTGTTTACCTATCCTGCCAACCTGTATTGCCAATCTGAGATATGAGCACATCTCCCTAGACAGGATGCCAATCTTACAGTAAATTCACTAGTCCTATTAGGCCACCACATCATGGTGTCATCACGATTATAACAAGGCAGGGGAATTGCTAAAATAGCATTCACATCTCGCAAACAAAAGTCCTGTCGGACTCGAGAAATATCCCACAATCCACCTAGAGTTATGTAAGCTGACACCATCGCATCAGTTGTCGCATGAGAGTTTTGCAATGGTAGGCGCAAACTCTTGCCTACTCGTATCCAAAGAGAAGATGATGCACTATCATTCATCCCCATGCCAATATGCTAACCCACCCCTTGCTGAAGGAGCCCCTTGGCACTCCAAATACTATTCCAAGAGTAGTTATATTCGTAATCCAGAGAAGCATATACAACATCATTGTGTTTGAAGTACTTGGCCTTCAAGACACTATAAGTCAGGGAATTTTGGTTTTGCAAGAGGCGCCAAAATTGCTTTGTAAGTAGTGCTTGGTTAAACACCTTAAAGTCAGAGAAGCCCATACCACCATGCTTCTTGGGCAAACACATTATCTCCCAGAGCTTCCAGTGAATGGTTCGATGAAGATCTGTTGAGCCCCACCAGAACTTGGCTATCATACCATGGATCTCCTCAATTAAACTAGCAGGCAGTAGGTACATCCCCAGAGTGACCTACCCGAATCCTCCTTATATCACCTCTTCTTATGTCGCCACGCCAGGTAAAATGATGATTCCTAAAAACCACTCTTCTTCTTTTCACTCATTTTGCCAAGGCGCCCTTTCGGGTTTTCACCAAGCCACTCATTTCATTTTTCAATAGATGGGTTCACATATATACTCACATCACTCTTGACCAATTATTATCCCAGCCTAATGCTAGTCCAAGCCACCTGCTTATTGCATAAGCCGCCCTTTCGGGTTTTCGACTTATCCCAGGATTTCTATTTTTGCCTTTTTTCAAAGTTTTGGCCTTTTATTTCTCCTCAACGACATAGAAAGTATAGAATACTCCCCCATGCTTAAACATTGCATTGTCCTCAATGTAATGAAAGATAAAAAGAATAAAGCACAGGGAAAAGCGGAAAGGTTACTCACAACCGTCGCTGAGTTGGCTTGGAACTGGAAATTTTCGCTAGCGGTATTGCTGGACATGTCTCTGGTGTTGTGCGGCTTCTTCAAATTCAACTCCTACCGTGCAACCAAAAGGGAACCACTGTGGTGAGTAGCGATATATCAAGTAAACGGGGTTGCACGGCCTTCAACAAACACATGGTGGAGCCCAGGTATGATCGTGGTGTGGGCTCTAGTGTTCCTCCTCCTCAGCTGTCAATTGTAGGGACATCATCGTTGCCAAATAATATGTGGGGCTAAAGTTTCCGCCTTGGCATCATGATGCGTACCATCTCTCCATGGGAATTCTCGGACAACTGGCCTTCGGTAGAACTTTTTTTTTTTGGGGTGCATGGAACTAGGAGGACTTACATTGGTGGTTCGCACTGTCTTCAATATGGTTCGGGCCTCCTTCCTGTAGGTTAATCAAAACGCAAAACAAAAACAAAACAAAAACAAAATAACACACTAATAACTAAAACAAACAAGGAAAGGAAAGACTAGAAAGAAATATATACCTCGGGTTACCTCCCGAGCAGCGCCTTATTTAAAGTCGTGGCTCGACTCATCTAAGGTGATCACTTGTCAACTTCGGGGTCTTGAAGGTCTGTCTCTTCTATGACGCTGTTGTCAAAACCTTCATGATAGGGTTTCAACCTTTGACCATTCACCTTGAACACTGACTGCCTGTCAGTATCATATAACTCCATTGCGCCGTGGGAGAAGACGCGAGCAACAACATAGGGCCCACCCCAACGGGATCGGAGTTTTCCCGGGAAGAGACGAAGGCGAGACATAAATAGTAGGACTTTGTCTCCTGGGTTAAAATCCTTTCTCAGAATGTTCTTGTCGTGCCAGGCCTTTGTCTTTTCCTTGTATGCGACAACATTATCATAAGCTTCAAGTCGCAGCTCCTCTAATTCTTGCAGTTGTAACTTGCGAAATTCCCCAACTTCATCAATTCGCATGTTGCAAGTCTTCACAACCCAGAATGCCTAGTACTCAAGTTCCACTGGGAGGTGACAAGCTTTCCCAAACACCAATCTGTAGGGCGACATTCCAATGGGTGTTTTATAGGCAGTACGATAAGCCCAGAGTGCATCATCAAGTCTCAAACTCCAATCCTTTCTATTCGGGGCCACTGTCTTCTCAAGGATAGTTTTGATCTCCCTATTGGACACTTCAGCTTTCCCATTGGTGTGTGGATGGTAGGCTGTGAAAAATTTCTGTGTGACATGGTATTTCTTCAGTAACGCACTCACGGTCCTATTGCAGAAATGAGTTCCCCTGTCACTTATCAAAGCCTTGGGAATTCCAAATCTAGAGAAAATGCATTTCTTCAGAAAATCAGCCACCACTTTGGAGTCATCAGTCTTGGTGGCCTTCGCTTCCACCCACTTGGAAACGTAGTCCACCGCAAGCAAAATATAGAAATTCCCAAAGGAGTTAGGAAATGGTCCCATAAAGTCAATGCCCCAAACATCAAAAATCTCGCAAAAGATTAATGATGATTATGGCATCTCATTCCTCTGAGATATATTCCCAACTCTCTGGCATCGATCACAGGATTTACAAAAGGCATGTGCATCCCGAAAGATGTGTGGCCAATAAAATCCTGTGTCCAACACCTTCCTAACAGTTTTATTTGCCCCAAAGTGACCCCTACATGCATGAGAATGACAAAAAGCTAAGACAGATTGTACCTCATTATCCGGAAGACATCGACAGATTACCTGGTCAACACAGTGCCTCCAAAGATAGGGGTCATCCCACACATAGAATCGAGACTCACGCCGTATCATGTCCTTTTGTGCTTTAGAAAAATTAGGCGGGAACTCTTCATGAACGAGAAAGTTGACCATGTTAGCATACCACGACTTGAGTGTGCGGAGCCCAAGGATTACTTCTTCAGAACACAGCTCCAATGACAGCTCAGAGATGGTTCCGCGATCGCGGTTCTCAATCTGCGGTCGCGGAAAATCTTCGACAGAATTTACGATAGCAACAGACGCGTCAAGTGAATTTCCGCAGTCGCGGAAAATGTTCAACATCTGGGGTTGTTCGAGGCGTTTCAGGGAATTTTCCACGGTCACGGTTGTGTGTCCGCGGTCACGGAAAATGCTCTGTTTCGATCCCATTCAGTGTTTCATTGGGAAAATCTCCCTGAATTTACGCCTCCTTCTTCGATCTGTCCTCTTCATGTACGAGCCTGCTCAAGTGATCAGCCACGAGGTTCTCAGCTCCCTTTTTGTCTCAGATCTCCACATCAAACTCACTCAAGAGCAGTATCCATCGAATCAATCTTGGTTTTGCCTCTTTCTTCGTCATTAGATACCGAAGAGCTGCATGATCCGTGTAGATAATCACCTTGGTACCCAACAAGTATTGTCTGAATTTCTCCAGGGCAAACACGACATCTAGCAATTCTTTCTCCGTGGTGGAGTAGTTCCGCTGCGCTCCATTCAGAGTCATGAAAGCATAATGAATCATATGAGATGCTCGTGCTTCTTTTTGCCCAAGGACTGCGCCTACAACATAATCACTCACATCGCACATTATTTCGAAAGGGCGAGACTAGTCTGGTGCTTGAATGATCGGTGCACTAGTGAGGCGAGTTTTCAAGTCATCAAATGCCCTCTTGCATTCATCATTAAGCTCAAAATTCACTTCCTTCTTCAGCAGCTCGCATAGAGGTGATGAGATCTTTGAGAAGTCTTTAATAAACCGGCGGTAGAAACCTGCATGGCCTAAGAAAGAACGCACTTCACGCACATTAGTAGGATAAGGCAGAGGCTGAATTACATCAATCTTTGCCTTATCGACCTCAATACCCCTAGAAGACACTATATGACCTAACACAATGCCTTGCTCAACCATAAAATGACACTTTTCAGAATTTAGAACCAAGTTGGTATCTACACATCTTTGAAGTACAAGTGCTAAGTGGTCTAAGCATGCATCAAAACTATCACCATGGACTGTGAAATCATCCATAAAAACCTCAATGAATTGCTCTACATACTCAGAAAAAATGCTTACCATACACCTTTGGAATGTTCCGGGTGCGTTACACAACCCGAATGGCATCCTGCGATATGCAAAAGTACCAAAAGGGCATGTAAATGTCGTCTTTTCTTGATCCTCTAGTGCAATGGCTATCTGAAAATACCCTGAGTATCCATCCAAGAAGCAGTAATAGGGGTGACCAGCCAGTCGCTCGAGCATTTGATCAATAAAGGGTAGAGGAAAATGGTCTTTCCGAGTTACCGCATTCAGCTTACGGTAATCAATGCATACTCTATATCTGGATTGCACTCGGGTAGGGACCAACTCTCCTTGTTGGTTCTCTACAACTGTGATTCCTCCCTTCTTTGGGACAACCTGTGTCGGGCTCACCCATTTACTGTCGGAGATGGGAAAAATCATTCCAGCCTGTAGGAGTTTCAGCACCTCCTTCTTCACCACCTCCATCATTGGTGGGTTAAGTCTTCTCTGTGGCTGTCTTGATGGCTTGGCATCGTCCTCTAGTAAAATTCTGTGCATACAGGTAGAGGGACTAATCCCCTTTATGTCAGTGATGGTCCATCCCAATGTTGTCTTGTGTTCCTTGAGCACTGCCACTAGTTTCTCCTCTTGATCATTGGACAGCTTGTTGGAGATAATTACTGGCAGTGTGTCATCCTTGCCTAGGAAGGCATACTTGAGGTGGTCCGATAGTGACTTAAGTTCAATCTCTAGTGCCTGCACAACAGAAGGTAAAAGCCTCTCGCTTGGCACTGTTAGTGGAATTGGGCCAACGCCCAAAGGATGGAGACAAGGCTTACCATAGGCATCCAACTGAGCCACAGTTTCCTGCAGATTAGTTGACATAGCAAAATCTTCTTGTGGGTCTACTATTTCATTCTCTAGAACATATTGTAACTTAACCGAACATGTAGTATCAAAGACATCTTGCACAATAGGATCAATCACATCAATAGCACATAGAGAATGATCATCAACAGGGTGTTTCATCGCATCATATATGTTGTATTCCACTTTCTCCCCATCAAATTCCATAGTAAGGGTTCCACTATTTACATCAATCTTTGTCTGAGATGTTTTCATAAAAAGACTAACTAACAGTATAGGGGCTGCATTTTTATCGTGGTCCATATCCAGCACAAAGAAATCAACAGGAAAAATCAAGTTGTCAATCATTACCCGGACATCTTCAACTACCCCTTTCGGATACACATTAGATCTATCAGCCAATTGGACCACTATTCCTGTTTCATGCAATGGTCCTAATCCTAATGACTCATATAAAGAATAAGGCAAGACATTTATAGATGCACCTAGATCTAGCATGGCTTTCTCAAATTTGGTGTCACCTATCACACATGGAATACTGAACATGCCTGGGTCACCACACTTTTTAGGCATACGCCTTTGAAAAACAGCAGACACTTGTTCGCTCACCTTAATCTTTTGCTTTCCCTTCAATTTCTGATTTATTTTAATGGTGCACAATTCTTTCAGAAATTTAGCATAGCGAGGGATACTCTTGACAAGCTTGAGTAAGGGAATGTTTACCTCGCATTTACTGAATGTCTCGAAGATCTCCTTGTCATTCTCCGGTCTTCTGGTGTCCCTCAGCGCTTCTATGAATGGTGCGGGCGGCTTCAATGAGCCGAGCGGTGGAAAATTAGGCCGAACATAGTCATCAACGTACGGTACAGGTGATCCGCGGTCGCAGAGTGGTGTCCGCGGTCGCGGACTTGCATCAGCGTCTTTGGATGCATCAGGAGACATTCCGCGGTCGCGGATTTCATTCCGCGGTCGCGGAAATCTCTCGACTTGTTCCTCTTTTTCATGGATTTTTCCGCGGTCGCGGAATTTCTTCGGAAAAATCACCGCCTTCAGTTATTGGTCCGCGATCGCAGATTTCTGCGTTTGGTCGCGGAATTTCTTTTGTAGCGTCTGTTTCTACTGTAGCTCCGTTTCCAGCCATATTTTCTTTCTCATGACCACCCTCCTCTGTCAAGGGTATGCTTCCCAACTGTATACCACTCCTTAGTGTCATCGCATAGACTTTTTCTCTTGGGTTCTCTACCGTAGGACATGGTATTTGCCCGGACTCCCTGGCCTCCAATTGACTCACCCTTTTAGCGACTTGTCCAAACTGACTCTCTATGTTCTGGAAGCTAGACTTCATCTCTTGCTGAATTTGGACCGTGCTTTGAGTGATAGATCGAATCATGTCCTCTAATGACGTGGAGGGACTCGGATTCGGAACTGGTGGATTATGCGCGTAAGGTTGCTCGTACTGTTGCTGATTTCCAAACGGATGAAACTGTTGTGGGCTTGGATTGAACTCCTGGTTATAATGGCCTTGGGAGGGATATGGCTGATTTCCGTAACTCAGATTAGGGTGATCTCTACACCCTGAGTTGTAGGTGTTTGAATACGGCTCATATCTCGGTCTCTACGGACCAAAACCTCTTATAGCGTTCACTTCAGCTTCGGGATCGCCAAGTGTTGGGCAGTCATCAGTGGGATGCCACGGATCATGACAGACTCTGCAAGCTTTAACTGGCCTTACTACACTGGGGTTCGCTCTTCTATTGAATTGTCATGAGCCTTCAGATAGCTCAAAGAATAACTCAAATGCTGCAGCTGGCGTCTTGTTCAGAATACTACCGCCACAGGCTGCGTTTACCAGTCTGCGGTCATCATCCAGAAGCCCACCATATAGATAGAGAATGAGATCTTGGTCAGAATATCCATGGTATGGACAACTAGATATCAACCTCCTGAATGTCTCATAATACTCATACAAAGTTTCACCGGCCTGCTGTTCAATATTATTGATTTTTTTCTTCAGGCTGTTCAACTTCGTAGCAGGAAAGTATTTTTCTAAGAAAGTCTTTTTCATCTTTTCCCACGTATCAATAATGCCAGGTGCCAAATAATAGAACCAATCCTTGGCCGCATCCTTCAAAGAGAAAGGAAAGGCCCTCAGCTTGATCTGGTTCTCAGTAACTCCAGCAGGTTTCATGCTTGCACACACGGAATGAAATTCAGCGAGATGTTTGTTAGGATCATCTCCATTCAGACCATGGAACTGTGGGAGCAGATGAATCAAACCAAATTTCAATTCAAAGTTCACTCCTTCATCCAAAGCAGGGAACTGCACTGCAAGCTCTTGCTGCGCCCAATTGGGTGCGGTCAACTGTCTCAAGGTACGCTATTGGTCAGCCATCTCAGAAGGTCTCACACACTCTCTGTTGAATCAAAATACTAAAGTAGACGGATTAGTAGCACAGGTGTGGATCGTAAGATAGATCCACACAATAGTTGACACACAAACGAACACAAAGAAAATTTGAAACTTGCCTCCCCGGCAACGGCGCCAATTTGATAGGCGTTGTCGAGGCGCCTAAACAAAATAATCCTAAACAAACCTAAACAAGTAGCAAAGGCAAGCAAGGGTCGAATCCCACAGGGAGAAAATAATCTTTCTAAGTGCACAAGTGTATGTCAAAAGTAACAAAGGGGGGTTTTGGTTGGTTTGATTCAAAGTAAATAACAAAGTAAAGTAAAACAAAGCAAATATGTAATCAATTTGGGAAAAGTACTTAGCCAGACAAATATCCACCATTCATGAGATTGGTTGATTCTAGATTCTCTCTAATTCCTTCCTCTCCTATTCCTTTTCATAAGTTATAAACAGGACAAACAGACCCTGAGAATACTAACTATTAAATAACTATGAAAACCTCACGCGTTAATTCAATAGCAGCAATGAGCACATGGATTTCGATAGATACATGCAAGAGTAGCAAACAGTCATACTATTGCATGCAATTAAATCTTCCTACAATAAACTAATCCCAAACAGTTCTTAGAATATTGCAGTTGCTACACATGAATTAGGTAACTCAAACAGTAATTACCAAACCCTAGCAATAGACAATTACCAATAACAACTAGTTGCGTCCAACAAGTGAAATCAATAATAATCAATGGGATGAAGCACAAGAGAATCAATACATTCAAAGGAAAAGAAATAGAATCAGAATCTCACAACCGTATATCAATTGAAGGCTTTAATCATCGGACTAAGCAAAAGTGCTTAGTTCTTCATAGTTCAAAGGAAAAATAATAAACTTCAAAGGAAAAACTGATGAATGCTAAAACGTGATTATGAACAATGAATAGGAAACTAGGTTAAATAACCTAACCCTAAAACTAAAGGAAAAGATAATGAAATAAGCCTAAAAGGAAATAATACTATATTGTTCGAATTAAATAAAATAAAGAAAAGTTGGAAAAAGGAAAAATAACAAAACTTCGGAAATCAAAGCCGGGTCGCCTCCGTGTGCTTCCGCGGCTGCGACACCAAATCCGCGGTCGCGGAAAATAGGAATCTGCTCTCGACTTTTGCACAAGTGGGATTTTCCGCGGGCGCGGATGACTTTGCCGCGGTCGTGGATGTGGCATTCGCTGGTCCGCGCCTCGCCCTTCGCCGCAGCCTCTTCGTGTCTTCGCCCTTGGTCGCGGCTGGGGCCTACTTTGCTCATTTGTGTGGCTCTTCTTCTATTCTTCTTCGTCTCCTCCAGTGGTTTACTCCTCGTCTTCTGGATGTCTTCAATTAGCTCCTCCAAACCACCATATCCACACTTCTTCTCTCCAACTCCCTATTCCACAGTTGTGCTCTAAATCCCTACAAATGGCACCCTAAACACCGGTAACAACTCCTAGATAAGCACTACAAAGTAGAGCTGATCAATAACACTCCCTAAAACCTATCTCCCTAAAACCCTAGATAGGCCCAAGTGTATTAGCCCAACTTGGGGATCAAGGCATATTTCTACAAAACTATGCGCAATCATTACGGTTAGCCCTAGCGAAAATAAGGCTATCATTAACAAAAAATAGATGAGAAAGCTTTGGGGCTCCCCGATAAATCTGCACACCATGGATGACACCGTTTCGATTGCCTTGGTCTAGCAAAGCCGAAAGCACCTCAACACAAAGAATGAAAAGGTAAGGTGACAATGGATCACCTTGCCGGATTCCTCTCGTAGGAACTACCTTACCTGAAACTTATCCGTTGATTTTTAAAGAGAAAGTAGATGTATGAACACATTGTAGGACCCCGTCGACCCAAGAGGAATCAAATCCCAATTGAAGCATCACCTATGAGACAAAGGGCTATTCTACTATGTCATATGCTTTACTCATGTCCAGCTTAAGTGCCATCACACCTCTCCTCCCGCTGTGCTTATGCTTCATATAGTTAAAACCCTCTAAAGCGACAAAAAAGCATTATCCGTTATCAGCCTACTTGCCACAAAAGCAGTCTGTGACTTCGAAATTACTTTTGGAAAGCAACCCTTTAATCTGTTCGCAATAAACTTCGATACAATTTTATAGACGATATAACATAAACTAATGGGACGATTTTGGTTCCGAAACCTTGTAAATCAAGGCCACCACAGTCTGGTTGGCATCATCTAGCGACTAATCTCCCTCCCACCATTTCTACACAAAGCTTACAATATCGTCTCCAACAATTGGCCAAAACCTCTGGTAAAACAATGTGCATCCCATTTGGACAGAGTGCAGATTTGGCTCTGATACTCAGGTTGGATAAGACCAATGCTAAGACCACCATAAGACAATCATCTTTTTACTTAGTATACGGATGTGAAGTTGTCATCCCAGTGGAAATCCTTGAACCAACAGCATGGTACGACTTACAAACCAAAGACCAAAATAATGTCGAGTTGTCACACAACCTCAACACGATAAATGAACTCAGGGAAAAAGCGAGAGTACGAATGATAAAGTACCAACAACAGGTCATAAGGAGTTACAACAAAAATGTAAGGGCTAAGTTATTCAAGGTAGGCAACTAGGTGCTATGGAAGGTATTTCCTAACACCAAAGATCCTACTGATGGTAAATTAGCCTCACAATGGGAAGGACCTTATCTAACAAAAGAAGTAGTCATTCAAGGAGCGAATTGAGACTCGCGATGGTCTACCCATACCAAGAAGCTGGAATGTGACCCATTTAAAGTTGTATCATTTCTAAACTCTTTTCATTTTTACATTTCAAATTCTTGCATCGCGTTCTATTTACGATTTCATTCCTATAAATATATACTAACTTAATCACCGGAGGGTCTTTGGGGGAGCCAACGACAAATTCTTCACGATTTTTATGCTTTAATGAATACGTCGGGTTGACAATAACCAAAGCTTGAGCCATCAAGTTGGTCAAGACAACACACTTTACAAATAAGCGCTTACATTACACGATCGATCGCTACAAGGAGAGTTGAGACACAATTGATACACAAAAGCAAAAGCCGCCTCTATAAGGTATGGGCTCAATACTCCTACATAATACTCATCTCCAATACGCGACAAGTTGTGCATCTGACTATGCAAATCAAACTACAGGTCTACTCGACTGATACGAACAACCTGATGCGAACGCTTCCTTCGATTCCCCGAATCAACCAGAGCAACCTGTAAAACAAAGACAACATACCAACAAAACAAGGTATGTACACCTACTTGCATCCACTTTTTTTAACATAATAAAATGTGACATGCGATGGTGGACGGGTCGCCAAACACTTAATTGTCGCGTCTTCATGATGGGGCACAAATATTCAACTCGCTACACAAGAAGGGTTTTTAAACTGTCACCACTATGGTACACAATAAAACTACAAAAGACAAGTCCTTCAATATTCCAACAAAGCCAAACATATCACGACTCCCCTAATTTTTCAGTTGCTTCAAGAGGAGCCGATGCTGGGGCAATAGCAGAAACAAGGATCATATTCAGTATCACCTCATCATCGTCAGTCGCCTCGTTATCCTTCTCGTCCATGGAAGAATCCTTGATTAGGCTGGCCAGTCGAAGTAGCTCCTCTCTAGGGATCCGACATTGGAGGGATAGAGCATAGCTAGCTTCTCTTTGTCCTCCTCCAAGTCCCAAGAACTATGCTCGCCTCGGCCGAATTCTCCAATCGCCTCGATCCGAGTAAAGAGGTTAAAATACGCGCCTATATCCCCGGAACACTGAGCATAACAATCTTTAGTGTCCTTCAACGAGTGGGTCTCTTTGTCCATCTTGGCGATCTAGTCCTCCATCTTGACCAACTTCTCCTCCAAGACCTTAAGGCGATTAGTCACATGGATGATTTGCCCCGTCAGCTGCTTCTTCTCTTTGTCGTGATCATTCAACAGTCGGTCTAATGCAGAACGAGCTGACACGGCATAATGCGTCGATTGGGAAAAAAAACCACAGGCTAAGTAACAGTAGAGACAAGAGAATTCGAACAATGTTGCAAAACAACATCATACCTTCTAGCGTAGATGACTTACCTCATAGACTAGATCAATGATGGGTGTCTTATCCAATGACTTCCTCAATAAAGCACCTTTGGAAAAATCAAACTCAAAGGGTGTCCTATCAGAAGGAGCGTCAAGGCAAATTGCCTTCCGCTTTGATCTCGACAATTGGGAAGATGGAGAATCAAGGATCACAATCTTGACTGGGGTCGAAGATTTCGAACTGACCGCCAAAACCTTCTGGTTGATCAAGTCCTAGGTTGAAATTATGGTGTTGGATCTTACAGATCGAGTGGCTGCTAACACAACACAACACAGTAAGAATACCAAAGAAGAAGCGGGAACCCCGACTGCGGATATTCACGACAACACCCATAACAATCAGTTGGCGGTCTTATCACTTGCACAAATGAGAGCACGATCTCGCTCGGGTACCTAAAAAATAGGTATGCCAAAGATCTCTTATGTCAAAGTCAACCTCTAATTTCTCAACTAGCATATCAATGACCCTCACAAAATGACCCTCACAAAACGCCATGCCTAGGGCATGAGTTGACAAGGAGCTGATTGAAAAACTACAAAAAGACTTCGAACAAGAAGAGAGAATGAGAAGGTATGCCCTATTCTGAACGTTTACTTGTAGAAGCAAATCTACCCTTATGAGGGAGAGGAAGACACACCACAGTTAGAAACTTCCCGACCTCTAGTATATATTCCAACTCGGCGTGGGTCAAGGTTCCCTCCACCGAAGATTTCCAGAGGGATGGAATCACCGTCCATCGTCCTAGAGCAACTAGCGTCGACGCCAACTTTTTTTTTCTCTCCGCATACTCACTAGGTTGAGAAGCAAGAGAAGATTGAAAGGTATAAACTTGAAAATTATTGGGAAGTTAAAGAGCCTCACCACATAAGGATCTCTTGCAATAAAAAGACGAGAGTAAAATTGGGAAGATATCTCTCAATTTACGAAGATCGTATGCACAAGACTGAGCCAAGAGACGGTTGATATGATCTCTCATCAACCGTTTGATCGTTGCCACGTAACGAATCCATCTGCAAGGGTCAAGGTCTCTAAAGTCGGAATACTGGAAAAGAGGAATCCGGACTCAAGCCCATTCCTATACTCCTCTTTTGGGGCAATTGTTGGGCCCAGAATATAAGTAAGGCCTAATTCCGGTTTGCGTGAAGAAGAAAGATCGAGATCTGGCATCTGCTCATCGAAGACAAACTGATTTCTTTAGATCCACAAATGACACGATCGGGACGGAGAGACCAAGAGGATTTGTTTAGCCGTCCCCAACCAACATTTGAATCAGCTGCGAAAATCTCAAAGATTGTTACGCCTAAAACGCCTCTACAACGTCTCTAAAATCGTGAAGACCATGAATTAAATGTGAGATATTAATTCACAAAAACAAGAGAGTATATAAAGAAGGCAATATCACTTGTAAAAAGGGGGACGAATTCACTGCTAATTTTCCCGAATAGCTTTTGATTTTCGTTCTCTAAAGCATTCTTGTACACTTTGGCAAACTCAATTGTAATCTTCATCTGATAAGAGTGGAAATAAGTTTACGTATTAATTCAGTTCTTGCTATTTGATCTTTTCATTTCAATTTCTATTATTCTTCTTGATTTGGATTGTGTTACTTCGACTAGTTTGACCTACAATCAACATGTAAAGTTTCTTATACCTTAATTGTTCTAGACAAGTAATGTTTTATGATTTCTATTTACACTTCTCTTTGCCTCTAATACATTTCTCTTCATTACAACCATCACTTCTTGTTCACACTTTATTACTCAGTCATCACAAGTCATCATTTTCCTTATGCCTTAGTTGTTCTAGACAAATAATTCTTTATGATTGTCTAATTCACACTCCTTAATACTCTATAATAGATTTTCTTCATCATAATATTTACTTCTTGTTTAAAGCTTCTACTCCATAATTATCAATATACAACCTTTTTTTTTTTTTACCAAAGTTGTTCTAGACAAGTGATTTTGTATGCTTGTTGTATTTACACTTCTTCGTGCCACATGAACATATTTTCTTCATCACAACCTTCACTTCTTTTGACACTACTGTTTGGTCCCCTAGATCTTGTCTACGTTGAGCGTCTAGACGTGATCCCATATAGTCGCTAAGGGAGAATGCTCCAGAGAAGACCGTCAGAGAATAAAGCCATCAAGACGTGTCAGGTGACACGATCAGAGAAGATCTTAAGCAGCCTTATCGCAAATATGTGTGGGCTCGTCAAGCTCCTATCTAAGGAAATATTCCAATTAGAATATTTAAGATTAGATATCTTATACAAGGAAACATATTTACCTAGTTACATTATCTTACTTAAATTCCAAGCAATATCTTATCTTGTATTTATGGTAATTCTATATCTACTAGGATTGTCCATGGATCCCTATATAAAGGGGGTATCCAACTCTTGTAAGACACATTTTCTATATATTCAAGATACGATTATTCCTACAATAAGCTTGTTTTTCTCTCAAACGTGTGATCTTTGGTCCTATACTCCGCAATCAAAGCGGATCGTATCTTAGTACTAAATTCGCCCAAAACAACTACTCTCTAATGATTACAAGGTAATCTTTTCCTTATACTTATATGTTCTAGACAAGTAAATTTATATGCTTGTCAGATTAACAATTCTTGATGTCACATTAACAATTGTTCTTCATCACAACATTAACTTCTTGTTGATACATTAACACGCTCTAGGGTTTGTTTGGATTACGCATTATAATGTCAAAAACTGGCATTATAATCCCAAAAACGATATTATAATGCCAGTTTTTTACATTATAATGCCAGATAATGCGTAATCCAAACAGACCCCTAATCATTCCTAGATAATAGTTCTCTTATGTTTAAGTATTGGTAATTGTATTGAAAAGTCAAACCGTATTTTTCGATGACATGCTGACCAATTTCTTACATTTATGTTTTATAAAACTAGGCTATACAAGTCCTTAATGGTGCTAGGAATGAAATACTGCTGCTAAACGTCATAATAGTGCTTGAAAGATAGATAATGTAAATGTGTAAGCTAAATCCTTAGGGAAAGGAGAAGTGTGTACACTTTATGGGATAAGTTCCCACTGCATATACTCAAGTCTTGTGTATCATAATTTATCCAATAATTACCAATATGAAAAATATATTACTCTCATATCATAAACATATTTAAATTGCAAAGTTACCCACTATGAACTTACTCGTTTACTCTCCTTCTAATAAACGAAGAAGGTTAATTGTTTCGTAATGTAGTTTAGAATATAAATATAAATCCCAAATGGGGTTGTTTAGTAAGTTATTATTTCATTTGTCGCTTGTAGGTTTGAGCACCCATTAGTCTCTTTAATATGAGGCATATGTAAATTCACATGTAAGCGCTCTCTGAGCCCTTCGGTCTTTCATGTTCTTGGATTGGGGCATCATTCCCTCACTCTAAATTTCCTCGATAAAAAAAAACATTCGTCCCTTCATAAGAAGTCATATTTCGTTCATAGTTGTGTGACCATTCTTTCCTTAACTGTTTCCTTTCTAATTCGACTAAGATTATATTTTTGTAGATGAAATCTAGAGATGCATACTTTTCTAATCAAATTAATAGTTTTTACAACGACATGATATTTATTCATAGCATCACACACATATATATATTGTCACAGACACAAAATCTGGATTACTTTTAGATTGCAAAGTTACCAATTCTAAATTGAACCGTATAGTATTGTTCTAATAAACAAAGAAGGTGATTTGTTTTCTTGTGTAGTTTGGAATATAAATATAAATTGATTGGGTTATTCTTTATTCATTCTTTCATTTGTCTCTCGCTAAGAAGCCATATTTCATTCATAGGTGTGTGCCCACTTTTTCTTCGAGTGTTTCCATTCTCCCTAAGACATTAAAATAATAGTTTTGATGAAATTAAGATATCTTTTTTGCATAAAAAGGTAGATGTGCACACTATTCTAAATCCACAAGTATTTTTATAGGGAGATGATATTTATCGAAAGCATCATATACTTCTATTGTCATCTATACGAAATTTAAATCACGTAACAAGTGAACAACATACACTTATGTTATTGGTGAACAACAAAAAAATTAGTAGAGTTTGAGGAAATGATAAATGAAAATTGTGAATAACATGAAAAACATCTAAAAAATATCTAACGAGTAAAAAGAAATGTTTTTAAATAATCTACCGGTCAAATTAATTTTTATCTTTCCATTCACAAATTTATTTATTTGTTCAAGTTCTTTATCTCCATTTTATTTCATTTATATTTTTCTTATTTATAAAAAAAATTCTTATTTTAACTCATCACATCATTATTATTTTTGTACAGATCATGAAGAATTAGCATATGTGCAGTGATAAGCGTTGTCGTGACAACTAAACAAAATAATCTTAAACAAACCTAAACAAATAGTTTGGGCAAGTAAGGGTCGAATCCCACAGAGAATCAGATTATCAATTCAAGTAATTGCAAGTCACCAACTAGGAACTAGGGGGGGTTTGTATGATTTTCGTAACGAAATAACAAGTAGACAAGTAAACAGATTCGCAGGCAAAAGTTGTGAATATGATTGGGAAAAACATTACACCTGACAAAGATCCACACAACAAGAGATATGGTTGATCACTGAATTCTATCAATCTCAAGTTCTTATCTTTCCTTTAGTTATTCTTATCCCGATCATATATAACTATTAGTTCTACCAGTCCTAATAGTACTTATTACTAAATCAAATCCGAAAACCTTCAAGACTCAACAAAGCAATAGCATTCAACCAAGGATTCAACAAGATACATGCAATAGAAACAACCCGTTACTATAAGCATGCAATTAACTCTCTCTCACGATGAACACTCGCAACCCGCTTATGTAAATCGTGTTTGCTAATAGATATGCAACCCGAACCCGGAATCACAAGTCCTAGCTATATGGATAATATCAATAAACCTAGGTGATCAGTCTAGATAAACCAATAAGATTCAATAAACATTCAAGCGCAAGAGAATTAGTACAACTAGATAGGAAAACGAACAAGAGTAGAAAACTCACAACCAATCAATTGAAGGCTTCACAACGTCAAGTGCAACAATGGAGGTTTAGTTCTCCATAGGGTTTGTGAGAGAAAAAACTTAGAAAGGTGGCAACTAGGTTCCTTTTTAAACAAAGTCTAGGTTAGAACCTTAAATACTAGGGCAAATAATCCAGAAATAAATAAAAGGAAATAACAAACTTGGAAACAAAGTTTCAGAAATAAAATAAAAACAGATAAAAGATCTCGGAAATAAGCCGAGAAAAGTCTTCAGCGCTTCGTCACCGCGGGTGCGGCAACACCCACCGCGGGGTGCGGTGGGTCTCCAGAGGCTCCAATAGCTTCTGTGACACTTCCGTAAAAACGTCATAACTTTTGATTCCCAACTCGGATTGCGCTCATATTTTGAGGACTTGCAGTAGACTTCAAGATCTAACTCTTAGAATTGGAATCACTCCATTTGGACATCTGAGTAAAGAGAACGAACCAATTGAATTGAACACACTGTCCTTCTACTCTTCAATGCACTTCAAACCTCTGTAAATCCCATGATTTCTTCACTTCTAGTCTTCTCTTCCGGATTACAGAATTACCATCAAATCATATCCAAACATTATCTAAATCATGCTAATAACCGTTAGATATGCTATACAATATATCGCATATCAAATTCCCCCATGCTTAAACCTTGCTCGTCCTCGAGTAAGCTAAAGTCAACCTACTCCTCCAAATTCAACCCCAAGGCTTCAGGAAGTACAAGAAAGTATGACACTAGTAGTTACAACACATCAACAATAAGCTCCAATACAACCAAAACAAGCAATGCAAGACTCATCTAATCCTAACTCCATCTAATCACCTTATTCCTCCATGGTGGCCTACCCGAATCCTCCTTATAACTCCCCTTCTTATGTCACCACGCCAGGAAAAATGAGGAATCCTAATAATCACTCTTCTTCTTTTCACTCATTTTGCCAAGGCGTCCTTTCGGGTTTTTACCAAGCCACTCCATTTTTCAATAGATGAGCTCACAATATACTCACATCACTCTTGACCAATTATTACCCCAGCCTAATGTTGGTCCAAGCCACCTGCTTATTACCTAGGCCACCCTTTCGGGTTTTCGACCTATCCCAGGATTTCAATTTTTGCCTTTTTTCAAATTTTTGGCTTTTTCAATTTTTTTATTTTTCTCCTCAACAACGTAGCAAGTATAGAACTCTCCCCCATGCTTAAACATTGCATTGTCCTCAATGTAATGAAAGACAAAAAGAATAGAAGCACAAGGAAAAGCAAAAAAATAACTCACAACGTCGCCGAGCTGCTTGGACACTTTCGTTGTTGCTGGCGGTATACTCAGTAACGCCCAGGTCTCCACTGTAGTGCGGGTGTCTTCATCAACTCCATAATCTTCTCCTATCGTGCAACCAAAAGGAAACCACTTTGGTGAATAGTGGTATATCAAAGAATTCAGGGCTGCACGACCTTCAATGAACACAAAAAATGGGCCCATATGTCATCGTGGTGTGGGCCCTGGTGCTCTTCCTCTCCAACTGTCGATTGTAGGGCCATCATCGTTGCCAACCAATGTGTGGGGCTAATGTCTCCGCCTTGACAACATGATGCGCACCTTCTCTCTATGGGGAACTCTGGACAGCTGGCCTACGGTAGAACTCTTTTTTTTTGGTTTTTTTGATTTTTTTTTTGATCCCCGTTTAAGTTTTTTTCGGGGATTTTATTTTCAGTGCAGGGAAAAAGAAGACTTACAATGGTGTGGGAAACACCTTCTTCAATTCACATAAGGTCTCCTCCCTGCAGGTTAGTCGGAAACAAAGAAAAACAAAAACAAAGCAAGAACACACTAAAAACAAATGCAAAAACAAAGAATGAAAAACAAAGAAAGAAAAACATACCTCGGGTTTCCTCCCGGACAGCGCCTTAGTTATTGTCGTGGCTTGACATCCTACTCAGACAACCTCAACTCGGGTTGCTCACATCAACTGAACTCCTGGGATCTATATCAGGGGGATGCCTCTTTGTATATTCCATGTCGAGCTTGACCCCCGTCCTCCTGCACTTCATGATGGGTGGACCGCTGTTCATATCAATGAATGCACTTGCCATCTTTAGGAACGGTCTACCCAATATCTCAGGGACTGCATGCTTATCCTGCCTCGTATCCAGTATGTAAAAATCCGACACTTGAATTAAGGCCTCCTTTTGGGTGTCCTTCAGAGCCTCAGGGAAGGGTGTGGGAGGCTTCTCAGAACCGAGAGGGGAAAGTATGGACGAACATAGGTGTCGACGTAGGGATCTTTCACAACTCTAGAAGGTCCACCGCGGGTGTGGTCAGAATCCACCATGGGTACGGTCGTCCCGACAGAAAAGTCTCGGAATTCCGGGGCTCCGTCACCGCGAGTGCGGTGACTCACCGCGGGGTGCAGTGGTGTGGCCGCTGGGTGCGGCGAAAGTGGCGCGGGGTGCGGTGATCTCGACTGAGAGTTTAGTTGCTCTTTTGTAGTCCCACCGCGGGTGCGGTCTTCTTGCGGCGGGTGCGGTTTTCCCAACTGAGAACTCTCATTTTCTGTGTCGTCCTCTTCAGCACTAGGGGCGACATTCAATTGCTTACCACTTCGAAGCATCACATCACTAACATTTGCTCGTGGGTTCACTACCGTTTGAGATGGTAGATTTCCCGAAATCTTTGCATCGATCCTTGTGATGGCTTCAGCCATTTGGCTCATCTGATTCTCTAAATTCTTTATGCTCGACCCCGTAGCTTGAACATGAGTAGTGAAATGTTTCGTCAAAGCTTGGAGCATATCTTCAGTTGACATGGAGGAACTTGGATTGGACACTGGCGGGCTATGCTCATAGGCCGGATTGTACTACCGTGGAGTACCCTGCTGGTAGAACGATTGTGGCTCCGGGTAGAACTCCTGGTAGTCATGACCATATGGAGGGTATTGCTGGTACCCATAACTCGAATTGGGGTAATCTCTCCACCCTGGAGTGTATGCGTAGGAGTATATCTCATATCGCGGCTCTCCCCGGAACTCCATATCTATAACAAAGAAAAAGAAATTAGTAGCACGAGTGTGGACCGTAAGATAGGTCCACACGAAAGTTGGTAACAAACAAAAACACAAAAACAGAAATTTTGATTCCCCGGCAATAACGCCAATTTGATAAGCGTTGTCGTGACACCTAAATAAAATAATCCTAAACAAACCTAAATAAATAGTTTGGGCAAGTAAGGGTCGAATCCCACAGAGAATCAGATTATCAATTCAAGTAATTGCAAGTCACCATCTAGGAATTAGGGGGGGCTTGTATGATTTTCGTAACCAAATAACAAGTAGACAAGTAAACAGATTCGCAGGCAAAGGTTGTGAATATGATTGGGAAAAGCGTCACACCTGACAAAGATCCACACAATAAGAGATATGGTTGATCACTGAATTCTATCAATCTCAAGTTCTTATCTTTCCTTTAGTTGTTCTTATCCCGATCATATGTAACTATTAGTTCTACCAGCCCTAATAGTACTTATTACTAAATCAAATCCGAAAACCTTCAAGACTCAACAAAGCAATAGCATTCAACCAAGGATTCAACAAGATACATGCAATAGAAATAACCCGTTACTATAAGCATGTAATTAACTCTCTCTCACGATGAACACTCGCAACCCGCTTATGTAAATCGTGTTTGCTACTAGATATGCAACCCGAACCCGGAATCACAAGTCCTAGCTATATGGATAATATCAATAAACCTAGGTGATCAGTCTAGATAAACCAATAAGATTCAATAAACATTCAAGCGCAAGAGAATTAATACAACTAGATAGGAAAACGAACAAGAGTAGAAAACTCACAACCAATCAATTGAAGGCTTCACAACGTCAAGTGCAACAATGGAGGTTTAGTTCTCCATAGGGTTTGTGAGAGAAAAAACTTAGAAAGGTGGCAACTAGGTTCCTTTTTAAACAAAGTCTAGGTTAGAACCTTAAATACTAGGGCAAATAATCCAGAAATAAATAAAAGGAAATAACAAACTTGGAAACAAAGTTTCAGAAATAAAATAAAAACAGATAAAAGATCTCGGAAATAAGCCGAGAAAAGTCTTCAGCGCGTCGTCACCGCGGGTGCGGCAACACCCACCGCGGGGTGCGGTGGGTCTCCAGAGGCTCCAACATCTTCTGCGACACCTCCATAAAAACGTCATAACTTTTGATTCCCAACTCGGATTGCGCTCATATTTTGAGGACTTGCAGTAGACTTCAAGATCTAACTCTTAGAATTGGAATCACTCCATTTGGACATCTGAGTAAAGAGAACGAACCAATTGAATTGAACACACTGTCCTTCTACTCTTCAATGCACTTCAAACCTCTGTAAATCCCATGATTTCTTCACTTCTAGTCTTCTCTTCCGGATTACAGAATTACCATCAAATCATATCCAAACATCATCCAAATCATGCTAATAATCGTTAGATATGCTATACAATATATCGCATATCAAATCCCCCCATGCTTAAACCTTGCTCGTCCTCGAGTAAGCTAAAGTCAACCTACTCCTCCAAATTCAACCCCAAGGCTTCAGGAAGTACAAGAAAATATGACACTAGTAGTTACAACACATCAACAATAAGCTCCAATACAACCAAAACAAGCAATGCAAGACTCATCTAATCCTAACTCCATCTAATCAACTTATTCCTTCATGGTGGCCTACCCGAATCCTCCTTATAACTCCCCTTCTTATGTCACCACGCCAGGAAAAATGAGGAATCCTAATAATCACTCTTCTTCTTTTCACTCAATTTGCCAAGGCGTCCTTTCGGGTTTTCACCAAGCCACTCCATTTTTCAATAGATGGGCTCACAATATACTCACATCACTCTTGACCAATTATTACCCCAGCCTAATGCTGGTCCAAGCCACCTGCTTATTACCTAGGCCGCCCTTTCGGGTTTTCGACCTATCCCAGGATTTCAATTTTTGCCTTTTTTCAAATTTTTGGCTTTTTTAATTTTTTTTTTATTTTTCTCCTCAACAACGTAGCAAGTATAAAACTCTCCCCCATGCTTAAACATTGCATTGTCCTCAATGTAATGAAAGACAAAAAGAATAGAAGCACATGGAAAGCAAAAAAATAACTCACAACGTCGCCGAGCTGCTTGGACACTTTCGTTGTTGCTGGCGGTATACTCAGTAACGCCCAGGTCTCCACTGTAGTGTGGGTGTCTTCATCAAGTCCATAATCTTCTCCTACCGTGCAACCAAAAGGAAACCACTTTGGTGAATAGTGGTATATCAAAGAATTCGGGGCTGCACGGCCTTCATTGAACACAAAAAATGGGCCCATATGTCATCGTGGTGTGGGCCCTGGTGCTCTTCCTCTCCAACTGTCGATTGTAGGGCCATCATCGTTGCCAACCAATGTGTGGGGCTAATGTCTCCGCCTTGACAACATGATGCGCACCTTCTCTCCATGGGGAACTCTGGACAGCTGGCCTACGGTAGAACTCTTTTTTTTTTTGATTTTTTTGATTTTTTTTTGATCCCCGTTTAAGGTTTTTTCGGGGATTTTATTTTCAGTGCAGAGAAAAAGAAGACTTACAATGGTGTGGGAAACACCTTCTTCAATTCACATAAGGTCTCTTCCCTGCAGGGTAGTCGGAAACAAAGAAAAACAAAAACAAAGCAAGAACACACTAAAAACAAATGCAAAAACAAAGAATGAAAAACAAAGAAAGAAAAACATACCTCGGGTTTCCTCCCGGACAGCGCCTTAGTTATTGTCATGGCTTGACATCCTACTCAGACAACCTCAACTCGGGTTTCTCACAGCAACTGAACACCTGGGATCTATATCAGGGGGATGCCTCTTTGTATATTCCATGTCGAGCTTGACCCCCGTCCTCCTGCACTTCATGATGGGTGGACCGTTGTTCATATCAATGAATGCACTTGCCATCTTTAGGAACGGTCTACCCAACATCTCAGGGACTGCATGCTTATCCTGCCTCGTATCCAGTATGTAAAAATCCGACACTTGAATCAAGGCCTCCTTCTTGTACTTCCCCTTTGGTTTCTTTTTGATATTGCCCAGTGCCCTTAAAACTTCTGTGCAGCGAGGGACGCTGTTTGCTAGTGTGACCAAAGGAACGTTCGCCTTGCAGCTACTGAAGGTGTCAAATAAACCTTTGTCGTTCTCCACCTTTTGGGTGTCCATCAGAGCCTCAGGGAAGGGTGTGGGAGGCTTCTCAGAACCGAGAGGGGGAAAGTACGGACGAACATAGGTGTCGACGTAGGGCTCTTTCACAACTCTAGAAGGTCCACCGCGGGTGCGGTCAGAATCCACCGTGGGTGCTGTCGTCCCGACAGAAAAGTCTCGGAATTCTGGGGCTCCGTCACCGCGAGTGCGGTGACTCACCGCGGGGTACAGTGGTGTGGCCGATGGGTACGGCGAAAGTGGCGCGGGGTGCGGTGATCTCGACTGAGAGTTTAGTTGCTCTTTTGTAGTCCCACCGCGGGTGCGGTCTTCTTGCGGCGGGTGCGGTTTTCCCAACTGAGAACTCTCATTTTCTGTGTCGTCCTCTTCAGCACTAGGGGCGACATTCAATTGCTTACCACTTCGAAGCATCACATCACTAACATTTGCTCGTGGGTTCACTACCGTTTGAGATGGTAGATTTCCCGAAATCTTTGCATCGATCCTTGTGATGGCTTCAGCCATTTGGCTCATCCGATTCTCTAAATTCTTTATGCTCGACCCCGTAGCTTGAACATGAGTAGTGAAATGTTTCATCAAAGCTTGGAGCATATCTTCAGTTGACATGGAGGAACTTGGATTGGACACTGGCGGGCTATGCTCATAGGCCGGATTGTACTGCCGTGGAGTACCCTGC
Organism: Rheum nobile; assembly: GCA_027886185.1. Lineage (NCBI taxonomy): Eukaryota > Viridiplantae > Streptophyta > Magnoliopsida > Caryophyllales > Polygonaceae > Rheum > Rheum nobile. Next base: position 1,067,195 of record WOAB01000025.1, on the reverse strand, counting down.
TGGTAGAACGATTGTGGCTCCGGGTAGAACTCCTGGTAGTCATGACCATATGGAGGGTATTGCTGGTACCCATAACTCGAATTGGGGTAATCTCTCCACCCTGGAGTGTATGCGTAGGAGTATGTGTCATATCGCGGCTCTCCCCAGAACTCCATATCTGTAACAAAGAAAAAGAAATCAGTAGCACGAGTGTGTACCGTAAGATAGGTCCACACGAAAGTTGGTAACAAACAAAAACACAAAAACAGAAATTTTGATTCCCCGGCAACAGCGCCAATTTGATAAGCGTTGTCGTGACACCTAAACAAAATAATCCTAAACAAACCTAAATAAATAGTTTGGGCAAGTAAGGGTCGAATCCCACAGAGAATCAGATTATCAATTCAAGTAATTGCAAGTCACCAACTAGGAATTAGGGTGGGCTTGTATGATTTTCGTAACCAAATAACAAGTAGACAAGTAAACAGATTCGCAGGCAAAGGTTGTGAATATGATTGGGAAAAGCGTCACACCTGACAAAGATCCACACAATAAGAGATATGGTTGATCACTGAATTCTATCAATCTCAAGTTCTTATCTTTCCTTTAGTTGTTCTTATCCCGATCATATGTAACTATTAGTTCTACCAGCCCTAATAGTACTTATTACTAAATCAAATCCGAAAACCTTCAAGACTCAACAAAGCAATAGCATTCAACCAAGGATTCAACAAGATACATGCAATAGAAATAACCAGTTACTATAAGCATGCAATTAACTCTCTCTCACGATGAACACTCGCAACCCGCTTATGTAAATCGTGTTTGTTACTAGATATGCAACCCGAACCCGGAATCACAAGTCCTAGCTATATGGATAATATCAATAAACCTAAGTGATCAGTCTAGATAAACCAATAAGATTCAATAAACATTCAAGCGCAAGAGAATTAATACAACTAGATAGGAAAACGAACAAGAGTAGAAAACTCACAACCAATCAATTGAAGGCTTCACAACGTCAAGTGCAACAATGGAGGTTTAGTTCTCCATAGGGTTTGTGAGAGAAAAAACTTAGAAAGGTGGCAACTAGGTTCCTTTTTAAACAAAGTCTAGGTTAGAACCTTAAATACTAGGGCAAATAATCCAGAAATAAATAAAAGGAAATAACAAACTTGGAAACAAAGTTTCAGAAATAAAATAAAAACAGATAAAAGATCTCGGAAATAAGCCGAGAAAAGTCTTCAGCGCGTCGTCACCGCGGGTGCGGCAACACCCACCGCGGGGTGCGGTGGGTCTCCAGAGGCTCCAACAGCTTCTGCGACACCTCCGTAAAAACGTCATAACTTTTGATTCCCAACTCGGATTACGCTCATATTTTGAGGACTTGCAGTAGACTTCAAGATCTAACTTTTAGAATTGGAATCACTCCATTTGGACATCTGAGTAAAGAGAACGAACCAATTGAATTGAACACACTGTCCTTCTACTCTTCAATGCACTTCAAACCTCTGTAAATCCCATGATTTCTTCACTTCTAGTCTTCTCTTCCGGATTACAGAATTACCATCAAATCATATCCAAACATCATCTAAATCATGCTAATAATCGTTAGATATGCTATACAATATATCGCATATCAAATTCCCCCATGCTTAAACCTTGCTCGTCCTCGAGTAAGCTAAAGTCAACCTACTCCTCCAAATTCAACCCCAAGGCTTCAGGAAGTACAAGAAAATATGACACTAGTAGTTACAACACATCAACAATAAGCTCCAATACAACCAAAACAAGCAATGCAAGACTCATCTAATCCTAACTCCGTCTAATCACCTTATTCCTCCATGGTGGCCTACCCGAATCCTCCTTATAACTCCCCTTCTTATGTCACCACGCCAGGAAAAATGAGGAATCCTAATAATCACTCTTCTTCTTTTCACTCAATTTGCCAAGGCGCCCTTTCGGGTTTTCACCAAGCCACTCCATTTTTCAATAGATGGGCTCACAATATACTCACATCACTCTTGACCAATTATTACCCCAGCCTAATGCTGGTCCAAGCCACCTGCTTATTACCTAGGCCGCCCTTTCGGGTTTTTGACCTATCCCAGGATTTCAATTTTTGCATTTTTTCAAATTTTTGGCTTTTTCAATTTTTTTATTTTTCTCCTCAACAACGTAGCAAGTATAAAACTCTCCCCCATGCTTAAACATTGCATTGTCCTCAATGTAATGAAAGACAAAAAGAATAGAAGCACATGGAAAGCAAAAAAATAACTCACAACGTCGCCGAGCTGCTTGGACACTTTCGTTGTTGCTGGCGGTATACTCAGTAACGCCCAGGTCTCCACTGTAGTGCGGGTGTCTTCATCAACTCCATAATCTTCTCCTACTGTACAACCAAAAGGAAACCACTTTGGTGAATAGTGGTATATCAAAGACTTCGGGGCTGCACGGCCTTCAATGAACACAAAAAATGGGCCCATATGTCATCGTGGTGTGGGCCCTGGTGCTCTTCCTCTCCAACTGTCGATTGTAGGGCCATCATCGTTGCCAACCAATGTGTGGGGCTAATGTCTCCGCCTTGACAACATGATGCGCACCTTCTCTCCATGGGGAACTCTGGACAGCTGGCCTACGGTAGAACTCTTTTTTTTTTGGTTTTTTTGATTTTTTTTTTTGATCCCCGTTTAAGGTTTTTTCGGGGATTTTATTTTCAGTGCAGGGAAAAAGAAGACTTACAATGGTGTGGGAAACACCTTCTTCAATTCACATAAGGTCTCCTCCCTGCAGGGTAGTCGGAAACAAAGAAAAACAAAAACAAAGCAAGAACACACTAAAAACAAATGCAAAAACAAAGAATGAAAAACAAAGAAAGAAAAACATACCTCGGGTTTCCTCCCGGACAGCACCTTAGTTATTGTCGTGGCTTGACATCCTACTCAGACAACCTCAACTCGGGTTGCTCACAACAACTGAACTCCTGGGATCTATATCAGGGGGATGCCTCTTTGTATATTCCATGTCGAGCTTGACCCCCGTCCTCCTGCACTTCATGATGGGTGGACCGTTGTTCATATCAATGAATGCACTTGCCATCTTTAGGAACGGTCTACCCAACATCTCAGGGACTGCATGCTTATCCTGCCTCGTATCCAGTATGTAAAAATCCGACACTTGAATCAAGGCCTCCTTCTTGTACTTCCCCTTTGGTTTCTTTTTGATATTGCCCAGTGCCCTTAAAACTTCTGTGCAGCGAGGGACGCTGTTTGCCAGTGTGACCAAAGGAACGTTCGCCTTGCAGCTACTGAAGGTGTCAAATAAACCTTTGTCGTTCTCCACCTTTTGGGTGTCCTTCAGAGCCTCAGGGAAGGGTGTGGGAGGCTTCTCAGAACCGAGAGGGGGAAAGTACGGACGAACATAGGTGTCGACGTAGGGCTCTTTCACAACTCTAGAAGGTCCACCGCGGGTGCGGTCAGAATCCACCGTGGGTGCGGTCGTCCCGACAGAAAAGTCTCGGAATTCCGGGGCTCCGTCACCGCGAGTGCGGTGACTCACCGCGGGGTGCAGTGGTGTGGCCGATGGGTGCGGCGAAAGTGGCGCGGGGTGCGGTGATCTCGACTGAGAGTTTAGTTGCTCTTTTGTAGTCCCACCGCGGGTGCGGTCTTCTTGCGGCGGGTGCGGTTTTCCCAACTGAGAACTCTCATTTTCTGTGTCGTCCTCTTCAGCACTAGGGGCGACATTCAATTGCTTACCACTTCGAAGCATCACATCACTAACATTTGCTCGTGGGTTCACTACCGTTTGAGATGGTAGATTTCCCGAAATCTTTGCATCGATCCTTGTGATGGCTTCAGCCATTTGGCTCATCCGATTCTCTAAATCCTTTATGCTCGACCCCGTAGCTTGAACATGAGTAGTGAAATGTTTCATCAAAGCTTGGAGCATATCTTCAGTTGACATGGAAGAACTTGGATTGGACACTGGCGGGCTATGCTCATAGGCCGGATTGTACTGCCGTGGAGTACCCTGCTGGTAGAACGATTGTGGCTCCGGGTAGAACTCCTGGTAGTCATGACCATATGGAGGGTATTGCTGGTACCCATAACTCGAATTGGGGTAATCTCTCCACCCTGGAGTGTATGCGTAGGAGTATGGGTCATATCGCGACTCTCCCCAGAACTCTATATCTGTAACAAAGAAAAAGAAATCAGTAGCACGAGTGTGGACCGTAAGATAGGTCCACACGAAAGTTGGTAACAAACAAAAACACAAAAACAGAAATTTTGATTCCCCGGAAACAACGCCAATTTGATAAGCGTTGTCGTGACACCTAAACAAAATAATCCTAAACAAACCTAAATAAATAGTTTGGGCAAGTAAGAGTCGAATCCCACAGAGAATAAGATTATCAATTCAAGTAATTGCAAGTCACCAACTAGGAATTAGGGTGGGCTTGTATGATTTTCGTAACCAAATAACAAGTAGACAAGTAAACAGATTCGCAGGCAAAGGTTGTGAATATGATTGGGAAAAGCGTCACACCTGACAAAGATCCACACAATAAGAGATATGGTTGATCACTGAATTCTATCAATCTCAAGTTCTTATCTTTCCTTTAGTTGTTCTTATCCCGATCATATGTAACTATTAGTTCTACCAGCCCTAATAGTACTTATTACTAAATCAAATCCGAAAACCTTCAAGACTCAACAAAGCAATAGCATTCAACCGAGGATTCAACAAGATACATGCAATAGAAATAACCCGTTACTATAAGCATGCAATTAACTCTCTCTCACGATGAACACTCGCAACCCGCTTATGTAAATCGTGTTTGCTACTAGATATGCAACCCGAACCCGGAATCACAAGTCCTAGCTATATGGATAATATCAATAAACCTAGGTGATCAGTCTAGATAAACCAATAAGATTCAATAAACATTCAAGCGCAAGAGAATTAATACAACTAGATAGGAAAACGAACAAGAGTAGAAAACTCACAACCAATCAATTGAAGGCTTCACAACGTCAAGTGCAACAATGGAGGTTTAGTTCTCCATAGGGTTTGTGAGAGAAAAAACTTAGAAAGGTGGCAACTAGGTTCCTTTTTAAACAAAGTCTAGGTTAGAACCTTAAATACTAGGGCAAATAATCCAGAAATAAATAAAAGGAAATAACAAATTTGGAAACAAAGTTTCAGAAATAAAATAAAAACAGATAAAAGATCTCGGAAATAAGCCGAGAAAAGTCTTCAGCGCGTCGTCACCGCGGGTGCGGCAACACCCACCGCGGGGTGCGGTGGGTCTCCAGAGGCTCCAACAGCTTCTGCGACACTTCCGTAAAAATGTCATAACTTTTGATTCCCAACTCGGATTGCGCTCATATTTTGAGGACTTGCAGTAGACTTCAAGATATAACTCCTCGAATTGGAATCACTCCATTTGGACATCTGAGTAAAAAGAACGAACCAATTGAATTCAACACACTGTCCTTCTACTCTTCAATGCACTTCAAACCTATGTAAATCCCATGATTTCTTCACTTCTAGTCTTCTCTTCCGGATTATAGAATTACCATCAAATCATATACAAACATCATCTAAATCATGCTAATAACCGTTAGATGTGCTATACAATATATCGCATATCATGCCGCCATAAAAAAAAAGCATATGTGCAACTGACAAATTTCAATGAGATATAAGCTATTAGGTGGCCGAAAGTTACTACTAACGTAATTGATTGAACTTTTTTCTCCTAATTTACCAACAATTTTTATACATCGGAAGTGGGGTAGTTGAATCTCTTTCTTTTATGTCTTGATCCATGGGTCTGAACCGTTATACGTCTAGTCCGGGACACTACTAGTACATGAAGTGGTAGACCCTTTCCAACATCTATTTCTAGATAAAACACTTAAAGGAGTATATCGCCAAATCACTAGATCAATTGAGCATTTGGTATGGTAGTTGAATCTCTAATCTCCATTATTATGTAGTTTGTGTAACTTATCTATGACATTTAAGGGAACACGAAAAAGATAATTCGGGTAAAGGACTAATGGTTTATAATCTACTAAACCAAAATCATTCTATGACACATGACAACCTCTACTAAGCCTACAACATCTGTATGTCACATGACACACTCACATTCATTTTGTCACATGACATTTTCTCAATTTTTTTTTTAAATTCAATATAATAATTATATATGAAATCTTTATCTTATATCCAAAATTCAATATTTTATATTTTTGTTTCCAATTTTAAGCCTTAGGGAAATCTTTATGATATGATTGGATATATCTTGATGTAATACTTTTCTTTATTAATTCAAGTAAAAGTTATATCAATTATTAATTGATAATTACAATAAAATTTGAAATCAAATACTATAAGTTTTCAATTAATATATTATATATAATATATCTATTAAAACAAAACTTCCCTAATAATACAAAACTTCCCTATCAATTGATTATTAGTAGATATTTTTTATTTTATCGTATTTAACTTAATTTCATTCATATTGTCTCTAATTAGATAAGTTCTACAATTATTTAATATTTTTTAAATATGAAATTAATATATTTTTAATAATTAAAAATATCAATATAAAATTTATTCACGCTCCTACACCGTACCGGAAAGTAATCTAGTTTATTAATTTAATTCTTGGTCGGTTCTTGATGCTTAATAAAGTCGTCATCTGTGTCATTTTGACATCACTCCTGAACTCCTCTTTCTCTCCCTCCACTTAAGACTTAACAATCATATTCTCCTTTAACCAAGCTCCAGAGAATCAAGAATTTGGAGCGATGAGCTCCTCCGTTTCGGTGCTTTTAACTGCGGTGACGGCAGCGGTGGTGGCGTGGCTGTGCTGGAGGGCGGTGGATTGGGTGTGGTTGAAGCCCAAGAGACAGGAGAGGGGGCTCAGAAAACATGGTCTGTGTGTAGGGGCAGACGCAAGATTTTCGCGTTGTAGGGACACAATCCCGTATGGCTAAAATTAAATTAAATTAGAACAAATATAACACTTAAAATACTAAAAGTTATATTTAACTTCATTATTACAATAACATCTTTCGAGGTGTCATGTCTTGAAATCTTACAATAATATCTTTAATCTTAATAGATCTAACTACATATTTATCAATATACACAATCAAACAATCATTCATGAAATCATCCCCAAGTCGATTGCGTAATGAACTCTTGACAAGCTTCATAGCTGAAAAAACTCTCTCAACTGTAGCTGTTGCAACATGTAAAAGCAAAGCTAATTTCACAAAAAAGATATACCAAAAGATACACACGATGCTTCTTCAACTGAACCAATTTCTTTGAAAGCTCACTAATACCACCAAGGTTGGCAAAATGATCATCTGAGCGTACATCAAGATTATAGCAGTCAAGTTGATGTCCAAGTGTCATTATATCAAAAGCTGAATAGTCACTTGGATAAAATTATGCAAATCGAATAAACTTTCTCTTGTCAAATGCCGATAATGCATCACTCGGATCAAGACATGACATGCACAACAACAACTCACTATTGACCTCGTTAAAGAGATTATCCAACTCATGAAGCTTCATATCAATCACATTGTAGAACAACTCGACACGATAAAGATGTAGAATCGTAGTTTCTTCAACATTTCGACGAGTTCTTCCTTGCATGACATACAAGTCATCCATATCCGGGACAATGATATTGTGCTTGATGCAAAATAAAGAAACTTCCTCCCACAATGACTCCCATCCTTCATCTCTCATTTGCTGGAGTAACTGCTTGGTTATCTTGACAAGATTCAATGCATTAACAATACCTTCATCTTTTCTCTATAAGGCTTGTGACAAATCATGTGAAACTCCCAAAATAGTTTCATCAAGAATAAGCAGAATATGAATTCAAAGCACTGAATGAATTCCATAAGATAATCTGCTTGAGCTCTTTGCTTTGGAATTTTTGAATCATTCCAAATGTCCATAAGCACCTCAATTGTTGGGTCAAATAAACAAATCAAACTCACCAATGTTTTAAAATGAGAACTCTAACGTGTTGCTCCTGCTCGACCCAATGATACATCTTGATTCTGTCCCCTTCCAGACAAAATTTCACCTTCACGAAGCCCTTCAATTACTTTCTCTAATGATTTCTCTCGAAGCATGTCTTTTCTTTTGCATGATGCACCAACAATATTTGTCAACATAGAGATAACATCAAAAAACTTACTTACTTTTGGGTGACTTTCAGCTACACTTACAAGTGCCAACTGCAACCAATGAGCAAAACAATGAATGTAATAAGGAGATTGATTCTCCATCATTATCAAACTTTTCAAACCATTGAACTCACCCCGCATATTGCTAGCTCCATCATAACCTTGCCCTCGTAAACTTGAAATACTCAAACCATGCTTGCAAAAAAGAGCCTCCATATTCATTTTCAATGACAAAGTAGTGGTGTCACCAAACATGAACAATCCCAAGAAAGCTCTACAACATACCCTCTAGCATCCACAAAACGTAAAACGACTGCCATTTGTTCTTTCACAGATATATCACGAGCTTCATCAACTAAAATAGAAAACATATCATCACCCATATCTCTAATAATTGCAATTGTTGTCTTGACTGGAATTGCATTGACAATATCTTTCTGAATCCTAGGTGATGTCAATTTCAAATTCTTGAGTGCATTATCCAACACAACTCTCTTAATTTCATCACTATGATCAGCAAGTAACTGCAAGAATTCAAGAAAGTTTCCTTGATTACTTGATTCACTAGATTTATCATGACCACGAAAAGCTAATCCTTGAAGCAAAAGAAATCTAAGGCAATCAATTGATGCATTCAATCTAGCACGATAATCTATCCGACTTTGCTCTGAATAAGTGATCAGTACTACTTTGTAGTGCTTATCTAGAAGTTGTTACCGGTGTTTAGGGTGCCATTTATAGGGATTTAGAGCACAACTGTGGAGTATGTAGTTGGAGAGATGAAGTGTGGATATGGTGGTTTGGAGAAGCTAATTGAAGACATCCAGAAGACGAGGAGTAAACCACTGGTGGAGACGAAGAAGAATAGAAGAAGAGCCACACAAATGAGCAAAGAAGGCCCCAGCCACGACCAACCGCGACCAAGGGTGAAGACACAAGCGGCCGCGGCGAAAGGCGAGGCGCGGAGCAAACGAGTGCCACTTCCGCGACCGCGGATTACCTGCCGCGATCGCGGAAAATTCCAGTGCTGAACAAGTCGAGAGCAGAAGTCAATTTTCCGTGACCGCGGATTACCTGCCGCGACCGTGGAAAATTCCATCATCGAGCAGGTCGAGAGCTTCGATTTAATTTCCGCGACCGCGGATTTCTGATCCGTGACCGCGGAATCACACGATAGGCGGCCCGCGAAGATTTCCGAAACTTTCTTTCTTTTTACATCTTCCGATTTTTATTCTTTTATATTTCGACACTTTAGTTTTATTTCCTTTTAGATGAGGTTTGTGATTTTGGGCTTTAGGTTAAGTTTATTTAACCTAAATTCCATAGCCTCCATTTAGGGGTGAGCACGGGCCATAACCCGACCCGAACCGACCCGAACCCGAAAAGCCCGAAACCCAAAAAACACGGGACCGAAGACCGAACCGAAGTCTTCGGGTTCGGTTCGGGTTCGGGCTAAACAACCCTCGAAGAAAAAAAAGGCAAAACTAGGCTAAAACCCGAAACCCGAACCGAACCGAACCCGAACTGACCCGAAACACTAAAAAGGTCAGACCGAAACCCGAACCGAAGTAATGTGGGTTCGGGTTCGGTTCGGGTTTTTCGGGTCGGGTTCAGGTTCGGGTTCGGTTCGGTCAGCCCGTGCTCAGCCCTACCTCCATTCATTCATCTTGGTATCATCGACATTCACTATTACGTACTATTTTTCCATTCAGTATTATTTTCTTTCGAAGACTATGAGGAGCTAAGCACCTTTGCTTAGTCCGACAATTGAAGCTTTTCGTATGATTTGATTGTGAGGTTACAACTCTATTCCATGTTCCTTTGGATTATATCTTTTCTCTTGAGCATATTCCTATTGATTATTATTGATTTGACTGGATTGATCACCTAGTTGATATTAGTAATTGTCTATTGCTAGGGTTTTAATATTTCGGGTTGAGATTCCTTATCTGTTGTAGCATCCATGATATTCTAGGACTGGTAGGACTAGTTTATTATGAAAGAGATTTGATTATATGTTAAATACTGCGGGTCGTGGTGTTGCATGTATCCTGGTTAATTCCTATGCTTCTTGTTGGTATTGAATTAAATCTTGAAGGTTGGTAGGGATTGTTTAATAGTTAGGGTTGCCTGGACTGGTAACTAATTCAGAATAGGGACAAGAATAATCAAAGGAAGGAATAGAGATAACCTAGGACCAATCAATCATATGAAAAGTGGATATTTGTTTGGCTAAGTGTTTCCCTTTAATTGAATACAAACTCTTTGCTTTGTTTGCTTTGTTTACTTGTTCAATAATCAACAACCAAACCCCCCCCCTTGTTACTTTGCATGCTAATCAACATAAAGAGAAAACAACTCCTCCCTGTGGGATCGACCCTTGCTTGCCAAAACTACTAGTTTAGGTTTGTTAGGATTTATTTTGACCAGGTAACACGACTAAAACCTGCCTGTCAATAAGTAGACAGACAAACCTCTATATGTTGTTGATGATGCATCAAATCTTCACAAGCACGTACACATCTGCTATGCACAATGTTATGATTACCAACATGAACATTCAATCTGTCTTTCTTCTTCTAGTTTCTAAACCCTTCCCAACAAATGAATCACCACCTCCTTGGTTCCCATGATCATGTTTGAAAAGATAGCATGGTAAGCAATATGCAACATCTTTTGATATACTATATCCCAACCAACCACTGTAATCTTTAAACCATGCAACAACAAATTTGCGTCTTTTAGCTCCAAATAATATCCCAGGAAAATCATGACTTCTAGGTTGACAAGGCCCTTTCTGCAAATATGCTCGTCTAACCTTTTCTCTATTATTAACACTATACCCAAACATATATTTCCTTAACCCTGGGTCAGTAGGCAAATTATTGAGATCAAACTCAACATCACAACTAGACAAATCATGAACACTTGGTGGGTTCACTGGAGTGGGATTAGAACTTGTACCTATATTTGGTGACTTGGAATTTTGTGAACCATCGATACTTGTAAAATATTTCTTCATTTTCTGAAATTGTCAAATCATATAACTAAATCAATATATAGATATAACAGGAATAATCAATCATTTTCTACATTCAATACCTAAATTGAATATAAAACCAATGAGGATTGTCAAATCATATAACTTACAATGTCCAAAGAATCTGCTCCAAGTGCAATAAATTTTGAATCACCAGTAACCTGTTGGGAAAAATACGCAACTTTTCCTATTAATCAGATTTGTGGGAATGCAAGACAATAGAGAAAATATCACACAATATTTATAACTCTAAAACTTCTTCTATTAGAAAGGTAACTAAAAGTTTACAATAACTCTCAACCCAATTTTCCCTTACAACAAAGAACTCTCAAAAGCTTTTCTGTTTTAATCTAAACTAGCTTTTCTCTATGTTCTTGTTCCTGGAATTGGATACTTAACAAAAGGAATTACAAACATATATATATCAACAAATCAACCAAAAATAACTAATGGTGATAAGAAATTCTTCATCTCCATCTCTCGTTCATTTACCCTTGAAATGAGGATGGTTATTCTTCCTTTTTATTTGTAGCCAGAAATAGTTTATGACTATTTCTAACAATCTCCCACTTGAAGACTGATTTCAATCTGTCTTCACACCTTACTCTATGCAATAGTGATTTCTGGTCGTATTACTTTTGTAGGCCAACTGAAGTTGAGCACAACTTCAATTTATCCATCGTCACTGTCTTTGTCAACATATCAACAGGATTCTTGCTTCCTTGGATCTTCTCCAACATCAAAACTTCATCTTCTAACAAAGACCTGATGAAATGATATCGAAGTCCAATGTGCTTAGTTCTGGAATGAAATGCTGAATTCTTTGCCAAGTGTATTGCACTCTGACTGTCACTGTACAACACATTATTCTCTTGCACAAATCCTAACTCTGTTAACAAACCTTGAAGCCATATCATCTCTTTACTAGCTTCAGTCACTGCTATATACTCTGCCTCTGTAGTGGATAGAGCTACAATCTTCTGTAGTTGCGACATCCAACTCACAGTTGTAGTTCCAACAGTGAATATGTAACCCGTGGTGCTTTTCCGGTGATCAACTTCACCTCCAAAGTCTGCATCTACATACCCTTGCACTTTTAGTTCACCCTTACCAAAGTACAAACATTTCTCTGTCGTGCCTTGTAGATACCTCAAAATCCACTTCACTGCTTCCCAGTGACCTTTCCCTGGATTTGACATAAACCTGCTGACAACTCCCACTGCATGTCCAATATCTGGTCTTGTACAGACCATCGCGTACATCAAACTCCCGATGGCCGAGGCATAAGGAACCTTGTCCATGAACTCTCTGTCTTCCTCTGTCTTAGGAGACTGATCCTTGGATAAGCGAAAATGGCTTGCCAAAGGTGTACCAACTGGTTTGGCATTACCCATGTTGAACCTTTGCAAAACACGTTTGATGTACTCTGACTGAGATAACTACAAAGTCCTTCTATGCTCATCTCTTGTAATTTGCATTCCAAGAATCTTCTTTGTTGGACCCAAGTCCTTCATGTCAAACTCCTTTGACAATTGATGCTTCAACCTTCTGATATCATCCATATCAGAACCTGCTACTAATATCATCGACATATAAGAGTAAAATGACATAACTGGACTGATATCTTTTGAAGTAGCAACAGTGGTCGGCGTTACACTTCTGGAAACCTTCCTTGTGCATGAAGCCGTCAAAATTCTTATACCACTGTCTTGGACCTTGCTTTAGGCCATACAAACTCTTCTTAAGTTTGCACACCATCTTCTCTTTTCCATTTTTAGAGAAACCTTCTAGCTGGTGCATATATATCTCCTCATCCAAGTCTCCATGAAGAAATGCAGTCTTCACGTCTAACTGTTCAAGATGGAGATCTTCAATGGCAACAATACTCAACACTGATCTGATAGTATTGAGCTTCACAACGGGAGCAAAAATCTCTGTGTAGTCAACACCTTCTTTTTGCTGAAATCCTTTGACAACAAGTCGAGCTTTGTACCTCTTAGAGCCATCATGCTCGTCTTTCACCCGGTACAACCATTTGTTATAGAGTGCCTTCTTCCCTATGGGCAACTCAACAAGTTCCCATGTCTGGTTTGAAATCAAAGACAACATCTCGTCTTTCATCACAAGCTTCCACTTGCTTGCATCACTGGTTTGGCAAGCTTCATCATAGCATTCAGGCTCCCCTCCATCTGTCAACAACAAATAACTCATGTATCTTCTATTAGGAACATGAGGCCGAGAAGACCTTCTCAATACAGGAGCTGGAGCATGAGGCTCTATAATGTCAGACTGTTGCACGCTTTGTTGTTCAACAAGTTCTTCTGACGGAGGAATTGTTACGATCGGTTCCGTCATAAGACTATCTGGAATATAATCTACATTTGCAAATACTGGCCCACTCTGATCTGAGTCGCTGGCGTCAGTTTTATGCATGTCCTTATACATGACTCTTTCGCTGAAAATTACATCTCTGCTACGAATCACCTTCTTGTTTTGGTCATCCCAAATACGATAGCCAAACTCATCCTCTCCATAGCCGATGAAAGTGCATTTCTTGGATTTTGGATCAAGCTTATTCCTTCCATGATCACTAATATGCACATATGCTACACAACCGAAAACTTTTAAATGTGACAATTTTATATCTTTTCCGCTCCATACCTCTTCTGGTATTTGGTAATATAATGGGACTGATGAACCTTGGTTGATCAAGTAAGCAGCTGTATTGACTGCTTCTTCCCAGAACTGCTTCGGTAGACCTGACTGTATACGAATGCTTCTGGCTCTTTCTGTCAACGTCCGGTTCATACGCTCAGCCACACCATTTTGTTGAGGTGTACCTGGCACTGTTCTCTCCATTCGGATCCCGTGTTCATAGCAGAAAATTTTAAATATGTTGTCCACATATTCACCACCATTGTCGATTCTAAGCCTTTTGACTTTCAAACCTGTCTCATTTTCAACCATGGCTTTCCATCTCTTGAAAGCCTAAAAAACATCAGACTTGTATTTTAGAAAGTATACCCATACCTTTCGAGAGTGATCATCGATGAAAGTCACAAAGTAGTGTTTCCCACCAATGGATGAAGTAGTCGTTGGTCCCCAAACATCAGAGTGGACAAGCTATAATCTTTCCTTCTTTGGGGTTCTACCATTTGTTTGAAAGCTCACCCTCTTCTGCTTTCCAAGTATGCATCCTTCGCACATGCCTACCTCCACTGACTGTAGACACGACAGTTTCCCTTTCGAATGTATAAGTTTCATCCCTTTCTCACTCATGTGGCCAAGTCTCTGGTGCCACATACTGGAATCTCCATTCCCTACTGCAACTGCAATTGAACAACACGCCCCTGCTGTCATGTAAAGAGTACCACTCTTTTTGCCATGAGCAATTGTCATTGCACCCCTTGAGATCTTCCAATTATCACCATGGAAGCTTGTTTTATAGCCTTCGCTGGCCAATTGCCCAACTGATATCAAGTTCTTCCTTAGGTCGGGGATGTGTCTAACATCTTTTAACTCCCATACAAACCCATTCAACTTGATCTTCACTACACCTTTACCAATGATTGAACAAGGTTGATCATCACCAAGGTACACATTTCCAAGGTTTTCGGAGACATATCTCTCGAAGAATTCTTTCTTCGAAGTGGCATGAAATGATGCTCCAGAATCTAACACCCAAGACTCTTCCTTGCTCTCCAAAGAGCATATCAACGCATCATCTCCTTCTAAGGTTGAAGTAACATTTGCCTCTGCCTTCGTCTCTTGGTTCTTCGGTGCATTCTTGCAGTGGTTTTTGTAATGCCCGGTCTTCCCACAATTCCAGCACTCGATAGTCTTCGAGCTAGAGGAGTTATTCGGGTTCCTCGATTTTGACCTCTTATCTCTTGATCTACCATGATAGCTTGATCTTCCGTGTCCATTCCCTCTGGTTGAATTTCTTCCTCTTGACTCTGTATGCAAAACTAAAGAGGTTGATGATTCACCCGACCCTCTCCGTCGGATCTCTTCACTGAGAACTAGATCACGGACATCATCAAATTTTAACTTATTGCTTCCTGACGAGCTACTCACAGCCGTGACGATAGCATTCCAACTGTCTGGAAGAGATGACAAAAGTATCAATGCTCGTACTTCTTCATCAAATTCAATTCCAACAGAACTCAATTGGGTTGTGACTGTATTGAGTGCATTCAGATGTTGAGCTACCGATGCACCTTCTGTCATCCGCAAATTGAATAACCGCCTCATCAAATGAACTTTGTTTGAGGCCGATGGCTTCTCATACATATTGGAGAGAGCCTCCATAAGACCCGCCGTGGTCTTTTCCTTCTCTATGTTAAAAGCAACATTGCGAGATAACGTTAATCGGATGACTCCAAGGGCTTGTCTATCAAGAAGATTCCATTCTTCATCTTTCATAGCCTTTGTCTTCTTTCCTGAGAGAGGCTGATAAAGATTTTTCTGATATAGGTAATTTTCTATCTGCATCTTCCAAAATCCGAAATCTGCACCATCGAATTTTTTGAGTTTCACCTTTCCTTCATCTACAGCCATGGCTCCCACTCAAATCTGACTTCCTTTGGATTGTTTAGAACCAAATGCTCTCATACCAATTGTTGGGAAAAATACGTAACTTTTCCTATTAATCAGATTTGTGGGAATGCAAGACAATAGAGAAAATATCACACAATATTTATAACTCTAAAACTGCTTCTATTAGAAAGGTAACTAAAAGTTTACAATAACTCTCAACCCAATTTTACCTTACAACAAAGAACTCTCAAAAGCTTTTCTGTTTTAATCTAAACTAGCTTTTCTCTATGTTCTTGTTCTTGAAATTGGATACTTAACAAAAGGAATTACAAACATATATATATCAACAAATCAACCAAAAATAACGAATGGTGATAAGAAATTCTTCATCTCCATCTCTCATTCATTTACCCTTGAAATAAGGATGGTTATTCTTCCTTTTTATTTGTAGCCAGAAATAGTTTATGACTATTTCTAACAATATATAGATATAACATGAATAATGAATCATTTTCTACATTCAATACCTAAATTGAATATAAAACCAATGAGGATTGTCAAATCATATAACTTACAATGTCCAAAGAATTTGCTCCAAGTGCAATAAATTTTGAATCACCAGTAACCTGACCTCAGAAGTATCGGGTAATGCCAACTGCTTTCTCACTATGGCATAGACCTTATCAACTGTCTCTGGTTTGGCCTGCTCGTTGATACAAAATTACAAATTATGGATCAAACAACATGAATGATAATAATTGTTTATTTATAAATTGTCTGGAAAATATCTTGCCTTAATGAGCTTCGAAGAAAATTTGTCTGGAAAATCAATAAGCGTCCAAACCTGTTTAGCCAGCAAAGCCAAGTTGAAAGCTTCAAAGTTTCTAAATCCCATACCACCCAGATCTTTGGAGATACACAAAAAAGACCATTTGGCCCAGTGAATCTTCTTATGGTCTTGTGAACCCCACCAAAAACTAGCCAAGATCCTATCCAGTTCCTTATAGACAAAAGCAGGAAGTTTATAACAGCTCATTGTATAGGAAAGAATAGCCTGAAGACTTGCTTTGATGAGAACCTCCCTTCTAGCCTGAGATAAAGAGTAACACTCCAACCTTGAGCTCTTTTCCTGACTTTGTCAACAATATGCGAAAAAATAGTTCTTTTAGATTGCCCAATCACAGTAAGAAGCCCCAGATATTTGTCATAAGCAGTAACTTCAGGAAATTCAAAAAACTGGAGCAATACATCTCTTCGACTTCTGGATAGGTTTGGAGTGAAAGATATTTGTGATTTGCTTGCACTTATCATCTGACCAGTCCCACTACTGAAGATGGATAACAATTCTCTAATATTATTGCATTCAACAGAATTTGCTCTTGCAAAGATAATGCAATCATCTGCAAACAGAAGATGTGAGATAATAGGAGTTGAGGGTGCAATTTTAATACCATGTATCATTCCCCTAGATTCAAAACTTTTGAAAATGCTGGACAAACCTTCCATAGTGAATAGGAAAAGATAAGGAGACAAAGGATCCCCTTGTCTAAGCCCTCTTATAGGATAAATTGTTAGAGTAGGCAATCCATTTAGGAGAGCAGAGTAAGTGACTGAAGAGATGCATTTCATCACTAAATCAATCCATCTCTGAGCAAATCCCATCCTCTGCATAACAGCAAGCAAAAACCCCCATTTAACTCTATCAAAAGCCTTTGACATATCAATCTTAATGGCCATGTATCCTCTCCTTCCAGTTTTCTTCTTCTTTATGTAGTGAAACAATTCTACTGCAGCTAATGCATTGTCTGTAATAGGTCACTCGGAGATGAAATCACTCTGGTTACTACTGATGATCCCATCAAGGAGAGGCTTAAATCTGTTTGCTATGCATTTGGAAACTAGTTTGTAAATCACATTACAAAGACTAATAGGCCTAAGATCAGTCATCTTTGAAGGATTTGCAATCTTAGGAGCTAGAGTCAAGTAAGTATGATTAAATAAGGGAGGCATCTCTGCACCATTAAGAATGTGAAGGACTGCATCAGAAACATCCTTACCAATCTGTGTCTAGTGAGATTTGTAGAAGAGTGCAAGCAATCCATCTGGCCCAGGAGATTTTGAAGGGTGCATGTTTTTAAGGGCATGAAGAACCTCATTTGCTGAGAAGTTTGCAGAGAGTGCTTCATTTTGATCAACTGAGATGCTAGGAGTGATGCCACTGAGTAACTGATGAGGGACCTCAATGAGACTGGACGAGTAAAGAGTAGAAAAGTAAGCAGTCACTACTTCCTCCATCTGACAGTGGGTTGAGACCATTGAACCATCCATACATTGTAACACCCCCAAATATATATCCTTGAAAGTATTACCGCCAGTGACCTCAGATTCCACATCCGAAGCCACCCAAGGCTTAACCAATTTATACAATATATAAAACACACTGATAATATGAAATATCATAATCTTTATTGAAACCAAAGTCTCGGAATTACATCCGTAAATCCCAAATACAACAGAAATACAGAATACGTTTAATACAACAGAAGTCTTTTAAATAAATAACATAAGGTCTTGATCGAAGTGATCATCCGCCTAGGATCTTCAACCTGGATAAAACTCTTAAAAACTTCATCTGCCTTCATAGTCGGATTCTAGCCTTCACGGAACGGTAGTTTACCTGATGTGCCGTATGAGACGGATGACACCAGCCAACCATGCAAGGGAAAATAACCGGTTGGTTAGTCTAATGAAAGACTATGCAAGGGTAAAACAGAAAGGTTCTAAGGTAGTCGTATTAGGTTAGACCCATCGCTTCTCGAATGAAAGCCGATGACGATAGTAAACCTCAACACTTCTACGGAAGGATACAAAACAGAATGATCAAGAGAAGACTCCTAAAGATCGAGTCTTATCGGAAACATATGAAGAGAAGACTCCAAAAGATTGAGTCTTATCGGAAAGTATGACAAGTGTTCGGGAACATTATAATTTCACACAAGCGTTTAAAAAGACTTGACCATTTGGATCCACGACCAACCTCACCGCGTAATGCGAATTCAGATTTGGAAGGAGGACTTACTCTAATCGAAGTCCAGACGAGGTTCCAAGTTGTACTTCTCGCCCAAGGTTCATTAATTATGTGCATAACGGCAGTTATCTTGTTTTAGTGACAAAGCGTACATTTACGTTACAAGCTTTTAAGATATATCATCTCATCGCGAGAGATATCGAAGGGAATAAATCCCGAATGGCGGCACCAACTGTTGTGCACCTACCCTGAGTAAGGGTACAGTCATGACCAGATAAAGTACTAGGGAAAAATCCTCCTAATACAAGTTATAAAGAAACGACTAGACCTCGCAAGACACATAGCGTTCCTACGAATACTCGTTCTAACTAAACAGTTAAAATCACACAATAGTCCACATCAATACCATAATGGCAATAATATATATATATAATAGCGTTGTTTCTAGCAGTATATACAACCTATTATAATATCACTTTCTAATCGTATCATTTATAAAATTTGTTCCCAAACGAAAACAATAGTTCATCCCAATTTAATTAACAATTAAACAATTAATAATTAATGGAAACATGGAATGATAAGCAAGATCGAACCGCCACTTGCCTTAATCTAGACGAACAATTGAGCGACAACGGGTTTCTGGGTCCGGAACGGGAATGGAAGACGGATTATAGATTCCTACGACGACGACCCACAACGAAACCCTAGGTTAGATTCGACAATAAAGTGATACGAATCTAAGAAAGAGCGAATGAAATCGAAAGAACGAAGGTCCCGACTGAGACCGACATGCCCAAGGCCACGATCACGATTGCCAGAGCAATCCGCGGTCGCGGCTGGGATTCCGCGGTCACGGCCGTCGAGGACAAGGCCACCGCGAGTGTCATGACAGCGGCCGCGGACGCGGCCGACCTTGTCACTGCCGCGGTCGCGGCAGTTCATGTCCGCGGTTGCGGCCGTGAACTCTGGCGACTCCAAAGGGAGAAAACTCACCGGCGACGATGCGAGAGGGCTTGGTTGGCGAGGGCTTCGACTCCAGCCTTCCTTGCGCCTCCAATGCACCACTCCAAGGCTGATACTACTCCCGGCGAGGCCTCCGGCGACACTTCGAAGATTCCAGCGAGAACTCGAAAATCCGGCGACTATGGAAACGAGAGAGAGAGAGTGAGAGGGATCTCAGATTTGGGTGCCCCTAAACCTCCCAAATCGACCTCCTTTTATAGCCCAAAGGAGGAGCCCTCCCCGCCCAGATCAACGGCGAGTCAGACGATCAATGGCGGCACGGACGACGAGACTCCGGAGACGGCGCGACGTTGGCGTGTTGGAGTTTTCCGCGGTCGCGGAACCATTTTCGCGGTCGCGGAATATTCCTGTGCCCAACTCTTTTGAGAGCCATTTTTCCGCGGTCGCAGAATTGCTGACGCGGTCGCGGAATTGCCTTTTCTGTGTCTGTTTGCCCGGGAAAAGGTTTGGCGTGAGTTTAAGCCCCGGATTATATATATTTATACCCGAACAAATATTCTAAGCCCCGAAAATACGTCGAATGTATTTTATATCCCTCAGGGAATTTTACAGAGATAAATCTCGATACAGAAAATCCAAACTTCTCTGAAAGCGATACAATTACAGAATGAGGGTTGTGAAAATTACCCAAATACCCTTACTAAAAATGAGGGGTATTACATACATTGCAACCTTTCAATAAAATTCTTGCTTTTCCTGCCTGAAGCCTTAGCATGGAAGAACTTTGTGTTTTTGTCTCCCCAACAAAGCTCATTTACTTTGGAACGCTGGTACCACATAGTTTCCTGTTGTAACAAAAGAGTTTCTTCCTCCCTTCTGAGGTCATGCAGAATACTAGAGGCAGTAGAAGAAAGAGGAGTAGAAAAACAACTGCTAATCTTATCCTGCAAAATTTTCAGCTTAGTATCAATATTACCAAACTCTGTGAAGTTCCATCTAGTAAGAGCAGTCTGAATGGAAAAGAGTCTATCACAAATAGACTGCGAGAAAGTAGATGAATTCCACACTGAATTAATAAGATCATCATATCCCCGAGCACCAAGCCACATTGCCTCAAATCTGAATGGCTTCTTTCTTGCACCAATACCAGAGCCCCTAGCAAGAGTATCTAAACAAATTGCAATCAGAGAGTGGTCAAAACCCTAGTAAGCCAGATTAGAGCACCTAGCAAAAGGAACCATACAGCTCCAAGAGTGAGAAGCTAAGGCTCTGTCTAACTTCTCCTGAATACAACAAGACCCATATCTTCCATTAGACCAAGTGAAAAGACCCCTTGTCCACTGCACTTCAGAGAGTCTATAGTAAGAGATGGATTGATGAAAGGCAGCCATTGTTGGCAAATTTGGAGGGCAGCCTCCAAACTTCTCAAAAGAATAGAGAACTTGATTAAAATATCCTACATAGAGCCAATGCAACTCATTCTCCAGAGCTAATCTGTTCAACAAAGTCCAAGAATAGTGCTTGTTACAAAGTTATGGCCAGCCATAGAAAAAGGTGCATCTCCACTGAGCAATGTTATTTGACGAAAGGAAAATAGCATCTAGGTGATGATTAGTGTAGGAGGATATCACAAGCTGAACAAAGGAATTCCAAAGACGGCATAACCCCCCAGAAAGCCCAAGGCTATTAACAACAAAAAACCATCAAAACAGAGTTTGGAAGCAACTTTTGCCATATATACAGAATCAGACTTAGTTTCCATAAAATAAACTACATTGGGAAGCTCTTTTCCAATCAGCTTTTGGACTCTAGAAACTGCACGAGGGCTCCCCAAGCCTCTGCAGTTATAACTTAATATTTTCATTGCATCCGGACAGAAGGGACGTTAGTCCCTTCTGCCGATATCTTTGATTGAACCAAGAGAGGATCACTTGACACTGGTTGCTCCACTAAGCATTGTTTATTTGCCACACCATAATTAACAAATGAAGCAGGGAGCACTCTCTTACCCTTGTCCAGATTAAGGCTTGGTAGAGGAATCAAATCCATAGATGAACCTTTATTTTTTTGCTTCCTGGTCCACTTTCTCTTTGAAACAGCTGTTGAAATCCCAGAATTCCCAGAAACAAACAAAGGATTACTTTCAGGTAATGAGACATTCTGCTGCAAACTAGCAGTAACTTCAGCCGGCTCAGATAAAGTCTGTCTCAAAGGGTGAATACTCTCTGTAGTTGGAGAAATAATAAGAAGATTATCACCTGGAAAGTTGGTAGCTAGTTGATCAATACTAATCAAAGCATTCTGATTTGGTGTCACAACACAGGTATGTACTTGATCCGTAATAGAGTCCACTCCTTGAGCAGGCAACCTATTTTGAGAAGGAAGGTCTTCATCCTCATCATTACCTTGTAAAATAGCATCAAGCAAGCAGCGGTTCCCTTTCTTTGTCTCTTTATTAATTGCAAATTCATCAACTTTGGCATCACCAGTAGCTGAGAGTGCACGAGTCAGAGGTGGAGCCCGGAGTCAGGCACCATATTGATTATCAAATTGTCGTGCATCAATGTCATCACAGTCCAACTGAACATGTCCCAGTCTTTCACATATATAACAGAAATTAGGGAGCTTTTCATATTGGAATTTAACCCAGACTTTGCCTAGATCTTGCAAATTTAACAAAGCACCTCGACGGAGGGGAATAGATAGATCAACATGCACATGCAATCTTAAGAAACCTGAGCAATCCATCAACAGATCATCTGAGATACAATGAAATTCTTTGAATAAGCCTCCTATTGCCATAGCTGTTTTAGTTGTGAAGGCAGTGATAGGCAAGTCGTGTACCCTAATCCAGAACCATTCAGAATCAAGTTGAACTTTGGAAGGTTGTTGACTGCCTACATCTTTAAGAATCAACAAATGTCTATCAAAGGACCAAGGTCCTTCATTGAGCACTTTGTCGAAATCTTCCAAACAAGCGAACTGGAAGGATAATAAATTTGTCTGGATTTCTCTAACCACAAAACCCTTATGAAGCTTCCGAGCTAATTTGAGAGTGTTTCTGAGTGCATGCAAATTGAACGTCTTAGTAGTGAATAGTTTCACTAGAAGATTCAGAGATCCCTTTCTAGGGCCAGAGTCTTTGTCCTTAAGTTTTCCAACAACCGAATTTCTTTCAGCATGTGTGAGATATAAGTCCCCTGGTGCAGAATACTGAGAATCCATGCTGTAGAAATCAAAGGAGAGCAAGAAGAGAAAGAAAGGAGAAGGAAAGCTAGTACCAAGACTAGAAGAAAACCCTTACGTATCAAAGGATAAGAAGGGAAGATGATTCTTGCTCATACTTATTACATATATCTTTGAGTATAATTATTTTTGCATATTAATGTTCAGTAATTGATTTTTATACTTATCTATTATATTGATCTAGATTAGTAGTCATAGAATTAAATGGTGGAATGTGTGTTGGTTGGTTGTTGCCTGGTGTGATGATTAATGTTGGATCATTATGTGTGTTAGTTGTTGTTGGTTGATTGTTTGTTTCGGTTATAAGGAGGGCATGACTCCTTATAGCTGGGCCGGGGTGATGTTAGCCTCACCCGACCACGTAGAGGGTGACCTTGTGTTGGTTCAAGGCCACAATTGGATGGTGAGTGTCCCATCTTAAACCTATCCATGGATAGTATGATTATCTAGGGTGATGATAGTCTCACCCGTTTATACTCGCTGTGTGGTTGAGATTGGATTGAATGTATTTAGTACATTGAAGAGTTGGATAAAGATGGTTAAGTAAAGGTTATGTGTTAGTAATGGTATATATTTTGATGTGTTATTAATTGGTATTAGATGGATGGTATAATGAACCTTTCCTATGTTCTATTATTTTTACTTGATGATTCTTGCTAGTCTTTCATTAGACTAACCCAACCTCGGCTTATGTTTCCGTGGTTGGCTGGTAAATCGGGTCCACCAGTCAACTTGTCTTCGCAGGTTCGGCAGCAACAAGGGGACAACGGATGTTAAAAAAAGAGTACATGTTCCTAAAGAAAGAAGGAAAGTTGTTGAAAATACGAATACTCGATCACGTGACTACTTGATTATCTAAATGGGTGCACTACCACTTCCTCAAAAAAATTAGTTTGTCTCCCATGAGAACTAACTAATACATGTAAGTATTTAGCGCCGAAGGGGGGGGGGGGGGGGCACTGGACCCGCTTCCCCCCCCCTTGGTTCCACCTCTGATCGCAATTACTGCTTTCCTCATAGTATCTTGTTTCACTTGGATGAAATTTGGTGTAGGGAAGAAGTCATTTGTATGGCTGGGTCCCTTACCAATGGTGTATCTCACACAACCAGAGTTGATAAGAGATGTTTTCACTAGGATGAACCACTTCGACAAGCCCAAAATAAATCCGACCACCAGATTGCTGGCTTCGGGATTAGTCAAGTATGATGGCGAAAACAGGGCCAAGCATAAAAAGATGCTAAGCCCGGCTTTCCATACCGAGAAACTAAAGGTCATCCGTCTTCTTTCTCCTTTGCTACGTGTTAATTTAGACGTACGATGAAATATAGAAAAAAATCTTAGGGGATTTGGTTGGAATCTTGATTGCCACAGCTGATGCTACCCACGTTCTACAAAAGCCGCGCTGAGATGGTTGATCAGCTCTACTTTGTAGGGTTTAACTAGGAGTTGTTATCGGTGTTTTGGGTGCCATTTGTATGGGTTTAGAGCACAACTGTGGAGTATGGAGTTGAGGAGAAGAAGTGTGGATATGGTGGTTTGGAGGAGCTTAAATGAAGATATCCAGAAGACGAGGAGTAGACCACTCGAGGAATAGAAGGAAGAAGCCACACGAAGGAGAACAAGGGTGGATCCGTGAGCAAGCCGCGACCGCGGGTGAAGCATGGGCATTGATCGCGGAGAATTCGAGACAACGGAGCGAAATAAGACATTTTTCGCGATCGCGGATTATCTGCCGCGCCCGCGGAAAATCCCTTCTGCGAGACAAAGTCGAGAGCAACATTCCAATTTCCGCGACCGCGGAATTCTTTCCGCGATCGCGGAAGCACACGGCAGCGGCCCGCGAGAGATCTCGTCTGAAGTTACTTTTGCTATTTTCTTTTTCTTTTCTTTTCTTTATTCTGAGTTTATTAGTTTATTTCCTTTAGATGAGACTTGTTATCTTTTCACTTTAGTTTTAGGGTTAGGTTATTTAAACCTAGTTTCCCTTTCATTATTCATCATGACGTTACATTCATCGTTTATTCCATTCAGTATTGTTTTTCTTCCAAGACTATGAAGAACTAAGCACCCTTTGCTTAGTCCGACAATTGAAGCCTTCATTTGATATATGATTGTGAGGTTATAACTCTATTTCCTATTCCTTTGGATTATATCTTTTCTCTTGAGCTTATTCCTATTGATTCTTATTGATTTGATTAGCCTGGCCAACTAGTTGATATTAGTAATTGTCTATTGCTAGGGTTTGGATATTTCGAGTTGAAATCCCTTATCTTGTGTAGCATCCATGATATTCTAGGACTAGTTGGACTAGTTTATTAGGAAAGAGAATTGATTATGTGCTAAATGCTGCAAAACATCGGTGTTGTATGTATCCTGGTTAATTCCTATGCTCTATGCTGCTGTTGTTCTAAATCTTGATAGTTTCTCGTGCGTTCAATAGTAAGGGTTGCTAGGACTAGTTGGACTAGTAACTAATTCAGAATAGGGACAAGAATAATCAAAGGAAGGAATAGAGATATCCTAGGACCAATCAATCATATGAATGGTGGATATTTGTTTGGCTAAGTGTTTTTCCTTAATTGATTAAAACCCTTTGCTTTTGTTTGTTTTGTTTACTTGTTTCACAATCAACCTTAAAAACCCCCCATTGTTACCATTGCATGCAATCAACATAAAGATAAACAACTCCTCCCTGTGGGATTCGACCCTTGTTTGTCTTTGCTACTTGTTTAGGTTTGTTTAGGATTATTTTGATCCGGTGATACGACTAAAACCTGCCTGTCAAATTGGCGCCGTTATCGGAGAGGCAAGTTTTTTTTTTTCTTTTTGTGTGTTTGTGTGCCAATTTTTGTGTGGACCTATCTTACGGTCCACACCCGTGCTACTGATTTCTTTTTCTTTTTTTTCTTTTTGATACAGAGATGGAGAGATTTCCGCATGTCTGGCAGGAACCGCGATATGACCCATACTCCTGTGCATACACTCTAGGGTGGAGACATCACCCCAATCCGAGTTATGGGAACCAACAATACCCACCATATGGTCATGAATACCAGGAGTTCTACCCGGGGCCATAGTCGTTCTATCAGCATGGTAATCCACAACAATACTACCCAGCCCACGAGCATAGACCACCGGTGTCCAATCCAAGCTTCTCCATGTCTACTGAGGATACGTTTCGATATCTTATGCAAAGCATCCAGAACATGGAGAATCAGACTAGGCAAACAGATCAAGCAATAAGCAGATTAGAGGCCATGGTGTCAGTGCAACCAATATCTCACCCAGTAGTGCACCAGGAGGAGAATGTCTTCTCGATGACCCTACAAAGTACTGAGCAGCTGCATGTCTCCCCCTTAGCCGAAAGGGAACAGCAAATTAGTGAGGCGGGTGCAAAATAAAGAGAGATGTCTGCAGAAGAGAACCCGAGACCGCGGGAGGTGTACCTCGACCGCGGTCCACCCACTGTGGAGATGGGCCTTCCAGACGATATTATGGACCGCGAGGTGCTTTCTGAAGAAGCTTATTTTCTGGAACTGGAGGAATTCAACGTCCACGAGGAAGAGGGCCGTGACCGCAGATTGATTACTGAGAAGGAGGGAGAAATCGACGCCTTTCCGCGACCGCGGATCAAATTCTGCGACCGCGGAAAAATCCCCTCTGAAGAGCTATTCGAGAGCAATCCGCGACCGCGGAAAGAATTCCGCGATCGCGGAAAAATCGTTGAAGACGAGGCTCTGTTCGAAGAAGATCCGCGATCATGGAAAGATGCCCGCGATCGCGGAAACATCCCTACAGCCCCCTACCCTCTTGAGGCTGCCTATGATGAGTATGTGAGTCCCAACTCCTCTCCGCTTGTTTCGCTGCACCCCGTCGCACCCTTCCCTAAGGCATTACAAGATACTCGAAGGCTGGAGAACAACAAAGAGCTCTATGAAACCTTCAGTATCTGCGAGGCAACCATTCCCTTGGTCGAATCGGCAAACAACACTCCTCGCTGCACAGAAATTTTAAGGGCGCTGTGCAAGATAAAAAAGAAACCGAAGGGAAAGCACAAGAAAGAAACTGGGAGTAAAAGGGAAAATTTCTCCACGCTGGATACGGGGCAGGACAAACATGCAGCCCCTGAGATGTTGGGTAGGCCATTTCTGAAGATGGCAAGTGCAATCATGGATGTAAACAGCGGACCACCCATCATGAAGTGCAGGGGATTGGGGGTAAAGCTCAATACAGAGCATACAAAGAGGCACCCCCCTGATCTAGACCCCAGGAGTTCAGTTGCTATGAGCAACCCAAGTTGAGTGGGAGAGTACTAGGTCGATCCACGACAATAACTAAGGCGCTGTCCGGGAGGCAACCCGAGGTATGTCTTTCTTTCTTGTCTTTTCATTACATTTTCGTTATTTGTGTGTTCTTTGTGTTTTTGCTTTCGTTTTTCTTTTTGCGTTTAGACTAACTTGCAGGAAGGAGGCCCGAGCCAAATTGAAGACAGTGTTAACCACGCACCAACAATGTAAGTCTCCTCTCCCTGCACCCTAAAAAAAAAGTACTACCGAAGGCCAACTGTCTGCGTTTTCCATGGAGAGAGGGTGCGCATCATGTTGTCAAGGAAGAGACCTTAGCCCCACATTTTTTATTTGGCAACGATGATGGCCCTACATTCGACAGTTGAGGAGGAGGAACACTAGAGCCCCCATCACGATTACATCTGTGCTCCACCATGTGTTCGTTGAAGGCCGTGCAACCCCGACTTCTTTGCTATTCCACTACACTTTCCAGTGGATCCCTTTTGGTTGCACGGTGGAGTGTGAGATTGAAGATTGGCGCAACACCAGAGACATGTGCTTTCATTGAATTACCGCCAGCAATAACTTCAGTATCCAAGCCAACTCAACGACGTTTGTGAGTTATTTTTTGCCTTTCCCTGTGCTTCATTCTTTTTGTCTTTCATTACATTGAGGACAATGCTATGTTTAAGCATGGAGGAGTGTTCTATACTTGCTATGTCGTTGAGGAGAAAAGAAAAAGAAAAAGCCAAAATTGAAAAAAGCCAAAAATAGAAATCCTGGGATAAGTCGAAAACCCGAAAGGGCGGCTTAGGTAATAAGCAGGTGGCTTGGACCAGCATTAGGCTGGGATAATAATTGGTCATGAGTGATGTGAGTATATGTGAGCCCATCTATTGAAAAATGAAATGAGTGGCTTGGTGAAAACCCGAAAGGGCGCCTTGGCAAAATGAGTGAAAAGAAGAAGAGTGATTATTAGGAATCATCATTTTTCCTAGCAAGGTGACATAAGAAGAGGAGATATAAGGAGGATTCGGGTAGGTCACTCTGAGAGGTATAAGAAGATAGATGGAGGCTAGGATTATATTTTTTATTCACTCTATGGTATTCAGGATAAGCTTGGAGGAAGTACTCTGCTTTCCTTTAAGCTTGGTTGGTGTTGAGTTATGTGTTGAATGTTGTGTTGAGCTTATTGTGTGGTGCCTTGGAGTTTCATGTTTAGGTGCAATTCTTAGTGGAGATGGTTTTTCTATGCTTCCTGAGACCTTGAGATTTGATTGGAGGAGTAGGTTTATTTTATCTTACTCGAGGACGAGCAAGGTTTAAGCATGGAGGAGTTTGATCAGCTCTATTTTGTAGGGTTTAACTGAGAGTTATTATCGGTGTTTTGGGTGCCATTTTTATGGGTTTAGAGCACAACTGTGGAGTATGGAGTTGAGGAGAAGAAGTGTGGATATGGTGGTTTGGAGGAGCTTAAATGAAGATATCCAGAAGACGAGGAGTAGACCACTCGAGGAATAGAAGGAAGAAGCCACACGAAGGAGAACAAGGGTGGAACCACGAGCAAGCCGCGACCACGGGTGAAGCATGGGCATTGATCGTGGAGAATTCAAGACAGCGGAGCGAAAGAAGACATTTTCCGCGACCGCGGATTATCTGCCGCGCCCGCGGAAAATCCCTTCTGCGAGACAAAGTCGAGAGCAACATTCCAATTTTCACGACCGCGGAATTCTTTCCGCGATCGCGGAAGCACACGGCAGCGGCCCGCGAGAGATCTCATCCGAAGTTACTTTTGCTATTTTATTTTTATTTTCTTTTCTTTTCTTTATTCCGAGTTTATTAGTTTATTTCCTTTTAGATGAGACTTGTTATCTTTTCACTTTAGTTTTAGGGTTAGGTTATTTAAACCTAGTTTCCCTTTCATTATTCATCATGACGTTACATTCATTGTTTATTCCATTCAGTATTGTTTTTCTTCCAAGACTATGAAGAACTAAGCACCCTTTGCTTAGTCCGACAATTGAAGCCTTCATTTGATATATGATTGCGAGGTTATAACTCTATTTCCTATTCCTTTGAATTATATCTTTTCTCTTGAGCTTATTCCTATTGATTTGATTAGCCTGGCCAACTAGTTGATATTAGTAATTGTCTATTGCTAGGGTTTGGATATTTCGAGTTGAAATCCCTTATCTTGTGTAGCATCCATGATATTCTAGGACTAGTTGGCCTAGTTTATTATGAAAGAGAATTGATTATGTGCTAAATGCTGCGAAACATCGATGTTGTATGTATCCTGGTTAATTCCTATGCTCTATGTTGCTGTTGTTCTAAATCTTGATAGTTTCTCGTGCGTTCAATAGTAAGGGTTGCTAGGACTAGTTGGACTAGTAACTAATTCAGAATAGGGACAAGAATAATCAAAGGAAGGAATAGAGATAACCTAGGACCAATCAATCATATGAATGGTGGATATTTGTTTGGCTAAGTGTTTTTCCTTAATTGATTAAAACCCTTTGCTTTTGTTTGTTTTGTTTACTTGTTTCACAATCAACCTTAAAACCCCCCATTGTTACCATTGCATGCAATCAACATAAAGATAAACAACTCCTCCCTGTGGGATTCGACCCTTGCTTGCCTTTGCTACTTGTTTAGGTTTGTTTAGGATTATTTTGATCAGGTGATACGACTAAAACATGTCTGTCAATGGTCAACCAATGGGAGGAGATGACTACACCTGAAACGGGATCAGTTGAGCTTGATGCGTGGCCGTACATTGTTAAGCTATAAACTGATGTCATCTCTAGGGCTGCATTTGGTAGCAGTTTTCAACAAGGAAGGAGGATATTCGAGCTGATTAAGGAGCAAATTGAACTTACCATCCAAATATTTTAATCCGTTTACATCTCAGGGTTAAGGTATATATAAATGATAACGCACCAAGCATTTACCTAACATTTACTTGCTTATATATGTAATATACATATTTTAGGTTGATGCCGACGAAGACAAACAGGGGAATGAGAAAGGCCAATGAGGAAATACAGGCTTTGCTGGTGGGAATGATTGAGAAGAGGAAGAAGGCAATGTAAACAGGGGAAGAAACTGTTATAGTGGGTGTAACGTTGATCAAACTTCGGTTCATCTTGGATAGCGATTAAATCGTGCTAAATCACTTTCCAAAGCCAATATTTCGACCCTACTCTTGTAGCCTTAGGGTTACACAAAATTTCATTCGGGATAAGACAACGCAAACCTCTATCGATCAAGGTAAGATCAAATAGAGAAGCACTTGGAGTTTTTGGTTTTGTTCGATACACAAAATATGATTCTCTTTTTGGATATCCCAAGACTTGCCCCAACCTCACCCTTATATAGGGCATAAATAGTTAGGCGGTTACATGGTGGTTGGAGGTTGCATGGCGGTTGGGCGGTTACTTGGCAGTTGGGCGGTTGCATGGAGGTTGAAAATTGGTTAAAAACCGCCAAAATTGGTTAAAAAACCGCCAAACTACTCAACCATAACCAACAAGCTCCGTAACCCCGAGTTCAAATCAACGCACACGAGTGTGCACTCCGCACGCCCGAAACTCGTTATGCGCCGAACGAACTCCTTAAGTCTTGAGCGAATCCCGACTACACCAAATGGCCGATAACACTAAAATCACCAACATTCCTCCCCCATTTTAGTGTAATCCTTGATTCACTTAAATAACATACATCAAATACAAACTCATGCATAAATGAAAATGTCCTTAGGATTGAATTTTCACATTAGTGTAATACACATTCCAAATAATCGAGAATCAGGGTGTCATATGGATTGAACCCTTCAACCCATCTGAAAACTTGAAGATACAACACACATAAGTTTCTACACTACTCCAAGTGCTAACTTGACACTATTATAGCCATGTGTCATTATCCATTCATGAGCGTATACAAAGCCAAGCCCTGGCTAGTTGAAGCTGCACCACTTCACACTCGTATAGGTGGACTCTTTTCAATCATGCACCTACAAATGCATTTTTTCAAAAGATCCATTAAGAAGATAAACTTCAACCTAACTTTCTTACGGGTCCGAGCACATACCTTGGGATGATATTGAACATGTGCTCCAAACTCTAAGTGTAGGCTTTCCACATTGAATTCAACCTCTAACGTCATATTAGAGGGGAATTGAGTATCCCACCATTAGAGATTTCAAACGGGCTTTAAACCCATCCCTATAGCCGACTTGATCACCAAGTCCCTAGCTAACCCCTTTGTCAAGTGGTCCGCCAAATTTTGTTGAGACCGAACAAACTCAATCACCCCATGAGTGATCAACTCATGTACCGCGCTATGTCTAACACCCAAGTGTCATGACTTACCATTATACACTTGGCTATAGGCCTTAGCCAAAGTAGCACTATCGCAATGGATAGATATGGGTGACACCGGTTTCAGCCACAATGGAATCTCGTAGACTAAGTTCCTTAGCCATTCTGCCTCTCTACGACAACCGCTAATGCTACGAATTCCGATTCCATAGTCGAACATGTAATGCAAGTTTTGCTTCTTAGAAGCCCATGAAATGGCACCTCCCCCAAGCAAGAATACCCAACCACTTGTAGAAGAATGTTCTTCCACATTAGTGATCCAACTCGCATTCGAATACCCTTCTAGAACCGAAGGAAATCCGACATATGACAAACCATAATTCATGGTTCCTTTTAAGTATTTGAGCACCCGCCTTATTGCTTGCCAATGGTGAGTACTAGGATTACTAGTGTACCTACTCAACCTTCCTACCGCATAAGCAATATCCGGCCTTGTGCTCGTCATGGCATACATTAAGCAACCAATCATTTGTGAGTACTCGAGTTGTGATACCGCTTTACCCGTATTAGGCATAAGCTTCACACTCGGATCCATGGGAGTGCTCACCAGAGAACAAGTCTCACAACCGAACTTCTTAAGCACTTTCTCAATGTAATGAGATTGTGACAAAGATAGTCTCTTGTTCTCACGTTTAATTCAAATACCGGGGATCACATCCACCTCCCCTATGTCCTTCATGAAAAAACTGGATGACAAAAAAGGCCTTTGTAAGGTCTACTTGTCTTTGGTCCGTACCAAAGATCAACATGTCACCAACATACAAGCAAATGATTACTCTATTACCAGACTTATCAAATTTGTTGTATACACACTTGTCCGACTGATTTAACTCGAATCCGCTCGACAAGACAACCTCATCAAACTTTTGATGCCACTGCTTAGGTGCTTGCTTTAGCCCATACAATGACTTTACCAACTTACACATCTTATGCTCATTACTGGGCATAACGGACCCTTTAGGTTGCTTCATGTACACCTCCTTCTCCAAATCACCATTCAAGAATGCCGTTTTGACATCCATTTGGTGAATCACAAGATTGTTAATAGCCGCCAAGGCAATAAACAACCTAATGGTGGAGATCCCAGCAACCAGAGCATAAGTATCGAAATAATCAATACCTTCCCTATGTCTAAAGCCTTGGATGACCAATCGAGCCATAAACTTATCGATAGTACCATCGACCTTCATCTTCTTCTTGAAGATCCACTTGTAGCCCAAAGGCTTGCAATCCGGTGGGAGATCCGACAAGACCCACATATTATTTCCCATGATGGAGTCCATCTAATCATTTATTGCTTCTTTCCAAAAAGCAACATATTGAGACCTCATTGTCTCACCAAAAGTCCTAGGATCCTCATCAACATGATAACAATATGAATATTGGAATCCAACTTCATCTCTAGATCCTTCCACCAAATAAATTTAGAAATCTGGACCGAATGACTTTTCAATCCTCCCTCGCTCGCTCCTACGGAGCATAGGTGACTCGTTAGGAGGTACGGTTTAGTCGTCTCCTTCTTTAGTTTCACTAGTGTTAGGAACCAAATCATTTGGTCTAGGTATGGACGAGAACCGATTCTCATCAAATATCGCATCTCTTAACTCAATCACGGTGTGAACCGAAATAGAATCATTAGGCTCTATTACATAGAACCTATAAACCTTGAAATGCTCACCATATCCAATAAAGATGCAATCAATACCTCTTTCCCCCAAGGTTTTAATCTTGGGTTGGGATAGTCTAACGACCGCCCAACATCCCCAAACTCAAAGATAATTCAAGCTTGGTTTCTTTTTGTACCAAAGTTCATAAAGGGCGACCTTGTTCCTTTTGTTAGGAACTGATAGGTGTCATTTCATGCACCTTTACTAGCAATTATTAGCATCATTTGGAGGAGTTTAGGATGAGATTTGAGGCTAAGTATGTGATCCAGAAGTTGTGGAGAAAAGTGAAGATATCCAGGGATTTACAGCTTAGACGGAGATGGAGATGAAGATGGATGAGGTTCTGCTAGAGTTTGTTGGAGAAGGCTACCAACACTTGGTAGTAATGAAGAGCAGAAGAAAAGAAAGAGAGGAGCTGAAGAAGGAGTGGGCGATTTCACCGCCCCGCGCCAGATACCACCGCGACCCGGTGGTGTGTCTCAGAGAAGAGTTGGCCGCGCCAGAAGAAGCCACCGCCCCGCGGTGATGCACGTAACGCCCCACGGCCAGAAGGATTTTATTTCCTTTTATGCATTTCGGATTTCCTTATTTCTTTTATTTTATTTCCTTTGTTATTGTCATTAGGTTAACTTATTTTTCCTAAGCCTATTTAAGCCCCTTTTTCTAGGTTAAGAAGAGACGACACTCTGAAATCACGAGACTACTTTTACATTATACAGTTTTACTTTTTATTAGGGTTTTATTCACCTGTGAATGGAGCACTAATTTCCCTTTGTTCTACTAGGCGATTGAAGCAATACAGTTGATGTGTTTGTGAGATTTCTATTCCTTGTTCCTATTCTTATAAGTGTTGGTTTGATTCTCTTGGTTATATTGAATATTGATTTATTATTATTCCTCATAGCCTGATCAACTAGGTTGAATACTATTTATCAATTGCTAGGATTTGCATATAGTGGAATACGAGTGCATATCTAGTAGCATACACGATTGTTGCATATAGTGGAATACGAGTGCGCAATCGTGAGTGAGAATCATTTGCATGTTAAGTAGTAAGGTTTTTTTCTATTTGCATGTATCCTATATCCTTGTGTGCATTGCTATTGCTTTATTGGTGGTAAGGTTTTCTTCCATTGATATTGTGATAAGTCTATCAACAATTGTGAGAATTGGTAGTACTTAAGATCAGGGTGGGAACAACCATAAGAATAGTGAAAGAACTTGGATTGAATAGATTTCAGTGATCAAATTATATCTCTGTATTGTGGATCTCGTTCTAGTGGAACTCTTTTCCCCAATCATATTCTCAACTCAATCAAACTTGTTTGCTTTGTTCTTTTTGATAACTAAAACCCCCTTCCTTATCACTTGTCAATCATAATTACATACTTCATCAGATCTTCCCTGTGGGTTCGACCCTTACTTGCTTACTATACATCCATTTAGTAGGTATGTTAGGACATTTACTTTGACTAGGCCATTCAACGATATTTGCATTGCATATTTCGGCCACGTCAAATTTGGCGCCGTTGTCGAGGAAGTTTTCTATTTTGTTGTGAGTTTTTGTGATTGACTTTGGTGGAGACATATCTTATGGTCGACACTCGTTCTACTGACTCTCCTCTAGCTGCTTTTGATCCAGAAATTGACAGATCGTTCCATGCGAACCTACGGGATCAAGAAGAAGAAGCCGAGGTTGAGACCGTTGAAATAGTTGACATCCTTGTTGTTGCAATGGCCGGAACTCTGAGAGAGCTGACTGAACCGAACATCGGGGCACAACCCTTGGCTGTCATCATCCCTGCGCTTGGCGAAGGGGTGAACTTTGAGCTGAAGTCTGGAGTTGTTGCTTATCTCCCGAAATTCCATGGTTTGAGTGGAGAGGACCCGATATCTCATCTGGGTAAATTCCACAATGTCTGCATGACTATGAAGCCAAGAAATGTGATGGAGGATCAAATCAAGATGAGAGCCTTTGGATTTTCATTGCTAGACTCTACTAGCGACTGGTATTATCACTTGCCACCAGGGACTATAGATACCTAGACTAAACTGCACAAGGCGTTTCTTGACAAGTACTTCCCAACAAAGAAGGCGAATGCTTTGAAAAAGGCAATTGCTAACATTGAGCAGGCTGGTGATGAGACGCTATATGACTATCTTGAGAGGTACAAAAGGCTTTTCTCTAGCTGCCCGTTCCACGGATACGCCAAGCAAGATCTTGTTCTCTACTTGCATAATGGTCTGCTAGATCAGGAAAGAAGGATGGTTGACGCTGTATGCGGTGAGAGTATTCTGAATGTGACACCAGACGCAACCATGGAGAGATTGCAGGAGATGAGTGAGAGTACTAGGAGCTTTGGAAAGACATATCAGAGAAAGGCAGTCAATGCTATGACTCCTACAGGACCGAACCCAGTGCTGAATGAGTTAGCTGAGTTGAAGGAGATGGTAAAGAGAATGGCGAACCAAAACACTCCTCAATAAGTCAAGGCATGTGGAATTTGCTGTGATCAATTCCACCCTACCGATACTTGTCCTCAGCTGCAGGAGGAAGGTACTGCTGAAGTGAATGCTGTAGGAGGTTACGGACCCCCTAGACCGCAATTTGGTAGATAGCCTAACTACAATCCGAGAGGGCGAGACCATCCGGGTTTCAGGTGGAGCGACCCCCAAGGTGGTCAACAGCCAGCACAACAGCAATACCAGCAGAGAGTCCCATACCAACAGAGGCCTCAAGGCCAAACCTCTGGTGCTACTACTGAAGAGATGCTAAAGACTCTAACTCAGCATTTCGCCACTCATGTTCAGGCTACTGAGTCAAGCATAAAGAATATGCTTGACTCAAGATTGACCAGAGGACATCTAACTCCCTACCCTCTCAGACTACAGTGAATCCAAGGGAGAATGTGAGTGCCATCACCCTCAGAAGTGGAAAGAAGATGGTCGTTCCTCCTATTGCTGAAGAGGAGAGCGAGTCTGAGAAGAAGAATATCGGTGACCGCCCCGTGGTAGACTCCACTGCGACCCGACGACAAGTTGAGGTTGAGGCCAGGAAAGAAGGATGCTTGCCACCGCCCCGCGGCGACACTAGCCGCGACCCGGCGGCAAGTCTGAGTAATCCCACCGCGACCTCACCGCCCCGCGGTGATAACCACCGCCCCGCGGTGAGCCTACCGTGACCCGGCCTCCAAAATCCTCGCTCTGCAGAAGAGATATGTGTTGATGATTATGTTCGTCCGTTTTTTCCCCCTCTTGGTTCCGAGAAGCCACCAACACCTTTTCCTGAGGCACTAAAGGCTAGAAGGGTCGCCGATGACAGTGATCTTTTCGAGACGTTCCGAAACTGTGAGGTGAACATTCCTCTTCTCAAGCTTATTAAGGTTGTTCCTCGATATGCCAAGTTTTTGAAGGAGCTGTGCACCGTTAAGAGGACACAAAAGCTGAAGGTCCAGAAGAAGATTCCGGTTGGTGAACATGTCTCGGCGGTATTTCAAAGGCGTATGCCTGAGAAGTGCAAGGATCCAGGTACGTTCACTATTCCTATTGCTATAGGTGAGCATCGATTTGGGAAAGCCTTGCTAGACTTGGGTGCCTCTATGAATGTTTTGCCTTATTCATTGATTGAGGATTTAGGAGTCAGACCCTTGCATGATACCAATATTGTGATACAACTTGCTGATGGTTCTTGTGTGTCTCCTAAGGGTATTGTGGAGGATGTTCTTGTTAAGATAAGTCCTTTGATTTTCCCTGCTGATTTCTTTGTTATGGATATGGACTATGATGAGCAGGTTGCTCCTGTTATGTTAGGTCGACCTTTTATGAAAACAACCATGACAAAGATTGATGTAGATAGT
The DNA here is from genome assembly GCA_027886185.1 of Rheum nobile. Lineage (NCBI taxonomy): Eukaryota > Viridiplantae > Streptophyta > Magnoliopsida > Caryophyllales > Polygonaceae > Rheum > Rheum nobile. The sequence goes on along the minus strand of WOAB01000025.1, from coordinate 1,029,973 downwards.
GGAACTTTGACTATGGAATTTGATGGAATAATTTTTGAGCATAATATTCATAAGGCCAACTCTATTGAATCCCCCCCCCCCTTCGCTGCATTAGTGATATCGATAATCCTATTCAGGAAAATGTTAAGCCTAGTGTAGTGGAGACCATAGTTGAACTGTCTGCTATTGCTGAACCTTTTGATTCGCATGAGTATGATGTCTTACTTGATGACATAGGAGATTCAATTCCCTCTAATTTGGGCACTTGCCCCCCTGCACTAACCACACAAGGCTGTAAGCCTTCATCTAGTGTCGTACAACATGATCAGGTCAAGCCCTATCGGCCCCCACATCGCTCTAAGTATAGGGGAGATGCTCCAAAGGGAGCAATCATGGAGTCATTGGCTAAGAGGGAACATGGTCTAAGGTCCAAGCCTTTCCATGGGAAGTCCCAGCAGGAAGAGACGAGTAAGAGGATTCCGAGGGGATCCTATTTTAGGTGGTGATTGATCTGCAGTACGTCGAGCCAACGACGTTAACTAAGGCGCTGTCCGGGAGGCAACCCGTGGTAGACTTCCTTGAGTTTTCTTTCTTTTAGATTAATTTCGTAATTTCTTTTGCTTTGTTTCGTTCGCCTGTCACTAACATTTCAGGTACGAAAGTAAATGGAGAGAGACGGTGTTCCCAGCCAATTCTCACCGCCCCGCGGTAGAGGCCACCGCCCCGCGGTAGAAGCCACTGCCCCGCGGTAGAAGCCACGGCCCCACGGTAGAAGCCACCGCCCCGCGGTGGAGGTCTGGTATGCCTTCTCAACTCCGGGAAAAAAAAAAGAAGAAGAAAAAAGGGCCTCGAAAAAACCTTAAACAAAGAGTAAATTTTTTATGTCTTGAGTGGTAACTAAGGATTTGACGGTTTGGGCCCCCTTTTTGGGCCGAGATTTCTCTTTGGGCCATTGTATATGACCGGCCCCATCAACCCCTTTTCTTCCTATTCCCTTTCCCTAACCTAGCCCCTACTCTCTCAAACCCTCCATATCCAACACCCCTCTCAAGTTCTCCAAGCCAAATCCCCCATTCTCCCCCCAATCCCTCTCGTTCTTGGTCCGATCCTAGCCTCCAAATACCTTAATCTTGAGTTTCCTTGCCCAATTTGGAGTCTAGCCTCACAAACAAGCCAAACACATAACCCCACCGCGTCGCTGTCGTACATCGCCCCGCGTTGCCCCGCCTCGCGTTGCCCCGCCGCGCGTCGCCAGCCACCGCCCCGCGGCGACCCCTACCACGACCCGGTGTGAAGTTCCAGTTATCTCACCGCGACCCGAAGACTCGTCCACCGCCCCGCGTTGAGACTACCAGACTTCGTATTTTCGCTCGTTTGTAAGTCTTCTTGGTTGCCCTCTGTTTTGAGCATCTCAATTCATTACTTATGGCACCTAGAGGTAGGAAGCAAGTATCTACGAGGGATGAGAATGAGGTCTACAATGTTGTGAAGGAGAGGAAGGTGTTGGCTACTAAATTCTTTGACAAGCCGACGTTGGCTGAGTTTGGTATGTTGGAGTGTGTATCCCTGTGTTTAGCAAAGTGTGGCCTGTGGACTTTCTTGAACAAGGCCGCTGATGCTTATCTCGAGCTGTGTTACCAGTTCATTGCCTCGTTTAAGAGGTATTCTGATGGCTCCGCCGACAAGAGATTGATGAAGGTCACGTTCACATACAATGGTCGTGATTATACTTTGTCTGCTGAGGAGATTCGTGGTGCCCTGGGCATTACAAAGGAGCCATCTGATGGGTGGCCTGGTGGCATCATTGAGATGGATATGATGGAGTTTTGGGAGGCTGCCACGCATAGGACGTTCAAGAAGGGCCATGAGGTGAATTCGAAGTTGGTGAACCCTTGCCTAAGGTTGATCCACAAGGTGTTGATGAGAGATTTCTTTGGCCATGTTGATGATGGTAAGGTCCCTTTGAAGGATTTTCAGTGGTTTTTGAGCATCTTGGAGCTTGTTATGTACACGCCGTGTTGGGCTACCCTCTTTCTGGGTTCCCTGAAGAGGATTCGTGATGGTGAGCCACGTGATATTTGTGGGGGTGGTTTGATCACCCTTCAAGTAATGCCCTGTGGAACAGGGTACCTCCAATCTTGCAGGGAATGGTGGACATCCCTGGATCATCTGCCTTCTTGGGTATCCGATTTTGTAGTATAGCGGACACGTTCTCACTCACCACCACCTTCTTCTTCTCTTTCACTGAGCGCTTCCTCTTTTGTGTGCAGATCTCCTTCAAAAATTTAGCATAACGAGGGACACTAGTCAAAAGTTTAAGCAAAGGGACATTTACCTCGCAGTTGCTCACCCAGTCGAACATATCCTTATCCCTGGCAGGCTTCCTGGTGTCCGCTAGAGCCTCTGGGAATGGCGCGGGAGGCTTCTCGAAGAAGAGGGGAGGAAAATCAGGTCGTACGTAGTTGTCCATGTACACAGGGGCCTGGCCGCGGCCGCGGTTTGGGGACCGCGGTCGCGGTTGCTTTAGAACTTCAGAAATCTTCTCAGCGAAGAGGCCGCGGTCGCAGCCTTCGTTCCGCGATCACGGTTTGCTCTCGACCTTGGGGGAGAATAAATCAGCATTTTCATCAGCGAATAGGCCGCGGTCGCGGCCTTCGTGCCGCGGTCGCGACTCCTTCTCTCCCTTGCCGAACTCGCCTTCGACCTCGTTTTCTTGGTGGCTTTCCTCCTTGGTCACCTGGACCTCCGTCTCAGCAGCCTTCCTGGCCTCTATCTCAGCACCACTTCTCAGCATCATGGCGCACACATTCTCCTTCGGGTTGACTACCGTTTGAGAGGGTAGTTTCCCCGACGCATGAGCCTCTAGCATGCTCACCGCCATAGATAGTTGACCCATCTGCTTCTCCAGGTTTTGAATACTGGATTTATGTTCCTGTTGAATCTGGGCCACCGTATTTGCTCGCGCTTGGATATGTGCTCCCATCTCTTTATTTGTTTGGACCATAGCATTTGACATTAATAGTATGCCTTGGTTGAGAGCTTTTATCTGGTCGTCAACGGATGTAGAGACACTGGAACTCTGGTCCTGGGGTCTTTGTTCATAAGGAGCTCTAAATTGTTGCTGACCCCCAGGCTGCTGGTACTGCTGCGGACGCTGGAGAAACTGTGGGGGCCTCTGCTGATAGTCCTGGGTCTCCTGCCCCTGATGAGTGTTCTGTTGGTTCTCGTACCTCAAATTTAGGTGATCTCTCCACCCGGGATTGTAGGTGCTGGAGTACGGGTCATATTTTAGCCTTTGAGGGTCATATCCGCCAATAGCGTTCATCTCAGCAGTTGGTTCTTGCAGGGTGGGACATGCATCAGTTGGATGTGTATTCTCATAGCATATCCCACATGATTTGACTTGCTGCAAGCCACCTCTCATCATGCATCTTTTCATCATCTCCTTCATCTCAGCCACTTCAGCAAAAAGAGTAGAATTGGGCTGAGACTCTGCAGCTTTCACGGATTGGGCGCCCTCCCTTTTACTGAACTGTCTTGAGCCCTCAGATAGCTCAAAAAAGGTCTCAAAAGCTGCAGCAAGAGTCTTGTTGAGGATGTTCCCTCCACAAGCAGCGTTCACTATCCTTCTCTCTTCATCAAGAAGACCGCCGTACAAATAAAGTACGAGGTCCTACTCAGAATAGCCGTGGAAGGGGCAGCTGGATATCATCTTCTTGAACCGCTCGTAATACTCGTAGAGCGATTCACCAGACTGCTGCTCGATGTTGTTGATAGCTCGCTTCAGGCTGTTCAGTTTTGTAGCCGGAAAGTACTTCTCCAGGAAGGCTTTCTTCATCTTGACCCATGTGTCAATGCTCCCTGGAGTGAGATAGTAGAACCAGTCATTGGCCGCATCCTTCAGTGAAAAAGGAAAGGCCCTCAGCTTAATCTGGTCCTCAGTCACATTCTTCGGCTTCATACTGCTACACACCGAATGAAACTGAGCAAGATGCTTATTGGGGTCTTCACCACTCATCCCATGGAAGTGGGGGAGTAAGTGGATTAACCCAGACTTCAAATCGAAATTTACGCCCTCAGCCAACTCAGGAAACCGCACAGCCAGCGGTTGCTGTTGCAGGTTGGGCGCAGTCAACTGCCTCAACGTCTGTTCTTCTTCAGCCATCTCGAACGCAGGATTATCAAAAACCAAAGCACGATTTACTCTGCGACCTTGGGAAAGAGTCCTCTCAATCTCTGAATCAACACCAAGTAGAGGGGAGTTAGTAGCACGGGTATGGACCATAAGATAGATCCACACCAAAGGAACACACACACACAAACACACAGAAAAATCAACACTTGCACTCCCCGGCAACGGCGCCAATTTTTGACAAGCGATTGTCGTATACCAATAAATCAAAATAAACCTAGACAAACCTAAACAAGTAGTTAGGGCAAGTAAGGATCGAATCCACAGGGAGGAAGGGATTAATCTATGTGTTGTTCGCATGCAGTAGTAACAAGAGGGGGGAGTTTTTGGTTGGTTTTGTAATCAAGAAAGTAAACAAAGCAAATAAGCAAAGAGTGTAATCAAATGTGGGAAAACACTTAGCCAAACAAGATCCACTTTTCCTATGGTAGATTGGTCCTAGGTTCTCTTTATTCATTTCCTTTGTTTATTCCTGTCCCTATTCTTGTATAGTTACTAGTCCTACCAGTCCTAGCAACTCTTATTATTGAACGCACAAGAAACAATCAAGATTTAGAACAATAATAGGATTGGGCATAGGATCAAACCAAGATACATGTCAAATAATCACAACCCACAATAATTTAACATGCAATCAATCTTCTTTGATAATAATCTAGTCCTACCAGTCCTAGATAATTATGGATGCTACTCTAGATAAAGAATCATCGACCGGTCAATTCCAAACCCTAGCAATAGATAATTACTAAACCTAACTAGGTGATCAGTCTAGTAAAATCAATAACAATCCATATGAATAAGTGCAAGAAGAAAGATATAAACCCAAAGGAAATAGGAAATAGAGAATTAACCTCGCAATCAAACCATAGAAAAAGCTTCACATGCCGGGCTAAGCAATGGGTGCTTAGCTACTCATAGTACTGAAAGACATAATTGTTGAAAGGGAAAAACTTTGAATACTGAACATACGATAATCCGGGGTTCATCTATGTGGGATCCCGAATGGAGGTTGTGGGAGTTAGGTTAAATAAGTTAACCTAAAGCCCAAGATCACAAACCTCATCCCTAAAAAGGAAAAATACTAATATTCGGAATTAAATAAAACAATGAAAAAGGAAAAACAGAAAAAGAAAACAAAAGTTCGGAGCATGTCGGGCTGACTCCCGCTGATGGCCGCGGTCGCGGCCTTTTGGCCGCGGTCGCGGTTTGCTCTCGAAGTGCATAATTAATTTCCGATAATTCGGCCGCGGGCGCGACCTCCTCGCTATCGCCCATCTCCTTCGGAAATCTTGCCGCGGCCTTCTGCTCCTCGCGGCTTGGTCGCGGTTTCTTCACTTCACCGCCTTCTCACATGGTTTCTTCATGGATCTTTCTTGTCTCCTCAGGTGGTCAATTTCTCTTCTTCTGGATGTCTCCAATAAGCTCCTCCAGACCACCAAAACCACACTTCTCTGCTCCATAATCTCCAATTGTGCATAAAATCCCACCAAATGGCGCCTCAAACATGGTAATAATCCCTAGAAATGTGCTATAAAATAGCACTGATCACATAACAATAACGAGAATAATCTGGATAATAAAACGCACACCATAAATCGCAAAACATATTTACAAAATATAAATAACCGAACAGTCTATACAGAGTACAGTACGGTCTAATGACTAATCTGTTTGGAAACAATAGAGTCAAGTTTTAGCCAATCAGTATAACTATACTGTAGGGCATAACATGACTAGTAGACTAAAAAGTAATATGGTCAACCTAGTAGACTTATCATCAAGTAATCTATATTAAATACAGTAGACCTGAATCAAGTAATCTAGAAACATGAGTAGTCTATGCAAAACATAGTAGACTCATAAAAACACACAAGACCTCATCTAACTCACGAGACCAAAAGTTTGAACTAATTCTATATATACTTATATACATACACATATATCCACATGAGGAAACAAAATTATATACATTCCTCATTCACCCATTTAACTATTTAAAATATCATGATCATTATTTTGACCATCTGGTCACATAAATGGGAATTTGAACTAATGTGACTTATATCATGGTCATACCATGACCAAAAGTTTTCCATGGTCATACACATGTGCTCCCACCAATTTAATGGTACGTAAACACACATATTTCACTAATACAGAGGCTTAAACACGTACGAGGTTTCATGTATAAAATAAACATCCTCGTATGAAATTTCAACTACCACTATATGCGGTTAGCATACAATACATGACACCAACAAGAATTTAATTCTTACCCATACATATAAATATATGTTATATGTATACATGTCTAGAGATTACACAATCTTTTGCATATATCTCAAGATCATCAACATGGCTTAAATATCATGGTCTTCACATAACCGCACATGAATAAAACTTAAATCTACTTTATACATTTAATACCATATCCAAGACCATATATAGACCGATTTTACATATATATATGTATATACCCAATACATAAATAACATAGAGGTATGAAACCTCCATTTCCGCGGCCCCATATCACCACCATTCATGCTTTATTCGCATTAGCCTTTATCGTGCTTAGAATGTGTGGCCTCTCAAATTTAATTTGATATCCAACCACTACCGCACATGACAACCAATCGTCTGATCTTGCCATTTTCCACTTGTTGTGCCTCCTCGTCTCCTCCAAGGGTTTGTTCTGCGCTTCCACGACATAGGGGGCATTGACATGCTTAGAACGTACACATCCTTGAGCGTCGTGAGGGGAAAATGCATCTTCTTTTACCATCTCTAGAAGTCCATGCCCTTGAACTTCCCCCACTTTCTGAACTTGGATGTCATCTCACGCACCGATGCATCCGTCATTGATCAACAACGAAAATATTGGTTTTGAATGTTGTAGTGGGTGTAACGTTGATCAAACTTCGGTTCGTCTTGGATAACGATTAAATCGTGCTAAAGCACTTTCCAAAACCAATATTTCGACCCTACTCTTGTAGCCTTAGGGTTACACGAAATTTGATTCGGGATAAGATAATGCAAACCTCTATCGATCAAGGCAAGATAAAATAGAGAAGCACTTGGAGTTTTTGGTTTTGTTCGATACATAAGAGATGGTTATCTTTCTGGATATCCCAAGACTTGCCCCAACCTCACCCTTATATAGGGCATAAGTAGTTAGGCGATTACATGGTGGTTGAGAGGTTGCATGGCGGTTGGGCGGTTACTTGGCGGTTGGGCGGTTGCACGGTGATTGAAAATTGGTTAAAAACCGCCAAAATTGGTTAAAAAACCGCCAAACTACTCAACCGTAACCAACAAGCTTCGTAACCCCGAGTCCAAATCCATGCACACGAGTGTGCACTCCATACCCTCGAAACTCGTTATGCGCCGAACGAACTCCTTAAGTCTGAACAAATGGCCGATGACACTAAAATCACCAACATAAACCCTTTTCATTCTCAATTGTATCAACAACTAAATTAGAATGAAGAATTCCAAAGAGGGATTACCTGCTTGGAATGCTAATGGAAACGCTGAACAAGAAACAACTTTTGGGCATGACAATGAGAGAAGTCGTTAATGAGTGTAAGTTGTTCTACTTTGCAGGACAAGAGACCATCTTCGTGCTGCTGGTATGGACTATTATTATGCTTAGCAAGCATCAGGAGTGTCAAACACAAGCACGAGAAGAGGTCTTGTAAGCCTTTGGAAAGAGGAACCCGGACTGGGATGGACTGAGCCAGCTAAAGAAGGTCATATTGATTTTCTTGCTGGCCTTTGAACTTGGCAATTGTGTATATATTCACATTCACATATTCATAGATTGTATTTCATGTCTGTCCTCAGGTGACCATGATAGTGTACAAGGTTGTGAGGCTATACACACCAGTCGTTGCACTAAACCGAATGACCAAGCATGATGTCAAGCTCGGGAAGCTACGTCTACCAGCAGGTATCGTAGTGAATATACCCATCATGCTTGTGCATCGAGATCCTCAAGTTTGGGATAAAGACGCATTGGAGTTCAAACCCGAGAGGTTTGGTGAAGCGTTCATCAAGGCAACATGGGGCAAAAATGCCTTCTTCCCGTTCGGGTGGGGGCCATGATATGCATTGGCCAAAATTTCGCTCTACTAGAGGCCAAGCTGGCATTGACAGTGCTTCTGCAATGCTTCTCCTTTCAGCTTTCGCCATCCTACACTCACATTCCCTCCTCAAAGGCAACCCTTCAACCCTAGTTTGGCGCTCACGTTGTGTTACACTGCCTGTTGGTTCGTTAGAGTTATGTCTGAGGGAACAAATGATTTGTTCCCACAGAAGGTGGAGTGGAATAATATAGTAAGAAAGACAAGAATTAGAACCCACGATGTATAGTGAAAACCCCAATCAGTCAAATAACTAATCAGGGAAAAACCACTACCTTCAAGCTTCTTGCTTGAGAGGATTTTAAAGAGTCTACTTGTCTTATTGATTTCTTGATCGGTTACACTTGTAGCCTGGACTTCAAACCCTAGACTTCCCACCTAGATTTGAATCTCTTCTACAATGAGAACACGAGCTCACTCTCTAAGACTCACAGATGCTTCACTTTTCTTTTTCTCTCAATGATAATGATCGGAGTTCGTTCATAAGAAATGAGTCTCACACTTCTATTTATACAACTCGAAAATCCTACTAACAAGATAAGATCTCTCTCTAATTTCAGCAACAAGAAGATATTAACTTGATTTGATAAGATAAAATCCTAACAGAATATATTATCTAGGGAAAGATTTTCTAAGATAATATAATCGGAATAAGATAATATCTTTCTCTCTCTAAATCTTCCAATCGGCGTGATCCACCCGATTTCCCTTTTCTTCAATCGCATGATCTTCAAAGATAATCTTCATGCTTGATTTCTTCATTCCATTCACAGCTTGATGTTTGTTCGATACTGATGTTCCTTGAGAGGTAACAAAGCGTATGGAGAAAGCTTTGTTCCCTCTGCCCTCTTGCACTGCAATGGTTCCTTGTGACAACTTTGTTTGTCCCTGAAACACTTAGATACCAGATTAGTTGAATGTATGTTACTATCAAAACCTAAGGAATTCAACAAATTCCCCCTTTTTGATGGTGACAAACATCCTTGACAAAATAACACACATATGAGATAACGACATTAGCATGAAGAAAGTTTTCCCCTTTTAGACATAATAGTTCCCTCTCAGAGACAGTATAGATAAAACATGATTAGTTCCCCCTCAGCTAAACTACCCGTCATTTCCCCTTTTGACATCATCAAAAACATAAGTAAAGAGCATAAGGAAAATGAACACATCTGAATAAGCAAACAACCCATTTTTCATTAACAAAAAACAAACAAAGACAACTGCAAGGACAACAACAAAATAAGCGAAGATAGCAAACATGATCAACATGCCATTCAAGGCAAAGACATGAAACAGGAACAAAGAAAATCAAAGCAACTAAGGGATAGATGTGCTAGAACAAAAGAGGGGTTGGTAAGTTGGAAAAAAGACGAATCAAGCACCACTGGTGCCAACAGAGGGAGCTGACGAATGACTGGCAATTGAAGCACGCACTTCCTCCATGAGATGCCTTTGTTGTTCCGCCAAGAGAGATACCTCGTAGGACAACCTCCTTACTTCCTGTCAGAGATCATGTTCCTCGTTCTGTTCCCTCTCAGAGTCTGCACCTTCAGACTCTTCTTCATTAACCTCAACCACAGGCTCGAGAACATCCTTGACCCATCCAACTCCTTCTTGCAAAACAAACTACATCTTGTGCAGATTACTGGAATCTAGAGGGCGAGAGAAGAAGCCAAACGCCATTGAAGGTGTCTTAAGCTCCGTGGCGCACGTTTTGTCTAGGTTTTTGTTTCGGCTTCTATCAGCGCGTTAGGTAGTTATTTAACTTGAAGCGGGTTGAGCTTGTTTGAGTGTATTAGCTTGATTTCAATCATATAAAGGGGTTACTTAACCTGAAAAAGGTTGATTTTAATCTAATTTATTTTGATCTTCGAACTAAAATCCCACAAGGAATGTTGGATAATGTTCCGAATATTGAATACATGTGAGATAAATTAATGGGTTTAAAATATATAATGATTTTCTAATAGTTTCGATTAATGAATTATATGAATATATTTTTTCCTTTATTTGGGGGTTTATCACGGTTGAGAAAACCGATGAGACATGGTTTGAAATTATGTTGGTGGGTTGCTAATGGTGTACACAGTACAATTGATTTGTTTTAATTTTTTATATTTAATATACTTTTACAAAAAAAATATAACACAAAGTAGGGAGGTGTGAAGTGAAAATCTAATATCAATTGTGGTGTTTTTTTTAATTGAAGATACGATTACATACAAGGTCGGAAAAAAAATGGTGATTTAGTGAAAATAAAAAGTGGGATGCCAACCTGAATTACCACGAATATCAACAGAAGATTCAAAAAGGTTTACAGAAATATTAGAAATAGTCACATACCCTCATCTTTTAGTATTAATATTAAGATTGAGGATCCTGTACAACATGCCCTTATCGAACAACATGTGAAGCGATCTCGGCCGTCCATTTTTTTTTATATAATTTTTTTTGGTCAACAATTTTGTTATTTTTTTTTCTTTTCGTCCCCTGATCATTCTGGAATAACCTATATAGAAGGTTCACAAATAAGGTCTTAACGTTCATTTATTTGTGCACTGAAGTTCACAAATAAGATCTAAATGTGCAAATACATGTGTTTGAACATGAACATGTTATATGTACAACCTTACGGCATAGAATAATGCACATTTAGTACTTATATGTGAACGTCAATACTTGTCTATTTCAGAACGATCAGTGACCAAAAATAATAAAAAAAGCTCTTAACGTCCCCTGATCATTCTGGAATAACCTATATAGAAGGTTCACAAATTAGCTCTTAACGCAGAAAGACATGTGTTTGAACATGGACATATTATATGTGAACCTTACCGCATAGAAAAATGAACATGTAGTACTTACATGTGAACGTCAATAATCGTCTATTCTAAAACGATCAGAGACGAAAAATATTTAAAAAAATAAAGTTGTTGACCGAAAAAAAAGCTCACCGTATTTACGGTTATATCACCACGTCACTATTCACTCTTTTTTACCTTTTTTAATCTCAGCCATCCATCTACTTAATCCAATGGCCCATAATATTTCTCATATTGTACAATAAGGACCAAATGTATGTGAAACCTCCTCTTAATATTAAATTAAATATGTACTAGTAAGATATTTTTGGGCTATTTCACCTTTCTTCCTAATGTTTTTTGGTTAGGCACAAAATGAGAAGAGCGGTGACTTATAAACTAAAATATGAATAAAGGTTGGTACATGTAATATAGAATACAAGGAGCGAAAAAGGGGCAAAGAAGGTGTGGTTATGTGGAGTTATCATATATGTTATGGGGTGATTTGCATATATAGTCCCAATTTTAGGAAAAGTGATAAACAAGTCATATAATTTCTATTTTGTTGTAAATACCTTACTTAAAGGTGTTGGATGTTTACTACTCTTAAAGGCTCTCAAGTTACTATTTTGACTCATTTATTAGATATAATTTATCTAGCTATTTATTCTTTTTATTCAATCGTAACCTTGTAACATCATGTCTCTATTACCCTATAAATAGAGGCTTATGTAAAGAACAAAATTTACAAGGAGAAGAAAGAACATTTGATGTGCATATACCATTTTCTCTTGTCTCTTTATACTCTCTTAACAAATTATCAATCTCTATATTTTTCATTCGTTTTACAACACGTTATCAGCACGAATTGTTCAACCTGAGTTATGGTTTGATTCTCTCGTTTTGTATCTTGCTCAAGCGAAGTCTTAGCCCCCACATAGAGGGTTTGATTCTAATCAAATGCTAACAAACAAATTGTAATACGCATCTAAGATGAAGGTATGATAAATTATTATATTCATAGAGTTTATATTATGAAAATAAAATATGATATTCCGTGAAGTGGATGTATGTAAACATGGTATAATCCCCTGAAGTGGATGTTTGCTAATAAAGCTTATTAGTCCCCGAAGAGACAAACTAAAATCATCCCATACGAGGATATATTTACATGAAATATTATCCCAGTAGTGATGGTTTATACCCTTTAAGAGGATATACATTTGAACCAATTAAGTGACGTCCTTGTGGTGACGAATACTATTCTCAGAGTGATGTGTGTCATCCCTCGAAGAGGATGTACATATGAGACAACTTGTGTCCCCGTAGCGACAAGTTGTATTCCCATAAGTGGTGAATATCGTCTTGTAATGGTAAAAGTCGTTCCTTGAAGTGAATGAAAGCAAGAATTGTATTTTCTAATAGAGACGAGCATGAATTATAATGCAAAGTGATATGTATATATATCTCCCGAAGTAGACATGTATACAAAATTGAGACAAATATAAACCTCTGAAGTGGTTATATGTATCAGTTGTATAAATTCTATTACATCCATGAAGTAGATGTTATAATATTTGGATCATCTCTCGAAGTAGATGATGAAATACATCTGAGATATCACTTCCTCTAGCAAGTGGTAAAAAGACAGAAATTTCACTTTTGATAAAGTTTATTTCAGTTTGTATATTGTTAGTTTGAAATTGATATATACTATATTTTTTATGTATTACAAGCTCATATATCTAACCAGCTAATTGCTAATTTGATATATTCCTCATGGATGCTTGTTATTATTTATTGTGCTTAATTACATGATTAATGTTAAAAAATATAACTTATTTATGGATAATGCATTTATTATAGGATGTTGGTCAATTTTTCATAACTTACTATATTTATGAGCTTTGACTATAACTTGTTTATGGATGTTTAATGTGTAAAGATTCATGGATTTAATTCTCCAAAGTAGATAAAATTTACACATATATAAATAACTATTACCTCCGGTAGAAGGTGATAAAAGTGTAAGAGTTTTTTATTGTTCAACTATTGTCATCTAATATTATATGGTTGAGTTCCTTTCACCCGAAGTTGACAATGAAAAATATTATTTTCAAAAGAGAATTCCCGAAGAGGTTGCTATGAGTTATATGAGTTTTATTCCTCGAAGTGGATTTATATACAGATTTTCATATATTTCCGAAGTAAGTGATAAGAAATATATCATCTCTTGAAGAAGGTGAATATTTTCTATGAAAATATAATCTCCCGTAGTATATTATGAAATGCATATGAATATATCGACTCTTGTAGTAGATGATAAAAGTTATTTAAAGAAATGATATGCTTATCTAGTTGTCACCCGAAGTTGACAATTGAGATTTTATGAGATTTGTTTTCTTGATAAATATTACAAAACGTCTAGTATTTATCACTTGAAGTGTAAAAATAAAATTTATTGTGTTTATCATTTATTTATATATTCTTATATATATTTCATATACTGCACTTCATTATTAATTATTTCTTGTTCATCTTATTTGTGATGATTGTTATAATTTAATTTTTATACTCTTAAGTGTTTCCGAAATAAACTTGTTATGAGTTTCTAATGCCAAACTTATTGGCTGGTAAAAATTTGGGAGAAACAGGTGGCACTTGAATTCCCATAGAATTGTGTTAAGCATGATCTTAATTATCATCAACTACATGAGATCCTGAAGACTCGAATTTGGAATACTAGAGATCATTATAAACTCTGGAAGAGTTAGAGGATCTCATACCAAATCATGAACTCCAATAGTAGTACAAGAATAATGTGTCTATGTCATATTCAGAACAATTTAAAAAATAACAACCAAGCACGACTTATTAGTTGAAGACCATATGTTGACAGCCTCTAGCATGCTTGAAGCATGCCACCTCCAGTAGAGGGTGTGGAAGGGGTTATGGTTAAGCGCGTAACCGTAGTCATGGTTATGGTTTATAGCTAGAGTCTAATTGTGTATGGTTTAATTCTAATGTCTTAAACATGAAGGTAGTTGGTCATTTGTCTAGTACCAGATATATGATACCACGTCTTATGTCGTGGAGACTAATCTTATCTAAAGTGAAGGTCTGAATGCACCCATTTTGAGGCATCGTTTTTCTAGAAATCAAGATAATGATTTATTTGATTTTGAGTTGATGATCTTCCAAATTATGAATGAATCACCCATGTAAAAATTTTCAATGGTGGACAATTATATATGTCCATGGTGGCCGGTGTCATCAAAACATATCATTTGAAAAACAAGAAGTTTTTCACAATGATGCGAATGACGAATTTGGTGTGAATATTATGTTCAAACTGATCAATCTCATAAATGACTATACAAGAGTGTCTATCTTGTTACCTGAAGAAACAAGAATTTATTCGAGAGATATATTTTGACAAAATGGTTGTCATATGGACACCAATTAAGTAAGATTGAGAATGAGGTCAGATATATAAGTATTCATCTCATAGACTAGCCCGAAACACCTAGATTATATGACACTCTATATAACCATTGAAGTATATAATATCACTAACTAGAATTTAGTTGATTTAAATAAATTTGTGGCATGATAAATTTGGTCACCCAAGTGAATTATTGATACACATGATCATTGAATATTCACATGGACACTATAGGACTAGAAGATCCTGAGACCTGATGTTCTTTTCATGTGGAACAAGGGTGACCTAGTATGTGAAGTTTCCTATGGTCCTTGACTAAGTTCGAGAGACATATGAGGATCGAGTACACCGACATGTGGACCAATGTGAAATATCTTATACTTTATGATGTTGATAGATGCCTCAACACATTGTCTATACAAATTAACTGGGAGAATGAGATTAAATAATTAGTGTAGCACTTGAGCATTTTGTAGCTCCTACACACTCACAAAACAGCCTAGTAGTGTCGTTAATAATACAGTCATAAAACGGACAAGTAGTGTCATTAATAATAAGATCATAATGAATGCATTGAAAAATTCTAATACATGACGTATACGACTTGGTAGAGTCATTGATCGTATCAAATCATAAATTTGGATGTCGAGAATTTAATTCGATTGAGACCAAATGCTTATGATTCTCTTATTTGAAACTTGTCTCTGGAAGAGAGCTAAAAGTTGTTGGATATGCGGTATATGTCCTCTTACCTCCTTCAATATATTAAAGGAATGCCACAAAAAAAGTTGGAATTATACGATGGGTTTGATTCCCTATCGTTTACCAAATACCCAGAGCTTATGAGCGGGTGATCAATATATTGCTCGGTATTGAGATTAGCACTTTCATAAGGAGAATATCACAACTTTATGGGAGAAGGAAACAAGACTAGTATATAAGAAATTGTATGGAACACAACTTTTACATTTTAGATCTGAGGGTAATTGAACCTGAAGTTCAAAGGAATGAACCCGAAGTTCAAGTTTATGAACCAGAAGTTCAAAGGAATGAACTATAAATTCGATGGATCGTATAACTAATATGATATCAAATGTATATGTTGGTGCCAAGATAGTGTGGCAACGTCACATATACAAGAGCCATTTACAGATGGTAAGGATAAGAAAGTTCTTTATAGACTCTTAGTTATTACAAATACACTAGAAGGGTTGAGTGAGGATGTTGACCCTCAAACAAGAGAATCGCCATTTCAATGATTGCATGTGCTGCAAAGTAATTTGAGGAAGCTAGTTTGTTTGAATAAACATGATGATTTTTGGACCAGTAGTTCCAATACCGGAAAACATGAAATTTTTCAGTTGTATAAAAATGTAATGAGTGCAATAATATTGTGATCTAAACATATATTGGTCACATAAGGCTTTACAGAAAAGTCTGCACTCGAGTTTATTCACTCGTAATGAATTTTATCAAAAGATTTCTAGCTAATGAGGATGTATTCACCTGTAGTGAAATTTATTACTCTTCAGGTTTTGGATATTTTACTTCATATTTATATGAGACATTTGATTCATGTATATACATAAAGTCCCTGAAGGAATGACAATGCATGAAGCATAAAAGAGAAACACATTATATGTATTTCATTAAATTACGAAGGCTTCTGTATGAAGTAAAAATGATTAAAGTATATGAGGATATAATCGTATGCGTGTATTCGATAAGAAAAATGGATTTTTTATAAACAATCCTATCATTGTTTAATATTTACAGAAAACGAACAAGTCGATCTATAATATCGGAGCTCCAGAAGAGATCCAAAAAGCAACTAATATTTTGACTTATTATTTCATGCAGAAGATTGACATTTTCCCTCATCGAAAAACAAAGTTAATAAGGTCATTTGACGTGACAAAGTGTTATTTTTGTCATTAAGCAAACAATAAAAGATAGTTGGTCCAGAGGTACCATATCTTATGCAAACGTCCTATGCTTATATACCGCATGAAGAGTATATGTTCAACTGAGGGGGAGTATTATTTCTATGATGATTGCACTTTTTTTCCCTTAGCTTTCGTGTTTATCCCATTGGGTTTTTTCAAGCAAGGTTTTCAACGAGACAGTTCATGAAATCAACGAGTTAGAACTCCAGAACAGATGCGGCATGCACCCAATTTTATAATAGATATGTGATAGACGATTTAAAGTAATGAATGAAGTCTCGACCTATCGTTTGAGAATTTAATTGTACTCTTTTCCATAGCATTGGTTTTTGTCCCACGGGGTTTATCCACACAATGGTTTTTAACGAGGCAATACGTATATTACAAAGTGTACATCCAAAGGGGGAGTGTTGTAAATACCTTACTTAAAGGTGTTGGATGTTCACTACTCTTAAAGGTTCTCAAGTTACTATTTTGACTCATTTACTAGATATAAGTTATCTAGCTATTTATTCTTTTTATTCAATTGTAACCTCGTAATATCTTGTCTCTATTACCCTATAAATAGAGGCTTATGTAAAGAACAAAAATAACAAGGAGAAGAAAGAACATTTGGTGTGCATATACCATTCTCTCTTGTCTCTTTATACTCTCTTAGCAAATTATCAATCTCTATATTTTTCATTCATTTTACAACATATTTGTTCAATTAAAACCCCTTAATTTTTGGAACAAGTTATACTCAATTTCCTAAACTTTTAATTTGATCCATAAAAGTCTGTATTTGTTTATAAATTTATATGTGCACTTTGGTATTCATTCTACAATTTTTTTGAAATATGCTTATTTATTACTACATATGATATATATCTGCATGTATAGTATATTAAATGTGTCATTTATAGAGTATCTGGAAGTGTATGTTTTTTGTTTATAGGAGGCATTAAGCCTTTACAATAGAGATGACAGATTTGAACTCATGACCTTATGGTCATGGGGTATCATGCTTGTCAACTGAGCTGAGAAGACTTGATTAAAGTATGTGTTTGTTAAATGTGCAATTTATTATAAGTGCGCATCTGGGCGCGTACTTAGTATAGTAAATATGTGCATGTTCAGTATGCTAGATGTACATGTTAAATAAGAATCACATTTATTATATTGATGTGGTATATTTAATAAATTGCAAGGTAGGGATACTCTGTCTTTTTAAGGATACTGTCATGGGATGCGCTGATCATGGACAAATGATGGAGTATTCTAACCCATTTTGGGAAGACGGTGCCCAAGAGGAGGATCTGGAGGATGATATTTGGTAGTCGGATGAGGATCCCACTTGTCCGATTGTTCTGCTGTCGGCCGAGGAGAAGAGGATAATCAAAACCACATGGAGGAACGCCCTGATAGTCAAAGTGTTTGGCCGGTGTTTTGGGGCGAAAATATCGGACGACCTAAATCGCCTTAGACGGGGTAACTAGTCGATCGGGTGATAGAAAACAATCCAAACCAAATAGATAATAGACAAGCAAAGAGCAAATGCAGAATAGCGAAATGATTTTATTAGATAATATATTGATCGGATTGAATCGACATACAACTTATCGTAATAAGGCAGAGTGATCTTATTGGATTCGACCGGTAATTCTTAGGTTGCGACCGGTGGCGAATAAGCGGGGGTGATTGCTGGAGAGCTAGACGAGCAGTGAAAGTGTTGTTCTGTTTTGTTTCTGAACGAGAATGCTTGAGTGTGTAACGTGCTTGTATCCGTCCCCCTCTTATCTTCCTCTTCGTCCATATATGGTAAGTTCTTCATACCTCTGACCGTTATATTTCGATACCATCCTTATCTTCAATGCCGGGATTTAATTACGGAGATTCTGTCACTAGTTGCTGCTATTATGGTGTTGTGTAAATGTTGTGGCCGTTGATCAATCCTGGCATTTAATGCTTGGCGAGATCTTCGCGATCTTGTCGGAGGACGTTCGACTGGAGAAGCCTCGTCGCCTTCTCGTGGGCCTGGGCTTGTCTTGCTCGATCCACCTTCCCAAGGGACGTCAGGCCCAACAATAGCCCCAAGTTGCCTTGGGCTTGTGGTTTAGGCAAGTAAGCGGAATCCGAGGTAACTTCTCCATACACGATCTTCACCATCCTTTTTTGACGCAGTTGCCCAGGGCTATGTGGCGCAAGATCGAAGCACGATGCGACTCCTCTGCAGACCATCATTTCCCTTCATAAATTCGGAGCAGAGGGTAGCGATTAGACTTCACTTCATCTTCTCTCGCAAGCTTCTTTGGTAAGTCTTCCAGCCTCTTTAGTCATAGCTTTTCGATTTCCTTCTTTTTCCGTTCTTGAAATGGTTTCTAGCGAAGCTTTCGAGTCGTCAAAGACTCTCTCTGATTCGCGCGAGGGCGAAGCTCCTCCCCTCTTCATTCTGAAAGAATCGGACGCTCTGACAAGCACCATGTCCCAGGCGGAGTTGGAGCAAATTCTTCAAGTTGGAGGCTCTCCGCCGGAGGCGGTCGCCAGGCTGCCTCATGATGAGTGCTATTTTGTAGCACGTATCTAAGGGTTATTACCAGGTTTGAGGCGCCATTTGGTTGGAATTTATGCACAATTGGAGATTATGGAGTTGGAGCAGAGAAGTGTGATTTTGGTAGTCTGTAGGAGCTAATTGAAGACATCCAGAGGAAGAGGAGTTGACCACCTGAGGAGACAAGAAAAATCTATGAAGGAACCATATTGGAGTGGGCGATTTCACCGCCCCGCGCCAGAGCCACCGCGACCCGATGGTGGGTCTCAGAGAAGGATGCCGCCCCGCGACCATCTACTGGGCGAAGCAAATAAATTGAACAAGGCCCGCGTGATGATGCTGGAATTAAATAGAAGATGGGCCGTGAGGATGAATTAGGCCCAAGTTGAAGAAAGGCCCGCGTGAAATGAAGAAGAAGCGCACGCGGAAATTGAAGCGTGAGAATCAGTGGTTTGAAACAGCGGAGGGATGACGTCGTGGCGACGTCAGCGCATGTGCTGCTTGCCTTTGAATTGGGCCGTGTTGCCGCTGCGTGTGTTGGGCCGAGAGAGCTGCCTTGGAGTGGGCCGCTGCTGCTTGAATGAATTGGAGGCCGAGAGTGAGCAGTCGAGCAGAATTACGGGATTAATTCCCCGCTTTGGATTTCTTATTTTGTTATTATTTTTGTTATTGTTATTTTATTATTTTTATCACTTTTAGATTTAGGTTAAATACTTTTGTTAACCTAGTTGCCACAACACACAATCTCCATCTGGAGACTTAGTTCGTTTTTCATTCTGCCTCCAGGGTTTTCAACCCATGGAGAGCTAAACACCTTTGTTCTGCTAGACGTTTGAAGCAATACAGTTGATTCGGTTGTGATATTTATATTCCTTGTTCTTATTCTTATGTGTGTTGGTTTGATTCTCTTGGTTATATTGATTATTGATTTATCATTGTTCTTCATAGTCTGGCCAGCTAGGTTGAGTAATATTTATCAATTGCTAGGATTTGCATATAGGGGTTCCGAGTGCTTATCTAGTGGCAAACACGATTGTGCGTATAGGGGTTCCGAGCGTATAATTGTGAGTGAGAATCAGTTGTATGCGAGTATTAATACGTCTTTCTATTTGCATGTATCCTATATCCTTGTGTGCATTGCTATTGCTTTGTTGGTGGTAAAGTACACCGACAACTGTGAGAATCGGAGGTGCTTTACCATTGGAATAGTAATAAGTCTATTGACAACTGTGAGAATCAATAGTACTTAAGATCAGGGTGGGAACAACCATAAGAATAGTTAAAGAACTTGGATTGAATAGATTTCAGTGATCAACTTATATCTCTGTATTGTGGATCTCGTTCTAGTGGAAATACTTTCCCCATTCTTATTCTCAAGTCAACTAAACCTGTTTACTTTACTGTGTTTGATAACCAAAACCCCCATTTCTTGTTACTTTGTATGCTGATTAACATTTAGAAAGATCACTTTCTCCTTGTGGATTCGACCCTTACTTGCCCAGACTACTTGTTTAGGTTTGTTAGGATTATTTTGTTTAAGGTGTCATGACAAACAGCCTTATCAAATTGGCGCCGTTGCCGGGGAGGCAAGTTTTGATTTTTCTGTGTGTTTGTTCGTGTGTGTGTTACTTTGGTGTGGACCTATCTTACGGTCCACACCTGTGCTACTGACTTTTGTTTTTCCTTTTTGATTTTTGTCACAGATATGGATTTCTGGGGAGAGCCGCGCGATAACTCATACCCTTGCTCTTTCTCTCCAGAGAGGGGATACGTCCCAACTCCCAGTGCAACAAGGCCAGCTAGTGCCTGCAGAATCTATCGCGATGCGTTGCACACCACTGACGATTGTCCAGGACTTCCCGCATTCAGAGCAGCAGTAAATGCACGTCGAGGTCTGAACTCGCAGGGACCGAAACATGAGCCATATCCGGACACTTACAGCTCAGGGTGGAGGGAGCATTATAACCCAGTTCCATATGGAAATCAACCACAGTGCTCGCCTGCACCCAATGCTGATGTACTCAGCACTCTGATGCAAAGTATAGCAACTGTGGCCCATAACGTGATCTCAATGCATACAACCATGGCCCAGAACGTGTCCTCATTGCAAGCAACCATGGCTCAGAGTGTCCAACAACAACAAGAGGCGATTTCCAGTCTCCAAAGCCAAGTTAACCAGCTGAGTAAAGCGTTGCTTGAGTCGAAGTCAGCACAACCACAAGTCCCTGCAGCAGAAAATACACAAGAGGTTGAGATTGGGACCAGTAAGGTCATGAAGAAGGAGGTCCAGGAGAGTATAGAGGTATCCCACGAAGAGAAGGTGATCAAGGGCGAAAACGGCACTGATAAAGTTGAAATTGAAGATGGGAGACTCCTACCGCCCCGCGGTGCTTCCCACCGCGACCCGGCGGTGAACCTCAGAAACCCCACTGCGACCTCGCCGCCCCGCGGCCAAGTACACCGCTGTAATATCCCTCAATTTTTAATAAGGATATTTGGGTAATTTTCTCAACCTTCGTTCAAATTAATTATTTCGCTTTCAGTGGAGTTTGGATTTTCCGTAACATCCATGATGTCCGAAATAATTCCGTGAGTGGTATAAAATACATTCGATGTATTTTCGGGACTTAAAATATTTGTTTGGACACACAAATATAATTTTCGTCACCCACGTTTGTTTCTCTCCGGCCGCCGCGTGTAAAACTTGTCGGGGGCAGCTGTCGATGTGGTGATCGGGCACACCTTCCTCTTATGACCTCGTTGGAGCCATTTAAGGAGCCCAATCTGGAAGGGGTCGAGGGGCACCCAATCTGATATCTCTCCTTCCTCTCGGTCGTCTCTCTTCCTCGCCATCTCCATAGCTCATCCCGCCGGCGACCCGGATCCGACGAGACGGCAAGTTGTGGTTGCGCGAGCTGCGGGCCACTGCTGAGGTTCGCTGCTGTGGCCGAGGTCTATGGTTCGCCGAGTCGGAGGAGCTGCGTTGCTGTCGAACCGCCGTCATTGCGCATTGCTGCTCCCTCCCGGCGTCGACGCTGCTGTTGCTTCACCGCTGCTGGTTGCTGTGCTACCGGCGACGCGAACCAGCCCGGCGGCGATGAGCTTCTTCCCGGCGAGCCGATCGCAGCGTTCGGTGGCTGATGTTGTTGCATATGTTCGTGAATTGGGAGGTTGAAGAAGGGTGTGGGTCCTACCCCCCTTAATCAATTCTTAGTGTGCCGTAAAGCCCAAATTCAATCCAGTCCAGATTTAACCCGAAATTATACGAGCGGTATAATTTCGATTCCCTTTCATCCGTATTTTTCTATAGGAAATTTAATAAATATTTTTATGATTTATAATCATAAAAATTTATTAAATTTAATTCCTTAAGTTCGTCCAGGCAAATTAATTGATAATTAATTAATTTGTTAGTTAGAACGTGATTCGCTGGATCGCGTATGGACTCGTAATCTGTTGGAGCAATCTGAGGCATAGGCCATATCCTCGGAAATGATATTTTCGGTAATCGTCTCGTCCAGATTCATCACCGAATCTACTCCAGGCAAGTGGCGGTTCGCTCTTGCTCATCATTCCATATTTCCATTAATTATCAATGGTTTGATTGTTAATTAATTTGGAATGATTTACTGTTTTGTTGGGAACAGTTTTACTAAATGATATAAAAAGAATATGATATTATAATAGGTTGTATATCTGCTAGAAGAACGCTATTATAGATATATATTTTGGCCTGAGGGCTTTGATATGATTATTACTGTGTTGAACTGTTTAGTTAGCATGAGTATTCGTAGGAGCGATGGACTATTCGAGGTCCAGTCGTTTCTTAATAATGATTAATGGTGCAAAGGGTGATAAATCCAAAAACCATTTGGTGGGTCATGACCGATCTCTATACTCGGGTATAGAGATGGTGGCACGAAGCTGGTGCTACAAATCTTGGGATTCATCCCATTCAGGAGTATGTCCCTCGTGGCGAAACATATGTCATATATGTCCCTCATGGCGAAACATATATTCAATATATGTCCCTCATGGCGATACATATATTTAAAAGCCTATAACGTGATGCGCGTTTTGGAATTAAATAAGATAAGTGCCGTCGTAACACATGATTAATATACCTTGGGCGAGTAGTGCAGCTAAGTGTAGTGCAGCTAGGAAAGCTCGTCTTGACTTTGATCAGAGTACCGTTCTCTTTCCAATCTGGATTCGCGTTAAGCGGTGAGGTTGGTCGTGAACCGAAACATCAAGTCGTTTTTGAACGCTTGTATGAAATTATTTATGTTCCCCAACATTGTCATACTTCCGATAAGACTCAATTCATTGGATTCTTCTTTTGGGTTGATCGCTGCGAGACTCGGTCTCCAGGATCTTCTCTTGTTCATGCCTTTTGATATATTCCAGTAGAAGTATGGTGGTTGACTATCGTTATCGGTTATTATTCGAGAAACGATGAGTCTAACCTAATACGACTACTTCGAACCACTATGCTTTATACCCTTGCATAGTCTTTCATTAGACTAACCAACCGTAATTGTTCTCTACATGGTTGGCTGGTGTCATCTGTTCGATTCGGCACATCAGATGAGTCGAGGACCCATGAAGGCTAGATCGACTATGAACATGAACGGTATTTGATAATGTTTTAATCGGGCTACGATCTTTGGGCGTTTACTACTGAAGTCAATACTCTTGTAAATTATTTTAAGTCTTCCGCTGTATTATAATAACTCTGTATTTTATCGTATTTAAAATTGTGTTGAAATTCCGCGACTATGTTTTAAATGAAAGTTATGGTAATTTTGTATCATAATTGTTCTTTATGAATTGTGTTTCAATGGTAAAGCCTGGGGTGGCTTCGGTGTGGAAACCGAGGTCACTGGCGGTAATACCTTTCCAAATGGGTTAAAATTTAGGGGTGTTACAGATTTGGTATCAGAGATAAAGTTTGTTTTTAAAACAGGTTGGGTATTTTAAAAGGTTTTATCCTTCTAAAACTATTTCCCGTTTTGAACTGGAAAATGTCTTCCAAACGAATTTGAAATAAGTACTGTTCATAGTCGTGCCTTCTTTAGTCTGATATGAGAGGTATGGGAGTTACCTCTATATCTAGAAAGACTGACCTATTCTTGTTGTTGTAAGACATAGGTGTTTGTCTATTCTTTTGAAAGAACTTGGAAGGTGCCGAGATGAATCTATTATCTCTAGTAATGTTAGATTTTCCTGTTTCTCAGAGATATTTCGAGGTTGGAGGACCTAGTAGTTCCCCCAAAGGTATCAAGTATGTACTTCCTGAGTTGGTAGTACTTAATATCCTAGTGCTGTAATCTCCGAGTAATTTGGTGTGAACGCTCGGGAGATTAGTGTAGATGAATCTTGTGCTCTATGTTCATAATTCATCTATAGAATTACCAAGTTGATCTATTCTAAGTGATTCTATTACATTGATATATGGGATAATTAAGGAATCACTCTTAGGAGTTTTGATGTCTAAGTACGATGTCATAGTCGTTGACATTCATTGTTGAGAAAATGGATACGGAGGATGAATGCTTGATGCAGTCGGGATTTGCATCCGTATGAGAATTCGTGGGATGAACCTAGGGTAGAACTCGCTGAGCCGTTAAGGTAGGCCAACGGGATATTGTAATAACGACGTTTAAATGGAAGCGATTTCCAAGGGAACTCTAAGGAAAATCCCGAGGAAGATCCTCAAAAGAAGGAAGATCCGGAGGAAGATCCTCGAGAGGGGGAAGATCCTTAGGAAGAGGAAGATCCAGAGGAAAACCCTGAGGAAGATCCTCGAGAGGGGGAAGATCCGAGGGAGGATCCAGAAGGAACTCCCGATGAGGACCCGGAGGAAGACCTCGTAAGGCAAGGCCAGAAGAGTCTGATGCCTAAAGTGTTCATTTATGAGTATCTTTTAAGAAATAAGGATATTAGGAGAAGTTATGGAAATATTTGTTTCTTCTTGAGACATCATATTCCTAGCGTTTGGAGGTATAGGTTATGTGGAGTTGATGAGATTAAGAGTTATATCTCACTTGTGTACTTGGGATTTTTTGTTCTATTAGTTTAACTGTGTCGCCAACCTTGACATGTTTAAAGAGTTTTTTGATCTCACTAATCTTACCCTTGTCCCATCCAGATATTACTTTAACTGTGTCGCCAAGCTGTTATGTTTAAAGAGTTTTTTGATCTCACTAATCTTACCCTTGTCCCATCCAGATATTACTTTAACTGTGTCGCCAACCTTGACATGCATTTTATGGAGCAGTGGGAGACTATTTGGCTTGCATTTCTTCCTCTCCCAGCACTTCAACTGCAAATCATAGGAGAAGAGCAATAGAAAACTGCATATTTTTTTTGCAAAAGCTAGTAGATGTGACAGGAAATCAATCGATATTATTCCATAAGCCATAAGCTTGTCAAGAGGACATTGAATATTTCAACATTTTACAAGGTTGGATGTGCAAGGGGGACATTAAATGGAAATACTAACCTTCATTACAATAAGACATGAAGGTTGCTCAGTGGACTTAACTTGTAATGCATATCCAGTAGAAAGAAACCACCAATTTGCTTCAAAAGAAAACTCAGAATTTTGAAGAAATCAAACAAACAAATTAGCTTCAAAAGAGAACTCAGAATTTTTAAGAAATGAAGCAAACAAATGAACTTCAAAAGAGAGAAATATTTCTCATTGGCTGGAGAGTTTAATCCTTTTCAATTTATGTGTCTTAATAACCGCCAAGATATGTTTCTTTTTATTCCTACATAATTACAATTATTAGTATTTGCTTCCTTGTTCACAATATACTACTAGCTTAGATCACCATTCATAATAAATATTATTTATAGATTACTAGTAGTAGAAAAAATCACTATTAACTGAATGCATTGTAACAGAATAGCTAGAATTTATTAATTGAATCTTTTCTTATCTACCAATTCATAAAGCTATCAAATATTGCAACCAAGTCAAGGTAAAAAAATACAGTGTTTTGCATCCAAAAGACGTCCAGATTAAATTCTAACTTGTAAGTGTGAAAGCTACTATAAGATGTTTGTCTCCATATTTTGCAAACATTGTACTTAGATCTATATCTTACGTGATTAGATGGCTAGGTATCGACCCTCCAAAAGCAACAAGAAAGTCTTTCTCCTTGTATTGGACCAACACCGACCTAAATCCCTGTTGAGATGCAAAATTTCTAAATTCAACAGATAGCATCATGAACATTCATCATTCACAATCAAATTCATAACCCCCATCCAAAGAGGAAAAAAAAACAAAAACTACAAGTACACCAAAGTCCAAGGCTACGATTTCAGATATGTTTAAGTCGAACAAAACAACTTAACTTATTGGTGGTGATAGAATATGGAGGTGATGTGAACAGAAAATGACCACTCATGCTTCAGAAAGTATACCGAGCATGTGTTTTGCATATTAAACAAGTACCAGATGTCTCCGGTTTTACTTCTCCCAGGTAAGCCTGTAATTAGTTCCAAATTCGTGAGATTTACGGAAAGATATTCTTTTGTGTGAGTTACCTGTAAGCGGGTGAATCAATTGTTTGCTCGAGAGCCGAAGCAGCTTGAGATGTGAGGAGACGGCGATCTACAACCTGCATGTACATCACTTATTAACACACATCCTACTCTATAACTATACTTTAAGTGTGAAATTATCACTTCCAAATTAACTGAAGCATTTTTACAAACTAAAGTAAAGAGAAATATGGATGGCTAGTTCAACAACTATTTTTTTCTCTCTGGCCAATTCAATTTTTCAAATTGACAGCATAGGACCACTGCTTGTGCATTCAATTTGGGTCTAATTTGAATCATCATTCAGAACACGTGAAGCAAGTTGTGTCAACACTAAAAAAACTGTTTTTTGTCTATACAATTGAACCTGCAAACTGTGTATTATCCAGAATACTTCAAGCGTGGCCATAATTGTTGTTGAAAGGTCCTATTTTACATTAATCAATTCCAACCCATATTTAATGATCACGGACGAGGGAGAACGGACCCTCTGAAGTCAGGCCAGAAATCAGTGACGGAACTGTCTTGCGTACCAACTGAGAAGCCATCAAAGGGCTTGCCTTGCACTGAGTTTCCTTCAGATCCTTGATCCTATCATGAATGTTGTGCGTACGCACATGCCAAGATCCGTACAGTACAAGACGAAGGACGCCAAGACTTTGGTTTTGCAATCTCTCAGCTAAGCTCTCTTAGATATGACATTTGATGTGTTTTTATTGTGACTCTAAACAATAGCTTGATGGAGATTTGACTCAAAACGGGAAATGGATATAACTCTCATGAACGAGGTTCATGAAGAGTTTGGGATAAGTATCTCACGACCCTCGGATGCAACTCACCAAGAACCATGAGACGAGGTTGAACACTCATGGATATGACACACCAAGAATACCCAACCGCCTTCGGATATGACACACCAAAGGGGTTTCGGATACGACACACCGAAACAAGACTAAGACACTCAAGGATATCACACACCTTGAAGCCATTGTCCAATGAAGCTCAAATGAACAAAACACTCACGTTTTTTTTAATTTCCAATTCAAGCTTACCAATTACAAAGCTCTCGGCTACCTATAAATAGGCACCAATACAAAATAGGAAAATACATAAATTAACTCCACTAACCTAACACTAACACCACGACTTAGATCACTAACTAACTACCTAATTAATGAATTACGAAAATTACAAAAACAACAACTAACTAGTTAATTACCTAGTTAATTAACGAAAAGGGAAATAATAGCAAAACACATAAAATATCATCCCATAGCTAATCTTCACGTCCTTGCATGAGGCTCCACCGATCTTTGGACGATCTCTTCTTTCGTGAGGTTCTTGATGGGATCCGTGATCACATCAGGCATACTTCCAACAGACAAATGAGAAGCCAAAAGATTAAAGGTACAAGCATTAACCTTCAATCTAAAAGATAATGTCTTGTTCAAACGATATGTCATAGTACTACACTTGTGATGCATAAAGACAATCAAAGTCGAACGCGTCCTACAATCCCTGCACGACGGAGAATGCGGCAATCATACTAGATGTAATACCTCAGCCACTTGGGTCGGCCCATCACAGGACTGCAGCCCATACACCCCAACCCTTCCTTGGGGGCTCCACCTATAACAGGCAGCCATTTCCAAGAGGTTGTTGGTGAGTCTTGAACACGAGACCTCACCCTTTAACAAGCAGCCGAAGCATCACTTGTCACCAATTATGTTGCAGCGCAATTGGTGACAAGTGATGCTTCGGCTGCTTGTTAAAAGGTGAGGTCTCGTGTTCGAGACTCACCAACAACCTCTTGGAAATGGCTGCCTGTTATAGGTAGAGCCCCCAAGGAAGGATTGGGGTGTATGGGCTGTAGCCCTGTGATGGGCCGGCCCAAGTGGCTGAGGTATTACATAAAAGTACACTTTTATGTTGGATAGGGGCCTCCGAGCGCATTGGCCCAACCATTTCTATCCCCCATGGGCCGCATCCCATGTACCCCAACCCATCCCCCAAACTGGGGAGGTTGTTCGTGAGGTCTCGAGTTCGAGCCTTGCGAACAACCTCCCAGCCATGGGGATTTGGTTGGGGTACATGGGTTGCGGCCCATGGATAGAGAAATGGTTGGCCCGATAAGGTCGGAGCCCCTCTCATTCAAAGTGTACTTTTATGTAACATCCCACCACATGGGCCGACCCATTACAGGGCTGCAACCCATACACCCCAACCCATCCCATGCTGGCCCATACCCTTATGGCAGGAAACCACACCATGGAGGTTGTTCGTGAGTCTCGAACTGGTGGGATGTTACACTAGAGGATGCAGCATGTCGGGTAATGCTCTCAGGATAGGATACTACTGGCCAACGATGAACAAAGACGCATCAGAATATGTCAATAAGTGTGATGCTTGTCAACGACACGCACCTATAGCTCATCAACCATCAGAGTTACTACATCTAACACTAGCACCCTAGCCATTCATGAGGTAAGGAATGGACATCGTTGGAAAATCACCACTAGTAATAGGGCAACGCGTCTTCTTTCTTGCTATGACCGATTATTTTTCTAAATGGATTGAAGATGAAGCATATCGAGAGGTAAAATATAAACACATCATCTTGTTCATAAAATGTAACATCTTATGCATATTCGGCATACCATCAGAAATCGTATGGGACGTTCATAAAATGCAACATCTTATGTAGATTCGGCATACCATCTGAAATCGTATGCGACAATGGATCCCAATTCATCAGTAGCAAGATGATCCTCTTACAAACAATGGAACATCGACCTGATCCCATCCACACCTCGATACCCACAGTCCAATGGTCAAGCTGAGTTCAGTAACAAGATCATCGTAAACAACCTCAAGCAACGTCTCACGGGGGCAAAAGGAAAATGGGCAGATGAGCTCCCCCTAATACTTTGGTCCGACAGGACCACCCTGAAGAACACGACCGGACAGTCACCCTTCCTATTAGTCTATGCAAGCGAAGCGGTCATACTCGCCGAGCTCCTCATCCCGACGGCCAGGTATGGCGTACATATCCCATAATGGAACGACATCGAGTTGTCTCACAATCTAGATATGACAGATGAAATCAGAGAAAATGTTGGGGCACGAATGGTAAGGTATCAACAACAAGCCGCAAGGAGTTACAACAAAAACGTATGCATCAAAGTCTTCAAAGTAGAAGATTGGGTCTTGATAAAAGTATTTCAAAATACTAAAGATCCAGCCGACGGAAAATTTGCACCCCAATGGGAAGGACCATATCTTATCAAGGAGATCATCGGTCAAGGAGCGTATCGACTCGAGACTAAAGACGGTCAACCAATCCAGAGGAGCTGGAACGCGATTCATCTAATGTTTTCTTATTTCTAAACCATGTACTTTACTTTCAGTTCAATTTCATTCGATTACATCTATTCGACCACATACTGACTTAAGCATCAGAGGGCCATTGGGCTCACACCCAACTGTCACCCCTTGACTGTTTCTTTTTCAAAGCATTCTAGACAGGAACACGATAAGACGCCTCGGGAAAAAGTCAAGTTATTCAACACAAAACGTTAAGATAAAAAGTGCTTACACATTACATGATCGATCGATACACATGGAGTAGAAGAACAATACAAGTACATTCCTACAAGACTTTTTCTACTACAACAAAGATACATGTCCTACTAAAATACAGATACACTCATCCTCGGAACTACACGACATGTCATGAAACTAACTATTACAATTACATATCTACGCGACCAAGTCACACGATTCACCCAGGGAACGATTGACGAGTCCACCTGCAAAACAGAAAACAACACACAAGGTACGCAAAAACAAGAACATTAATATTAAGACGCGACCCGCAATGGTAGACGGGTCACCATAACCATTATCCATTCCATCTCCATGATGGGGCACAACATACACAAACAAGCATCATAGAGTTTAACGCGTCAACACACAACGCAACAAAAACCAACATTGTTTAAAAACATGACCATTAAAACATTTAGGATTCACCTGACTTTTCAGCAACACTTGAAGGGGCAGAAACTTGGTCTTTAGGCATAGGGGAAGATGTCTCCGGGATCTCCTCGTCCATGCTTTTGTCCACCTCAAGATCGCCTTCACCTTTCTGCTACTCCTCTCTCAAGTCGATAATCTTGAAGAGCTCAACGTCAGGGTTCTTGTTTGGATAAATAAGCTCCATGTTTGCCCTCTCGTTGTCCAAATTCCAAGACGTATGATTCCCGATAGAAAACTCATTGATCATTTCAATGCGAGACTTCAGGCAATAGTATGTGTTTTGGGGCAAAAAGATCGGACGACCTAAATTGCCTTAAACGGGGTAAATAGTCGATCGGGTGATAGAAAACAATCCAAACCAAGCCAAAAATAGATAAACACAGAATAAATGTATAATAGCGTGATGATCTTATTAGATGTCGTGTGAATCAGACTGAATCGTGATACAACTTATCGTAATAAAACCAGAGATCGAGTGGGACTCGACCGACGACTTGTGAGTGGCGACCGACATGGATCTAGCGTAAGCAGCCGTTAGAGAGCTAGGTGGAGAGCGAGAGTGCTATTCTGGTGAGTTGTCTTTTTTCCGAACGCTTGTCCTGTGTGTAATTGTGTAGTCCTCTTCTTATCTTCCCCGTCGTCCTGATATGGTAAGTCTTTTACTCTTGTGACCGTTTATGCTTTGGCCGAATATTCCATCTTCAATGCCCGGAGTGATGGTGAAGATTGCACCATTAAATCTCTGCATTTATGGTGGTTTGAAGGCAGTGGCCGTTGTGTGATCTAGCATTTAATGCTTGGCGAGATCCTCGCGATCCTGTCGGAAGGCATTCGACCAGAGACGTCTCGTCGGATCCTCTGGGCTTTCTTCTTCGATCTTCCGATTGGCAATGGGCTTGGGCTCGACCGATTTGACCCATCCTCTCTGGAGAATCCTGGCCCAACAATAGCCCCAAGTTGCTATGGGCTTACGGTTTAGGCAAGTTGACCGGAATCCGTGGCAACTTCTCTAGACGCGATCTCCACCTTCCAATTTGGCGCGTTTGCTCAGGGCTACGTGGCGCGTGATCGAGGCATGATGCGATGCCTCTGCAGGCCTTCACTTCCTTCCATAAATTCGTAGCAGAAGGAATCGATTACTCTTCATCATCTTCCTTTGCAAGTTTCTGGTAAGCCTCTTGGTTTCCCTTGCCATAGCTTTCTGATTTCTCTTAGTCGTAGCTCTTCGATTCTCCTCTTTTCCCATTCTCGAAATGGTTTCTCTCGAGGCTTCTGAGTCGTCGAAGACTCTCTCCGATTCTCGTGAAGGCGAAGCTCCTCCTCGTTTTATTTTGAAGGAGTCGGATGCGTTGGTTAGCACTATGTCCCAGGCGGAACTGGATCAGGTGCTCCAAGTCGGAGGTTTTCCGCCGGAGACGGTTGCCAGGCTGCCTCACCCAGACGAGAGGGCCGATGCTCGCTATGAGGGATGGGTTTGCTTCTACTCTTACCCGTTTAGAATAGGGCATAGGTTTCCTTTTCCCCCCCTTGTTAGGGACTTCTTAGCTATGTTGGCGCTGGCGCCATGTCAAGTAATGCCTCAGGCGTGGAGAGTACTTAGGGTTTTCGACCTTGTGAATGTTCAAACTGGGGCTGATTTTGACTTCGACGCCCTGTGGTACAACTACTTCATAGGATCGAAGAGTTCCTGTCGCGTTCAGTTGCGTGTCCGACCTGGTCGGAAGCCCTTGGTGCAGAGCCCTGATGTTAACGACCGCGGATGGGGGTCGAAGTTCTTTTTCGTCGAACGCTCTTCTCTGGAGAAGGAGGGAGAATGTCCGTTTTTGTTGATGGAGTGGCGAGTCGATAGTATGTACTTGTCTTTTCTTTCGTGTATTTGTGTGTCTTAACTCTTGCTTTAACTTTTCTTTTTTGTAGTCCCCGAACCAGAGGATCTAGAAGTGAGCAGCCGATCAGAGGGCTTGTCAAAGATTGTGCTTGAGATTCCCGCGTCTGAAAGGAAATTTGTGAACGTCAACTTGTTGGCGACGACTCCTGCCTCACAAGAAGATATGTCGAATGTTTCTTCATCTCGTGCGAAAGGTAGACTTTCGGCTTTAGGAGTCTTTTTATTGTTTTTCACTTTGTCGTGTACTTTAGGATTTCTCCTTTTTTTGTTGTCCTGTCGTGTCAGGTTCCCCTGGTGGTCGGTCGAGTGCTCGCCTGAGGGTGGCGTCGGGAAAAAGCTTGATTGAGCAAAGGAAAGCAGCAGCCAAGGCGGCATCGAGCAAACCGGCTCTGATTGACCTGACGACTACGGTTAAAGCTGGCTCTAAGAGGAAAGCGAGCGCTCATCCTGATGATGTCAAGGCGGAGGACGTCCCTAAGAAGAAAGGCGCGACCGCTGAAGGGGTCGGCAAGATCGATGTCGCAGGGCCGTCGATCGTTGATCTTTTTCGCGCTCAAGACCCGACTTTGAAGTCGGAAGTTAAGGACGTCTCCCCTTTGGACTGCATTGGTGAAGCGGGCAGTTCCGCGTGGAGGGTGTGTTGCCCTTTGTTTTGTGCGTTTTTGTATTTCTTTTGTTCGACTGTGTTTTCTGATTCGCGTATTTGTGTTGTCGTATGCCTTTTTGTCAGGCTTTTCAATACTTATTGGGAGCTTACTCCGGTGTCCAGGCGATGCTTGTCAAGGCTGAGGACAGGGCTGCTAGGTCAGAGTCCGACCTTGCCTCTTTAAGGACCAAGCTGAAGGGAGCGGAGAGTCGCTGTCATGAGACTGAGCGTCGTCTCACCAGGGAGCTGAAGAGCTGTCAAGGGGAGCTGGTCGCATGTCAGAGGGAGTTTGAAGAGTGCAGGGCAGGCATTGAGGAGGAAGTGAAGCGGGCTCGGATTGCCGACGGTCAGATTGCTGGCGATGTTGGGGCCTTCTATGCGGTGAAATCGCGCATCGAGATGATTGAAGAGTTCAACGAGGGCAAGCATGAGCTCTGGGACCTGAAGGCGGAGAAGGAGACTTTGGACTCCATGTTTCCAAAGGGCGATCCTGGTCAGGAGTTGTTCTGCTTAGCCGGCGTCGGAGAAGAGGCTGTGGATGAAGATGCCGATGAGGACGAAGCTCATTCTGGCGATGCTAAGCCGACCGACGAGATAGCCCCATTGGAGCCAGCCCCTGCCGAAGGTAACGTTGTTGTTCCCGATGCTTGACTTTGTTCGTCCCACTTGTGTGTAGGTTTAGACATTTGGTGCCTTTGGATAATGTATGTTTTGGCGACCCGTCCACCATCGCGGGTCACAAAATATTTCTGTTTGATGAAGTCCTACAGATATGTAGGCAGACAATGTGGTTTGGCGACCCGTCCGCCATCGCGGGTCGCGTATTTATAAAAATGCTTTTTATTTTGCTGCAAATGCGTTTTTACATGTAGAATTGCATGCTAGTTTGTTTCGTACATGTTCGTCGAACTTTCGAGGAAGTTGTCGACGACGTTTAGTATGTCGTGTATGTCGGTTTCACCCGTGTGCTCCGTCGAGTGGGGTTTCACCGTATGTATGTATGTAGAGCAGGCCTGCGATGTGTTTGTGTATGTGTTAGTCATGACATTATGCCGGGGAGGTAAGCAATATATAATAAGGTGTTTGTTCCTTATGTTTAATTGCATGAATGTAATAAGGTGTTGTACCTTATGTTTTGTATAAGGCAGGCGGTGTGCCGACGTGCCTGTGTTGTCATCTCCCCGTAATCCGATCGATCGTGTAAATGTAAGCGCTATATGCGGATGACAGGATCCATTTGCGGACGACTGGGTCCATTGTAAATGTTGTTCTGCATTTGTGTTTTTGTAAGGAGGAAATCCTCGTTTAGTGTCAGATGATGACATGTAAAAGAAAGTAGCGATGTATATGCGATGGCATGCGGTATATATGCGACAGATGGCAATGTAAATATGATAGCATGCGATAGGTAGCAATGTATATGCGATGTATAGAGTTTTGCGTGATGTTTTTACCTTATCGGTTCAGAAATGGTATAGCTTGAGATGTGCTGCGTTCCAACTCCTCGGGATTCGTTGTCCATCTTTGTCTTCTAACTGATACGCTCCTTGTCCGACCACTTCGGTGATCAAGTAAGGTCCTTCCCATTGTGGCGCTAGCTTCCCGTCGGATGGGTTCTTGGTGTTCTGGAATGTCTTCCTTAGGACCCAGTCTCCGACCTTGAATGCCTTGATTCAGACGTTGTTGTTGTAGCTCCTTGCGACTTATTGTTGGAACTTAACCATCCTGACTCGGGCTTTCTCTCTGATCTCGTCCGCTGTGTCGAGATTGTGTGTTAGCTTGATGTCGTTCTGTTCACTTGTCTGAAGGTTACAGCGAGCGGTCGGAACCAGTAACTCAGCCGGGATGACTGCCTCACTCCCGTAGACGAGAGAGAAAGGCGATTGTCCGGTCGCATTCTTTGGAGTAGTCCTGTCGGACCAGAGAATAAGTGGGAGTTCGTCTTCCCATTTGCCTTTAGCCCCTGTGAGGCGTCTTTTGAGGTTGTTGATAATGATCTTGTTGCTGGATTCGGCTTGTCCGTTGGATTGCGGATACCGGGGTGTGAATGTGACTAATTTGATGTTCCATTGGTCGCAGAAGGCTCTAGTCTTATGACTGATGAACTGGGAACCGTTGTCGCACACGATTTCTGATGGGACGCCAAATCTACACAAGATATTGCATTTTATGAATAAAATGACTTGTTGATCCTTTACCTCTCTGTAAGCCTCGGCTTCGATCCATTTGGAGAAGTAGTCCATCATGGCAAGGAAAAAGACTCTTTGACCCGACGCGGGAGGAAGCTTTCCGACAATGTCCATTCCCCATCTCATAAAGGGCCATGGAGCCAGGGTCGGATGGAGGAGCTCTGGAGGCTGACGATGGACGGGTGCGTGTCATTGACAGGCGTCGCACTTCTTGGTGTATTCCATGGCGTCTTTGTTCATTGTTGGCCAATAGTACCCGTTTCGTAGGGCCTTTCTTGAGAGGCTTCGCCCGCCGGTGTGGTTGCCACACTCTCCTTCGTGTAACGATTGCAAGATACGTCTGACTTCTGGAGTCTTAAGGCATCGTAGGAGTAGCCCTGTAACAGATCTTTTGTACAAGATGTTATCAATGATATCGTAAGAGAGTGCTTGTACCTTGAGCCTTTTTGCTTCTGTCTTGTCGTCAGGTAGAATGCCGTCTTTTAACCACCTGATGTAAGGTAGCATCCAGTCGTCATCGGCGTCGACGATGTCTTCTTCGGGTCGGTCGCCTATTTCCATGGCGACGAGTTCTTCAAGTGATGTTGTTAACTCGACGGATGTCCTTGGGACGGCTGGCGTCATGATGTGGGCCAATGGTATGTGTGGAAACTCTTTCGGGTCTAGGACGGATCCTAGATTGGCGAGTGCGTCAGCTTGGGAGTTAAGATCCCTGGGCACTTGTCGGATGTTGAATGTCTGGAATTGTCCGATCAGTTTCTTGGCAACCTCCAGGTAGGCTATCATTCTGGTATCTTTGGCACTGTACGACCCCTGTATTTGGTTTACGACCAGCAAGGAATCACAAATGACTTCGATCTCTCGGACCCCTAGGTCGCGAGCCAGGATGAGTCCGAATATGAGTGCTTCGTATTCAGCTTCGTTGTTGGTCGCATCCCACTCACATCTGACAGTTTGAGCTATCTTGTCCCCCTGTGGCGATTTCAGTACGACCCCAAGCCCCGATCCTCTGGCGTTCGATGCCCCATCTGTGTGGAGCTCCCATGTACCTGTCTCGTCTGTCATGAGTAGTTGTGTCGCTTCTTTTGCGGCTTCTTGCTCTAGGGTCGGACTGAAATCAGCCATAAAGTCGGCTAAGGCTTGCGACTTGATCGCTGTCGTAGGCTCATACTCGATGTCGTAACCACTGAGGTGTATGGCCCATTTGGTCGTTCGTCCTGTGAACTCAGGTTTCCTCATGATAGCTCTCATGGGATGATTAGTGCGAACAATAATAGTATGGGATTCAAAATATGGTTTGAGTTTGTTCTAAGTCATTACCAATGATAGTACGAGCTTTTCAAGTGACGAATACCTCGTTTCGGCTGGTAACAGCATCCGACTGACGTAGTATATTGGCGACTGTTTGCCATCTTCCTCTCTGACCAGTACAACACTTACGGCCGACTCTGACACTGCAAGATAAAGAAATAAGGGCTCGTCGCCTTTTGGTTTGGTCAGTAACATGGGACTGGCCAGGTATTCTTTGAGGTTCTGAAATGCTGTTTCGTGTTCTTCCGTCCATTGAAAGGATTTGTTCTTCTTGAGTGCGTCGTGGAAGGGTTTGCACTTGTCGGATGATTTGGAGATGAATCTGTTCAGAGCTGCTATCCGACCTGTGAGCTTCTGTACGTCTTTGACACATCGGGGGGATCGAAGGTTGATGAGATCCTTGATCTATTCTGGGCTGGCTTCTATCCCTCTTTGTGTCACCATGTAACCTAAGAACTTCCCTGACGACACTCCGAAGGAGCATTTAGTAGGGTTTAGTTTCATGTTGTACCTTTTGAGCACCTCAAAGCTGTCGCGTAGGTGGTCTATGTGATCTTCTTTCTTTTTGGATTTGACCAACATGTCGTCTATATAGACTTCCATCGTGTCTCCGATTTGGTCTTTGAACATTTTGTTGACTAGTCGTTGATACGTAGCCCCTTCATTTTTTAGACCAAAGGGCATTACTTTGTAACAATAGATACCTTGACTGGTGATGAACGCTATTTTTTCTTGATCGTCGGGATCCATGAGGATCTGATTGTAGCCGCTGAAAGCGTCCATGAAAGTGAGTATTTCGTGCCTTGTCGTGGCGTCGACCATGACGTCGATATGGGGTAGAGGAAACGAGTCCTTGGGACAAGCCTTGTTGAGGTCTGTGAAGTCGATGCATACTCTCCACTTGCCGTTCTTCTTCTGGACTACGACCACGTTGGCTAGCCATTCGGGATAGTGGACTTCCCTGATTTTTCCTGTTTCCAGTAAGCTTTTGACTTCGTCGTCGACTATTTTGTTCCGCTCGGGGGCGAACTTCCTGCTTTTTTGCTTGACAGGGGGATGAGACGGGTCTACATTTAATTTATGAGTAATAACGTTTGGAGATATTCCGATCATATCCTCATGCGACCATGCAAAACAGTCGGCATTGACCCTGAGAAAGTCAAGGAGTTGTTGTCTGGTCGAGTCGTCCAAGTCTGACCCGACCCTTACCGTTTGGTTTGGCTTTGAAGGATCTAGTGCGATCTCGTCGAGTTTTTCCATTTCTGGTTCGACGTATCGACTAGGTCCTTCCCCGTTCTGTGATTGCTATGCGGTCTTGTGTTCGATTGCATTCTTCATGGAAGCGACGTAGCATTCCTTTGCGGTCCTTTGATCTCCTCTGATCTCTTGGACCCCCCATTCAGTAGGGAACTTGATGACCTGGTGATATGTTGAAGGTACTGCCTTCATAGCGTGTATCCACGGCCTGCCAATGATACAATTATAGGGAGACGGACAGTCTAGGACTAAGAATTTAACCTGTTGGTTGATTCCTCCAGCGTATGTGGTCAGAATGATTTCACCAGTCGTGTGTTTAACCTCACCGCTGAACCCGACCAGTGGGGTCGACTTCTTGATTAGGTCGTTCTCGGTCAGACCCATTTCTTTAAGAGCATCAAGGGTCAAGAGGTTTGTCGAACTCCCTGTATCGATTAGTACTCTCCGTATTAAGCACTTACCAATGGACAAAGAATTTACCAGTCCGTCATGGTGGCTTTCCGACCCGTCGGATTCGGACTCGTCGAATGTGACCGTCGGAAGGTTAGATGCCCTCTTTGGGTTGAGTTCCGATGCTTCGGGCTTGTCGCCTTTGCTTTCCTTGGCGTGTCGCTTGGCCGCGGAGTATGTGTTCCCACATATGTCGGACCCACCTGAAATGGTATTGACAACTTTTGTATGGACAGGAGACGGGGGTTTGTTCTGTTTTACCTGATCTCGGCGTTCCATGGTGGCTTTTGCCCATTCCGAGATGATGTCGCGTAGGAGCCCCTGTGAGAGCAGCCTAGCGACCTCCTTTCGCAGGGCGATGTACTCGTCGGTCGAATGACCGTGGTCGCCGTGGAATTCGCACCATCGAATCATGTCCTTCTTGATGTCCGGTCGGTCGCTCTTTCGGGGCCATCTTACGTCTTTTCCATACTTGTCGAAACTCTTGACGAGCTCCGACACGGAAACGTTGAAGTTATAAGACTGGACCCTAGGAGGAAACGCAGAGCCGTCTCTCCATTCCTGTGACCTGTCTTGGAAAGCATTTAACTGATTTGGTTCATTTCGATTACGAGAATAGGGATGTGGACGTCTGTCTCGACGATTATCGGAGGAATGTTTACGATCGGATGGATCGGGTCCGCGGGAGGCTTTACGCGACTCACGGTCCTCTTCCAGTCTTACCTCGGCCATAGTTTTGGCCTGAACATCTTCAAAACTTTTGCACGGGTACTTGGTAATCTCGTCGTAGAGATTGCTATCTTTGACCAAGCCTTGTCGGAAGGCTTCGATAGACGTTGTGACGTCGCAGTGGGGGATTCCCACTTTCTCTTTGTTGTACCGGTTGAGATAATTCCGGAGAGGTTCATTGTACCTTTGTGTGACTCGGTAGAGGTCACTCGATTGTTTCTCATGCTTCCGACTACTGGCAAACTGACTCTTAAAAGAGTTAACCAGATCCGCGAATGATGCGATCGTTCCCTGAGGCAAACGCATAAACCGAGTTAGTGCGGGGCCCGCGAGGGTCGTGCCAAAGCTTTTGCACATGACAGCCTCGCGGCTCTCCCTTGAAACAGATGCAGCCATTAGCTTTTGTTTATAGAGAGAGATATGGTCATATGGATCGGTGGTGCCGTCGAACGTCGCCATGTTGGGGAGATGGAACTTCTTGGGGATCTCGACCCTTGCGATTTCTTCGACGAACGGGGATTCTTCGAATCCGCCGGACGCTTCTCTCTCGATCGGTTACGGGACTCCTGGGAGCCTATTGAAGCGGTCGTCGATCGTCTTCATATGTCGGTCGAGTGTCTGCTGGAAAAGAGCCATGATATCTGGCAGATTGGCAACCTGTGTTTCATCGATTCGGGCCCCGGTAGACCCGATCGGTGTAGAAAAGGTGACTTGGTTAGTAAAAAATGGACTAGCGAAAGGAGTTCGAGACGTACCCTCAGCGTGTCCGGGACGTCGTACGTTTGGAGGCGTTGGTTCGATATTGTCCATGTCGAGGCGTGTTCGGATGCCGCCGTGGATGGGCGCGTTCCTAGATCCTGAAGCCACTGATTGTACCTGTGACTTAAGAGACTCATTCTCACGGGTTAGTTGCGCAATCTCGGCTTCAGATTGGGTTGACAAAGCGGCTAGGGCTTCGGTTTTCTGACGTTGTTGGGCTAGTTCCTCTTGAAGGGCGGCCATTTTTTGAGAGAGTTCTTGGAACTGGGTTGGGGTAGGATTTTCGGTTGGGTTTTCTGTAGTTTGGGTTTCGTCTTCGAGACGTAGTTCTTGATTGTCAGTAGGAGGGTCAATAGTCATGGTTGGAAGGTTTTGGAAGGGTGATCGGCAAGTTGCCCCACGGTGGGTGCCAAATTGTTTTGGGGCGAAAAGATTGGGCGACCTAAATCGCCTTAAACGGGGTAACTAGTCGATCGGGTGATAGAAAACAATCCAAACCAAGCCAAAAATAGATAAACACAGAATAAATGTATAATAGCGTGATGATCTTATTAGATGTCGTGTGAATCAGACTGAATCGTGATACAACTTATCGTAATAAAACCAGAGATCGAGTGGGACTCGACCGGCGACTTGTGAGTGGCGACCGACAGGGATCTAGCGTAAGCAGCCGTTAGAGAGCTAGGTGGAGAGCGAGAGTGCTATTCTGGTGAGTTGTCTTTTTTTCGAACGCTTGTCCTGTGTGTAATTGTGTAGTCCTCTTCTTATCTTCCTCGTCGTCCTGATATGGTAAGTCTTTTACTCTTGTGACCGTTTATGCTTTGGCCGAATATTCCATCTTCAATGCCCGGAGTGATGGTGAAGATTGCGCTATTAAATCTCTGCGTTTATGGTGGTTTGAAGGCAGTGGCCATTGCGTGATCTAGCATTTAATGCTTGGCGAGATCCTCGCGATCCTGTCGAAAGGCATTCGACCAGAGACGTCTCGTCGGATCCTCTGGGCTTTCTTCTTCGATCTTCCGATTGGCAATGGGCTTGGGCTCGACCGATTTGACCCATCCTCTCTGGAGAATCCTGGCCAAACAGTATGCGCCCACATCGCTTGCAATATGAGCATCCTTTACAGGAAGCTCTTCAACACCGCTCTCAAGCTCCTCAACACGAGCATGAGTCTCCTTTAGCTTCTTATCGATGTGGGCAAGTTTGCTCTCAGTTGTCTTCACGCGATTGTTGGCCTCAGCAAGTAGGGCCTTGATGTGAGCAACATGCTTGCCCGCCTTCACGCTCAAATCCTTTACCGTCGAGAACACCACCAGGGTATGCTGGAACGACTAGAAGCAAGAAAGGTCATATAAACATTCATGGTTACAAAAAAACTTCATATGTATAAGTTTGCACTTACATTCCAAGACAGGACGCAAGTCTCATTGAGACTTCAGGCAGTAGGATGGAGATCTCCAATCACCCTCTTAGCTATGGGTTCCTGAGCGTAAAGTAGGTCAGACAAGGACCTATCTTCAAGATTAACCCACACAGGCTCGGTAGGCATGATCGCTCTCCTTTTGGCCCAAGACGTCTTAGATTGAGGCGAGTCAAGAGAAATCACATTGCCAGAAACGGATGCGTTTGTAGAGGAAATCTTTTTTCTCTAAGAGACCCTTTCCTGAGAGGCGCGCACTGGACCTCTCACCGCAAGAAGCTGTCAGATAAGCACAACACAGTGAGAATACGACCAGTCAAAAAACCACCCAGACGCATACTTGGAAGAACGAACAAGTGCATTTGGTTAAGGAAGAAGAAGGAGTCAACATGCTGACTTGACTGGGAAGATTGGAAGATGGGAGGTTAACGTTCACAAAAGATCTCTGCACGGCGGGGAGAGATAGCAAAATGTTCGTCACCTCCTCCAAGTTAGAATCTTTGATAGGTTCTTCCGGATTAGGAAGTGAAACAAAAAACATGTGAGCAAAGGTTCAGAGAGCATCCAACGAAAGTCTAAAGTAGAAAGATACCATACCTTTCATCCTCCAGTTGTCCAGCAGAAAAGTACAGTCGATGCCCCCCACAAGCGACTTCCGCTCCACGGAAAAGAAATGAGACCTCCACTTACGGTCGTTAACATTATGGTCAAAACGATTGGCGACCTACCTGATTGAAGACGCAACTGAAACCTAGAAGACCCCTGAGTACTCAGATAGTAAGCATACCACAAAGCATCAAAAAATCAAAATCAACATCGACACTAGAGATTAACAAATCTACAACCCTCAAGAGACGCCAAGCATGCAGCATAACTTGGCAAGGGGCAAGACTTAGAACGGCTGATGAGGCTAAAGTCGTGATGCCTATCAAAGTAAACCTCAAAAACCTAACTAATGTAGTAGGGTAAATAAGGATCGATCCCACAGGGAGGTAAGTAATCTTCCTAAGTGCAAAGGTTGTAAGCCAATAGTAACAAAAGGGGGGATTTGGTTTGTAACAAGTAACAAAGTAAATTCAAGCAAAAGATGTAATCTATGGGTGAGAAGTAACTTAGCCAGACAAATATCCACACTTCAGTTTGATTGGTTGATCCTAGATTATCTCCAATTCCTACCAATGAATATTCTTACCCCGATCTTATGTATATAGACAGGTCAACTAGCCTTGAAAATAGTTACCATTAAACAATCAAGAAACTATCAAGATTCAATCTAACGGCAGCAGTAAGCATAAGAATTAACCAGGATACATGCAATACTTAACAACCCGTCAGTACTCGACATGTAATCAATTCTCTTCACAATAAACATTCACAACCAGGAAGTGTAAATTATGGTTGCTACACAAGATAAGGGATTTCAACCAGAAATATCCAAACCCTAGCAATAGATAATCACTAATATCAACTAGATGATCAGGCCAGTCAAATCAGCAAGAATCAATGGGATGAAGCTCAAAGAGAAAAGATATAATCAAAGGAAAGGAAATAGAGTTATAATCTCACAACCAAATACAAACGAAGGCCTCAATCGTCGGACTAAGCAAAGGTTGCTTAGTTCTTCATAGTCTTCAAAACATAAAAACTCTCAGGGAAAAACTGAACGATAATGTGTTACTTGAATTATGAAAAGGCTGCCAACTAATGAAGGATATAACCCTAGCAAAACCTAATCTAAAAAGATAAGAAATAATATCCTAAAAGGAAATTAACGAAATAAAAGAAAAGAAATAAAAGGAAAATAAAAGAAACAAAAGTCTCGGACGAAGTAAAATCCCGGCTCCGCGCGTATGACCAGTAACCGCGACCGCGGAAAAGTCCATGTCTCTTCGCTGCTTCTGTGTGTTTCTGTGCCAGCGGCGATCCTTTCTGTGCCCGTGGAATAGCTTCTGTAGCGTATTCTCCTCTCGCTTGCGGTCTTCTCTTGTGGCTTCGCCTTCAACTCCTTAAGTCTTCATTTAAGCACTTAAAACCACCAAATCAACACTTCTTCTCTACAACTCCATTCTCCTTTATTGTGTCCTAAACACACACAAATGACACCTAAAACTCCAGTAACAACTCCTAGTTACACACTACAAAGTAGAGCGGATCAAACTCCCCCATTCTTAAACCTTGCTCGTCCTCGAGTAAGCTAATAGAAACCTACTCCTCCAATGAAATACCCAAGGTCTCAGGAAGCACAGCAAAACTATCTCCACTAAGAACTGCACCAAAACATGAATCTCTACAGTACCAACACATCAACACAACACACCATCTTAAAGGAAAGCAGAGTACTTCCCCCAAGCTTAACCTGAACACCATAGAGTGAAAGTAACCATCTAATCCTAGCCTCCATCTATCTTCTTATACCTCCCAAAGTGACCTACCCGAATCCTCCTTATATCACCTCTTCTTATGTCACCACGCCAGGAAAAATGAGGAATCCTAATAATCACTCTTCTTCTTTTCACTCATTTTGCCAAGGCGCCCTTTCGGGTTTTCACCAAGCCACTCATTTCATTTTTCAATAGATGGGCTCACAAAAACTCACATCACTCTTGACCTCTTATTACCCCAGCCTA
Source organism: Rheum nobile (assembly GCA_027886185.1). Taxonomy (NCBI): domain Eukaryota; kingdom Viridiplantae; phylum Streptophyta; class Magnoliopsida; order Caryophyllales; family Polygonaceae; genus Rheum; species Rheum nobile. The sequence goes on along the minus strand of WOAB01000025.1, from coordinate 986,061 downwards.
ATGCTGGTCCAAGCCACCTGCTTATTGTCTAAGCCGCCCTTTCGGGTTTTCGATTTAGCCCAGGGTTTCTTCTTTTCTCTTTTTTTTCATATTTTTGACTTTTTCAATTTTGTTTTTTTATTCAGACGACTAGTAAGTATAGATCACTCCCCCATGCTTAAATATTGCATTGTCCTCAATGTAATGAAAGACTAAAAGATGAAGCACAGGGAAAAGTAGAAGAGTACTCACACCGTCGCCGAGTTGGCCTGGACTTGGATGTTGGTGTTGGCGGTCAATCTGATCAATGCTACTTTGTAGGGTTTAACTAGGAGTTGTTACCGGTGTTTTGGGTACCATTTGGAGATGTTTAGAGCATATTGTAGAGATCGGAGTTGAGGAATAGATGTGCAGATAAGGTGGTTTGGAGGAGCTTAAAAGAAGACATCAAGAAGATGAGAAGAAAACCACGTAGAAGATGAAGGAGGAGCTGGAGAAAGGAGCCAAGTGGAGCCACAAAGCCAAAACCGCAATCGCGGGGCTGAGGCCGCGGTCGCGGGAATCAACGAATGGCGAGAAGTGAAGAACGCGACAAAACCGCGATCGCGGACGAGCAAGGCATTTGATCGCGGAAAAGTCGAGAGAAAAGGATCCAGGAATGAATTTTCCGCGATCGCGGAAATTCTTCCGCGGTCGCGGAAATATGCATCAGGCGCGCCGCGAGGGTTTCATCCGAAGTTTTACTTTTATGTTATTTTCAATTTCTTTTATTTTCTTTATTTCGTTTACATTATTTTATTTCCTTTTAAGACTTTGTTTGTTATCTTTTTACATTAGGTTTTGGGTTAGGTTATTTAACCTAATTTTCCTAGGATCTTTCATTCATTCAGATTTTTCTAATTTTCAACATTGTTTTCCCTTTGAGTTATGAAGAACTACGCAACCTTTGCTTAGTCCGACGATTGAAGCCTTCATTTGATATACGGTTGTGAGGTTACAACTCTATTTCTTTTCCTTTGAATGTATTGATTCTCTTGTGCTTCATCCCATTGATTCTTATTGATTTCGCTTGTTGGACGCAACTAGTTGATATTAGTAATTGTCTATTGCTAGGATTTGGTAATTACTGTTTGAGTTACCTTATTCATGAGTAGCAAATGCAATATTCTAAGAACTGTTGGGAATGGTTTATTGTAGAGAGAATTGATTGCATGCAATAGTATGACTATTTGCTACTCTTGCATGTATCTATTGAAATTCTTGTGTTCATTGCTGCTGTCGAATTGAATCATGGAGGTTTTCCTGGTTATTTAATAGTTAGTATTCTCAGGGTCTGTTTGTCCTATTTATAACTTAAGAAAAGGAATAAGAACATTCATAGGAAGGAATTAGAGATAATCTAGGATCAACCAATCAATTGAATGGTGGATATTTATTTGGCTAAGTACTTTTTCCCCATTGATTACAACCTTTGTTTCACTTTACTTTGTTTAATTGCAAATCAACCAACCAATTCCCCCCTTTGTTACTTTGACACACTAATTTGCATTAAGAAAGATAACTCCTCCATGTGGGATTCGACTCTTGCTTCCCTATTCTACTAGTTTAGGTTTTTAAGGATTTACTTTGATTGGGCATCACGACTTTAGCACCTATCAAATTGGCGCCGTTGTCGGGGAGGCAAGTTTTAATTTTTCTTTGTGTTTGATTGTGTGTCAACTTTTGTGTGGACCTATCTTACGGTCCACACCCGTGCTACTAACTCTTCCCTTTTTGATTTTGATATAAAGATGGCTGAAGAAACACCGACTTTGAGGGAGTTGATTGCCCCGAACTTCGAACAACAACCGCTTGCTGTGCAGTTTCCAGAGCTTACGGAGGGCGTGAATTTTGAGCTGAAATCCGGGTTGATTCACTTATTACCCCACTTCCATGGGATGAGTGGAGAAGACCCCAACAAACATCTTTATGAGTTCCATTCTGTCTGCACTAGTATGAAGCCAAGGAACGTTACAGAAGACCAAATCAAGCTGAGGGCCTTTCCTTTTTCTATAAAGGATGTGGCCAATGATTGGTTCTATTATTTGGCTCCGGGAAGCATAGATACATGGGCAAAGATGAAGAAAGCCTTTCTTGAGAAATACTTCTCTACAACGAAACTCAATATCCTAGAGCGAAGCATCAGCAACATTGAACAACATGCTACTGAGTCGTTGTATGAATATTATGAGAGATTCAGGAGATTGATATCCAGCTGCCCCTACCATGGTTATTCTGACCAAGATCTCGTTCTATATCTATATGGCGGGCTTCTTGAGGATGAGCGCAGATTGGTAAACGCAGCCTGTGGCGGTAGCATTCGAAACAAGACGTCAGCTGCAGCATTTGAGTTATTCTTTGAGCTATCGGAGAGCTCAAGACAATTCATCAAAAGGGCAAGCCCCTGTGCAGCAGGGGTAGTTAAGTCTTGTAGAATCTATCATGATCCGTTGCACTCTACCGACGAGTGCCCAACACTTCTTGAACCTACAGCTGAAGTAAACGATGTAAGAGGTTTTGGTCCGCAGAGACCGAGATATGACCCGTACTCAAACACCTATAATCCAGGGTGGAGGGATCACCCCAATCCGAGATACGGAACTCAGCAATATCCTCCCCAAGGCCATGATAACCAGGAGTTCAATCCAAGCCAACAACAGTTTCATCCGTATGGCAATCAGCAATAGTATGGGTAGCCATACGCGTATAGACCACCACTACCAAATCCGAGTTCCTCAATGTCTAATGAGGATATGTTTCGATCTCTCGCTCAGAGTGTTACAATGTTGGTACAACACAATCAAGAGACGAAGTCTAGCATTCAGAACTTGGAAAATAAGTTTGACCAAGTCGCTCAAACATTGAGCACGTTGGAGGCCAATGTCTCGGGGAAACTACCATCTCAAATAGTAGAAAACCCGAGGGAGAACATCTGTGCGATGATGCTGAGAAGCGGAACCCAAACGAAAGAAGTAACGGATACTATAGAGGAAAATCCACGATCGCGGCCCGAAATCCGCAACCGCGGCATCATCACAGAAGCAGAAGACGAAAACGGCGATTATCCGCGATCGCGGCCAAATTTCCGCGATTGCGGAAAAAGTTCTGGAGCACAGACGAAATTCCGCGACCGCGGACAGAAATCCGCGATCGCGGAAAATCCCCTACCGTCCCAGAAATCTTCGAAGAAGTTCCGCGATCGCGGGACCTAATCCGCGACCGCGGATCACCTGCTGAAGTCCATGATGATTATGTTCGGCCTGACTTCCCTCCGCTCGGTTCGCTAAAGCGACCCGTACCATTCCCAAAAGCGCTGAAGGACACAAGAAGGCCGGAGAACGGCAAGGAAATTTTTGAGACCTTCAGTAAATGCGAGGTAAACATTCTCTTACTCAAACTTGTCAAGAGTATTCCTCGCTATGCTAAATTTCTGAAAGAACTGTGTACCATCAAAAGAAATCAGAAATTAAAAGGAAAGCAAAAGATTAAGGTGAGCGAACAAGTTTCTACTGTTTTTCAAAGGCGTATGCCTAAAAAGTGTGGTGATCCAGGCATGTTTAGTATTCCATGTGTAATAGGTGACACTAAATTTGAGAAAGCTATGCTAGATCTAGGTGTATCTATAAATGTCTTGCCTTATTCTTTGTATGAATCATTAGGATTAGGACCATTGCATGAGACAGGAATAGTTGTCTAATTGGCTGATAGATCTAATGTGTACCCGAAAGGGGTAGTTGAAGATATCCTTGTAATGGTTGATAACTTGATTTTTCCCGCTGATTTCTTTGTGCTGGATATGGACCATGATAAAAATGTGGCCCCTATACTGTTAGGTAGGCCATTCATGAAAACATCCTAGACAAAGATTGATGTAAGTAGTGGAACCCTTACTATGGAATTTGATAGGGAAAAGGTGGAGTACAACATATATGATGCTATGAAACACCCCATTGATGATCATTCTCTGTGTACCATTGATGTGATTGATCCTATTGTGCAAGATGTCTTTGATACTACTAGCTCGGATGAGTTACCATATGTTTTAGAGAATGAAATAGTGGATCCACAAGACGATTTTGCTTTGTCTACTAACCTGCAGGAAACTGTGGCTCACTTGGATCCTTATGGTAAGCCTCATCTCAAACCTTTGGGCGTTGGCCCCATTCCACTAACAGTGCCAAGCGAGAGGCTTTTACCTTCCATTGTGCAGGCACCAGAGATTGAACTCAAGCCACTACCAGACCACCTCAAGTATGCTTTTTTGGGAAAGGGTGACACATTACCAGTCATTATCTCTAACAAGCTTTCCAGGGATCAAGAGGAAAAATTGGTGGTAGTGCTTAAGGAGCACAAGACAGCATTGGGATGGACCATCCCCGACATCAAGGGATTTAGTCCCACTACATGTATGCATAGGATTTTGCTGGAGGACGAAGCCAAACCATCTAGGCAACCACAGAGACGACTCAACCCACCAATGATGGAGGTGGTGAAGAAGGAGGTTTTGAAGCTCTTGCAGGCAGGGATGATTTTTCCTATCTCTGACAGTAAATGGGTGAGTCTGGCACAAGTTGTTCCAAAGAAGGGAGGCATCACAGTTGTGGAAAACCAACAAGGAGAGTTGGTCCCCACCCGAGTGCAAACTGGATGGAGAGTATGCATTGATTACCGTAAGCTGAATATGGTAACTAGAAAGGATCACTTTCCTTTGCCCTTTATTGATCAAATGCTTGAGCGACTTGCTAGTCGCCCCTATTATTATTTTCTGGATGGATACTCAGGGTATTTTCAGGTAGCCATAGCACCAGAGGATCAAGAAAAGACGACATTTACATGCCCTTTTGGTACTTTTACATATCGCAGGATGCCATTCGGGTTGTGTAACGCACCCGGGACATTTCAAAGGTGTATGGTAAGCATTTTTTCGGAGTATGTGGAGCAATTTATTGAGGTTTTTATGGATGATTTCACAGTCCATGGTGATAGTTTTGATGCATGCTTGGACCATTTATCACTTGTGCTTAAAAGATGTGTAGAAATCAACGTGGTTCTTAATTCTGAAAAGTGTCATTTTATGGTTGAACAAGGAATTGTGCTAGGACATATAGTGTCATCTAAGGGTATTGAGGTCGATAAGGCAAAGATTGATGTAATTCAGTCTTTACCTTATCCCACTAATGTGCGTGAAGTGCGTTCTTTCTTAGGCCATGCAGGGTTCTATCGCCGATTTATTAAAGATTTTTCAAAGATCTCATCACCCTTGTGCGAGCTACTGAAGAAGGAGGTGAATTTTGAGCTTAATGATGAGTGCAAAAAAGCATTTGATGAACTGAAAGCTTGCCTCACTAGTGCACCAATTATTCAAGCATCGGATTGGTGTCGCCCCTTTGAGATAATGTGCGATGCTAGTGATTATGCTGTGGGAGCAGTTCTGGGGCAAAAAGAAGCAAGAGCTTCTCATGTGATTCACTATGCTTCCATGACTCTGAATGGAGCACAGCGGAACTACTCCACCACTGAAAAGGAATTGCTAGCTGTCGTGTTCGCCCTGGAGAAATTTAGACAATACCTACTTGGCACCAAAGTGATTATCTACACCGATCATGCAGCTCTTCGTTATCTATTGATGAAGAAAGAGGCAAAACCAAGATTGATTCGATGGATACTGCTGCTGAGTGAGTTTGATGTGGAGATCAAGGATAAAAAGGGAGTCGAGAACTTGGTGGCCGACCATTTAAGTAGGCTCGTACATGAAGAGGACAGATCAAAGAAAGAGGCGCAGATACAGGGCGAATTTCCCGATGAAACTTTATGCAGAATCACTACAGCAACTTTTCCGCGACCGCGGAAAAATTTCCACGATCGCAGAAATTTCCCTGGAGCAACTATTTGCATCGTCAATTTTCTCGACAAAAATCCGCGATCGCGGACCCATAGCCGCGACCGCGGAAACGCCTCTGACTCACACTCCAAGCTTGTTTCTGACAATTTGGTTCTTGGGTTCAGCACACTCCAGCCATGGTATGCTAACATGGTAATTTTTCTCGTTCGAGAAGAGTTCCTGCCTAATTTTTCTAAAGCATAAAAGGACAAGATACGACATGAGTCTCAATTCTATGTGTGGGATGACCCTATCTTTGGAGGCACTGTGTTGACTAGGTAATCCGTCGATGTCTTCCGGATAATGAGGTACAATCTGTTTTAGCTTTTTGTCATTCTCATGCATGTGGGGGCCACTTTGGGGCAAATAAAACTGCTAGGAAGGTGTTGGACGCATGATTTTATTGGCCACACATCTTTCGGGATGCATCTGCCTTTTGTAAGTCCTGTGATCGATGCCAGAGAGTTGGGAATATATCTAGAAGGAATGAGATGCCACAGTCCTCATTAATCTTTTGCAAAAATATTGATGTTTGGGGCATTGACTTTATGGGACCATTTCCTAACTCCTTCGGGAACTTCTATATTTTGCTTGCGGTGGACTACGTTTCCAAGTGGGTGGAAGCGAAGGCCACCAAGACTGATGACTCTAAAGTGGTGGCAGATTTTCTGAAGAAACGCATTTTCTCTAGATTTGGCATCCCCAAGGCTTTGATAAGTGACAGGGGAACTCACTTTTGCAATAGAACCGTAAGCGCCATGCTGATGAAATACCATGTCACACAGAAAGTTTCCATAGCTTACCATCCACAGACCAATGGGCAAGCTGGAGTGTCCAATAGAGAGATCAAAACAATCCTTGAGAAGACGGTGGCCCCAAATAGGAAGGATTGGAGTTTGAGACTAGATGATGCACTCTGGGCTTATCGTACTGCCTACAAGACACCCATTGGGATGTCACCCTATAGATTGGTGTTCGGGAAAGCTTGTCACCTTCCAGTGGAGCTCGAGCACAAGGCATTTTGGGTTGTAAAAAATTGCAACATGCGGATTGATGAAGTTGGAGAATTCTGAAAGTTACAGTTGCAAGAATTAGAGGAACTGCGACTTGAAGCTTATGACAACGCATTCATGTACAAGGAAAAGACAAAGGCCTAGAACGACAAGAATATTTTGAGAAAGGATTTTAAGCCAGGAGACAAAGTCCTATTATTTTTGTCTCGCCTTCGTCTCTTTTCGGGTAAAATCCGATCCCGTTGGGCCGGGCCCTATGTTGTTGCTCGCGTTTTCCCCCACGGCGCGGTGGAGCTGTATGATACTGACGCACAGTCAGTGTTCAAGGTGAATGGTCAAAGGTTGAAACCCTACCATGAAGGTTTTGACACCAGCGTCATAGAAGAGACAGACCTTACAGACCCCGAAGTTGACAATTGATCACCTTAGATGAGTCGAGCCACGACGTTAACTAAGGCGCTGCTCGGGAGGCAACCCGAGGTATGAAATTATTTTCTTGTATATTTTCCTTTCTATTTTATTATTGTTTGTTTTGTTTTGTTTTGTTTTGTTTTTGTTTTAGACTAACCCGCAGGTAGGAGACCCGAAGCCAATTCAAAGATGGTGTTCCACACCAAAAACTTTTCCGCGACCGCGGAAATACCACTGTAAATCTCCTTGACTTAAAAAAAAAAGAAAAAGAAAAGTTCTACCGAAGGCCTTACTGTCCGATTTTATTACGAGAGATGGTGCGCATCATGTTGCCAAGGAGGAGACATTCGCCCCACAATTTTATTTGGCAACGATGATGGCCCGACATTCAACAGTTGATGAGGAGGAACACCAGAGCCTATACCCCATTTACAACTAGGCTCCATTATGTGTTCGTTGAAGGCCGTGCAGCCCCGATTCTTTGATGTACCACTACACCTTACAGTGGATCTATTTGGTTGCACGGTGGAGTTTGCTTTGACGACGCCGCAACACCAGCGACATGTGCTTTTATTGTTTTACCGCCAACAACAACCTTCCAAGTCCAAGCCAACTCGGCGACGATTGTGAGTACTTCATTGCCTTTCCTTGTGCTTCATTTTTTTTTGTCTTTCATTACATTGAGGACAATGCAATGTTTAAGCATGGGAGAGTGTTCTATACTTGCTAGTCTCTAAGGAGAAAGGAAAAAAATGAAGAAAATGAAAAAGCCAAAAATTTGAAAAAAGGCAAAAATAGAAATCCTAGGATAAGTCGAAAACCCGAAAGGGCGGCTTAGGTAATAAGCAGGTGGCTTGGACCAGCATTAGGCTGGGGTAATAATTGGTCAAGAGTGATGTGAGTTTTACGTGAGCCCATCTATTGAAAAATGAAATGAGTGGCTTGGTGAAAACCCGAAAGGGCACCTTGGCAAAATGAGTGAAAAGAAGAAGAATGATTATTAGGAATCATCATTTTACCTGGCGTGGTGACATAAGAAGAGGTGATATAAGGAGGATTCGGGTAGGTCACTCTGGGAGGTATAAGAAGATAGCTGGAGGCTAGGATTAGATTTTTATTCACTCTATGGTGTTCGAGATAAGCTTGGGGGAAGTACTCTGCTTTCCTTTAAGCTTGGATGTTGTGTTTTATGTGTTGTGCGTATGGTGTTGGTGCCTTGGAGTTTCATGTTTAGGTGCAATTCTTAGTGGAGATGGTTTTTCTATGCTTCCTGAGACCTTGGGGATTTGATTGGAGGAGTAGGTTTCTTTTAGCTTACTCGAGGACGAGTAAGGTTTAAGCATGGGGGAATTTGATCAACGCTACTTTGTAGGATTTAACTAGGAGTTGTTACCGGTATTTTGGGTATCATTTGGAGATGTTTAGAGCGTATTGTAGAGATCGGAGTTGAGGAGTAGATGCGCAGATAAGGTGGTTTGGAGGAGCTTAAAAGAAGACATCAAGAAGATGAGAAGAAAACCACGTAGAAGACGAAGGAGGAGCTGGAGAAAGGAGCCAAGTGGAGCCACAGAGCCAAAACCGCAATCGCGGGGCTGAGGCCGCGGTCGCGGGAATCAACGAAAAGCGAGAAGTGAAGAACGCGACAAAACCGCGATCGCGGACGAGCAAGGCATTTGATCGCGGAAAAGTCGAGAGAAAAGGATCCAGGAATGAATTTTCCGCGATCGCGGAAATTCTTCCGCGGTCGCGGAAATATGCATCAGGCGCGCCGCGAGGGTTTCATCCGAAGTTTTACTTTTATGTTATTTTCAATTTCTTTTATTTTCTTTATTTCGTTTACATTATTTTATTTCCTTTTAAGACTTTGTTTGTTATCTTTTTACATTAGGTTTTGGGTTAGGTTATTTAACCTAATTTTCCTAGGATCTTTCATTCATTCAGATTTTTCTAATTTTCAACATTGTTTTCCCTTTGAGTTATGAAGAACTACGCAACCTTTGCTTAGTCCGACGATTGAAGCCTTCATTTGATATACGGTTGTGAGGTTACAACTCTATTTCTTTTCCTTTGAATGTATTGATTCTCTTGTGCTTCATCCCATTGATTCTTATTGATTTCGCTTGTTGGACGCAACTAGTTGATATTAGTAATTGTCTATTGCTAGGATTTGGTAATTACTGTTTGAGTTACCTTATTCATGAGTAGCAAATGCAATATTCTAAGAACTGTTGGGAATGGTTTATTGTAGAGAGAATTGATTGCATGCAATAGTATGACTATTTGCTACTCTTGCATGTATCTATTGAAATTCTTGTGTTCATTGCTGCTGTCGAATTGAATCATGGAGGTTTTCCTGGTTATTTAATAGTTAGTATTCTCAGGGTCTGTTTGTCCTATTTATAACTTAAGAAAAGGAATAAGAACATTCATAGGAAGGAATTAGAGATAATCTAGGATCAACCAATCAATTGAATGGTGGATATTTGTCTAGCTAAGTACTTTTTCCCAATTGATTACAACATTTGTTTCACTTTACTTTGTTTAATTGCAAATCAACCAACCAATTCCCCCCTTTGTTACTTTGACACACTAATTTGCATTAAGAAAGATAAATCCTCCCTGTGGGATTCGACCCTTGCTTCCCTAATCTACTAGTTTAGGTTTTTAAGGATTTACTTTGATTGGGCATCACGACTTTAGCACCTATCACAATCATTGAAAACACATGTCGCTGGTGTTGCGGCGGTCCTACTCAAACAAACTCCACATGCAACCAAATAGATCCACTGTAAGGTGAAGTGGCACATCAAAGAAACGGGGTTGCATGGCCTTCAACGAACACAGAATTGGAGCCCTAATGTAATCGTGTAGCGGGCTCCATCGCTCCATATCAATCATCGTATCAGCTGTCGAATGTCGGGCCATCATCGGTGCCAAATAAATGTCGAGCAATGTCTCCTCCTTGGCAGCATGATGTGCACCATTTCATGTAGAAACGCTCAGACAGCTCGGCCGCGATCGCGGATTTAAAGTCGCGGTCGTGGAAATCGTCAGAAATTTTTTTTGATTTTTTTTTCTTCTTTTCAGGTAAGGGGACTTACAGTGGCGAAACCGCGATCGCGAAAAATATTCCGCGGTCGCGGTTTCGTGTCTGGTGCGAGTTGAACACTGTCTTCGAATTTTGGCTTCAAGTCTCCTACCTGCAGGTTAGTCTAAAAACGAAACAACACAAATAAAAACTTGAAACGAAAAGACATGAAAAGAATTACATACCTCGGGTTGCCTCCCGAGCAGCGCCTTGGTTATTGTCGTGGCTCGACATAGTGCCCTTCAACTCAGCTTGGGTTGCTCACTTCAACCGAACACTTGGGGTTACAATCAGGAGGGTGTCTCTTTGCATCATCTATGTTGAATCCGACCCTCACCCCCATCAAACTCCATGGTGAGCAAACCACTACTCACATCAATCTTCGTATTCGCCGTTTTCATAAACGGCCAACCCAACATCACAGGGGTTGCATGTTTGTCTTACCCCGTATCCATCACAATGAAATCCTCAGGGAAAAGCAGCTTATCAACTTCCACGAGAACATCCTGCATGACTCCTTTGGGATACACATAGGACATATCCGCCAATTGAATCACTGTCCATGTCTTCTGTAATGGCCCAAGCTCCAAAGATTCATACAGCGAGAGAGGCAACACATTTATAGATGCACCCAAATCCAACATGGCTTTATCGAACGTGGTGTCACCTATCTTGCAAGGAATACTGAACATGCCTGGGTCACTGCACTTCTTGGGCAACCGCTTTTGCAGCATAGCGGAGACATTCTCACTCACTTGGACCTTCTTCTTTGCTTTCACTGTTTTCTTCCTCTTAATCTTGCATAACTCTTTCAAAAATTTGGCATAACGGGGAATGTTCTTAACCAGCTTGATCAAAGGAATGTTTACCTCGCAATTGCTAAAGGTCTCAAAGATTTCCTTGTCGTTCTCCGGCCTTCTGGTATCCTTCAGTGCCTTAGGGAATGGAGCGGGTGGCTTTAGCGAACCGAGCGGAGGGAAGTATGGACGAACGTATTCGTCATTGGCGTCATCAGGTAAACCGCGGTCGCGGATTGGGTCCCGCAGTCGCGGAATTTCTTCGACAATTTCTGGGATGTTAGTGGATAATCCGCGGTCGCGGATTTGCTTCAGAAAGTTCACCTTCTCCAGGAACATTTCCGCGGTCGCGGAAATTGGGCCGCGGTCGCGGAAATTCTTCGGATTTTTCTCTGCCTTCAGTGATGATTCTGTGGTCGCGGATTTTAGGCCGCGGTCGCGGTTCTTCCTCTGCAGCATCTGTCACTTCCTTCATTTGTGTTCCACTCCTCAGCGTCATCGCACATACATTCTCCCTCGGGTTTGCTACCGTTTGAGATGGTAGTTTCCCTGAATCCCATGCCTCCAGCTTGCTCATTGCGAGAGAAATTTGCCCCACTTGCTTCTCCAAGTTCTGAATATTGGACTTCATCTCTTGATTATGTTGGACCATAGTGTTGGCCAACATCGATACACTCTGAGCGAGAGACTTGATCATGTCGTCACTGGACATAGATGAACTTGCACTTTGGCCTTAAGGTCTAGGGTCATATGGAGCTCTAAATTGTTCTTGTTGTCCCCCAGGCCGCTGAAATTGTTGTTGCTGCTGTAAGAACTGTGGTGGCCTATGGTGGAACTCTTGATCATCCCGGCCTTGAGGAGGATTCTGCTGGTTCCCGTACTGATAAGTGCTATTTTGTAGCACATATCTAAGGGTTATTACCAGGTTTGAGGCGCCATTTGGTTGAATTTATGCACAATTGAAGATTATGGAGTTAGAGCAGAGAAGTGTGGTTTTGGTGGTCTGGAGGAGCTAATTAGGAACATCCAGAGGAAGAGGAGTTGACCACCTGAGAAAATGTTGAAAATCTATGAAGGAACCACATTGGAGTGTCACCGCCCCGCGGTGAGAAGTGCCGCCCCGCGGCCATCTGCTAGGCGAAAGCAGCGTAATTAATTAGTTAGCCCGCGTGCGTGAATGTTGGAATGAAAAGGGAATTTGGGCCAAGTTGAAGAAGATAGGACCACGAACTTCGGCCCATATGAAGAATCGAAGACGCCTCAAATTGAAGCAGGAAGAAAGCTGAAGCGGACGATGACGGCATGATGAAGTCAGCGTGGATGGGTGCTGATGCTGCTTTTGAAGTGGGCCGTTGCTGAATGGGCTGTGTTGGGCCACCAGAGAGCTGCAATGGAGTTGGGCCGTGAAGAAGCATGAACGAGACAAGCAAGCAGCTGCTTGCACGAGGCCGAGCGTGATTCCGGGGTTAATTTCCCGGGATTTGATTAGTTTACTTTTGGTTACTATATTATTATTATTGCTTTTTATTATTTTTATTACTTTTAGATTTAGGTTAAATACTCTTTTGTTAACCTAGTTGCCAAAAGTTACAATTCTCCTTCGGGAGACTAAGTTCGTTCTTTCATTCCCAACTCTAGGGTTTGAACGAATGGAGAACTAAACACCTTTATTTCGCTAGACGTTTGAAGCAATACAGTTGATTCGGTTGTGAGATTTCTATTCCTTGTTCTTATTCTTATGTGTGTTGGTTTGATTCTCTTGGTTATATTGATTATTGATTTATCGTTGTTCTCCATATTCTGGCCAGCTAGGTTGAGTAATATTTATCAATTGCTAGGATTTGCATATAGGGGTTCCGAGTGCTTATCTAGTGGCAAACACGATTGTGCATATAGGGGTTCCGAGCGCGCAATCGTGAGTGAGAATCAGTTGCATGCGAGTATTAATACGTCTTTCTATTTGCATGTATCCTATATCCTTGTGTGCATTGCTATTGCTTTGTTGGTGGTAAAGTATACCGACAACTGTGAGAATCGGAGGTATTCTACCATTGGCATAGTAATAAGTCTATCGACAACTGTGAGAATCGATAGTACTTAAGATCAGGATGGGAACAACCATAAGAATAGTAAAAGAACTTGGATTGAATAGATTTCAGTGATCAACTTATATCTCTGTATTATGGATCTCGTTCTAGTGGAACTACTTTCCCCATTCATATTCTCAAGCCAACTTAACCTTGTTACTCTGTGAACAACCAAAACCCCCCTTTCTTGTTACTTTGCATGCTGATTAACATTTAGAACGATCACTTCCTCCCTGTGGGATCGACCCTTGCTTGCCTCTACTACTTGTTTAGGTTTGTTAGGATTATTTTGTTTAGGTGTCACGACAATGCCTATCACGTACCTCAAATTTGGGTGATCTCTCCACCCTGGATTGTAAGTGCTGGAGTACGAGTCATATCTCGGTCTAGGAGGGCCGAAACCTCCAATAGCGTTCACTTCAGCAGTGGGCTCCTGCAGCGTGGGACACGCATCAATAGGGTGCATCTTGTCGTAGCATAGTCCACATGACTTGACTTGCTGCTGGTTGTCCTTTATCATAAACCTCTTCATCATCTCCTTCATCTCAGCCATCTCAGAATATATTGAGGACGATGGATGAGAGTCTGCAGCCTTAACTGCTTGAGTGCTCGCTCTCTTGCTAAACTGTCTTGAGCCCTCAAATAGCTCAAAGAAAATCTCAAATGCTACAGCCGGCGTATTGTTTAGAATGTTACCGCCACAAGTTGTGTTCACTATTCTTCGCTCATCATCAAGAAGTCCACCATATAGATATAGAACAAGGTCTTGGTCTGAATAACCATGGTATAGACAGCTTGATATCAACCTATTGAACCTCTCATAGTACTCATACAACGTCTCAGTAGCATGTTGCTCGATGTTGCTAATGTTCCTCTTCAAGCTATTGAGCTTCGTTGCAGGGAAGTAGTTCTCCAAGAAGACTTTCTTCATCTTCGCCCATGTATCTATGCTTCCTGGGGCCAAATAATAGAACCAATCATTGGCCGAATCCTTCAGAGACAAAGGAAAGGCCCTCATCTTGATCTGGTCCTCAGTAATGTTCATTGGCTTCATGCTGCTGCAGACAGCGTGGAATTCAGAAAGATGCTTGTTGGGGTCTTCTCCACTCATCCCATGGAAGTGGGGTAATAGGTGAATCAGCCCGGATTTAAGCTCAAAATTCACGCCATCCGCCAACTCTGGAAACTGCACAGCAAGCGGCTGCTGCTCTAGATTTGGCACAGTCAACTGCCTCAAAGTATGCTCCTCAGCCATCTCGAGTTGTGTGCGGGCTGCGATACGGTTTCTGGAAAGTGTCCTTTCGATTTCTGTATCAAGATCTAAAATTGGAGAGTCAGTAGCATGGGTGTGGACCATAAGATAGGTCCACACAATAGTTGGTACACAAACAAACACAAAAAAAAAGTAAAACTTTGCCTCCCGGCAACGGCGCCAAATTTGATGAGGCTAAAGTCGTGATGCCTATCAAAGTAAACCTCAAAAACCTAACTAATGTAGTAGGGTAAATAAGGATCGATCCCACAGGGAAGTAAGCAATCTTCCTAAGTGCAAAGGTTGTATGCTAATAGTAACAAAAGGGGGCATTTGGTTTGTAACAAGTAACAAAGTAAATTAAAGCAAAATATGTAATCTATGGGTGAGAAGTAACTTAGCCAGACAAATATCCACACTTCAGTTTGATTGGTTGATCCTAGATTATCTCCAATTCCTACCAATGAATATTCTTACCCCGATCTTATGTATATAGACAGGTCAACTAGCCTTGAAAATAGTTACCATTAAACAATCAAGAAACTATCAAGATTCAATCTAACGACAGCAGTAAGCATAAGAATTAACCAGGATACATGCAATACTTAACAACCCGTCAGTACTCGACATGTAATCAATTCTCTTCACAATAAACATTCACAACCAGGAAGTGTAAATTGTGGTTGCTACACAAGATAAGGGATTTCAACCAGAAATATCCAAACCCTAGCAATAGATAATCACTAATATCAACTAGATGATCAGGCCAGTCAAATCAGCAAGAATCAATGGGATGAAGCTCAAAGAGAAAAGATATAATCAAAGGAAAGGAAATAGAGTTATAATCTCACAACCAAATACAAACGAAGGCTTCAATCGTCGGACTAAGCAAAGGTTGCTTAGTTCTTCATAGTCTTCAAAACATAAAAACTCTCAGGGAAAAACTGAACGATAATGTGTTACTTGAATTATGAAAAGGCTGCCAACTAATGAAGGATATAACCCTAGCAAAACCTAATCTAAAAAGATAAGAAATAATATCCTAAAAGGAAATTAACGAAATAAAAGAAAAGAAATAAAAAGAAAATAAAATAAACAAAAGTCTCGGACGAAGTAAAATCCCGGCTCCGCACGTATGAACAGTAACCGCGACCGCAGAATGATATCCGTGACCGCGGAAAAGTCCCTGTGTCTTCGCTGCTTCTGTGTGTTTCCGCGCCCGCGGCGATCCTTTCTACGCCCGCGAAATAGCTTCTGTAGCGTATTCTCCTCTCGCTTACGGTCTTCTCTTGTGGCTTCGCCTTCAACTTCTTAAGTCTTCATTTAAGCACTCAAAACCACCAAATTAACACTTCTTTTCCACAACTCCATTCTCCTATATTGTGTCCTAAACACACACAAATGGCACCTAAAACTCCAGTAACAACTCCTAGTTACGCACTACAAAGTAGAGCTGATCAACGGCCAAGAAGTTACGAACAAGGTTCGAAAATGGGAAAGTGTGCCCAATCCTAAAGCGGTAATCAAAAAAGCAAATCCAACCTTTCTGACGTCAATCTACGTGCTCGCAAGGGAACGGAAGACGCACCATCGTCCTAGGCGGGAATCGCCTGACCTCAAGGATTTTGTCCAATTCAAATTAGGTCAGGGTTCCGGCCATGGAATCCTCTGTGCTCAGAAGATCAAGGGGGCGAAGCCATCGCTTTCCTCACTAACTGCAGGACGCTACTCAATTTTTCCTAGATCTAGAAGACACCATGAGAGAAAATAAGAAAACAACGGTAAAGATTCAAACTTTTACCTTGAAAAGGAGAGTTTTTACATAGGAGAAAAGATTGTGGAAGATAAGAAAAGGTGGCAGTCTATTTAAGAAGGTAAAACCGTCAAATATACGGCCAAAGAAGTGGTCCAATTAGAAGCCGCCACATCCCCAACGCTTGCAGGAAGATCGGCAGGAAAGATTATGTGTGGAAAGAGAACAGAAAAAAGTAAATTATCCCTTCAACCGCAATCTTGACCCGGTTTACTTTGGGGAAATTGTTGGTCCAACAATTTTGAGGAGTCTAGTGGACTGGCCCAATAGTCCAAGGGAAGAAGGATACTTTGAAGATCGGGGCGGAGACGATGAGGAAAACAACAAGACGTTGAGTCAGTAGAGAAAATCTCGGACGACCAAAAAACCATCTAACAACCCCCACGGATCCTTGAGGATTTTTTCGATTAATGAAGTGATTAATATAAATAGCATAGGATATCTTATGTAACGGACATGTTGAATTCACTCTTGCTGAATAGAACTCAAGTATACTCTCTTGCATTGATCAAAGTGCGAATTTCCCATTAAGTTCTAAGTCCAAGATCTAGACGATTGATGATGAGAGTACTCGACCTAGTAATCTTCTTGTCCAGAGAAGATAAGTTTGTTCTTGTTATTTCTCAATTTCACTTGTTCCATTATTTGTTGATTTGGATTATTTCGATATTTCGATCTCTTTGTTATCTAGTTACCCCATCTAAGGCAAGTTAGATTGATTTGATCTTTTTGCCCCAAAACAATATCCAAGATAATTTACTTGTGTTTTGGTGCGTTATATCTGAGATGGTTGCTTGGCTTAGGTGCGTTATATCCTTAGCTATTCAACATCCCTCTTCTTGAATCCATTGGTGCATTACATACATGTTGTTCAAGTTGCTTATCGCTTTATTTTCTTGCAAATCAAAAACCACAAAAATCCACAAAAAAACCACCATTATCTCTTGATCGACAGCGCCCTTAAGACTTGATCCACACGTGGCTCTGGAGGTGACTTTTCCTTGAACCATAACAAAGATCCTCTGGAGTTTCATCATCATTTGTATCAGAGCCTTGACAAGGTAAAGTCTTAAAACCAATGCTTGTCTTGATTTCAAACATTAACCATAACAAAGATCCTCTGGAGTTTCATCATCATTTTACCCTACTTGTGTGCATTTTTGGCTGACTTTTTTTTGCGTGGGAGTGCTGTAAAAATCTTGAATTTTGTCCTTAGAAAACCCAGAATGAAGTCCTAAGAGAGAGCCTTGCGTTCCAAGCCCTTAGCCGACTTTACTTGCGCTTGTGGTGTGCCTTTTGCGCCACACAACCCCAAACCCTATCTTTCCCTTTGCCATATTCTATCTTTTACCCTATTTTCTTATCTTGTTTTGCTTGCACCTTAAGATAGATTCTATTTTTGTTTTTGTTTTTACATATTATTTAGTTAAAGATTTGTTTTTTTCTTTTAGGTAGTTGATGATATCTTGCTATCTTTTAGAACTTAAGTGTTATCCTTTCAATTTCAATAATATCTTGGCCGAAAATTACATAAAGAAAAATAATTCGGACTCATTAAGAAATAAATGAAAAGAGAAGCGGGACTTAGAAAAATTCGGACTCAACGAAAGTAGAAAGAGAAGTTGAGCTTAGAAAGATTCGGATCCCACGAGTCCAAGAAAATCAAGAAAGTCAAGAAAGTTCTATTTTTGGTAAGTGTCCAAATTATATTAATTGATTTAAGTCTTATCTTATTTATCTCCTATTTGGACATAACTTGCTTCTTAAGATCTTGACTTTGGTGCTTGCCCCTTTCTTTCTTAAAGCTAGCCATCCTAACCCTAATTTGAACACTTGCTTGTGTTTGATTTTCAGATATTGCTTGGTCATTACTTATGCATTGTGAGATACTCTTGTATTTTCACTAACCATAGGGTCAAGTTAAGGTTTTATAAGGGAACCTTATGTGCACAGCCTGTCTAACGAGGTTAAAGGAGTGCGCCTCAAGAGAGGTACTATCTTGTTTAAAGTTTGTGTTTTTAGCTTGTTTTTCTTCTAAGTTAAAAAGTTTGCTTACTTTATTAGTACTAGAGTAGACTATTTTTCTTTGTTACACCGTTGTGCGTGAGATGTCATGTGAAGGTTCAAGGAAGGATTTCATGGACACTTCACGTGAAGAAGCAAAGTCGCTCACCTTGGATGATCTTCAAGATTTTTTCGAACAACACCGCCTTGATCTCCTCGGAGCCTTAGATTAGACAACTTAACAGCGGCTAGGAGACGCTAGGAGGAATACCTCTCAAGACGAGAGGTTGGCCTATGCCAAAGGAGGGAAGGAGTTCAAAGACAACTTCCATGAAGTCGGTCCATCCAATGCGCCAAGAGGATGCGCTAGGAATCAAAGGCTAACAAGTCCACCCCTTGGTGTCCAAGAAAACGATCTAAAGAATCATTTTGCCCCTAACCAACACCGTAGGGCCCTGCTAAGATTCCAAGCCTCAGCCACACGACCAATCTTCGAAGGTATGCGAAGGAGGCCCTTCACTACAACCACTAGTCCCACTATGCATCAAAGGCGAGTATCGATTGGACCATGGTAATTTTGTGAGCGAGCAATGATGAAAGATATGTCACCAAGGGCTCAAACTCATGAAGACAAAGGTATGGATATTTCGTTGGATATGGGTAAGAAGAGATAACTCATGGGTAGCAACAACAACAACAAGAGAAGCACCATGGTGTGAAGCTTACTATCCAACCTTTTGCTGGAACGTCTGAAGTTGAGGCTTATTTGGATTGGGAGTCCAAGACTGATTCTATCTTTGATTATTATGGCTACAACTATGTTTAAAGAGTAGCCATTTCCACCATACACTTCACAGACTTTGCATACTCATTGTGGAAAAAGGATAAGGAAGAAAGAGCTCAGAATCAATATCGTGCAATCTCCACGTGGGAGGAGTTAATAGAAGCTCTTAGATTCATATTTGTCCAGGAGGATTATATTAACAAGGTCCAAATAAAGATGGAGAGGGTGAAACAAGGATCAAGACTTCGGATGAGTTCTATAAAGAGCTTAGGCAACTTATTCTTCGTTCAGGAATTAACTTCCCCGAAAGGTATGTAATCTCTATGTTCATTGGAGGTTTAAATGCTGACGTGAATGCTCATGTACAGATGCAACGATTTCGTCCCAATATTCAAATGGAAGAAGTTTTACAATATATTACTCAAGTGTGCCAAAACTTGCAAAAGATAAAAACTAGTGTCGGCACAAGATTTTGGAATTCAAACCATAGTTCTACACCCTCAAACATGCCCTCAAGTGGCCAAGAGACCAAGAGTGAACCAGCCAAGGCCTTGCCAAAATGAGATACACCCTCCACTGACCCAACTCCTAGAGGTTAAGAGACGAGTTGTGCTAGAGATTTGAAGTGCTTCAAGTGCATGGGTTGCTGCCACTTTTCATGTGATTGCCCTACTAAAAGGCAAGTTCTTTTGAATGCTTAAGGGGAAAATGAATATGAGGATGAGAGGGAACAAGTGGTTTAAGATGCAACTAAGGAAGAGGAAGTGCATAAAACTGCCGCCATAGGAGAATGTTTTGTGATCTCTAAGATAAAGGAGGAACCTTTTGATCCAAGGTATGACGATTATGGGACCATGGAACCAAAATAAGACAAAGAAGGTTTCTTGGAGATGCCTTCTATGGAGATTAATCCCACAGTTGATTGTGGCCAATGTGAGCAAGCATTCCATCATATGTGCACCATTTCAAACCACGAGCACCCCTTCATTGCTTTAGTTGGTAGTGTAAGCGATCAAAATGTGATTGTGGAGTTCGTGGAACAGAGCCAAGGATTTGAGACTATACCACAATGGCCACTGATTGTTATCGGATGGGTAAGTGAAGGCCATAAGATTAGGGTGAAAAATAAAGTCCACGTGAGTTCTAATATGGGAACATACTCGTACTCGGCAACGTTGATAGCTATTAGTGAATACGACCAAACCTTAAGAAGGCCATGGCAATTTGACCTTAATGTCATCAATAAAGGTCGCCTTAATTTGAACCATGTTGTGAGGGAAAATGTGTGGCATCGTTTGGAGGACATGAATGCGGAGGCATTGAGAGACGCTCGGGGGAATGCACGCAAAAGTTCATCATAACGGACCATGGTGAAGCCACATTGATACCGTTAAGGCTGGAGCGAACCACTGAAGATCGCAGCGAGCCATCTTCAAAAGAGTTGGAGAAAAGACCTCATAAAAATCACATTGTAGCATCCTGGACAACATTGAAATTATGCAAAGCATCAAAGACAACGAAAAAGCATCAACTTGAAAAACCAAAGATAGAGTAACATGAAGCTCGGCAGAGTAAAGGAAATATTACCCTTGAAGACACGTCCAATAAAATATATGTAAGGTTCCCTCTCAATAAATGAAAGGGTTGCAACTCTACTTGTCGAAACTTCAAAAGAGAAACACGATGTGCAAACCACAATTAATGTGAGATCCACGATGTCGAAAGGCTTGTGATGCCGAATGGTAATATCCGTTGGCCCTTGAGGCTGGTGTTGCTATCATAATCTTGTTAGAGAGAACCAAGATGTTGAAAGGCTCGTGCTTTTGCATGGGGAGATCCATCGGCACTTGGGGATGAGGTTGCCACCATCATCTTGTTAGCGAGATCCACGATGCTAAAAGGATCAATGATGCCTCGTGGTGAGATCCATCATCCCTTAGGGTTGATGTTGCCACAATTATCTTGTTAGCAAGATCCACAATGCCATAAGGCTCGTGATGCCGCTTGATAAGAACCATCGTCTCTTGAAGCTGGTGTTTCACCATCATCTTGTTAATGAGATCAACGATGTCATAAGCCTTGTGATTCCACAGGGTAAGATTCATCATCCCTGGAGGTTGGTGTTGCCACCATCATCTTGTTAGTGAGATCCCATATGTCGTAAGTCTCGTGATGTCGCTTGGTGAGAATCATCATCCCATCGGGTTGGTGTTGCCACCATCATCTTGTTAGAGAGGTCCATGACTTCGTAGGGAACATGTTGTCGTTGGGTGAGATCCATTTGTTCCGCAATGGACTTATGTTGCCACCATCAATATGTAGAGAGAAATCTACAATGTTATTTGGACTCTTCTACCTCTGAGTGAGATCCATTCCTTGTTATGGAAAAGATTGTCATCATCATCACGCAACTCGGTGAGGACATACTTGACATTATCATGAACACAACCACCTCATCTTGATGCATGCCAAACAATCACTTTATGGTTGCAATGCCACATGAAGAAATCAGTCTTCCCTTTGCATGCACCCACTCAACCACCACCATTACGAGGTGAACTCATCCACATAACACTTCGTCATGAAGACAAATAGAAAAGATTGTGTTAGAATCCCAAGTGTGATACTTAAAGGGTTCCAGATTTCCTTTGTTTTGATGGTTTTAAACCTCCATGTTTTAATGTGTGTTAAGTGTTGCAGGACGTGTCACATGTACTGAACGTGATCAAGATCAACAGAGTGATCGAGATAGCACAACGCAAACACATGAAGAAGTCTTTGACGCAGAAAAGCCTGAATCGACAAGTCAAGACAAATACATCTTGGTCAAATAAGATATTTGTGTAGCTGGGCTTAGAGCTAAGGAAGATTAGGAAGAGCACGTGATTGAGACAATTGGGTGTAGCTTTCCAAGTTAAACAAAAGCTAAACATGACAGACGGAAGAAGAGAAGCAGAACCCGTCGGAGGAAAAAAGTATGCTTTTCTCTTTGCCATTTTGGGAATGTTCTCGGCGACGTTGGAAGATGACCCAGAAATTGAGCGTGGAAATATTTAGATTATGGAAGTTGGTGGACACGAGGTAGAAAGAAATCTTAGCTTGGCTGGATTCTCAGTCCTAGGTTGGCTAGTTGACATGTCCTAGGCATTGGACTAGGATGGGTTGTGAGGGTTTTGTATAAGGGGTGGGAAGCACCTTAGAGAAAACTCATTCATATTGGTAGAGGTTGAATAAAAGGAAGCTTGAGAGCTTAAAGAAGGAGAGTTCAAGTGTAGCTGAATCTTGGCGATTGAGAGCAAGGTACGAGTGGGAAAGAGAGTTAATTGTAAGTGGGAAGCTTCAAAGTCAACGTTTAGGTCGCTTTTTTTTAATTTCTTAAGAAATCAATAAGATAAGTACACTTGTTCTAAATCCTTTAAAGCTAGAAGCTTGAAAGTAGTGGTTTTCTCTAATTAACTTGTTGGTTAATTAGAATTTCCACTCTGAGTGCTTGTGTTGAAAAAAGGTCATTACTTTGCAAAGCTTTACATTTTTATTGCATTCTTTGTGAAGGTTCTAGACCTTATTATTAGAAAACTAATGATCCAACAATTGGTATCAAAGCTTGGCTTTAGATTTGTGTTATTATCTTTTGTAATTAAGTATCACAAGTACAAGTCCTTTAATTAGTGACTCATTCTTGAAGCCTCTGGTGTTGAAGGCATACGAGTATAATTGGTGGAAGGTGCAAATAGAGACTCATGTGTGTTCTCTAGACATCCAGATGTGGAAGATAATTGAGAGAGCTCCAGAAGACTCTCTGGACGCTGATGACCATGAGAAGAAGAGAGCGGACTACACGGACGCTGACTAAAAGATATTAAAAAGAGCCATATGGCCTTGAAGATCCTACATCAGGCTCTTCAACCCTAATATCTAAATAAGGTTCTCATGTACTCGTCGGCTAAGGAGATTTGGGATACCTTGAGGAGACTTCATCAAGTGAATGATGATGTGAAGAAGAACAAGATTCTTGCTCTTATCAAAGAGTGTGAGTTTGTCCCTCAAGGAAAAGTTAGATGATTGAAGATTTTCATTCTCGTTGTCAAGGTCTTGTAAGCCAACTTTGAGTTTCTAAGGGAGAAACTACTAGATTGGAAAGTTACACACTACTTCCTTTAAGGTCTGAACTCAATAGGGGATGCTATTGATACAGCATGGCAAGCTCAACAAGATATAAAGACTATCACATTGGAATACCTCATTGGAAGGCAAGTGAGCAACGGTAGTGTACTCCAGAGGAAGATGGCCAGAAGAGAATCTGAAAATTTTCACAACATAGTCCTCAAAGTCAAAAAAGCCTTTGACTTGGCACAAGAAGATGAGGACAATGTTGATGCACACAAGTATGTCGCTCTTATCACAAGAGCTATGAAGAGGTTATGGACTCGAGGAAAGGACAAGGTAGGAACCCATAGATGAATAGAGAAAGGGGAGAGGTCATATGCTACCACTGTCAAGCCAAGGCCAGTTCGCGAAGAACTACTTCAAGAAGAAGGCTGGAGAACCTCCACGTGAGAAGGCATTGCTTGTTACATTGGGAGAATCATACTTGAATGAAGAGGTTGAGACTTCGTCAAAGGACTTGTGCTTCATGGCCGGTAGTACAGAGCCTGAAAAAGAGGTTAGTGATACTAAAATTCTCTCTAAGTTACATACCATGTCTAAGGAGTATTTAGTTTCTCTTATTGGAAAACTTGATAATGAATCTCTGAACTCTCTAAGGAGATTGAGAAAAAGGGTGAGTACAATCGCTAACTTGATTGAGGACAACAAGCCTTGGTCCGAAAAAGTCATCAAGTTAGAGGGTGTAACTCCTTATTCCTCAAGAGGTTGTGACATATGCTCGAATATGAAAGAATATTCTCTTAATCTAGAATCTGATGTTACTAGGATTGAATCTTAAGTGTTAATGCTTAAACTTAGTAATGCTAAGCTGGTAGACGACCTTCAAACATAAGTAGTGATTTAGAATCTAAGAAAAAGGAATGGCTAGATGAGTATTTTGCTTCGCAAGCTAAAGATGATTATGGAAAACAATTTGTGAAACCACGGTTTGGTCTTTGATATGTTGGTGGTGACCATGGCAAGAGTATCGGTACCCCTCACCTGAAAGTTTATCTTTCCACACAAGTCAGGGTGGATGATTATGTTCCCACCAAGTCTGCGGTACCTATACCTTCAGCTAATGGGAAATGTACCGGTACTCCAGAAGCTTGTGTGAAGACTTCAACAGAAGGGGAGAGAGAGTGGTACTTGAACCAAAAGGCATACCACATATGGCTGAGACATGCACAACGTGATGGACCTTCAGAAATCGATTTCCATCCTCGAAAGAACGAAAAACCCAAAGGGCCAAGGAAAAGCAAGTATGTCAATCTCAAGGGTCAAAAGGTGTGTTGGCACTGCGGTACAATGGGCCACTACAAGCAAGAGTGTCGTCTCAAATAAAAGCAAGAGAGTAGTTTTAAGAGTATGAAAGGTATATTTATCTCACCTAATCTTTGTGGATAATGTGAATTAATTTGACAATCTACAATTTGATCTATTAAGTGTAGCACAATTGTATAACAGTGGAAAGAATAGGGTGGTGTTCACTTCAACTGATTGTCAAATATAAGAGATGGGTACAAGTAAAGTCCTAATATATGGGACTTGTGAGCATAATGTATATAAAGTCGATTCTGACTACATAGATGAGGAGAGGTTATGTTCACTGCTACCTCTGATGCGATCGAGCTATGGAACAATCACTTTGGACATGCAAGTCCTCAGATTCTGAACAAGCTTCATCAGCATGACCTTGAGTTGGTTTGCCCAGAATTGACAATCATAATGATGAGGTATGTGAAACATGTGTGAAAGGTAAGAAGATAAGGTCATGCTTCAAGTCATAAAAGGAGGTAAGCATTTCTCGTTCCTTGGAACTAATTCATATGGATTTATGTGGTCCTATGCGGGTAAGAAATCCTGGCGGTAATCAATATGTCTTTGTTATTATTGATGACTACTCACAATATACTTGGACCGTGTTTTTTACTTCCAAGGATGAGACATTTGCATAGTTTATTGCTTTGTGGAAGACTGTTGAGAGGGAGCTTTGAGTTTCTTTGGTTGTTATACGTTCAAATCATGGAACTGAGTTTGACAACATACACTTCCTTAACTTCTTCAGAGAGCATGGAGTAACTCACAACTTTTCAAAACCAAGGACACCACAACAAAATGGTGTTATGGAGAGAAAGAACATAACCCTGAAAGACATGTCCAAAACCTTCTGATAGCCAGTGGTCTTCCGAGGAATTTTTTGGCTGAGGCATTGAATGTGTCCTGCTATGTATTGAAATGGGCAACTATATGTTCAGTACTTGGAAAAACATCATATATGTTACTTAGAGGGAGAAAACCAAGTATTGCACACATTCGCACCTTTGGAATGCAGATGCTTTGTTCACGACAATGGAAAGGATATACTGGAGAAATTAGATCCAATAAGTGGCGAGGCTACCTTTGTTAGATACTCCATGAGCAGCAAGGCATATAAGGTATACAACAAAGGACCGTGCAAGTGGAAGAAAGCATTCACGTTATATTGGATAAAGCAAAAATGGTTGGTACCCCCATCAAGGATCTGAATAATGGAGATGAACGGTTTGCAATGCAATTAAGGCATCAAGAATTCCAGAATTGTCAGTTCCTCTACAAGGTTTCCAACTGCCAAACTCGGGGGAGAGCAAAACGAAATGAAGAAGGATATGACTCACAATTGGATCAATACCCAAACAGTGAGGAGTCAGAGGTTCCTCAAGGTGTAGACGATGGTGAGAATTCAAGCACCCCTTCACCAAATCTTGGAGGTGCAGGACCAAGTGCTCAGTCAGCAACGGAATGTGACTCTAATCTCTCTCAACTTCAGACCAGGAATCGTCAACTAAAAAGAGATCATCTAGTCACCAACATCATCTCTGACTACACAAAGGAACTCAAACAAGGTCCTCTATTCCTAACTTCTTTGCCTTTAATGTTTTTATATCTTAGTTTGAACCTAAAAATGTAGGTAAGGCTCTGAAGGCCCAGACTGGGTCATTGCTATGCAAGAGAAGTTTGATAATTTGAGAGGAACAAGGTTGGCTAGTTGACAAGTCCAAGGTATGGGACTAGGATGGGTTGTGAGAGTTTTGTATAAGGGGTGTGAAGCAACTTAGAGAAATCTCATTCACACCTGTAGAGGTTGAATCAAAGGGAGCTTGAGAGATTAAATAAAGAGAGTTCAAGCGTAGTTCTTGGTGATTGAGAGCAAGGTACGAGTAGGAAAGAGAGTTGATCATAAATGGGAAGCTTTGATGTGAACGTCCAGGTCGCCTTTTGTAATTGCTCAAGAAATGAATAAGATAACTACACTTGTTCTAAATCCTTTCAAAACAGAAGCTTGAAGATAGTGGTTTTTCTCTAATTAACTTGGTGGTTAACTAGAGTTTTCACTCTAAGTACTTGTGTTTAAAAAAGGTCATTACTTTGCAAAGCTTTACATTTCTGTTGCATTCTCTGTGAAGATCCTATACCTTCTTATAAGAACACTAACGATCTAATAGATTGTCATCTACGGAAAGCGACAATCCCTCAACAAGTCAACGGATCATGCCTTGAAGGAGTCAATGTCATCAGGATCATCGACAATATAGGATCTCCATTTACGATCATTAGACAATATTCATCCAGCAATGAGCACAAAGTTTACCATGCACCACTTGAACAATCATCAATGCCTCATTCCAAGTAATGACGGATTTCTCAACCTTATCATCAGGAGAAGACGACAATTATAATCGCCACATGCCTCGCACCAACAAAAAGGACTATAAAAACAAGATCACCAACAAATTTTATCCTCAAGAAATCCCCCCCCCCCCCCCCCCACCTATCTAAATTGCTTCACAAGACATAAACTTCTCCTAAAACACGAGTGTTGATTAATAATATCAAAATCAGGGTCTCACATGTTGCAATTATCGAGAATGCCGTATGTAAAACCCCTACACGGTGGTCATCGCTTGGCAAGTAATGAATATAAAGCGCTCATCAAGACCACCAACAAACAATCACAAATGTTATAAGGAAAGACAAGAGGAGGACGAAAACACAGTGATATCGCATGATCACCGGTAAAAACCTCTAAAAAATTGTGATCTTAGACACCAAGTTCATCATGGAACACGATGACAAGAAGACGAGATGAACATGATCAACATGATGACACAATGGCTGGATGACGCAATGACTAGATGAACACGACAACATCATCGTACTCGGTGAATAAACCGCCACACAAAGAAATATTAATAAATATGCACAAACTTGCAAGGAGAAGTGGATAACATCACTCAAGATTGGGTCGCGTAGTTAAGAACAACAAAATCCCAGTAGTGGCATGTCCATACAACCAAAATCCACACTGATGCGTTCGTAAAACGAAGCATTTATTATGGGATAGATGCAGTACCATCAACAGTGACGTCGTATGCCAATATCTCGAAAAAGGACGATCCGCCCCATTACCCTACGCACCTAGCTCATCATTGTGATTCACATGGGCTTAGCTTCCTCTTCACTACAAAAGGCAAAGGCAACACGATTAGAAAAGGGACTTTTCTTATTCTTCTCAGATATGAGGAGTTAAAAAGGGTTTGTGGGAGATTTTAGGAATCAAAGGGAGGGATTATGCTCTGAGTTCTTCACTTCTTCATGTATCATGCTTCAAGTTCTTCACTTCTTCATGGACTATGCTTGAAGTCCTTCAACTTCATCATGGATTCTTCATGTTCTTCAACTTCTTCATGCATAGATCTGTCATCTTCTTCATTGATTCTTCCAATTCATCATTCATAACGATCGGCCCAAGCATCACCGATGATTCATCATCTTTCGAGAACTTCATCTCTTCATACACTTCCTTTCATATATATTCATCATGTTGAAGGTCTCGACTAACTTTGCTTTCGTTGAGGGTTCTCCCAAGGGTCCACCACCTTGGGATTTTCGTAGGTCTCGTAAAAAGCGAATGTGCTTAAATCATGAACGTCGTCATCATCATCGATGAACCCGATGGGCACCGAATGACATGGAGCGGATGCACACAAATCATGAAGTCCATCATCACCATCGACACTGCATGAAGTCCATAAAATTTAAAAAACGATAAGTGATGCCTTCAAATCCACCCATCCCCAATATCATTGATATCTTACGTACTAACACATTTTATTTTTTAGTTTTGGTAAACCTAAAAGATTAGGACAATTCATGCATGAGACATTGATTATCCTAGCTAAAAGAAATTATATCGTGTTTTATTTTTGAATTTTGTAAAATATATGGAAAGGGGAGAGAAATAGAGTCTTATAAGAAAATAAAGGATACAATCATAGCCACAAAACAAAGAGAAAAGAAAGGGAGGCAAAAGGCTGTAACTGCTCATTGCAAAACTCCGCCAAGGAAGCTGGAGTTTTCGGCCATGAGCAGCAAGGCAATTCTTGATGTGAGCGATGATTTGTCTAGCACAAGATATGGGTTGGGGAAGAGTGTTATTGAAGACGGCGTCATTACGGGAGCACCAACCAAAGTAGACGAAGGAGGTGAAGGTGGCCACAATAGTGCGGAAGAGGGATCTTTTAGGGAGCATATGACTAATCCACTCGAACCAGGCATGGATGGTATGTTCTCTATGATGGATATGGAGCCAGTCCCTAAGGTCTGTAAGGACTGCCATAGAGAATGGACAATCATTCCATAGATGATTTGTAGATTCCACATCAAAGTGACAAAGGGGCAGGTAATATCAGTAATGTCTTTAGTGGGAAGCCGATTGCGGAGAGTCATCAAGGTAATGAAGGAGCACTTTGGAGTGTGTAGGCCCTTTTAGATTGTAGAGATCCGCACCCAAGCGAGTCCTCGATGTCGCAGGAGGTTATATGTGTTAGCAAAGGAGAAGCCTCCAGCAGCATTGGAGATGTTGAGGATGATGAAGGAAGGCGATGATTGCTCAAAGAGGCAGTCACGAAGCAAGAGAAGGCGGTGCCAACCCCAGCTATCACTTGGTTTAGCCTCAACAATCCAGATAGTCTCATTATCAAGGATGTTCAAATTAACCCATCAAGTCCAAATTATATCGTGTTACTAACTATGAACTTATCCCTTAAGAATTGTACCTACATATTCTTAAAATCCGGTAGGCATATGAATTGGAATTGTGTCTATCCGTGTGCATATAAATCTAACATATAAGCCCATCGAACAATAAAATGGTGGAACCACTTACAACTTTATATATTAGACTTTTTATTAACTACCACTTTAAATTTTAGACTTTATATTTCCGCATGTGAAATTCACATGTTTATCTACTAGAATACTGTGGATGAGATTTAATTTACAACAAAAGGTTTGATATCGATTGAAGATTTTTATACATCCCCACTCCACCGTCCTAGCGTTCTACAAGATAATTACAAGGTGGAGGCTAGCGGAGGGGGGCCGGGGCCACTGCCAAAACACCCATTGGCCGACATTTTTGGTTAGAAATTGAAGCACTTGGTTGATGTGGCACCATTTTTAACAGATAAATTATGTCTCCTTCATCCATAATTCATTATATTGTGATCTACACAGTTTTTTTTTGTTAGATTAATGTCATCTACACATTTGGAACAAAATGAGTTATAAAGGTTTGGACCAAAAGATCTCTCAACTTTTTCAAATATACTACTCCCTTCGTCCCTTATTATAATTCTCGTTTCTTTTTACACAATTGTCGATGCGTGTTTTGTATCGTTAATATATCTAATTACATATTAATAAAAATTATACATTTTTTGATATTGTCAAAATACTTATTAAGAAGAATTAAACAATACCCCACATGACTATATTTTTTCTTATATATTGGAAGAAATCTTGAAGATTTTCTTCGACTGTGAATAATGTCAAAAACATAATCATGAAGAGTAAGTATATACCAGAAATGGATAGAAATTAACGGTACGTAAGAGATGTCGATTGATTTGACATTTGCATGATTGATATGTATTAGAGAATCAAATTATTGATCTTTATATATATGTATGGAGTCCGATTTTGGTGGACCATGTTTTTATATATGTATGAGAGGGATGTACATATAGTTAAAATATATATATATATATATAATGTAAATATATTATCAAAATATATGTACATACATTTTCAATTAAATAAAGCATATAATGTATAAAATAAATAAAAACATATTTTCAATAAAGTGGTGCACACATAATTTTTTTTATATACTTAGTCATGTCATTATTTTGGTTTATTTTATAATATATATAAGTATCCATTCTCATATGTGCTATGTGCGAAAATGATTGAATATCTGTATAGTTCGTTAAATTTTTTTTGTTTTCCAGTATTATTGTGTAGTAAGGAGCATTAATGAGAGTGACACGTGCTTTTCTTTTTTCCATAAATTTTGCTACCCAAGTTCCCTCTTTCTCAATTGTATATAAATTTAGTAAAATTCTTAATTGGGGAAACCCTCCCTTCACTAAACGCTCCGTTATTGTTGGACGACTCAGGTAAATTACAGTAATCATGGTGTACCCACTGTAATTCGATCTTTTCGTTTAATATTGCTCTTGGCGTAGTATAGATCACCTTCTTTTAGATCGGGTATTTCATCTGATTAGCTTAATTATATATTCTGATGTTTCCTCTCAAAAAAAATATATATATATATTCTGATGTTTAGAGAATACACATCTTTGATTAAGAATATGGCTGTACTTAATCAAATGAAATTATTGAATGACGACTACGTGTATATTTATATGTATATGTTCATATGTTGTATCTAGTCTAGTGTTAAGATCCAAGAACTTCGAATTAGGAATTTCAGGGTTTAGCATATAAGTAAGTACTAAGTAGTGTTCAAGAAGGAATAATGAAATTTGGTTAAAAAGGAATCATGGGTGTTGGTTTTATGCAGTTGTTTCAGCTCAATCGATCGGTTGCTGTGGTTTACACTTGTCTGGGAAAAAACTAGGGTTTGATAAATGGAGGCTCAAAAACAGGTGCATAATGTGCTTAATTAGGGCTATAGTAATTAAGGTTGTTGGAAAGTGATTTGATCAACTCTAATCAATCTTCATGAATATTATTGGCGACCAGATGTGTTGGATGATGGATCCCAACCCTCCGCTAGAAGAAACTTATAAGGCACTCTTTGATGAGAGCAGCTCGCGGCCGGCGGCTTCAGCTCATGATTTCAAGATTGGATCGGAAGAAGACGGCGTGATGGAAGAAGTGGATCTTCCGCTGATTGATCTAGGTCGGAAGGAGGAGGAGTGGTGCAAGAGGGCGATTGCGAAGGCCTCGACCGAGTGGGGGTTCTTCAGAGTGGTCAACCACGGCGTCTCTCCAGACACTCTGGAAGCCGTGAGAGAGGAGCAGGTGAGGCTGTTCAGGGAGCCCTTCGTCAAGAAGCAAAACGACGCGTTTATGAACATGTCTCCCGGGAGTTACCGATGGGGGACTCCCACTGCCACGTGTCTCTGGCAGCTGTCTTGGTCCGAGGCGTTTCATGTACCTTTGGATGATATCTACACCTCTCCAAGGTACTCAATTAATCTACTTTGATGAGGTCTAATTTACTATATAATCCATATCTATTTTCCCACCAAAAAAATAATAATCCACATCTATTTCTTGCAAATTAAATATATTTGATTACATCAATATATCCTATATACATGTTTATTCGATCTCTCTGTAAATCAATTACAAGCCAGGACAAGATATGCAATTGTACGTTATATATGCATTCTTCTGCTCGATCAGTATTTTGTTCGATGTATATAATCCTAATTAATGATGCATCAGACGAATATATATATATATATATTGTTATGATGCATATAGAGCCACTTAAATTTTTCCCTTTTAAAATACGACTGCAGTTTGCGTTTGAGCTAATTATTTTCCGACTGTTTCTGCGAGTCCATTTTTACATACATATCTACTGACTGGTTTTTTTTTGGTTTTGCTAGCTAGCCTATACTTATAGAATATAGGTTAGTATATCATAATATCTCTAATATACCATATTGGTCAAGCTGTAGGATTTGAAATTAAATATCATAATATATATAACGACTTTGATATGTATGGTTGTCAAAATGATTTTAAATATTGTTTTTTTTTTCTAAAATATGCCTTTATGGCATGGATTAAGAATCGTTATTTCGAAAAGACTATGCTCAATTTTTTTCTTTAGGGAAATTGAAGATCTTTTAATAGGGTTTGTAATATTCATTTTATGGTTTACTTTCTAAAACCACATTAGACATCAGTTAGAAAAATCATTTAAACACTTAGGTTATACATAGTTTAGTAAAATGGTTTTAATATACGATTTTTCTAGTGTGTAAGTTAAGATAGGAAATTATCTTCAATATATTTTCTAAAAGAGAATAGGTAAATCCTTAAAAAAACTAAACAAATAACTAAAAGAATTATTGCTAATTGTTAGAGTGTACCTAGCTATGGGCACACTAGAAAAAACTTTTAATATATATATATATATATATTAATTGTTAAGACCTTAGGAGACATAAGATAGAAACAAGATATGTTCCAAAGTTTATATTGGGTAGTTTTGCCAAGTTATTGATCTAACCTAGCTCGTGTACGGAATTCCAAATAAATTGAGGTCGCCGATGAGGAGATTCGCAACAAAGGTGTGGGAGTTAGCTCAGGATCTGTCGAGCATCTTGGCGGAGAATTTGGGGCAGGACTCGACATTCTTGAAGCAAAACTGCATGCCAAGCACTTGCTATTTGAGGATGAACCGCTACCCGCCCTGCCCAAACTACTCCAAACTATTGGGGTTGATGCGTCACACTGACAGCGATTTCCTCACCATTCTCCACGAAGATCAAGTCGGGGGTTTACAACTTGTCAAAGACCGCAAATGGATCTCTTTCAAGCCTAATCCTGAGGCTCTTATAATCAACATCGGGGACTTGTTCCAGGTAAGCCTGATTTTAATTTGATATATATATATATATATATATATATATGATACATTCCAATCAGCCTTGCTCGCTCTGTGAATTTTTTAATTATTTTCATAAATGAAATCATGATAGTAAAGAATAAGTTTATTATTAATTACAGGCTTGGAGTAATGGTGTGTACAAGAGCGTGGAACACCGGGTGGTGGCGAATGAGGTGGCAGAGAGGTTCTCCACAGCGTATTTCTTTTGCCCGTCCAATGATGCCGTGATTAGGAGCTGCCGGGAGCCGATGGTGTACAAGGAATTCAGCTTCAAGGAGTACAGGCAACAAGTCCAAACCGATGTTACAACTCTCGGTCGCAAGATCGGCCTCTCTCGCTTTCTCGTCTCAGCTAGTACGTACTCCAAAACCGTAAATGTTACTCCATCTGAGGATTGATCGAGTTCGACCCTTGTTCGCTTTAGACTTCAATCAATTAAGTTGTTCATCGACTACGGCTAGCAAGGAAGAAATTATTCATAATTGTGTTGTATGGGATTATTTGGTGGTATAGCTAGAGTTAATTATTAGCATCTTGTTAATTAGTAGTCAATTAAGTTTGTTATTTGCAGGTACTAAGTTAGTTTAAGCGTCTTTTCTCAACTAGATGATCGAAATGAAACTCATAATGGATTAGCGGTACGTAGTACGTACATGTGTTTAATATTGTAATTTTATTTTACCAAAAATATCGTTAATAATAATGTATTATGTTTGTTTATTTACTCATGGTTTTAAAAAGAAACAAAATTACTATGATTAATTTTTTTGGTAAATGTCTTTATAAAAAAAATAGTTTTTAAAATTTGGTTAGTATAAAAAAGTATGAAAAAAAAGTCTTTTAACATGAGTCGGCCAATCAAGGTCATAGACAATTCTTGGTATCACATTTCCTCAGCTCCCATTTCAAATCTACAGCTCTTCCTCCATCTACCCCACTTTTTCTAATAATAGGTACTTTCATTTATGGCAAGTAGAAACTTATAAAATGATTTTTCTAACCTATGCCACAAAGACATATAGATTAAACACCTTATTTTATAAAGCGGTGATTGTGCATATATATCGTTCTCACATATGTATATCAGCATACGTTCTCACCTATTCTACATTATGTGCATATATATCGTTCTCACATATGTATATCAGCATACGTTCTCACCTATTCTACGCTTATATATATGGGTAGAATTAATGTTTTTTAATTGGTTATTAGGTGAGTAAAATAAGCTAGTCAGCCCTATAACTTTAATTAATTAATAAAACTAGTAAGCATGAATGCATACATGTATAATTTGGTGGAGGCCGGATTCCTCAAAGCAACAACACAGGCTAGCAGGGAAAACAGAAGCCACAAATATATGAAATTTGTGTAGAAGAAGTTAGAGATCTGAAAAATTAAAGAGATAATTTGAATTACGAGAAGAAGGAAGTAGCTTACCGTGATATATACACATATGGTTGCCAAAACTGTACAAGCTTAAGAAGACTATTGGGACTCGAACCTGCTACCTATCAGACCCATGCCAAGCTCCAGAAGACCAATTCCTTAGATTTGTGTAGCTACTAGCTAGCTAGGATGTTAAAATGTTTGAATTACCCAAAGGGTGGACCACCCTCTAATTATTCTACTCTTTTTATTAAAATGGCTTTTTCTAATTTGTTTTTAGCTTCAGTATTAGCTTTTTTTCCTTTTTTTCCGATGAACTAAATAAATCAATTGGTAAAGGGCTCTATCGGAGCAATTTTGCAGGTCTTAATTATTTAGATTTTGTCAAATGAGTTTTTTCTTGGCTTGGATTGATTAT
Organism: Rheum nobile; assembly: GCA_027886185.1. NCBI lineage: Eukaryota > Viridiplantae > Streptophyta > Magnoliopsida > Caryophyllales > Polygonaceae > Rheum > Rheum nobile. Next base: position 950,978 of record WOAB01000025.1, on the reverse strand, counting down.
ACAAATAAAATATTTTTTTTTGTATAATTAATACAATTTGGGTTTTTATTGAATTTAATCTATAGTTTAAATAGTTCAGTTTATTAAATTTATAGTTCACTTAATATCTATAAAATCTTATTATCAAATTAATAAGTAAAGAGAATTTATAATATATCTTACTTAATAATTTCTTTTACATTTTCTCCGTGTATGTTATACAAGTCTTCTTTTAATTTAAGAGAATAAGAATTTAGACTTCCACATTCTATTTGTTTGGTAAGGGTATTTATAAAGATTTTTTTGGTTAAAAAGTACTTTTTTGGGAAAAATAGTTTTTGAAATTTGGGTGGTATGGCAAAGTGTGTAAGGGGGGAAAAAGTAATTTTTGCAAATAAAGACCTTATAAGTACTTGGCCAAACAAGGCCTTAAATAAAATATGTGTTCAAATTATCAATATCGTGGAATTATAATAGATAGACCTAAGGTCCTAAATCAATTACTTTATGTTTAGATTAGGGTAATTAGTACACGAAGTGATAGACTTCTCTCAATATCAGTGTCTTTATACACGCTTTTAGTAAAAATCGAATTCGAAAATTCTGAATAAAAGGCTAAAAATAGCTCAGCACCAAACCACTAAATCAAGTGTATGTTGGTAAATCAATTCTGGATAGAATTGTAAAGTGATCATGGTAAGAAGTAGGAGAGATCGAATAAAAATTGTGAGAATTAGGGGGAGATGCAAAAATTAGTAGAAATAATCATAACAAGATGACGTAATGAACTTATATATATTCCAGAAACAAAATGAAGTAAAGCAATTGGATACTTTTCTTGATTAAAATATATTACTTCATTATATTTATTTTATTTATTAACCAAAACATATGTTAATAATTATGTAATTTATAAAAATCTAAAAAAATATACAAACCAATGTCGTTTATACTTTCTTTGTTTTTAAGTAAGAATGTTATTCTATTAGGAATTAATTAACTAATCATGTCAATCAAATATGTGTATAATATTTTTCCTAACGTATAGATCTTTTATTCAAAAATACTAATTGGAAGAATTGATTTTGTAGGTTGATCAAATGAGATATTCATTGACCCAAACTCTACTTAATATGTTCACTATTTATTATAGATTATAGATTATAGATATGAATAGTTGAATGTAGGATATGTAAATTACGTAAAGTTTAAAATAATAAATATAATATAAATTAAGTAATTATGAAATACCAACGTAACTTAAATGGTACAAATTTAAATGTGAATCATATCTTTATATAAATTAAGGTAAGATATGTAACATAAAGTTTGGAATAAAAAAAGTATAACTTAAACAACGTCTTGAAGATCAATGTAGTTAATTTGCACAACTTTAGATACAATGCTACATAAATCTTATAATTATATAATTTGCATATACTAATATAATCTTACATAATTCATAGTTTTAGGATCCGTTCAGTAAATTCAAGCTTATACGAAGATATGTAACATAAAATTTGGAATAAAAAAAGTATAACTTAAACAACGTCTTGAAGATCAATGTAGTTATTTTGCACAACTTTATATATAATACTACATAAATCTTATTATTATATAATTTGCATATACTAATATAATCTTACATAATTCATAGTTTTAGGGTCCAATTCAAGCTTATACGAGCTGAAGTTGAAACTAATCGAATAACCGAAGTTGATTTTTTCGGGCTAGTTGAATTTTCTAGGCAATTTCAAGCTTTCTTAAGCTAGTATAAGCTTGGGGATCTAACTTATTTTTATGGGAAAATTTGAGCTTATTAAGCTTTTGATAAGATTACATAAGCTACTTTTACGAACAAATCAATCGTGATTATTTTGCACATAAGCTTGCATATAAGTGGTAATGAACGGGTCCTATACCAACATTAAGTTGGTTTAGTGGTTTGACGCTAGACTTTCTTAAACGTTCTATCCAGAGGTCTCGAGTTCGATTCCTGCTGGAAGCGTGTATGGAGATATTGATGTTGAAAGGAGTCTACCATTTCGTGTGTCAACAGTACCCTAGTCTGGGCGTAGAGCGGTTTCGACCGATCAAACCAGGCGATCAAGACAAAAAAAAAATGAACGGGCCCTATTGTCTTACTAAGAGTAAGCTATGCAAACATTTAAGAAAAACGATTGAGAATATAAAACACAAAATATATATGGTCACGTCACCGCTTAAAAACTCCATCTATAATTTGATATACGGAACAACATTTTTTTGAAAATAAATGTACGTATGGAAGCACCCATTTATGAATTGAATAAGGAACACTTCATCTTTTTTTAGACTTAAGTCTAGAAATAGATAGATTTTTTTTGGAAACGGTTGCAAAAAATTAGAGTAATTATTCAAAAAAAAAATTACTTTTCCTTACACTAAATGTATTATAACAATCTCGACAAATTTGTGATATGGCAATGGATGGCCTATAACTCTATAAAAATGAAAGAATTACTCTCCTTTAAAAAATATTTGATGACATGGCAAAGAGGGTAGGGGTTGCCTACCCTCAGGGTAAGACAATCAGCCCCCGGATGGATGGAATAGCTAGTATGAGGAAGCTAATTAAATGGAACCAATTAAGCTCAAACGTTGAAGATTAGATTCAGTATTGGGCATCTACGATTGGCCGGCTACGTGTGGGGCCAATCCACCGTTGAGGAGTTATGGTCATGGAAGCAGATTCTTCAAACGGGTCTGGTGCACGCAAATCTGGACTTGATAATAATGGGTAGCCTCTAGAACGATTTTGTCTGTTGTCAGACTCTATACACACGCGTATGGGTATACAAAGGAAGCGAAGCCTCTAGAACGACTACGTGACGCCAATGTTCATCCATATAACCGGCCGCATAAATATACGTACGTTCTTGCAGACTTAAAATCAGCCAGAGTCCCACCCAAACAACGGAGGTTCCTCTATAACTTACGGGTCACCTTCAAGCATATATTACATAAATTTAACTTTAAATTATTTTATATTGTAAATGATAAATTTTATATATTTATAAATTTTAGTATCGAAAATGTTTTGTTTATATTTTTAATAATTAAAATATGGTTATTTTACAATTTGATTCAAGATAAAAACAAATCACAATTTCATAATATTACAAAAATCTTAGGAATCTATAAGATTTAATATTTACAATGTAAATATTATTTTTTAAGATTAACTTATATCATGTGTTTGAGTGGTGCACTAAATGGTGTATCGTGAGTTGTAGAAGATCCTCCCTCAATCGAAATCGGCTATTGTACAACTAGTCCGGTCCGATATAGGTTTTAGCCTACTTCAACTTGCCGTAAATTTCTTATGGCGATATAACCGAAAATAATACCAACTATTGGCTATTAAGTTATTAACAAAAATAATACAATTTTTAAATTAACTAATTTTTATACCAAATTTTATTGTATTTACCAGAAATAATACAATAGTATTTTCGGTGGAGAATCATATGACTTTGATGACGTGGCGATAAGAAATTGATGATTGCGTTATTTTAGGTCTCTACTATTCGGCGCATAGGCATTTTTGCCGTTTGGCGCATAGGCTCGCGCGTAACGTGGGAAGAGGCTTCCCACGTTACGCACGGGAAGTGACCCGTTCAAGCCTCACATGTAACGTGTGACGAACCTCCACACGTTACGTGTGAAGCGCATCCACGCATTACGTGTGGGTTTACGCCACACGTTACGTGTGGAGGAGATCTGGCTTTTTAAAGCCAGATCTTGCTTCATCCTCCATTCATTCGAACTCCGCAGCCTCAATACCCTAAACCCTTTCACTCGTTACGCGTCTCTTGCCTCTGCTTGTGACGAATCAACCGACTCCGCGCGTTACGTTCAAGATCTTTGAAAGGTTAGTTAGTAGAAATTGTTTTTTGGTTTTGTTTTGTTAAATTTGAAGTGTTTGGTTAGGGATTGTAGATCCATATTGTAGATCTATGTTGTGGAGATGTTTAGGATGGCAAATGCATATCGTCTTCAGCTTCTCGCCAACCGATGCTTCGTTTGGCTTCCCCCTCATAGGCAGGTATATCGTTCCCACACCACCACCGACGGTAACGAACACACATGTGAATGCCGTTGCCACCAAACATCCCATATCCGGGAGGTCCAACCACGTCTCCGGTGGGGCCGGCCTGTTCGGGGAAGGAAACCATGCTAGCTTCGCCTCCATTGCCTCAAGTGTCATCGTAGACACCCAAAGTGGCGCGAGTAGCTCATACTCTTTTCTCAACGTAGCGATCATGGTACGTCGAACAAAAGCCCACTAATCTTGCCCTAAACCCAGACCATGCGCAATTGCTCTGTACCCGCAGTTTCCATCACCCACTATCTCATACCATCCTCCCACGTGTGGTCTCATACACATGGGAAACTGGGTACGATATCGCCACGGGTTCTTGATCAAAGATGTGTCACCCGAAGGCTTTGCTGCAAGCGTCTTCGGTGGTCTTCCTTTTTGCTTTTTCGGAGGTGTTTCGTCCATATGTTGGTCAGTGTACTCCCATGATGACGGTTGTCTTTTGGTGGCAAAGTTTAGAGCTCCTTGAGGCCGACCCTTATGCCTGACTTTAGCTGGCTCTTACAGAGCAGTCCGCTCTGGATGCGCAATACTTGTTAGTGTTGAGACTGCTCTTTGTTGAACCTGCACTAGCAATGTGGGGAAGACGCTTTGGGCAAGTTCTTCAAGCAACGATCTATTCACTCTGCATTCTCTGGCTTCTTCCTCTTCTTCTGTCTTCACTTCTGACAAGGTCAATTGCCTCCAGAACGGATGCAATGAGCTAGGTTCAATTGGGGCCTGGCTCCTCACATTTTGCGCCATGTCATGCACGCAAGGCAAGCCATCTCTGACCCTCATCTGGCATCTGTATATAGTGCTCTACAATGGAGCTTCTCCTTTCCTGTATTCCTCAATCAAACGAGCGAGTGCAATCGCAGAGACCTTGAAGTGCAGCTTGCAGAAAAGATGTGCGTTCGTTAGCAGCGTATATCTCTTTCCAATGCTCTCATTCAATGCCCCCTTTATCTCACCAATATGACTGCGCAACCGTGTATGATATTGATCGAACACAGTGCAAAGGTTCCATCATTGCTTGTGAAGAAGCTTTTCAGACTGGAATGGGCCCCTTTAACCCTGTATTACAATCAAGAATCCGAAATCAGTATGTTGCTGTAAAGGTCTAACTAAGTTCAAATAACTAGCTAAGTTTAGAAAACGAAAAAAGCTAGCTGAGGCGTGTTCCAATCCTGCAGCTTTTGAGGCGTTTCCCAAACCGCAAATGTCTTCTGTGGGGTGCTCCAGTCATTGAGGGAGATATTGTTTAACCCCTCGTATAAATAATAGTTCGTCTACATACACATGAAATCATCTCATCAAGTAGTGCACAAATTATAAACCTAAATTCAAAATTTTCTTTGAGAGAGCAGATTCTGTAAAATGGCACGGTTAGTGACAAACCGTGCCATTTTACAGAATGAACCTATAACCGGTTTCTGGTGGTGATTCCACACGTAACATGTGGGAGCATTTCACACGTTATGTGTGGAACTCTCCCACACGTTACGTGTGGAAGCGTTCCACACGTTACGTGTGCATTATCTTGCCACATAACGTGTGGAACTGTTCTCCAATGTAACAGCGATTTCGCAGCCATAAACCCTAAACAATGCTCAATCTTTGTTTCTAATCCCCTAAACAATAAAATGAGATCTTTAATATTAAACAACAAATATCATGTCTAGCTTGGTTAAACCCTAAATAACAAATATCATACCTTTCAAAACCCTAACCATCAAGCTAAAAACTTTAAACAAGTTCAAAACAACAAAAAAAGAGAACTTTAGGGTTACATAGTAGAAATTACCTCGTTCGAAAGTGGAATATCTTCCCCACTGTTGCTCCAATACTCGTTGTTGTTTGGATTGTCCATTTTTTTTACAAAAATTGAGAGTGCAATACAAGAATTTGTGAGTGTTTCAAATGAGGGTTTATGCTCGAAATGGATCGTTAGCCGGGGAAGAAGACGGGTCATTATTATAGTTAGGTGGGGACAAGACGGTTAATTCAATGCGTTTTGCCACAGACTGAACCACACGTTACATGTGAGCCCCATCCACACGTTACGTGTGGGATAGCATGACACGTAACGTGTGAGCTGATTCCACACGTTACGTGTGGTTCAAGGTTTAGGCGTATAAGGCTTTTTGTTAGGGTTTAGGGTAGGGCTTGGGGTAGGGTTAGGGTTTAGGGTTTGGGGTTTAGGGTTTAGGGATATGGTATTGGGGTAGGGTTTAGGGTAATGTGGTTTAGGTTTAGGGATTAGGGTTTAGGGTTAGGGTTAAGGTTAACTATTTATCTTTAATTAATAAGGGTGAATCGGGTATTTTAGTTACCTTGTTTGTGAGATTGAGGAGAGGAACTTTTAATTAGGGTTTAGGGTTTAGGGTGGTAAATGATTGTTGAGAAGTTATTAATGCTAGTGGTTGAGTTCATTAATGTTAGTGGTTGAGGTCATTATATACTACAGTTATATACAACTGTATATTAGCTGTCAAACACATTGCTTTTCACTATATAAGAGGCATTAGGGTTGTTTGTTCTCTACAACAAGTCCAACACAAGCGACGCTTGAAGATTCAACTGTGGGTAAGCTTCTTCTTCCAGTTTCTTTTGATTTATTATCCCTAATTTTTTATATTAATGGATTCATGATATTTGTAGGAAACCAAGCACTACAACAAATAATGGCATCTTCATCCGAATCATCAACAAACCCACTATGCGCGTGTAATTTGAAAGCCATTGTCCGTACTTGGGATTTGCAGTGGAACTACGGAAGAAGGTATTGGGGATGCCCAAGACTGGGGTGTTTTTACAGGAAGTGGATTGATCCTATATACGAGGACAGGGCACACGCGATTATTCGACAACAATGGCGGGAAAAACAAGATCTTGTTAAGGAGAATCAAGATCTTGTTAAGAAAAATAAAAAAACGTTTACAAGATGTGGATAAGATGTATAGGTATAACCTCAAACTATATAATGATGTACATCGTATACTGCCTTGATGTCGTATCTTTTGTGTAATGTTGTTTACGTACTATCAACCTTTGTAGGGAGCAAGCAATTTTATCAAAGCAGAGATATGATAGGAAGCGAACTTTTACCAGAGACTATCCTAATTTCTTCAAACGCAACTAGACGATGTCATTTATTTTGTGTTAGGGTTTCTAAGTTTATGAAGAAGGTGAAGAACATGTATTATTTACTTTATTTTGAGATAAATGTGGTTGTAGTCATCCAACGTAATGAATAATTCTATTTTGTCTTCTAGGTTGATTATTTTGGGGTGTTTTTTTATTAACTTTAGATAAACAAATAAACCCTAAAAATAAACAATAATATGATACAACATTCATACACAACATTATAATATATATAAAATAATCAATAATTCAACATTGAATCACAAATAAATACTAAAAATATACAATAATATGACATACACAAATACCCTAAAGTATACTATAACTAAACAATTTAATATACTAAAACACCACACGTTACGGGTGGTGTATACCCACACGTAACGTGTGGTATGGCTCCACACGTTACGTGTGAGGTACAACCACACGTAACGTGTGGTAAGGCTCCACACGTAACGTGTGGATCCTATGCGCTAAACGGCAAAAATGCCTATGCGTCGAAAAGTAATCGTGTTATTTTATTACATGTGACATGACATTCTATACGATAAATGTTGACAATTTTTATATAATAAACACAATTTTTATTTCACGCATGGGTGAAATTTCTATTTCACGCACTGTTTCATTCGTGACGAACCATTTGCATCCGTCCGTGATGGACCAAAGTAATTCGTACGTGACGGATGGATCACTTTGGTCCGTCACGGACGGATGCAAATGGTTCATCACGGACGAAGTAAACAACCAGAAAATTGAATGTTATTTGTTCTCACCTAACAACATTAACTACCCCGTCATATCTCATCAATATTACGTCCAAAATTAAACCCTAAACCTCTCAATCACTCTTTCCTTTCCCTCCCACAACACTTATTTCATTCTCTTCCATTAATTTGGTTCTTTTCCATGGCAAATGAAGATGATTTTTCCAACTTCAATGATAGAGAAGATGTTTCAAGGGGTTATCATTACAATGAGGTATGTTTTTTAAGCTTTTACTTTACATGTTAGTAGAAGGTTTCATACGTGACAGATTGGGTGCTACCATCTGTGACGGATGAAATGTGTCTATTCGTCACAGATGGATTTGTTTGATAGAAACTGGATTCTTACATGCTTCTATGCTAACTTGTTTTTTTACTTTAATAGGAGAACAATATCGTGAACAACCGTATCAATATGTCCCTGAATGATGCGTGGGACATGGCACCACCGCCCTTCTCACTTGTGTTGTTCGGCGAACCTATGGCGCCTCAACAACCTCATATGCCGGGATTAGATTGTTTTGCTCATAGTGGAATTCCATCCGCAAGATGGCAGGCTCCACCTCAGTTTGGGTTTCCGGCATTACACACACAGCCGCAGTTTGATTATCCTACACTTGAAGAAGTGATTGTTTCAGAAGTTTATTCAGATAAGTTTAGCACGGGTGAAGTATTCGGCTCTAGAGATTATGCAATTATTAGGGCTAGACAGATTGGCTTTGATAATCACTTTTTCATCACTATTGGTCGGGATAGAAACTTTGGTGGAGGAAGCCTTTGGAAGACATGGTTGTTGTGTGAAAAAGCGGGAATTTACTTTCCTAAAGATGAAAACAGAGTAAGGAAAAGAACAAGGAGCAAAAAATGTGATTGTCCATTCAGATTATTGTGTCAAGAAAAACCAAGGGACTCATATACAATCAAGGTAGTTGTTGGAATCCACAACCATGTCATTGGTGATGACTTGTACGGACATGCATCAGGTGGCAGGATGACACCTAAGCAGAAGAAGTTGTGTAAGGTCATGATAGAAAATCATAATAAACCATCAAAGATTGCAACAACACTTAACCAGAACCCAAACAACTGCACTAAAATGAAGCTAGTGTACAATGAAGTGTACAATGTCCGACATAGTGGGATCGAAGGAAGAACCGTGGTCCAATAGTTCTTCCATAAGTGCAAGGAGAACAACTACTTTATGGAGTATAGGTCGGATCCAACAACGAATAAGATTGCCGACATTTTCTTTGCCAGTCCAAATTCCATGAAACTCCTAAAGGCATTTTCGTACGTCCTTTTGCTAGACTCCACATACAACACTAACATGTTAGTATAACACATCTACATGCTACATCTACTTGTTGATATGTTTATTCTCTATGCATGACACATCTACTTGTGCAGGTATGACTTGCCTTTCCTCGAAATAATAGGAGTCACGTCTACATGGAAGAACTATAATGTGGCGGGGGCATTTCTACAACATGAGAAAGAAGACAACTACATGTGGGCCGCACGACAACATCTTGAAATGTGCAAAAAGTGTCAAGTAACACCAACATGCCTAGTGACAGATCGTGAAAAGGCCTTGATGAATGTGTTAGATAGACTCTTTCCAAGTGCAAAGTCTATCCTCTGTAGGCGCCATGTGAAGAAGAGCATAGAGGACCATGCTAGGAAGGAGATGAAGGATAAAAGCTTGGGTACAAGGTTTGCAAATGCATACTACATTTTATTCAAGAAAACAACTGTATCCGAGTACGAGATGGAGTTGTGTATAATTGAGTCGGAATGGGGGGTTTGGCCACGTCTGACTCAATATGTAAGAAACAGCTGGCTGTTGCCGTACATGGAAAGACTCGTGTCAGCTTGGACATATACTGTTTTCACGCTTGGAAATGTAATAACCCCTAAAAGTCCCGAACTGTCATTTTATGAGAAGGACATAATGGGCAATTTCTGTAATCTCAGTAAGGTTATTTGAACATAATAATATACGTTTAAAGTGTTTTGGGTCTTAGAATATTTTTAGAAGTGCTAAAAATAAAGTTTTAGCATGCCCTTGAACGAAACCCGCGACCAAAGGTCAAAAGACGCGCTCGCGGCATTTCCGCGACCGCGGAAACACTGTTCATCGCCATCTTCAATTCTTTTCGCATTTCGCCGGTTCGTGTGTCGGCGTTTTGCCGAAGGGGGATGCCGAGCGTTTGGTATGCCGGCGTTGAGCTCTCCTTTTCCTTATAAAAGGAGGTCGGGGGTACCTTTAACCAGAGTTCTCGCGTTCGTCGGAGTCTCGCCGGAGGTGCCTTGGGAAGCTTGGAGTGGTGGTGGTCATAGTGAGCCTTCGTCTGAATCAAAGAGTTGTCGTCTTCGTCGTCGGTAAGCCTCGAAGCCGAGTTGGAGCCGCGTCGGAAGGGAGATCCACGACCGCGAGGATGAATTCCGCGACCGCGGCTCTGCCCAGATTTCCGCGACCACGGATGTGCAAACCGCGACCGTGGCTTGCCTTAGCAATCGCAATCGTGGCTTGGGCATCCACGGATTAGGCTTTTGTTTTCCTTTGATTCGTTTCGTGTTTTCGTTCGTTCCGTTGTTTCGTGTTGTATCGTATCTAACTTAGGGTTCCGTCTTTTGTCTCGACGTCGTCGTAGGAATCCGTATTCAGATTCCAGTTTCCAAATCCCGGAACCCGACATCTTCGTTCGTCTAGATTAAGGCAAGTGGCGGTTCGCTCTTGCTCATTATTCCATGTTCCCCTTGATTATCAATTAATTGATTGTTAATTAAGATGAGATAAAAGTTGTTGTTTTCTGTTTGGGAACAGATTTAATTAAACGATGTGTTAAAATATGACTTTATAATAGGTTGTATATATTGCTAGAAACAACGCTATTATATAGTTTGGTATGATATTACTGTAATGAGTTTTGGTATGGATTTAAATGTGAACTTAAATGCTAGTTTCGCACGAGTATTCGTAGGAACGTTAATTCCTTACGAGAATTAGTCGTTTCTTTATAACGTCGGTGTTAGGAAGTAAGTGCCCTAACACTCTTTTGGTCATGACCTACCCCTATTCGAATATAGGGGTGGTGCACTCAGCTGGTGCCAATCTCCGAGAGGTATTTCCAATCTTAAGGGATTTATTCCCAATGTCTCAGTACGAGATGTGAAATTAAAAGCTTCAACGTTAAAGTGCGTTTTGGAAGTAAATATAATAAGTGCGGTTATGCACATAATGAATATACCCTCGGGCGAGGAGTACAACATGGAAACCGCCCAGACTCTTGTTAGAGTAAGTCTTCTTTCCAATCTGGATTCGCATTACGCGGTGAGGTTGGTCGTTGATGTGACCCTGCCATATCAAGGCCAAGACATAGGCGAGGACATGGCGCCAAGGAGGCCCCGGAGCTGGACCAAGGCGCGGACCATAACAATGACATCCTTGTAGCTGGAGCCAACCAGGGTGTGGACGGAGGAGCCAAAGCCACGCCAACGCCAGGCGTTGGCCAAAGCAATGCCAAGGCGCCGGCCACGCCGGCCGCAAGCGTCACCAAGGCCAACGACCAAGATGACAAGGCAATCCCTGGTGCTATCACAAGGTCTAGGGCCAGGAAGCTTCTCTAAGACCTCCACAAGGGTTTGGCATGCCAAGCCACCCTAAGCCACGCCGAGGCCACCTTCGTCAACTGCCTTCAAACAAGCGCCGGAAAGCTCGACGCTAGTGGCATGTGAGATTTCAATGGGAGGCGCCGCCTCTTCTGGACCTCTTTGACCGGCGCTTCCTTCACCATGGGTTGTCTCAAGATGTCTACTCTTATGGGCCAAGCCCATGGCCGAGAGGGTCACCACTTTTCCTGGTGGTTATTGCATTTTAGTACTTACATTCCCTAAAATAGGCCATTATGTTAGTGATTATAGTGGCTTGAATTTGCACCGACTCTTAGTATTTTCCACAGGTGTTTTTACTATTTTTGTAAGCCTATTTAAAGGCTCTTTCAAGGCCTGATGAAGGCATGCTTGAATTGAATCAAAAACTTTCTCAAACTCTCTCTATTTTGCCCTAACATTCTTGCGTCAAATTCCTTTGTTGCCGAGTGAGTTCATCTCTCCAACACAACTTCTTTCTCAACCAAGTATGCGTCGAGTCTTCCCTTCCACTGAAGAGCTATTCGTGAGCCACCATTCCACAACAAGAACGCCTACCAAAGGTGCCTCCATCGTCCCCAACGCCGTGGCTCTTTCCGGGCTGCGCCAATTGGAGATCCGACGCCTAGAGAGCTTGGACTTGCACCGTTGCCTTGCGATCCTTGATCCTAACAGTCGTGGACCCAAATAATCAAGGTCGTGTTTTAAAACTTGTGTGTGAAAACTTAACGTTCCCAAACATTTGTCATACGTTTCCTATAAGACTCATTTCCTTTAGAGTCTTCTTTTCATTGCATACCTTCTTTTATAATTCCGTGAAAGTTCCGGGTTATGTATCGTTCCTTTGGTTATTATTCGAAGGACAATGATAGTAAATGGTTATGATCACTTGAACCATTCTGTTTGTACCCTTGCATAGTCTTTCATTAGACTAACCAACCGGGTTTTATTCCTTGCATGGTTGGCTGGTGTCATCCGTCCTATACGGCACATCAGTGGTTGGTCCCCGAAGACTTGAAGTAACCAATCGAAGAAGAGGCTTGCAGTTGAAGATTTAAGTGACATTGTTTTAAGGTTGTTAAGTATTACTTTAATATATATTCCTATAACCTAGTCTTGTAATAGGATTTATTATAAATGTCTTCCGCTGAAATTTCACTCTGTTGTAAAATCGTCATTCTCATTTAATGAGATATCTTTTATTAAAAGGTTAAGTTTCATTTAAAATGTCTTCTGCTGATTAATCTTTTGTTATTTAATATACTTATTTAAGCTTAATTGTTCCGATTAAAGCCTAGGGTGACTTTGGACAGTAACATCTGAGGTCACTGGCGTGTGACACTACCGACATAAGTCGGGGGTGTTACAATTATGGTATCAGAGCAATGATTTTAAAATTCTTGGCCTATTGTTAGGTTTGAGAATTTTCGAAAATTAATTTCGAAACTATTTTCAACCTAATTTCTAATAAAAAAGAATTTCGAGAGTTTTAATGTCGGTACTAAATTTAAGATTTTCAAATCGCTTATGGTTTAAAAGCAATAGTGTCCTAATATTAAATGAATAAAATGGTATTCGAAATGGTGTTAAAAGTAATGTTTAAACTCTCTTGTGTTAAGCATCAATTTTCATAGTACTTTTATAGAATAATATTATAAACGTTTAAAAATTAAGTTGTGTTATAACTCTAAAAAGTGTGGTTTGGATTTTGGTAAGGGTTTACAAAGAAATAATAATGTCTTTATTTCAAAGAGATAATTATAATGATTTTGCCAAGTTAGGTATAAATGATCTATATGTATAAAGTTTAAGGTTTAATAATAAGTGTTTTTTTTTTCAAACTTCTGCAAGCTTCGAGTTGTTACTTATTCCTTAGATCCATTCTTAGGGATATCGTTTCTCCTTAGGCTTAATGTCATTTAAAGGTTGACGTTTCTCCTAAAAGTACCCATCCTCAAGTAAAGGGAAGGAGATCGTGTTGCGGTTAATGGTGGAGGGCCAGTCAGACTGATATATAAAGTTATTAGTTTGGACCCTTATAATGCGTATCATAATGTAATTGACTAAGTGTCATGTATAAGTCGGAAAGTTTTAAACTGACGTTATGGTTCATCAACAGATGGTGAACACAAGGAACACAATTCGTGCGGGTGCTGGGACAAGTAACAACCCCAGGATGAATCTGAGAAGCGCCGCAAATCAAAGGGAAGAGAGCGAGTCTGTCTCTCACAATAACCCCGTAGACAATGGCCAAGTTCGGGCTAATCCTCGGGTGGTATTCAACGCTGCGGCCATAGAGGCCATCCGGGGGATCGTTATGCAATTCGGCCAGTCGCACCACAACCACAGGGTGTTCCGGTTCCTCATGTTGTCCCAGAATTTGAGGAGCTAGTGGTTCATGTACTTCAAGTCGATGCCGTCAGGAACAGAGGAAGTTACGGTCGAGCCTTAAAGGCCATAAGCTCAATGAGGCCTGGCAGTTATGACGGTACTGGAGAACCAGTTAGAGTGGTGTATTGGTTCTCGCATATGGAACGGTTGTTTAGGAATGCCGAGTGCACTGAGGCTGAGAAAGTGCACATCGCCTCCATTCAACTTAAGGATGAGACTAGCGAATGGTGGGAGGGCACTGGTCTAGCTGATCATCCCGGGTTGAACTAGGGTATGTTCAAAACAAAGATGACTGACCATTTCTTTTCCCGTGCTGTGAGGGAGGAGAAGCATAAGGAGTTCATTTACCCTAAGACCGATGGGTTGAAGGTGACTGAGCTTGCAGCCAAGTTCAACCACCTGTTGCAATATGCTGGACCAGAAGTGTCGGGTGAAGAACAAAAGATCTGGTACTTCCATGGATGGATGAACCCAGAAATCAAACCTCTGATGGTGCGTCACGGTTGTTCTACGTTAGAGCAATATGTAGATGCCGCCTACAAAATAGAGGCCACACTGGAAGAATCCGCCCGAAAGCGGGAGAGACAGAATAAAGGAAGGGGTGGGCAACAGGATCGCCAGGTTGGTACATTCAAGCGACCGGCATCGCCCACCAAGTTTGAGAAGTTTGGTCGTGTTAAGACCGAGATGACTCAGTGTGACTCCGCCAGAGGCTCAGGTTGGAGTAGCGGAGTGATCCAATGTCACAACTGTGGTGAAGCTGGGCATAAAAGTCTTAATTGTCAAAAGGAGAAGCGGGTATGTTATAACTGTGGGAAAGAAGGCCACATGAAAACATACTACAGGCAGAGGGGTCAAGGGCCAACACAATCATATCAAACCTCAAATGTTGGCAGTAGGCAGAACCCAAAGCCGGAAGCGTCTGCTTCGGAGCAATATTCTGTTGCTCGTAATAAAGGCAAGGCGCCTATGGAGTCTTCGGGTCAGGGGCAACGACTCTTTGTGATTCGTCACTCCAATGAGAATGAGACCCTGAACGAGTAGTTGTATTTTATTGAGCCTTTTTAAGAATAAGGAGCGATGACTTGTGTCGATAGTCTCTATAGTTTAGTAATATGTCTGTTTGACCTTCTGTCAGTTGTTTTAATGTAATGTTTCGATTAATAAAGAAGTGTTTTCTTGTTCCGGAAATTACTAAATTCGTTACTATTGCAAGTTATTTGTGCATATAAGAATCCTTGAGTGCCAAAAGTAGTACATGTCATGTGTTGATAAAGACTGTTTGGACTCATAAAGGACAGTGTTGGGTTGGGACATGTGTGGTTGTTCCCTACCTTGTTAGCATGAGTTTCGAGGTCGAAACTATTCATAAGAACCCCTCTATTTTCCTGAAAAAATGTCAGGTGGGGCATTGACATTATCTGTTCCCTTTGCTCAACGTCATGAGCATTGTCTCGAGAGGATAATGCTATAAGGATTCCTTGCTAGAAGGATTTGGTGTGTGTAGTAATCCTCTGTGGAGTTTACGGCTATTCCTCATGTGTATACTCTGAGCATTAGATGGGGCGAGTTGTATAAATTATATATTTAAGTGAATAAAGGTATAATAGAGATATTTCATAAAGAGTCGTTTCTCTAAGATGATCGTACTCTAATACGATCTTGAGTAACTTTAGAACCCAAGAGTTATGTTGATGAGGTTTATAAATGAGTGTGTCCATCATGGGACCAGTGTTAAAAGCTTTTTGGAAAAGCTAAGTGTGCGAAATCATAAGTACGGTTTTAGAAGACCTATTTGAGGTTCTTTATGAGGCCTTCTTAAGGAAGTGAGATAATGTTATAAGGAGTATTAAGGTGATTAAGTCTTGAGTAAATATTAAATTTCAGAAGCAAAAGGTTGCTTGATTTGGGGTAATAAATTGTTTGAGGACGATTAATTATTTAAGGAGTTATGGATGAATAACAGACTCAGTCGGTAAAAGTTTGTTGTAACTTGGGTGGATTAAAAGTATGAGATAATGTAAGTGTATGGATTTTATCAAATGGACTTGATGAAAAAGTGATCTATGTCTATTAAGGTGATCTTATGACACGTGTTGGATGAACAAGGTGACTGATTATAACCGTGTTAAGCGGATTGTTAGCATCATGTTTGAGGAAAACATGAATAAGATGTTGTGCGGTTAATTGTAAAAAGGATTAAGGAACCTTAAAGGTCTTATGTTAGAGTTTGATTAATGGAAAGATTTTGGGTTAAGAAGATGGCATAAGGGTCAAATTTAATTAAGGTAAATAATGAGGTAGATGAGGTACATATGTAAAGGGTAGGCCGATATGACAATGGGAGGTACTAAGTTGGAGGTATAAGTGAGTTTTATGTATGTACTTTGAGGATCTGATCATCGAAAGGAAGTTAGTAGAAAAATGTTGTATTCTTCTGCTTGAGGACATCAAGATCTTTATGATGAATAGGGCATAATAGCGAGATTATATTGGAGACTATAATGGATACTCTGATTAAGGTAATCATAATCGTGTGAGTGACCATACCGATTCTAAATGAGGGTAATGAGCGAAGGCAGTATGTAGTGGGTGGAATCAGGATCGAATAAATAGTTCGACTTTGGTGATGTAGATTACAAAGACCAAAGTTATTTAAGGATATCAACTTAAGGAAGGTAAGGTATGAACTTTGAGAGTGGTTTATAAAGGGAAAAGTTGAAAGAGAAATGTGTGTTCTCATGCTTAAGGTATAGCAAGTCTATTGCGATGATTTTGAAGACTATTATCCTAAGATAATTATGACCTTGTGGATATAGTCACGAGTTATTACAGGTGTAGCACATGGAGATAAGATATGCGAAGATAATGGTACAGTTGAGGAACTAGATCGTTTTCCTCGGAGCAATTTCAAGGATGAAATGATTAAGGATACTAAGTGCAGGTAGTAAGGCTGATGGTGAAACCGGTTACTCTACCTTAGTGATGTTAGTTTCGGGGTCGAAACTATTTTTAAGGGGGTAGTAATGTAATAACCCTCATGATTGCCATAAGGGTAATATGGTAAAATGTATAATTGGTGAAAACAAGTTATAAAACTCCTTAAGTTATGAAGGGTCTAAATTATGGTTAACCTTACGTTAACTATAATTTGAACCAACTTATAAATTTTAACTTAGAAATGCTTGAACCAATTTACAAAGTGTTAAATGGGTTAGGCATGGTTAAACTTATAAGGTTGGATAACTTAAAGTAAGGTCATTTCTCCGAGCTGTTATCGGCCAAGTTTCAGGGTCGAAACTTCTTTTAAGGGGGTAGTATTGTAATAATCCCTAAAAGTCCCGAACTGTCATTTTGTGAGAAGGACATAATGGGCAATTTCTGTAATCTCAATAAGATTATTTGAACATAATAATATACGTTTAAAGTGTTTTGGGTCTTAGAATATTTTTAGAAGTGCTAAAAATAAAGTGTTAGCATGCCCTTGAACGAAACCCGCGACCAAAGGTCAAAAGACGCGCTCGCGGAAACACTGTTCATCACCATCTTCAATTCTTTTCGCGTTTTGCCGGTTCGTGTGTCGGCGTTTCTCCGAAGGGGGATGCCGAGCGTTTGGTATGTCGGCGTTGAGCTCTCCTTTTACTTATAAAAGGAGGTCGTGTGTAGCTTCAACTTTCATCCACAGTCATCAAATCCCTCTCTTTCTCTCGTTTTGTGCCTTCGTCGGAGTTCTCGCGTTCGTCAGAGTCTCGTCAGAGTGGTGGTGGTCGCCGGAGGTGCTTTGGAAAGCTTGGAGTGGTGGTGGTCGTAGTGAGCCTTCGTCCGAATCAAGGAGTTGTCATCTTCGTCGTTGGTAAGCCTTGAAGCCGAGTTGGAGCCGCATCAGAAGGGAGATCCGCGACCGCGGGGATGAATTCTGCGACCACGGCTCTGCCCAAATTTCTGCGACCGCGACTTGCCTTAGCAAGCACGATCGTGGCTTGGGCATCCACGGCCATGGCTTAGGCTTTTGTTTCCCTTCAATTCGTTTTGTGTTTTCGTTCGTTCCGTTGTTTCGTGTTGTATCGTATCTAACTTAGGGTTCCGTTTTTTGTCTCGACGTCGTTGTAGGAATCCGTATTCATATTCCAGTTTCCAGATCCCGAAACCCGACATCTTCGTTCGTCTAGATTAAGGAAAGTGGCGGTTCGCTCTTGCTCATTATTCCATGTTCCCTGTGATTATCAATTAATTGATTGTTAATTAAGATGGGATAAAAGTTGTTGTTTTCTGTTTGGGAACAGATTTACATAAACGATGTGTTAAAATATGACTTTATAATAGGTTGTATATATTGCTAGAAACAACGCTATTATATAGTTTGGTATGATATTACTGTAATGAGTTTTGGTGTGGATTTAAATGTGAACTTAAATGCTAGTTTAGCACGAGTATTCGTAGGAACGTTAATTCCTTACGAGGATTAGTCGTTTCTTTATAACGTCGGTGTTAGGAAGTAAGTGCCCTAACACTCTTTTGGTCATGACCTACCCCTATCCGAATATAGGGGTGGTGCACTCAGCTGGTGCCAATCTTCGGGAGGTATTCCCAATGTCTCAGTACGAGATCTGAAATTAAAAGCTTCAACGTTAAAGTGCGTTTTGGAAGTAAATAAGATAAGTGCGGTTATGCACATAATTAATATACCCTCGGGCGAGGAGTACAACGTGGAAACCGCCCGAACTCTTATTAGAGTAAGTCTTCTTTCCAATCTGGATTCGCATTACACGGTGAGGTTGGTCATGGACCCAAATAATCAAGGTCGTGTTTTAAAACTTGTGTGTGAAAACTTAACGTTCCCAAACATTTGTCATACGTTTCCTATAAGACTCATTTCCTTTGGAGTCTTCTTTTCATTACATACCATCTTTTATAATTCCGTGAAAGTTTCAGGTTATGTATCGTTCATTCGATTATTATTCGAAGGACAATGATAGTAAACGGTTACGATCACTTGAACCATTCTGTTTGTACCCTTGCATAGTCTTTCATTAGACTAACCAACCGAGTTTTATTCCTTGCATGGTTGACTGGTGTCATCCGTCCTATACGGCACATCAGTGGTTGGTCCCCGAAGACTTGAAGTAACCAATCGAAGAAGAGTATTGCAGTTGATGATTTAAGTGACAATGTTTTAAGGTTGTTAAGTATTACTTTAATATATATTCCTATAACCTAGTCTTGTAATAGGATTTATTATAAATGTCTTCCGCTGAAATTTTACTCTGTTGTAAAATCGTCATTCTCATTTAATGAGAGATCTTTTTATTAAAAGGTTAAGTTTCATTTAAAATGTCTTCCGCTGATTAATCTTTTGTTATTTAATATACTTATTTAAGCTTAATTGTTCCGATTAAAGCCTATGGTGACTTTGGACAGTAACGTCTGAGGTCACTGGCGTGTGACACTATCGACATAAGTCGGGGGTGTTAAAGGAACGTCAACGACAAACACGTTAGTGCATTGTCTAATCTGTACTGCATTATGTATTCACTCATTTGCTATATTTTGAGGGCTTTCTGTTATCTGCATAGCTTTCTATTTCTGTTATTTGCATAAGGGGTCCGTCATGTATGATGCACTTCATTCGTGACAGACTAAGGTTTCTGATCCGTCATGTGTGGATTCCATCCACACGTCACGGATGAAAGAGTTTCATCCATCACGTATGAAGTGCATCCATACGTGACGAACAATTTATACAGATAACAGAAAGATCTCGTATGATCAAACTTCAAACTCTTTTGTACTAAATATAGGGTTAAAGGAGCACACTCTAGTTTGAAAGACTTCTTGACTACTCCACATGGCAATCTAGACACGATATTCGGTCAATATCATTCAAAGATGGGTAACCAAGTGAAGGAAATCAAGGGGACCTTCAACGAGAGTGAACAGAACATGATGACGCTTGTGACATGAGTTGATGTTTTCAAGTTGTTGAAGTACAAAGTATCTAAGGTTGCACTTGACCGCTTGATTGAGGAATACAGAAAAGGGAAAATCCATTTTATGACAGTACATGCACATGCCAGATGAGGGTGAGAGATGGATTGCCGTGTGTGCATGACATCCCTAATGATGTGACGAGTTCAATCCCTATTAAGCTTTTAGCGTTGCATCCGTTTTGGAGACGATTGAGTTTGTCAGAAGTGCAAGACGAAGGTGAGGCTGAGGTGAAGCGCAGAGTCGCGAGATCTTTGATGGATCAATTTTATATGGATCAGTTCCCCAATCTGTCAGCAAATGATCAAGAAAAATGTGTCTCGCGACTTTACGACATCGCTTGCCTCGAGGGGATCAGTCTATAAGAGCCGGCTATTGTGAGGCATAAGGGACGGCCAATGGGAGCTCCAAACAAAGATAGCACTAAAAGACATCCTTCCTAATGGGAGTACACAGACAAAGATATGGAAGGGACACCTCCCAAGAAGCAACGAGGTAGGCTACCAAAGCCCACTAGTACAGCTTCACCAAGCCCTACAGCTCCTACCGGCCCTCTCCTTTGAGGCCATCTCAGGTTAAAGCTCCCAAGAATCCAGTGGGTCAAATGTTTCCACCACCTTATCATGCTCCACCGTCCTTCATTAAAGACTTTGAGCCGTATAAGGGTATGGTTTCGTGGTGTATGCACGAACACTTGAACGGTTACTTTGATATTGTTGGTGATGGAAACTGTGGATACAGAGCCGTTGCAGATCAAATAGGCATCGGGCATGAACAATGGAGGATCGTCCGGCAAGCCATGATTGACAAGGTGAAGGAAATTTGGCCAATGTATTCTGAGGTTTGCATCTTTAAGACAACGCTGGAAAAAGTAGTAGAACAGCTTACATTGTTTGACTCTGGGATGGCCCTAGAGAAGACTTGGATGGTGCTTCCAGATATGGGTTGTCTGGTCGCTTCTGCATTCAGTTGTGCAGTTGTCGTGGTGGGTGGTATAAACGCTACTTTCTTGCCTTTTCAAGTGGTTCCACATCATCCCATGGGTGCTAAGCTTAAGACGATATGCATCTGCCATGTTGAGAAGGAGAGTCATTTTATTTCGGTATGGTACTAATCATTTAATCATATTTTATTGATTATTTAAACGCATTAACTAGGAAAGTGAATACGTTCTCCATTCTTTTCAATTCAAACAATCCGTAAGTGCATATCCATGTTCCTAAAACAATCCGTAAGTGCAGATCCATGTTAAAAAACCGACATTAAATCAATTCAAACAACATTCAAACATGTTTAAATATCAACACTAAAATCCCTAAACCTAACTCATCTAAAATTTGCTAACAAATTCAATACTTTCAACATCATTAAACTAAGTGAAGAACAAGTAAAGATTTAACTAACCTTATAGATCGTGACAGACGGATTTGATCGAAATGTGACGGATCGAACTGCAGAGCGAAATCACGAGAGAGAAGGGTGGAATGGGAGGTATGGGTCGGGGGAGACGAATTTGCTGCTTTTATATGCAGCAACTTCGTCCGTAAAGGCATTTGTCCGTCACAGACGAAAGGCCTCCACTCGTCACGGGTGGCCCTGTTTCGTCCGTCACGGACGAAACATGGCGTGAAATAGAAATTTTACCCGTGCGTGAAATAGCAACGGTTCCCCCATTTAAAAGAATAAAAAATGGTTATATATATCATATTTAGCTCAAATAAATTTGTTAACGAAAAGTGTGAAAGATTAATTTCTAAAATCTATAAAATTAAGAATTCAAAATTTTAAATTTTAAATACATTTTATAATTGTATATATATCTTGATTATAATATGATTTTATAATTGTATATCTTGATGATGTTTTTGTTAGAGTATATCAACTTAAAAAATATATAACTTTATGACATTACTCAACTGACTACTTAATCTAACTCAATCTACATGTACAACTTAAATTCTTTTGCCATTAAAAATAATGTTTCAAAAATTAAAATGAAACTCGGATAACATCATTTGAAAATTCATCAATTATATATGAAATATTTATAATTAAATGTTAATAATATTCCATAATTGTTGTTGACTATATATATAAAATATGAAATGATTTTTTTTAAAAACACATCAAAATCTAATTTAAGACAATACAAATTAAATAACATGATAAGCTCTAAACATCGGCTATAACTTCCTAATTACTAGAAGTCATGAATGAATTGGTTTGGAAGCAATATCCTTTTATATTACTATAGTAATTTTCTAATTTAAAACAATTAATTCTCATTAAGTACTCAGTCAATATTAATGTATTAATTTTTCATAAATAATTTTTACGACAATTCACACCCCTACAACTTTCGACTTCCATATTACTAAAAGTTATTTCACACCTAACCCACCCCCAATAAATGCTTTCAATTTGACAAAATCATCTCTTTTTCCACCCAAAATAACACAATAACTTATTTTCGTTATGATTGTTATCACAATAATAATTTGTATATCTATCATAAATTTATAGTAATATTTTTTCAATAATAAATGTTAATATTTAATAGAAAAAAGGTCATTTTCATATATTTAAAAAATGGTCATATATTATCATCTTTATTTTATTCAAGTTTTTGTCATACAATAAACTATGGTCATATTTATATATTTTATTTTTCTAATTTAATATTATAAAAAGTTCAAATCTTAATGTCTTTTACTGTATAACAAGTCATATATTATCATCCTATTTATGTTTTTTAATAAAAATAAACTATGGTCAAATTTTAAATTTTAGTATTCTAATTTGATATTATAAAAATTCAATTGTTAATGTCTTCATTTGTACAACAAAATAAAATTACTCCTTATTTTAAGTACATAACATAAGTACCTTAGCAAAACTATTAGAAAACCATCGGCATAATGATAAACTAATTTTTAACAAATAAAATTAAGTAAACTATTCAATATTAGGCACAATTGCAAATTAAATTACCCAATTACAAATCGGTAGACCTGATCAAACCCGGATCCGGGCGGGAATCGGGCCGGGCTTTGGACAAAAATCATGCCCGGATGGGCGGGCCGGATCCGGGCAAGCCAAGGAAACGGGTTGGGGAGGCTTCCCGGATTTGCCTGGTCATTCGGACCTGGGTAGCCCGCAGGTCCCATTTAGCCCGCGAGACAAGACAAATCTGTCATAAAACGAAACATAGCAAATATAATTTAATGCACAATACCCATAAAAAAGTGTCTTTTTATTACAAACGGTAAACATAGTTATTGTTACAAACTTGTCATAACAAATTTTCCACAAAATAACACAACATTACACAATTAAGCAAATTTCAAAAGAAAATGGAGCTGGTTGTCTCTTTTTGTCGCCTCCAGCATAATGCATACATCACACAATCACACCTTAGTTGAATCTTCTTCGTCCTCAAACTCATCACAACCAACATCGCCAATTTTAAGTGTCTTGTGGGTATAAATATTAGGTTGTTTAGGGTATAAATATTTATTAATTTTATATAATAATTTTATGAATTTTATTATATATAAAAATTTATTTATTTGTAAAAATTAATTCGGGCTTCCGGGCGAATTATTCGGGCTAAATGGGATATTATCAGTGACTGTATCCCGCCCATATAAACAGGCGCGCTGGGCTATCCGGACAAAATGGGCTAAATATAATAACCATATCCGCCATTTATGTCGGGCGGACGGGTCGGCTCGCGTTTGCTCGGGTCTACAAATCGGTAATAACTTAGACCCAAAATCTTAGAAAATATAAACGATGACCTCTTATGAAACAAAAAAATAAATACACATTAATACAAACCGAATATTTACATATTACAAAAAATGAAGCAATAGCATGTTCTGCCCAATGCAAAGCACGGGTTAAACCATCTAATTTATCTTACAAAATCTAATGAAAAGAAAGAATCTACTATAGACTTACTAAAGCATAATAATGAATGCACCACGTGGCACCCCAACAATAAACCAAAATTTATGCTGCCACGTGACGTCTCTATATTCAATTTGCCACGTGTCGCGCTTATATTTTTTCGAAAGTTATGTAAAAAAACTAAAAAATCAAAAAATAATAATTGGTGACTTACATACTATGTATATGGAATGATTCACATCACCTCATGTTGTGTTTCCTTTATTATTATTTTTTATCTTTTCATTATTCTTTTTTGAGAAGAATCCCCCAATAATTCTCTTTTCATAATCTCTTTCCAAAAGTGTAAGCTTTCAATTGTCTGCTATACAATTGCCTCTTCTTTAATGTTTTTAAAAATTAAATTTATTTACTTTTTAATGACTAAACTACCCCTAATTTAATTAACCTAATTGTAAGCTTTCAATTATCTGCTACACAATTGCCTCCAACCTCTACCGCTGCCTTCGCGCTAGCCCTCCATCGCGCTCCACCGCCGTTATCATATTTAATTCAATCGATCAATCATTGCGTGCTTGTCACCGATATTGCTTGCCGAGTTGCCGCCGCCACCGCCATTCAATTGCAATTCATGCACAATGGTGGCTGATTATATTTAATCGATCGAGTTGCCGCCGTCATCGATATTGCTTGTCGAGTTGCCGCCGCCACCGACATTCAATTGCAATTCAATCGATCGATCATATTTAATTCCATCTCCGATATTTACTAGTCCTGCACACATTATATTTAATTCATGCTTTTCATGCTTTTAGTATTGCACACATTATATTTAATTCCTTAGTTTTTGTTTAATTGCTATTTAAGTATGTATAGTCCGTGCTTTTCGTGGTTTTAGTGTTGCATCTATCATATTCAATTCTCTAGTTTTGATTTAAGTTGCAAATTCGCCTCTTTTCTAGTTCGGTGGTTTTGATTATGTAATTCAAATTTGATTTAAGTTCTCTAGTTGTTCTACTGCTTTTGGTTTAAGTTTTCTAGTTCGGTGCTTTTGGTTAAAGTTGTGTTTTTTCGTGTAGGTAAGATAGATTACACGAATTTTGATGTAATTTAACTAGTGTAAATAAAATTTATGTAAGTAGAGAAGTTTTTAGTGTAAAAACGATTTTAGTGTAACGTAACTTAGGGTATACGATTTTAGTGTAAAGTAATTTAGGTTATACCTAATTTTCGTGTAGATGAGATTACACAATGTTAGTGTAAAGTAATTAAGGGTACATGGTTTTAGATGAGCCTTTTTTATGTAAACAAAATTTATATAAGTAGATAAATTTTTTGTGTAAAAGTAGATTTTAGTATAAAATAAAATTTAGTGTAAAGTAAGTAAGGGTACACGATTTTAGTGTAAAGAAGTAGATGAATTCTTTTTGTGTAGGTAAGATAGATTATATGATTTTTTTGGGATTTTATGTAACATTGATTGATGTAAACTAAATTAGTGTAACCAAAATTTATGTAACTATGTAACAATGAGTAATATAAATGATTTTAAAAAAAAAATCCGTGTATATGAGATTTAATGTAGAGAAGATTACACGGTTTTAGTGTAAAGTAGATTTTAATGTAAAGTAATTTATGTAAGTAGAAAAGTTTTTAGTGTAAAAACGATTTTAGTGTAACGTTACTTAGGATACCCGATTTTAGCGTAAAGTAGATTTCAGTGTAAAGTAATTTAGGGTACACCTAGTTTTCGTGTAGATGAGATTTTATGTAGATGAGATTACACAATGTTAGTGTAAAAACGAGTAATAGTGTGTCTATGCTTCTACATAATATACGCATATGGCATTATATAAGTTTCGTGTTGCTAAATAAGTTTGTGTAGGTTACTACATAATATTCGTGTATGCTATTATATAGGTTCCGTGTAAGCTACTACATAAGTTTCGTGTATGCTATTAAATAAGTTTTATGTAATCTACTATTTAAGTTTGTGTAGGCTTCTACATAATATTCATGTATG